>JAUIMM010000453.1:14462500-15814166 GCA_031769625.1 Taudactylus pleione
AAGGAGCTTTACATAAATTTATAGTTATCCAAATATAATAAAAATGGTTCTTCGTGTCAGGTTATGGGCTGCTGCTAGAAGAGATGTATTAGAGAAGAAAGGAGTGTTATATATATAATATAATTTTGATTCTGGCCAGAACTCCCAGTCCTAACCCAATTACACCACAGAACAAATTTAATTGACATTGTCATCTCTCACCCTCTGCAGAATATGGAATACAGAATGCAGAATGCCATTCCATGAAAGCAAAACTCAAAAAAAGACTTTGCATTTCTTCAAAACAGCCAGTTTAATGCGATTTGCAGTAATTAAAAAAAAAAAAACACTTTGCTGATTTCTATTCTTAAAATACAACTTTCAAATAGGTTATCATTAGAGAAGCATTACAGTTTGGTAACAGACAACTCCACTTAAAGAAAAATTGATCCATATTTCCTAGGAATTTAACCCCCATGTTGAACAGCCTAGTCTGTAGGGCAGTTTGTTAAAGCCGCCAATTTTCTGGCGGCTTTGAAATCAACGGATTTGCTAAAGGCAATCCATCCAAAAAAAGGCAGAAACATGAAAATTTTGAAATCACCATCAGACACTCCTCCATCCTGATTTTCCATTATTATTGAATAGAAACCACCTGATTTATCCAGTTGGGGTTTCAAAATAATACCAGAAAAAACAACCATACAAAGAAGTACTTGTGACTGACAATACACTTTAAATGAAGGCAATCATTATGTATTGATGAAGTATGAAAATAACATTATTAATGCTCTTAGGGGGGCAGTATAATATTATTAATATACTGTGATGCAAAAATAATGTTTCATTTGATTAAGAGCGCAATACTATATATTACTAATTTTAAAGGGGAAATATTAATATATTTATGATGGGGCAACATGTAATATTTTATGGATATATAAATTGTGCCCACAGCATAAAATAATAGATGTTTCCCCTTTCATAAATATATATATATTTTTAACACCAAATAACAGTTAATTAATATTTCCCCTAATACATAATATTGCTCCCTTCTTCAAATTAAAAATTATTTTTGCACCCAATTATATAAAAAAATAATGTTGCCCCCATAAAAATATTATTAATTATATTTTCTTCCTTTATCAACACAATGATAGCCTTAATTAAAAGTGTATTGTGTGTCCTCACCTTCTAATTAGCCACATAGATGTGGTGATTTTGTGGCAGTTTGCGGTGGTTTGCTGAAAACCGCCAATGGATTTAGTTGAACCACTGTTGTTTGGCCATTTTAACTCTCTACCCATCACCAGTGGGTTTAAAAGAACCAACCAAACTGCCAATCAGTAAATCCAGAAGTTTAAAGGTTGAAACTACCGGCTCTGGCTGGTGGGTTGAAAACGTCACCAAACCCTCACTTTAGTAAGTCTACCCCTAGGAGAGAGATTCCACTCTGTGGCTTCCCCTCTTATGATGTCACCAGCCCAGCCAGTCAAAGCCTAGTTCTGGTAATGGCATTTGCTCCAAATTTGCCACTATCAGCTGAGGTTACAAGAGCTGGTGTTGGAAACAGTTTTGGAGAGAGAGCCACACCATTTTCTTTTTTGTAATGTATTATTTTATAACCTGTGTTTTATAGTCCATTCTGGTGATTATAATGATGATGATGATCAGCAGCACCGATCATGCACTAGTCTTTCAGCAGCCTCAACATATACGACTCCTGACAGGCATATATAAAGATTTGAAATTACAATAAGGCACCTCCAGAGCAATATTATTATGCTACACTATGTAGACAAAAGTGATTGGACACCCCCGTGCAAGCGAATTGCATTACATCGCACACGAGTTTGACAAGAACACTTCGTAGGGAGGCCCATACACTTGCAGTTCTACAGAAACAACAAATGTTTTTTATCGGGATGACAATGCCACCTGTCATATTTCCAGGGCGACACTGGATTGGTATACAGATAATTCGGTAACCTGGATACACTAACCAGCTCAGAGTCCAGATTTTAACCCCATTGAGAACCTCTGGGACGAATTGGAGTGACTGGTGTGTTCTAGGGCGACTCAACCTTCTTCAGTGTCACAGTTGGTCACTGTACTTAAGGCGAAATGGAAAAACATACCGCCTGCTGTTGTCCAGGAATTTGTTAACAGTTTGCCAAGATTGTGTCTGCAGTAATTACTGCATGTGGTGGATCCACAAAGTACTGATGTCAATAAAATCTTGTTGATCTATTTGCTGTCAGTGTCCAATCACTTTTGTCTACACAGTGCACATTCAGTGATGTGATATAGTGACATGAGTGAATTCACTCATGTCCCTGTCCGACTACCTTTATTGCTCACTGACTGTGTTTGTCTGCCCCTACTCTCCTTTGGACTGCCTCTCCAATACCTCTTTTCCACTGCCAGCAATAACCCGGTTTTTGCACATGAGCGCACAGCAACCTGGGTTATTTTGCTGTGTGAAAGGGCAGGGTTGAAATAGGCTGGGTCAAGTGACCTGGCATATCAACCCTGGTCACAAGCATGGTTGAACACGGGTTCAACCTGGCTTGTGAAGCAGTGTGAACGTGTAACCCTGGTCGATGTGACTCGGGTCCTGTTCATTGCATAGGAAGATCTGGCGCTTAGAGATGAGATCATCTCCAAGCGCTGGCTTAGCACCGATGGCATCGTCAACGGGGCATTGGTGCCGGGTCGGACTGCCTGACTGACAAAGATCTCAGCCGGGTCGCTCCCGGGATAGGCGCCTGAACAGCATCCAGGGTGCAATCCGGCAAACTAGTGGAAAAAGGGTATAAGTGGAAGGATTAAAAAATGTAAGATGCTCATCTCAGCATCACCCCCTATATGTTTCAAGTGAAAATATTCTTTACCAGATTGAACAGCAATATCAAAATCTCATTTTCAAAAGATCAAGTCCATCAGCTTTAATACAAAAGATCCAAGTTCACCACACTTAATTGCAGCAATTTAAGTGGGCATGTCTCACAAAAAATATGACATTTAGTCCCACTTCAATATTTATTGTGAGCAATTATGTAATGGAGCAGTGGAGGTTTAAGAGATGAGAGGGTCTGTGTGCTGGCTTCATGGGGACCCCCTCCTCTCTGGCAGCACAGTAGACTCTGACTTTGAGCATAACTCCAGGAGCATGGCACCCGTACTATGTTTCTGGTGACTTCAGTACTGCGCATGCGCAATTCTTCGGCAAATGCCTGCCACACCATTTTCCCTGTGTTTTCTGATGAGTTGCAGCGTCATCTGAGGTGGGACTCTGGAGAGGTAAATATATGGGTGCAGAGTATGCGGTGCGGGCCCCCCTGGATACAGGGGCCCATGTGCTCCACAAACCCTTATAGTTAATTCAATGTACAGATACTTATGTACTGTATGAACAATAATATATGGCATTTGCTGTCATAGCCTTGAATTGTGATTTTCCATTGGCAAGGCTGGCTCTACCATTAGGCAGCTTTAGGCAACTGCCTAGGGTGCCAGGATCTGTGGGGTGCCACAGAGTCTGCCTATCACAATATTTAGGATTTGTCTAAGAGAAACATTCTTGTTGCACTAAATGTAGGTGATGGCAGTGGAACTTCTAAGCTGCCGCCTCCTTTCATCTGAGAGGCAGGAAAGTTGGTTTTGGTGGAGGGCAGGGGAAGGTTTAGTAGGATGAAGATTTGCCTAGGGTGCCGAGACATCTTGCACCGGCCCTGCCCATTGGTTGTTGATCTAGTAATGATTTTTCTAGGAAACTTTTCTGGGGAACTCCAATTAATAAAACTGAATAATCTTCACATACAGTGCAACCCTAATATGGAAGTTTTATTGTCTATTTCTAAACACTGATTACCATTCCAAATGTGTTCCTTATTCTTATTTAAATAGTTTCTACATATTCTAAAGTGCTTTCCACGATTATCACTAATGCTTACAGTAAATTGTAGATGAAAAAAGTATGACATAATAGAACATTAGAACAATAAGCAAAATCAGTCAGCAACTGTCATCCATTATATCCAATGGAAAACTTAGGACCACATTGGACATGCGTCCTGAAGGAAAACATTCTGTTGCAAACATTAAGAACTTACTTAAACTGTATATGAGTACCCAGAAGCCCTTGACTGATTTACTTTGTAGCTTAGTCTCCCTCTCTACACAGCCTGTGATTGAAGCCCTGTCCCAATTTTATTGTTTCATTTTGGCACCTTCCACTCCCCATAGACCCACAAATCGCATCATGATGCCACGAGGCAGCAGGTGCTAATGACAAGTGCCCGTCTCTGTCCCTATCATGATCTGCTGTTGCAACTTTTCATTGTAACTGTAAATGTATATACCTGGGGAACAAGCAGCATGTCTGTGGAGAGACGTTGTGATTACTGGCTCTACGATTCTCTGGTTGAACTACATTGTTATTATCACCAACCATGTTTTGATCAAAGTAAATTCTGTTTCAAATGCACTGCCTATTATGGCTTACTATACCCCTGATGAAGTCCTACGGACAAAACACGTGGGGTGATTTTATATGGAACCGCCATATTGGTCTGCCAACAGCCAAGAACCTTTACCCCAATAACAGGGCCAGATAAAGGATTAGTGTTGCCAATATACCATTGGTGGTGTTCTATTATTAATTGAAGTAAACTTTTTATGTATATGTCATTGTCTGTCACCTTTTAAGCAAAATACATTTGCAATACTTCACACTAAAGGCTGTTGTACTACTCTCTGGGTGCTTCTGGTGCAAGGGTCTCATTATAGGACCTGACTGTATAAAAACCCACCATCTGGACATATATATATATATATATATATATATATATATATATATATATTAGGGATGTGCAGGCTCGGATAGGTTCGAGTTTGCACGTGGAGTTCGGATTTTTCCCTCCAAAAAAACGGAACTCAGAACGAGGCAAAACGTCATCTTACATGGACGAACATCATCATTCCTGGTCTTTTGTCCAGGAATGATGATGTTCGTCCATGTAAGATGACGTTTTGCCTCGTTCTGAGTTCCGTTTTTTTGGAGGGAAAAATCCGAACTCCACGTGCAAACTCGAACCTATCCGAGCCTGCACATCCCTAATATATATATATATATATATATATATATATATACATATATCTGTGCACAATCCTTTGCTTTCAAAACAGTATCAATTCTTCTAGGTACGCTTGTACAAATCCTACAGAGGGACTTTGTAGGATTATAGTCAGGTGTATGATTAAGCAATCATACCAATGATCATCATTTTCATATATAGGTTGAAACACTGGCCTGATTCATTATGGATCGCAACTGCGATTGCAATAGCAATTACTGTGTTAGTATGCTAATCCCTCTGATCACTACCATCGCAGCACAACATAAGGATGCCCACTTTACCGTACACATATCCGTAATCCTTAGCAAGACTGCAAAACCATCAGTAACTAAGAGTACCATTGCAGCCTCACGCACACTTGTGCAAGGTCTGACATTACTCAGAAATTGCTAACCTTGCCTCGTCGCATGCAGTGAGTACACAAGCTGTGTTCGGCATCGCAGTGGATAATTTATGCACGCCCATGCAACAGGGTTCAAATGCACTGGCATGCCTGCATTTCACCCCCCCGTCACCTCCCTCAAACGGCACTTCCTGTCAATCACTCTGCAACAGGTCTGCATAGTCATCACTGCGATGGCTGCCCGATCGCAGTGGCTGGTTCACGCACTGCGATACATGCGCATGTGCAGATCAAAGCGATCGGCTGATTGCATGCGAAAATCTCAGTTGCGATCCTTGCTGAATCAGGCCCACAGTCTTTAACTGAAACAGAAACAGCAGTGTAGGAGGCTTAAAACTGGGTGAGGAACAGCTAACATCTGCTAAAAAGGTGAGGTTGTGGATAACAGTTTTATGCCACAGGTCATACACCATGGCAAGACTGAGCATAGCAACAAGACACAAGGCAGTTATACTGCATCAGCAAGGTCTCTCCTGGGCAAAGATTTCAAAGCAGACTGGGCTTTCAAAATGTGCTGTTCATGCTCTTTTGAAGAAGCACAAAGAAACAGGCAATGTTAAGGACCGTAGAGACAGTATTCTGTCAAGGAAACTTAGTGCTTCAAATGAAAGACACATCATACATACTTCCCTTCAAAATCGGAAGTTGTCTAGCAGTGCCATCAGCTCAGAACTGGCAGAAACCAATGGGACCCAGGTGCACCCATCTACTGTTCAGAGAAGTCTGGCCAGATGTGGTCTTCATGGAAGAATTGTGGCCAAGAGCCATACCTTCGATGTGGAAACAAGGGCAAGCGACTCAACTTTGCATGAAAACATAGGAACTGGGCTGCAGAAAAATGGCAGCAGGTACTTAGGACTGATGAGTCAAAATTTTAAATATTTGGCTGTAACAGAGGGCAGTTTGTTCACCGAAGGGCTTGAGAGTGGTACAATAATAAGTGTCTACAGGCAACAGTGAAGCATGGTGGAGGTTCCTTGCAAGTTTGGCCTGTATTTCACAGCATTGAGAACACCATTAATCCTAACAAAATCCCAACTCCATTTGCTGAAATGCAGTCTCAAACCTGGAAGGAACCTCCACCAGGGCCGTAGCTAGGGTAGTGCGGCTGGTGCCATCGCACAGGGCACCACAGGTCAAGGGGCGGTGTTTGGGCCTGTCAAATTTCTGTTTATTATCCTCACTTGCTGCTTCCCTTTATTTCATCCCCAGCATCTCCTGGCCTCCCTTATTTCTCCCCTGGCCCTTCCCCATAAGGCCATTCCCCTTTTTTGGGTACATTATGTCACTTTGAAAAATGAGGTAGGCGCCAATGCTCTTTCTGGCACAGGGCACCAAAAAGTTTAGTTTCTGACCTCCACTGTGCTTCACTGTTGCCTGCAGACACTCTTTATTGTACTATTTTCAGCGTAAAGAAGAACAAAGAGTCCTGGAAGTGATGATATGGCCCCCACAGAGCCCTGATCTCAACATCATCAAGTCTGTCTGGGATTACATAAAGAGACAGAAGGCCTCTTACAAGTTTAACTCCCAAACTCTCCTGTTGGTGGCCCTGATGACAGTGGATAGTTTTATTGCAAAAATGCAGCAAAGTTAGCACTTGAATCCTTCAAACATATAATTAGTGAAATGTCCACCGCACTTATGCACTTGCCCGGTATTTGAGAGTATTTATTCTGTTTCACATAATTATACTTTTTTCATAAAACCGAAATAGTCTATTCGGCACAGTCTTGTTAAGTAACTGAAAGTTCTGCTATGGCTACATATACATACCGCCATGCAGTTCTGTCTTGTGAATCATTATTTATAAAGGCAAAGTATTACCTTGTCCAATTTCTGATAATAGTTTAATTTGGTTGGCCACCCTACTGATGGTAAGTAAATAACCATGGCTGTTTGTTAACATGCATTGCATACATGGTTCATGCTTGTTCCGTGCCAAACAGGTGCATCACTGCTTCTGTATGTACTGTATATTCAGTCTACAGGAGAGGGGCTCATCTAACATGCTGCTGGAGGGGTGAATGCATGTTCTCTCAGTAATATGTGGACATCAATGTCAAATGTAGTTCATACCTTTCTACAGTCAGCTATTACAATTACATATTAGAATTACAAGACCATATTGAGATCTTGTAGAATTGCATCCACTGTATGTTTTATTTTAATAAATGTATTCCCTTGAAATAATATGTTTCAAAAATACTTAAAACTCTTTAAGAGCCCAATTGTATGATATCACTTTAATGGTAAATACAGTATTTTGTCAAATAGAATGCATTGTTTGTCAGCTGTCTGCCTGTTATATTTTCAGAAGAAATCTTTCATATTGCGTTAATATAAAGCTTGTTAAAACAGTGAAATAAACACAATGTTTATTCATCATGTCACAATGGCTGACAGCAGGCAGTAAGACTACATGGTACACAGAATAAAAATGAGATGCATGAACAGTTGTTAAGGAGAGCCTAAAATAAGCCAGCCTAGCAGAAATGGGCTGTCTAATAGGTTCCATACAAATTATTTTTATTTCTAAAACAAAGAAGCACAGATATCAAAATATTTTTCGGAAGATGACATATGATCCGTTTACAGGGCTGCATTAAAGTACAATGATGAAAGTGAAGGTATAACATATTCAAGTTTACATTTTCCGTTTATAAAACAAAATTAGGAAAGTTTATGTCCTTTCCAATACAACATTCTTTGATATTAATAATAATATTAGGCACAGGGTGCAATGATTATCACATAGCACACTATATTGATTTCTTCAGGCTATCCAACAAATGGTATTAACAAGCACATTTCTATTGAAGTCATATTTTCAATAATCCAGAATATACCACATAAATATCTAATATTGCTCTAATTAATTAGATAAATACAAATGTGTCCTATATATGCAGTTTATAAGAATATATTTTACCTTGCAATTTTTTTAAGCCTCTATAAAATCAGATGTTACAAACATAACATATATGCACTCTAAATTGCAACTTTTTACCTTGTGCACTTGATTTATATCATGAGAGATTGGTAGTGCCTTTGGTAGCACATTAATGAGGCATGTGGAGACCGAAACGAGACTTGAGAAGTGATCAAACATATATCAGTGGGGCTTGTGAATAGGTACAATCCTCAAATCAGACAGTGTGACAGATGCTTTTACAAATCTGCTCCTTTGTCTGTAACTAATCCATACAGAAGTTAAAGAAACCTGCTGTCAGAGATTGACATTTGGGCCACCTCATGTTATCTGCAAGCCCAATTTTATAACTTCTATATAGTGATAAAAATCCTCTATGAAAAATATTAATACTCATATCAAAGTATATGGAAGCAGATGGTAACTCAGTGGATTTCAATAAGGCTTTGAGCATTCCTTACAAATTTAGATTAGGTAAATATCCATGATACTGGGCAACATTTGCATGTTCTTATTGGTCTAGCAAAAAGTTGAAGTAAATAGAGATTGCTCTTTTTTGGCCAGAGTGTTGTTTAATATTACTGATCCAGTGCATTGATCCCAATCTAATGGCAATAGTGTTTTTAATTGCACTACTGGCATAATACTGCCAGTAGTGCATAATACTGCACATGGGAAAAGGCAACACTGGGTACACAGTGACTAGACGATTCTTGGACGATATGCCTCAAGCGACCAATATATCATCTGGACCGTTTAGTGTGTATGCACTATGCTCACTCCCACGCACCAACATCGGTGTCATTCCGCAACAACCCAGCTGCCGCAGCCGGTATGGTGCAGTTGAACAATATTATCGGGTGGTCATTCACTGGATTATGCAGTGTGTACCGACTACCCGATATATCGTTCCGTCGTACCATCAGGCATCGCATTGGCGGGTTGCCTATTGTGTACCCAGACTTGGTTATGGCCCTAGAAGCATCCGTACTCTCTTGGAAGTCTGGATTTCCCAGAAAGGATAAATGTATAGATTTATATGGGCTATGTTGTAGAGTGAGTAATCCACAAACTTAGTGAGACTTTCTTGATAACGAAGTGAAGAAAAGATATTAAATAAATGCATAAAAAAAGTTTTTTCAATATTTTTTCATATTACTTTTTCAAAGTAATATTTGTGGAGCAATTTTGATAATGCATCACATCTATTGATTGTGCTGTACCAAATGTTGTTAGCTGCCTTCTGTTATTCAGAGCTGTGTTCTCGTCTTTGTGGTTTGGGCCACCAGCTGTCTGGATTGCGTTATAGGACAACAGTGTGCCCCTAAGCAAACCCTATGGGCAATTATTAAGGCCACACAAATTATTTGATTCTCACCACTTATGTGGTTAAAGCCACAATCTGTATTTATTAATCAGAAAAGAAATGCATATACTATGCAAAGGTTGACATATATCTAGCTCTAAATGAGCTACTTAGGATCAGATTCAATAAGCTACAAGTTAAGTCACACAGAACATATCCACCAGGTAACACGCCCGAAACTATTACATTACAGAGTACAGACCCACAATCAACCACATTTCTATTACCATCCTCTGAGGTGTGAGCAGAAATAAATGTTAAATGCTCCCTCCTGGCTGCTCACAGGTTAATTGTGGGTCTCTTAAAACTTGTGAGCAATTTATCCATGGGAACAGATCACGACACTCAACCCATAGCTAGTTGAATCTGCCCACTTTAGCAGATTAAACCACAGCTGACAATTCAGAAGTCTATATAAGAAGGATAGGGGAGGTTTCGTCACTGAGACACAATAGTGGAAATGGTGTCACTTTGTCTCTAGTAAACTGACATTTTCTAATAATATTATTTCAGCTAAACATAAAGGCAGCCTCCACTGTGTTTAGGTGACACAAAGCACTCTAAAGCATTTTATGCAGCTGATGAGTTAACTAATTGACCTATGATAACAAACCCACAGGAATATTGGTTTAGTCCACAAAATGCCTGTTTTCACTATGAGCCTGATTCAGAGACGGATGCTAATGCCATCGCAACTGCATTTTCACACGCAACGCAGCAGCGAAAATATGCTAATGTTAGCAAAGATCACCTTAGCATAAACACGCCCACTGCTGCCTTCTTACCTGCGTGCGACAACGCATACCTATGTAATCATTGGTAACATTGGCGGCCATCTTACCCTTGCAGCAGGTCTGACCTGCCGCAGCCTTGGGTGCTCTTCTGACATGCAGTGCTGCGTATGCAATAGCAGTGGCTTATGCACACCCATGTAACAGCGTTTAAACGGACAGGCACGCCAGCATTTGTGTGACCACTCCCCTTTACCATCCACAAATGCTGGCAGTCTGTCAAGCACTTAGCGATGGATTCCGTTGTGCTTGCGTAATCACAATGCAAATGCAGCACACGCACAGTGCAGTGCAGGCGCAATGGCAAACAATCGCTCCATCTGCGTGAAAATTGCATTAGTGTCCGTCTCTGAATCAGGCCCTATGTGACAGAGACAATTTTAATATATTGGACCATTCCAGGAAACCCAAACAATCTAAGCTGGTGTCAATTTATATATTAACAGTTATTATCAGTTATTTATAAAGCAAAAGCATAATTTGTTGTGCTTTACAATTGGAACCATATCACAGAAACCACTAGGTATTTAAACCATATGAAAATTGCTTGTACAGTATAGTAAATAAGTACGTTTATAATACATTTATTGTTGGACTTAAATTAAAGAACCCTGATAAGGCTCAAGTATGCTAACTACTGTTTAAGTATCTAAAATGGAATTCCCATCTGCTCCTAGACACCTCATCATAGTATATCAGTGGCTTCATACACCATGCCTTTCTGTGCTGGGACAGTAAAAGTGAACACTCTTGAACTAGAGTATGGTTCTGGTTCTATGGGGCACATTCAATTCACCATGAGCTCCTATTAGAGACTTGCGCAATGTGTGGCTGCGTTCACACGGATATTACGGTAGGTAAAACATTCTTTATTTCTGCTTACTAGTCTGCGGGAAAAATAAGCAAACATTTCCTGTCCTAACATTCCATAGGCTAATTGAATCTGCCCCTATGGTTCGCATAGTGCCCTACATTTATCCTTATGGGTGCTGGTAACTGGATTTAATTACAGCACTCTTCCACAAACTAAGACAGGGGCACTTAAACTCTTTCACACCAGGACCCAGATAAAGATTATGATGGAGCTTTTAGACCCAAGGTCAATTTTTAAATTAATAGTACTGACTTCTACTTACTGTGCAGTTTGCTTTATTAGAATATAACTCATTCATTAGGCAAAATAAACAATGAACACTATAAACAACATCAATAAAATTGACATATGAAATAAGTGATGAATCATAAAAGTGTGCCATTGTTTACATGCTATAAATAAAGCTTAATAATTATAGATATTTTAAATTATAGAATGTAGGACTTTTCTTTTTAAATATAATCAACAGACAGACACATATCGTAAAGTAATTTGACTTACAGGTTGGCCAGGTTGGCACTTGCCTGGGGAGCTGGACAAGGGGGCTGCATGGCTCAGGAAATCACAAATTTTAACCCCTGCCCTCTGATGTCTGAGAAGTATCTTCACAAATTACCCCAATATTGCCTTTTGCGCTGATATCCTGGCTCTGAGCTCCGGATAGGAGCCTCCATGATATTGTGGTGCAAGAAGTGCAGTGCGTGCAAGGTAATGTCATCTGAGGAGAAATTTTAATTAGTCAAGTCCTTCACATTGACAGTGGTCCCCGGACCACTACATATGGTACTTATAGGAAGTAATACAACTTCAAAGTCAGCAATATTATATTTGATAGTCAATTATACATTTTAATATTATAACATAATAATTTAAATAATAGTTTTATTACCTAATTCACTGGTAGATAAAAGTTCCTGTATTATGCCATACAAGTTTATTTGTGTACATCTGATGAATTAGAAAAACAATTTTTATCCACATATGGTTACTATAGATAAAGCAAGAGAAAAAAAATATAGAAAATTGCAACATTTACCAAAACTCAATATATTACGGATTTAGGAATGTCAAAATTCTAATATTTGAAACTGGACAGATTTTTTTTTAAATACAAGATTTTCTGTGCACAAATATAGGAAACAGTAAAAAAATGAAAACAAGACTGTTAGTAATGTTACCGGTATTTCCAATAGAGCATTTTCACATGCTTCAATAAATACCATCTGTTCCTAGACATTACAGGTACACATCCACCTGTCTACAAAAAAAGGTTTTCACTGAATGCAGTTTATATTCAGGGTAACTAACATTCTTTGTTTGGGAACATCTTTACATTAATGAACCTCAGTTTTTATTGATTGGCCATCAATTTCCATTTACAGACAGTTGTAAGATTGTAGACACAAGATTAGTGTATTGGGTTAGGTTGACATGTTGCAATGAGATTATACTAAATAAATTGTTTGGGGAGGTAGAAGGTGGGTCACTGAGTCCTATGTTGTTAATAGCTTTCAATCTCTATACACAGAAAATTATTATGGAGTGTGTGACCTGATCTTCATGCACTTTATTAAATACTGGATATCTTTACATTGTGTTCTATTTATCATGAAACAAGCTTGGTGAAATAGATAATGCCAGCCGTCATGTAAACATTGAAGGAAAAAATATTGACATTTTTAGTAAAATGTATTTACTAAAACATATTTGAACAACATAATATAAAATAACATGACAATGACAATTTCAAATTATTACTCATGCTTTAGAAAAAAAACAATGTTTTTTTTATTTTAATTTTTGCATGTTGTAACAAAGTATCAAGTGTGATGGCTGCATGTTCTAGAAACGTAACTGAGACACATTTTACTTTAGACAGACTAACCTGTATGATTATTTGAGTGAAAATGTATGTTGTGTGGAATTGGTTTGTTTATAACATCTAGGTATAATGTTTAAAAGAAGCAAATGTATATTTAAAGTTTCATTATATTAAAACCTAAGAATTGAATATAATAAAAAAATTGTTACTATCATGTAAAATATTATACTTATTATAGTTTACACATTAGTGGAAATAGAATCTGTACACACTGTACAAAGGAGCAAAATCTAATGATTCATTGTCAAACATTGTGCAAAGTCACACAAGCCCCGAGGCTGATTACAAGAGAAAATATTTAGGATCTGAAAAGTAATGTCACGTATAATCAAATCAAAGTAAAACATGTCATTGGCTCATCAAAATCCTTGAGTAATTCTTCTTTTTTCTATCTATCTATCTATCTATCTATCTATTTATTTTCTTTAGGGTTTCTCCACTCTGTTGTTACTCTACTACTTAAAGATCATAGCAAAGGATTTTATTGTAAAATAAACCCAAACAACTTGTACTTTGCTTAAAACATATATTGTTGGAAAGTGGAAGTTACATTTACCATTTATGTATTTACAATCTTAGAAGAGGAGAAAATCACCATTACAATGGAGATGATAAATATAAATGGTGCCAAATTTGTATTAGGACTACAAGGACTCTCAAGGCTTGTGCTTGCATATGCATGTGTTACACTTCATTACACAAAGAAATATTTGCGTTCCTCATACAGTATACCTTTAATACTTTCTTCTCTAGTATATTTGTCTATATATATTCCCACACACAGTATAACCATATAACTAGTTCAGTGAGCTATCTTTTATAAAATATATCTTTCTGAATTAAACTATTATAATAATTTATAATTTTTTTAACATTACAAACTTCTATTGGTTTCTGTGATAAAGGTGAGGCTTTTTATTATTTATTTTGTGTTTAATAGTAAGCATAATAGTGCCGCTTTGCTGTATTTTTCTACTGAATGCATAAATCATTTTTCTTCAGTTATGAATATGTCTAATAATTTCAGAGTCATTCTGGAGAAGTTTTTTTCTTAAAATGAAGCTTAATAAAGTGGCTTCTTTTATGAATTACAGTACCTGCTGAGATGCTCAGAGCTATCAGATATCTAAGGAGTAATGGCTTTCATGGAAAATAATATGATATTATTAAATTTTTGTACAGTATGTTTTTTTTTGCAGTCCACAATATACTGTATGCAGGGCTGTAACCAGACATTGTTGCCCTGTGCCAGAAAGAGCATCAGCAACCCCCTCCCTATATTTAAAAAAAATGGATATTAGGCGCACGCTCAAAAAGGTGCATGGCTTTGTGGGAAAGGGGTGTGGCCTCAATAATATTATTATAGGTAGCTGCAGATTGGAACAGAGGTATGGCCCTCTTTCTGATTACAGTATATTAAATCAAAGAATTAATCTGCGCTTAGCTTGTGTTTTTATTAAGGTTTTTGTGTGATGGGTAAAAATGTAAACATAGACAGTGGTGGATGCATAAAATACTATATTTCAATATTGATTAGAGACACACTGCTTTTATCACAGTGGTATGTGGGGATTACCGCTGACTCTATAATAATGGCAGCCTATGGCATTGTATACAATCTAATGCTTGCAAATAATGATGTGACCGGGTAGAATGGGTAAATTTCTGTACCCTTCTGTTTCATAACTAGAGACCTAGCTATATTTTTCCTTGTCACTCAGTGCTGCCTGGGTGAACTGTGTTCCAATTTCTCAGGTATTGAGTCAATATAGAATAATTGTAACCGATATAGATCAGGTTTACTCCTGTAGAGAAAGCCATAATTTTATAGCTTTGTACTAATTATAATATCTTATAGGTCACAATTGCAGGTTTGTGACCTATAGGTCATAATAAGATAATGTCTCTCAAAATAAATTTCTCATGGGGTGGTTGCCCGTCCCTGCAGTTAAAAGTTCTGACGTTATCTGCATCCCTCCCTAAATGTGGCATCCTGCACTACCTATCGGCATATACACTCCAGGGGTCCCGGCCTGGCTATGCAGACTTATGTTGAGGTTCAATTTTGTGGTCTCGTTGTCTGTGTCCTATTGATGCTCCAGCAGCCCCTGGAGAGGAAGTGCTGGCAGTTCTTCTTCATCGGTGTAGATCAGTTCAGTAGTTTCATGGCTTGTGTCCTTCTGATGTACCTTGCAGTCCTGACTGTATATGTATCATTTTACCTTTTCTTGCAGATTACGAAGATACAGGGGGAATGGGTTCTATATACTCATATGTATATTTATATTAATAAAGAATGCAGTTTAAAAATGCAAGGAAATGACTTACATATCTTTGTTGTGTATCTGTTAATCTTCAGTGATGTCAGCAAGCTAAATATGAAGAATTCCTCTGAGACGAGATGGCACAATCACTACTCCCAAGTGATGTTCCGCTATCTAACAAATAATGAAACATTGTATTCTGTTAAATGGCATACTGTAAAATCTCCTCCAAGTACATTTGAATGACTGAATGAATAAATAAATAATAAAATAAATAAAATGAACAAAATAACATTAACAATTGCATACAATAAGCAACAGATATAGCTAAAACATTCAAATAGAATTTCTGAGTACTTCATTATTTCTACAGCATTTTGCATGTATTCTGTCCAATATTTAATTTGAATCTTATATTTCATTTGTATTATTGTTTATCACTTTCTGCCTAATGCAGTACACTAAGGGCCTTATTCAGACCCGTCAGCTAGGCTGCGTTCGCACGTTGCCTGCCGATGTTTGCAATCTGCGCATGCGTATAAGACGCAGTGCGCGTGCACGAACCAGTCCATGCGATTGCAAAGCGCTTGCACCCTGTACACAGACGCCCCGCTAGAATGAGTGATAGGACGAGCTGTTTGTGGGTGGTGACAGGGGGAAGTCGATGGAAATGGGGGTGTGGTGATGCAAACGCAGGAATGTCTGTGCATCTGAACACTGTTTCAGAGGCGGGCATAATTAAGCCACAGCATCAGCATACACATCACATGGCTGAATTACACACAGCAGCACTTGCAGTGCTTGCAGTAGGGTATGGTCAGCCACAAGTGCTGCATATGGGTCCGATGTTACTCGACGTTATCGATTGTTTAATACACTTCTTGGAGGTGACGTGTTTTACTAAGAGAAAGTGGGCGTCTTGTGACAGGCTGGTGGGTGTCTAAATACATACCGCGATCGCACGGCAAGACATAGTGGGTGTACTAATGTCTTGCTAGCGATTGTGGGATTTGCAAACTTTGGCATCTGACGGCTGCGTGTGACCGCATCCTAGCGAACACGTCTGAATCAGGCCCTAAATTCTAAACCACTGGTCACAGTTAGTCTGTGCAGATTTACTCACTTAGGAGATGGTTCTGTAGGGAGATGGGCTTGAGCGCCCTTAATATCTGTCCTGCTGGTGCCATTAGCCATTTCTATGCATGGCATTTTGAAGTGATAAGGGTGAGAGGAGGGGAACAAGTGCATCACCTCCTTCCCCCTCATTTTCTTTACTCATTACCAGTGCTAGTCAGCTTATACTGATAAAGGACAAACCAGCTCTTAGGCCTGATTCAGAGATGTATAGAATTTCAGAGCTGCACACAAGCGGCTGTGCAATTCCATTCTTATCAAATGCAAATGCAGCAGGAGGTGTCTGTAGAAAACAGACACCTCCTTGCTGCATCTGGGATCTCAGCACTGTGACCAAGGACGCAGCCTGGGATCACCATCACTACTGATGGTCGTGATGGTGGCCCAATTAGCCAAGCTGCAGCAGCTGAAGCTTACAGCAGCCTGACCAGGTCCTAGCAGCTTGCAAGGCCAGAAAATCTGCAATCCTGGCTTTGTCCCTCATGGAAAATGGGGGCCACTAGTCCCCATTTCTGGGATCGCTGCCCAGGAATGCCGCCACTCAGCCTCCCAAATGCTGTAGCCTGTCAAACAGGCTGATGCTGGAGCGGACTCGAAGATGAAGGGCTGCACTTGCACAGTACATATTCTACGCATATGTAGCATAGCAATCAAAGATGTGCGCTAACCATCAAGTTAGTGTACATCTCTGGATTAGGCCCAGAGTCACAGATGCGGTCAGTACCGGCTCCTACCTTTAAATTTGAGGAGGGAGGCCACTGCATGGGATTTTTCATGATGACATCACTCTGACTGACATCGAATTTTGTCTGCCGCCAGCATGCCCATCATTTTTTGCTTATGTGCAGTTGCGTTAAAACAGCTTCTAGGAACTGCATAGTCTGAAGCCTATAGAAGCACTTTAAATCCAAAGTTAGCAGTAGGGTTTTGCTGCTGGAAGCTCTTAGTGCTGCTAATCGCACACTAGACTGGCAGTCCCAGAGGGAGGAGTTTCCTCCCTTGAGAATTCCAGCCTGGTGTGAGATTAGCAATAGGAAGAAGCCATTACTTGAACACTCCTCCTTAGAGCCCGGTCTATCGGCAGGTCCCAGGGACCATCTCTTACACTGCCACTTAATAGTGAATGCTGCTGGGACCAGTACTCAATGGGATTGGTGACTGGTGGCATTCATTTTCCGGGGGTTGGGGCTGCGACCGTGCATCCCCTAGGTAAAATCTTGCACTATAATCTATACATTATATTACAGTTGTAATGGTTGTGTCTGTACATAGAATTTGTTTTGGAGAAACGTACTCCTTGGGACTGTGTATGAACTATAGTGACACAAAAAATATTTTGGAATTTTTTTTTGTCTAGCTGTTCATTCAGGCATCACGGAAAAACTATGGGATGAATTTGTATTGCATTTTCAATACTGTATAGCTTAGTCACTTAGAAATAAACTGAGGTATGTATTACAGGTTGAGTGTCCCATATCCAAATATTCCGAAATACGGAATATTCCGAAATACGGAATTTTTTTGGCATGACTCAGATAATGAAACCTTTGATTTTTGATGGTTCAATATACACAAACTTTGTCTAAGGCACGAATTATTAAAAATATTGTATAAAATTACCTGCAGGCTGTGTGTATAAGGTGTATATAACACATAAATGCATTCTGTGTGTATATTTGGGTCCTATTCCCAAGATATTTCATTATGATATGCAATTATTCCAAAATACGGATTATTCCGTTATCCAAAATACCCCTGGTCCCAAGCATTTTGGATATGGGAGACTCAACCTGTATCTCAATGTGACATCAGGGAGAGGAGCAATAAAGGAAAAACCAGACGCTTGACACAGGCTGTGTGTGCCGGCTGCTCGAGCCAATAATGACTGGGTGTATATAAATATAATTTTTTTTGGGAGAAATATACTTCTAGGGACTGTTTATGAACTATAGAGTCAAAAAACAATTTAGCAGAATTTGCACAGACTCCTCAAGTCCAAAATGACTATATGTATTGTGATAACTTAGGGTAATTAGCTCAGAGGAGAGGTCAGTGGTGTAGTGAGTAGGTGCATAATAAGGGTCCACACGCAGCTTTTTAGGTTTAAATGAAAAGAAATGGATCTTTATTGTCATTAATCAGGAACAAAAATAACAACCTAGCCCCCACATTTAGGGTACTACCTCACTTGACTATAATGGGCAGCTAGTCTGCAAACGTTCACAGTCTCTCAAAGTCTCAATCATGTCTCTCACAGGTATAGACACAGCCCCCTGGTCTTCACACAAAGTCTCTCCTGTGGTCCTTCCTGCCTCCTGCAGGTATTGACACTGGCCTCCTGGCCTGCAGCTTTGTTGCCACAGCTTCAAACAAACAGTCAGGGTTTTGTGGTCCTCTCTGCCTGACTGCAAGTCTGGACACCAGCCAAGCCTGGCCCCCACTGGCCTCCAGACACACTGGGCTCTGTCCACAAAGCAGCCTCTAGGTATTGTCATGCTACTCTGTGTGTGCAGATCCCCCCAGCCTCACACAGAATCCATGGCTCACTATCGCCGTCTAGCTTGGTATTGCCACAGTATATAAATAAATATATATCTATATATATATATATATATATATATATATATATATACACATATATTGCATATTGCACATCCCGAATGCAGTTATATATGTATGCATATATAAAAATCTAGATATATATATATCTCAAGATTTTGCAGGAAAATCCAACTACAGTGCCTTGCAAATGTATTCACCCCCTCTGCATTTTCATGTTTTGTTCACTAACAACCTGCAATTAAAATAGATTGTTTGAAGGTATGCATCATTTCATTCACAGAACATGCCTACAACTGTCAGGTTCTGTTTTTTTTATATTGTGAATCAAACAACATTTAGGACAACAGAAAACTTCAGCGTGCATCACTATTCACCCCCCTAAAGTCAGTACTTTGTTGAGCCACCTTTTGCCACAATTACAGCTGCAAGTCACTTTGGATAAGTCTCTATGAGCTTGCCACAACCACATCTTGCCCCTGGGATTTTTGCCCGTTCCTCAAGGCAAAACTGCTCCAGCTCCTTCATGTCGGATGGTTTCCGCTTGTGAACAGCAATCTTCAAGTCTGACCACAGATTCTCAATTGGATTGAGATATGGGCTTTGACTAGGCCATTCCAACACATTTAAATGTTTCCACTTAAACCACTCGAGTGTTGCTTTAGCAGTATGCTTCGAGTCATTGTCCTACTGGAAGGTGAACCTCCATCCCAGTCTCAAATCACAGGCAGACTGAAACAGGTTTTGCTCAAGAATATCCCTGTATTTAGCACCATCCCTCTTTCCCTCGACTCGAATCAGTTTCCCAGTCCCTGCTGCTGAAAAACATCTCCACAGCATGATGCTGCCACCACCATGTTTCACTATGGGGATGGTGTTCTAGGGGTGATGGGATGTGTTGGGTTTGCGCCAGACATAGCGTTTTCCTTGGTGGCTGAAAAGTTAAATTTTAGTCTCATCTGACCAGAACCCCTTCTTCCATACATTTGGGGAGTCGCCTACATGCCATTTGGCAAACTCAAATCGTGTCTTCTTATTTTTATCACTAAGTAATGGCTTTTTTCTGGCCACTATTCCCTAAAGCCCAGCTCTATGGAGTGTACGGCTTATTGTGGTCACATGCACAGATACACCAGTCTCTGCTGTGGAACTCTGCAGCTCCTTCAGGGTTACCTTTGGTCTCTGTGCTGCCTCTCTCATTAATGCCCTCCTTGCCCGGTCTGTGAGTTTTGGTGGGCGGCCCTCTCTTGGCAGGTTTGTTGTGGTACCATGTTCTTTCCATTTGATGATGATAGATTTGATGGTGCTCTGGGGGATCATCAAAGATTTGGATATTTTTTTATAACCCAATCCAGAATTGTACTTCTCAACAACTTTGTCCCTGACTTGTTTGGAGAGCTCCTTGGTCTTCATTGCGTGATGCCTCTGGTGTGTTTATACTGACAGATCATGTGACACTTAGATTTCACACAGGTGGACTTCATTTCAGTAATTATGTGACTTCTGAAGGTAATTGGTTGCACCAGAACTTTTGAGGGGCTTCATAGCAAAGGGGGTGATTACAAATATACATGCCAATTTTCATAATTTTATTTATAAAGATTCTTTTTTATATATATTTTTCTCATTTCACTTCACCAAATTAGACTATTTTGTGCAGATCCATCACATACAATTCAGATTAAAAAAATAAATAAATTACAGGTTGTAATGTAACAAAAAAGGTAAAAAGCCAGGGGGGAGTGAATAATTTTGCAAGGCACTGTATATACAGTATTAAGCACTAATTAGGCAGGTTATATTGATTCATGAGTTGCAGTTCTTTTGTAAATTATTTATTGACAGTTATTTAAACAGCGCCAGCATATTCCATTGAGCTTTACAATTGGGAACAAAATAGTAATAAGATGAGAAGAGGAGATGGGCTTTAAGCCAGTGGCATCACTAGGTGGCTGTGGGGGCTGCGGACCGCACTGGGTGATACCATCCAAGGAGTGACCCCAAAATAGCAGAGCTACTCTACTATTTTGATGTCACCCCTTTGGGTGACTGCCCCCAGTGTGATGAGAATGGGGGCATGACCATGTTTCATACACAAGGGAGCTTTGCATGCACACGCCTTCGCTGAGTGCAGGGAGTCCACAGTAGCACACTGGGTGACACTAACCCAAGTGATGCCACTTCTTTAAGCTAAGACAGGACACTATAGTTGCCCGAAGACAAATTCTCTGCAGGAGACCCTATAAATACTGGAACTTAGAAAAATGGCATCAAGAGTTTATTATAGTAATAAAAGTGTATTATTATTATTATTATTATTATTATTATTATTTTAGTATTATTATTATTATTTTAGATTTTTTTTAATTATTATTATTATTATTATTATTATTATTATTTTGAATGTTATATGGTTAACATGTATTAAAGTAGCAATACGATAGTATTATTATTATGTATGCAACAGGTTTGTTATGGCACATTTTCCAGGAAATTATGCAAGTGTGCCTTCAAGAATGTATTTCCATGATAGAACATTACAAATACTCTACCTAGGGGCTTTAGTCACACTCCTGCATTCTGCATTAAATATGTGTGCAGCATCTCCAGCATTGCAAACATTAATGTGCTATATGATGAAAAATATATCAATAATTTAGAAACATTAATAAAAAGAGAAATCCCCATGAAGTTAAGTGTTTGTAGTGACCTTAGCAGCTGCTTAAACGAGAATGCTTACACCTAATACTATTAAAGAAGAAAAACACAATAATAAAATAGCACTTAAAGTACACAACGTTAAACTATCAAAAACACAACATATATACGTAATTAGATAATATTTTATTATATCAGCAAAACATATATAAACATATTTAAACTCATAAAACACTAACATTAAACATGTTATAGAAAAGCATTACTATATATTAACTATGCTTAAATAAATGAATAAATGTTCATTAGATTTACTATTAGCATGCGGTACTAAATAGAAGCCATTTTATAAATTCAGCTCCCGGTTTCTGAAAAGATTTTACTACATATATTTTTTATAGTACAGGTTGAATCTCCCATATCCAAAATGCTCTGGATTAGAGGGATTTTGGATATCGGAATATTCCGTATTTTGGAATATTTGCATACCATAATGAAATATTTTGGGAATGGGACCTAAATCGAAATACAGAATGCATTTATGTTTCATATACACCTTATACACACATCCTGCAGGTAATTTTATACAATATTTTTAATAATTTTGTGCATCAAATAAAGTTTGTGTACATACATGAAATTCATGTATGTTTCATATACACTTTATACACAAAACCTGCAGGTAATTTTATACAATATTTTTCATAATTTTGAGCCTTAAGCAAAGTTTGTGTACATTGAACCATCAGAAAGCAAAGGTGTCATTATCTCAATCATGCTCCAACAAATCTGTATTTCGGCATATTCCGTATTTCGAAATATTTGGATATGGGAGACTCAACCTGTATATTTTATACTAAATATATACTTAGCAAATAGTAGCATTAGTAGCAATGATTGTTTCTCCAAGTTTTAATGATATTAATGTGTGTATTTCCTTAAGAATCTTATCCAAAGATAGTAGGAAATGAACTGAATGAATCTTGCAGTAACGTTTATCACTTCCAAGTAGACATCCTACAAATGAAATTGAATCCCAATAGCTGGTTTGGAGGGTAATCTGCAAAGTTCAATTTTGTTAGAGCAAATTGTCTCAGAAAGAAATTGTGATTCATATAGAAGTATCTAATGCCATTTTAGCACCCAAAAGATTGAGCCAACAAATACTGTTAAAAATTACAAGAGAACGCGTTTCATTATTCTAACAATAATTTCTTCATATTTTAAATATCTGTGAGCTAACATAATCCAGACCAGATATCAATCCACCTTTGGTCAGCAACATAAGTATCATTCAGCTATACTTCTCAGATATAATTACATCCACATACTAAATTTTAAATTTATTACACATGACTAATACTGTACATATTATAACAAAAAATAATTGGGCCTTGGAACAATGGGAGAAAGTGGCCTGGTCTGATGAATCCCGTTTTCTTTTACATCATGTGGATGATCTGCCTCATCTGCCTGTCTGTCATTTAGTGTAGAGATGGCACCAGGCAGCATTATGGGAAGAAGACAAGTCAGTGAAGACAGTGTGATGCTCTGTTTAGTGGTCTGCTGGGAAACCTTGTGTCGCATTCATGTGGATGTTACTTTGACCTGTACCACCTACTTAAACATTGCTGCTGACCAAGTAAACCCCTTAATGGTAACAGTATTCCCTGATGGCAGTGGCCACTTTCAGCAGGATAATTTGCCCTAATACACTGCAAACATTGTTCAGGAGTGGTTTGAGGAAAATGACAAAGAGTTCAAGGTGTTGATTTGGCATACAAATTCTCCAGATCTCAATATGATTGAGCATCTGTGTAATGTGCTGGAAGAACAAGTCTTAATAAGAAAAGTACATTTTATTTATAAACATTCAAATCTCAACCTAAAACAAAATCCAGTCCAGGTGTTAATTTTCCACCAATAAGAATACAATAAGGTTTGCAATGGTTACATAAATACGTAAACATAAGTCTAATACAGTGCTTCCCAAACTCTGCGCCGTGGCACCCTGGGGTGCCTTGGGACACTTGCAGGAGTGCCTCAGTTTGGTGGTCCAGCACTAAATCAAATTATTTATGGTCAATGTAATGTAAATGTGTGAACAAACAGAAGTGCAAACCTGTCCACTAACAGGTAAGTGAAAATAAGGATGACAGGTCAGCACAATTTACTTCACTATACTATTTTACTAGATTTTTTCTGAATTTCTCAATAACAAACTTAAACTTAGGGGTGCTGTGAAAACAATGCAGATACTCTAGGGCGCCGTGATTCAAAAAAGTTTGGGAACCACTGGTCTAATATAACATTATTTTCCAGACAAATTTGTTCAGTTCAGAACAAGGAGTATTGTAGTCCATAGATCTCTCAACTCTAATCACCTTAGTGTGCGCTACTACAAATCAAATGTAAATACACAATTATCTTGATATTATACTCCAGTTGGGATCATTGAGAATAAATCCAGCAGTAGTTATAGATATAAAACCAGCATCAGCCTTATGTTTTAATTTGTCTATAGTAATCCTTCTTGTATCCTGATTAGTGAAAACATCCCACATATTTTGAATTTTATTTTAGATTTAGACAAGCAGCACAGCAAAATTATTATATAATCATATGGTTAACCCACTGACAGAAGTTGTATTTACATTATATCTGTCTGGACAATGTTAACACACACAAAATATTTTTAGGATAATGAAATGTGTTAGCTGTTGATTATTGACAGTAAATGCTGACTTCATTGGGTGCTACAGCATTTATCTGGCATTAGATATTTCTATATATATATTTCACATATATTCCAATTTTATATGTGGGAATCTATGAGACAGCATAATTCTTCGCTAACATTATTTACTCCGCTATTATCTTTGGAACAAATGTGGAGAGACAATATTCTGCTACTAATTTATGAAAAATACATATTTTTAATACATTTTCATAAAATTGGAGCCAATTTCATGAAAATGCTTCTTATTGGTGGAGAACCCTAATATCATATTAAACGAACATTAAGTGAATTATGTGAGCACAGATATTACTGTGTTGTTATTATTATAACTAGATGTTTTGGGGTTTTTTAAATATGTTTTTATTGAAAAGAGCAAAATAGGTGAACATAAAACAAAAAAGGATTGTCATTATATAACAGAAATAGAGAAATCAATCGAAAATGAAAACAGTCCATTGTAACACATAGATTATTGAAATAACAATAACAATAATAATAAAAATATCAGAGTCGTGTCAGGAAGCGGAATGAGGCAGTGTTGGCAAAATCATAACATCTAGTAACAATACACAATTAAAACAGAGAGGACCCGTCAGCCAAAGTCTTAAGATTATGTCGGCCAACGTTGCATTGATGTTCAAAGGGTGGATTTAGTCTGAGGTGAGAGGGTGAGGATATAAGGGAGCCATATAGAAAATATATATATTTTTAACTGTCCCCTTTGTCTATGGAATAACTAAATGCTTTATGAATAATAATGTTTTATGTGAGATATTTATAAATGTTTACTGACACAGTATATTACAAATATCTAATTACATCCATTTTTGGGCCATTTTAATGAGGTGTACTTAAGCAATGATTTATTAGGAATTTGTCTGTCACCTAGTAGTTTTATCCCATGTATGTAATGTAGGGGGCCCAGAGAACTTAAGATAGAGGGTCCTGCCCCCACTCCTCTTCCAGCCCCTCCCCTCTTGTCATCACCAGCCCCACCCATCTCTGCCCCCACTCATTTTCTGGCCTGCCCCTTCACTCTTTTCCCAGCCTGCATCCACTCGTCCGGCCCTTAGAAAATGCATGTGACTGCACAATGCAGCAGTGTGCTCCAGCCGTGGGGTCCCCCTAACATTATTCTATCTGATTCAGATATCTCTATGGGCAAGATGTGTCAAGCATCACATGCATAGCAGTGCTTATTAATGGTGTCTGCATGTAGATTTGCAATTAAAACCACAAAGGCAGCTCTTCCCATAAGAGCTGTCCTTTGCAGTATGGGCACTTCCAGGTTTATGAGCCAGGAGGCTCTTTGTGCATGTGCAAGCTGCGGGGGGCACTGGGAGGCATCATATTAGATCCCTCTCAGGGAATTATTTGAAAAGAAGCCCATAGGCTTCTATTAGGCTACGCCATCTATAGGTGGCATTGCCAATCAGGTACAAGCTATGAAACTTGAACTTGAAACATATGGGAAATGCGGCCAAACCTCCAAAAAGTGCAGTTTCTGAGCTTTGACTGCATTTTGCCATTAACACATCCCCTCTGTATTATATTTATACTATGCTAAATGTATACGTTATTGCTTACATGTTATTATTGCAAATTAAGAAAAACAACCAATTTGGCCTGGAAAACACTATGCCAGTGTAGAGGTAGAAACTGAGATAGACGCATTGCATTAGAACATAGAATCTAGACAATACCTAGAGCTGTGTCAAGTCCTGCTCCTGTGCCCCTGAATGACTCTGATGGAAAACACTTATTCAATACACTGCATACTGCATGCATTTTACTGCAGTGTATACAGATTTAAAACAAGTCATCCATTAAATGACTTCCATAATTACTGATTTGAATGGTTTGCTATAAAAGATTACTACATTCTGCTTCATTTTTCATTACAATAACTAGAGAATAGACATTGTGTTTAAAGGCATTTTGTTTTATTGGAAAAGGAAAATGGAATCTGGCATTTACTGGATTATAATGTTTGTGTAAGATTGACATACATAGTCACTCATACACGTTAGTAGTGTTATAAGGAAGCATATCAGTGGTTAGAATATTCCTCTTATTTATATACATACCATTACATTTACTAAATTTAATTTAAATTAAAGTACTTATTAGGGTCTGAAGGACACAACATCCATCACCAACCTCAATACTAATTGGTGTGGTGTGGTATGGCCCTTTGTCCTGTATACCAGTTTATTAATTATATTATATTTATTTCCTATAACACCAAGCATCTGATTTATATCCCCCCTCGTCTATATATTTTATGCTTTGTTCTAATAATTTAATAATGTTAGTTGCTATAACTCTATCTGTACAGAGTCTAACCCTAACTAGAGATGCCCGATGGACAGTTGTTCATATTTGAGGATATGGCATTTTTAGTTTAACCATGACTGATTGATGCAATAATTATATATTATATACCCCTCATATGCTTTGTGTATGTCTTCATATACAGAGAAAAGTTTACATTTTGGACCTTTACCTGACCTTCCACTGTCCAGTAGTGTTAGTAAGTCAGTAAAACACCATCAGAAATAGCACAACCAGATTACACCTGCTGCAGTTCTGACTGAGTGATGGCATGACTTTCCCCTAAGGGAACATTCTGGGAAGGTGTTTGCTAGACTTAGACACTGAGTGGAAGCTGCTCACAGTAAAGTAAAGTTGTGCTTTAATTAGCTCAATAGAGCATTAAAGTATTAACATTTGGCACTTAATAAAAACAAAAATATTCAAGTTTTCTGGTCTAACAACATAATTTTCCTGTTTTGCACAGAAAATACCATAGAAGAAGTGCCTGGGGTTGGAAAAAGTGTTTGGGCTTTTAGTTTCCTTATGTATTTTGTCCTCTGTGTTTAAAAGTTTCTAACAAGGCTGTTACTACCATAGGGAGGTACTATTCATTCAGGAGAAGTGAGCATTCAGTAAATATGCTTGACCTTTAATTGTACTTTGTTGTATAGTGCTTTAAACTTGCACACCCTTTTACATCGCAGTCTGTTACTACCTAATCTTGTTTATTTATTACTTTGCTCCCAATTGAAAGCGCAATAAAATAAATGTTAATAAATAAATAGTAATTTTGACAATTGCAGATTTTTTTAATAAGCAGATCCAAGCAGTGGTTATGGGGCATTTTATAGGTATTCAGTCTACTATTCACATCAGTGGTTTCCAACGTTAATTGAGGTGTGAGCTACTTTAGATTAAATTAAACATCCTGAAGAGCTACTAAAATTGTATTAAAAAATAAGCTGGTTAATAACCGAACAATTGAAGGTAATTTAATGAAAATTTAAAAAAAAATGGTTCCTAGGAAATAAAATGCATTTAATTATTACAGTGATATTGTTGTAGTTTGTAAATAAAATTTAAGCACAGGCACATACAACTGTTAATTACCGGCTCTAAGCAGGTAAGTGCAGTAGAGGAGCAAAAGATATAGGCAGGGCTGCTGTGTGATTTTCCGGCAGGGCTGGGCGGGAGTCACTCGCTCCGCCATAGTGTAGACTTCGTGGGTGGAACCACGGAGAAGCACGTCGTCAGGTGACTGCAGTAGAGGCTGTGGCAATCACCTAACATGTTTCCCTGTGGCTCCACCCATGGCGTCGATGCCATGGGGGAGCACACGTCAGAGGTCACTTCCTCCTAGTTGACTCGACAGTGCTGCAGCTAGGTGAGCTACCAAAATTTAGACCTTGAGCTACCGATAGCTCACAAGCTACAGGTTGGAGACCACTGATTTAAATCATTATTGTATTTTTATTGTGCATTATAAATAAAAATACAACAATGGCTATGAATGAAACTCTTTCAGATAATTTAGTTATTATTATTTTTTGTTTATATAGCACCATGTTAAGCATCTCTGATAATATTTTACATTCACTTCAGTGCCTAACCTATTGGAGCTTATAGCCTTAATTTCCTAACACAAAAGCACACACTCTAAGATACATTTTAGTTAGTAGCAAATTACTCTACGAGAATGGTTTTTTCATCTTATGCTTATTTCACAAGTATTTAGGTTCTTTGGGGCATATTTACTATTTACTTTAGATTTCATCATTTTAATTTCTTATCACCACTATTCATGGCAAAAAGAAATTATATATCACCCGGATGTACTATTAATTACATCGAAGGACAGGGGCTCCAAACTGCACGCTGCCAAAGTATGTAAATCCCGTGATTGCACAGCAAGACATTAGCACGCCCACTATGTTTTGGCATGCAATCACGGTGTGTATTTAGCCGCCCTCCAGCCTGTCTTAAGCCGCCCACTTTCCCTTAGTGATACACGTCATCTCCAGGAAGTGTATGCAACAATCGGTAACATCGGACCCATACGCAGCACTTGTGGCTGACCATACCCTACCACAAGCACTGCAGGTGCTTGAGTGTGCAATTCAGCCATGTGACATGTATTATGACACTGCGTCTTAATTATGTATGCCTCTGAAATGGCGTTAAGATGTTCAGACACGCCTGCGTTCACACCACCACTCCCCCAATTCCATCGACCAACCCCTGTCACCACCCACAAATGGCTCGTCCTGTCACTCAATCTAGCGAGGCGTCTATGTACAAGGGGCCGTCACTTCGCGATCGCATGGACTGGTTTACGCACGTGCACTGCATGTGCAGATTGCAAACATCAACAGGCTACGTGGGAACGCAGCCTAGCGAACAGGTCTGAATCAGGCCCTGAGCCCGTCCCTGCATTGAGTAAGAAGTGAAATGATCGCAAAAGTGATTATATCACTTCTCCTTCGGGAGCCTGGACTGTCCTGTGCATGTGCATGTGCAGCGGCCAATGCTGGGGAGGGTTCTGGAGTACCCTCTTCCGGCATTTTTTGCAAATGTAGCCCATAGGCTGCAGTGGCTAGTTCCATATCAGATGGCGCTAGCTACCAGGGCCAAACTCCGACAGCCTGGTAAATGTGACTGCTTCGCAGCCCTCAAAGAAACCTATGGGGGCTGTGGTTGTTGTCAGAAATGTAGGTACAATGGCAGATATGGAGATATCTGCTGTGGCCTGTCATTCATACAGTCGGGGGATCGTAACTATTTGTGGGTACTCCCCAAAAAGTGTTTTCTGGAGAAATGCTATAAATATCATTTGATAAATAGGTCCCTATGGCTGCATGTTTGTACAGAACATGACAATGGCATTCAGTGGTTTTCAAGCTTCATATAGTGGCTTTCTCACCACCCTGCTAGATATTTTGCCATATTTTTTGCACCTTCATAGATTCGATGTCACAACTACAGTAGATTCAGAAGTGGAGTTTTCTATCCACATCTAGACCTTTGCAATTAACATTTATTGATATTCCCTGCTGTTCGGTTTTTATGACAACTGAGCACCGTGTACAAAGCTAGCTTTTTAGATCACACCACTTAATTGACAGGCATAATAAAATGCCAAAGACTTGTCTGCTTGACAACAACAAGCGCGTAACCATTTTATGCAGGTTTGAGTAGATAGTGCCAATGAGCACAGATCATTAAAGTGAAGTTGGAATGCTGTTACTTATCCATGTGACATGTTAGTTGGAAGTGTTGGAAGTGTTAAAATTCCAGTTTTACATTTCATATAAAGCCTTTGATTATGTTTTTTGTTCTTGTGTTTTCCTTAATTCTAGTCTAAAATACAGATTATATATTGTCTGAATTAAGACCATCATCAATACTATTTTAGCAGTATGAATATAGTTAAACTTTAAAATGACTAAATTGTATATTTTTCAATTCAACAATTCTCTACATTTTTTTTAAGTAAAAAAGTAACAGCCTGCAAGGCACTGGCGCAATTCTGGCAAGTCTGCCCGATGTTTTAAAGTGGCAATAATTTAAAAGGAAACAACAACCGGGAGTTGACTTTTATATTTTTGGCACTTTAGAACATCACTGGAATCCCGCTGATTGCTGCATCTCGCAGACTATTACTTTTCCCCTATAGATGCTGCAATTGTGGTTAAGGGCTCTATTTATTAACATTATTTTTACTAAAATAAAGTGAAAAAGGGTGTTTTCACACCGTTTTTAACATTATTTTACTATCACCTACAGTTACTAAAGGGCAATTGGAGTAGAATTCGTAAAATTCTACTCCAACCCCTAATTATCACTTATTTTTAGTACTCAAGTAATCATTTAGTGTGCAAGTTACTAAAAATAAATTGTGAAAAAATACCGGGGAAAGCCCTGTGAAAATAACGCCACATGGAGGTGGCGTTATCTAGGGTCTCCCCCGGTTACCAGACTCCTGCTCCGCTCTGACGGGGAGAGCAGAGCCCGGAGCCAGCCCCAGTGATCAGCTGTGTGGTCGAAACAGACCACACACTGATACACTGCAAAAAAAAAAGTAAAAAAAAAAAAACTTACCTGACTCCAGGGACCGGTGATCAGAGCTCCGGTGATGTCCTCCCTCTGGTCAGCTGGTCTCCCATGCTGCACTGTGGCCCGGTCGTCACCTGACAGAGTCCCAGTGCAGTATGGGATGTCAGCTGACCGGAGGACATGGAGGACATCATCGGAGCCCGGATCATGCAGGTAAGTGTAATTAAGGGAGAGGAGGGGGTCGCAGGGGTTGGAGGGGGGGTCCGTGATCATCTGGGGCGGGGTTTGGTGACAGGGGTGGGGCTTAGTGCCGTGGGGGGTAGCAGCGGCGGCCGGTCGGCGCATGCGCGGGGCACTAGTGACGATATTTTTTTGCGAAAATACTGTGACTAGTGTGCGGAGGGGATTCGCAGGGACAGAGCTTTCTCGCAAGCTCTGTCCCTCTAGGGGATTTGTAGTAAATCCCTGTGATACTGCCTGAATTCACAATGCGAATTCACTCGGTAATATCACACTACAATCTGCATTACCAATGTGGATTGTAGTAAGTAGAGCCCTAAAAGAGATATTTCATTTAGAAAAATGTTGATGATAATTAAATTAACTTTCAATTTTATCATTATTATTTATCATTATTTAGTATATATTACTAGCGTTTACCCGCAGCTTCACTTGCGTTGATGTCTGTTATTGATCATCAGAACTAATTTTACAAAGACAGTAGTGTCATCTAATATTGTGATGTATATCTTATATTGTAGACATTGATCACAAAATTTCTTTCTAAACAATATTTGCAGTTTTTCCTTCAGGGATTAACATAAAAAGATGCTTCTTGGTGCACCATCTTCTAGACTGACATGAATACTACAACTTCATGAGTCAAGATGCCTGATTAGTGCTTAATTAATATATATTTGAATTTTCCTCTGAAACAGATTTTGAGATATACTGTATATGCCTATGTGTTTCTATATGCATACATGTATAATTGTTTGTGTTCAGTGCGTAATATATATATATATATATATATACAGTATATATTAGATAATATATATATATATATATATAGATATATAGATATATATATAATCGCGGTAAGTCTGGCACTCCCAATAACACACTCTGTGTAGCTGCTGCCGGTGCCCTCACAAGGATAAGTAATAAATATATATATACAAAGTCAGAAATCCACTGCACTCGCCACTCCCAGATTTGGGGTGCAGACATGTACTCGCCATTCCAAGGCCTGGGGTGCAAGTGGCTTGTGACCACATTGCTTAAATGAATAAAAACAGAAAACTCAGCACTCATTGTTAAATCACTCACAATAATATATAAATAAATAATGGGATTTTGGTTCATGGATTGATCAATGCATTTAAGCCTGCAGCCCACATCACTGGACCCCACTTCTCTGCAGGTCCTACACTATCTGTCATACTTATGTATATATATTTATATACATAGTCATTTGGGATTTGAGGAGCCTGTGCAAATTCCGATAAAAAATGTTTGTCTCCATAGTTCATCAACAGTCCCTAAAAGTATATTTGTCCCAAAAAATATATATTTTTTATACATCTGGTCATTTGAGGCGTCTGCATACTGCATGTACAGACACAACCATTACAACTTTATTATAAGTATAGATTATATTTTATACAACATAGTAAACATTTTGCTAATTAAAATTCATAGAATTGGAAAAGTCCATACAATACCGTGTGCTGTTATAACAGATGTGTTCACATATTCAGCTCCTGGGGACAGTTAGTAGGACTCCCCAATTTGCTACATGAGGGCCGGAATGAGGTTGTGGACAAGCTAAAAGCCCTTAACAGTAAACAGGATGTCAGACAGTATATCTCTGTGAAACAATAAAGTGCATTATCTTTATTTTCCTTTTGCTGTTTTTGAAGTAAAATTCAGTTTCTTCCAAAATATAGTTTAAGTACGAGTAGATTCACAAATGATTATGCCTCGAAAATATTTTGAGCATGAGTGCACTAGTCTAAGCAGGACAATAGGGGGCAACGTGCAAACTACTGAGATTCTTGGAATTGTTTGATAATCAGGTCTTGCACAGCATCTCTTATATCAACAAGACAAACACAGCATTCTAAAATATTTCTGCTCTTCTTAATGCTGAGGAAACTACTTGATATTCTAAAGCGGATTCCATTTTCGTGTGAAGAGATGAGATGCCATATAAATTCAGGAAAGCTTTCTGTAATCTTCTGCACTCAAACAGATTATGGTTTGAGCCAGAGTCCAAATTACAGTATTTATGAAATAAACTTGCTGTACATTCCTGACAGTATATGGGGAGCCTTCAGAAATCATATACCTGTAAGGTGATTTGGTTGCTTAAATAATTTCTCAGAATATATACCATTCCTGATGTGTTGTCAGAATAGAGATGAAATCTAAAAAAAAAATACCAGTTTTAGTCGATCGGAAGCTGCGATTGTGAATTACTGTATGTTATCGGGTTGATGGGTACAATGTCTACAATTAGTATGTGGAAAGTCTAATGCTGACAGTATAATGTCATTGCGGTACTAATGCTAATTAAAGCATTTTTCCATGTCAACATTATAGCTTTAAACATGACGGTAAAGCATCAATTTAAAGGTAAAATGTCAACACGGTTAAATTGCTTTAATCAGCATTAGTGACATGCCAGAGCTTGTCCCCCATAGCTAACTCCATCCTCAGACGGTGTTAGCCACTGTAGCCTATAGTCTACACATCGCAAAACTTACCACGGTAGCAGTACCACGGCCGGATCCTGAACAGGAAGTACAGTGATGGCATTAGTGATCACTTTACTTATACACATCACATGGACGGACTACAATCGGAGCCCCTGTTCTTGCATGTTTTTGTAATATACCTCAGAATTTTCATGTTTAAAACATAATAATATATATGACCTATTGTCCCTACATGTTTAATTTAGCTATCCACATAGGGCACAGTTTTGGTCAATTCTCATGAAAATATATCACACTAATCATCCTATCTAACCCATTAGTTGCATTTATACCACATCCACATATCCTTAATCCCACTATATCTGTTCCAGGGCCGTAACTAGGGTAGTGCGACCAGTGCCTTGGCACAGGGCACCGCAGGGCAGGGGGCGCTGTTTGGGCCTGTCAATTTTCCGGTTTATTATCATTCTCACTTGTAGCTTTTTCTTCTTTAATCCCCAGCATCTCCTGGCCTCCACTATCTCTTCCCCCATGAGGCCATAGCCCTTTTTCAGGTGCACTATGTTATGTCCGTATTTAAAAAATGGGGGGGGGGGCAATGGTCTCTCTGGCACAGGGCACCAAAAAGTCTAGTTATGGCTCTGATCTGTTCCTCTTAGTACTATTAGTCCAACTAATACTCTTAACTTTATTCATATACAGTCAGGTGCATAAATATTAGGACATTGACAGAATTTTCATATTTTGGCCTCTATTCACCAGCACAATGGCTTTGAAATTAAACAAACAAGATGAGCTTTAACTGCAGACTTTCAGGTTTAATTTAAGGGTAATTACATCCAAATCAGGTGAACGGTGTAGGAATTACAACGGTTTCTATATGTGCCTCCCACTTTTTAAGGGGCCAAAAGTAATGGGACTATCAACTCAAAAGCTATTTCATGGACAGGTGTGGGCTATTCCCTCGTTATTTCATTATCAATTAAGCAGGTAAAAGGTCTGGAGTTGATTCTAGGTGTGACATTTGCATTTGGAATCAAATGTTGTCGACTCTCACTTTAAAGAGCTTATTTACACTTTGCCTAATTTTGGGACATTACACTTAATCCATGCCAGCTGCCATGCCTTACCATAATTCCATCTTTCTTTCTCAACACCAAAACAGGCAGACCCTAAGGGCCTCATTTACTAACGAGTTTTATCACCAAAACGAGTGATAATTTTCACTGTGTATGATGGTAAGTGGTGCTCCAGCCAATCAGCTCCCAACTGTCAATTGTTAGAAAAATAACAGTTGGGAGCTGATTGGCTGGAGCACCATTTATCATACACAGCGAAAATTATTGCTCATTTTGGTGATAAAACTCGTTAGTAAATGGGGGCCTAAGTTCTCTATAATCCCTCTACATGCAGTGCTCCATGGTGATCAACAGCTACTATTTTGTTCTAGTCTAACTAATTAGTAGCACAATAGTGCTGCCATTACTAGTGAATCAGAAGTAACCCTTCTGCTCCACGGGAGGTTTCAGTCCTCTGCCAGACTGTCCCTATAGTGTAAAGAGTGGAGAAGTGGAGTAGTTGCCCATAGCATAGATAGAAGGGGCAAATGTGTTTCTGTATGGGCGATAGGGGGACATGTTACTGTAGGGATGGGGGTTATTACAATGGGGAGGGTGTAATATATTACAAGGGTGAGTGGGGGAAAATGGATTACTACAAGGTTGATGAGGTAATATGCTACTATGGAGGTGTGAGGTTTAGAGTTGTGTTACAGGGAAGGGTAGGGATATAATGTGTTACAAAGGTGAGAGAGCCAAATGTGTAAGAAGGCAGAGGTACTGTAACTGCTATCCTTTGTGATGTGAACAAAAATCACCATGGAAGGACCACAGCTCCGCTGGTGATGCACCACCACTTTGAGGCAGCAGGCACACTTTTATCCCATTAAGGGCTTAATAATGCTGAGAGGAGTAACATTACGGAGGTATGGCATGACACAAAGAAGTTTCTCTTTCTGGTGTAAATGCTGTGCACTTCAATAAGTATTATTTCAGGCCCTTCCTTTCAGACCAAGAATAGGTTGTGTAACCCTTCCCTTGGACATATCCCAGGCTTCATTGTAAAAGGACTCTCAGATTTATAAACTCACAGGAAACTTTCAGGTGAAAACAAGATTATTAGATATGAAATATTAGCATCTGTGTATTAATGTTGTAAACAAAAATATTATTACACATAAATGTCATCATGTTTATAAGTTGTTTTTTTTAAACTATAGTGTATTTAGCAACATCACTGCAACACAGTGTTTTATAATGATTTTTTACCTGCTCGTTGTAAATTAATTATACATACATATCAATGGCTTGCAAGAAGACCTCCCACTTTAACACATCATTGTTGCTGCAGTCGTGTTAAACAGCCTAGTCGCGCCTAGTCCTTTATCTGCTACTGCAGCTGTATCTATATACAAAATGCTATGTTACAGTGTCAGTGGCTGTTTTCCACACTATGTTCCGATGTGATGATTTTTCAGACTCAACCGCACACAGGGCCTGATTCAGACCCGCTCGCGAGCGCACAGGGCTTGCAAGTGGGTTGATGGTTCCCTCACTGTGCATGCTGGAGTCGGCTCCGTCGTGCACAAGCGCGAGACCCGGCTAGCGACGGACGCTCCGTCGCTTTGGGTATCGCACCAAAAGGGAGCGGCTGTCAATTTTGATTGACAGCTCACCCCATTTTGGAGGCGGGCAGGGGGGGGGGTGACTGGCCAAATGGACACGTTCCCGAAGGAACGCCTGTGATTTGGGGACGGCCTCAGTAGTGAGCTTTCAGCTCTATTAGAGCCGGAAGCTCACTGGGGCTTGCGATGGACGAGACCCTACCACAAGGGTCTTGTCACAAGCCCGATGGTCGCGACCATCACCTATCCACTCGCAAAAGCTGTGTGTGGTCACCCACAGCTTAGCGAGCGGCAAGGAGGCCGACTCACATTAAAAAAAATGCCGCCCTGATTCAGAGCTCTGAAAGAGCGTCCGGCTCTGAATCAGGGCCACAGATCATACATATGCCAATATAATTTTAATCAGCAAAGTCAGCTTGTGCATCTTATTCGCATTGCATTACAAATAAGATGCATTTGCTGCGAAAAATACGCATGGCGCAGCCGAGTTGCATGGGAACCAGTGGTTCTCACGCGCCCTGTGTAACACGACTCATAAGGCAGGGAGGATAAGCGAGGAAGGACATTTCTGTATATGCAACAGGTGAAAGCATTTACAGTTTACATTGTTGTAAATGTTTAGTTGTTCTTTAACGTAGCACTAATTAGCTGTAAAATGCATCCAAGTGTGCAATTCATAGTACCATATGTCTGCTGTCTACATAAACATGCATTTAAAATACAAGCACAGTATGCTTTGTTGTTATGACCTGTCTTCTAGTTCACAAAGTGATGTCAAAGTATATATGAACCCAGTATGTGGTCCAAACTCTGAAACTATTTAAAAACTGAATTGACAGACTTAGAATCCACAGTTTACCATTTGTTTATTTATCAGTTAGGCAGCCACTTGAATATTGTTTTGCTGATTTTTTATATGTAATATAATGGATATAGCTACATGACTTCCTGGTGAACAGACCTGCCTTTCTCCCTAGTTAGATTATCCCAGGATTCCTGCGCACAGCCCTAGCCAAGCACATTCTGCTCATACACTCAGCCACCACCATTTCTCATTTGGCCCTATCTGTGTGGACGTTTCCTCCCACACTCAAAAAATATACTGGTAGGTTAATTGGCTCCCCACAAAATTAACCCTAGTGTGTATGTTTGTGTGCATGTGGTAGGGAATATAGATTGTAAGCTCCACTGGGGCAGGGACAGATGTGAATGGTAAGATATTCTCTGTAGAGCGCTGCAGAATATGTATGCACTATATAAATAACTGGTAATAATAATAATAATAAGTAGGACAGCTGAATTGATTTTTCAATTTCATGTTACGGAACTGGCAAAGCCCCAGGAAAAACAGCTGCATTCAGGGATTCTGGCCACGGGGAGTAGTGCACGTTAGCAAAGGTTTTATCCTAGGTGGTAGTGCAGTTTTAATAGATGTTTAAAATATTATTTTCTGTTTGATACAGGTATTAATACAAGTCTATGATTTATTTCCATACTGTACATTAAAAGAAAAATAATAATAAAGGTTAATTTTTCCAGTGTTAAAGATAAATTACAATATTGGTCAAATAAAACTGTATTGGTTTTAAATAGTTTTCTCTGTGTAATGTGATTGTAATTCTCTGAGACTAGTAAGTGCGGTCGTGTGTAGTTGCTTTGTAGTGGCAAAATGTAACTGCATGGCTTGTTGTATTAATATCACTGTATTTCCATAAAGACTCATTGTACAATAGGATGTGTGTGAGCATTGCTAATGGCAGGGCTTTCATTCATTAAAAAGGTCTGAGGACAATGAGAGTTGCTCAATTACAATCAATGCCAATGAAATACAGACTTTAGACATTAGATATATTTACACATTACTAATATTCATTAACTGAATGTTTGTTCAGATTCAACATTATCTTGGGATGCACAACACATATAAGGACTACTGACATCCATACAGTTACTGTAGACGGTAGCTGACATTAAATTCCATGCACGCAACCACAACACTGACCCAGTCTCTGTGGGCAACAGAACAGAGAACAGCAGCCTCACCTGTGATTGAAAACATAAAGACTGATAATGATGACTCAAATAAATTACTGGTGTCTCAAGCTCTCTGTACAAATGAATCAGAATGTAAGAAATTTGTTTCCCACCGGAAAAGGCTCTCTGTAAGTTGAAGGGATGTGGACAGGATGCGACGGGATTATGGAAAGATAGAAAGGGTAGGCTGCTAGCTCCAAAAGCATAATTTCCAAGTTAAGTGGAAGCTGCACATGAGTAGAAACATTTGGGTAAAGCAAGTATTTGTAAGAGTCAACACATACTGGTATGATTCTTGGTTTTTCTCCCATGCTGGAAAGAAAGATGCTTCATGCCTGTCACACATCCCTCCTAAAGACATCTCTTTCAGGTAATTTAGATTGATTTCATACAGTTACCACCTTGTAGAAATGTAATGTATGTGTTGGTTTACATTGATGTATATTTTAATTAGGTAGAGGCCTAACCGGCAACAACTAATACCGCTGTATTTACTGCTATGAAAATAGTGCAGGAATTTGTGTGTACTTATAGTATCTCTAAAGTTATTGAGAGTGGCTCCCCTGTTTCAGGTGATGCTTTTCAGACCATGCGTAAAGTTATGGAAATTGATAGCCCTCCCTACAGGCCACAAGTCAGTGGGAAAGGACTATCAAGAATAAGTTGTGTAAAGTGATGGCTGAGACTGGGTTAGCGGAGCCATAAGCATTGCCACTAGTACTGCACAGTATCAGAACCACTCCTAGACCACTTCTTAACCTGTCAACATTTTATATACTTTTTCATTAACAACTGTACTTGATGGTAGATGCACAGGATGATATAAACTGTAACAGTAAAGTGACTGTCAAGTATCGCTTGATAATGAGCAGAAGCTGCGATAGCAGCAGAAAGGTTTACAACTGCTGTCTCCAGATTTGCCAGGAGCTAACTGCCATGATACCGAACCTGGAGAATATGTAATGATCCAAAACTTTTTGCACTCTTGTTGTGTAGTTGACCCTTGGGAAAGGCCATATAAAGTGTTGATTGCCAGCACCAGATCCTTAAAGGTACAGATGTGTCCTGCTACATCTTTGCTTCATACGCAGCAAATCGCACCACACATGGTGTGAGGCATGCGCGAGCTGATACACGCACTGCGTTTGCACCCACAACTCCATAGGATTGCATGGTGCGATCGCAGTGTGCACCATAGCATACCTTAGTGTATGCTGCTGCAGGTATCCACAAGGCGCAATGCGTGCACGCGTTTTCAGAGAGATCGGCAAGGATGTAAGAGGACACATCTGTAGCAGAAAGAGACTCTTGGATCCACTCCACTCATTACAGCAGAGTCAACAAGTGGGGAGAGGTTTAAGACAAGGTTGATAAAATAACACTGTCAGTTCTGTACCTGTTTTGCGAGATTTGAATTGCAGTGATAGTTGCCTGAGTTTAAAATTGCCTTATTCTATTACTCTACAATAGAGTATATTGTTTTCTCTTTGTTCTTTTTTTTCTTTTTCATTTTTACAGTTACATGTATTTTATGGTAAAGTCAAGGCCATGGAGATCAGTTCTGAGGATGGGACTGATGATGTTGAGGTGGAGGATGAATTGGCAATTCACTCGGTTTGGGCCCCACACTCTACTCAACTCAGGGGTCAACAAAACATCCGCCCACCCTTAAATTTCCAGGCAATGTGTGGGGTTATTATCTGAAGAGTATTGCATTTGTAAATATTGTGGCCCCATAATAAACAAAAATTATATCCAGCAGTATCAGGCCGACAGTAACCTTGGTTTTCAAAGAAACCCTCTATATCACTATCATGCTTTAGTGGGAAGGGTTTTAAATCAGAATGATTGCTGAGTGTGCTTACATTTACCTCAGGGATAAGACAATTGTTAAATGCAGTACTCTTCAGACAATAACCCCTCACATTGCTTGCAAACTCCATGGCGGGCAGACTGTTAATTGACCCCTGAGTCGGGTAGAGTGTGGGAAGGAACTGAGGGCCTGATTCAGAGGCGCTCGCAAAAGGCGAGCGCTCGCTCTGAATCAGGGCGGCCGCATTCTTTTTTCCCGGCCTCCTGGCCACTCGCTAAGCTGTGGGTGACCACCCACAGCTTTTACGAGCAGCCAGGTGATGGTCGCGACCATCGGGCTTGCGATGAGACCCTTGCGGTATAGAGCAGGAAGCTCACTACTGACATCACGAGTGATGTCAGTAGGGCCACCCACAAACGGCAGGCGTTCCTTCAGGAACGCCTCCATTTGTCCAGCCACCCCCTCCCCGCCTACAAAATGGGGCGAGCTGTCGATCAAAATCGACAGCCACCTTGTTTTTCGTTAGCCCCGGAGCAAGTGAATTTCTCACTTGCTACGGGGCTTGCAAACGCCATCGACCTGCTTGCAAGCGCATAGCTCTTGCAAGTGGGTCTGAATCAGGGCCAGAGTGAATTACCAATTACTAATAAGATTAGTCAACCATTCTATTAAATGTATCTGGGGTTCTTGAATTATGGGAGGGAAGGCCAACAGATGTAAAGTATGCTTTTACTAAATCCCCTAGTTTGAAGCTTCAATAATACTCAGTAGACAGGTCTTTGATATGTATACATTTCAACAACACCAAGAAACCTGGGTATTGGGGAGTAGTGAGGCTCAATAATACAATAGCCTAATTCATGAGGGCTAATGGGAAACCAATTGTTATCAACCGGTTAAATCTTTTTAAAGGTATATCTGGTTTTCAGAGAACAGGATAAGTGAGTAAGCCTAAGGGGCCCATTTATCAAAGTTAATTTGAGATAAATTCCCCGAAAACACCTGTTTTCGGGGGTTTAGCTCAAATACTAAGTATCCCCCGGCTGTGATTCCTCCATTGCCACCGGCAGCCGCCTCCCCCATAGGTTTCTATGGGGGAAGCGATGCTGCCAAATGTATCAATATACATATACATATTGACCCCAGCAGCTAACGCCATCTGAAGATAGCGTTAGCCGCTGTAGTCTACGGGGACTTACCGCATGTCAGCCGGCGGAGGAATCTCCCAGATCCCTCCGCCGGCAATGGGCGCCGCTCATGTGCTGTCCGTGGGATTGCGCATGCGCAGCAGCCCCGCATGCACTCCTGCCACATCGCAGGGACGGGCTCCCTGCATGTGCCGGTACATACATTCAGCCGCTATGATCGCATTTTGCAATACGATCATGGACAGTACTGGATGCTCTGATCGCATTGCAAAATGCGATCATTAATAAATGTGCCCCAAAATGTCTGTTGATAAAGTGCAAACTGGATACGGCTAGTGACTATCCAGGCAAACACTTGTTTTTGAACAGATGGGAACTCTGGGCTTGGTTAGATTTATTAGAACTTTATATAGCATTATTTTAGGTTACTCTGTAGCCTATACTTTCCCCAAGGATATGTATTTTGTTTGCGGCCATAAAACCTATAAATGGTTATCTCCAAACTTAAAAGAAATATGTTTCATCACATAAAAACTGCTCAGTATTCATAGATTTACCTCTTCTTTACATGTACACACACTGTATGAACACAGATTTAAAAGAATCATGGTACCGGGGGAGGAACCACTAGCTACAAATTTAATATCAAAATCTACATCGTTTCAGTTTTTGGTAGCATTGGACTTAAACAAGATTGCCTGGGAACCCTGAATTTTAATTATATACAGTCTCTGGCAAGATGAATTGATAACTTACCCGAAATGTACAATGACATGTTCACATATATTGGTAAAGAGCTGCAGGCCCATACGAAGGAATTAGTACAACATAGGATGTTCTCAACTGTTTGACAGTTGTTACTGGAGGATACTGTGTAACCTTAGCAACAGTTTAGTTTCAAGTGTTGCGCTTACATCACTAACAATACTGATGACCCTAAGGAAATGATTGACCATAAAATTGATGAGATCTTACAGTTCAAATGAGAGTTTTATATAACTCATAATATTTCTCTATCTACTGTGGTGAAAAAGTTAGTACAGTATGTTGGTTCTCATGGTTAAATCCTGTAAATTGGTTACTCAGGTTTTGGTGATAGGGTAAAAGAACTAGTGTCAGCTTTGGCTAAGCTCTTTATTCTTATATTTATTGCCCTGATAATAATGTATATGTATTACAGGTGTGTTCCTGATATGTTGAAGTGTAGAGAAAGAGTAACCATGGTAAAAAGTGAAGGTAGTACCACTGACAGTAAAGCTATGGTACTGATTGGGGCTACCAACATGAAAACAGGGATCCTACATTATGATCCCACCTATTATCCCATATGAGAATAAGAGTATATGATGTGATAGTTTATATTGACTATCAAAGGGTTGATTGTTAAAGAAAAATTAAAATATTGGTCAAATCAATCCTAATTATTTATTAACAGTTTATTTATTAACAGTTTCTTATATAGCGCAGAATATTCAGTTGCGCTTTACATATATTTATAAATAGTTTTCCCTGTGTGCAATGTGATTGCAATTTGCAGAGACTAGCAATCATATGTTCCGGTAAATGGACTTGCGTGTAGTTGTTTCATTTGTTTCTTTTATAAATACAATCATTGTACAATAGGATACTGTATGTTTGGGCATTGTTAATGGCAGGGCTTCCATTCATCAAACAGGTCTGAGGACAATGGGAGTTGCTCAGTTACAATGCAATACTTACACTGTACCAATAGTCATTTACTGAGTCTTTGTTCAAGGATGTCAAACATTGTTTATTGCCTCTTACTATTCTTAATTTAACATGGCATTGGTTAGTAAACTATTATCATTGTTCGTGTCTGTGCTTAATCCACTAGCTCTTATCCTAATTTCAACGTAGTTATGACCATTATCTTTGTATGTTAGAATAAAAGAACAAACCTTCTCATGTAAGGTTGCAAATTCTTAGTCTGTGAACCTGTGGCTAAACAAGTATGCAATCAGAAGGTTGCTGTCTCCAACATTGACTCTATCCACCAATTAACCACCCTGTTCTTGGAACGTCCTGACACTCTGACCTATAGGAGACTGACCTGTGTACCTGAAACATATTTGAAATGATGTCATTTATGACCTTACCCTTGTGCATTTATTGTACTACTTTGACCCTTCGTAAAGCAGAGTATCCCAGAGACGCTCTTATAAAATATGTTTGCTTTTTGAATGTGTGATCCCCTCACATCTTAATAAATAGTTTTTGTGCTTTGGAGCCACAGTGGTGGATTGGAAAATCACTTATTTGCCTTTAATACCAATAATAAAGCAGAATTCTATTAATAAAGAACTATCTCAAAGCCTTTAATATGAACTAAACGTTAAAATGGCTCAGAGTGCACCAAAAAAAACATTCTCAGCAGTCCTGAACATTTCTGATAAAACAGAACAACATAGAAATATGAGTAGTACAAAAGTACAATGGTGGAGTAAATCGAGAGAAAAGGTTTAATAGAATAAAATACCTAAATATACACATCTTTATAAAATAAATAATGTATAAAAGTATCAGATACCTTAATTGCCCTGCATAATGTATCTACGTATCCATTAAGGATTTCAGTCCGGTCACGTGACACATAATAGTTCATGTGACGAGGAGGGACCAATCATATTCCCAATCGGTTGTTTGCAATGTTGCTTAGCAACTACCCAAGTTAGCATGTGTCTACATATCCGTTAAGGATTTCAGTCCAGTCACGTGATACATAATAGTTCATGTGACAAGAATCATGTGTCACGTGATAGGATTATAATCCTGATTGGTTGTTTCCAATGTTGCTTAGCAACCACCCGAATCATACATATATGTTGCCGTGTGTCATAGCCAATGGTATGACTCGTAATTTGTTAATGTGTTATTGCGGACCACAAGTATTAGTCAGTTCATCAATGTTTCTAGTATTTATTTGGCATTCGATCAGGTCGAATCAGTGTTTCATGCTCCCGTATGTATTTGAAATCCGGACACATGACTCCTCACATGGTGTCATGATCCATTAAACAGCCTGATAATAGTATCCAGTGTTGCATAGCAACCATAAAGATTACAGATATTTGGTTCCACATAGAATCCGTAGTTTAGAGAATGGTGTAGTAATATAGCCAAAAACCTCAGTCTCCATATATAGTGTCAATCTGTATAGATAAATGTCAATAAAAAGTATATTGATTCATATTATAATGGTTTATAAATTTATATAATTTATTTGTAGTAAGCGTGTTGCTAAGCAGAGTGTGATTTTTTAAAAGGGAAAGTTGATATACTTTTTAATACAAGTTGAAAAAATTGATAATCATACATAGTAATCAGTCATGTACATATTCATATATTCACAAATTGCAGTACATTATCAAATTTCCCAACATGTTGATATTTACATTATTATTTTGGTTTATATCAACATATTATGAATGACCAATTTCCATAGCTTGTGTAGCTGCAATAACTAGTGAACCGTAATCTATAATTATATAACTATACCCATTGTCATATAGTGACCTTTCTATTAGATGACAATATTACATGACACAGAATAAATATACAATAAAAAATAAACCCCAAATTATATTACTGAATTTAATTCGATAGTTTCATTAAGTCCTACAGGATGTAAGGAATTGAATTGTAGGGTCCAGTATACTTCTTGGTGGCTCATCAGATTCAGGCCCTTAGATTAAAGAAGCATGTAGAGTAACTTGTATCACTCAACTGGATATTAGGGCCCACTCAGATGTAGACACTAATGCAATTGGAGCTGTGAACAGATCGCAGCTGCTGGGTGAATATATATGCTAATACATACAGCCGCCTGGAAGTGTATTAAGACACCCAACGGTGGCAGCAGATCCAAGCAAGTACGTACAACTACAAACGCAGTGGTGCTTGCAGATTCTTCGAAAATCGACCACCGGAGTACCCTTAGGGTCACGCAGAATGCCCATGGAAACTTGGACACTGGCACCATGTTATTTTTTTTTTACATATGCAATCACAGTAGTATGATGAGACACACTCGAAAAATATCCACAACATGTCTCCTGCATTTTTTGCCGCCAGTCCCCGTAACCACCCCTAACTGTCTGAGAATGTCAATCACTTTGCAAAAAAATCCTCAACGCGAGCGGCATTGCTAAGATATCTTGGCATGGCTGCATTGTAATCAGTTGTCCATAATTCACTCAGAAACTGCATAAATATCAGCATTGCATCCACATCTAAATTAGGCCCTATGTCCTGGCTTCATCAAAATCGGGCACACAGTATAGTTAATCACTCGAGAGCACATGCAGTACAAAAGTAAAGAGGAAGGAGGTTGCTAGCCTGAAAAGGCTGGGGTATAAGGTGCCAGGATTGGAAGGCACCACTGAAGGCATTAGGCACTAAATTTAAATATGTATCTGAAAGAGACACCCTTATTCAAACTAGTGACAGTTGCAGATCTTACTTGTTATTCGTTCAGATGGATGTGCAATTCAGCGCTTCCTGCATCACTGTCCCCTCCCTTTCAAATCAGCAAATCAGAGTAGACAAGGAACTGCAGTGCCTGTACAAAATACCTGCAAAATTGCTTGATTTGCTGGATTGTATAAATACCATTCAGCTATGTTTTTCTTTCAAAATATCAAATTCTTATATAGCTGAACAGAACAAGATCATTCTACTTAATCCCAAAACCTAAATAAACAGAATTACTATACCTATGCCTAGTGCAACAGTCACTGCTAAATGGGAGTGACTAGGATGTGCTCTGTATTATACAGATGTTACTCGGATGCTCTGTGTATCATATATCTTTCACTAGGATACTCTATATATTATATGGCAGCCGCAAAGATGCCCTGTGTATTGAATGGCGGTACTAAGATGCTCTCAATATTGTATATTGGTTATTAGGATTTTTTATGTATTATATATATATATATATATATATGTCTTTAGATTGTTCTTGTATTGTATATCAGTCTCTGGGATGCTCACTATATTGTATTTAAGACCATAAAATGCACTCTGCCATTGTGATTCAGAATGTAACCATTGGTAGTGGTGGCAGAAAAGAGACTACACATGTACTAGCTTAGGGAGGCCAGAACCCTTAATTAGGCCCTGGACAAGACCATCCTTATCTTTATTTTATGTGTAGCTGTATGTTGTATATCTCTATTATGATCACCTCATACAGCACTGTGCATTATTTTGGGACTTTTCTAAAAAAAAAGGCATAATAATAATAATAATAATAATAATAATAATGGCATCTGATGGTACAAGTGATACTACTGTACTTGCTGGTGTTATCTAAGTACTCTGTTCATTATTTTGCTCATAACTGTCATCAATTCTTCAAGCTGAATGCATGATTTATGGTAACTCTAAAAATGCTAGTTTACAGTGCATATAAGTGTAAAAACACTATAAAGCCACACTTTTTAGACAAGGCTTGGCCACAATTTCAACTTTGTGGCTAGCATTCTTTAGAAAAATTGGCCCAGACAAGATAAAGGGTCTGCACCTCAAATTTAGAACCTTAAAACCATTTATCTCCGTACAGTAGTTTTTGAAGAATAACAAAAAAATTTTCTTAGGTCCAAAGTTTCAGAAACAGTACATTGTACCATTTTACCTATGTAAGAATTTGTATTTAATTTAGTGGTATATAGCTAAAATAATTTCTTAACATCGCAAGAAACATGTTTATGCTTTAGTTGTATTATTTTAATCAGAACAACATATAATATTAACAGCTAATGTTATATACATCATGTAAAAAGTTCCTAATAAAGAAAGTGTTTACATTATGCACACTTAAAGATTGATGCAAAGTGTCACCATAGGGTTAATTATTTGATTCTTAATGGCAGTTTGATCAGGGTTAATCAAACTAACATATTTATCACTTTGATAAGTGAGATGCACAATTGGTCCGATGCCACAACCCTTATAGACTAATTGAGTTAGAGCCATGTGCTTGTTGGATCCACACACATCAATATATAGTATTCATTGAACTTTTCTGATATTAGAGTTATCTTATAATTAACTGCTATATGCATATTTGATATGAAGAAATAAGAGATAGAAATGAAACAAGAATTGAGGCTTACCGAAAGGTTATGTAATACAGCCGAAGTTCTGATTGGGGAGGTTGTTTTCGTGGTATTTTATATTGTTACATGTAATCACAGTACTAACATTGTAATATTGTATAGATACAATTATTTTATTCTGTGTAATGAAATTTGAAAAGACAATGGAGGTTTTGATTTTGTAATTGGGATCATGTTTGTTATACGAGTGTCATGTAGAAAACAAAGGGTGGTATGTCACCATAGGGTTAATGATTTGATTTCTTAGAAGAAGTCTTTATACATACAGTTCTTAACTATACATACTTTCTGGGAATGGCCAACTGTAACCTTTTAGGTGAAACAGGTAATTAATAAAGAGGCCTACTTTCCTGTGTCCTGTGTCTACAGTTTGCTCCTAAGATATAGGGGGAGATGTACTAAGCTCTGAAAAGTGATAAAGCGGAGAGTTATAAACTACCAGCAAATCAGCTCCTAACTGTCATGTTACAGGCTGTGTTTGAAAAATTAGTTAGGAGCTGATTAGTTGGTACTTTATCTCTCTCCAATTTATCACTCCTAATATTCCATAAGAATGTTCATTGTAAGATGGACAGAAATGCAAATAATTTTGGTCAATATACAGTATTTGAGGGGTGTTTCCCTTTGTATTCATTGGAGTTTAACTAAGATAGTGGAACAACATTTATCTGTGCTTAGTAGTTTGTGGTGATCACCATCGATTTTCTGAACATCAAGTGTGATGAAGGGTTCCCCTCAGATGAATTGAAGATATGAAAATACATATAAAAGAACTTTCACATTTAAAAGCTGAGTTCTCTTGTTTACTTATAATTCTGTTGAATTATATGCTGTTTTTTGTTACCCTTATTTATATGCACCAATAAACTGTGTTTCTATATCTTGTATGTAATACTGAGTATTAGTTATATTTACTGACTGACATAAAATCTTTTGACTCACACTTGCCAATCTGGTGAAGGATTACATAAAGTTAAGGTGTGTATCCACTTACAGACTGTGAAAAGAGAGCACAATTACGACATTGTAATCGTGCAGTTGTTTCACAGGCTGTGATGTGCCTACACTGAACGTTCAGTCGTTCAGTGTAGGCACATCAAACATCCCTGAACATTGATAACCTGACGGCGTCGTCAGGTTGACCAGCATGTTCGTGCATGATAGATGTAAACAACGACCAGCGGGCGCGTGCATCGCTGGTCGTTGTTGTTGACTTTTAACTTCCCGATTTGCGGACAATTATTGAGCCATTGCACAATTACAATGTCGTAATTGTGCAATTGCTCTGTAATGTTGCGTCATGGATACGCGGCATTAGCCTCAAAATAAGTGTATATTACAATTGGTCTCAGCAAAAATATTACTGCACATATGCAAATATCAAGATTCCAGTTGGTAGCAGTAGCACCTACTTCAGGCCAGGCATATCACAGGCATTTATGTCACACTTGCTCCCATGTTTTATGGTTTAATTTTATGTGCAAGAAGCACATTCACTATTAATAATCAATTACACTGCTAAAACTTTTCTAATTCAGCAGAAACAACCCCTGTGTATTGTGCTCAACCCCCACCACACAAAAAAGAAATAAAATGCTTAAACACACAAACAGGCCCACTGAGAGACGCAGCGGGCCTGGGTAATAGGGGGCGTGGCCTAATCGTGGGAGGTGTGGCCATGCCCCCTTTCCGAAAAAAAAAAATTTGCAGCAGCTTCGCGCTGGGGAGGGGGGCGCTCTGGGCCCCCTCAGCCCTGCTCAAAGCCAGGGGGGGCGTGATCAGTGTGATCGCTGCCCCCTATAGGAATAGGAGACTGCTGTGGCTGCTGCTCAGCAGCCACGAGCAGTCTCCACTGCAGCTCAGCACACGCTGTGTGCTGGGCTGCTGTGAGGGAAGGGGAGCGGCGCCGGACCCGGGCCCCCGCCGGGACCCTCAGGAAGCCCGGGCCCTGGTAATCTGTACCCGCTCCCCCCCCCTCTCGGCGTCCCTGCACACAAACACAAATAAGCATAAAATATGGCCGAGTGATGAATAAAGCACCAATTAGTGACATCAGAGTGTTTGAAAAATAGCCAATCAAAAGCAGTTTGCTAATTCTGGTAGCTGACATCATCCTCATTATCCGCTATTTGCATGTGCACCTGATCACATGCAAATAATACTGCATGTATGTGTCTTTTTCCTAGTCTGTATCTTTTCTCAATTGCACAAATACACCCTTAACGTGCGTAGCTTATGTTAGATCATATATATCCCACCCCATTCTGCCAGTCTAGACACAAGCAGAAATAAATTACATATTCACGCAAATCTGTATTCGCCGCATGTACAGGATAGGTGCATTGCTAAATCAAGCAGAATATGCTATGCCAGAAGGTACAATGCTGACTCTACATCTGTCCTTTATTGAGCATGTAAAGAAAAGTGATGTCAATATTGCAAAATTCATATGTAAAAGCAACTTTAGTGCACACGTGCTACTAATTCTTGTCCTAAAAGTCAGTACATTTGTAGGCCACACTGTAAGGATTATAGGCAACTCAGCCTGATGGGGGCTAAACTCTGAGGCATTGGGAATGACTTTACTCAATGGGAAGCTGATTAAGGGGAGGGGTTTGGTTTGAGAAGAGGTCATATTAGTGACTAAGGGCTCTATTTACTACAATCCGCATTTGTAAAGTAGATTTTAGTGTGATATTACCGACTGAATTCACATTGCGAATTCAGGCAATATCACAGGGATTTACTACAAATCCCTTGAAGGGACAGAGCTTACAATAAAGCTCTGTCCCTGCGAATCCCCTCCGCAGCCTTATCACAGTACTTTTGCAAAAAAATCCCGTGACAAGTGCCCCGTGCATGCACCGACCAAGCTACCCCCGTCACCAAGCCCCGCCCCCATCACTAACCCTGCCCCCGTGATTGCAGACCCCCGCAACCCCCCCTTTCCCTTAATTACACTTACCTGCATTTATCGGGCCTACGGTGATGTCCTCTGTTGCTCCGGTCAGGTGACATCCCATACTGCACTGGGACCCTGTCAGGTGATGACTGGGCCGCAGTGCAGCATGGGAGACCAGCTGACCGGAAGGAGGACATCACTGGAGCCCCGATCTCCGGTCCCTGGACTCAGGTAGCTACCTAATTGGACGCAGCAGCCAATGAGAGTCTGTCTGACTCTCATTGGCTGGCAAAATAAGCACAACACTGCCGGGTAGTACGAGCGTACTACCCGGTGCCGGTGGCGGTGTGTAGTGTGGACCAAACTCACTGCGGTTTGCACTACACTTAGTGATTGGCGGGCAGGGGGGTTCTCTGGGTACTCAGATTCCCCCCTCCGTGCGTGCCTGGTCAGTATCATACTTACCAACTTTTCCTTCTGGGGACCTAGAAGGGGAGACCCAGTAGGAAGGAGTGTGTGTGTGTGTGTGTGTTATCAATAATTATGTAATTGTGGTCCTGTAAAATTTATATAATGTTGCAATTTGCAACACTATGTCATGAGAGGGGGCATATGATGAGATGATTCATAGTAAATTGCATAATCACATCCTTGCCTTTTGTACTTTGCCAGAGTTCTACAAAATCATTAATCTCCCGCAGATAAGGTAATTATATTAAGTTATTGCTTTAGACGTATATCTTTAAAAGATCTGAGCTATTACACAAGCAGTGTCGGATTGGGGCATGAAGGGCCCACAAAGGAATGCTGTGGTAGTTGCCCAAACTGAAGGGGTGTGGCCAACCACCACAAAAGGACTTTGCCAAGCATTAGTGAGGACAAAAAAGAAGGCGCATTTATAAAGGAGAGGATTGGACTGTGTCAGGACTTCCCACTTTGATTGGCAGGAGCACCCAAGTTCATCCATAAGTAAAAATGTGTAACTTAAGTGCATGGTCTGGAACCTGATTCCTAGAAGAAAAGGTGAGGCCCTCAGGCAGTGAAGGCCACTGGGGATTTCTCCTGTGTGCCAGTCCAACCCTGGACACAAGCAGTGTAGGTAAGCTGGCAGCAATTATCATATGGGTTTGCTCTGCCTCGGGGCTCTATTTATTATCATTATTTTTACTAAAATAAAGTGAAAAAGTGTGTTTTCACACCCTTTTCACATTATTTTAGTTTCTCACCTAAAGTTACTACAGGGCAATTGGAGTAGAATTCATAAACTTCTACTCCAACCCCTAAGTATAACTTATTTTTAGTAATCAGATCGTATTTCCCATAATTGTAATGGGAAATGCGATCTGTGTGCAAGTTACTAAAAATAAATTGTGAAAAAAATACCTGGGGAGGCCCTGTGATAATAACGCCACCTGGACGTGGCGTTATCCAGGATCTCCCCCGGTTACCGGACTATTGCTCCGCTCTAATGTGCAGAGCAGAGCCCGGAGCCAGCCCCAGTGATCAGCTGTGTGGTCTAAACAGACCACATGCTGATACACTGCAAAAAAAATAAAAAAAATAATCAAAAAAAAAATTACCTACCTGAGTCCAGGGACCGGAATTCGGGGCTCCGGTGATGTCCTCCCTCCGGTCAGCTGGTCTCCCATGCTGCACTGCGGCCCAGTGACCGGGTCTCAGTGCAGTATGGGATGTCAGCTGACCGGAGCAATGAAGGACATGGCCGGAGCCTGGATCATGCAGGTAAGTACAATTAAGGGAGGGGGTTGTGGGGGGGCTGTTTGTGGGGGGTCCACAATCACGGGGGCAGGGCTTAGCGCTGGGGGTGGGGCTTAGCACCGGGGGTAGCAGCGGCGGCTGGTCGGCGCATGTGTGGGCACTTCTCATGGTATTTTTTGCGAAAATACTGTGATAAGGCTGTGAAGGGGATTTGCAGGAACAGAGCTTTATCGCAAGCTCTGTCCCTGCAAGGGATTTTTAGTAAATCCCTTTGATATTGCCTGAATTCGCAATGTGCATTCAGTCGGTAATATCACAATACAATCTGCATTACAAACGCGGATTGTAGTAAATAGAGCCCTTGGACACAAATACTTTTGGCAGGTAATGCTGGACTTTTGTAGCAGTCATAAGAACAACAAAATGTTTAATGCTAATATTGAAGATTTGCAAAACTTGCAATAAAATTGCACGAATAAATTGTTTGTGATTGGCGTTATTTCTTCTTACTTTATTTTATGCATTTGTTTTCCTGCCATACACAAAGTAGATTATTGAACATGATCCAGCTCATTCATTATAGCTAGCATGAAACCATTATTTACAGCTGTGTTTAGCAGACATTTGAGGTTTTCTCTTGAAGGCTTAAACAGTTTTGTCTTTATTTATTAAGTGGTCATTTGCTGTAAGCAGCCTCATCAAATAACTTGTTCTTTCCCTTTTAGTGTCTTATTATTTTTCTCCAGCTTAAAAATTCTCATAAATATGTCAAACAGTTTTTGTTGGTTGACTTTGTAAAAATTATTAATGACTTTGTTTTTCAGCAGCCGTTGATATGCAATATATTTCCTAAATCAGGACAATTTATATATCCAAACAGCCAACATTATGTCACCCTTCATTATTGCCCATAAAACTGCAGTTTTGTACAGGACATTTGTAGTCAGAGGAATGTGGGCATACTGCAGAATTATATGGACAGAACATTGTATACCATGTACTGTAGTTATACAATTATGTAGTATTTTGCTTTGAAGAATAAATATTGTATACGCAACACAGTATGATGTAATCAGGTAATTTGCCAGTTCATTTATTTATACAAGTCGCTAAAATATTTGTTATATTCTTAATTGTGTTCTTACTTCCTTTCAGGCAGAATAGTTTTTCAGGCAGGAAGAGTGAGTGCATTTTTATTAAATACATCTATTATATAAATCAATAAAATAATGGTTTCTGTTATCAGTGTGCATTAGTTTTGTCTGACTATTGTATATTCACAGTTTATTAACAGAGATGACAATAAGTAACACAGTAGGTAACAATTGAGTTAACAGAATAGGAAATTATTTATTCATAAGTTTATTATTATTATTATTATTATTATTATTATTGTTGTTGTTGTACAGAGTATTATCATGAATAGTAGTAATTAGGAGTTTACCTATAATGAATAACAATAAGGCAGCAAAATTTAAGGATTTGATAAAAAATATATTATTCTAATTATTCTAGCTGCAAAAGTATAAACTTTTTAGTTAAAATAACTTAAAAGTGATGTTGTTGGCATTGATAGTGCATATAACTTTAAAGTAAATATTTATGTTAATGTGTGAATGGGTTGAGAAGGGAACTATTTAGGATTCTAGAATGACTTGGATAACCTTTGATAGTAGATGTAGCATTGCTTTCACTGAAATATGAGCTTACGCTTACAGTAATAGGAAAGACTTAATTGTTTTATGTTCTGATTTTAAACCAAATGCTGTCATAAATGGTTTGTTCACATAATCATTGTCATAGCAATTGGGTAAAAGTTACGATTGATCAATCTGCTTAAAAAAGGTGAAATCTCTGCTACTTCAGCCCTTCTGTTGAAGATTTATTTGACACTGTCCAGACTTTATTGCCGTAAATGCTGAGAGCCATTTAATTCTTGACTTCCCTACTGTGGTGTTGTTTTTGCCATCCATGTAATCTATAGTTTTGTCCAAACACAAAATGGTGAGAAATGGGTTGAACCATTTAGCATCTCCTTGAATGCCTTTATTAGTTTGGTTTACAGTTTTATCAGATCAGCATCCAAGTCTGGATAATAAAGAAGATCTTTATAAACAAATAAAGAAGAAAACTATAGTATTTAATTTCCATTATTAAGATCCATCCTCCATTATCTTTGATGGAAAAAAATCTGCTAATGCAATGACAATCTGGTGTGAAATGTGAGATTCTTATTAGTATAACAAAAATAAAAATACAGATTTTGTTGTCACCATTACAGAGTACTATTCATGATACAGGTTTGTCAAAGTGACTGATAGCTAAACAATTCCAATACTGAGGTTTCCTAAAAAGAGATATCTATGGTCCCTAAGCTGGAACATGTTTTAAAACAATTGATTTTAGTTTCCATATAGTAACTTTCAAATAAAATAAACAAACAGTACCACTTATGTCCTTCCAAGGAATTTTCAACTGAATGCACTTCATTGCACTCCCAAAAGATTTAATGGAGATGGAGGTCACCAAAGAAATATGAATTATACTTCATCATGCCAAGAAGAACATCACGGCTCTCCAAAAAGTTTTGATGACCTGACGGATAGCGGGAAAATGTTTTGAGGTTAGATAAAATTAAAGATTTGTCCATAAGTGGGCTTATTTACTATCTGTCGTCAAAAACAAAGATTTAATATTGATGTTTATCACAGCAACTACATATCTTTGTTCAGCTGCTTTACTTAGCATATTTTGCTGGGGCAGCTATACTCAGCTGGTAGCCAGTCCTGGATGAATCTGTCACATATAGCCAGATCCCACATAAATAGTATACTGCTAATCTGAGCCTCTTTTTCCAATTCCATTATCTTATTAAATATAGTAATAGAATTTAATTTAAAAAATATATATATATTTTATACTAGCTGGAGTACCCGGCGTTGCCTGGGATTTTAAAAATGTTTGTTTACAAATCATCCGCCAACAAACCTCTCCTTAGGCATGCCTCATGAAAAGTGTGACAAACTTCCCCATCAACAGTCCTAAGGAAGTAGGACCTGTAACGGTAAAAAGCAGACTTTGGAGATAGAAGCATTCAAAATGTTCCCGGATGTACAGTGTAAACATGGCCAAGAGCTTCTGTTGCTCTGATACCAGGATGGCCATGTACAGCGACTCCCTGTTTTCTGCTCATAAAAACTTTCAAGAAGCATTCCATGTGTAATATTTTGGCAGCTCACAGTACAGCAGGGTCTTTGCAAAGTCATCATTTTGACACAGTTCGAAGAAAGAAGTCAATGTTGTTGCATAATTTGGTATAGTCAGAGAGCTGAGAATGCTGGCAAAGGCTGCTAAAGCTCTCTTCGATAATAAACATTAAGATCATGACCAAACATAACAACACAAAAGGCTTGCTCCGATGCCCTACCCATATGCCGTGAGACCCCAGCAAAATTTTATTTTTTAAATAATTAAAAATTAACAGTAATTAGTTTCGATTTCAAATTTTTTAGTTGCCTCAGCCGTGTTTTAATACGCTCGTATGAAAAATATCACGATCTTCGCTTGTAAACTGTGGATTTGTATAGAAAGACAGAAGGACAAATTTTCGCTTTTATATATTATAGAAGATAGAAAAGAAAAATTAGTAGATAAGCTAAATCCTTTTGTAATTCCGGACCTGACCTGTAGAGGGCGAATGCTATGCAAAAATTGTGTTTTTTAATTAATTAAAAAATAGTAATTCATTTCGACTTCAAAATTTTTTAGCTGCCTTGACCGTGTTTTAATACGTTCGTATGTAAAATTTCACGATCTTGGCTTGTAAACTGTGGATTTGTATAGAAAGAATGTAGGACAGAAGCTCAGAAGGACAAATGTTCGCTTTTATATATTAGATATTTATTTTAGGGTAATTTTTTTTAAATATTAAAGCATTTTCCCTGTGAGTGTCCTCTTCTGTTGTCATCCTCAGTGGAGATAGCAGTAGGGGGACAGTGGTAGTAATTTTTACCACTGGCTGTTGTTCTTGTTAAATAGGTTTCCCTATGCTTTGCAGCCATGGTGCTTTTATAGAGAGGGAAAAGCCAAACAAATGGGTTTTCTCCCTATAACAAATTAGGCAGCAGTAACCTTATCCCAGTCGCCCAAATGCAAGATAGATGTTGGCGTGGTATAACCCCCTCCATGCCAACTTTTTGACTTCGTAAAAGGAATGACACACCAATGACATTTCTATGAAAATTAGTTGCATTATGCGTCTCAGTACTCCTCATCCAGTTATAGCCCATCTCCCCACTAACCTGTTACTACTCGCATTCATCCATGTGTCTGTCCTGTTGTCCAACTGTCTGTCCTGTTCTTCCTGTGAGAGCCTTCTTCTAGGCTCCTCCTACCTGTCTCCTATGATGCTGTTGATCAGTATCATTTATTAAAGATGCACACATTAGTCAAAAACACAAGTCAGAAACTTCCAGTACTTTAGAGACAGCATCGGATGCCACTGGGTTTGGGGACTGTGTAGCACAAATTCATACTTTGTTGGCAGTTGGCACACAGTCAGTGTCTGTGGTCTTGGCTTGTACCCACCATGTCATGGTAGAGGGCAGGGTTCTGAAAAAGCAGGGACCACCACCCTGCTCCCTGCTGGGACAGTCTGATCCTGGTTGCAGATATTACGTCACTTCGGCGACCAAGAGCACCAAGTCCTGGACACAGAGTGGGAGCACTGATGCTGCTGATTGGAGTTCATCTCCTGTTAGGGTCGTGGATTGACATTCCATCACGTCTGCGACCAGAAGCAATGTTTTTGCGCCATGTTGAGTGATTAAAATTTTTTTACTTTTTGTTTTTTTAATTGCAAAGCAAAATGTTTTCATGCCATAGCTACAAGAAAGTATGAGTATTTTTGTTTCTCAACATTTGACCCTTATTTTTTTGGAGAAATCATGTATAATACCATAGACCCATGAATTAATTTATCACACAATAGAAGTTATAGATGTCTAAATATATGAAAAGTATATACTATAAACACGTTCCAGCATATTTGATATCTGTCGGCAATAACAAAAGTTGCTATTGCCGCTTACTAGAAACTAGAATAGAACAAAATATTTTCATCTGATTTGCTCAAAGATTTTCACTTTATAAGGGGGCAATCTGAGTTTAACATAATTTTAATGGGGGAATTTTATAACTCAAATTATAGAGGCAATAATAATTTATTTATGAACACATCATGAAATACTAAGTGTTATCCCAGTTATTAATAAATCATTATTGCCTCATAATTTAATTATTAAAATTTATAATGTTACAATGATATTGTCCTCCTAATATAATTACGTATTAAGTTGTCCCACGTAATATATTTGTTGAATAATTTTGCCCCAAAACATATATTACTTTGTTTGCCCCCCTTAATCAATAGCTAATGATTGCCCTCATAATTAATAAGTATACTGTAATATGCCATTGGTTATGTTTTGATGGGCCAAATTGCTTTTCCAGCGGTTTTTATCGTGGTGTTTAAACCTGATTCTTAGTAAATTTAACTAATGTCTATGTGGAGATGAACAAAATTGTGTCCAAATTAAATATGTGAAATTTCACAGACCAAATGTGGAACATATAGATGAAAAAATAGGTGATGAAAAGGAGGATTTTCTGGTGTAGTTGGACGCCTCAATGTAATGGCTTGTTGTAGTCAGGTACTACAAACCCAAGTGATCTCATATATCAGGTTGCACTATATTTCACATTTTTCACTTTAAGAGCGATTAGTGATTGTCTATAAATTGTACAGATTAGAAAATCCACCAGGGATACGAGCATCAGACAATGGTGCAATCTTGTCCTAAATGTGTGTATAAACAAACAAAAGGTGAGTGTAATTGTCTCATAGTGACTAAGATGTCTTACCACTTATGACATATAATCAGCTACTGCTCCTACCTCTTTGTCTGGGGGACCTGCAGGTTTCTAAGGATTCTATGGACTACATTGGCTGCAGCCCCTAGAAGCCAGTTAAGGATGGTGATTTAGTAGGGGATTGGCTTCCCATTGGAAATGCACTCTGCTAATCGCAGTACTGACTGGCAGTCCCAGGGTGAGAATACACCTCCCCCTGGGACTGTCTGTCCAGTGTATGATCAGGAGAGAGCACTTCCCTAGGAAGCCAGCCATTGCTTCCAGTTCAGTCAATGGAGGTGGGAGATTTTATGGGTGGTGGTCAAAAAAAGTTTAAGACAAGGAATGTTTAATTCACTTTTTTATATTCAAGTAAAGATATTACTACAAGTATGACAGAGATAATTAACATAAGATAGAGAAACCTGCGGTTCATTATCCATAGCTGGATCATCCATTAGTCAGCTAGGCTTCTGCTCTATAATCTGTTCTTATGCCTATTTATTCAACAAATATAGGTGAGAAAGGGAATGAAATTGGTATGTTGCCAAGGCCCCATGGGATCTTAATCCACCACTGCCATTATCTATTGTCAATTGTTTCACTGTGTAATTTTAATTTTATCAAGATATATAGTTATTTATTCAAATAAAGTACTTTATCACATTTGTTTCTACCAACAATCAATGAATATTGCAATTTAAGCAGCCTTCATTACCATGGTTACAAAACAGTGGTGTCACAAGGGGGGTGCGGGAGATGCGGGCAGTGGCAGGTGGGGAGTTTGACTGAAACAGTAGAGCTGTCAAACCGTAACACAGGTGTCCTAAGGGGAGCTCAGGGAGCAGGGGCATATCTAGAGAGGAGGGGACCAATGTGCAGTCTCTGTCACGGGCCCCCTCCTTTACGTGCGGCGGCGGCAGCGCACTAAGTAGTGAGCGGCCAGTGCTTCCCTTATAGAGTGTGCCCAGAGTCTATACCGCATGCGCAGGTCACCAGGAAAATGGCAGCGGTGGCCATTTTCCTGTACTGCGCATGTGCAAACGATGGGAAAATGGCCACGGCGGACATTTTCCAGCTGTTTTTTACAGCGCAGACACCAGCGCAGCTGTGGGACTCTGGAGTCCTAAGTATAACATTGGTACAGGGCCCCCCTCACCCCCTGTGTGCTCCGCACACCCTGCACCCATTATATCATTATAAATACGCCCCTGTCAGGGGGGACAGAAACCTCCCGTGGAGCAGAAGGGCAAAGCTGTAGTTAGGTACTACACAAACCAAGTGACCAAGGTACAGTACTACAAACCGAGGGGTGACCCCGACTCCTCCTAAGTGACAGGAGCCGGCTGCTGGACTGTAGCATTGCGTGCAGTACTCGGCTCCTGACACAGTGAGGGATCCAGCACTGCACACAGAGTGGTGCCAGGGGGCAGTCCACACCTCCGGAACTCCCCCCCCCTGGAGAGATTACAACGTGGGTTCAAAGTACAAAATTAACTGCGCTCATAATTTTATTGAACATGTAATAGAAAATAATCCCACATAAGGTATATTAGTTGAATGATGAAAGCACAATGCAAATTAGTGATAAGTTTATATTTAGCATATGTGTAATTGAAGACAGTATTTCAAAGACTTGTTTTCACCTACTTTACCATATGAGAGTGTTTCTAATTTTATTTCGATTTTAATTATAAGTGGTGTTCTATTGCATAACTGCAATAGCTGAAATCAATTGGAACTAATTGGATTATAAATGAGCCATAGTATTCTAAAATATATTACCGGCACATGGGAGGCAGTTCTAACCTCATATTGTTATCTCCAACATCAGTTAGAACTTAATTAAACTCACAATGAACTTAATCACCAATCCTGGTTTTCAAATACAGAGAATAATCAAAACATTTCGCTTAGTCAAACAAAAGTTCTAGATAAACAAATTAACAATATGAGAAGCAGTGGTGTCACATCAGCTCTCCAGACCTGAGTGGCAGCGTGGCAGTGAGTCTGTAGTGGATCAAGATAGGAGATGGTGCTTTAAAAATAAAACTTGTAATAGGACATGCATTTGCCCTAGGAAGAATTAACAACGCACTATGTAATCTCAGAGATCAAATCATATAGGGACTCCTACATCATACATGGTGGGAGAGGGCAGCCAGGTCAGCGCAGTAGGGGTGTGGCAGCAGCATAGGTGGGTGGTGCCAAAGGGCTTCCGCAACTGCATCATTGTGGTCCTGCCCCCCGCTATACAGTGCCAAGATCACAGGACCGCCCACTATTGCTTGATAAGTGGGCGACTACGGGCAATTTTGGGGGGGCTCCCGGCCATTTCGGGAGATTAAGCTAGTATGACTTACATATGAAAAGTGGCACACATTAAAAACTGCATTTACATGCATATATTCAGTTAAAAGAATCTCAACTTGCATCCAGTTGTATATCACTAGCAATTGTGCAATGTGTACTTCAGGAATACTGTACCAAGAGTGTGTGCATACTAATACCCCGTAATAACATAGATTAAGTGTACAGAGGTTTCATAGCAATGTTACTAGTAAATGCGAATTCATATAGGCATATAGGCTTTTGTTTTAAACAAAACCATCCTCAAGTGTTTTTTTTTCAATTTTGGTTTTGGATTTCATAAAAATGTACAACACAATCCAAAGGGGCCTATTCACCAACACTAAAATAACAGTTTTAAGCACATTTTCCTTAATTACCATTTTTTTAGTATTCATGAAGACTCTTAACACAGGAGCTATCACTGATATCTCCTGGTTATGTACGCCTGCGTTAATTTCCACACTCCCCATACATTAGTACATTAGTATGGGGATGTAGAAATTAGGCTATTCATCAAATTCTGAAAATTACGTATTTTCAGAACTTGATGGTGTTACTATTCCACTCTCAGGTGGCGTATAGCGGGTTACACTTACCTGCTGTCAGCTGGGCAGGTCCCCTCCGGCTCCCTCCGTCACTCTGTGGTCCCTCCTCTGCTCCGACTGCTGCTCTGACTGTGTTCTCCTGGTAGAACACAGTAAAGTAAAAAATAAAAAAACAATAAAGTTTAAAAAACAAAAAATGTTGAGCAAGCCGGGCGGGAGGTCGGGGTCCGCGGCTGCAGCCTATCGGGCCCCGGTAGGTGGGGGAGGGAATCGGAGGGGGGTGGATGGACACAGAGTTACCGCAGCTGCAATCAGTGCTGCGCATGTGCCGCTTTTGTGAATGTAACGGCGCATGCGCAGCACTGATTACAGCTGCGGTAAGTTAGAGTATATAGGGAAAAGTATCTATTTCCTGAATAGTTGTAATCACAAAAATGACAGCTTTTCAGAATACATACTCATGGGGAGGAGGAATGATGAATTCCTCCGGTAATTAGGTAGAACTCCATGCGAGTTCTAAACCTTATTATCTCCACCAATATTTTAGTGTTGCTGAATACGCCCCTAAATCATGTAACTTGAACCTGTTTTTGTTCCTATAGTATTATTAACATCAATAACATTTATTTCTAATAATTTCCAGTCAGTTTAGACTCACAACACCTGAAATCACGAAGGAGAGACTTAAATGCAATTCAAAACAAGTGCTATCCAGCTTTTAGATCCGTGTTCCGAACTTGGCAAGAAGACCCGAGTCGGGACTCAGTTCTACTTAGAACCTCCATATGAACCGAGACGGGACTCGGGTGTTCGGGTGTGTTCGGTTCTCAGCTAAACCAAACTGTTCATCTCTAATTTATAATGATTGCAGGGTGTGCGGTGCACACAGGCACAGCCCACACCCAAAGTATGCTTACCTTTCTCTGGAAAATGGGTCCCTCCTCCTCAGCGGCACCATCTTTCCAGACATCTTTGGGAAGATGGTGCTGCACAGAGAAAGCAAAGACTCTGGTACTGTGTGTATGACTGTATGTGCCATCTTCCTGAACATCACTGGGAAGATGATGCAGTGCCAGAGCAAGGTAAGATGTGGGGCTTGGGGGAGCATTGCACACAAGCCCCATCAGGCATTAATACGCCCCTGCTAATACATGCAAACACCTGCTGTTTCCCCCCTTTAAACACAAATGGAAATATCAATTAAGTAATGTGAAAAGACAGGCTTAACCTCATACATAAGAGGCTAGCTAGTACTGCTGCTAGTCATCATCATTATTGCATCTCAATCTTCTAGCCTTCCAGCATCCCGCAAGAGATATATTTCTTCACAGCAGAGATGAGCGGTTTGTTTTTTTCTGAAAACAGAACACACACAAACTTTGGGATTTTGAGTCCAACCGAGTCTTGGCTCAGATCAATTTTGAGGATTCCGAGTAGAACCAAGTCCAGGCTCAGGTCTTCCCGCAGGCTGAATCTCGGATCTAAAAACCGGATCTCATGTGTTTTTTGATTGCATGTAAGTCCCTCCCTTATAATATCAAGTGCCAAAATTGGTCAAAATTGACGGGAAATGACTGAAATTTTTTTATATTACTGTTTATAATACTATAGAAACAAAATTAGGTCCAAGTTACATGATTTTACCAATTTTAATACATTTTTTAAAGCAATCCAAATCCTAATCCAATACAGAACCAAAACATTTTAAGGGTGTTTTTGCTGAAACCAAAACCAAAACACGGGGGACCTCCCACGTCTCTGCCTGATAAGTGAATCTGTGCCTATGCTTGCTCTCCCCTTCCATCCAGTTTGATGCTTCCCCAGTACTAAGTGTAAGCTTACGAATGTATGTGTAATAGTATTTTTTTGGTATGCACACACAGTAAGAAAATGCTGATTTTACAGTATGCAAATAACACAGATGTACACACAAATATGATTGTGCCCTATAGCTTCCAGGTAGAGAATATATATAATTCCCGGGGTGCAAGAACAGGTTTGTACTTTTCCAAATGTCGTTATTTAAGCAACAAACTCCTAGAAATGGAAATTAAAAAAATAATATATATTACATAATTCTCTTGCAGACTGTGAAAGCAACTATTTTTAACTGTAATTAACCAAACTACATAATGTAAAAATGTGAAAAAAAAACTCTACATAAAATCACTAACAATTAATTGAATAATATCACTCATTACAGTTTGTAGGAAATTAGACTCCTTAGCTGTTAGCCAGGAACTATACTTTCACGCTAGTTATTTAAAATTCCACAGGCAGATGACATGGCGATGGGAGACAGTCCACAGTGGCCCCCTCAATAGTTAAACATTGCACTTACAGGTACCTTTAGTTTATAGAACCGATCATTAAAGAGGGATACGGTTTGCTATTTACAAAATAAACCATTTTATTTCAAATAGGAAATGGACTTATGCCTTATACAGACAACAAACATATTTCTCTCTGCTCTCCCTGTGAAGCAGCATTTATAGAATCAGCTCTCACCTTAAACTAGTTCTCTAATCTCTTTTACATTTTTTTGTTAGAACTCTGCATGTATATAGAATGCTGGTGTGATAACTACATTCTGTATAAGCTGTGGGAAAGGTTTGCATGCTCCTTTCTGACACTACAGTATCTTGCCTTTCATGTAAAAGAAACTTCAGTCCTTTATCCTTTAATATACAGTACCACACTGTGAAGGAAACGATGATCTTGGGACATGAATTAAACAGACTTCATGAATCATACTGCTAGTGATTTTGAGCAGTATAAAAGTTACCGTAGGTCTGCAATGCAGTTAGTTTCCAGTAACCTTGCACAATGGAGGCTAACCTGCTCAATTATATATGACATTACAGCTACTTGGTCTGTTATACATAAGTGACAGTAAATGCGAATTAGTGAAAAGCTAAAAGAGAGTAGAGGGCACTAAATCTATAACTTTCACATATAGCAGATGTTACATTGTCAATAAAGTAAAGCCATTAACCATTTGACTGCCAAAGCCATAGTTTTTATGGCTAGTTAATGGTGATGGCTGTACCACATTTTGTACTGTTCCTGTAAATTCTACATTTGGTGGCAGAGCTGTGGGGTTCTCAAGTTAGCTACATTAGTAACTGTATCAGTAAAATTTTTTCCCTATGGTAGTGTATATTAACCAGTTGCAACCAGGCCCGTAGGAGGCTTGGTCTATTAGTGCGGGCATGGCCATGCTCCCAACAAAATAAAGTATGGAAAAATATAAATTTTGGCACCGCAAAGCTGTGCTGCGTGCCACTCAGGAGGGCGCCGTGCACCCCTCAGCTAGGGGCAGATCCAGGTGCAGATAGAGGAGACGACTGCTGAGTTCAGCGGCAGCAGTCTCCCTGGATCCACTGCATAGCAGCACACAACAGTGTGTGCTGGTCTGGGGATTGAGAGTTTGTGCATGGGGGTGGCAGCGTACACGGCCCCTCGAGGCCCCTCCACCAAGCCCGAGTAATTAGTACCCGCCTCCCTCTCAGCTTCCCTGGTTCGTAACTAGAGGTGTGTTATCGATGCCACTGCTCTTCACCCAAGGTCAATAGGGTGGCACTGTCACTTCCCTGATGGTATTTGTATTTGACTTATAGGGTGACTTGAACAGTGCCCGGTGCTCAGCTTCCTGGTCCTGGCCCCTCTTCGTGACATAATATTATGACATCACTGGTGTGAGGGGCGGAGTCAGCGCAAGGTTACAGTAGTGTCCATGTATTATTTAGAGGGGCTGCGTGTCTGTACAAACTATGTATGGCTCTATTCAATATCTGATTTTCTAGCTGTGTAACAATTCAATGTATAGAAAATAGAAAACTACTATAACTTTCACTCATCTCAAGTCTTTACAGTATGTAGCTAATAGAAATATATATCAGTGCTGCGAGAAAATAAATAAACCTGATTTCATGATAGCGTGTCCAGTCCACTTTCTGGCAGAATTACAGGTTATTAAGGAGGCTTGAGATTGAGATGCTGTAAGCCTGGTTCATTAGCACTGATAGTAAATACTTTCAAAACTACATTCATGCTTAGAAATGTATGTTCATTATATACATACATATAGTGTATTTGGAAAAATAGTATATTAGTGAGAATATTATCTTAATTTCTGTTCTAATTATTTACAAAATAAATCATATTGTCATGTAAAGCACCAACATCATTTGTATATCTGTCATTCCACTTAAAGAATTGTATTACATAAATTATGACAATGGTACAAAAACATGCAAAATCATTTGGAATAATGAATGTACCTATTTGTGTTTTCAATGCTACTGCTAATGATTATCCTTTTTGTTTTTTCTTAGAGATTCTTTCACTTAAGAGAAAATGTTTCACAAATAAACTGGCGACTTAACGACTGCAAGAGAGAGAGAGATAGAGAGAGAGAGAGAGAGAGAGAGAGAGAGAGAGAGAGAGAGAGAGAGAGAGGGAGAGAGTGTTTACATGTTGCTGTAAGGAATCTCTCAGAGGACCACAATGCTTGAGATGCTGACGTTGCTATGGCAAGATTTTATTTTCACCAAACATCATCTTGGTGTACATCCAGAGTGTGATGTGATGTTCAGAAAGAGCATGTTGCTACCTGTATTTTAAAGTTTGCTTGAGTTGACAGGTTTGCTTTGAAACAATGTGACAAATATATATTAGAGGTAATCTTTTCCTCCTAAACATGTCTTTACATAAACACAGTATATGGAGAAACGTAGGTCTTATATATTAGTATGATATAAATGGACAGTAAACCATAGTAACCAATCAGGCACTTGCTTTCATTAGGCTAATTTGTCATTGCTAATTACTGGTTGGTTGCTTGGCATTAGAGATTGATTGCAATTTTGCACCATGTAGTAGCAAACCTCATCAGCTTCTTACTGTGACAATGGCATAATGTCTGCAAGTGTGGCAGTGGCTGCTTCAATCATAAAGGTTTGGATTCAGTTCAAAAATAAAATGAATATAGTGATGTCAAACCTTTTACTGGAAAGTGCAGTATATAATATGTATTTTATCTCTCATTGTAACATATGCTATTTAAAATGATCTCATATAGTATAATAGAAGATTTATTCTTCCCATGGAGCATCATATAAAGCCTAATCTGACATGCAGGTTGAAGGTTGGACAGTAATGGTGCGTACACACTGGGCGATTAAAGTGGACGACTGAACGATAACGATATCGTTATCGTTCAGTCGTCCACTTTATCATCCATTTTTAACACAAAAAAGATGAACGATGACGACGACGCGCGTTCCCGCGGGTCGTTCGTCATCATCGTTCATCGCGCTGACATGCAGGCCAACCTGACGACCTCGTCAGGTTGCTGCATGTCAGGGAATGGGTGAGAGAGCCCGGCGCTGAACGATATCGCTAATGATATCGTTCAGCGGCTGTGCTCAATGTCATGAACGACATTGAGCACAGCCTGCCGGGGACACACTAGACGATATCGCTCAGGGAGCATATCGTCTAGTGTGTATGCACCTTAAGGATTGTTGCAGAGTGAGACCTATGCCAGTTTCCATAGCTAATAATATTTATTTTGTGATGTGCGCATGCCAAGAGCACCAGGGGAACGCTTATATCTATATGCTTTTTGGCAGGTTTGGTATGGCAGGTGAACTGCTTGTGATTGGCTGATTGTGAGTAAAGAACTGATGCAGATAGGAAAAGCAATTTGGATTTTTTTCTACAAATGGAGAGATGCATCTTATGTATTAAATATAATTTTCTGTTTTGTTGAATACTAATAGCAAATCCGTAATTTGGAAGTAAAACAAATAGTTAAACACAAGAGTGTAAATGTATGTGATGAACTACTAATGTAATCAAGGCTCATATGCTACTGGAGCCAACCTGCAATGATCTTACTATAGTTGGAACTTTATACATGACCACAATTGAGGCTTTTTTTGGTGTACACATTTTATGCCACAGAATCAGCCTAAAAGAGTGCTTGCTTGGTAAGACTGTAACATCCAATGGGACAGGGTCTGATGTCAGTGATTAAATAGTCTGACCAATGCTGCAAAATATAGGGGTGCTTTACTGATTGCGCTGTGATAGACATTTTCATTTTCTGAGTCATAGTTATGTTTAAAAATTTGATTGGCATAAATCTTACATTTGTAATTCTGGCATTATGACATGTTTCAAAATCTGTTTTTCAATCAATATCAATAATATAAACAAGTGTACATGCTGAAGGACATCGAACTATATTGTGGTATTGACTGCACCTTTACTACTGTTTATTGAAGCACTTTCTCTTCTCAGATCTTCAATAGTAAGAACAAGTGAGAAGAGTCATAATGATACAGACAATGTCAACTGTCTAATATTATTATTTGTCATCTCACATTAACTTCACTCAATATAGGTTTCCCCGGCTGTTCATCCAGCCCTTTGGTTCCTAATATTTTGTTATACCATAACTCTGAGCTGAGAGGCAGCTTTGGGAATGCTGCTTCTATTTTTAAATGATTTCATTTTAAATACTTTACTGATTGTCACATATTATATAAATTACTTTACAACTGTTATGAATTGAGCTTCCTGTACAAAATAATAGATTATGATCTAAAGTATTAAGGTGGCCACACACATACCGATGTGCACACGATCAGCCGATGTGTACGATTTGTGTACGATTCCCTTGAAACTCTCCCCGGCAGCTCTGCACACGATCTCCACACGATCTGCACATAATTTGGTGTACAATCTTCAAACGATCTCTCCTGCATCCAGACTTTCACAGTGCATCGTGTCCTAGATTGTCAGATCTGCCCTACTGCACGGCAGATATGACGATGCAATGTGCAACCAGCGGGGATCATGAGTGAGTGGGGACTCACAATTTACTCAGGTTTTGGACATATTTTACACGATCTGTCGTTCCAATGTGTCGGAATCGGCCAGATCGGGTAAAATATCGCTATGTGTGTGGCCAGCATTAGTTCTCTCTGAATAGTAAATAACAGTTTTACAAACACTGTACAGTGTGGCCCATCCAAATGTCCTAAGAAACCTTGTTCTATCCATAACATTAACTAATGGAAGTTATTTTTGTTAGGATCAGTGGCCGCTCCAGTGGTGGGGCTGCAGCGCAGTCCAAAATTCAAACAGGGGAACAACACAAACTGCCATTTCAAACGCTGTCAAACATCACTGGCCGGGTCTCACTGGCAGTTGGTGAGGCTCCCCTATTTGAATCTTGGACTGTGCTGCAGCCCCACCTCTGGAGCCACCACTGGTTAGGACAGTACATGAGCAAGCACTATTTCCTATCTAGCACTGAAGATGCACTTTTCTAAAAGTACACTTGCAACAGCCACTGACTTCTCCCTGTGGTATGCCCTATTAATAGGCAGGGCCGGCACTACCATTAGGCAAACCAGGTGGTTGCCTGGGACACCAATAAGTAGGGGGCTCCTAAACATGAAATGAGTGACATCAATGCATTCATGTAGTGATTCAAATTACCCCATGATAACCCCCAATCAGATAGCCAGTTGCTGTAATTTAGGAGAAGCAGTCAGAAGTTTCTTACATGCGAATCTGCTGGCTGCATATGTCAGTGGTACACTGGTAGCGTGGCGCTTCACTGTGATGTCGCTGCCAAGCGCCACACTCTTAGGGAAATATTTACTAAAGTGCGGGCTTTTAGAACTGGAGATTTTGCTCATATCAACCAATCAGATTCTGGCTATTATCTTCTAGAAGGTACTAGATAGATGTTAAGTAGAATCTGATTGGTTGCTATGGGCAACAACTCCTGCACTTTAGTAAATATACCCCTTAGTGTGCAGAATTGATGATGCTTTTGAGTGGGAAAGAAGGCACCCCCAGGACTTGCACAAGTCCTCTCATCAGGAGACCAGATAGGAACCTGCAATACTATACAATGTACCACAGATTTGTAATCATTCTTAATGTATTGTGCAGTAATACATACTGCATAACAAACACAAACATTGCCTGTATTCCATTTTTTCACTAGAGATGTGCGCGGATCCCCGTGTTTTTGTTTTGGTTCTAAATCTTCTTTGTGTTTTGGTTTTGATTTTGGCAAAACCACTGTCAAATGTTTTGGTCTTGGTTTTGTAAATCATGTAATTTGGGCCTGCCTCTCTCTTACAATAAACTTTGACCACCTAGCAATATTGTTTTCACCCATATTGCCCAAATGCTGCAGCGAGCTGGCTGCCTAAACTAAGCAACAGAGCAGCGGCACAAACACATGGCAGTTTAAAGAATATAGCACATCTACGAACTATAGTTGCACAGCAGTGGCAGACGGGATGGCAGTTTAATGACCCTATAGAATGTTTTCATTAATCAAGAACTAATAACCTAAAATGAAAAGCCTAGTAAAAAATATAATATATTACCAATACACTTATCCAAAGTCGCTAGTTTAGATGCTATTTGTAGCAGTGAAATATTTTATGTATTTTGTTTTAAAAATGTGTGCCCCCACCAATCAATAACTAGCGCTGGAACTTTGAGTCCGGTCTGGTATTGGAAAAATACGGTAGGCAGAAAAAATGGTGTGGGGTCCCCCCTATTTTCCAATAACCAGCACTAGGCTGAACCAGCGAGGAGGCTGACGCTATAGCAGAGAAACACATAGCGTGGGGTCCCCCTGCCATGGAAACCAGCTCCAAACTGGTCAGCCCACGGCTGGTAATCCTCAGAAAGTGGGGACCCCCCCAAAAAATAAGGCTATTTGGGAGGTCAAGAGTACAATTATGGATTCCAAAATAGTCATATTTTTTATTTTATTAATGAACAGATTTTACAGTTGGTAGCCATTAGAACATGAGTTTAGTACATGTAGCTAGAGCATCAAAGATTATAAACTTTATCATGTTTCATTTTGTTACTGCCAGTAGAGTTAAACTTTTACTTTTACTTATATTTTTCCAAGCATTCCGTCTTAATTTTTTCACCTGAATTTATTGCTTAGACACTTGATGCTGCAGTTTTGTATCCCAAATATTACTGACCATGAGTGCTCTAAGAATAGTTTTGATGCTGAAATATTATTCACACATTTTAGAAAAATGCTCCAAGCAAATGTAGCTGGTTTGTGGAAGACAGAATTTCGTCCTTATGATTATTGTTTTCTTATTTTTGTTTTCCCTTCTAAATCCTAGTAGGCTCCTTCTGCTTACACAACAGTACATGTTTTGGTAAAAAATGAAGCCTGCAGTGTCTTGTATTGTAATTTGCTGCTCAGTTTTACAGAATAGGATGAGAGATACATTGCAAAAGCAGAGGGGGATCCAGTTGGGCAGAAACTATCCAACAATTGTCTCAAATCATGACCACAATAGTAGTATATAATATTATTTTACTGGAATCATTATGAAATACCGACAGTCGGGATCCTGGCGGTCAAAATCTCGATGCCGGGATCCCGACAGGGTTAACATACCAACACTTGTTGGTTGGTATGCTAACCCTCTCCTCTCCCTACCGTAACCCTCCCTGTAGTGCCTAACCCTAACCCTCCCCCCAACCCCGTTACCTTCGGCATCCTGTCGGTAAGGATGCTGGCGCCGGGATTGTGACCGGCGTTGGTATTCTGGAGCCGGTAATGTAAGCATTTTACTAATGGTATGGTCAGAACATACAGTATAAAGCCAGAACAGGCAGGATAAGGGAAGGGACAAAGCTACTCCATATGACCAGTGGCACAAGCTTTTCCTACCAAATCTGCTGAGTGTGGATCTGAGCACTCAATCTGTGCACTAAACCAGAAAGTAGATGGCAATAAGAAGAGACAGGCATATTATCATGAGGCAGGAGAATATCTGCTCAGAAAGCTCAGTTCTGTTTCCTACTGGGTATATTATGGATGTATATTTATTATAGGATGTTTAACCTTTTCCTGACCACTTATGTTATTTATTTGAGATAAATACAGTATATTAGATACAGAAAGTTTATTTTTGAGACTCTAGACCTCATTCAGAGTCGGTCGAAGTGGTGGCACGGTCGTACGCCACCGATGTTCGCTATACTGCGCATGCGTAAAGTTTGCAATGCGCGTGCGCAAACTAGCCGCTACGATCAGAAATTTCTCTCCTTGAACACAGCCAGGTCGGTAGTTTGAGTGACAGATTGAGGCATTTGTGGGTGGTAACAGGGGAAGGTGCTTGAAAACGGGGGAGTGGAGATCCGAACGCAGGCGTGCCTAATTATGCGAACGGCGTTTTGTGGGAGTGCATACGGTTTATGGCAGTGCATAATTAACAAAGTAGCGTCATGGCACATGTGACATGGGAGGTTTTTACACTGACATGATCGTAGAGCTTAAGAGAATGTATGGTCAACCTTAAGCTCTACGACCAGTTCCGATGGTACCCGATGGTCTCGATTAATCCTTATATGCCCGGAGATGACGTGTAATGCGTACGAGAAGGGGGCGTATTTTTTTGTCTTCCGACCGCTTCCTCCCCTTGGTCGGCCAGCTACTGATCCGAAGTTAGGGACGCAACTTGCGAGGGAATCATTTGCATATATGGCCCCTTTTCCCGTACGACCGAGCGGCCGCTTCGACCGACTCTGAATGAGGTCTTCTGTCTCCTACAATCTAGAGATGTGCGGTTTGGTTCTCCAGAAATCCGAATACACCCGAATTTCGTGAATCCGGTTAAATCCGAGTTGCGGTTCTGATCTCCTGAGGAGATCCGGGTAAAGCCGGGTTATGGTTCTGATCTTTTTGTGGTTCAGATTTTGGATTTTAAATCCGAATTTCGGATTTTGGATTGCATAAATTACATGATTTTAGCTGTTTTTAAAACTTTAAAACATTTTTTTTAATCTAGATCCAAAACCAAAACCAAACCAAAACACTTGAGGGTGGTTTTGCAAGACCAAATCCAGTTCCAAAACCTTGAAGGAGATACACCCCGGAAGACATAGGTTTAGGCTGCGGGGACAAGGGGGTTAGGTTTAGGCACTTAGGGTTAGGCACCCCTAAAGGAGGGTTAGGGTTAGGGGGGGGAGTAGGGTTAGTTAAACTTACCTTTTTAGCTGTCGGGATCTTAACTGCTGCTGGTCTTCCGGCATCAGGATTTGAACATAGGTCCGGCGGTATTTCATACCGATCCCCCCTTGAGAGACAGTAGGGACAAGTGTTCTATTGGTTTATGGATGCTGCCTCAAGTGTCTCAGCAAGTGTCTCAGCAAGTCCAATAAAATAAATATAATATAAAATAGGTATGAAATAACCCTTTTAAAAATAGTAGGCAGAGAATAAATTATTGACGGGGTGTTATAAATTGCACTTTGAACTTTTAAATATAAATCTCAATAATATTATCTTAAGTGACCTCACCTAAAAGGTATAGTTCTATTTATACGCAGCTGCTGCTTGCTGTCCCGACTGCATGGCATTGGCCTTTGAGACTGATTGTAAACTAATTCAGAGTATTATTGAACTTGACATTAATAGACTCCATCTCAGTGATTATGTCATATTCCCATCAATAAGGATACTATGGATATGTGCTTATCTTTAACAACAGACTATGCATTCCTTGCTGTATATATTGTTTATGTGTTATAAATAGATTAAAATGAAGTGAGTTGTAAAGACTATCAAGGAAATTACCTTTGAAAAATGATTTGTTGCACCATAGACTTGTGTATTCAGATTAATTGTACATTATACATATATAACTGTAGTGTGCTGATACCATTAGTCAGTTAGTGTATTTGCTGATGTATGCAACTGAGCCGATGCATGTCAAAATGCGAAGTGACAAACTAGCTGCTCTTGACTACATCAATAGGTCACAATTAAACTCCAAAGAGCTAAGGTCATGACAAAGTGAAATAGCCGGGAGGAGAGATCATTTTCATGCTATGCTAGGCTTGGTAATCCTGTAGCTATGGTCTGTGATTATATATATCCAGATGGCCTGCTTGCATAAACTTTTTTCAAGTTTCATCATCATTCTCATCTGTTTGAGTATAATGGCAGTTACCGTGGTCCTGAGATTCCAAGCCATGCACCACTTCTCTCAGTATAATTGTTTTTATTTACAATCACAAATCAAATTTTTCTATCATGTCAACATTTTTCCTTCCATGTCAGTATGTCCTATAGTAGGTATGCTTACAGCAATGAACATTAAACAGATGTTTGTTGCCTTTACAATGAATGGCTCCCAAAAGTTTTGATTATTACATACTAGGGGGTATATTTACTAAAGTGCTGCTTTGTAGAAGTGGAGATGTTGCCCAGAGCAACCAATCAGATTCTACTTAACATCTATCTAGCACTTTCTAGAAGATAATAGCTAGAATCTGATTGGTTGCTATGGGCAACATCTCCACTTCTAAAAACCTACACTTTAGTAAATATACCCCCTAGTTATTCCACCCGGCATTTTCTGGGTGTATTTGTGTTTCTGTGTGATTTGTATTTTCTCTATACAGTCTATCTCTCCCTCTTTCTCATCATCTTGCACTGTCCTCCTGCTGTGTTCTGTCTCTGCAGCTTCCTACAGTATTTTGCATACTTACAAAAACCTGGGATGGACAACCTCTTATTGGCATACTTGCCTACGCTCCCTGAAGTCGTGGGAGACTCCCAATTTTCCAGGTAGCCCCCCACACCCTCGGAAGTATAGGCTGATCTCCCGCATCCTGCCCACTTCCTAGTGAAGAGGGCAGGATGGAGAGATTTAATGGAGAATTTGTGGGTCTGTGAGAAGGGGGTGGGGCTAAATGGAACTATTTGCATAATTTGGCCCCACCCCCTCCTTGCGGACTCGCAAATAGCGGCCTTTTCCAAGAAAGGGGCGGGGGCTAATTACATCAACATTCTGGCCCCACCCCCCTCAACCGGGCTGCAGGAGGGCTGCTCTCAGAAATAATTTATAGGAAGTCAGTAAGTATGCTTATTGGTGATTGAAACATTGGGGTATGTTAACTTCTGGCTCCCATTTCAACAGTTTGTTGTCCCCGGCAAGATGTTGCGCATCTTCATGTGGTAGGTGTCAGAGCACAACTTGTCATCAGCGGCCGTGCGCTCTGAACATTAGCTCAGCGTGGCCGGGAATATGTGTTTTTTTGTTTCCCAAGAACAATTTTGTATAGAGAAGATAGTGAGGCAATGGTTTTGTTAACTCACATCTTTTTGCAGCCTATAATAATATATATTCATTGCTGTGTGATCTGTAACAAGGTTACTTAGCAAAAGCTAGAAATATAATTATTTGGATATAAATGACATTTCATTGTGTTACACAGAATATCTGCTCTTTGTAAGCATGTGTTGTCAGTTGTGGGTTAAGATGGCCTAGTCATGCAGAACTGCATTGCTCTATAATCATCACTGTCGGTTACAGTAGCAAGTTGAGTAAAATACTTAAGGGAGTCTGATAACTGGGATGTAAATGGGTTGGAAACATTTTTGTGCATATAATGTGAAAGAAAACATCTAATGATACTCTGTTCCCTTTGTCTTAGTTCAATGAGCATTTAAAATCAGTTCACTTACAATTTGGACCACTGGCACATGTCACAATGTTCAGCAAGTAAAATAATGTCTGGGAAATGACCTGATGCCAGGTCAAATGCTGAGGGAAATCATCAAACCTTCAGTTTTATAGAAGTTATGTTCTGATCTTCAGATCCTATGCACATTGTGCGCTGGTTAGTTTGTAACCATACAATGAGCACTGTTCCAGAATTCTAATGCTTTGTTAAGAAATTAAATTCCTACATAAGGGACAACTCTTTTGAAATTGAAAATGCATTACTAAATCGGTGGTATATTTTTTCAATTGCTTTAAAAATATACAGTAATCATTATTACAGTATTGCAGATTTTATGAAGTTATTATTTCCTATCTGCAGACTTAAGAGTTTATAAGCAAAACTACAGAGGTACGGACTGAAGACAACTTTAGTGGTTCTATGTGCCTCATGGTCCTTCAAAGCATGGTAGTTTTGTGGGGAATTTTGTAGGAGATCCCTCCAGATTGCTGCAGGAGGACATTCTCTGCCAATTGACAAGTTGGTTCTCTGATGTACCTAAGAATTTGGGGCACTGGTGTACTCAAATTTGTGGCGCAATGTAAACAAATTTGTGAAGTAATATTGAGTTGCACTAAAGGGTTGGGGAGAATTTTATGGGTGTTTTTTAATGTGCAGAAAGTTCCTTTATTATAACTGACACATTAGTCACCTTGGTGCACATCCATAATTCTAGATGCAATTTTTCCAATGTACAAAAACTCAAACACACAAAAGGGCCCCAGTCCTGATATCCCTTCACTCTCTATATTTATTTAAGCAATAAATTAATCAATGAGTATTTCATGAAAAAATAGAAATGTTTAATGTAATGAAACGTGTTCTTTTAAAGGCCGGTACACACAAGACCAGTGATTTTCAACCTTTTTCAACTCGCGACACACTACACACGATTTTAAAATTGCAAGGCACACTATCCGGCGATGCGGTGTGCGCGGACTATGAAAAAACACACTACATTGGTTCCCACAGGAACAAAACACACTACATTGGCCCCCACAAGAATAAAACAATCCCATTGGCTGGCCTCCACAGAAAAAAAAAACCCCACATTGCTCCCCACAAAAAAAAACAAAAAACAACCATACCACATTAAGCCCCACAGGAAAAAACAACCATACCACATTGCGCCCCACAGAATTGCTCCCCACAGAAAACAACTGCCACATTGCTCCCCACAGAAAAAGAAACCTATGGCTGGCCCCACAGAAACAAAAAAACAAAAACACATTGTTCCCCACTAAATAGTCAAAATATATGGCTGGATAACATATGGCTGGTTCACACAAAAAAAAAAAAAAAATGACATGACTGGTTCCCACGAAAAAATAAACTATGGCTGGTCCCCACCGACAAACGAAACCCACATTTCTTCCCACCTTGTCACTCACACTGCAGCAGGATCGTGTGTGGGCGGGCTTCCAGGCAGGCTGCCGGGCGGGAGATAAAGAGAGACAGAGCGCGGGCTGGCTGATTGGCGCAGGGCATTGGCTGGCAGAGCGAGCTGGAGGGCAGTGGACAATGCGGCATGCGTGACCTGTGATGTCACGTCGCCGCGTCTTTGCAGGTCACTAGCCGGGCGCGCCTGAGTCTCCCAGAGGAGCTCAGTGGCCCGGGATGCTGAAGTACAGTAAAATGTGCCCGGTGCCTTTGACAGCCCCGCGGCACACTTCACAACCGGCCACGGCACACTAGTGTGCCGCGGCACACCGGTTGAAAACCGCTGCACTAGACGATGTCTAGTGTGCCCGACCTTGTCAGCGATGGGACCCGGCATCGGCAAGTGCATACATACTTGCTGATGCCGGCAGCGACAGAGTGATGGCAGAGCCATGCTGCATTCCGCAGCATGGCTCCCAGTAACGATATTGCCCATTGGACCTGCATGCAGGGCTGATGGAGGATGAAATTGATGATGCAGGGGAGCGTGCATCGTCAGCGACATAGCGGGTACACACTAGACGATGTTGCCGATATGTCGCTCCGATTCACCATAGCAGACAATAGTCTAGTGTGTAGCCGGCTTAAGGAAGTAAAGTTGTGATTGGTTGGCAACCCCCTAGATTGGAGTGCAGCAGTACAGCTTGCAATGTTCAGGCACTATTTATCTGATAGTCCACCTTGAAAGTCAAGAAAATATAGCATTCATTTTATCAGTACAACAAGATCTGTTTTACAAGTCTATCGTCCTGCAGTACTGCTATTGTAGGCTGCAAGATACATCTTTTGTTGGTGTTTCTAAAGGTGCCTACTCATAGGCCAGTCCCAGTGTTCGGTCCAATCACTGAAAGGCAGAATCACCATGCAATTTGGCCACTTATGTGGATGAAACCTGAGCACTGAGGGGCTGGATCACTTGTGGAACTCTTTTCAGTTTGGTTGGACAATGACCACAAGCACCCACAACAGTGCCAGTCTATTATGTTATATAGTAGCAGTTAGTTATTATGTTCAGATCATCATCTGGCATCAGACATGGCCCATCTGGCCTTGATTTATCTCAGTATGTGTGGTCATTATTATATTTAACCCTTTAAAACAGCTCATATTCATTGTCATGTGTCTTGTAGATCAAGACTCTATTGAATAACTTCACTGAGTTGTATATAACTTTGGGTCTCTTCTTGGACATTGATATTTTTTTTTTCTATTCCACCTTCTATATATCTCCGTCTTTCTTTAAGTGTCCTCCTTTTTGTTCTGGTTTCCTTTATATGAGACCTAGGAGGAGATTTATCAATATCTTCTAAAGAGGACAAGTGGAGGTGTGGCCATAGTATCCAATCAATTGTACATATACATTTTTAAAATGTACTAGATAAATGTTTACTAGAATCTGATTGTTTGCTTACTATAGGTAACACCTCCACTTGGCCCCTCTAGAAGGTTTGTTAAATATCCCTTTTAATCTTAGTGGTTTTCAGAGCAGCTTCTTCATATTGCTTCTTTTCTGGTCATGTACCATTTCCTTTCTGTATTATACTTCATATATGAGCTTGGTTTCAACAAACTCCAATATGGGTTCTGCTTTCGGTAGGTTTTCTGAAACATTAATGAACACACTGACTATAGAGTAATAATGCTACCACAGAGCTGTGTTTTATATAATGCTCAGTAAGTAGTTCACAATTGTTCAAGTTCTCCAGGCACTGTGTTGTTTGTGATTGTGCATTTCATGTCCTCTGCCAAGTCTCATTTGATATAGATTTCTTAAGAGAAATAGCTCACAGTATAAGCTAGATCTGTCATGCAGCTTGTGCAATGCATTCTGCAGGCCCTTGGCTGTAATTTCATTTCTCATATGAATCAACTGATCATCTTCCACTAATTAACCTTGTTGCATTTGCCAGCCCATATGTCTTATCCATGTCTGAGGGTTATTTATTGGTCTGTCTGTGGAAGTAACATATCATAAATTTATCTTGATAGTAACATGTCAGCTTTAAGCTTTTATAGCTGCCATTATTCAGCTTATCCACTGCTACAGTAGTTCTCCCCAGAGATGTTGGCTGTTCTTGTTGCACTTGTTTTTATAAACTATATTATTTTTCTAACTAGCACACTGGTATGGTAAACTAGCTATTAGGTAATATTTATATATGTATATTTTTTTGATTGGCAAATCATTAATCCAGGTGGGATTTCTATGGTGCCTGTGACTACTTACCAGGGGTGGAACTGTCAGAGACAATGGAGACGTCTGCCTCCAGGCACCAGCCCTGAAGGGGCACCTTCTCCACTGCCTCCACAGCTAAAGTGCTGTTCTGGACCTGCCACACTAAAGTGCCAGGCACCCGCTGCAATGGAAAATTTACAAGCGGTGCACCCGACCCAACGACTGTCCCTGGCTCCCATGGCCTGACCTGAATACCCTCCTCTTGTGACATACCTGCCGACTATCTGGCTGCTCCTTCCGGGAGGGAGCAGCCAGATCGGCAGGTGGGGGGGGCGTGGCCAGCACAAGGGGGAGTGGGCGGGTGACAGCACTTGTGGGTGTAGCGGGGGCGGGGTCACACGATCGTGTCAGTTTGGCTCACCCCCACTACACAATGCCGATAAAATAGGCATTGTTAAGCAGGGGGCAGGGCCAAAATCATGCGATTCGCGTCACCGGCCCCCCCGCTGTGGGGGTTGCAGGGGTTATTGTGGGGGTGTTAGGAGGGGTGGGCGGCAGCCAGGGAATTGCCTACCTTCCCGGGAGGTCGGGAGCGGCACCCAAGTTGCTGGGTGCTGAGATGTGGGGCCAGGGAGGCTGCTAATCTACTATGCCTGTGCAGTGGTGTGGGAGGAGCGATCACATTGATTGCCCCCCCTCTGGATTTGCCCCTGCGTGAGGGATTCACAGTGCTCCCTTTTCAGTGCACAGCGCCATTTCACAGCACTGTAAATACTTTTTTTATTTTTGGAGGGGGAGAAAACATGCCTCCTGCATTTATGCCACACTCCCTGACTATGGATGGTTACTGACAGCATCAAGTAGTCAGTTGAGCTAAGTGACTGTTGCTGTGTTCAACTGGCCACAGCCAGGGCTGTTGAGACAGCCACGGGGCCCTGGAATTGAAGTGTGTGGCCAAATATGGGAGGTGTGACCATGCTACCCCCCAGAAAAAAAACAATTGAAAATATAATACACAGTGTCGGGAAGCAGCATCGCTTGCTGATAGGGGGACACAATTAGCTAGGTGACATTACTTTTTTCTTTTGCAAAAACCTATGTTGGTAACTCTTTCCTTCTAAGTTAGGGAATCATTTTAGTTTGCTCCTCCACAGTTAAAAGTCCTTTTTTAATGTAAAAATATCAGAATATAATGCAGTGTCTCTGGCACACCCCTCCTAAATGAATTCTAATGTATTTAATAGTGTTTATATAGTAAAATCTGACAATTTGTCATGTTATTTTCATATAAATGGTTTTAATGGTGTGGGGAAATGTTGTGCTGCATTAATGGAAAATGTATTTTTTTTATTTCCTTCATATGGCGTTAGCCTGCTGTTTCATATGGGGGGAAACCAGCCACAGATAGATCTTGCAGTCCCTCTCCGGTGGGGTGGAGAGACTGCAATGCCCATGGCAACTTTTTTAATGATAAACATAGGTAGCCGGGTCCGAACCCGGAAGTAAAGTGATCACATAAGCAATGACTTTACCCCTTCCTCATTGAAGGCTCTTATAAGAGCCAGTGCTACAGTCATACAAAGAAAGGTCATACATACCTATAAAAAATATTCCTTATTTCCGCGATAAGAAATGTTAATTGTGGGCAAGGGGACTGAAATTTTTAACACATAAACTCTTTTAAGCCTATTCTTAACCTACATACAGTAATCTTCTTGACACATACTGTTAACACCTTGAAGTAGAGTACATGTATTTATTATTATCATGAGCGGAGAGGGATAGCGCTGTAAAAGTATGTCAAATTTAAATGCTTTGTAATCTTTCTCATATAAAATTAGCCCATCTATGATTTTTTGATTAGTCAACATAAATTTTAGCTTATAATTGTTACACTTACTTATGCTCGCAGGCCAATTATTTAAAAGAAAATTAAATTTGTTTTATAGCCTATAGCAGATATCTTCTGTTCACAGCAATGAGGATTTTTAACTGCTTTTGTTTCGCCTTACCCCTCATTTTCTGTTCTGCGGCTGCTTTTAAAGATAACATAGCGGGGAATTTGCCTTCAAGAAAAGTTGAAACAACTGCTGCCATTCACAAAGGCAACAGGTGTTACCATGGTAACAGCTGATGCCTGTGGAATAACAATGTAAGGACAAGTATATATAAAAATGCATGATGCAGCATCTAAAAGCATCACTGGTAGTAAGGAAACGGTTGAATGAGATAAAATGTTGCTAATTCAGTAACTTGTAACTAAATGCTAAGTTAAGTATAACAAATTACTTCTATAAAACACACATTCTAGAGGAATACTCGTCAAAGGAGAAAATAAATTGTTCATGTAATATGCAAATAGACACCTGCCTTAATAGTTATGAAAGTTACAAAAATTTGAATAAATCTATTTACAGAACTTGCAAATCTATTACACAACAGATTGTGTTGGGTACGTCCATTAATACTATAATTCTCCACTAATGTATTTGCTATTGTTATCATTTATTAATGGACATAACATTAGGGCAAGTGGGTCTATGCCGACATTCTTTCCGAAAGGCAAAATGTCACACATTGGACACTGTGAAAAAGGTGTCTCCCCAAATTCTGTATTCACCGATTAATTATTCACCAAATTCCATAGAGATCTACTTCTTTCTTTAAGCTTTAACCAAAAGGGAAGCTAAAAATACATTAATGATGCAGGCCTATCAGCAACTAAATAATAGGTAAGAAAGGTGTCCTGATTGGTTTATGGGTGATTATACTCCATGTGAGGTTTAACACAATAACCTGCATTGTAGCAATGAGATTCATTATAGGATTCAGGAAGCACCAGCATGCCCAAGCAACTTATGGCTATCCATATTGCTACATACAAAAATGCTATTTTGAAACTATTTCACACAATTACTCCAACATCCTTCATCCATGGGTGTTGGGTGGTGCCCTGTTCTTTCAGCACTGGGATACTTTTTTCCTAGTAGAGGGGTGTGCATTTTTTTTGTGGGCCTAATTTTCCTACTGAAATTCATCCACACGATGAACAGGACTGGACTTTGGGTTTACTGTTATAGAGTGACCAGCCCAGATACTGATTGTGGCTTTTGCGAGGGGACTCCACATTGTCCATGCCCACACAATAGCCACAACTAGCCCAGGCTATGTACACTGTTGCATATATCAATTTTATTGGAGGAAAGAGGGGGTCATATCATTTTTATTATTTTAAATATTTACTTGTTATCTTTTTTTTAACCATGATGATACTCACCACCATCAGTGAGAATCTTGCGCCAGAGGCAGAGCACCTGAAACTGATACACTGTCACACAAATGTACTCTTACTTGTCCTACAGTATTGATGGCCCCATGTCTTCTCCGTTCTGCTTCTCTAAATGTAAGTAGTTGTAAGTGTAAGATGTGGCTGTGTACTGACACAAGTGTACATATTTTGTAATGAAAATTAGTATTTTTTACAAAGAAAAAACACATTCAACATGTTCAACTCTACATAACTTTAATTAGTTACAACTGATCTGTAGTTTTCCTAAAATTCTAATTGTGGGAAAATAATTTTTGTATAAAAGGGGAACATGTGTACTGTTTATGTTTTAGCTGTCACATATTTATGTTCTTATTTTTTTACCCACACATATGTGCTTTCCTCTATAATCTGTTGAACAAATTAAATCCCACTGAAAGTAATGGCTTGCCGACCACCAGGTATCACGTACTTCTTCAGATAAAGCATTTAGTAGCACAATACCTAGCTAATACAGAGGGTGATTCACCTATTTTATTTTGCATACCCGAGTAGACAAATTACCCTGATTTATTCACACATATACGCAATTGTCCTCCCAGTGGTGTGTGATCTGATCATGTATGACACAGGCAGTAACTCCATCTGTGTAAAAGTGAAAGAGCTTAAAATAAAAAATGTACAGTAGGTGTAGTAAACACAATAAATGTTTTCATTTTCTGGCATCCAACAATGTTTTTGCTAATTGTCTACTTTCTGCACACTGGTGCTTCTGCCTTAAGATTTTGGAACATTGTCTCAGATTTGCTTACTCCATATTTGGACAGCATATCCATTGGGGATGCAATATCTTCCCAATCATGTAACCTAGTTGTGCATATTTTATAGCTGCTAGATCTCCTCTTGGAGCCTATTGGAAAATACTAACTTTTACTTAGACCACTGATCCAGTTTAAGAAAGGTAAATTGGGTCAATGTCTCATGGCGAGTATTTATTTCTAGCTGCAGAATAAACCAGTCTTGAGATGCCATAGTGATATTTTGTAGCAGTTGTCGTCTGCAATGGTACCAATCTCCTTGCCAGACTCCACTTCCCTCAGCCTTTTCTATTTACCTTTTCTGTATTATACAAAAATTCTGTCTTGCTGAACTTAAATTGTATGTTTTTTATAGTGTATTTATCCTCACTGAGGCAGATTTGCTACCATTTTACTTTAGTGAAGTAAAAATGAATATGAAAAAAAAAATGTAATGGTAGATACTAAGGGGTAGATTTACTGAGCTGTGTTAGGAGATAAAGTGAAAGGTGATAAGGTACCAGCCAATCAGCTCCCAACTGTCATTTTTCAAACACAGCCTGTGACATGGCAGTTAGGAGCTGATTGGCTGGTACCTTATCATCGTTCATTTTATCTCCACCCGAGGCTTAGTAAATAGACCCCCTAGAAACCTGGCCCAATTTATCTATTGATGTGTGTTACTACATTGAACAGTGAACTGCCGAGTGGATTGATTAACATTTACTTCAGTGTACAAAATACCCAATATGCTGAGTTTCTCATCTCCTAACACAGCTTAGTAAATAGACCCCTAGATCTCTGGCACTTTTGAGGACCAACAATCTTCTAATTATGCAATCCACCATTGAAGGTTATTTATATACAAGTAGTTTCTGACCAATCCTACAATGGCTCTGTGTCTGTCCCTGCTCCAGCCACTATCCTGCCCTCATGCTAGCTTCCATCCTTTGTCCCTATTCCTACATCTGTATTCCCACCCCCTTTCTCTGTACCTGCCTCTGTCCTACATCCCTGCTTGACTCTGCTCCCTCCTCCGTCCCCACCCCATCCCCGTTATACTTACCATCTCGTCTGTTATATCTCGCTGGCAGTGGCCCGTTCTCCAACTGTGCATGTCAGAGACATTACAAACATTGCCAATTGAAATGAGTAACTAAAAAACTTTCCTAAGTAACAGCTACATTATAGTTGCTGAGAGTTGTCCTTAACTCTGACCCCTTTCTCCCACCTGTAACAGTTATGTCATTACCTGAGAGTTCCGACACCTAGAAAGTATGCCAGAGACGGTCATATCTGTTCTGTCATCTGTACACAATACTAAGTTGCTCAGAAAATAATTCCACAACCAGTCCCATCGGAGAAACCAAAATATATACCCCTGCAATGGTTGAAATTAATTTATGCTCTTTCCTGTGTATCAATCATGTACTGTAGATATACATGCATGGATTATTGTTATATACTGTACATCCAATAGTATAACTAAAAACCTGTATGTCTTATGATATGTCACTCACATGAATATTTATTATATTTTATTTTTTACCTCTTTATGTTTCAATGACTGTTGCGTACTGCTGCCTTTTGTTTTGATTCAATCAATCTAATCACCATTTAACTGAATTAAGTGCCTGCATTATTTAGGTAAGAGTTTGGAGCATTAAGCTCTCAATATATGTTAAGTAATTGCAGTTAAAGTTTTTAAGCTGCAATACAAATAAATATCCATGAGGGGTAAGCATTGGAAGCTTAGTTAAAACTTTGAAAACAACTTGTGATAGTAAATAATTTTGCTCTTACAGATCAATAAATAAATGTACTGTATTATAAGAATGCCTTTAATGTTTATCTAGGTTTGAAACCACATTTTACTTTTTCAAGGATGTTGATTGAACTTCTTTAATCCCTATTATAATTTTTTTCCTTTAAATAACATATATATACAGGGCCCTTAACTAGGGGTGTGCTAGCAGAGTCGCTGCACAGAGCACAGAGCTCTGTGGGTGGCACCTCCGCTCACCCAGGGTCCCTGAATCTGGCTAGCAGGGTACCTGGAAAGGCACCCTGCAGAAGCTAAGTCTAGAACCGGATGTACAGTATATTGTTATATATCAGGGATGGGGAACCTCAGGCCCACGGAATCATTTGGTCTGGCCCTCAGAGCTTTTTTCTGCTAACCTCATCTGGCTAGCAAGGTGCCTAGAATGGCACCCTGCAGCCAGAATCTATGCAGCAGTGCTGTCTGGAGAGTCCTTAGGACACTTCAGAGGGTCACACCGCTGCCCTTACAGCTCCCCGGATTGCTGTAATCACCGGTGATTGTGGCCCCGTCCCATGTGACATCACATGGAGGAGGTGTGGTCTGTACCGGGCCCGCGAATAATGTCATATATATCAAAATGGCCCTCAGCAGGAAAAAGGTTCCCCACCCCTATTATATATAAACATCTAATTTAAGTGTATGTGTTACAACTCACAGTGTGGGTTCCTCTCTGGTCCTCAGAAGATCCAGGCGTTCCAGGTAGCTTCCGGACTTCCCTTCCACGTGATTGGTTGCTGGTCCTATTTCTAGGCTTTGGACTCTCACCGCCCTGCCGGCTATAGCTCATTCCTCCCACATCTCAGCTGACTGTGTTGTGACTCTGTGGTTTCAACGTGCTGCTTCCTCAGTTACCGGCACCATGGAATTCCTCTGGCATGCTAGCTACCTGGAGAGGCCTCTGGAGCCTGATCTACACCGTGCTGCTGCTGCTCTCATGCAGCTACACACATATCCATCATATGTTTAGTGTGTGAGTATAACACACTATAACTAAACCTGCATGTACAATTATACCAGCTGTACCTTCATTAAGTCTGAACTCACTTTGCAAGTTTGAAATCCCACCTTACTGCTGCAGTTGCTGCTTTCATTTAATCTATGCACATCCTACATATGCTTAGTAACTGAGTTTTACACACCATTACTCAACCCGCATGTATATTTATACCAGCAGTATCTTCACCAAGTCTGAGCTCACTTTGAAAGTTTGTACCTCATTTTACTGCTGCAGTTGTTACTCTCATTTCATTTGTACACATTCTGCATATGCTTAGTGACTGAGTTATACACATCATTTCTTTACCTGCATGTATTTCTGAATCAGCTGCATCTTCGTCAAGTCTGGACTACTTTCCTTCTGGGAGTTCAACATACCTGCACTTTCAGCTTCATACTACAGGTACACATACCTGTTCCTTGACTCGGTTTCATTCGGCTCACTAGCCACAACCCGGCCCGTGCCGCACCAATTGACCCTCAAGGTCCTACGTCCTCACTGGCTCAATCGCCACTTCACTTCGGCTCACTAGCCACAACTCGACTCGTGCCGCATCAATTGACCCTCAAGGTCCTACATCTTCGCTGGCGCAATCGCCACTTCATTCGGCTCATTAGCCGCAACTCGGCCGGTGCCGCACCAATTGACCCTCAAGGTCCTATGTCCTCACTGGTGCAATCGCCACTTCTACCGGCTCACCAGCCGCAACTCGGCCCGTGCCGTATCAAATTATTTTCTATTTTCAGGACCTTTTGTTTCATGTATTCTGTTGCTAACTAACACTCCTTGAATTGTTGGGATCCAACCTTATTTATGTTTTATTGCAGGTGTGTTCTATTTGTTCATTTAAGCCTGTGCTACTCTATACTCATTAAACCTTTATTGGGTTCCAATCACCCTGTGCCTCTGTAAAGCTTTTCTCGGTCTATGTACCAGGTAGATCGTAACAGTATGATAGTTTATAGGGATAGAATACAGATGTGACCTCATCCATCTAGACACAATACGCCACGTGGCACAAGATGCCTGGTGCAAGTGATCCGCAAGGTCCTAGCTCCAGGCATCTTCTTTTTTTTCTGCTGAAAATACATATACTAGGACGCACCAGGAGTCTGTGCTGATTAATTTGATATGCAACACTTGTATATCTGTGTTCAACTAAGGCCCTCATTCAGAGCCACTCGCTAGCGGCAGTACGCTCGTTCCGAGCGATGTTCGCACATCTGCGCATGCGTACGGTTTTTAGTACGCATGTGCGAACCAGTCAGTGCGGCCGAAAATCGTTTGTACGCTATATAGCGAATGCCTGCTATTTTGAGTGACAGAATGAGGCGTATGTGGGTGGTAACAGGGGAAGGTGCGTGAAAACGGGGGAGTGGAATTCGAACGCAGGCGTGCTTAAATGTCAAAACGGGCGTTTTAAGGGAGTGCATAATTAAGACAGCAGCGTCATTGACCACGTCACTTGGTTTTTTTTAACTCAGAACTTCTCGCAAAATAGCGGTTGAAAAAACCAACCACAAGAATAGCGAGCAGTTCATACGCTGGTCGATGTACTCGATTAATCTTATAAATAGTGGACATGACGTATGGTGCGAGCGGCCAGGGGGCGTTTTTAACAAAAAAACGAGCGTATGTTTTGCTCGCTCGTTCAGACTTAGAGGTGTGAACAGACTGCAATGTGCGAACGGATCATTTGAATAGCCACCCCTTGTTTTTGAACGAACGAACGCAAATAGCGAACAGCTCTGAATGAGGGCCTAAGTCTGTATATGAAGCACAATGGAACTTGGCGTGGAAAAAAGTTGTGGCAGCTGCATTGTAGCAATTCGTATATAGATTCAGAGACTCAGTCGCACGCAGATATACATTTTCTCCAAAAAGATGCCCCGGCACTAGCAGAGTAACACGGGACCAGGCGTGCCGAGAGGGGCTGTTTGACGTGACTGGAGCAATTATGTATGAGGACACATCTGTATATTTTAATTCACTTACCTGATTTCATGGTTTTCCAATACTATTTAATATATTAAGGGAAAGTGTCAAATCCTGAGATTATGGAACATTGCTGATGTTATCTACAAAATATTGTCAAATCTATCTCCAAACTTTTTTGTTGCAGAATGACTGCATAATGGATATAATGTAACCTTGCATATATTTTTTTTACACCCATACAGATTTCAGGTAACATTTTATCATGAACTATATTTTGGGGATTTACTATACAGAATACTTAATAAGCTGAGAGTGTCAGACTTTTGCAGGTTTTGTTAACCCTTCAATTGCCTGCATTTTTTGATATACAGGGACATATTTATGGAAGATAACAAAAAAACTATTTCTGGCAAAAAAAAGTTTTATGTAACGGAGTATCGCTCAGCAATATTTTTTTGATAAATGGTGGAGATAACAGTGCTTTTTTGCAGCGATAGGAAATAACCTGGATAGCTGCAATGGGGCATCCAATGTAAAATATACCCCCCAGTTCCTAAACCGCCTCAGCCATATACCTAAACCAGGTGGGGAAAGAGACTGATCAGTAATAATACAATTTAATTACTATTTCTTCTTCAACTTGTGCTACAGAAGCAGCATGTGTAGACGTCATGATTATCAAAATACAGAGATAGGTCATCATTACAGTGACATTAACCTTGAAGCTTAGAAAAACAGCTTTTATTGATTAAATGCTATTTTTCCAATGGTGTTTTAGCTTCAGGGCCTGTTTTATCAGTTGGCCAGATCAGTTATAATGATTTGACCATAAGATGTTCCTGTTCGGCTGGGTTAATCTCTTCTGTGTACTGTGCAAAAGCTTTGGAACCAAATCATAATTTCCCTATTTATATCTCTGTTTAGAATAAATGTATACACTTAATATGTAACTTAATGTCCTTCTATTATTTTAATTTAAAATTATTTATTATGTTATATGTATACTTACTTTTGTATGTCTATAATTAAGTATCATGTTTTGTTTTATGTTTAGAATGTTTACCAATTTCTTCATGGCCTGTACTAATTACCAACTCACTTTTAAATTTGAAATGTTTACCAAGTATCCGTTTAAACTATTAGTGTTAAACTTCCATTACTCTGTATATGTTTACCAGGGGCATATGTGGTCTTTAAAATATATGCATACTGTATTTTACTTTTATTCAGCACTGTACAGAGAATTGTTCAGATACAGTTAACTGCCCAGTTGATGTCATAGTCTGACTTTTGGTGTCTCAGATATCTCATAGTGCCAAGCAGTAGTTTTCACTGCTAAACTACTTACTCTTTCTTCCTATAGCACAGATGAGAAACTCGTCCTATTGGGTAGAATTGTCCATATTTTGTACACTGAAGTAAATGTTAATCAATCAACTCAGCAATTCACTGTTCAATGTAGTAACACACATCAGTAAATAAATTGGACCAAGTTTCTAGGGGGTCTATTTACTAAGCCTTGGATGGAGATAAAATGAACGGAGATAAAGTACCAGCCAAACAGCTCCTAACTGCTATGTCGCAGACTGCATTTGAAAAGTGACAGTTAGGACCTGGTTGGCTGGTACTTTATATCCATTCACTTTATCTTCAGCCAAGACTTAGTTCATAGACCCCTAGATGTATTTTGGCATTGCTAGGATCTGTTAGTATGGTCAAAAGATAACTACACACAAAATCTGTTAATGATCATGGACTGACTTTATTTACCAACATGCCCAATAGTGATCATGTCAATATTTGATAATTATTGAGAATAGTGGCTGTTTGGGGCAACATATATTGCCATATTGGCCCAATTCTCCTATAGCGGGAAACATGATTTGCACCATTATCATGAGATGGACATGCTAGAGTTAAGAATGAGCTGTAACTGGCTGTGCTGTGAGCACTCTTTATGGTCTCTTAGGGTCATTTACAAAGCCACAATATTTTGTAAGCACTGTGTCACAGCTGTTTTTCTTCTTTTGCCTGCTTGTGTCCACTTTGCCTGTTTTGGTAGGTTTGTGCATCAACAGTTTGCAATAGGATGTTTTCAATACAGAATGTGGGCAGTCACACCAAGGGCCGGTGCAAGGTTTGTTGGCTCCCTAGGCAAAACTTCAGCCTACTCTCCCCCACCACAGACATACATATGAGCAGCTGATAATAATAACAGATGTGATATCAGTTATACCTGTGATAGATATACAATAATGCATTGGAAAGTTAGATGATGGAGGAGAGGAGAGAGTCATGGTGTGTGAGGGGGGATATAAGGCAGCAGCGGAGCGCAGTGCAGGACACCAGTAGTGACAGCAGGACTCTCACCAGGTATACCCACAAACAGCACCCCAAAGTGATTGCAAAGCCTCAACAGTGCACCCACGAGGCCAGGCTCCAGCTGCCAGGGAGGAAGTGCTTGGCATCACTGGCGCTGTCACACTTACCGGAGACCATATGGCATAGACCGCTGCTGTTTGTGGTTCTCATGCTTACAATGCCTGAGAAGCTGCAGGGATGGAGTAGCCCAGTGATCGCTGTTTGGAACTGTGCGGCGGTCCCAGTGGAAGTAGTTGTCCCTGGAGCAGGACCAAAGGAGCCTGAGGTGGAGCACATGGGGGACCTCCTGACCTCTGCATGCCATCTTGTCAGATGTCCCTTATGGCCAATTGCAGGACAGAGGGGCTTGCGCACTTGTCATTTCAGACTGCGGTACCTAATGAAGGAATGGAATGGAGCTCAGAGATCTGTTCTTGCCTTCACCGGGGCTCCACCAGAAATAGATCCTAATGCAACAGGTTCAAGAAGAAGGAGATCAGCCTTCAGTCTTCTCCAAGGCAGCCTCAGTGGGCCGCCTCCTCAGGTGCTGGCGCCCTTAGGCGGCTGCCTAATGGAAGCGCCGGCCCTGGTCACACCTGATTTGACAGCTCACAGATAATTGTTTTCTGATTAGTACCCATTACATACATTCAAACTATCAGGCTATAATTGTGAATGGACTCCTGGGCTATTTATTTCTATTACATACAGCAATGCTGTTTTGTGTTTGTTCCATCAACAGTTCTTATTTCATCATTGTTGCCATATTTACCATTTTATATCAGTCATGGTCTTTAAGTTCAGTTGATTATCATCTTTAATGTCTTGACAAAGACATATATCATCAAAATGTTTCTGTGAAGTGGTGCGTTTCTTCATACCTTCCTGCCATGACAGAGCTGTGAGACAGGGTTGGATCATCTAACCAGGTTTCATCTTTCTTATCTTTAAGATATAGATGGCTAGACCATCTATCTGTTAGGAAGACATTTTTATTATGTTTGGATGGTGTGTGAGACAGCTGATCCTGTTTACTGTTAATTCTGTAGCAGTGTAACTTTGCACTATCGAGTCTGACTCATCAATGCTAGTGTGCCTGAGTGAACTAGGGTTCATACATGTGTACAAAGCCCCGGCATCTGATGGATGGAGCTGAACATGGACAGAGCGATCCCTCTTCACAACTCGGGACTCCTTCCTATAGAGAAGAAGCATGGTGTGGGAACAAACACCATCTTTGGAAGGCGAAGGCTCTCATGGTCAAGCTCTGAAAATTTAGCAATTTTGAAACTTGATTAATTTAGGTCCCTATACTATTTTATGGGGCCAGTGGGCCAGAAAGGTATACAGGAGATATCCATGATATCTCCTGCATTACTCTTATAATGATTAGCCCTGGTACTTAATTTTTAAAAAAGCAGGTGATAATGTAAATTTTCACCTGCTTTTGTAAAAATTATGCGATGTTGAATACGTCCCTTAAAGAGGATTCAGGCTGACTAGCAAATACCCTTATTTAAAGAAAAATGCTAGATGCAAAGTCACAAGTTTCTTTCTGGTAAGAAGAAAACCTGGAGTGGGCACGCATATCATATCATCTGGGCTACTTTTTCCATCTTCACCTCTACAGTCATAGGCAAATGCAGGGGGTGTTTCCGTCTGCCTGGAAACCCCCCTCCCCAGCACATACCATGACCACAGTAGAAATAGTAATATAATAAAATTTTACTAGTTCTACATGTTCTTCTCAGTATCACAAATGAAATAATTAGCACCACCTGTGGATCTTTTAACATGCATCAGCCAGTAATAAATAACCTGCGCACCAACTAGGAGATCTGGAAAACATGCACTGTTGGGATGCACTGCTATAGAGCCCAATATGTACATATAAGTCCAGGGAAGTGCTAGGTTCTTCTTCTGCTCCTCCAGACTCCCAGACTTGCTCCCATGCTCTGGAATGGTGCTCACATCTAAAATAAAAACATTCAATTCAGGCAGGATGGCTTACTGCTGCATCAAATGACTTACTGTGATGCTGTATATGCTGGATTTATGACACACAATACACATTGTATATGTGACGCATATTAAAGCTGGATAAGTACTAATTCTGCCTGCTTCATGGACTGGCCACACTCGCTCTAAAATTAGGCATTTGGAAACCCCCCTCTAGAAATCCTGCATTTGCCACTGACAGTGTGGACAACTAAACCTACAGATTCCCCCTTTTCCTCTGTTGTTACATTTTACCATCCATGGCATTTCTCTATATCATTTTGTATATGCCTCCTGTGGGATGATTTTGTCCTAATGCCTAGACACTGGGGTTTCCAAGAAGGATCATATGTGGCAATTTTGCACAGGTTGCAGGCAGGGTTCTGGGATGCTCATTGTCTAAGGACAAATGCTTACTCATAAGCATTGGATAATAATACATTTATGTGGGCATATCCTGTGGGCAACTACATTGAACCAGTCATGATAAATATCTATGCACTACCCCAATGAAGTAAGGTACTGCTGAGATTTTGCTATTTGTATACTATACGAAGGGCCACAGTTACACAAAGTCAGAACAAGGGCTTTCATCATAATATCTTCTGCTCCATTAGGTCTGATTTTTGAAGTCTTCTCATCCTTCCTATACTTCTATAATTCCTCATGCTCCCAAATAACACTAATCCAATATTAATACAAGTGTGGGATCTATTATCTGGTAGAGTTGGGATTGAGTGTTTGTACATTAGAGTACTGTGTCTAAAATTAAATTTTCTCCCTCTTTCTCTATAATGGCCATGGCATTTCCCTTCCTATTAATTTAATAAGCTTTGCTTCTTATAGCTAATGTAGAATTCCTTGTGGCCACCTGTATATATGACAGATAAACAGCATCAGTTATTCACTTTTCTCTATTTTGATTTTCAGATGTGAACAGGTTTTTGGATGAGATACCATAACTTTATAAACCTCACCCCACACCCCTACAACAACAAAAATTCAATGATATATAAATACACAGATTATTATAGATGCATCCCTTCTGAAGGACCTGCCCTACCTGGCTTTCCCAACAAGCCTGAGCTCTATCCAATATACAGTCGATTTCCCTAATATATATCCAATTCTTCTAACTGCATCTGTTCAACACTTACAGTATATTAGTAGGGGTGTGCACCGGCCACTTTTCGTGTTTTGTGTTTTGGTTTTGGATCTGGAACTTTCTTCGTGTTTTGGATCTGGATTGGTTTTGCCAAAACCACCCTTCCGTGTTTTGGGTTCTGGGTTTTGTGTTTTGGATCTGTATTTTTTTGAAAAAAAAAGCATAAAAACAGCTAAAATCACAGAATTTGTAGGTTTTTCTGCTCCTATGCTATTATTAACCTCAATAACCTTAATTTCTACTAATTTCCAGTCTATTCTGAACACCTCACACCTCACAATAGTGTTTTTATGTCCAAAAGGTTGCACTATGCTAAGCGACACGAGTGGGCGGCACAAACATGTGACCCATCTAGGCGTGATACTGCAGTGGCAGACAGGATGGCAGTTTGAAAAACTAGGCCCCAAACTGTACATAATGCAAAGAAAAAAAAGAGGTGCAAGATGGAATTGTCCTTGGGCCCTCCCACCCACCCTTATGTTGTATAAACAGGACATGCACACTTTAACAAACCAATCATTTCAGCGCCAGGGTCTGCCACACAACTGTGGCTGAAATGATTGGTTCGTTTGGGCCCCCACAAAACAAGCTGGCAATTAATCTGTCCCTGCACAAACTGGCTCTACGGAGGCAAGATGTCATCCTCATCCTCCTCATCCACCGATTCCTCACCCTCTTCAGTGTGTACATCCTCATCCTCACAAAGTATTAACTCGTCCCCACTTGAATCCACCACCACAGGTCCCTCTGTACGTTCTGGAGGCTGGTCTCCCTGGAAGAGCTGATAATTCATTTTGATGAACATCATCTTCTCCACATTCTGTGGAAGCAACTTCCTACGCCCTTCGCTGACAAGGTTCCCGGCTGCACTAAACACTCTTTCGGAGTACACACTGGAGGGGGGGCAACTCAGGTAAAATAGAGCCAGTTTGTACAGGGGCCTCCAAATTGCCTCTTTTTCCTGCCAGTACAGGTATGAACTGTCTGACATGCCTACTTGGATGCTGTCACCGATGTAATCCTCCACCATTCTGTCAGTGGTGACAGTATCATATGCAGTGACAGTAGACATGTCAGAAATTGTTGCCAGGTCCTTCAGTCCGGACCAGATGTCCAAACTTGGTCCTGCCTGCCCTGCATCACTGCCAGCGGGTTGCTTAGGATACCTAAGTTTTTTCCTGGCAGCCCCAGTTGCGGGAGAAAATGAAGAAGGAGCTGTTGACGTGTCACGTTCCGCTTCAGCTGACAGTGTGTTCACCAGCAGGTCTTTGCACCTCTGCAGGCTTGTGTCAGCCGGAAAGAGAGACACCACATAGGCTTTAAACCTAGGATCGAGCACGGTGGCCAAAATGTAGTGGTCTGATTTCAACAGATTGACCACCCTGGAATCCTGGCAAAGCGAATGAAGGACTTCATCCACAAGTCCCACATGCCGAGCGGAATCGCTCCATCTTAGCTCCTCCTTCACTTTCTCCAGCTGCTTCTGCAAAAGCCTGATGAGGGGAATGACCTGACTCAAGCTGGCAGTGTCTGAACTGACTTCACGTGTGGCAAGTTCGAAGGGCTGGAGAACCTTGCACAACACGGAAATCATTCTCCACTGCGCTTGAGTCAGGTGCATACCCCCTCCTTTACCTATGTCATAGGTGGATGTATAGGCTTGAATGGCCTTTTGCTGCTCCTCCATCCTCTGAAGCATATAGAGGGTTGAGTTCCACCGCGTCACAACCTCTTGCTTCAGGTGATGGTGGGGCAGGTTCAAGAGTGTTTGCTGGCACTCCAGTCTTCGGCACGCAGTCGCTGAATGGCGAAAGTGGCCAGAAATTTTTCGGGCCACCCAAAGCGTCTCCTGCATGCCCCTGTGGCTTTTCAGAAAATTCTGCACCACCAAGTTTATTGTGTGAGCAAAACATGGGACGTGCTGGAATTTGCCCAGATGTAATGCCCGCACAATATTGGTGGCATTGTCAGATATCACAAATCCCCAGGAGAGTCTAAGTGGGGTAAGCCACTGGGCGATGATTTCCCTCAGTTTCTCTAAGAGGTTGTCGGCGGTGTGCCTCTTACTGAAACCGGTGATACACAGCGTAGCCTGCCTTGGAACGAGCTGGCGTTTCTGAGATGCTGCGACTGGTGACGCTGCTGCTGTTGCTGCGTAAGGTGATACATCTACCCAGTGGGCTGTCACAGTCATATAGTCCTTAGTCTGCCCTGTTCCACTTGTCCACATGTCCGTGGTTAAGTGGACATTGGGTACAACCGCATTTTTCAGGACACTGAGGACACTTTTTCTGACGTTTCTGTACAATCTTGGTATCGCCTGCCTAGTGAAGTGGAATCTAGACGGGATTTGGAACCGGGGACACACTACCTCCATCAATTGTCTAAATCCCACTGCACTAATGGCGGATACCGGACGCACGTCTAACACCAACATAGCAGTCAAGGCCTCAGTTATACGTTTTGCTTCAGGATGACTGCTTTCGTACTTCATCCTCCTCGCTAAGGACTGTTGGAGGGTCAATTGTTTAGTAAAAGTAGTGGTGTTCCTACTTCCTCTCTGGGATGATGAACGACTCCCAGCAGCAGCAACAGCAGCAGCGGCAGCAGGAGGCATAGCAATGCAGGATCCTCCGGAGGAATCCGGGATAGGAGAGTCAGTCATGCCAGTGACATGGCCTGCAGGACTACTTCCGATCCTGACTAAGGAGGAAATTGACGAGGAGGGAGTTGACGTGTGGTTTGCAGGCACTTGGATACAACAGGACAACGGGATTTAGGTGTCCCTGGACTGCTTACGGTCTTAGCCAAAGTTTCTGAACTTGACAGTAACTTATTATGAACGCGCTGCAGGTGCCATATAAGGGAGGATGTTCCTAGGTGGTTAACGTCCCTACCCCTACTTATTCCACCTTTACATAAGGTACATATGGCAAGACAGTTGTTGTCCGGATTTGGATAGAAATATTGCCAGACCAAAGAGGTGGAATGTTTGGTCTTCTGCCCAGGCATGACCGTGATGGGCTTTTTCATCCCACGGACAACAACTGTCTCCCCCGGAGCCTGATTTAAACAAACCACATCACCATCAGAATCCTCCTCGCCAACTTCCTCCTCAGCGCCAGCTACACCAGTATCCTCATCCTGTTGTACTTCAACAGTGACATCTTCAATTTGCATATCAGCAAGTGGACTGTGGGTGCTCCTTTCAGCACTTGCAGGGGGCGTGCAAATGGTGGAAAGAGCCACCTCTTCCCGTCCAGTGCTGGGAAGGTCAGGCATCGCAACCACCACCACACTTGGACTCTCCTTGGGGATTTGTGATATCTTCTTAGAAAGCACAGTTCTTCGCTGTGCTTTTGCCAGCTTAACTCTTTTGATTTTTTTAGTGGGAGGAGGGCTTCCATCGTCATGTGAAGCTGAACCACTAGTCATGAACATACTAGGGATCGACCTTAGCCGTTCCTTGCCACTCCGTGTCGTAAATGACATATTGGCAAGTTTACGTTTCTCTTCAGCTGATTTAAATGTTTTTTTCAAGGTCATTTTCCTGAACTTTGTCATTTGGGATTGTATGTGCCCTCTATTATGACATTGGGCATCGGCCTTGGCAGACGACGTTGATGGCATGTTATCGTCTATGTCATGACTAGTGGCAGCAGCTTCAGCATTAGGAGGAAGTGGTTCTTGATCTTTCTCTATTTTATTTTTATCGGAGAAAGTTTGGTCCTCCATTTATGTTATATTGATGTGATATATACGTGCGGCTAAACACAGAAAATATTTTTTTATTTTTGCTGGAGAGTAGTGCACTTTGTGGGTTACACCAGTCTTTAAGAAATGAGCCAGCCGGCCCTTTACTTATGACACAGGCGCACGCTTGGCACTACTTTGTTGATGCACGTGCGGCTACTGCGCACACAATTCACAAACACAGAAAATAATTTTTTTTTTGGTTTGGACTGGAGTGTACTTTGGGGGTTACAGCACCCTTTGACGGTCAAGCCAGCCGGCCCTTTACTTATGACACAGGCGCACGCTTGGCACTACTTTGTTGATGCACGTGCGGCTACTGCGCACACAATTCACAAACACACAAAAAATATTATTTTTTTAGCACTTGGGGGGAGCACCCCTGATGGACAGAGCAACCCCTGGACAACACTACAGCACCCCTTTAGGACTGGGACACTGCACAGGACTTTGGAGTGGACACAGCCCCTATGGAGAACTGACTGCACAACACAGTCCAGCCAGCCCCTATGGACTTTGAAGTAGTGGACACAGCCCCTATTAACAACAGCAGCACAGCACAACACAGCCAGCCCCTATGGACTTTGAAGTAGTGGACAACAGCAGCACAGCGCAGCACAGCACAGCACAACACTACTCTGCACTACACTACACTACACCAGCCCTAACTCCCACCCTCCCTCTTCACTGTCCACAGCCGAGTGAGAAAATGGCGCCGACGCGGGTACCTTATATAGGATCCAAAACCCGCGAGACTCGGAAGGCGGGATGATGACGTTTTGCCTCGATTTCAGATCCGAGTCAGGCGGGAAAAGTCGAGCCTGACTCGGATCTGCCTCGGATCGGGGGGGCTCGGGGGGGTTCGGATTTCAGAAATCCGAACCCGCTCACCCCTATATTTTAGTTTAAGTTTTGTCATTGACATGTTGACATAAGCTACACCCATTGCAAATCCAACTCTATGGGGTATAAGTCAGGTACATACATATTAAAAACAATTGAAAAAACTATGTTTACATTGTTTCTATTGATGGTTTTAAGGAAATATTTTGTGTCCCTGGTATTTTCTACCAGACCTGGGATAGGATTGGTTGCCATTCCGTAAGTACCCGCTTTTAACTTTTATTTGCTGTGTCCTGCATTTTTAAGGTACTAAAAGGATGTTCAATATTATGAATTGTATTAACATTCCTTTTTAATATAATATGAGTAAATATGTATTTTAGGAATTGTAAAAACCACTTTGTCACTTCAGAGCCCGTTCTAGGGGTAGAACCTGATTAGTTATATAAATCAAACCAGAAGACACTGACACCATCACCTTGAAAAAGACATTACTAGTCAAAATTTGTTGATAGTGTGGTGTTTCTAGTGGACATTCCAGTTCTGTATCATTGACCATAACTAGATGGTGAGAACTTTTGTGGCCCCTTGGGTTCTTTTTCATTTTGGTTTATGAATTTTAAAACATCATCCTGGCGAATGGAATATAGCCACATGCACAATTTTTTTTGAAGACCTCAATTTTTCCTAAAAATATTTACCTTTGTTTATTATCTATTTTTTGTGAATCCAAATAAATACCTATGTATTATTTAATGGAGTGGAAGTGGAATTTTATACCAAAGTAACTGCTACGTGAAAGTACAGAATATGACACATGTTTGCATATCTGTAAGCTACACGTGCAACCTCAAGGATAATGAAATCTGAACTCCTTGATTAACCACATGGGATACCATGAGAACAGGCCACTGATTGGCTATGAGTGACTGTTTCTGTCAAACAACGACCAGCCCAGCACCTCATGAGGTGGTCTATTTCAAACTTCTGTTTTGGCCTGAGTTTGCTTAATTTACCCCCATGTTTGCAATCATGTTTCTTGGTAAATCCTCTGTTTCCTGTCTATGGAAAGTACTTGTGAGTTTGGCCGATGGTGTATTTATTTTTATTTGTGTGATCTCTCATGTTTTGCAAAGTGAATCATGATTTTTACCCGTGTTTGCCTTTAGTAAATCTATGTGTTTGAAAATCAGGGAAAACACACCCATGAATGGCATCTGAGCCAGATACGATTCTTAGTAAATTTACCCCTAGGTATCTCAACTGTACACTTTTCATTATATTATTGTCATACTCCACAGCCCCATAATACTATTGGAAATAAACACAGCACGCAAATAGGACTGGGTAGTAAAAAATAGACAAAGAGGTAATAAGATCATGCTCACAAGCTTACAGTATTTAATACACTTTCACTTTTCTCCTATTTTTGTGGTACAATCACAACTGCGAGAATTATTTATATTTACCTTTAAAGTAACCAGTAGTTTTAATGTTCCTTCTTCATTCAAGTGGCTCAGCAGAGATATAAACACTAATAATGAACTTACATACAGTAATGCTCCTCTTTGCATCTGCTAAGTGCTCAGTTTAGAGGATCGAGAGAGTCTTCACAGATGTACGTTGTTTATTGGGTTGAATGTTGCAGGGTATAGGCAAGTTTGCTAGAATCCATGTTTTATTTCCTGAATCTGTGGAAGCTGGGAAGGAATTACATTTATTGGAGTGTATTATCATGAACTTCTTACACGGACATCTGCTGGTGCCATATGCCACATGATCAGAGGCGCAAACTTTTATTTCCGTGGTTAGGTTCTTCAAAGAAATTGCAGTGTTGAATAGTCATGTATTATGCAGTGGAAAGTCAGACTACATGTGTAGATGTTATAGTTTGCCTGAGGCAGTTAAGAGGATAGATGTCTCACTGGCTAAAAGATGTTGATTGCTGCATCCTGAAAGGAGATTGAAACAATAAAATTTGCTGGCCTCCATCCACTTCAAATCCTTGTGTAAATGGCACAAAGTCTTATCACTTCAGCTATATCACGACTGTGAACATAAAAGCAAGCTTAGTAATGCTGACACCACACACACCGTTAATTAAGTGCTAAAGTTGCATTGCTTTTAAATTTATATGAGAGTTCAAACTGAGGGGACACCCATTAGACAGATATCTTATATTCTATGCTGATAAGCAAGTGCAATGACATTTTGCATAAATCGAGTTTTACAACAGAGGGACCTGTGTAGAGATGCCACATTACTGTGATATGGTCGAGTTTCACTTTTGATTTGTGTTCCACGTGCTGCCACTCAAGCACTACCGCTCTGTATTGTATATAGAAACTTTAATTCTGAATTTCAATTCATAGTCTATGAAGTCATTCTGTTGTGTCATGTATTTGGGGTAGGGCTGGCATTGTTTAAGGCTGATTCTACTGGCAAAACATGTTACATTTTGTGGCCAAATAGGAAATGAAGGAAAAAATTTCCTGAACAGTTTCATTTTGCTCATCTCTATCGGCTGTGTACAGAGCCGGCCCTAGCCAAATTAGTGCCCTAGGCAAGATTTTGGGTGGTGCCCCCCCTCTCCCGTGGAATCCTGAAAAGGGGTGTGGCCTTATGGTAGGGGCGTGGTCTCACTGTGCTGTGGACCTTCTTCCATTGTGCTGTGCTCCCAGCACCCCTCTCCCAGCACAGATTACAGCAAAGCACCCATCACCCAGCACGGTGTTAACACCCCTCATCTGACCCAGCACCTCTATTCCAACACAGCACCCCCCTCACCCAACACCCTACCCCTCTCCCAGCACAGCACAGATCACAGCACCCATCACACCTCTACCAGCACAGCACCCTTCACCCATCACAGCACCCTTTATCCCTCTTCCAGCATAGCACCCCCTCTCCCTGCACAGATCACAGGACAGCACCCTTCACCCCTCTTCCAGCACAGCATCCATCATCCTAGTCCTCACCCAGCACAGCACCCACCTTTCCCAGCACAGCTTGTTGTCAGCACCCCTCACCTGACCCAGCATCCCTATCCCAGCACAGCACCCCCACCCCCAGCATAACACCCCTCACCCAACACCCCGGCCCTCTCCTAGTCCAGCATCCCCCTCCCTGCACAGCACAGATCACAGCACCCAGCACCCTTTTCCCAGCACAGCACGATGGCACCTCACCTGGCCCAGCACCCCTATCCCAGCATAGCAGCCTCTCTCACCCAGCGCAACAGCCCTCACCCAGCACTCTAGCCCTCGCCCAGCACAGCACGACCCTCACCCAGCACCCCTATACCAGCAGAGCACCCCTCTCCCTGCACCCCGGCAGGCCCTCTTCCAGTTCCAGACTTACTTTACTTGAGCGCAGCCTGCAGAGCAAGCCACGGACGGCTGACCCACTTTTTCCAGCTCAGGCTGGCAGGTCACATCCCGTTGCATGCCATCCCAGCGCTAACCACTAGCCGCCGTCCAGGTGCCCCACCCCCGCAAACCTTCGCCGGCTGCACCGCTGTTTGCTGCTGGGCCCAATCGGAGCTGTTAGCTGAACTCCAATCGTGGACGCTGCGCAGTGGCAGTAGCAGCTGCCAGAGTCTCTGCCCAGCCAGCAGCAGGTGCCCCAGCCATGCCTACCCAAAACCTCCTCTGGCCCTAAGGGGGTTGTATGCTCCTGGGCATTTCAAATGCCCTAGGCGTTTGCTTAGTTTGCCTATGCCTAGGGTCGGCTCTGGCTGTGTAACACAGAAGACTACAGATAAGATGTACATCTACTTTACACAGTGGATTGGCTAGCTTGCTATTTACATGACTGTGGGGCCTATTCATTATAACTAAAAATTCTCTGGAGATAATTAGGATTAGAACTCGCATGGAGTTCTACCTCATTACCGGAGGAATTCATCATTCCTCCTCTCCTTAAGGGCTCTATTTATGTCCTCCCTCCGGTCAGCTGGTCTCCCATGCTGCACTCGGGCCCTGTCGTCACCTGACAGGGTCTCAGTGGGATGTCAGCTGACGGAGCCACGGAGGACATCACCAGAGCCCTGATCACTGCAGGTAAGTGTAATTAAGGGAGGGGGGGTTGCAGGGGTGGGGCTTAGCGATGGGGGCGGGGCTTAGCGACGGTCGTCGGCGCATGCGTCGGCACTTGTCATGGTATTTTTTGTGAAAATACCGTGATAAGTGTGCGGAGGGGATTTGCAGGGACAGAGCTTTATCGCAAACTCTGTCCCTGCAAGGGATTTTTAGTAAATCCCTGTGATATTGCCTGAATTCGCAATGCGCATTCAGTCGGTAATATCACACTACAATCTGCATTACAAATGCGGATTGTAGTAAATAGAGCCCTAAGTATCTATTTCGAAAAGCTGTCATTTTTGTGATGACAGCTTTTCGGGAAATAGATACTTTTCCCTGCCTATACCTTCCTTATCGGAGCTGTACTCAGTGCTGCGCATGCGCCGTTTCGTTCACAAAATCGGCGCATGCGCAGCACAGATTACATCTGCGAGAATTCTGTGTCCACCCCCCCTCTCCCCCCCTTCATTTACTTGGCCAGCTGTAGTCGCTCTCTGCAGCAGACAGCACGGACAGGCAGAGAGGGCTGAAGATTTTTTTTTTTAAACTCTATTTTGTTCTCACAGCCGCAATGCTGTGAGAACACAGAGCAGCAGCCAGAGCCTAGGAAGGGACCAGAGCGACGGAGGGAGCTGGCGGAGGACCTGCCCATCTGAAAGCAGGTAAGTATAACCCGCTATATGCCACCTCAGAGTGGCGTATAGTAACACCATCAAATTCCGAAAATACCTAATTTTTGGAATTTGATGATTTGCCTAATTTCTACATCCCCATACTAATGTACTAATGTATGGGGAGTGTGAAAATTAACGCAGGTGGACTTAACCAGGAGATATCAGTGATATCTCCTGTGTTAAGTGTCTTCATGAATACTAAAATAACAGTAATTAAGGAAAATATCCTTAAAACCGTTATTTTAGCATTGATGAATAGGCCCCTATAACTTCTGACATTGTACAGTAATATTATTTTCTTATAACTCAAATATGCAGTTTTTTCAGTAGACTAAGGATATCATGTAAGTTCAGGGAAACTGTATTAATTAAGTAGCTTGAGTGATTGTTGTTGCTTGGCAATAGTTGCACTGTGTAACCTGTTCAATAAAAGATAAATTGCGTTGACGTAACTGTTATTGATAGAAACAGCGGTGCATTGTCTCTTATTAGGGACAATAGGGTGGCTGGATATGGAAACTCAGTGGCAGGGGCATATTTATAATGGGTGCAGGGTGTTCTGTGCACCTGGGCCCCTGGGTCCAGGGGGGACCCAAACCGCACACCCTACACCAATATTTTCTAATACCTCTCCGAGGTCCTGCGCTGGGTGTCTTAGCCCTGCAAAAAACACCGGAAAATGGCCACTGCAGCCATTTTCCCTGCAGTTTGCGCAGACACAGTGAGGAAATCACCGGGAAAATGGCCCAGAGTCTACAGCTACTGCGGTCAGCCGTCAGTCTGCTGATGGCCATCTAGGGGAGATAAGGGGGCCCAGGACGGGGAATGTACACAGGACCCTGCTCAGTGGCACTAGAAAAGAAAGTTGTTGATCTACAAAATAAAACTTGGCTATATTTTCATTTCCAGTAACTGGGCAGAGACAACAGAAAATGATCTGACTTGGCTTGTGTGATATGGCTTTTGTCTGTCCATACAAGCTATCACTTTCTTTGTGTTGGCTAGCAAAACAAATGACTAATCTGATATTATAAAACCTTGAGCTAAATTTGGTAAATGCTGAAAGCAATTTTAATATGCTCTTTAATATGTCTTCAAAGCACTAAATACTATTTATGTATTGTTGGTCTTTTCTGTCAATCTTTTTTGTTTTGCTGTTTGTTCTTGTTTTCCCAATTAATTATATAAAAAAATTAGAATTTCTAAAGTGTACTACTATGTGTTAGGAGTTCAAAAGATATATAATTACATTAACGTTGCACAAAAGCCTTTTAGTAGCCCTGCATGAAAAAAAAAATATATATATAAATGTATTTGCAACATGGTACATGCTTTTTATTTTGTTTTGCTGCCCTTTCACATTATTTTAGTATCACATAAATTTATTAAAGGGCTTTTGGAACAGTTTTCATGAAAAACTACTCCAAGCCCTTCAGTTCACTTAATTTTTGTGGTCTAAATAGAAAATAACTATAAAAATAGTGAAAAAAACCCAAAAATTACTGGCATCCAGGGACCGGTGATCGGTTCTCCGGTGAGGTCCTCTGGGGCTCCAGTCAGCTGACCGGGGTTCGCAGTCCAAGAGCCTGCGATCACGAAAAACTACTCCAAGCCCTTTAATTTGCATTTCTTTAGCAAGCATATCACATTTCTCATACTTGTAATGGGAAATGTGATCTGCTTGAAATCTGGAGATGGCGTTAAGTAGGGTTCCCGCCGGTTCCCCGACTACTGCTCCGCTCTGACAGGCAGAGCAGAGCCGGGAGCCGGCCCACTGTGATCAGCTTTGTGGTCTAAAGAGACCACAAGATGATTACTGGAAAAAAAAAGAATAGTTAAAAAAGAAATCAAACACTAACCTGCAGCTGGGGTCCGCTGATCGGTGAGCTCTCTCTTCCAGTCAGCTGGTCACCAGGGCTCCTTCTCTGTGACCCCGGTCAACTGTGCTTTAAAGGACCAGAAGCCTCGGCAACCAGCTGACCGGAGAGCTCACTGATCACCAAGATAGCGCCAGTTGGCATCGGCGCATGCACGGTGGCACTCTAACTGTATTTTTGCAAAAAATACAGTGAGCAGTGTGCGGTGATGATTCGCAGGGACAGAGCTTTCTCGCAAACTCTGTCCATGCATGAGAATGTTTATACATTCTCGTGATAAATCCTGAATTCATAATGTGAATTTAGGTGAAATTATTACACTACAATCCGCATTTGAAATGCGGATTGTAGTAATTAGGTGCTGTATTCTTGTTTTTATAGATACAACTTTTTACTACATGTTTATGCTACAGTAGCCCCTTACACACTTGTGTCTCCACAGCTGCCTTTCTCAGCCGTTGGAATAAATATGGTAAATATTATTCTCCAGGACTAGTCATAAATGTCTGATGTTTGTATAAAAAACTAAGGGGTCTATTTACTAAGACTCCATATATCGTGGTGTTAATGCCACTCCTGCTTTGCCTGCTACCGCTGTGAAGCAGGAGCTGGCTAACGCAGCTGTTACTAAAAATAGACCAGCCGAGAAGGGTGAACTTTAAGTCACCCCCGCGGCGGTAACAGCTGAGACTCCTTTCCCCTGAAAGCCCTGTGTGACTCACCATCTCCGGCCGGCAGCAGCAGCACCGGTGACTTTTTTTGTCAACAAACTTTATTTACGAACGGCCAAACTGACACAGCTCAAGACCTGCTTCTCCAGTGAGGAGAAGCAGATATCGGCAGCTACAGGAGGCGATATCAGCGCTGGAGAAGACGCCCGACGGTAAGTGACATCTCCTCTTAGTAATACCTGGGACACATAGCGCTGCCATAGGTGTCTATAGCAGTGCTAAGTGCCCCAGGTGCAGTGTGATGTTATAGCCTGCACTTAGCGCTGGCAGGCTGCAGGCAGAGAAAATCCCTTTAAGGTGCCTACACACATAGCGATGTGCTCACAATCCCACGATGTGTACGATTTATCCCTGAACTCTCCCCGGGAGCTCCCCGGCAGTCGTGGGCACGATTTGGTCTGAAAATATGCAAATTTGGCACACAATCCATCGTGGCTCCTAAACTATCCAGTGCATCGTGACTTCAATTTTCAGATCTGCCTTACTGCACGGGAGATCTGAAGATGCAATGTGCGACCTGCGGGGATGCGCATCGCATCGTGATCATGAGTGGGGACTCACAATTTACTCACGATTTGGGCATATTTTACACGATCTGTCGTTCCAAGGAGTCGGAATGTGTAGGAATTGTCCAGATCATGTAAAATATCGCTATGTGTGTAGGCACCTTTAGTACATACTGAGAAGCGGTATGTACAGGGATTTTCTCTGTCTTTAGCATTTCTAACCCCTTATCTCCCCTTAGTAAATAGACCCCTTAGAGCACCAATTTGAGGTCAGTGACCCTTCTTTAATTTTGGACTGCATCACTGAAAGTGGAGCTGCCACAGAGGAAGTAGGCAGAGCAATTTAATATTCATGAGAATATAGGGCATTCATTCACAGAAATCAGTACCTCATAAATATTGAGTAGTCCTCATGATTACTAGTCAGAATTTACCTCAGAGATATCACTGTCTGTTAGTAAATGTATAGCCTGTTCTGGTTCAACCCAAAAACTGCATGCCTCAACTTTATGTAAGTGACAGGTCTACTTTAATATAGGTTCTTTGGATTGCCGACATAAAAACATCACACTGACTAGCGGACATAACATCACCAAACCAGATTGCCCATGTAAAAACCAGGATGTTGGCAATTGTCATGTTATTTCATTCTCAGTATGTCCTTGGATGTGTTTTTTTTTTCTTCTATAATAATGTGAAATTATAATACACAAACATAACTCAAACAAATCACATGAAATTGCCACCACATATGGCTCTAGTGCTATAACAATCAGCAAGAAAATGAGTATTTCTGATGAACAATAGCATTCATTTTGTAAATGCCAATTCATAGTGTTCATGTAACAATTATATGACAATTTCTATAGCATTTTACAAGGATCCGTATCTAAAATTGCACCATAATACAAACAAAGGTTTGGGAAAAATGCACACTTCTCTTTGATGTTTTACAGTTATCCAATATCCCATTGTTAAACCAGTAGCATTGGTTTAAAGCCCAAGTGTATCACTGCCTATTTTACTGTGAGATATTGATGTTTTTAGCATCTGCAGGAATCAGTAATCAGTGCACCTAACAATACATATGCAATTACAACATACTGTCCATTGAACGGTATTATTATAGTAGAGCTTTTTGTTCAGAAAACACATAATAATATTTTGCCTGGTAAACACAATATTCATTGTATATTGCAGTTTTTGTCAAATGTGCTTCATTTTATTCCAATACAATTGAAAATAGTTTCTTGTACACAGTGGGGCTGAATATTCAGTAAATACAAGTAATATCACAATTTGTCTCTATTTTTAACTACAGTAAATGAAGTATAAACCATTATTTTTAATTCTCTTCTTTTATAACTTTTAGAATAAATATAATACAGAGCAATTTGGTAGCTTGGGGCCCTAATCATATACATTTATTATCGGTATACCTCTGTTATGTTTCTGCCTTATTAATGACATTGGCACCAAGTCGTATTTATGTACTGACCAAGCCAATGAAATTTTGGCCAGCTGGCAATCCCACTTAACACCAATAGACAGTTATCTTATCATTCTCTATTATTACTCACTCTACACTTTTGAGTAGAGATTGGCAGAACTTTAAATACAAATAAATAAATAATGCAATGTTTCTATGGAATTGCTCCTAAATTCTTTCCCAACCACAACACAGAGCAGAAGGAATTGATCCAACTCCATTCATAGATTCTAAATTCTGTGAAATGCAACTTTACACATACTGTACAGCACAGAATGACATTGCACAGAACCTTGTATCACAGGAACTTTTCCCCTCTGTAAAATTCTCTGTTCTGAAACTCTAGGTGAAAGCAAAACCACAACTTTGCTCATTTATAAATGTGTTTCAGCTTTCACTAGAATACACAGCAAGTCTTTCACCCACAAGTGTTTTAATGTATGCAGCAAGCTTCATATTCTTCTGTGTTTTCCTTAGGTCATACTTGCAGCATACAGTTAAGCTGGCCACACACTAGACCAACTTTCATCCAACCATCCAACTAGTTGGAATGAAAATCTGGTAGGTATGTGAGTAAATGATAATCAGCAATTTGCTCCTAGATGCCAGAAAACAGATGAAAATGGTCGTTAGACAAGTTTGTTAAATGTTTGATCTAAACAATTTGTTCAAACAACAGTTTATGTCCATTTTCGGGCGTTTAGGAGCAAATTGCTGATTGTCATTTGCTTTCATACCTTACTAGATTTTCATTCCAACCAATCAACTAGTTGGCTGGTTGGATGTAAGTTAGTCTAGTGTGGCCAGCTTTAGTACGTCAGAGGTGGGCCAGAGCATGCTCACCCCCTTGCTGGTTAGTGCTGTAATCTGCGACTTCCTATATGCGGGAGGGCAGCATACTCACCTCTTATTCTAGGAGGAGTCACTGAAGCATCCATACAGCAACAACTAATTCTGCATGCTTGTGTTTACTTTAACTGGGGAATTCAATTAGCCGTGGTAAATTACTGCACGCTAATTGATCCCCCGGGGCTATTCAATTAACCACCAAGCGTGGCTGCCTGCAGCACTTATTGGGGATTTTTGGGGGAATGTCAGCTGGGGCACAAAAAATATCAGCGATAACTAGCCTGTCTTCAGGAAGCTGCCCACAAAAAAAGATAGGTCCGTGAACTTATCATGGATTCTATGTATATTCACCTGAAAACATCATTTTTTGGGCACAAAAAACAGGCAGTTTTTTGCCCCTGAAAAATTATCGGGGCTAATTGAATTCCCCCCTTAATGTAGTGAACATGCACATTCTTTTCTTAATATTCACAAAATAGATGAATACAAACTGTAAAGAATCTGCTGTCAGTGTAATACCCCTTTCAAAAAAGAAGAGAAAAGGGATGAAATGTCCCTGTTGGTGCACATAATGGGATATTAAAATATAACTTTTATTATTGAATATTAAGAAGAACAGCGAAAATAGGTTAAAAAATATAGAAGATAACTGTGACCAGTGCGGTGCGGTGTTCCTGGAGCATTACATTGTGTGTTATATTTGCATATTTCCCAGCAGCATTCATGTAGGTGCTAAAAAGATCTATAATATCATGCTTAAATTGAGAGTGTTTTTGTAATAAATGAAAATATAAGTTGATATCACTCTTGGGCATCAAATTGAATATATGAGCTGCATCTTAGTAAAGTGACCCATACATGTATCACCATAATTATATTAGTGATTTATGAAAATCACTTTTCAATTGATTGTCGCTGTATGTGTATTTAAAGATAGAAATTATTTTGGATATATTTAGGGGACATACTATTAGTTTTGTCCTAGTTATTGAAACACCATTTGAGAACATAATTACACATGGGTGACTCCTTGTGATTTAATATAAGTTTAATAATATTGAATAGAATTCTTGATATTCTTATTTATGACTATCATATATACACTTGTATAATCAGACACTCAAATTGTATGTGATACATGTTGGATAGCATAAACTACTATAACTATCACACTGTGACATAGATTCAGGGGGTATTCATGTGCCGCTTTTTTAATCACATCTCTTTATTTCACATTCACGTCTATATTTTTTAACCTATTTTCGCTGTTCTTCTTAATATTCAATAATAAAAGTTATATTTTAATGTCCCATTATGTGCACCAACAGGGACATTTCATCCCTTTTCTCTTCTTTTTTGGTAACTATATTGTAGATGTCCTTGGTAGCACCCCTCATTTGATGATATTGATTTTTGGAATATATAAATGTGAGGGTCTTTATTCTCCTTTTTAGGAGTTATTCTTGTGCGACTAGATATTTGTTAGTCTGTTCTAATACCCCTTTCAGACATACGACCCGGGAAATTTCCTGCTCAGACCCGGGAATTTATCCTGTGCAAAATCCCGGGTATTTGCTCCAGACCCCCCCTTTCACACTACAGCGTCTACCCGGGAAATTCCCAGGTAGACCCCTTTCTGACAAGAGCAGGGTTTATTAGATTACCTGCCTTTCCTCTGCCGTCTGCCCCTCCTAGCCTATCCCCTCTCTGGCTGCCGCTGATGAGGTCATCAAAATGCAGCAGGCAGACGGCCAATCTCAATCCAGCCATTTTTTAAAAATTTAATTTATTAATAAATTATTTGTTTTATCCCCTATTTGCCGCACCCCAATGGGGAAGCGATAGAACCCTTTCCATTAATGTACTGCCCTGGTGGTCCAGCGGGAGTGCGGGCGGCCCGGTGTGCCAGGGACCTGTCGGCGGTCTCCAGCGCTGGCGGGTGTCCCTGTCGTCCGGCTGGGGTCCTCTGTGTCGCGATCTACAGTGACACAGCCACCGGTGTGGGGGTTGGTGAGCAGCAGTGCTGAGTATCCTGTAGGATGCTCTGCACTGCCAACTGAAAGCAGCAGTGCTGAACATCTGCGCTGCCAACTCAAAGCAGCAGCACTGAGCATCCTATAGGACGCTCTGCGCTGCCAACTCAATATAAACAGCAGTTTTCAACCGGTGTGCCGTGGCACACTAGTGTGCCGTGGGCAGTTGTGAAGTGTGCCGTGGCAGCGGTCAGAGCCGCCAGGCACATAATACAGTAATTTGTGATCTGGGCTGCCACTGAGCTCCTCTGGGAGGCTCAGGCGCGCCTGGGCCGTCACCTGCCTAGACGCGGTGGCATGACATCACAGGTCACGCACACCGCATTGCCTCCTGCAATCCCGCCTGCCTGCGCTAGTGACCAATGCTTCCTACCCGAGCCAGTGACAGAGCCATGGCTTCCTGCGCTCCCCACGCCAGTGACCAGCCGGCGCTTCCTGCCTGTCCCGCACCAGAGAGAGAGCCAGCGTTTCCTGCCTCCCCGTGCCAGTGCCAGCACTACCAGCCCACCATGTGTTTGTGATCGATCCAGTGTTTCCAGCCCGGGGGGGGAGGGGGGGGATGAGCCAATCTGCTTTTTTACTTTTACTTTTGTGAGGGCCAATGTGATTGCTTTATTTCTGTGGGGGCCAATGTGATTGCTTTATTTCTGTGGGGGGCAATGTGATTGCTTTATTTCTGTGGGGGACAATGTGATTGCTTTACTTTTGTGGGGTCCAATGTGATTGCTTTATTTCTGTGGGGGCCAATGTGATTGCTTTATTTCTGTGGGGAGCAATGTGATTGCTTTACTTTTGTGGGGGCCAATGTAATTGCTTTATTTCTGTGGGGGCCAATGTGATTGCTTTATTTTTGTGGGGCTCAAAAATGAGATTGTTTTATTCCTGCGGGGGCCAATGTAGTGTGTTTTATTCCTGCGGTGGCCAATGTAGTGTGTTTTATTCCTGCGGGAGCCAATGCACTGTGTTTTATTCCTGCGGGGGCCAATGTAGTGTGTGTTATTCCTGCGGGAGCCAATGCACTGTGTTTTATTCCTGCGGGGGCCAATGTAGTGTGTTTTTTCATAGGTTATGCATGCCAAATCACCGGATGGTGTGCCTTGGCAATTTTAAAATCTTGTGTAGTGTGCCTTGATTTAAAAAAAGTTGAAATTCACTGATGTAAATGCTGCTTGGTGCAGCCCGGGAATAGTATATTCCTGGGTAGCACCATACAGACATAAGCAGTGTAATTTCCTGGTCAATTGAAGGGTCGGCTACCCGGGAACGTGTTCCCGGGTAGGTACCTTTCAGACATAGGCAGGCCAAATTCCCGGGATTCTCGGTATGTCTGAAAGGGGTATTAGTGGCCAGGAGTGTGGAACTGTGTGAGATGCCACACTCCCGGCCTATGACAGGAGCCGCAGCTCCCAGCATCACAGTACCCAAATAAATGTTAAAGACTAAACATACCCCTACCTTCCCCATTGTCAGCCAGTAAGGAATCCAATGCTGAAATCCCCATAGAGACCAGCAGTGCAGAGGTACCCTAATGTTATATGATTCATTCAATCATTCAGTTTTTTAGGTGCCTCTAAAATGTTGATGCCGTAGGCCGGCTCCTAGTTTGCAGATCGACAAGTAAAACTGTATGTACACACACATACAGTCTCATTTAGTATGAAGCACCTTTTGTGTACTTTATTACTGGCTCTCAGTGTCTGTATTTTGAGTTGCATGTTTCTTACAATTAATACATCTATTGCAGGGGAACCCAAACTTTTTTCTCAGAGTGCCATATTAAGAAACTGACTTTGAATGTAGGCCACACCTTTTTCTGCCTTCCAGCAATTAGGTATGGGTTCTTTGCTGCAAAAATCTTATATGCCATCCCAGAATCACCTCATTATGTTCCAGCCCAGACTCAACTAATGTGATATGATTGCTCAACTCTAATGTTCCAGCCTAGAATCCCCTCCATTATGTGCTAGCCCAGAGTCCCTCCATCTTAGGTGCCAGGCCAGAGCCCTTCCACATTCTGTTCTATCCCAATGCCCCCCCACCCTTATGTGCCAGCCTATAGCCCACCCCCTTTACGTGCTAGCCCTGAGTCCCCACTCTTATGTGCCAACCCACAGCTCATCCCCCTTATTTGCCAGCCCATAGTCTGCCACCCTTATGTGCCAGCCCTAACACCCCCACCCTTATGTGCCAGTCCATTGCCCCCGACTAATCTGCCAGCCCTGAGTCCCACATCCTTATGTGACAAGCTACAGTTCCCTTTGTGTTATTTACCTCTCCTGGTCTGTGTCTGAGTCCTGTCTCTAGAGCATGCCTGTCGGCTGCTGCAGCTGCCAACTCTCTGGGTCCTCACGGGCTTCCACAGTCTGTGTCTGCACTCCATCATATGCAGCTGTACAGGGGGCCAGCCCAACTATGTCACCATTGTCGGGCCACTATGCTACAAAACTCTAAACTACCTCTGGAGCTCCATAAACCTATGTATGTACTCTGGAGAATTCCCGGATTGATGAAGGGGGTGGGGGACGGTACTCTAGCAGGGGCTGGGATGCATTTTACCTGCGGGCTGTAGTTTGGCCACCCTTGATCTAGTGTATAGATGTGTCCAGGGTCAAGATACAGCAATATTAACAACTTCAACTCGGATTATTGTGACCCAAAGAAGGATGCATCTAAAAGACTTTTGTGTACTGTATACGCATACGGAATACCTAAAAATAACAAAATTGAACTCAACAAATGTTAGTTCAGCATAATGTTAAAGAGTCAGCTTAATTCAATCATTGACAAAAAAAAATCTCCCAACCGTTTGTCCAATATGAGCTATAAAACACAAGTAATATATAAATGACTAAAACAAGAAATAACAAAAACAGAAGACTGTATGTATGCACATTCTTTTTAGCATTCATACTTTGCAGTATAATCATGAGGCATGTGAACACATTACAAAATGTATGATGATTTACTGAAAACTAAAAGTATTATTTAGGTCTGCCATGCTGTCAATTTAGCTGTCCTCTCACTAATGACTTGAAACATTTCTCTCCACATATCACTGACAATGTCATTGGTTAAAGTCATGCCTTTGAAAAGTACATTATGTGATAAACAATAGGTCTGGAACAATGCTCACATTTAACCAGTCTAAAGTACTCCTTTCATTCTGTCTGCAGGAAGTACGGCAAGGTTAAAATATCACAGTGCTAATGATTCTTACAGTCTCATGTTTGTTACTGACAAAACGCACACTTGGAATGCATATTTTACTGATGGAGAGTCTTCAGAATTAAAATTGCTCATGCATGTATTATTAAATTATAAGTATTATTTGGAGAAATCAAATAATACAATTGTGGGTCTATACAATTAAAGGAGTTATACACAACATATACATCCTGGGAGAACTGATCACCTGCCCACTTCATATTGAAAGAATCATGGACTGCCACCCCTTCATGATGCCACAATGCACGCCATGGCGGAGAGAGGTGTTGAGGTACGATGATAGCAATTTGCAATGCTCTGTACGTGCCCTAGCCTCCTGTATCTCCCCTCTCTTATAGAAAAAAGTAAGAAAGATCTCCCTCTATGCTGGCCATAGCTGGATTGCTCTCTTTAGAAGTGAATTGTCTGTTACTCACTAAGGGGTAAGCCTTAGAGAGAGCTCAAGTGGATGCTGATAAGTACCAATAGGCTCCTGTCATTTTTCAAACACAGCCTGTAAAGCGACAGTTAGGAGCTGATTGGTTGGTACTTTATCTCTGTCCACTTTATCTCTCTCCAAGGCTTAGTACATAGACCCCCAAGGAACTATAAAATCCAGACACCTCCACTCAGCTCAGTAGTACTGACAGCAGAAGAAGTATGATGCCACCCACAGGGACTGTTAAAAAGGACCATAAAGACAGATAACAATCAGTGCCGTCGCCCAAGGCACAATGGTGATGGGGTGCCACGGTCACTGTTCAGCCACCCTTTTCTTCCTTGCGGTTTGCCTGGAGCAGCACCTCACTACATAGAAAGACATGGACACATCCTTAGAACACGCCCTGCACCCAAATCCCTGCTCCCAACCTGCCCACCTAACACTTTTTGTGTTAGGTGGGCAGGTTGTGCCGGCCCCTCTTTTAAACTATATATGGAATTACTGGAGGCACTGTGTCTGTATTGGGTATAATATATATATACCCGGTATATATCAGTAGTGCATTACTCTCATATGGAGTGTGAAGGTCAAAGAAGAACATAAATATTCATGATTGAAATGGACATGTAGGTAACCGGTACTGCCCCCTTAGAGCTATGATAACAGAGTTGTGGTCTGAGCAAAGAATGCTGTTTTGTAGGGGGACTCTTGTAGGTATAGTAAAACTTACAGTAACCTTTAATAATCAAAGATCAAACAAACAACAAAAACACATAAAAATCCTTTAAAAAATAAGATGTGCATGTAGCAATAACACAATTAATTTACACAAGCTAAGGTTAACCAACATAGAGTAGATAATAGAAATATATGGGTATCATAACAATTAAAAATTGGCTGTGATTACTTTTGATAATATAATGCTGCCCATCCACTACTAGATGAAGGGACGACGGCAACAAACTAATAAATAATTTTTTTTACTTACAGTTTTGAGTTTATGCAAAACTCATCTCAATACCCACGTACAGTGCAATAGGCCCACATACCTTATGAAACATGGCCATTTGTGCCTAAAAGGAGACATACCAGCCACACATTCGCAGTTCCAGCATGCAAATATACACACACTTGTGCTTTGCACAGCAGAGGACAGGGCTATGTTGACGGTAGTCTGTATGACATGCCCCCTGTACCTCTCAAATGGACCTCTCCTCCCGAAGGGGAGCTGTACACAAATATCAGGTATGCTGTTTCCATACACATTTCAAACCAGGTGATGGCTGTTGCTAGTTAAGCATACAATCATTCTTATGTCACTAATTTATGACTCTAACTGTGTGGAGTTTGTATATTCTCCTCGTACTTGCACAGGTTTCCTCCAGGTACTTTGGTTTCCTCCCTCACTCCAAAAATATACTGGTAGGTTATTTTGCCCCTGACAAAAAAATTTACGCTAGTGTGCCCGTATGTGTACATATGGTAGGAAATATAGGCTCCACTAGGGCAGGAACTGATATCAATGACTAAAATATTCTCTTTAAAGCGATGTATAATATGTGTGCACTATAAAAATGATAATAATAATAATAATTAATAATAATAAGAAAAAGAAGAAGAAGAATAAAGAATCTGCCCTATTTTCAAAATTGTGTTTAAGTAAACTTTTTATTGTCGTCTTTATATGTTCACTTTATCCCCTAGAAAATAATACAGTAATAAGAAATATGGAGAAATATAGAAAAAGCACTTTGTTAAAAAAAAAACACTTCCACAGAGGCAACCTAATTTGTAACATTCTAAAATGATTCTAGATGAGAATGTTTCAGATTAGAGTGCTAGTCTGCTTACCTTGTAAATTCCCATAACAATAATACCTCTTTTACACTGCTGCTTTCGACCCAAGTTATTGCCATTGTCAACCCAGATCATGGCTCAGTACAAAATGGGCAATGGTTGGATTCCCGGGTCGAGTGACTTAGCAATCCAACCCGGGTAGCTTGCAGGGTTTAACACAGGAACTACCCTTGCAACCCTGCAGTGTAAACGGGTAACCTGGGTCATCCAACCCGGGTCCCCTTTACAGCATGGGAAGATCCGGATTTCCTGGAACTTGGAGATGATGTCATCCCCAAGTGCCTGTAGGAGAGAACAACTGCACCCATGTGCAGTGTAAATGGTGTCCTTCGGTGCTGCGGTGCGAAAGGGGTCTGTCCCGTGTCTGGTTTGAAGCCATGTTTCAAATCCCGGGTCAGACCTGGGACTTTAGTGTAAAAGGGATATAAGTGAGCAATCTTTCATTGCCAAGTGTGTTGTGTTTATATCTGTATACTTTATTTATGATCCGCATTTTAGAAAGGGCATGATTTTTAGACATTGATTATGTACTTTAAAAAGAAAAGAGCTATTGACTCCCAGAATGTGAAATATATAGATTGAATATTTCCAGGTCATGTGTTTCAGTTAATTACTATCCTTTCAATACAATTTCCTTTAATGACTTTTTCTGGCCAAGAATTGATTCAAACATATGCAAGCATCACAACATTAAAGGCTGTCTGGGTCTAACAAAGTTTCTCTCATGAAGCTAGATTTATGGATGTAAAAGAAGTGAAAGAAAATACAAGATAGCAGCAATTCTGCTTGAACTCAAATCTTAATTAGGAAAGAGCAAAAAAACTCTTTCTGTGTAGCTCTTGGTCTGTAGAATACAACAAGCACATCCTAAAAAACTTGTACTTAATGTCTGTGGCAGACTAAGATTACCTTGGACCTAGGACATTGCTCAGTGCGCATGCGTATAAGTCACAGTGTGCGTGTGCAAGCAAGTCTCTGCGATGGGGAATCGTGCGCTCGTAGTACACAGATTCCAAAATACAATGTTGTAGAGGCAACCTGCGCCCTCCAGACTGCAGCTCAGTCACACACCCAGAGTGCACCACAACTCCAAACCTTGAAATAAAAACAAAACGGGTGGTTCAACAAGCGCTGTCTTCCAAGACCATGCGGAAGTCCTTCTTGATTGGGACTGTCACTCAAAATATATAAAAAGTGAATACACAGCAAATTATGCTACTCTTGTGTTAAGAAATGTTTCTGTTGATATGGAGTCTTGATTCCACGACTCACCTCCTTAATAAACAATGTGTTCCTATCAAGGTATCTTTGTATTCAGGATTTCCTCATACCCTATATTAAGGTTTATTAAAATAGAATAAAAGACACCCTGAGGAAGGACTTTATGTCAGAAACGCGTTGGTGTTTGCCTATACTGAGACTTTTGGTATTTTTTTCTATTTTTAATCTTGTCATTTTGCCTTCCACTCAGTTTTAGTGGAGACAGTGTTTTATGTATGTACCATTGTATATGGTTTTTGTCCAAATAAAATCCATATTTTTGCATAACATTGGACAAGGATTTTTTTGATTGCCAAGGACCATTTGCCATTCCTTACAAAGATACCTTTATGTGGACATCGATGCCTGATCCCAGGTGAGTTTGTATACCTAAGGGTTCTTGACGGGAATGCATGAACAAACCTTAATATAGGGTATGAGGAAATCCTGAATACAAAGATACCTTGATAGGAACACATTGTTTATTAAGGAGGTGAGTCGTGGAATCAAGACTCCATATCAACAGAAACATTTCTTAACACAAGAGTAGCATAATTTGCTGTGTATTCTCTTTTTATATATTTTGAGTGACAGTCCCAATCAAGAAGGACTTCCGCATGGTCTTGGTAGTACACAGACTGCCCACTAATTTGAGTAACAGATAGTGCCGTTTGTGGGAGGTAACAGAGGAAGGTGCTTGTAAACGGGGGAGTGGTGTTGCGGACGCAGGCGTGTCAAGCCGACAAAACGCCGTTTAAAGGGTATGCATAATTAGCAAACTAGCGTTATTGTAAACGTCATCTGCATGTATTTCAGCAGCACTGATCGCAGTGCTTGCGGCGGGGTAAGGCTACGTCAAGGGCTGCGAGCTGCTCCGTTGGCTCTCGATGTTACCGATTAATTCAACAATTCCATGACATGACGGATGTTGCGAGGGGAAAGGGGGCGCCTTTATATACTAGCGAGCGCTCAGTGCCTTAGCTCGCTAAGACATAGTGGGCATCCTTATGCCACGCAGTGCGAGCGTGAAATTTGAATATCCGGCCCCTTTTTGCCAGCGAGCGGCCGCATCTTGCAACCAGGTCTGAATGAGCTTCCTAGTACACTAATCAAGAGATTGGCCACATGCATTACTTATATGGCAATACATCAACCAGCAGAGACAGTGGTGAATTAAGGTGTTCTGTGGCCCCGAATTGTAGTTATGCCATGGGTTCCCATCCCTTGCATGATTCTCTATTTCAAATGTACATTACATTGCACTATATTATTATAGCTATTTTTAATGTATAAATCTTTGACATGTTACTCACCGTTATACATTCGGCAACACAAACATATTCTATAGAAATTATTGAAGTAGATGACCTTAATCAAATTAGCTTAACACCTACTGTATGAGGTGTACGGAACACTTAATATGTAAAAACTTTAGCAGGTGCTGGTGGAAAAAGTACATGAGGTACTGGCTGCAGTATTATCAGCCAACAATAAAGCAGTCATTGCAAACATGCATTTATGTGCAGTTACCATTGGGGATACAGCAGAATGCTGAGACATAAATCATGAGCAAGTCACTGTAAAAATCTTATAACAAGACAGTTAGGACCAGATTAACAAGGAAGTGGATGGGACTACACAGGGCCGGCTCTAAGGGTGTTCGACCAGTGCGATCGCACAGGGGCGCCACCCATAGAGGGCGTGCACTCCTCCCCAACATCCCGATTTCAGCGGGACAGTACTGTGATGCTGTTCCACCCGTGGGCCGAAGTGGCCCGCGGGTGGTGAAATCGGGAGGCTGGATCCCCCAGCTGTGCGGTGGTGCCGGACCCCGGAGTCTGAATGGATGCTGCGCGCATGCGTGCGGCATCCATTCAGTGACGGGAGAGGACTGAGGAAAGCCCAGCTAGTGAGGCTCCCCCCAGCCTGACGTTATTTGGAGGTATGCACGTCTCCAAATAACATCACGTAGGGGGTGTGGCCTATGGTAATTAGGCCACGCGACATTAAGATGGACTTTGAGGAGCTGGCACAGGGTGCCTTGAACCCTGGTACCAGCCCTGGGACTACAGCCGCAGGCCTCAAAATTAAAATAGACCCATCATTATGATAGCATGATGATGACCAGACACCCAACTTTCCACATGGTAAAGACATTGGGGCTGATAGTGTAGGGGGTGTACATACCAACATGGCACTGGCTACACCCATACAGCACTGGTCACAGCTGCTCTGCTGCTCATAATAGGGCCTTGGTTATTTTCAGCCCCAGCCCATGTGGCCCTTAATCTAACAATGAAGTCAGATGATGTCAGCCATAGCTGTCCTTTGCGGTTATTCTAACTGACTTTTATGACTCTTCTAGTTCCAGGAAAGGCATTTGCCTTCGCTCTACAGAGGTACTATTGTAGTTATCCACCATTTTGGAGTAAGTTTTTGCCTGGTATTTTTTTACTAGCATTCTCGCTATTGGCTAAAAAAATCAAAAAAATTATGCTCCCCTCCTCACACTTTTACTTTAGGTGCCCTTCATTCCCCAGTCCAACACTGCATTGCCTCAACTCCCACTACAGACTGCTCCTCTTATATCCCTCTCATTCTGAACTACAGACTGCACCCTTCCCCACAATCACTGCCTCACCCTGTCTACAGACTACACCAGTGCACCCTGCCTCACTTCACCCCTACAGCCAATACACTCCCTCACTCCTTTCTAAACACTGCACCACTACCCCAATATACTGCCTTACTCCCTACTAGACACTGCGCCTCATTCTCTCACATACACATTGGTTCACTGCACCCTTTCCCTAATACACTGCCTCACTCTCCCTTACAGACTGCATTCCAATACATATTGCCTCACTGCAGCCCTTCATCATCACCATCATCATCAAAAAAAAAAAGGACAACTTCAAATGTAAATATGGGAAGAGATACAGGTAGAGATGTGGGAACAAGAGATGGGAAATAAAAAAAAGCAGCTAATGACTTGGCAAATGATTGGTCTTTGTGTAGTGGTTATAATAACACATGTTTAAGCAAGAGTACATTCAATATACTGTATATAAAATCTAATGTCCTGACTAACTGACTGATTGACTTACTGACTCATAAATGCCCAGCCCAAACCCCAATACCTAGAAACATGAAAATCGGGGAGTATATGCCTTCCATGATGTAGGTATCCACTAAGCAGTGATTTTTTTGAATTTCAACTCCTAAGGGGGTGAAAAGGGCTAAAATGTTTAATCCCCCTGTGCAATGGCCTGACTGACTGACTAATTCTGGCTGAAGCACAGTTCAGTATTCAAACACCAACTGTCACCCCAAGTGCTGCTAAACATCACTGGCAGTTGGTGTGGCTCCACACTATTTGAATAGCGAGGGAAGGGAATGTGTCAATACACAGGTATGGGAGGGGAATGTGTTACTACAGGTATGAGGAAAGGAATGTGTTACTACAGAGGTGAGAGAGGAAAATGTGTTACAAAAGCAGTGAGAAGGGAACATGTTACTATTGAGGTGAGGGAGGGGAATGTGTTACTACACATATGACGGAGGGAAATGTGTTACTATAGAGGGGAGGAAATGTGTTACTACACAGATATGGGAGGGGAATGTGCTACTAGAAATGGTGAGGGAGGGGAATGTAAAATGTGTTACTACGTGGTGAGGGAAGGGAATGTATTACAACATGGGAAAGGGAAGGGAATGTGTTACTACAGGGGTGAGCGGGGGTAATGTGTTAATACATAGGTGAGGTAGGGTTATGTGTTATTACAGCGGTGAGCAGGGGTAATGTGTTACTACAGAGGTGAGGGAGGAGAATGTGTTACTCCAGAAGTGAGTGAGGGGAATAAGTCACTACAGGTATGAGTGAGGATAATGTGTTACTACAGGTGTGAGGGAGGAATTGTATTTCTAAACAGGTGAGTGAGGGGAATGTTCAATATGTTACGACACGGGTGAGTGAGGCAAATGTGTTATAACAGAGGTCAGGGATTGGAATGTGTTAGTACACAGGTGAGGGAAGGTAATGTCTTGCTATAGCAGTGAGGGAGGGGATGCAATACTATAGAGGTGAAGGAGTGGTGAGATCGAAATGGAAACAGTAAATAGCTATGGTCTACCTGGTGAAACTGGATACATCAGCTAGTCTTCATATATAAAATAAATGTACTGACTCACTGATTCATCAATGCCCAACCCAAACCTAGAAACATGAAATTTGGGAAGTATATTCCTTCCATGACCTAAGCACCCATTTAGCAGGTATTTTTCAAAATTGGACCCCCAAGGGGGTTTGTCACCAAGGTTATTAGGTGACAAAGCAACATGGCCGAAGTGCTGTGGGACTGGAAGCCCATTGACTGGGATGAGTGGTGGCTCCAGAGGTGGGGCTGCAGTGCAGTCCAGTATTCAAGTAGGGGAGCTATACCACCTGCCAGTGATGTTTTGCAACATTTGGGGTGGCAGTTGGTGCGGCTGCCCTGTTTGAATATTGGACTGTGCTGGAGCCCCACCTCTAGAGTCGCCACTGCAAGGATTTAACACTTTGACTAGGATTTTTCTTTTTAGAAAATTAACTTGATTTGTATTTGGATATTGAAAACTTACCTTAATATACATTGTAATATGGTATGTCGCGTGAATTGTGATGTGTATTTCAAACATGGCAATTGAATTCCTCACACCATTGTCCCCAACACAGGAGACAGAGCCTGTCTGTCCCAGATCCTTCTCCTACTGTATCTCATGTATGGCACTCAGCTAATAGCTACCTGGGCTCAGCTAATAGCTAGTTATCCATAAGATTAAATTTGTACCAAAAAGTTAAATATTAGAAGCATTTCTGAAACTCTTTATCTAATCAACAACGAATAACAACACATGGTAAAAGTAATGAATAAACATAATCCAAAAATTGAACTCTTAAAAAACTCCTTATAAATTCTTGTTCACCAAAATATATAAATAAATATGCATACAGGTATAGTGATATTTTGAGCTCATCTATTGCCCTAAAGTTCCATCAAGCATAACCACACAATCCAGATCCAGCACAAAAATATAATAAAGTTTACATAGTGAAATCTTTTCAACAACAATTTTAACCACGTAAAAAAATACGCAAATAAAAGATAATGGCCCTGATTCAGAGCCGGACGCTCTGACCAGAGCGCTCGCTCTGAATCAGGGCCCACCTCCATTAATATGGAGCGTCCTCCTGGACGCTCGTATAGCTTTGGGTCACCACCCACAGCATATACGAGCGTGCAGGATGATGGTCGCGATGGTCTTGACCATCACGACCATCGAAACTGCGAGTAAAAGCCTGCGGTTGGGTTTTTCAACCGCAAGGCCAGGAGTGATTTTGGCTCTATCAGAGCCAAAATCACTCCCACTGACATCAATAGTGATGTCAGTGGGGCCGGCTTCAGACGGTAGGCGTTCCCTTGGGAACGCCTACGTCTGGCAGGCACGCCCACCAAAGGGGGCGTGCTGTCAGTCACCATCGACAGCACGTCCCCTTTGATGAGACACTCCGAGTGAAGGAAAGTCCTTCGCTCGTCGGGTCTCGCAGATGCGCACGACGGAGCTCCCTCCGTCGTGCTCATGCGCAGTGGGGACCATCGACCCACTTGCGAGCGGACAGCCGCTCGCGAGTGGGTCTGAATGAGGGTCAATGTCCATACTTCAAAAAAAGATAAAGTACTTTAGGGTTTCCCAAATGTCCCATCTTGTTTCGTCCTGTAATCTATGCCTTGGATTTCATCCCCTATTGAAGTTTGCTATATTCTATATATATAATATTCTGTAGAATATTCTATATTATTGGCTGTTACAAAAAATTAGGGAACACACTTGTAAAATAGCGATAATAAATCCTGAGGGGTTCCAAAGTTTGTGGCAGGTGTTTTCTTCATTGCGGGGAGTAGTGGCATGTGCATTTTTGAAGAATTTTTAAAAAGCATTTTATGTACTTAAAAATATGCTTGCACCCATTTTCATGTACCCCAAATTTGATGGGCATAGTTAATTTTCCCCAAACAAATTGCTAAATGCTCTTCTGCATCACCTTCTTCAAAGCCGCATTTATGCACCTGCCACGGCTATTTAAAAACCCGACTTCCCTTCAGCAGGCAAAAACGGGGGTACCCATAGTGAACCCCCATGTCTGGACATCTTTAGGGGGGTCCAAGGATGTTTTCCCAAAAATTCCCTTTTTTTTTGGACGCACCCAGTTTCCCTGGGTCCCGTTTTCGCGTCCTTTAACATTGAAAACGGGGATTATAGGGCACGTGCGTGATACTTTTCACCACCTGGAAAACAGGCGAAGGAGGCAAAAAGTCCAGCAGGCGAGAAGTCTGGACTTTTTTGCCGCAAATTGAATATGGGCCTAAGACATCATACACTGTAGAATTGCAGGGGCAGAAGATAGTAAGAACTCTCCTAGGTAAGACAGTCTTTCACACAGCATTACGTGTGTGCTAGTGTTATATGCAGTGGGGAGTGTACATTGTGTGTTTGTGTGTGTGACAGAATTGTTTCTTTATAATGGCATGATGAAATAATTTTTATAAATCTTCTGACAACCCCCCCGATCCGAGGCCGATCCGAGTCAGGCTCAACTTTTCCCGCCTGACTCGGATCTGAAATCGAGGAAAAACGTCATCATCCCGCCTTCCGGGTCTCGCGGGATTTGGATTCTATATTAGGTACCCGCGTCGGCGCCATTTTCTCACTCGGCTGTGGACAGTGAAGAGGGAGGGTGGGAGTTAGGGCTGGCTGGGCTGTGTAGTGTAGTGTAGTGTAGTGCAGTGTAGTGTTGTGCTGTGCTGTGCTGCACTGCTGTTGTCCATAGGGGCTGTGTCCACTCCTCCAAAGTCCATATTGGCTGGCTGTGTTGGCTGGCTGTGTTGTGCTATGCTGCTATTGTCCATAGGGGCTGTGTCCACTCCTCCAAAGTCCATAGGGGATGGCTGTGTTGTGCTGTGCTTCTGTTGTCCATAGGGGCTGTGTCCACTCCTCCAAAGTCCATAGGGGCTGGCTGGACTGTGTTGTGCAGTCAGTTGTCCATAGGGGCTGTGTCCACTCCAAAGTCCTGTGCAGTGTCCCAGTCCTAAAGGGGTGCTGTAGTGTTGTCCAGGGGGTGCTCTGTCCATCAGGTGTGCTCCCCCCAAGTGCAAAAAAAAATAAAAATTTTCTGTGTTTGTGAATTGTGTGCGCAGAAGCCGCACGTGCATCAACAAAGTAGCGCCGTTAAAGGGTGCTGTAACCCCCAAAGTGCACTCCAAACCAAATAAAAAAATATTTTCTGTGTTTGTGAATTGTGTTCACTGTGGCTGCGCGTGCATCAACAAAGGAGCAGCGCCAAGCGTGCGCCTGTGTCCCATAAGTAAAGGGCCGGCTGGCTGGTCCGTTAAAGAGTGCTGTAACCCCCAAAGTGCACTCCAAAAAAAATTAAAATATATTTTTTTTTGTGTTTGTGAATTGTGTGCACAGTAGCTGCATGTGCATCAACAAAGTAGCGCCAAGTGTGCGCCTGTGTCATAGGTAAAGGGCTGGCTGGCTTGACCATTAAAGGGTGCTGTAACCCCCAAAATGCACTCCAAACCAAATTAAAAAATATTTTCTGTGTTTGTGAATTGTGTGCATTGTGGCTGCACGTACATCAACAAAGGAGCAGCGCCAAGTGCGTGCCTGTGTCATAAGTAAAGGGCCAGCTGGCTTGACCATTAAAGGGTGCTGTAACCCCCAAAGTGCACTCCAAACCAAATAAAAAAATATTTTCTGTGTTTGTGAATTGTGTGCACTGTGGCTGCATGTGTATCAACAAAGGAGCAGCGCCAAGCGTGCGCCTGTGTCCCATAAGTAAAGGGCCAGCTGGCTTGTCTGTTAAAGGGTGCTGTAACCCCCAAAGTGCACTCCAAAAAAAAATATATATATATATTTTTTTTGTGTTTGTGAATTGTGTGCACAGTAGCCGCACGTGCATCAACAAAGTAGCGCCAAGCGTGCGCCTGTGTCATAGGTAAAGGGCCGGCTGGCTTGACCGTTAAAGGGTGCTGTAACCCCCAAAGTGCACGCCAAACCAAATAAAAAAATATTTTCTGTGTTTGTGAATTGTGTGCACTGTGGCTGCATGTGCATCAACAAAGGAGCAGCGCCAAGCGTGCGCCTGTGTTCCATAAGTAAAGGGCCGGCTGGCTTGTCCATTAAAGGGCGCTGTAACCCCCAAAGTGCACTCCAAAAAAAATAAAAAATATATTTTTTTGTGTTTGTGAATTGTGTGCGCAGTAGCCGCACGTGCATCAACAAAGTAGCGCCAAGCGTGCACCTGTGTCATAGGTAAAGGGCCAGCTAGCTTAACCGTTAAAGGGTGCTGTAACCCCCAAAGTGCACTCCAACAAAAATTTAATATTTTCTTCTGTGTTGTGAATTGTCTGCACTGTACGTGCATCCTCAAAGCAGCAGCGCCAAGAGTGCGTCTGTCTGTTAAAGGGTGGTCTAACCCCCAAAGTGCACTCCAACAAAAATAAAACATTTTCTTCTGTGTTTGTGAATTGTCTGCACTGTACGTGCATCCTCAAAGCAGCAGCGACAAGCGTGTGTCTGTCTGTTAAAGGGTGGTGTAACCCCCAAAGTGCGCTCCACAAAGAATAAAAAATTCTTCTTCTTTTTTTCTGTCTTTGTGAATTGTGTGGGCTGTAGCTGCACGTGCATCAACAAAGGAGCAGCGCCAAGCGTGCGCCTGTGTCCCATAAGTAAAGAGCCGGCTGGCTCATTTCTTAAAGGGTGGTGTAACCCACAAAGTGCACTAGTCTCCAACAAAAATAAAAAAAATATTTTCTGTGTTTGTGTGCAGCTTAGCCGCACGTATATATCAATATAACATAAATGGAGGACCAAACTTTCTCCGATAAAAATAAAATAGGGAAAGATCAAGAACCACTTCCTCCTAGTGCTGTTGCTGCTGCTGGGAGTTGTTCATCATCCCAGAGAGGAAGTAGGAACACCACTACTTTTACTAAACAATTGACCCTCCAACAGTCCTTAGCGAGGAGGATGAAGTACGACAGCAGTCATCCTGAAGCAAAACGTATAACGGAGGCCTTGACTGGTATGTTGGTGTTAGACGTGCATCCGGTATGCGCCTTTAGTGCAGTGGGATTTAGACAATTGATGGAGGTAGTGTGTCCCCGGTTCCAAATCCCATCTAGATTCCACTTCACTAGGCAGGCGATACCGAGACTGTACAGAAACGTCAGAAAAAGTGTCCTCAGTGTCCTGAAAAATGCAGTTGTACCCAATGTCCACTTAACCACGGACATGTGGACAAGTGGAACAGGGCAGACTAAGGACTATATGACTGTGACAGCCCACTGGGTAAATGTATCACCTTACGCGGCAACAACAGCAGCGTCACCAGTAGCAGCATCTCAGAAACGCCAGCTCGTTCCAAGGAAGGCTACGCTGTGTATCACCGGTTTCAGTAAGAGGCACACCGCCGACAACCTCTTAGAGAAACTGAGGGAAATCATCGCCCAGTGGCTTACCCCACTTAGACTCTCCTGGGGATTTGTGATATCTGACAACACCACCAATATTGTGCGGGCATTACATCTGGCCAAATTCCAGCACGTCCCATGTTTTGCTCACACAATAAACTTGGTGGTGCCGAATTTTCTAAAAAGCGACAGGGGCATGCAGGAGACGCTTTGGGTGGCCCGAAAAATTTCGGGCCACTTTCGCCATTCAGCGACTGCATGCGCCTGTGTCATAAGTAAAGGTCCGGCTGGCTTGTCCGTTAAAGGGTGCTGTAACCCCCAAAGTGCACTCCAAACAAAATAAAAAATTCTTCTTTTTCTGTCTTTATGAAATGTGTGGGCTGTAGCCGCACCTGCATCCTCAAAGCAGCAGCGGCAAGCGTGCGTCTGTCTGTTAAAGGATTACATCAGTGACAGCATCCAAGTAGGCATGTCAGACAGTCCGGACCTGTACTGGCAGGAAAAAGAGGCAATTTGGAGGCCCCTGTACAAACTGGCTCTATTTTACCTGAGTTGCCCCCCCTCCAGTGTGTACTCTGAAAGAGTGTTTAGTGCAGCCGAGAACATGGTCAGCAAAAGGCGTAGGAGGTTGCTTCCACAAAATGTGGAGATGATGTTCATAAAAATGAATTATCAACTCTTCCAGGGAGACCAGCCTCCTGAACGTACAGAGGGACCTGTGGTGGTGGATTCCAGCGGGGACAAATTAATACTCTGTGAGGATGAGGATGTACATAACACTGAAGAGGGTGAGGAATCGGTGGATGAGGAGGATGAGGATGACATCTTGCCTCCGTAGAGCCAGTTTGTGCAGGGACAGATTAATTGCCAGCTTGTTTTGTGGGGGCCCAAATGAACCAATCATTTCAGCCACAGTCGTGTGGCAGACCCTGGCGCTGAAATGATTGGTTTGTTAAAGTGTGCATGTCCTGTTTATACAACATAAGGGTGGGTGCATTATGTACTGTTTGCGACCTAGTTTTTCAAACTGCCATCCTGTCTGCCACTGCAGTGTCACTCCTAGATGGGCCACGTGTTTGTGCCGCCCACTCGTGTCGCTTAGCATAGTCATCAGCTACCTCGGTGCAACCTTTTGGACATAAAAACACTATTGTGAGGTGTGAGGTGTCCAGAATAGACTGGAAATGAGTGGAAATTAAGGTTTTTGAGGTTAATAATAACATGGGAGCAGAAAAATCAACACATTCTGTGATTTTAGCTGTTTTTATGCTTTTTTTCAAAAAAATACAGATCCAAAACACAAAACCCAGAACCCAAAACACGGAAGGGTGGTTTTGGCAAAACCAATCCAGATCCAAAATACGAAGAAAGATCCAGATCCAAAACCAAAACACAAAATACGAAAAGTGGCCGGTACACACCCCTAGTGAAAACGCAGAATTTCCTAATAAAAGCTATAATAGTCACACCAATTTCTTGATTTTACATAACATTGTAACACAAGCCCATTCATAGGGTAGAAATTTACAGAACTAAATTCATATGAACTGTATTGTCGCGGTCACAAGAGACGGGGAGACAGTAGTAGTTCAAGGCAATATATGTCCTATGTGTTTGTGTGTATAATATACTCTTTTATTATTATTTGCTCCTGTTAATGTGCCAAGTTTATCCTGTATGTTTTTGTTTTTTATCCATCAGTATCTTGTGGAATAAACTGTTTTAGAAGCAGCTGAGCTGCATGTGTTGCTATGATGTGCCACCTGGTGTTGCTCATGATATCACAGTAAACAAAAAGTCTTAAGACATTGCTTTGTCACTTAGCAAGATCTCCATTTTACACTTTTCTTCTGAAATTCTTGTTTATTTATCTATTAGGACCGAAATTTGAACATTTATAATATCGACCAGTTCACATTTTCTGAGCTAGGTCACTGTGGGGTTCATGGTGAGTTTGAACGCATTTGCCTAAGAAAACGCAGTAGTTAAATGCATTCACTAGAGAAACGCAACTGCAATGCATAAGTTGGAAACATTGCAAATGTGTGCAGCACTAGCATATGTGCCAGAATTACATAAGTAATCCATCAAATACTTTTTATGACTCCCCCGCTGGGTGATCCAGGAGGGGGAGGCCCAATGGGTCAAGTGCAGAGGGTTTGTCATCCTCGCAAAATGCTGTGATCTGCTGGACCGAATTAGGGAGGTTTGTCTATTCTTACGAGGGTCCAGGGGTCTCCCAGACATTCCGGTAGAGTAGTCAAATATGGATACACATACACGCATTTTGTTAAACTTTTTTTTCAGTAATATCAAAATATGCTTTAGCTGTAGTGTTTGAATAATATAAAAATTATCTCAAAAAGTCATAGAGAAACTCTCCTCATTTGAGAAATGTGCATTTCATTAATTTGATCCTAGTGTGCAGACTGTATAAATGGTGCTAATAGTAACTGTAACACAGATATCACAGGTAAAGCAATGTGTGCTTGATGTCTTCTAATGACTGGTTTTGTGCCTCTATGAAATAATTGAGTAGACAAACTTTCTATAAAAACTTTTTACAAGTGATATGAGTGGCATTTTGAATGAGAGCAATTAATGTTTCATTATAATGAAGATATCAATGACATATACACGATTTGTAGAAGGTGTTTAAATTAAATTTTATTTTGTTAGCAATTACATACCTCACTAGCAGACAAAATACAATGAGAAATCTTAAGACCAGGAACATGCATTTTGTCATTATATTGTTACAATGTTATATCCCTATTTCTTTAGTGTTAATATTTTATAACTTCTTATGAATCTTGGAAGCAAAATGAACATGTGACACGTAGCTGGCATTTGGGGTTTTCTCTTTTTAAGACTCAGGTGCCTTTTTTAATATTTCCTTCCTTTCTTTATTTTGTATTTTTTGGTTTTGTTTTTCTGTTCCTCTGCAATGTTTACATCTCATATTTTATAAAATAAACATTTTACAAAAAAAAATCAGATTATTTGGACATATTCGTCAATTTATACAAATTGGTAACAGTAAAGTCATAAGATTGTCGTCTATTGAGAAAGATATTAGAATCCATCCATTGCAACTGTTTGACTAACTTTTTTTAAGTTAATAAATGCATTATAAATGTGACAGACAATAGGGGCTACAGTGTACCAAAATGAAAAGCATTGTGTCACCCTTTCTAGTAGCTGAGCAGATAGATAGATAGATTGATTGATAGATAGATAGATAGATAGATAGATAGATAGATAGATAGATATACTGTATGTATGTCTGTCTATCTACAGTATCTACACACACATAATATGTATATTGCACCCTTCGCAACAATCACTGGAGGAAATTAAGAGTAAAGCCAGGTACACACTAGACAATATGCCATACGATATGGCGGATCAGGCGACATATCGTCCACATTGGCCAGTGTGTACCTGCTATGTTGATGACAAGGTGTGGGAGCAGGTACACTACTCGCAGGTCCATTGGGCGATATCGTTAGCAGGGGTCATACATAGCCCCTGCTGCCACGCCAGCGCTCTTGGCATCGCCAAGTGTGTACTCTCTTGCCAAAGCTGGCACCCCCTCTGTGACCCACCACACAAGACATCGGCTGGGTACACATCGTGGTGTACCAAGCATGCAACAAAAAAGGCAGTTACCAGATGGTCCCAATAGGGAAAACTCTATGTTTTTTACCACTATCAAATACCATTCTCAGGATGGCAATAAAAAAGAAAGCATCTTTGGGCAGGGGTGATTTTGTTTGGGCTCTCTATTCTATATCGCTAGGATAATATAATATTATCTATAATAAACTGACCCCAAAGTATAGTTAGTTAGGAGCCACATTTGGAACCCAATGTAAGTGCCAATATACAAGCTAGTTATTTGTGACTACCACGGTAAAGGGCACATTTTACTATTCAAGTGTAAGAAGTGAACTTAATCTACCTTCTGTCCATTTTCGCTGATCTGTACAGTATGTAAAATTTCAATTTTAAAATGATAAAACATGTAGCAATAATAAAAGGTACTTTTGTTCTATGCAATAGGATTTTCATTTTTGCATTTTTTATTGCACTATTTTGAATTAGAATTTTCCATGATGCTAAATGTGTTTTATACTACAGGTTGAGTCTCCCATATAGAAATATTCCGAAATACGGAATATTCCGAAATACGGAATAATTTTGGCATGACTGAGATAATGAAACCTATGATTTTTGATGGTTCAGTGTACACAAACTTTGTCTAAGGCACAAATTATTAAAAAATATTGTATAAAATTACCTTCAGGCTGTGTGTATAAGGTGTATATGAAACATAACTGAATTTTATGTATGTACACAAACTTTGTTTGAGCCACAAAATTATTGAAAATATTGTATAAAATGACCTGCAGGCTGTGTGTATAAGGTGTATATAACACATAAATGCATTATGTGTATATTTGGGTCCCATTCCCAAGATATTTCAATATGATATGCAAATATTCCAAAATATGGAATATTCCATTATCCAAAATACCCCTGGTCCCAAGCATTTTGGTAATCGGAGACTCAACCCGTATAATGAATTAAAATATTATAGCTGAATCTAGAAGTTATATTCTAAATATTCTAAACACACAATGATTTTATTTTTGTTTTGCAATATTGTATAGTATTGACATTGTCAATATTGACAAAGGGCCTAACTCAGCTTTGGGAATAGAGTAATGGCCCATACACATGGGATGATCAGACAACGATCAGATATCATTGTCTGATCGTCCTGCATGTTCTGGATGTTCGATATCGAACATCCAGCAACATGCACCATCCCCCAAATGACTTAACGACCCACAATCAACGATCCAGGTCCCTATAGTAAATAATCTAACCTGGTCGATATCGACCAGGTTGGTCTGCATGCACGGGCGATGGTCAATATCCACCATCCGTGCACGCGCATCGTTGGTCGTTGGAGGATAAATACTGGCTGCTTTTGCATGTAGGCCACAAATACTGCTCAGCTCTAGTTTTACACTGCAATTTAGATTGCAGTTTGGGTACATCCCTCCGAAAATTAATCTCTTTGCACATTATAGATCTTCCCCACCTGCAGTGCAGCATAGTTTTACCAAGGTGGACAGTTACTTGCTATATCTTACTCTGTTCCCAAAGCTGAATCAGGCCTAAAGTTCATAATGTACGGTCACTTCATTCATGCAGAATACAAAAATAAATTTTGCCTGTAGTTCTAAAGTTTTCACTCTAGAGGGGAGTCACTTCATACATATTTAATTGTTTTCCCCAAGGAAAGGAATGAAGAGATACATTTTCCATAGAGGTTTTAAAAAAAAGAATAGTGAAATTTGTATTTGACAATTATCTTTGGAATAACCATCCACGTTTCTTTACAGAGATGCAGCACTGTACATAAATCAGCCATATATGTTGTCACATTCAGTGCACAGAAATTAATACGTTTATTCTTCTGTATGTAGCGCTGCATGAATCTTGCTCTGCGACTGTTCCCTATCCACATACAAGGCTTGACAGTAGAGATGAGCGGTTTGGTCTTGCTGAAAACCGAACACACCGAACTTCAGGGTTCCGAGTCCCGGCTCGGAATACTTTTTGGGTTCCAAGGAGAACCGATTCCTGGCTCTGGACTATATGTAACTTCAGAACTCTGATCTGAAAAAACCCAGATCTCGGGATTTGAATTGCATGTAAACAGGTCCAAATTACATGATTTTGGCAGTTTTAGCAATTTTAAAGAAATGTAAAACCAAAACAAGCCAAACCAATTGAGGGTGGTTATACCAAAACGAAAACGATAACATTTGAGGGTGTTTTTGCCAAAACTGAAACACGGGGGTCCGCACGCATCTCTTCTTGCTATTTGTCATCATCAGTGCGTACATTACTTGCAGAAGCAAATAACTGGTACCAATGATACGCATGGAAACAGGCATATTTATGTTTACGTCCAACTACACAAAGCTTGCAGTTCCGTCAACTCACCCTCACTGAACTTTGCCTACGAGAGAAGGATTCACTAAAGCCCAGTTATGCCACTTCAGTCGCAAGGGTAGATATGAAATGTTTACGACTCTGAATCGCCTGTACTTGTGTAAGCACAGCTCCGGAGCATATGCATTGCAAAAACACACATCTGTTCCGCAAACATATACAACCCCATGGTGATCCGTCATTTAGAATTTATTTATTCATTTTGATGATATATGTAGTTTGAAAAGTTTTTATTTGCATTAAAGCTAAAGCTGCTTTTAAGTTTAGAGTCTCAAAACCCAATCAGAGTACAACGCCCTAATGCACCTAAGCCTAACTCTAATTCTAAGAATTTCTGAAGAGTTTTTAAAAGAAAATCATTCCCTACAAAAAAACATGAGCAATATGTTAACTATAGCCTAGTGTATAATTAAGTAGATTTGTGTTGCACTTGCTACGCATAATGTATAGATTTATTAAACTTCCAACTACACGTTTAAAACATGTTTAGCCATTTTTTCATATTGTTTTAAATGCTTAAACTGTTTCTGTGTGATAAGAGACACAGCCTGACAGCCAGTCAGATGTTGCCTTTCATTAGGTGAGTAAGTGCATGTGACTTGTGACTTAAATGCATGTGACATGGTGGGTACACACTAGACAATATGTTGCCCGATCTGGCAGATTTGGACGACATATCGTTCACATTGGCAAGTGTGTACCCACTATGAGCAATCATGCACGCTCCCGCGGGGGTCTTTCATCGCTTCGACAGATCGAGCATACATGCAGCTCAATCTGTCAATTTGATGAACGACCCCATGGTTGTTGATGTGGCTGGTGAACAACATATTGTGCGGTCATTCACCAGATCATGTGGTGTCAAATGACAGCACTATATGTCGTTCGTCGCATCGTGGGTTGGCCAGGTACATACGTAATGTAATAATGGTTCCATTTTGACCTAGACCCTGCCAATTCAAATTTGCATAAATATGGACTAATGGGTATTAGTTAAGCTGAAACACCTAATTCTGTTTTTGTTAACATTTTATTGCTCTAATTAGCTACAAGTTGTTCTAAAGCCTCCATCATTCCCTATTTCTCTGTGTTTTGGTATGTTTTGTTAATGAATACAATAGTTAATTTGACCTTAAGTTATATGGCCCTAATAAGTATAACACGTGTTATACATGTAATTAAAGGTACTGTATATGTGAAAGATTCTCTTTTGAAGTTCATTAATGAATGTTTTCAAAACATTTCTAATTAGGGCTAACATGTATATAGGATCTTGTAGCTTTATATCGAGGACCATCTATATCTCCATACAATAACAGTCCATTTTAGAGATTTGGCTGCTCACCCTTTTTTGATATGGAATTTTTAAGAGTGCTGGAATATTCGATAACATGCAGAAAGTGACCACATTTATACTACAGGCCACACTATAAGATATTACTTGTATTATGACTTTAGGAAGGCACCCTGCAATTGCATGAATATCATCCTGAGTGCATAAGAACTTATATATATATATATGGTGGACATTATGTTATAAACCTTCATTCATTTGTAAGGTGTGGAAAATCTATTTTTATCTGTATAAAAGATGTTGATGTATTAACATATTTATACATTTATCTATCTGAATTTGCGAATTTTTTAATAAAGATTGTTTTACATTGTATTAATGTTGGCCTTTGGGCCTATCTTGGGTGTTTTTCTGGTATGAGGGTATCTTATACAACCTCAAGAAGGACGTTAAAGCAAGTTTTGTCATATGAACTCTCCGATCAGCTCTGAAAAGCGAGCACGAAAGTTGTTATCTACATTCACTAAACAGAAATAACTGGAGCCTATAAACCCTGAAGGGATTGTTATTTACGAAGAATATAAGAATTGTCTGTATTATTAAGTGTGTTGTAGCGTCCTTGAAGTAATTGTTTTGTATATATATATATATATATATATATATACATATATATATACATATATATATCTATATATATATATATATATATATATATAGAATACACTATTTAAACTTCTACCAGTCTCCGAGTGATGCTGCTTGTATGTAGTGACGGTATATATATATATATATATATATATATATATATATCTATCTAGCTCTCCCATGGCAGAACTTCAAAGTAGGTGTACTGCATGAAGTTGATTTTTCATAAATATCAGAAAATAATGACTGCAGCCAAACTCACCTCCCTAACTCAAAGAGAGCTGTGAAACATTGACCAAGCAAACTGCCTGGATGCATTGAGAAGGCCAAAACAATCACTCAGATCATAATAAATGCTTAAACACAGAAAACACGTTATTGTTCCCTGCAGTGCAATATGATGTCATATCCTGCTCCAACATGGAGACAAAATACCATGGCAACACTGACATTAATGGCAGCCAATAACTGCTATCTCAGCACTCTTTTCTACTTGATTTAGAACATGTTTGTTTTTGGCCTTTTATGAAAGGAAGGCTATACAGTATGTGTTATCCAAAAACGGTGCATTTTATCTGTGACAACTCTCCTTTAACAACATCTGACGAGAGCGGCTTACAAAAAAAGCAAACCAAGGTAAACAATTGAGAATGGGTCATGACAACTCTCTTGCGGGTGTTTTGTTCTTTATCTGCCAAGTTTGCTAAAAAGACTGATTAAGAAACATTGCAAGTTAGGTAATCCCAGGGGAATGGAAAAACTGAGGATATGTTATACATATGCACATCTGTTAAGGTACTTCGGAGCTTCCTCTTCTCCATCTGTTTCTTTATTGCTTTCAGTCTTGCCTCTAATTTCTGATATGGGGCTCCCTTCCAAGCTGTACCTGTTTTTATAAAGCAGCTTTCATGCATATAGAATCCCATGCACTCCATGGATGAATGACAGTTAAGTAGAACATTTAATTCTTAACTATCGCTTGATCGTGTTGCTGGATTTTTTGTTTGTCTAATTTTGTATATTTCTTGCCAATGCAGTCTCTATGGTGCTTAGTATGTATTGATTTAAGTGCTTTGCTCAGGGTGCTCGAGATTTGTGATATATTTGTTGGTATGAAAAAGCTGCAAGTACTTAAGTGCTCAAGTGCACCCAGATGTAAAACACTATCTGCCAAATATTGTAAAATTTAAAATTCCCGCATTTGTTATAGCCAAGGAAGGTAAGCCTGAACTTTTTAATTAAGATGAATGAATTCTCCAAATTTACGAGATGTTTTTTCCCATACTTGATGATATTAGTATAGTGATCTTTAGGAGTACAGATGCCAAAAATCTACACTGGACGCAAAAAGAAGAAAATGGTTGCACAACAAAACATGAGATGCGGATAGTGTTTTTGGCTACTTCAGTGCCTAGGACAAGGAGTCTTACGCTGACATATATACACCAAGTAATAGTGAAATGCAGTTAAAATCATGCTTGCTCACTTTCAAAGCGACTGGAGCTTAATTTGTAGTCAACCTATGAAATAGCCAATCAAATAATCCTTCATATCTAGAAAGCAATTAAAAGAACATAAAATAATGGATCTAAAGGAAAATAACTCTATGTGAATTCATGCATGTGGTCCACTTCATGAGACACTGCATTGATGTTTGCTGTATTGAAAATAAGTGGTCAATTGAATGGAGGACAGTAATCATGTTTAAGTCAGCCCTTCTTCTTATCAACCTATTCAATTTGAGGGTTCCTTCTATATCACTATTAGAAAGATATACTATTCAATAGATCCACATTATAAAGCATGGTCAATGTGTTTTTGAAGGGTGAGAATTAAGATATCCAATAAAAAATATTTTTTTCCCCCATGAGCCTGGTTGGTATGGACGCCCCATGTAGGCATCATTCAGAAAGCGCCCAAGACAGTACAGTATATTTTATGAAATGTTATAATCAATTATGGAAATTTGAACCCACAGAAATATTTTTTCATGATTAAAATTAAATTTCAATTATGATTGCTGTTGAATTAAATTTATGCATAGGTTCTAATTAGACTGGTTTGCCTTTCAATGTTCAACCTACATTTACTGTCCAACTTTCATCTTCCCTTCACTCTTGAGAGTCTTGACTAAAGCGACCTCACCATCTTCCTTTCTGATAAATGCCTCCTTGTCACTGTCCATTCTGGTTGTCATCCCATCCACTGTACAGAAACTACCCTGCACAAAGTCCTCAACCTTCTTGACCTCTCTGTAGCTTTTGTCGTCCACACTCTTCTTCTCCGCTTCTTTACTCAATCTGTCTTTGTGACACCCCCCACCCCATCCCCATGTTTCACCTATGTCTCCAGCAGATCTTTCTCCTTCTCTCTGCCCTCCTACCCTGTAAAAGCTGCAATATGTCAGATGTAAAATACTACCAAATATTGTAGATCCAAATTCTAAGGGCCCCTGAAGGCACTGTTCTCAAATCCCTACCTTTTACACTCTACACCTCCTCATTTGGAGATATTATCAGCTCATTCTGTATGGCAGGACCATCTTTTTGCTTATGACACTAAACTCTACTTCATCCCTTGACTTCTCTCCATCCCTTATCTTTTGTGTTCACAATGTCTAGCTGTCATCTCGAATTGGATGTCTCTTCATTTCCTCACACTTAATACTGTATGTCCAAGACTGAACTCATTATTGTCAAGTCTCCACTCCTCCACACCTTTCACTCACTGTTTATCATATCATTGCATTTTTAATACCTCAAGTTCGCTGCCTGGGTGTTTGTCCAGTAGACATAAAATTAAGAGTGATATGTTTCTGCATTGCATCAAACTAAAACAAATTATTTACATTATGTGGTCCTCATTCCTACAGTTGATATATTTCATTTCAAACAATAATATGTCTATAAGTGGGTAGGAACTTTTTATTGACAGGCTGGCAGATGCACAGCAGCTGCAACCCCGCCGGGACCAAGTGATTGTTCCCGTGCTGACAGGCAGAGGGAAGATACACTGCCAACACACAGAATAAAAGAATAAGGTAGGGACAGTTAGGGCTAATTGTGCTGGACTGAACATTACTCTAACAGTACCCGGAACTGCCTCACATTCTTTCAAAAGAGCTAAAACATTATTTATGTTATCAGTTGTCCGATTATGTTTAACTTTATCCTTTTTTTTAATTTGTGTTACCCTACCTCTCTCCCAGACTCCGTTTTCTGCTTTCTAACCCTTAATATGAGTGCTCGTTTTACCGCATTTTTTATAGGTTGGCAGATAAGCACAAAAGTGCCTGGTGTAGAGTTGTCTGTAAATTCAGCCCAAATAGCAGATTTCATAAATTATGTTCTAAAAAAAGGCCACAATTGCAATGATATACACAGTAGCAACTATCTTAAGATTCGTGCCAGTCAGCAATAGTAGCATATGCACCCAATGTATACCAGGAACACATCACAGACACTTACGTTGCACAAGTCCATGTTTGAAACCATTTATTTTATGTGTAACAAATGTATCTCTATTATGCAACAATTAGGGGTCTATTCATCATCACTTCATTTTTACAAAAGCAGGTGAAAATTAAAATTTTTACCTGCAATTGTAAAAATTTAATTATCGGGCCATTCATCAAGAAGGTAAAGCAGGAGATATCACAGATACCTTTTGCGGAATGGCCTGCTATCCCCATACACTAGTATGGGGACAGAATTCATAAAGCTCCGAAACTATAATATTTTCGGAACTTGACTGCAGGAGCATTCGCCATCTTCAGATGGCGAATGCTCCTGCTCCAGGCTTCAACCCGCTCCTTCTGTTTGGGAAGAAGGTCTGGGTTGTGAAGAGGAATCCTTTTGGATCCCTTTGCCCCTGTCCGGCTCCTTCCACCGGACGTCGAGGCTCTTGTGCGCATGCGTAACCTGTAGATTGCCCATGCGGAGTCCCATCACTGCTTCGAAAGGAGCAGTGAAAAGATTCACTGTTCAGAAAAGGAGCAGTGAAGCCGCTCTGAGGACAGCTAATTTCGCATCAACTGTCACCGCGCCGGAGCAATAATGAATTGCTCCAGCACCCGCATTAGAATGTTAATTATATTTATAATTACATCATGGATAGGCCCCTTAAACTTAAAATAATCTCTGTAATTCAGCAGTGACAACTCCCCATTTCATGTAATAAAAAAGCTATTGGATCTCTACAACTGCCCTTGATAACCTACAAATAATATGGCTTTCATAGGGATAAATGTGTCTTTTTCTTGGTCAGTTTGTGATTATGTACAGTATATGTCATTATTGTATGTAGCCTATGTTTAGTGTAAGTGGCAGAAACATTTCAATCTACATGGGTGCATATGTACGTACAGTATGTGCCTGTCATTCTGGGCATACACAGAATGGATTCACACAAAACACACACTATGCCAACTGGTGTAGTACACCCCAAGGCATTTTTCCTGAAACAAATAAGCAGCCACAGCAATTTGCCCATATTAATGTTAAGCACATTAGCATGTACAGATTGTATAGAAACTGTCTTGGTTCTTTTAGCTTTTGCACATTACAAATATATGTTGCCTGCATCTTCTGTACTTGGTCCCATGAGCACCGCCTACACACACCACGGATGAGATGTCAATGAGAGCCTCTGATATCTGTGCATCAGTCTAGCACCATTTAAATCAGTTCCACACTGTTAGATCACTGAGGCAAAGCATAATATATGGATTGCTGTAGAGTTATATGGCAAAGTCGTGCTGCCATACAGAGGGTCTCCCCACAAGAGGGAAAGCCCCTGAGTCTAATTAAACAATGTATCTTGAATGCTAGACATCAAACAACATAGCTCTTTTTTTGTTAGTTCATGTTAACAAATGCTGTAGAAATAAACAATATGAGCCCCATGATCCACATACATTTCCCTCTGGTCTACAAAACAAACCTTTGAGTCATTTGGCCCCCATGTATATGTTATTAAATGTTATAAATAAGCAATAAAAATGCTGGTGATATTGTGTAAATGTGCACACATTAAGGGGCTGATTCTGACTTGGGAGCAAAGCAAAAAAAAACAACTTTGCACCTTGGCAAAACCACGCAGCACTACAGTTGGGGCAGATGTAAAATGTGCAGAGAGATATAGATTCAGTAGGGGCGTGTACTTGGCCCTGTGTTCTGTAGGGGGTGTGGTCTAATCATGCAGACATGGCCACACCCCCTACAATCATATGAAAACTAACCATTGTGTCACCGAGAAGCGTCACCCCACATCACACAGGGGGGCGCCGTGCGCCCTCTCATCCTGGACCCACCACAGTTCAGCACACAGCTGCACGTGCTAGACCTGGGAGAGAGGCTGCTGCCACTGACAGGTAAGAGGTGCCCCTGGGCATGTTCAAGCTCAAATCTAAGCATAGAAACAAAGCCCCTTTGCACCATGGTTTATCCAGGTACAAAGTAATTTTTTTTCTTTGCTACTACCTCAGAATCAGCTCCAAACTTAGGAAAGTAAGTTGAAATAATCTCTTCAAAGTTATTCAGACAATGCACTGGCACTGGCACTCTTGTGGTCTAAAAGCAACTCAGCAGCTTGACTCGAGAACCTAATGGTTGGATCTGCTACAATCCAATCTTTGCTATTTGTGTCTGTAGAAACCAGGTTGCTCTATTGTTTTTTTATTTCAAAATATGACTTCAGATGCTAAAAAAACCCTCATAATTATGCCCCCTTCAACAGTATTTACATAGTTTACATGCATTTGCACTAATGTACAGTCTCTGTCAATGTATAATACTTAATCTATCATCAAATTCATTTAATTTATATATATATTGTCACAAATATCCCAAAATGCAGCATTATATATGCATGGATATTTACTTTTGCCCAAACACTAAATTCAGATTGAAGTCCAACTTAGAGAATCACCCCAGAAATCTCCAGGATTGCATAATATAAAATACAGATGACCATCCTTACACACAATCCTGGGGCATAGCAAACCATATATTTCTCAAAAAATCAGAAGCCTGACGGCAACCAAGTCTTACAAGATTCGATCAAGGGACAATGACTTAACCAAGATGCGTGGGTAATATAAACTGCTAATCTCTAATTTTTCATTAGGATAAGTGAAAATATAATTATACATTATGAGGCATATTTATTTATTATTGTATTAGAAGCCTGATAATTAAATTTCATATCACCACTTATGGAGGCAATATTAAATTAAGGATCGCGAGAATGTAATAAATGACACCCTCAGGGACAGGGGCTCTGAAAGCAAGAAGGGAAGCAATCACTAATGTGATCACATCCATTTTTCACACAAAACACTAGACATAAATCCCCTGCACTACAGAAAATATATTTATTCCCGGCTTGGGGGAAGATTTATAAATGTGGGGACACCCACATATGTAAGAGGGGAGTCCCCTCTTTCAAATTATTTTGCCTCCTTAGTAGCTATTGTCTGGTTATCACCTGTGATCACAAGATAATATCGCTTAGCGCTATTGAAAACAATAGTCTGCCCTATCTCCCCGATACTGTCCTGCACACACTGTTTTGAAATGAATATTGTAGTAGTTGTTGTCTAGTGATCATCAGACAATAATAGAAGCAATACACAAAAGCCCATATCTCCCCAGCTTTGTGTAGAATAAAAAAAAGTGGTCCCTCATTTAAAGCTAGTTTTAAAAATGTTAGGCCTTGCTGGACTACCATATTCTTCCTACACATAGGAAGCATTTAAATCGAGAAAGAGACATTTTGAAAAAAAAAATAGACATATTAGTTTCCAGTGCAGATTTTATTTGTCAAGACCTACACATAGGGGCTAATGTAATAGGGTGCGATCTGGTGCCGCTGCGGGAACTCCTCCGAGTCTTCATTTATTTTTAAAGGGGCAATCATATTAAAGGCAAAACCAGCTTGGTTTTGCCTCTAAAATGATTGCTGTTTTAAAAATACAGGAGGACTCACAGGGACTCCCGCAGCAGCACCAGATCGCATCCTATTACACAAGTCCCATAAAGTATTTATCTGTGATGTTTATAAGATGGGGAAAGAAAATCATGTCGCTCTTAGTTGCCTTTCTTGGAAATCTTGAAAACCACATCACACAAGCCATCTACAATTGCACCAGCCATATGTCAAGTGCAATTCTCCATTTGACTATGGCCTCTGTGGCTGCAGCTGTGTGTCTGTGACTCCCACCACTCACACTGACACTCCTATAACAAGCCCATGAGACTGACTTTTCTTGCATTCACATTTAGCCACCTCCTAGTCACCTCCCAGGAACGCCAATCACTTTGCTGCCCCATTTCTGATACCACCTGCAGGGGCGTATCTATAATGAGTGCAGGGTGTGCAGGGCACAAGGGCCTCTGGGTCCAGGGAGCCCCACACCGCACACCCTGCACCCATAGTACTACTTAACTCTACGGAGTCCAACGTCGGTGCGAGCCGTCACTGTAAAAACGACTGGAAAATGGCCGCTGTGGCCATTTTCCCATCGTTTGCATGTGTGCAGTATAGGGAAAATGGCCACCACGGCCATTTTCGTGGTGACCTGCGCATACTCTATAGACTCTGGGCGCACTCTAGTGCCAAAGTCTATAACTCCGGCGCTGGCCTCACACAGCTCAGTGTGCTGCCGGCCGCTGGACAGAGAGGAGGGGGCCCGTGTTGGAGACTGCACATGGGCCCCCTCCTCTCTAGAAACACCCCTGACCACCTGTCCTGATCACTACAGCATCTTTGTAAATAATTGCTCAACTACGTGCACATCATTGTGTGTGAATTGCGTGCGTCTTTGAATCAGGCCATCAATCTCCATGTACAAAAAATTATCTTTACCTTACTGGGGAAAGCACCCCAAAGAGACGTGTAAGAAAGCACAGAACATGCCTATCAAAGCAGAATATTTGTACAGTAGTAATCAAGACCGTACCTACAGTTCCCCGCACCCGGTGCAGGCCACTCCCCCTCTGCATAATGTCACGCTGAGGGGACAGGGTCACAATCGCCGGTAATCACAGCAATGCCCAGAGCCAGGGGCAGAACTATGGGAGATAATGGAGGCATCTGCAGCCGGGTTCCAGATCTTAAAGGGCACCTCCTCCATTGTCCACAACATATTCACCCCACTTAGGGCTATAACTATGTTCCCAGAGTGTAACTTCATGGCCGCCCGATACATGGCAATCCTTCCTGGCACCTGAGTAGCCACCATACACTAGTGGAGAGCTCCATGTCAGACCATCAGCTGCTGCCTTTGTCTATCTATAGCATGTCTGCACGCGAATTGCTACATTACAGTGTCAGTGGCTCTGATGGGGGGCACCACATTATAACTTGCCTCTGGGCGTCTGGGATGAACTTACGTCACTGCCCGGAGCATCCTCTGGACACATTTTTTCAACCTAAAGAGCAATGTCATTATCTACATGTAACTAATATATTTAATGAAAGCTACTTTATTGAAAGTGGGGTTATTCTTTTGGTAGACACATTTTAATCACATTTTAACAGCTTGTGGTTAAGCAGCTACTTCATGAATAACAGATGAAGTACTCATGTGTCCTTTCCCTGTTTGAATTCAATTATTCCATCTTGTGTTGTGGATGTGTTTACTAGACTGTGGAAATTATATACATTTTAGGAATTGGTACAGTGATGATCAGCTCAGGAGACCCAGAAGACAATGATACAATGATGTGTTTTGTTGGCTTGCAGAGAAGATAAGCAATTGGAAAGAAGGGTGCAAGATACAAGTCTGATCTGTGCCCAGTTTAGCAACACATTTGAGGTACAATAATGTAGACATGGTGACACAATCAGTTCATGGTCATCATCTGACTGCATTTTTACTAGCATTTGTGACCTTTTTATAAAAGTATAACATAAAGTCCCTGGTAACCCCGATTTAGTGGGGCTAAAGTATCATGACTAAATAACAACCTTATATTAGAACTATTATATTTATTTTAAAAAATTTGACACTGTACATATTTAATAATTCACATCTAATACCTGGAAATAACTTTTATCTGCAACCAAATTAAATAAAACCTGTTTAGGGGATGACTTGATCCCTGGAAAACAGTTGAATTAGTATTATTATTTGTGATGTTTCGGTGTTTCTTCCTGATGTTTTACCTAGAAGTATGCACTAATGGACCTATCTTATGGTCTGGTGATGTAGAGTCAGAATTTTAGTTGTGAGCGTGTTCATCCTATTGGTTAATGTTAGGAGGAAGGTTGGTAAATAATGAGTAAATAAAGAGGTTACATTTGGAGGAGCAGAGCATACTTGTCCTCTGTTCTCCGAGTGTACAAAAGCATCTGCAAATAATGAGAGTTTTGTGATCCAAACTCCATCCAACATTTTATGCTTAGCAAATAGTTGAAGCTAACACTTGGTTATTTTATTAAAACACTTCCGTTTTTTCCTTTCGTCTTTTCTGGTGAAAGTAAGTCCTCATCAAATTGAATCCTTTATTCACTACATCCAGTGTATATTGCTAATCAGTTGTAGCTTTATACATAGTTAGATAATGTATATCATGTACAAATTTGAAACATTTTACAAACATATAAATGTCTCATGATTCTTGCACAGTGTATAGTAGTACTGTCTTTCAGTCTGTGTCCAATAAATATCTAAAGGAAGACCTCTGCCATCTGCTGGCTACAAATGAACTAAAAGCAGTTATGTGTTTTTTTATTATCATCAACAATATTTTTGGCTAGTTGACTTTTAATACCCTAAAGTATAATCATCAATGTGAATATACTTATGCATGTATGGTGCCTATTATGGGAATTAGTGCAATTTGTTTTCCTTTCTGATTAGAGCAACATGACGTCAAATATAGTACCTGCAGGGCATTAGAAAAAGCAAGCATTTGTTTGTTGAAACAAAAACTAAGATTGTAATTAAAATGCTGGCCGGTGGTAAATTTCTGGGATGAAGGCTGAGTAATTTCAAATGTTATTACATGTTTGTAAATCAGGGTTGGGTTGTATACCTGCATGATACCCCTGAAGGTCACTCCATTCTGGGTCATTTTAATAAAGGTAGAAAACAAATGTGTCCTATTGTCACCAGTACAGGGTGGATAACATCTTAACATTAATAGATTAGATATGAGAAGCCTTGAAGAGATTTTATCTTTGTCCTAAACTAGGTGCTACCATAGCATTTACTGTTATTAACTCTAGATCTAACATTAGCCAAAATCATAACCAAAATTGTATCTGAATTTGAAAACCTGTTTTGTCTTAGTTTTTGCCTCCCAGATTTTTAAATATATTTGCGAGACATAATTTGTACCTGTGGCAATATAAAGACATTGTTTCCTTCTACTGCTGTCTTGAAAAGGCCTTACTAATCTAGTCATTGCTTTGGGCCCACTTACATTTTAGGGCAGTACCGCTGATATTGTAATTCAGTGCAGAAACAGGTATGATATTCTAATACTCACATTGCATTTATATCCACACAACCATTTTTCTAATATTGCCCTTTTGCATACCCCCCAATAATCCCTCCCAGTTTTACAGCCCTATTTATTACAATTTGCAATTAAATTGCATTTGTGACGTGAAAATAATGATTAAACTTGCATTGCGAATTTTGTTATTTTCATATGAATTTATTCAAAATCGTATGCTGGGACAGAGCTTGCGAGCAAGCTCTGGTTTCAACAAAATCCTCTCTCTGCTCTTTACCTTGCACTAGGGATGACCATCAACCATCGATAGTTTACAAATATTGATTGTTTACTACTGATGGATGATGGTTTTGCCATCAATGGCAGAGAGTCAATGGTTTTCTGCCATCGATGGCAAAGTGGAACCCGATGGGTGTTTTTTGCTCCCGACACTGAGTTTTGCCCCGCCCCCTGGTGCCCCGCTAAATCTCACCCCTCATTTTTGAGTGACCCGTGGCTAGCTAGGCACCCAGCATCGATGGTTCACCATAGATGGTTATTGTACCATTGATGGTTATCACCAATGGTGCAATCAATGGTGACCATCGATAGAAAACCACCAGTGGTCATCCCTACCCTGCACTATTTGCATTTGTGATAGTGTGGCTACTGCACATGTGCCCCTCCCTTCGTCACCCACCCGCAAATGCCTGCCCCCCCTCCCCTGACACCCACCCCCTAGCTTACACATACCTGTCTGGTGACTGTTACTCCAGTGAGGTCCTCTCTCTGGGACTCCGGTCAGCTGGTCTCCGTGCTCCTGCACGGTCACCCCGGTCAGGTGCTTTATGCAGCAGCTGACCAGGCTCACAGTGCAGGAGCCCGGGGAACAGCTGACCAGAGCCCCAGAGGACCTCACCAGAGTACCGATCATCGGTTCTTGGATGCAGGAAAGTAAGGCTGAAGTGATTAACTTGTGGTCTATTTAGACCACACAGCTGATCACAGGAAGCTGGCTCCCATCTCTGCCCTGCCTGTCAGAGCAGAACAGGAGTTGGAAACTGGGGAAACTCACACTTCTCTCCTTCTATACAGAGAACGCTTGCATGGGGACTACTATGCATATGATAGATCTAGGTTATTTTTAATATTAATATGTCTGTTCCATACAGCAATCTCTAATGCCTCAAATGAAGTTGCACAACGTATTGTACATTTTTACACATCTGTCAACAGAACTGAAATAAAAAGCTATAAAGCTTGAATATTTTTTTTTATCACCCTAATATCACGTTTATTCATAACATGTCAATGCGTATACCATATATGAATATATTTGGAACAAAATCTAATTGAACGTACAAATTACAGTTTCCTTTTAATTTGGTAGCAAGATGACGATGGTGGTTTGATGATCTCAATGGTTTTGGCGGTGCTTCAGGTTTTGCATGATATATTGCTTTCATGCATTTACTTGTTTCTTTATTTATAAAATACATTGCAATTAGATGATAGTCCAGAATGTCCTCATAACTCATCAAGTACAAATATTGCAGCTGTAACTTAGTTATACCTGCCTCGGGCGCCTGTTATACACAATCCATTTGTGAGCTTCATAGGTCATACTTGCATCAATAAACGTATACGGTAGTTCATGACATGGAACAATTGCACTACAATCATAAAAATCTGCTCTCATTACCGTGAAGTACAAATTTGTTTATTAACCTTACACAATTTTGTCATTAAATCTGTAATAACCTAATTAAATCAACTCTGAAAATTTCTGGAACAGATTTCATACAATTTTTTTACCTTTTCATATTAAGACAAAGTTAAAATTTCAAAAGTAAAGTACATCTATAAAGCTTACGAGGATCCCCTTAAATCTAGTAACCCAATTCAAGTTTTAATTTAACTACTATGCCTCATTACAGGAGCGTATCTATAATGGGTGCAGGGTGTATGGCTGGAAATAACTGGTTTAGAGAAATAAAACATCACACTCAAAAAATGGAATAACATATTCTGTCAGCATTGTCCCACTGTAGAACGGTTCCATTAAAATAAGCCGCTCAATTACAAATCTTAAAATGCTGACAAATGCCATGAACTGGAAATGTGCTGAGTATTTGAAGGCGTCTGACAAGTATGATAAATGCAAAGATTCCACATATTGCTGGAATGTGTATCAAGCTCAGTGCTTTTAGGAGCATCACATATAAATCGTTAATCTCATTTCTTATTTTTGACATTTATCTGTGTGACTGTAGAGACACTGTCACATCAGACTAAAATACCTTGAAAACCTGATAAACGTACAAAAGAGTACAAGGAAGTATTTTGGTCAATGCATCCACTCAAGTGTACTGTTAAAGAAACATGTTTTGAACTGAAATAAACAAGGGGTATATTTACTAAAGTGCGAGTATTTAGAAGTGGAGTTGTTGTCCATAGCAACCAATTAGATTCTACTTACTTATCTAGCAACTTTTAGAAGATAATAGCTAAATTCTGATAGGTTGCCATGAGCAACAACTCCACTTTTGAAAACACACACTTTAGTAAATATACTCCCAGATAAGCTACTGGAGTATGTCCTCGTTTTGCCCTCCAGTTAATATGCAATACTCTGTTCCTCTAATGCACCAATATTGCATGCTTAATCCCTACTCGGTGCATATCCTTGCACCCAGAAGGCACACTACAGAGGCAGGGGCGGATTAAGACCTTTAGAGGCCCAAAGCACTAAAAAGATTATGGTGCCGCATATATATTTGGCTTCCCCCCCCCAAAAAAAGAAGAGTTATCTCCAAAAGTCTCGCTAAGGCCTTTAAAAATCTCCAAATCTGGAGAAAACCCCCTCATCTGGCAACACTGTACTGAGCGCCGCTGCACTTACTCTCAGTGGATGAGCCATCATGATCAAGACAAGAATGATCACGTGAGCCTACGTGGACTGTGTGGCAGTTTACCCATTATCAGATTCTAATTTTTGTGTTCCCAAAGATTAATGTATATCATTAACCTCTATAAGTACTATTTTTTAATTTTCATTATTGTATATAACCTCTTTTTATGGAACCTGGTTCAGCTGCACCATTTGCAGTTTTGTACCATACGGTCCATGGTAAATTCGGAAATTGAAAATTCCTGTGGTGCCCTCCTTCCCTTGATACCCTAAGCATGTGCTTATTTAGCTTAATGGTTAAACCAGCCCTGTTCAGAGGTCTTCCCAGTATCAGTTCTGAACCCTAACCAGCAGTTGGATATGACTTACTGGGCACTGATATATACAGTTTGATTGACATTGGGTAGGGAGAGCATACAATGCTGGGGGGGGGGGGGGGTGGAAGCTGGGGCAATCAAACATATGGCCAAGTGAATACATAAAGAGTAATGTTTGTGGTCTCTGGTTGTCTTTGTTGCAGAAAGAAGAAGAAAAGTGAAGCAGCAGATAAAGTGGGGGGCACAGACTGTAATTGTGGAACAGTTACAGTTAAGTCATATTTACAGTTAAGAAATATTAAGTGCATAATATTACTTATGTTATTAGGTCAGTAATTCATATAATGTATTAAGCCGTGGAGATAAATAAAATGGAAATACAGTACCAATCAACAAGCTCCTTAATGTTATTTTTCAAACACAGCCTGTAAAGTGACAGGAGCTGATTGGTTTGGAATTTATCTCTCTCCAAGGCTTAGTACATCTCCCCCAATGACGTTTCAATAGAAGTGGACTTACATTTAAATGTAAAATAAACCACTTTTTTGTAGGCATTATTATTTCTATTTGTCTATGAATACTCGAGAAACATAAGACCCTACATTTTTTTATATGCAGAGCTGTAAATAATTTTTATTCATATGTACATTTTAAGGAGGCTGCTATATACAGTACAATTGATCATATATGTACTTATATTTTTAAATTGTGTGTGTGTTATCATACAATAGTGTATTCGAGTGCAATTTAAATATGGTCCATGCTGCCGATGAGGTTAAACCTGGTACTTGGTGTGGCTATAGTTTAGGATTACAGGATGGTTGAAAGAATAATTAAAACTAAAGGTAATTGCTAATAGATTATACATTAATTTATCCTTGACTAATTTGTAAAATGCATGAGGCTTGATTTAGGTTCAACCTTCATGCCAAGGATTTATCTATGTCAGTACTTCTTTAAATAGAACTATTTTACAGCCTACACCATTTGCTCCATTACTCCTGTGGAAAAGCTTAGAAAATGCTTTGAATAATTTAACACTTATACCCAATGACCGTGTAAATGTTTAATGTACAGCATCATAGCAGTGAAATAACTTTTAGAAACAAGCTGCCAATGCCTGGTATGTCATCCTGCCTATCTGAGGCGATTAATAATATCTGGTTCCTGGCAAAGATACATGCCTTACATGTCTGCGTAATGGACAAAGCTTGAAATGGGAAGTACTGTATAGAACTGGAACACATCTGTAGTATGCAGCTAAACTACATGGGAAGTGTAGAACTTTGACACTGTTACGATTCCTACATGATGATGGGATCGCTTCGAGGACTAATGGAGTGAAGCTGCAGAGAGATTGTTATGGCTTGGACGGTAAATCAGGTAAGAATTTTAAGAGGACTGCTGCCAGTTGACTAGTTGGGGCTAAGTATAGAATATGAGATGCCGCCTGTGGGCAGTAGGAAGCAGCCTTGAGGGTTGGTTGTGGCCTTTATAGTCGTGGCCAAGGGACTGGTGATTGAGAAGCAGCCTTGAGGGCTGGTTGTGACCTTTATAGTCATGGCCAAGGGACTGGTGATGTGAAGCAGCCTTGAGGGCTGGTTGTGGCCTTTATAGTCATGGCCAAGGGACTGGTGATGTGAAGCAGCCTTGGGGCTGTTAGAGCAGGCTTGGTGGCTGCTACCAGTGCCACCAGGATGACACTGGTGACGGTGTGCTTAACAGCGCACCTGGAACACAGAGCTGAACACATCTGTAATATGCAGCTAAACTACATGGGAAGTGTAGAACTGTGACACTGTTACGATTCCTACATGATGATGGGATCGATTCGAGGACTAATGGAGTGAAGCTGCAGAGAGATTGTTATGGCTTGGACGGTAAATCAGGTAAGAGTTTTAAGAGGACTGCTGCCAGTTGACTAGTTGGGGCTAAGTATAGAATATGAGATGCCGCCTGTGGGCAGTAGGGAGCAGCCTTGAGGGCTGGTTGTGGCCTTTATAGTCATGGCCAAGGGACTGGTGATGTGAAGCAGGCTTGGTGGCTGCTACCAGTGCCACCAGGATGACACTGGTGATGGTGTGCTTAACAGCGCACCTGGAACGCAGAGCTGCTACCAGTGCCGCCGGGATGATGCTGGCAACGGTGTGCTAGGTTGCACACCTGGAATGCAGAGTTGCTACCACCGCCCGGGATGATGCTGGCGACGGTGTGCTAGGTTGTGCACCTGGAATGCAGAGCTTCTACCAGCGCCGCCGGGATGACACTGGTGATGGTGTGCTAAGTTGTGCACCTGGAATGCAGAGCTGCTACAAGTGCCGCTGGGATGACACTGGCGATGGGGTGCTAGGTTGTGCACCTGGAACGCAGAGTAGCTACCAGTGCCGCCGGGATGACACTGGCGATGGTGTGCTGGATTGCGCACCTGGAAGGCTAAACTGCGACTGGTGCTGCTGAGCTGACACAATTCACCGCATGATGACAGATGCTTCTGGGGTAGGAAGCGCTCCGTGCTGCCCAGATGGTACAAGCAGCACGTATGGACGAGATGCAGGTGGAGCCACCTGGATGGAATAAATGGCTCACATGAAACACAGCAAGACTGACACAGGTACTCGACTGACATGCAGGAGACAGGAGAAGTACGAACAAACTTCTATCACTGGCTTGGATTGCTGGGCTGGGTGGAATTTAACAGAGACAGAATCCAATCCAAGCAACTTTCCCTTAATAACAGATTACTGTGCACCCGGGCTGTGTCCAGAGAGGAGAATCAATTAGTGCACCTGACACTGCACAGGGGCAGCAATTAGTGCAGTGCCTCAGTAGCAACAAGGCTGGAAGTCCAAGCAATAGGATCTGCTAACTGCAGATCCTAACAGAGATGGTACAAACAGCTACAGGTCACTATGATCAGAGAAGTGTCTCGGGACTATATAGCAGCTGGGTCACCAGATACATAGAGACTGGACAGTGACTATAGCTGCTGGGTAGGAGTACCAGGACTATGGTATGCATGATACAAGACAAGACTGGCAAGACTTGAATGCAGACAAGACTGACAAGACTAGACTGACAAAGACAAAACAGGCATGACTGGACTGACTAGGACAAGACAGGCAAAACTGGACTAGAGGGATGAGGTGCAACTTGAGACAGAACTTGAAGGCATTTGTATGACTTGAGACAGGACGGTGCAGCCTTGAGGGCTGAGGTGCAACTTGAGACAGGATGGTGCAGCCTTGAGAGCTGAGAAATAACTTGAGACAGGATGGTGCAGCCTTGAGGGCTGAGGTACGACTTGAGATAGGATAGTGCAGCCTTGAGGGCTGAGGAATAACTTGAGACAGGACTTGAAGACAGAGATGTGACTTGAGACAGGACAGTGCAGCCTTGAGGACTGAGGTGCGATTTGAAACAGGACGGTGCAGACTTGAGGGCTGAGGTACAACTTGAGGCAAGAATTGAAGACAGAGATGTGACTTGAGACAGGACGGTGCAGCTTTGAGGGGTTATTTGCGACTTGAGACAGGATGGTGCAGCCTTGAGGGCTGAGGTACACATGGAAACAGGACTTGAAGACAGAGAAGTGACTTGAGACCCATGGCATGACTGGAACCAGGTGATGCAGCCTTGTGGCAGAAGAGCATCTGAAACTGCATGATGCGGGCTTGAGGCCTGTAGTGTGACTGGAACCCGATGATGCGGCCTAGCGGCTGAGGTGCATCCGGAACAATACAGCCAACAGGTGGACTTGACATGGCAGGAATATAGACTGGAAGCAGCAAGGATGAGAACACTGCAGACAGACTCCGGTGGACACAAAAAGACACAGGTTAGCAGGACTGAGGAATGAAGCTTCCACAGGCAGTGGGAAGGTAAGATGCACGGGTGCTGCAGAACAAACAGACATGTAGTGGACACTGGGGAAATAACTCCATAAACAGGATTGTGGTAAAAGGCAAGACCAGCTAAGACTCAGGAGCTCATTCAGACCCACTCGCTAGATGCGGCCGCTCGCTCCCTGCATATGTAAATTTTGCAAAGTGACATCAAGGCAGCCGCTCGCTTGGCAAGGCATAAGCACGCCCACTATGTCTTGGTGAGTGATCACTTTGTATTTATAGATGCTCACCAGCCTGTCTTTAGCTTCCCACTTGCATAGGTCATCTCCAGGAAGTATAAACAACCATCGGTACATCGGGTTCCATCAGATCTGACCGCAGTGCTTGCGGTTGACTGTACCCTACTGCAAGCACTGCGAGCACTTCAGTGTATTATTGAACCAGGTGACGTGCACTATGACATTACCTGTTAATTATGTATGCCCCAGAAATGACGTGAAACCACTCTGGCACGCCTGCATCTGGAACTCCACTCCCCCGTTACTACTGCCCTGCCCATGATACCACCCACAAACGGCCTCTCCTGTCACTCATTCCACTGGGCTGTCTTTGCAGGGTGAGCGAGCAAAATCCGATCACTTGTACTAGTACTGCGAACTACACTCATGTGCACATTAGCGAACATCATCTGCAACAAGCGGCCACTTGCTAGCGAGCGTGTGTGAATCAGGTCTTCAGTCTTCTGAGTATAGACAAACATACTCTCAGGACAACAGACAGTATAACCAGCATGGAGTGCAGGGCTGGCTGTAACTAATGAGATGCAGGATATCATAGCCATTCCCTGCAGAGAGGCTTTCCTAATCACAGGCTAGTGTGCACCTGAGCTGCACACAGACAGATGATGATAAGTGAGCACCTGAGACAAAACACACAGACAGACAGAAATGACAGGGTATGAGCTAAACACAGACAAGACAGGACTTCCAATTACCTGCAACAGCCGGAACAAGGACAGGACATGATGCAGTGACCCTGTTGCAACTATGGCTGGGACCTGCCACCAAGATGATCCACTACCCGTGGATCCTAACAGACACATGGGAAATATACAGTAAAAACACATGGGAAGTGTACAGCTGAAACACATGGGAATTATAGTGGTGAGACACATGGTAAGTATAGAAAGAGAAAAAGGAGGTTCAAAAACAAGTTATGCGCCAAGCATCCTGGAAACGTGAAGCCCTAACCGATTGTGGGGTGATCAGATTAATTGCGTTTCAAAACACACCAAGAAGAAAGGCTCCATCACAATTTTTGATCAATGAGACCTACTGCTAGAGTGATCTGCTGACAGTCTTAAGGCCTTCCTAGATTCGGGTGCTGATGGCAATTTTATTATGGCTAAAAAAGTCAAGGAGCTGGGAATTTCCAAGTAACCCCCTGCAGACTTTACTCCATATCATTGGAGTCAACGGAAATAAACTCCCTTCAGCTTCCATACGCTACTAAACTTCAGTAACCATGCAAGTCGGTGCTCTCCATAAAGGGTTAATTTCTTTTTATATACTCTGATTAGCTGAATGTTTGATGACTCTGGGTCTTCCATGGCATGGTAAACACGCTCCCACTCTGGACTAGAATGAACATTGGGGCTCCCATTGTCAACAGAGGTGTTTGCCAGCAAGCAGACTTCCATATCGAATTATCCAGATTTTGACCATTTCTCCAGACGACTCCTTACCATCACCCTATCAGTCCTTTTGAGATGTTTTCAGTAAAAAGGCTGCTGAAACTCTTCTCACTCATCAAGAATGGGACTGTGCAATTGATTTGGTGCCTGGGAAAGATCCACTCTGCGGAAAAGTCTACTCTCTGTCCATTCCTATGACGCCGTGACCAATTATATTAAAACTAATCTGGAATTGGGTTTTATCAGAGAGTCTAAGGGCCGTATTCAATTTGAGGCGAAAAGTCTGTTTCAGTGATACTTTTTTGCCGATTACGTCATTTTAGCCTGTTTTGAGTTTCCTCCGTATTCAATTTGGAAGACTTTTCGCCTAGGCAGAAAGTCAATGCAATGTAATAGGCAAAAAAGTTTCGCCTATGAATAGCAGGAGGAAAAAAGTGCACAATTGCGGTTTTTTGGGTACAACATTGCGGGAACCCCTGTGCAGCCTTACGATAGTCCCCTACAGGTAAACTGCGTAAAAAAAAGTTTAAAAATATTCGGGACACCCCAAAAGATGATGTTTAATTTTGGGGGTAAAAAATAAATAAATAGGGGAACAAAGTGCCAAACTATCTAAATTAATTCAGGTCGGGTCCCTATGTATGCGGCAGGTGTTTTCTTCATTGCAGGGACAAGCGGCAAGTGGAATTTTGCAGATTTTTTTAAAATAACTTTAGGGACTTAAAAAAATGCTTACCCCCATTTTCGTGTACCCAAAATTTGATAGGAATAGTTATTTCCCCCCCAAAAAATCTAAGTCCTATTCTTCACCACTTCTTCATAGCCGCAAAATTGCACCTTGCGTGGCTATTACAAACCCCCGACTTCCTTCAGCAGGCACAAATGGGGGTACCCATAGTGATCCCCCATGTCTGGACATCTTTAGGGGGGTCCCAGGCATATTTCCCGAAAAAAGGGGTGAAAGGTCATTTTAAAAAAACAGGGATAATTTTTCAATTACCAATTACCAGGTGAAAAAAAGTGCAGATTGGGGTTTAGGGCTGCAGGTTTAAAAAAAATAGCCTGCACCCTTGGGAATGTCCCCTTAAAATGAAATGTGCAAAAAAAAAAAAAAATCGGGACACCCCAAAAAAAATTTCAAAAATTTGGGGTGAAAAAAAAAATAGGGAAACAAAATGCCAAACTAACAAAATGAATTCTGGTGGGGTCCCCAAGTATGTGGCAGTTGTTTTTTTCATTGCGCAGAGTAGCGGCAGCTGTATTTTTTAAGAATTTTAAAATTACCTTTAGGGACTTCAAAATATGCTTACCCCCATTTTCATGTACCCCAAATTTGATGGGACCTCTTTTAAAAATGAAAAAAAAAAACCAAGTGCTCTTCTGCATCACTTCTTCAATGTTGGGAAAAATAACCACCTGCCGCATCTATTTAAAAAGCTGACTTTCTTCTGCAGGCAAAAACAGGGGTACCCATAGTGATCCCGAGGTCTGGACATCTTTAGGGGGGTCCTACAATTATTTCCCCAAAATTCCCGTATTTTTTCACCAATCCAATTTTTGCCTGTTCCCGATTTCGCCTACTTTGGAATTCAATACGGGGAATAGCGGGCACGCGCGATACTTTTCCACCTGGAAAACAGGCGAAGGAGGCGAAAAGTCAAGCAGGTGAAAAGTCTGGACTTTTTGCCTCAAATTGAATACGGCCCTAAGTCTCCAGCTGGAGCAGGACTCTTCTTTGTTAAAAAGAAGGATGGAGGTCTAAGACCCTGTATCGATTATCGGGGTCTGAACACCATTACAATTAAGGATCGATACCTATACCCCTGATTTCGGAGCTGTTTGAGAAAGTTAAGGGGCCAAAATTCTTCACTAAATTTGACCTTCGTGGAGCCTACAACTCAATCAAGATCAGAGCTGAACCTGGTGATGTCATTCGGGTTAAGCAATACACCAGCCATCTTCCAAAGATTCATGAATGCCATTTTCTGAGACCTCTTGTACAAGTTTGCTGTGGTTTATCTGGATGACATTTTGATATTTTCTTAAGATTTGACAAGTCATCAAAACATGTTTGTGAGGTCCTGACTCAGCTCAGAGAAAGCCAACTGTTTTGTAAACTGGAGAAGTGTTCATTTGAGCAGGAAGAGATACCATTTCTGGGGTATATCATATCATGGTCCAGTCTTTGTATGAATCCAGTGAAGCTTGCTGCCATCGTTAATTGGCCTCAGCCATCTGGATTGAAGGCGATTCAGCGCTTTCTAGGATTCTGTCATTACTACAGGCAATTACAGCCCATCACGATACTTACCAGGAAGGTACAGGATACTACTCCTGAAACTGAGAAGGCATTTACTCACTTAAAGCAGTGATTCTTATCTGCACCTATTCTGAGACAGCCTAACCCTGATTTACTCTTTGTCTTAGAGGTAGATGCCTCTAACAGTAGATGTAGCGCAGCCTTGTCACAAAAGATTCTGCTGGAAAATGGTACTCCTGCGGCTTCTTTTCTCACAAGTTTTCTGTTCCTGACAGGAACTACAGTATGCAGTTGGAGATAAAGACTTACTTGCAATCAAGCTGGCCTTAGAGGAGTGGCATCACCTGCTGGAGGGAGCAAGATTCCCAGGCACAGTTTTACAGATCATAAAAACCTTCTGTATCTCAAAATTGCTCACTACCTAAACTATCGCCAAGCTAGATGGCCATTATTCTTTGATCAATTTAATCTGATCATTACCTATAGACCAGGAGACAAAAATATCAAAGAAGATGCACTGTCCCGGGCATTTAGTACTTCTGAGGATGAGTTATCTAACAGGAACAAGCCCTTTCTGAATCCCATTTGCTTCATTGCTGTGTTTAGTAGCATAAAAATTCCATCCGGGAAATCCTTCATATCTCCAGAATTACATCCCAAACTACTACACTGGGCCCATGCTTCTTCCTTCACTGGGTATGCGGGGGTAAAAAAACTCTGGATTTGTTTCTTAGGCAGTATTGGTGGCCATCGGTATGAAGGGATGTCAAAGACTTTGTGGTAGCCTGTTCCATCTGTGCTCAACGTAAGCTCCAACCTCAAGTTCCTTGTGGACCTTTACATCCTCTATTCACGTCAAGCCAACCTTGGTCCCATAGTTCTATGGACTTCATCACGGAGTTACCCTCTTGTCAAGGCTTTAACACCATTGGGTAGTGTTGGACTGGTTTTCAAAAGGCAGCCCATTTTGTTCCTTTGAAAGGCCTGCCTTCAGCTCCAAAACTAGCAGATACCTTCATTCATTGGACCCTTTCACATCCTCCAAGTTATCAATCCAGTGGCATTCTGTCTACAACTTCCTGGCAGTCTCAGGATAGCTAATGTATTTCATGTCTCTCCCCATAAACCTCTGGTGTTTAATCAAAAACACCTTGCAACCCTCCTTCTGCAATTCCAGTAGAATATCAGGAGGAATGCAAAGCAAAACAAATCTTGGACTCAAGGTTTTCTAGAGGTTCTGTTCAGTTCCTCATAGATTGGAAGGGATATGGTCCTGAGGAGCATTGCTGGGTCAAGGCTTCAGATATTCATGTGCCTCAGCTCCTACAGAAGTTCCACCAGAGGTTTCATAACAATTGTTTTGTGGGGTGTTTGGTGCCCACCCCTAGAGGGGAGGGGTAATGCGGGGGTCCCCGGTGATAACCGCAGTCACATTAGACTCTGCACCTCTGTACTGGGTCTCTGCCAATCCCAAGTCAGGGCAAGCACTATTGTTCTCCTGAGAATTGTGACAGGCAGTACTGTAGCATTGCCATCCTTATTATTCCATCAGGTAAACGCTCCCAATCAGCAGAGTAGGGTGTCCCCAGCTTGACCCCCTGTGAACCCCATACACACTGTGCTATAAATAGCTCAGTGTGTATGGTCTTCTATTGATCAGGTGGTCGGGCCAATAAATATTAAACAGCTCATAAGATGCAACTCCCCAATCCCGACTGTTGCAGGAGCGTTATAAGCCATTTATCGGCTAACCCTCCTGCATACACACCTGCTGACGGCCCGATCTCCCTATATAGGGGCATCAGGCCGAGGATTGCATAGGTGTGCACCCAACTTTAGTGTAGTTGGCTCTGGTGCTGGTATTGGGATAGTTTTTAGCAGTCTCATCATTGCTTTTTCCAGAAATGTTTCCTTCAAACAGCAGCTGTTTTCAATTACAGTAGCATCTTGTGATTTCTCCTGTCTGAAGCTATTGGGGATACTTTATTTTATGGCAGCTTTCCTGATCTATATTGGGGGAGATTTATCAAAGCTTGGAGAAAGATAAAATGGAGAGAGATAAAAGTACCAACCAATCAGCTTCTAACTGTCATTTTTTAAACACAGCCTGTAATATGACAGTTAGAAGCTGATTGGTTGGTACTTTATCTCTCTCCACTCTATCTCTCTCCAAGCTTTGATAAATCTCTTATAACGTTTCTGTGTTTGGCTACTGACTGCCTATAGACGGATGTAATTGAAAATGATAGGGTGCTTATAGCAATACTTGAAATCATTTGTCCTATCTTTACCTACCCACATAAAACTACTCTGTGAATAAGCTAAAGTCATGAGTGTTTTACAAGGCCATGTTTATTATTCTAGGCAACTGTGTGCTTATATGCTATTTTCCAGCAAATAGTATGCAAGGTACACTAAGTTCCTGATACACTAACTGATACGTTCTGTGATTGCAATGCAATGCAGTGCATGTGTGTGTCAGGAATGTATCACTTCTAATAGTCGCTACAGTATGTGCAGGAAAACAATGTGTACAGACCCCCCTAAACTGATACATGTGAGTGGACAAACTGCCCATTGGCAATTAGCTTTATGGGCTTTCTCATGCCCTTGCCTATGGACCACTTATTTAGCTCTTTAACATTAAGTTGGTGGCCAAATGAGCAGCAGCTCACATACTAAGGTCATATTGATTTAATAAGGGACATGAGTTAAAGGGTTACACTTAGGAAGTGTAGAGAAGTGTATTTATAACTAACGCGTAAGTACTGCAGAGAGGGAATACACAAGGCAACTCTAACAGGCAGTGATCACAGGTATATTTCTCTCATGATCTCATCCAGTAGGTGTCAAGAATCAATAACAGTCTGGGGGTCCAGGAATATGGCCGTGAGCCAATGTATTTGTCATTTATCACCAGAAGATAAGTCAAACAGAGAGAGCTATGCTGTCATTTCAAGTTTCTCTGACTGGCCAGCTATAACTATTAATGATTAGTGATTTATTAGGGTTGACACTTGGACATGTGACCAGACTAACCTTCCTCAGAGATGTGGCTCAAGATGAGAATTTCTCAGAACTGGTTATTAACTCTCCAGATGCCCACAACATATTATGCCTCAGTCAGTAAATGTATTCCCTGGCTAAATTGTTTAAATGATGCAGCATAACAATGGATCTTGTCTTACAAACTTTCATAAATCATTATTAATGAACAGTGGTGCTTATGCCCATTCAGTATATGAAATATATACAGTTGATTTACCTTTATATTTTGGATTGCTCTTCAAATGTTTGAATTTAGCCACCAATATTTTTATGTATCCGTTGTTAATTATATTGTACCTCCTTAGTGGCTTGAACTTACAGGTGTTTTCTCTGTGTCAAAGGTACATTCTCTCTGAGCTGTGTTCACCACTTGGTGCATGTAGCACAACCGACAATGCAAACAGCGTTCATTGAACCATATGAGGAAAGTACCTTTGATACACATACAGAGTGAAAACTGGATGGAAAACTGACACAAGACAAGCACATCCTGTGTCTATGTATGGTCAGCACTCAAGCCGAATGTTTGTTTATACAGTTACACACAGTTAACACAGCTGTGAGCATACTAATGGTGCAGTGATGGCAGTTATGTGAATGAGCCCTATTGCTGAAATGATATGCTGGCCACATTTGAGATAAATGGAGAGAAGTGGCTTAAATTACATCTATAAAGCAAATTAATGAGGAGCAAATTGCATAGGTGATAGGTGAAGTGAATAACCCATGCAACTGTCATGGTAAGGGTATATGCACTCATTTTCATCCACCAGTGTTCTTTTACATTCTTGGGTCAGTTGACAGAGTGTCAGATATTGGATCACTGATATTGTAGCATTTAGATGGGCATTCAGCAGAACCCAAGAAAGTCCACGTAATTCCACATACTGTGATTAAAATGTCTGTATTGTAGATGTGCCCTGTAAACACATGTTCTTCCTTCCTCCCAGCAATAGCATTTCATCAGGGGGTGGCAATTTCCTATAATCAAGACCACACTAGTTGCCAATTGTTTGTTGGCCACATGTGTGTCTGGGCCTTAGGCGGATGCCTGTATTGATTTCTTGAAAATATTTCACTGAGGACAGTTCCAATCTAGTTAATTTTCTTGGCAGAGACTACAGGGGTAGGTGGCAGCAGTGGCCAAATGGAGGTCCACACGGCAAAAGTCTTAGCCAGGTAGAAACATGAACAGGTAAACACAGGGATAATAGCAGGTACAGGGCTACAAGATTCTCCAGTTGCAGCTAGGAGCATTTGTAGGGTTTGCTGGGCATTGTGGTGCACCAGTGTAGTATACACTGTATGTGCCCTTTATGTACAGTGGTGGCAACAGGATATATTAATATATTGTGCAATGGTGACACAGGGGTGTTGGGATCTACATAGGGCTATATATCCTCTATTAGGGAGGAAAATGCAGAAGCTTGTCCATTCACTGCAGACAGAGAGGAGAAATACATGGTGGAGAGCCATGCATGCGCAGAGGGCACATGTTGGAGGTTGCCACTTTGGGTCCTAGTGCCATACTTAAGGACATCTGAGATTCCCTTCCTGGGAGAAGCTTGGGGAGGAGAAGCAAGTGGGTGGTGTTAGGGGTGGAGCCAGACAGGTAGCATCATTAAACCCCAGCCCTCGTGGGAATTCGTCGCAAAAGCCGCATATTTAATTAGGGGGCAGGGGTAAATGCTGTGATTCTCGTAGAATGGGGGTGCAAGGGGTTACCTGAAAAATTGGGAGCATCCCGCAGGTCCCGGGAGGGTAGGAAAGTATGCCTAGTGCCCAGCGACCATGGGTACAGAAACAGCACAGAGCACTTCTCTGTAACAAATTTAAATCATTTATATATTTTACCAATTTCATTTTCAGTAGTCATTTTACTGATGAAACCACATTCTGTAGATCTTTCTGCAGATTTCCTACCATTAAATACTGTATATGACAATATTAATAATGATACCCACAGGTTAACAAAACCTGACTGGTCAAAATGTACTAAAATACATATATTTAATTTAAACACCTTACTAATTATTCTGTTTTAGGACTCATTCACACCTAGTTGCTTTTTTGCACTATTCGCGTTAATACATGCACTAAAAGCACATTTAAAGGAGGGCAACTAATAATTAAAGATTCCTTTCCCACCATCTAACGTTTCTTATGTGTTAGTATGTGCTACCAGTACATTTGATTGAAGTATAATGCATGAAAAACACAATAAATGTGACTCACTAAAATGCTTCTAAAGCACACTGTACTGTACTTCGGAAGCATCCTCATCCATTTTCCCAGTGTGTAATGCTACCAAAAGTATGTTAGGCAGTTAGCAAAAAGACATTTGTTTTTAAGGTTTTGGTAAATCCTGAGAACATATTATTATACCAAGAACATGTTATTTTTACTGAACTATGGTATATAAATAGATTACTAAGATACAGCTACAAAGACAGCAGTGATAATCGATCTTATATTCAGCATTCACATTCAGTAGATATGACAGCAAAATTTAAATGTGATTTGAGTGGAAAAATGTTGTAGATTATGGAGAATTCAATTGGGAATCAAATTAAGGAATACGTAGTACTATTGTACTGAATTAAATTTAAACTAAGGAATCAAAAACAACACAGCAATGCACCAGATCTAGAACTCAATGGCTGCGCCCTTTCCCCCCATGCGCAAAGACCGTCAAAGGTTTCACATTTCTGCTCCTTAGTCTTAAACATAACCCCCACATGGGTGTTGTCATGTGTTTTAGCAGAATTGTGAGGATCCCATTGGGCGCAAATGTGTAACCCACTGTGACCCCATCTGCAAATGAAAATAATAATGTAATGCCATGCTATCCTTTATATGTGGAATCGATAGGAGTAAAAAATGGCCTTTACCGGCCTTCCCCTTTCTAATAACAACCATTCAAGAGGTACAGTAATGGACATGATTAGTAAAAGCATTTTCCTCCCTCCTTGGGAACTGTACCCATTTTTTAGTGCAGCAAATTGTGGTTGAGGTAAAGGTTGCTTATATGACTACTGCCTAGATGTCATCATTGACTCTGAACTGTCCTTTGTTCCCCAAATTCACTCATTCTCAAAATTATGTTACATACATCTAAAAACATATCCAAAATTCGACCATATCTTACATAAGACACTGCAAAAACTATAATCCATGCACTCATTGTTTCCTGCATTGACTATTGCAATAGTCTCCTTAATGGCCTTCCCAAAAACAGACTGTCGCCACTACAATCCATTTTGAATGCAGCAGCAAGGCTGATCTTCCTTGCCAAACGTTCATTGTCTGCTGATCCACTTTGTCAGTACCTCCATTAGTTACCGATCTTCTACCGTATTCAATACAAAATACCTTTACTTAAACATAAAGCTATTAACCATACTACACCAACATACATCTATTCACTCATCTCAAAATATCTCCCAACCCGACATCTCCATGTGGGAGAAGCAGATTTTGTGCAGAGCGATATCTCCGCTCTGCACAAAATCTGCGTCTCCCATCCCCACGCATTACTTGTTCCCAAGCATGGTTACAGGACTTTTTTCGGGCTGCACCCACTCTGTGGAATGCCCTCCCATACACAATTAGAGTTTCCACTAGTCTCCAAACATTCAAGTGTTCCCTGAAAACTCACCTCTTCAGACAAGCTTAACAGATTCCAGAACCGCCCACATAACCTTCATAGCTTCCCCATCTAATTACATTACAGTCTACACATAACCTCACATATTTTCTCTTTCTTCACTTTTACATCCTCCTAACCCTAAGCAAACTTTTCTGTGTTTCCTATAGATTGCAAGCTTGCGAGCAGGGCCCTCTTACCATTATGTCTGTCTGTTACTTACCATTATGTCTGTCTATTAATGTTTCCAATTGTAAAGCGCAACGGAATATGCTGTGCTACAGTATATAAAAAACTGTTAATAAGTCTGCTTACTTATCTGCGCTTTCTCCCTAGTGATTCCTCAGTATGTTTTACAGCATCACTAAAGAGTGCTGTTATCTATTCATTCAACTTACAGGTGCCCCATAGCAATTTTTGTAAGGGCCCTATCTTCTTTTCACCTCCCAACATAACACCGTTCTTTGACAGCTGTGTTTGCAAGTTTAGGCAACTCTGCCTTTGATTGCTATGTCCCTACACTTATCATTCCTCACACACAAACTTCGGTTTGTCCTGTTTACTAAAAAGTGCCTGTATGACAGAAAACTATCATGAAATACACAATATTAATAATATTAATGTGCAGAGTTCCCTAGATTAATATTCCTGTGTGCATAAAACCCTCAGCCCAGGGGCGTATTTAGAGAGGAGGGGACCCGTGTTCACTCACCATCTGGGGCCCCCTCCTCTCTCTCCAGCGGCCGCTGCGTACTGACAGGTTCAGTAGACTCCGGGCACTAGTATGTGCCAGGAGTCTACTGCGCATGCGCAGGACACCGGGAAAATGGCTGCCGTGATTTCCTTACTGCGTATACGCAGAACGCTGGGAAAGTGGCCACTACGTCCATTTTCTGGCGCTCTGTGTAGCGCCTCTCCAGCCGACGTGGAACTTCAGAGAGGTAAGTATTAGGAAGTATGGGTGCAGGGTGTGCGGTGTGGGCCCCCCTGGAGCCAGGGACCTGTGTGCCCTGCACACCCTGCATCCATTATAGATGCCTCAGCCTTAGGTGCCTGAATCTCAGTGGGCGCCTGTGCCACTGGACCCCTTAGCCGTATGGGCTGCAAAAGCTATTGTAATACAGCAATAGCAGTGGCTATATTATTTATCATTTTAAAGTTTGCTCTAGTTATATCTACATTGGCAATATTAGTCATAATCACTAGCATAATTTGCTGTGATAATTTCTAGCGTACTGTATAGTGTTTTATTTTTTTTATTTTATTTTTCTTCTTTCATAATATTACTGTTTCCAACATCGTGGAGGTCCAAACATAGCTGAAAATCATATTAGTCTGTGATTAGCATGGTTTGCTTTAGGATGGGCAATCACTATGTGATAATAAAGAAGAACTAGTGCTCTGATTTGTGCTGCTGTTTTGCCACCCAGATACTTAAGCAGATAATCTGTTGAGAAAACCTTTAGCTTGGTAGGGAGGTAGGCATTCCTGGAATAATTTAAAGCACTTTCTCCAGCTGTTTCTTAACCTGGCAACAACCCCAGTTGGTAACCAAAAATGCTTCTTGGCTAAGTGACATAAGAACATTTTCAGTAAAATTTCCCTGATTTGTAATTATACTCCATTTCTCCAACACTGTCAGGAAGACATGAAAAAGAGGACAACAATTTGTGAATTATTTGTTACTTTTTTTATAGTTTGCTATTGAAATATTGCTAATTAACAACTATTAGTAATGTATATTATTATTATTATTAATAATAATAATAATAATAATAATAATAATAATAATTCTTATTATTATTATTATTATTATTATTATTATTATTATTATTATTATTATAACAAATTCTAAGATGTATTAAATTATCATAAACTGGATTTTCAACTTTTAGTTGATTTTAATATATTGGATTGTGAATCTGCCTTATCTTTATAGCTTTTCTTGTGCTTTTCAGCCAGCTCTGGATTTAATCAGACAGAGATGTTTAATTGACCTGGCCCATGCCATACAGTACCCCAAGTCAACCCCTCTTCCTCCAAAAACTAAAGCAACAAGCTTAGGAAAACATTTCAGAGCATGTACAAGGTAATGCATTACAAAAACCTGGAGTTTGTTTATAAGTACATTTATAAAGTGAGGCAATTATATTTTTGTTTATGCGTAATAACTATAATATATAGGTTATATTTGTAAACATGTATTGAACAGTTTCAAGATGTTAATCAGCACAAGAAATACTGATAGAATTAAAAAATGGTGCTTGTATTTCTATTTCCATACATGCCTAAACGAAATGAAGTAAAAACCTATTTTAAATTGCTGTTTATTGGCATTCACTCCTGAAAGGAACCATGGATCTGATTCATATTTCTATTCAATACCAATGTTTTCGCAGATGGTGTGATTTTTTTGCCACTGCGCATGTGTCTGAGTAATACAATACGCGGGTGTTGAGGTACATAACCGTAGTCGCATGCTGCAGGTCTTTATTTACAGTGTGATTAACAGGCACCGAGCATTTGTGGGAAGCAACGGGTAGTGTCGGGTAAAACCCCGCAGGCAGTCACATCCTGCATCTGCAATCCCATATGCAGGAATCAGGTCTCCGGTGTCTCAGTTACGACGGCCATACTGAGTGACCATAGACTCACTCACGGAGTCGATGTTTGCATGATCTGCAACCAATGCTGTCAGGGCCGCCATCAGGGGGGAACCGCATGGCCTCGAGTCCCGGGCCTGGAGGGAGAGGAGAGAGAGGGGGGCCCAGCTAGCAGCACCACTGCAGCAGCAGCAAGTGATGGCAGGGAGGAAAATACAAGCAGGGCGGCCGCAAGCCAGCCTAAGATCGCGGAACGGCCAGGCTCTGCAAACATCTGCTTCCTATTCTATCACTTCTCTCCCCCCCATCCTGGCTGCCACTGCAGCACCGCTGCCACCCGGGGCCCCAGCTCTCTCCATACTTTAAAAGCAGCCAGTGAATCCAGCTGAACACGGTTGCTGCTAGATCCTATTTGGAGAAAGGACCTCTGTGACGAACACACCACTAACCAGGTACTCCATTACCTTGACATGCTACCCCCCTAGTTCTGCCAGCCTTCCCTGTCCACCCCCCTTTTCCAGCCGGGATGTAATCGGGAAACCGGGTGTCTCAATCCCGACAGCCAGCTTCCCGACTGCTTTATCCCGGCGAGGGTTAAATGACAGGCATCTATAACTAGATGCCTGTCATTTTCCCGACGCCGGGAGACAGGCGCCCGGCACCCCGATCAAAGGGATGCAGGGCGCCGCGAGTGGACAGCCACGGGGGGAGGGTTAGGTTTAGGGCACCCGGGGGGGGACTTAGGGTAAGGCACCCCCTCTGGGAGGGTTAGGGTTAGGCTAGGGGGAGGGAGGGTTAGGGTTAGGCACCCCCGGGGGGGGACTTAGGGTTAGGCACCACCCTGGGGGACAGGTTTAGGCAGTGGGGAAGGGGGGGATTAGGGTTAGGCACTTACAGGGAGGATTAGGGTTAGGCACTTGGGGGGGAGGTTAGGGTTAGGCACCCCTAAGGAGGGTTAGAGTTAGGGGGTTAGGTTAGGTTAGTTTTTACTTAAAAAACCGGCGGACGATCAGGATTTCCAGCGCTGTCTGCCTTCCGCTGCCGGGATCTCTGCTTCTATCGGCCTGCCGCGGCCGGGATTCGAACTGCCGGCCAGAGGGACGGTGGTATTTCATACCAATTCCTTCCCGCCAGCCTTCAATGCCCTATGCCTCTCCTCCCTTGTCCAGTCAGCCTTTTCTGCACTGCCCCCCCGTTACAGCCTTCTCTGCCCTGTACCTCCAACCATATTTCAGCCAGCCTACCCTGTCCCCCCTCCCAGTCCAGCCATCCCTCCCTATACAGTCCCCCCCAGTCCAGCCATCCTTCTCTACCCTGTGCCACACCCTAGTTCAGCCAGCCTTTCCTGTCCCCCCTAGTCCCGCCAGCATTTTCTGCCTTACCCCCCCTAGTCCAGCCAGCCTTCTCTACCTTGTGTCTCCCCCTAGTTCAGCCCGTCCGTGGAATTCTTCCCAGAAAACTGCAGTGAGTGACGGGCACGGTGAGTGATTCCACCAAGACATTTCAGCAATAGAATGAAGATATCAGGGTAGGTGAAACTCTTCTATGCTTGCTGACTACTGTTGGACAGTGACAAGAGATACCCCCGAAGAGCAGTACAAGCGTCAAGCAAAGAGAAAGCGCTCTCATGAATAGGCCACTTTATGAAATGCAGTACTCTGAGTTGCTGTATGGTTTTTCATTTTTTGTTCTTATTTGTGATTGATTGAATTGAAACAACTGTTATTTATTTTGTATCAACAAAATCTCAGGTTATTTTAAACTTGCTTTTCACTATAACTATTACTGAGGTACATATAGCGCAAGTAGTGTAGCTCAAAAACTAGAGCTAATAAAACATTTAGAAGTCATATATGTTTTTTTTACCTCAAATTAGTAAAATATCACTATTTTTGGAAAGGTAACAAATTAAAATTATTTCTTTATTGTACAGTGTAATCAAAACATTCATAATAAACTGACACATTATATAAATGTATCCAGGACTTACCTATAATAGTACCCATTCTAATATTTAGACAGCAATGCAAGGACCTATATTGAATAAAATCACCAAGGGGCAGGTTGGAGGGGTGCTAGTCCAGACAGAAGGAGTCTCACCTTTAAGCGTACATTATATACACACAGAGAAGGGGGAAAAGGGCAGGACTGCACACCCTAATTTTAAACATAATAGCTGTTACCAGGCTGAGACTTGTAGTGCCATGCAGAAATAAAGAACATGCAGGTGCACACTCTAAGCATTCCGAATACTAATAATCAAAACATTTATTATAAACTCTAACAATTAACATGGAGTTTAAATAAGATACTCAGCACATGTTTGGCCAAAAATGTATGCCCAACTACCACGGTAAGTCCTGGATAAATTTATATAAGTGTGTGTGGGTGTGTGTGTGTTTGTGTGTCTGTCTGTTTGTCCTTAATGCACGGTTTTGTACCTAGCTCAGTGGTTCCCAAACTTTTTTGAATCACGGCGTCCTAGAGTATCAGTATTGTTTTCACAGCACCCCTAAGCCAATAGTTTGTTATTGAGAAATTCAGAAAAAAATTTAGTATGTAGTAAAGTTAAGTAAATCTGACATGTCATCCTTAGGGTGAGTTATGTGGTGGTGGACAGGTTTGTGCTTCTGTTTGTCCACATATTTACATTACATTGACCATAAAAAATTTGATTTGGTGCTGGGCCACCAACCTGAAGCACCCCTGCAAGTGTCCCGAGGCACCCCAGGGTGCCACAGCGTACAGTTTGGAAACCACTGACGTAGCTCCACCAAATTTGGCATGGTGGTGTAGTTTGACCAGGACTAGGTTTTTGGCTACGTTTGAAGCTTGTCAGGGCCATGGAGGTCTACATGGTGCCCACCAAGTAGGCAGTGGAGTCTCTGATTTGAAATTTTGGTTTAAGCATGTTCACTCAGGATGTCTTCCAGTGCCTAAAACTGCACTGATCTGAAGTCACAGGCTGATATGTACCAGCTGGGGGCAGGCAGAGCTACAACAGAAGAGCAGTGAGTTGGAGGATCAACTGTCATGCTGCAACTGCACCGACAGTTACTAATTTCCACCAAGCACATTTTCATATACCATGATCTCCCTGTGTTGGACTGTAATGTAAAAAATGAAAGCTGCAGATGTACTTCAAGGTCCATTCTTCACCCCGAGCAACACCAGGTATCCCAGCTAGTTATAAATGTTTTGATTATCAATATTCTTAGTGCTTAAGAGTGTACACTTGCATTTTCTTTTTTTCTACAATCAAGTTTTAAGGTTTTGCATTTTAATGCCTTCTCAGGCAAACTGTAAAGGTCTTTTTTTATTGCCTTTGGTTTAACCTTATTACTAACTCACATACATCAATTGCTAATCAGTTGGTAGCCAAAGATCTGCTTATTTCTGCAGACACATTGCACATCAATAAAAGAATTCTAGCAGATCTCGCCTGACGATTACATTTTATGCAGACTCTGTAAAATGACATCATCATTAGAGACAATCCAAGGCAGGCTTCATTTACACAAAGCTCTGTGTTATGCTACATTGCTCTCACCTCCTAGATTGTAAACTCCTGTAACTTATGTTTCATTGTTTGTCATAGTATTTGTTAATCTTTGTAAATTATATATTTCTCCGCTGATTGTAGAGCACTGTGGAATATCTTGGCACCACAGAGATAAGCAATAATATGATATATAAACCTTACAGTCTTGTTTATTTGCAGTGTTTGATGTACTGTACTAAAGGACTGGATTTAGTTTTAATAAACAATGCATTCATTGACATCACTTAGGGGCATATACATTTGGGAACAAGGTTTTCTCCGCAAAAAATCACAGGGATCTCGCGCCTAACTGTGGAATACCGTGGATATGCGCGCTCTCGATACCCACGGTATTCAATAAAAAAATGCACCCTGGGTTTTCAGCACTGAAAACCCAGAGGTGTGAGAAAACAAAACGAAAACCTACTTATGGTCCGTTGGTCTCCGGTGGTCTCCACGGATCCCGGTCATCTCCCCTCCATCTTTGTACTGGGGAGGGGGCTGCTGGGAGGCCAAGGGTCTACTGGGTGGGGAGGTGGCTGCTGGGGGATGTAATTCTCTCTGCAGCTGCCTTCGGGAGCTCACACACGGGGGTCACACAGACACTCACATAATCACTTACACACACTCACACATACTTACACACACTCACACAAAACAAACTTACACACATGCTGCTGCAGGAGACAGGGTCCCGGCACTGGAGGGAGAAGACACCACTTCAGAAGGCGAGTATTTTCAGACTAATTAAGCTAATTGGAAACAGGAGGGGTGCCGCCGGGATCCCAGAATATTTCCCAACCATTTTTCCTAAAAATATGGATTTTAGAAAAAATTGGTTGTGCTTTGGAGGTGCTAAAAAAAAACCCCTCATGAAAATCAAAAAGTGTAAAATCCTGCACGGTTATTAAATAGCAAAACTCTCGTACCTGCAGGAAAAACACCGCACGTGCAGGATTTTTGCTATTCTCTCACCTAAATGACTTGCTTGCAAAGTTAAATTCATACAATTAGCTGAAATATAGCACCAATCTCAAAATATATTTTTACAGTCAAAATAGACTTCTGTTTAAATAATTATTCTAAAAGCTCTGCATAAAGCTTCAAATTATACATGCCATTTTAAATTGAATTCTGAAACATTAGCAGAAAATACTTCTAAACCTGGTCTCACCTTCAATAAGATAATGGATATAATAGACATTTGAATACTTTTCCTTAATACAAAATGATCCCATTATCTTCACATTGCTCCAGCCCCATTTCTTACATGCAAATAATAATTGCTCAATCTAAAGTAAATGTGTTGACATTACACATATCTTGTGCAAGAAAGACAACACAATTCCAGCTAATAATGTAACTTTACATATGACAGCCCTATTTTAATTGATGCTATATGACAACAAAATACATTGCATAATTTAACAAACATTGTTCTATAAAGCAATATAATGGTTTTATTGTATATTAGAAACAATGTAATCCTAAATCCCCCCAAAATTTCAAAACCTTCCACAATCGCGTATTTTAGAAACAAGTTTAAAATATGTTGAAGTATTTTACATTATATGTCAGTCATGTCAGATATACTGTATGAGTCATATGTACCAGTCTAAAAGGAGTCTCACATTATTTTGCTGTGGAGTTATCGTTTCTTTAATCAGATTGGCAACCTATTGGTGACCTTCCCACTCTAAATGTACTATACCTAAACATAGGCACATCAGAGTTGGGTGAGCTGACATACTTTGTGATGCTGTTGACATTTTAATGCTGTCATTGGCTAGATGATTTAGCCCACCCACCACATCTATTATATGTCCACTTTTGAATAATGAATACAATGAGTGTCCTGACCCTAGTAAAATGCACCTAAGGTTATAAATTAACAGTCACTATATGCAAAAAATAATTAAAATTTTCAGAAAATGTAAATTACAAGTGAATTTTATATCATTCAAATTTAAACTTAAATTTTTTTTAAATTGAGCCATTAAAAAAAAATATTTATCTATCTATATTAGGTGAAAATAAAATGATCGTTATAACAAATTGTTGACCCACAGGATGTTTACTTATCTATATAAGCAACAATTTTTTTTTAAGGGCACATATTACATTCGTCAATTTCTGTCAAATATCCTGTTACCCAATCATCCAAGACAATTAAGAGAGGCTACTGATTGGCTGCTATGGCTTATGACACATTTTTACTGCTTGCACCATGTGACTAAAGATCGTGGGTGATATGTGCTACCAGATTAGTAATAAATGGCTCAACTGTGAGAAAAGTTAATATATCAACATTCACTTACAAAAAAAAAAACTAGGACATTAACTTTGCCCTTTCAACCTTTAGTCTGCGACTGGAATCTCATGGAAAAGACGCTATTTATGTATTTATAGGGTCTCTCTTATACTGAAAATGACATAATAGTTTGTGAAATATTTATTACAGTGTTACATATTTTTATTTTAAATTGGGCTAAAAATATCTGACTGGAGTAGAAATATATATGGGATGTCAGTAGCACAGCTGCATACCAGTGCTTAAGTGGATGATTATTTTAAAATTTCAAACCTAGTCAAATGCGTTTAGTTAAATTGTGCAGCCTTGGATACCTTAATGGCTCGACTGGGACAATAAATGAGCATAGTCTATTATAAATAACCTGATAGCTCCAGCCACGCAATTACAAGGCTCAGGGAGGATTGTTTATTTTATCTTTTCTTGCTTGTAAATCATTCTCTTATTTCTTAATTAAAATGGTTTAGAATTAATTCCATTTTAAATGAACACTGCCTTTTAATTACCGATATAAACTAGTACAGATTAAAATAGGCCTGGGGCAGACATAGGTCCTGATTCAGCAAGGATCGCTATTCTGCTAGAACGCACGCACCGCAGTTGCTATTATTAGTGGTAAAATGCAAATATTTGCAATCGCATTGCAATCACAGCTTACCATAAGGACGCCCAGTTCCCCATACACACATCCGTATACTTGGGCAACATAGTGAAATAACCGGTAACATCGAGTAACATCGGACCCATACGCACAGTTAAGGCAGGTCAGACCTCACTAAGGAATTGCTAACTTCAGTACACGCTATGAGGCCTCAGGCTGCGTATGGTATTGCAGTGGATAATTTATGCATGCCCCTGCAACGCCGTCCCAACGCACTGGCTCGCCTGCGTTCGCCCGACCACCCCCCCATCACCACCCACAAACGGCTCTTCCTGTCAATCACTGTACTCTGGGTCTGCGTAGCCTCTGCACACGCAGTGCCCATCACAATTGCTGGTTTGTGCACGCGTACTGTGATGCATATGCATGCGCAATGTGAATTAATTGACCGATTGCGGGCGTCTTTGCAACTGCGATCCTTACTGAATCAGGCCCTTACTGCGGAGACTAACAAATGAAGAGGGTCATAAGGATTTTTATTTATTTAGTTATATATATATATATATATTATATTAGGGATGTGCAGGCTCGGATAGGTTCGAGTTTGCACGTGGAGTTCGGATTTTTCCCTCCAAAAAAACGGAACTCAGAAAGAGGCAAAACGTCATCTTACATGGACGAACATCATCATTAAAAGTCCAGGAATGATGATGTTCGTCCATGTAAGATGACGTTTTGCCTCTTTCTGAGTTCCGTTTTTTTGGAGGGAAAAATCCGAACTCCACGTGCAAACTCGAACCTATCCGAGCCTGCACATCCCTATATTATATATATATGTATTTATATACAGTATATGTATATTTTACTAATTATTGAATGTATAGAATTTTTAACCCGTGCAATGCATGAGTCCTGAGCTAGTCTCCCTCACTTTTCCTCCAGCACTCGCTATTTGTTTTTGGGATGGGTGATTATTTCCTATCTTGTAAATAGTAACTAGCATGCGCTCATTGTCAGATTCTTTCCATTACCAGGGCTGACTGGGGCTCGGTAATTATATATAAGTGCTTCTTCCTAGCTACACACATGGGGCCTGATTCTCAGTTACATGCAAATCTAAATGCAGACGGATTTCGGGATTTATAGCAAACTTCTCATGCGTCGTACAATTTAGAGCAATTAAACATGATTCTGAGTCACCTGCATCACCTCTGCTTCTCACATAGGGCTCACTGGGCATTACTAGGTGGCAACAGGTAGTGATGGGGTGCTCACAAGCATTCGGTAGGTGTGTATACAGAGTTGCCTGGTATTAAATAAAGATCTGTTCTTCCAGCTTCCCATCCACACTGCTTATCTGTAAACAAACCACTTAGCAATAAAACCCACGTTTCCCACAGATGAAAAATAAAGCTAACCTGTCAGACGGTTGGTGCACATAGAAATAAATGTTATGCCCATTTGAACTGGCTTCACAAAATGTGAAATTTAGTCAGTCTATATTGGTTACTATTGATAGAAATCTTAGTTAAGCTTTAAGCTGAGGAAGAAAAGCAATAATTGATAGCTGTATGCTTCTTAAGTTGTGTACACATTAAGCGATTTGCAATCGATCTGATAACGTTAATGATTTCCCTTGAACTCCCCGGAACTCCTGGACTAACGATATAGTGCATTCACACTATACAATTTACTAACAATCAAATGATATATCATTTGTCTTTAACAATTTCCAAATCGTCAAATCATTAACAATATATTGTTTGATGTCCCAAAGATGACCATCTTTAAGATTTCATAGAAATATAAATAATGGGCTGTACTATGAGACACCGATGCATGCACAGATCAGTGAGATCCATGCATGCATCTGTTTAAAAAATGTAAAATAAAAAAAATATTACGTGGGATCATTAAAAAGCACATCCAGCCCCGGACTTTTCAAATCAGTCCTGGTTGTGAAAATAAAGGAGACAAAATGAGTAGGGGTACCCAGTATTTACCATAACCAGCACCAGACTCTTTCTAGCGGGGGTGCAATGCCACAGCCAGGGGAACTCTTTCACCGGGCAGTATGCCTGACTACTAGTCAGCCCAAGCTGGAGATCCCTATGGAGATGGGAAACCCCCCAATAAAGGGGTCCCTCTCTCCAGGGTACCCCTGGCCTGGGCTGATAGCCCGGGGCTATCTCCAGCACCCCTGAGCGGTGGGTGCTGGTTTGATAGTGTACAGTGTAGTGTAAAAATAGATGTAAAAACATTGTCTTTTACAGTAGAACTACAGTTCTCAGCAGACTTCCTGGCCTCGCAAGCTGCCAGGACCCAGTCAGGGTGCAGTAAGCTTCAGCTACCGCAGCCTGGCCGCAGGGACAACAACCGCGACTGATTATTCCGATGGGGATTCAAAGCTGCGACCTCAGTCGAAGCGCTGCAATTACGCAGATGCAGCATTGAAATGTCTGACACCTCCTTCTGCATTTGCATTTTAAATGTAAAGAATTGCACAGCCATCCATCTCTGAATCAGGTTCTCTGTTTGTTCTTTGGTTTCTAGGGTGAAATAGCAATGAGAAGGTGTAGAAATATATATTTTTAAGACCAATGCATTTTATTACTCATGGTACCAAACTGCCTCATTCCCACAGTCAAATGTAAAACAATCACTCAGTGGTTGTGTGGAATTGTTGTGACTATTATTATTATTATTATTATCATTTATTTTTATGATGCCACAAGTTTTCCACAGCACCTTACAAAGTACATAAACAAATAGGTGACCAGTGACTTACAGTACAATACAATAGAATACAATTCAGAAGGACATGGATAATATACATTGCTACATTAGCGACCATAACACTCACATAAGCAGAAGAGCATACGTAACCAAGTGTTAGGTGCCCTAGTGGGGAGTAAGAAGTAGATGAAAGTAAAGTAGGGAGAAGCACAAGAGGGTAGAGGGCCCTGCTCATAAGAGCTTACATTCTGAAAGGGAGGGGCAGACAAACAGGTGTGACACAGATGGGGCAGACAGGGAGGAAGGAACATGTAGCAGCAAGTTAGGATGAGAGTACTGGAAGGCTTTGATGAAGTAGTGGGTCTTGAGAGCCTGTTTGAATGATTGTAGAGAGGTGCAGAGTCTGATGAGGAGAGGGAGAGAGTTCCAAAGGAGGGGAGCAGCACAGGCAAAATCTTGGAGGTGGGAGTAGGAGGAAGTAATCAGTTGGCATGAAAGGTGGCCTGCATTAGTTTAGTGAAGAGGGCGGACAGGAGAGTTAAGGGAGATGAGGTCAGAGATGTATATGGGAGAGGAATGGGTGAGGGCTTTGTAGGCGAGTATGAGAACCTTGAATTGGGTTCTGAAAGGGAAGGGGAGCCAGTGGAGGGCTTGTAGGAGAGGGAAGGCTGATGTAGAGCATTTGAAAAGAAAGATGAGCCATGCAGCAGCATTGAGGAAGACTGGAGAGGGGAGAGATGGGAGATGGGGAGGCCAGATAGGAGGAGGTTACAGCAGTCCAATCTGGAGATGACAGTGAGTGCAGGAGGTTTTAGTAGCATCCTGGGTGAGATAGGGTCTGATATTGGAAATATTTTTGACATGGAAATGACAGGACTGCGAGAGGTTCTGGATATGTGGTTTGAAGGAGAGGGATGAGTCCAGGATAACTGGCACACTATGGGGTTAGAGCAGATAGTTGTGCCATCAATTGATAAAAAAAAATTGTGGGAAGAGAAGTTATGTGGGAGAGTGGGAAGACGATCAGCTTTGTCTTGGACATGTTTGAGAAATCCAGGAAGAGATAGCAGAGATACTCCATGTTATCAGTCTAACAGCCTATAGAGCTCTCAAGTCTCTGTATAAGAGGAGAATGAGTGGTTTTCCTCCTGTACTTCTGCCTGTTAGAAATAGTCCTGGCTTCAGATGGAACTAATTTAATCCACTGTAAAGCGCAACAGAATATGCAGGCGCTATATTAGCAAATGTTAATAAACAAAACATAAATGTGAATTTGGCCTTGTAAGCTCACTTTGTATACCCTATCATTTTGGCAACATATTTATTAAACAAGTATCTTATATCGTTTTACTTCTTTTCATTTAGTAGATAACCACCCTTCTTACTGTTTCCTTATGCAAGGTGTATTGGCTCCTTCCTGGCTACAGGGCATCTTCAGGGTTTGTTGGAGGCTGTCTGTCTCAGATGTGACCCTGCTCAGTCCCTGACACCCTCCCCTTTCTAGGCTGCTGCTAAGAACATGGCACATTGCTATCTCTGATTGGCTCTAGCTTCCTTGCGCGTTAAACAGCCCTTCTAGTCGCGCCATGCAGTGGCATGACTCGGTAGCGTCGAGCATCTTCTTGAGCGACTTTTTGTTATGTTATGATATGCGGCATGCCTATGTTCTGTGTGCAAGGGCGGGTGTATCTGCATGTGAAATGCTACGTTACAGTGTCACAGCCATTGCCACTGTAATGTAGTGTTTAGCATGCAGATACACCCAGAGTCGCACACAGAACATAGGCATGTCGCATATCATTTTAATCAGCAGAAGCTGCTTGTGTGTCCTAGTCACATCGCTGTGCGAATAAGACGCATTTGAAGATAAATAGTCCCGCAAAAAGATGCTTGGCGCTACCGAGTCACACTGAGCTCCTGTGTTATGTGTAGCTTGACTTGTAGCACACAGATGATAGATATATTTGGACACATCTGTACTTGGCCAAAATCTTGTTGCTGTTTACATCTCGCAGGATACTACATTTGGGCCAACATATTGTACCTTGGTTATAAAATATTATTTTCCATTTCCCTTGGATTCCCTTGGATTCTATTTTTAAATTGTAAAAGAAAAGGATCTGATAAGTTACATCTAATATAGAATGTGCTGTCTAGCACAAAATGTATTTGTCAGGGTTTCTGAGAAAGTTGAATGACCTCAAAAGAAAGAAATGTCACACGTTTGTCATGATGAGAACAGACATATCTCCTTATAGATAAGTAAAGGAATAAAGGTTTATCACCTGAATCTGGCAAACCTGTCATATGGAAAATAAGCTAACCCTCAGATATAGGTTTGTACTCCTTTAACTATACCGTAACTGCAAGTTTTGGTTCTGGCTATGTAATGATATTTTTAAGATCTAAATAATTATAATATAAAATAAATTCTTTATTCATGTAGACATGGCAAAGCGTTTATAATAATTTTACTAGTAGAGCACGGTTGAATATTTAAAGACTTCTAGAAACAGCGTAAAGCTTAATAGCTGTGCATACAACATATTCAGTGTCTTAAGGGGCACATCCACTAGCAGAAATAGAAACGACTGCACGATTATGACATTGTAATAGTGCAGTCGTTTCACAGTCTGTACTGTGCCTACACTGAACTTTCAGTAGTTCAGTGTAGGCACATCAATCATCCTCTAACCTGCTCAACCTGACGTTATCGTCAGGCAGACCAGGATGTTCGGGCGATGATTGATGTCGGAAATGACCAGTGGGAGTGCGCATCGCTGGTCATTTCCGACATTAATGTGTGCGATTTGTGCCCGATTACTGAGCCATTGCACGATTACGATGTCGTAATCGTGCAATCACTCAGTAATGTCGCTTAGTGGATATGCGGCATAAGTTAAATGTGCTTGGAACCTTATGCAGAGATGTTAGCAGGTGCACCCGAACTGCAACAGCAATGATACCCAGCATCTCACTGCTTTTAACACCCACCAACACCTAACACACATATATCTTTACAATAGCTGTTACTTCCATGTTGTCATAGTGTATCACAGTGGCGTAACTTCATCCCAGGTGCCCGGAGGCAAGATAAATGGTGCCCCCCCCAAACTAAAATGTACCACCCCCCAGCACCTATGCCAGCCCCTGCTGCCGCCGCCCCCCTTATGCAGTTCCTTTTATATAATGCCCCCAGTAGTGGTCCCCCTATGCAGTGCCCGCCTATGTAGTGCTCCCCAGTAATGGTCCCCCTATGCAGTAGCAGTACCTCCAGTAGTGAGCCCCCGGTAGTTGCCCCTAGTAGTGAGCCCCCTGTAGTTGCCCCCAGTAGTGAGCCCCCTGTAGTTGCCCCCAGTAGTGAGCCCCCTGTAGTTGCCCCCAGTAGTGAGCCCCCTGTAGTTTCCCCCAGTAGTGAGCCCCTGTAGTTGCCCCCAGTAGTGAGCCCCCTGTAGTTGCCCCCAGTAGTGAGCCCTCAGTAGTGAGCACCCAGTAGTGAGACCCCTGTAGTTGCCCCCAGTAGTGAGCCCCCTGTAGTTGCCCCCAGTAGTGAGCCCCTAGTAGTTGCCCCAGTAGTGAGACCCCTGTAGTTGCCCCCAGTAGTGAGCCCCCTGTAGTTGCCCCCAGTAGTTGCCCCAGTAGTGAGCACCCTGTAGTTGCCCCCAGTAGTGAGGCCCCTGTAGTTACCCCCAGTAGTGATGGCCATCACCGCGTGCACACACACAAACAAAACAAACAAACAAACACTTACCTTTATCCCCGCTCCAGTGCTGCTGCCGTCCATCCCCGGCGTCCGCTCCTCGGCACTATGGGAGTGACGTCATTACGTCACTCCCATAGTGCACTGCGGGACCCGGAAGACGGAGCTCACTCCTGAGCTCCGTCCCCGACGTCCACTCCTCGGCACTATGGGAGTGACGTTATGACGTCACTCCCATAGTACACTGCGGGACCCGGAAAACGGAGGGAGCTCCGTCCTCCGGCTGCCGCCGGGGGTTTGAATAGGAGCCGGGTGCCCGCTGGTAACACACTCAGCGGGCGCCCAGCAAATGGAGGGTGCAGGGGGTGTGACCGCACCTCTTGCACCCTCTGTAGTTACGCCAATGGAGGTGGAGCACCGATCAGCGGCGCTCCTTCTCCATGCAGCTCCCGGGGACAATGGAGCCAGGTGCCCCCTTCAGGGCTGACGCCTGGCGGCAAATGACTCCATTGTCTCCGGGAGTTCCGCCACTGGTGTATCATTAGTTCTTTATGCTCCATAAGGGTTGGGTACGGGATGCCGGCGCTCGGGATCCCGTAAAGTAAAGATTATTGTCTGATGTGTGTGCATTGGATGCATCTCTATATGCAAGCATTGGCCTTGCAAAGCAGCCAATGGTATCTCACTAGAACTGTAAGCAGCTGTGACAGTTCCATCTCCGAATCAAGCCCTTTGTCACAACTGACTGTGTGACGCAGTCACAACAGCAGTGCCAGTGGAACAGAGTTTCCCCCTACATCCAGATATAAATCTTCTCCAATCATCTAGTAGGTGTATTCATTAATGTTTATTGTAAGGTAACAAGAGAGAGAGAAAGTGACAAAAACACTGGAAAGGGTATCAAGGCAAGATATATATGCCCAAGATTTTTAGCTTCTGTCTGTTAGACAGAAGCTCATTAGCAGCTTTGATTGCCAGAACTCATGTGAGAGGCTGATAAAGAGTGTGTCAGTCTCTGTAGTAAGTCTCTCACTGCCTGGGGAGCAGCTCAGATACTTGTTAAGAGTCACTGTGAGTACTGAATGTAAGTGCTGAGCTAAAGACTTCTATTTTGAGAGAGGGAAACATTTTGTTTCATTCATTTATTTTTATGTTTTGTTTATTTTGTGAATTGTGAAACAATAGTGAAATGGGGGGACCCTGTGATAATAAATGCCACCTGGAGATTGCGTTAAGCATGGTTACCCCATTTCCCCTACTTCTACTCAGCCTTCCCTGCCTTCTGGCTAGTTAGCAGAGCCTGAAATAGGCTTCAGTGATCAGCCTGCGTGTCTGATAGACCATAGTTCTGATCGCAGTTTGAAAAAAGAAAAGTTAGAATAAAAAAAAACTATAACACTTACCTGCACCCAGACTGGGGATCGGTGCTCTGGGACTCTGGCCAGCGATTCTCTGGGATCCTGCTCTCTGACCCAGGTCAGCTGCTCTATGCTTTAAGAGCAGCTGACAGAGGTCACAGGGCACGATTACGGAGACCAGCTGACCGGAGTCCAAGAGGAGTTCACCAGAGCACCGAACACCGGGCAGGTAAGTGTAAGCTTAGCAGCGTCAGCGGTGGTGGTGGAGGGTCGTTGGAAGGTTGTGGGGGCGATCATGAGGGTGGTGAAAGCCAGTGGCGAATGCGCGGTCACAATGTCAGGATATTTTTTGCAAAAAGTTCACTGAAAAGTGGGACAGAGCTTTCTCATGAGCTCTATCTCCGCATGTGATATTTGATACATCCTTGCAATATATTAAAATGTCGCATTGCAAATCTTGATGATATTTTCACATCACATCCGAGATGCGGATTGTGATAAATAGGGCCCTTAATATTTTATTTAAAGCTTGAGTGATTATGCAATGATAGACATACAGTATAATGGGTTAATCAAACCTGCAGAATGCTTCTGAAATGACCCTTGTGGGTTTTTTTTTTTTTACTTTTCTGCCCACTGGAAATCTACTAAGAGAACAAGGATTCAAGTTGTAGTTGGTAAATCTCTGTGCTGTATTGCCTGCAGTTCAATTGGTTAAAATATGAGCAATATGTGTATTTAGGGCCACAGGATAATTTTTTTAGGATTTAACTTTTGGTTTTATTTACAGCTGAATTCAAGATCAAGGCAAGCTCTGGATGAAGCTATTTTTTTCCGTCAAATATACAAACACACAGCAGTTCTGTTTTATGATTCTTTTTTAACATAACCATTTCCCCAACGGGCCAATAAATATTCATTACTAGCTGTATCGGTACACAACAGAAAATATGATTACTGCTGCATGTGCTCTGCCTGTAAGCAAACCGCACAGAGAGTATACGCAGGGCTAAAACATATAGAGTGTGCCAAACAATAAATTATTCATGTTTGGTGGCAAAGACCAGCTTAGAACTGTGTGTGATTAGAGCAATGTGTGATCTCTGGTTTCATTAATCTGCAATGTACTATTTACAGTTCCCTTCTCAGTGGCAAACGCAGGCTTTGCAAAGGGGGGTTTCCAAATACTAGGTTACACAACCAATGACAAAAAAATCTAAACACATACAGGCATAACTTCTCGGGTACTCAATAATCCAAGATTGCTAATCCATTTATTACATCTTTCATCAATGCCTTAATGAAAGAAAATAATAATAAATATATAATTTGCATAGTTGGGCACTCAGAATGAATTGAATACATTTCGGGGGTGCCCTCTATTAGTTCAATTATAGGGAAAATACCATGTGAAGCTTTTCAGCCCCTCCAAGAAATAAAAAGGCGGCATTGAGTTCTCCATAGGAAACAGACACAGATACACTCACTGACAAAGACTACACAGACACACACACTGACACAAACACACACTCACTGACAGAGACACACACAATGACAAAGACTATACAGACACACACTAACACAGACTCACACACTCACAAAGACTACACAGACACACACTGACACACACACACTGACACAAACACACACTCACTGACACAGACACACACAATGACAAAGACTACACAGACACACACATTGACACAGACACACAGTGACACAGGCACAGACTCACAAAGACTACACAGACACACACACTGACAGACACACACTGACACAGACACACACTCACAGACACACACACACACTGACACAGACACACACTCACTGACACAGACAAACACACTGACAAAGACTACACAGACACACACAATGACACAGACACACACTCACTGACACAAACACACTGGCACAGACACACACTGACACAGACACACACACACTGACAAAGACTACAGTGAAACAGATACACACACTGACAAAGACTACACAGACACACACTGACACAGACACACTGACACACACACACTGACACAGACACACACTCACAGACACACACACACACACTGACACAGACAAACACACTGACAAAGACTACACAGACACACACAATGACACAGACGCACACTCACTGACACAGACACTGGCACAGACACACTGACACAGACACACACACACTGACAAAGACTACAGTGACACAGATACACACACTGACAAAGACTACACAGACACACACACACTGACACAGACACACTCACTGACACACACACACTGACACACACACCGACACAGACACACACACTGACAAAGACTACACAGACACACACACTGACACAGACACACACACACTGACAAAGACTACACTGACACAGACACACACACTGACAAAGACTACACAGACACACACACTGACACATACACACACACTGACACAGACACACACACTGACACATACACACACACACTGACACACTGACAAAGACTACACAGACACACACACACACAGACACACACACTGACAAAGAATACACAGGCACACACACACACTGACACATACACACACACTGACACACTGACAAAGACTACACAGACACACACACTGACAAATACTACACAGACACACACTTACATACATACACTGACACACACACACACACACACACACACTGACAAAGACTACACAGACACACACACTGACAAAGACTACACAGACACACACACTGACACACACACACTGACACAAACACACACACACACTGACAAAGACCACACAGACACACACATACACTGACACACACACACTGACACAGACACACACACACACTGACAAAGAATACACAGACAAACACACTGACACAGGGCCCCCCTCCCTGATGTTTCTGCAATTCCAGTCCCACAGCGTCTCTCCAGTACCAGCCAGTCCCCCTTCTGTGTCTGCCAGCTAGCCCCCTTATGTCTCTGCTAGCCCCCCTTTTGTCTCTGCCAGACAGCCCCCCTCATGTCTCTGCCAGCCAGCCTCCCCTATGTCTCTGCCAGCCAGCCCCCTTTATATCTCTGCCAGCCAGCCCCTTTATGTCTCTGCCAGCCAGCCTCCCCTTATGTCTCTGCCAGCCAGCCCCCTTTATGTCTTGCCAGCCAGCCTCCCCTTATGTCTCTGCCAGCCAGCCCCCCCTTGTCTCTGCCAGCCAGCCCCCTCCCCATTATGTCTCTGCCAGCCAGCCCCCGCAGGACATGACACTTACCTTCTCTTTAGGCTGGAATGGATGCTCCTTGCATGCCGCGAGCTGTGGCTTCTACTCTCCCTGTAAGCGGCATGACAAGGGCGCTCCATCTCGTCTTGCTAAAAAAAAAATATTATTGCACAGAGGCCAGCAGCCACGGCAGTATAAGGCAACGGGCCCCCTGTCACTGCAATTGCACGGTGATGGTGGTACTTGTTGCTGGTGAGTGGGTGGTAGGCACGGGAGGGAGGGTGGGCATTCGGAACAGAGGGCTCCCCTTCTCTGACTGTGTGTCCGGGCACAGTCCTAGAGTCCCGGCAGTCCCCCATGATGGCGGCCCTGCATGTGTTGCAAAGGGCTCCACAACCTCACCTTCCAAGGGGTGGATGTGTCTGAGGAAATTAGATTCATCAAGTGCTGCAGAGGGTGTGCATCATGCTCTGCCTTTATTTGTGCCTAAGTGAGCACCAAAGTTTTATCCCCTCCCAATTCAGCACGGCTGCCACTCCCTCATAGGATCTTGCAAGCAGTGCCCCCAGAACCCATGAGCCCAAAGCTGCAGCCTGGTAGACAATTCGTTGATAAGGTGCTGACTATTCGTCTCCCATCACAGCTATAGCTTCCCTGATGCTTTATGTTTCAGGGAAGCTAGATACTTCTTTAAAATGCACAGATTTCAGTTGTAGAACACATAACTATCAGGCCTTGAGTAAATATGTATATTTCTGGAACAAAAATTGATTCTTGCCCAGTTCTTAATCAGGCCCCACATGTTAAAATTTAAAATAATATTTTAAGTGCCATATTGCTTGTTTGTCAGATGTATATGTAATTATGTGTCATCACACTGTAATTTTAAAAGGACCATGGAGACATCTTACTGATATATGTAGAAAAATTATACTACTTTAAACCCCTGACTTTATTAGCAATGTTTTACAGTGTATTTTCTGTTTATTCTAAAGACTAAACTGGTTATTGTTGTGCTTTGTTTTATAACATACTAAATGCTAATGGAATTATTGACTATGTTCAGATTTGTTAGGTCTAAACAAAATCTCAGTAATCAAGCACAACACAGTCAGTTTATCTCTGTGCGGACAAGATGAAATATTCAACATTATGATAATACAGAGCATGTGCCGATCAATAGCTACAGTAGCAATAACAATACAGCAAATTGATGATGAGCCTAATACATTAATCTTTGTACAAAGATATAGTAACCAGAAGCCAATATAGGCAATGCCAATTTCAAGAAGTACTGTTAGTGTACAGTCTTTGTTAATATAATTAAAATGGTATTTATAATGAAAAAGCTTTAAAAGAACATATACTTGTAGATATACTTCTTTTAGGTATAAATAATACTACCATGTATTTAAAAAAAAAAAATTATTTACAAAGTTTTTGCTGTTCCTGATATTTTTCTTAAAAATTTTGACATGGAAGCAGATATGTTTATGATCAGGGCAAGATTAAAAATAAGGCGATTGGAGCTCTAGCTCACTGCTCCCCATGAAAATAGGCCCACAGAATAAGCTGCAGTTTGCGTACCCCTTGCAGTGCAGCATGACTAGCATCAGGAAACTCACAGAGGGGGCAGTGCTGCCCGTGTCATACAGTGCGTCTGCCTCCCGCCCACCCTGCTAACCACCTCCCACCCTATTGTCTGCCTCCACTAGTGTTCAGTGTCTATGTTACCTTTAACCATAATAAGTAATATTCTCCAAACCAGTATACTTAAGAATTTGTCATTTTATTAATTAATTAAATAATTAGATCAAGCCCTTAACTGGGACATATTCTCCCAGGGTTATAATGCAGGAATAACAACCATTGACATTGTCACACAGTTCAGATATTCAGATTATACGCCCCTTTCATACACCCACTAACATTATCAGATAGACAAAGCTTATTTTTGTTAACTCCTCCTTAGCAATCAGACTCGAAACTGAATTCCTTTCGAGTGATACTCATGGAGTGCTGCATCCCATATTTAGTCTGAATAGTTTCCCCAACACAAGGACACATATATGGGCATGATCTCATTCACTTTGATAGATAAACAGTTTCCCTAGGGAGCGGCCTTAAAGACATCACACTAGTTTCCATTTAAATCTGAGTTTGGACAGAGAAACAAAATGGAAGTACCAATGCCCTATTACATCTCATGTACTGCTTCATTATACAGCATAAAGCATACGTAAATCGACATCAGAATCTGACATGCTCTGATGCTGTGGCTGATCCTTCCTCCAGGACCAGCTACCCATGGGCTGCTGCATTGTAGTATGAATGGCCACTGACCATCAATGGTTATGGCAGAGATCCAATGGATCACCACCATGGATGGCATAGAGCCAAGCAATGTTTTTTCTTTGTTTCCTCCATGTGCCAAGACACATAGCTTAGCCCCGCCTCCAACATGACCAGAGAAGCACTACCCCCACTCTCTGATTGGCCAGTCAGCGCGGCCAGTATTAAAACAGGGATGCCCATCAGTGTATGAAACTACCGACGGTTCACAGCTAATGGTTTCATACCATCGAGGTCAATCACCAATGATACCATCGATGCTGACCTTCGATTGTTAACCTACCAATGGACATCCCTACACTGTAGTGAGTAGACAAATTTCCAGAGTGGCCCCTCCCATGACCAGGACCACCCCTTTCTTGCTCCTATATAGAGCTATTTACCTCTTTTCTTCTACTCCTCCCATCACATCCTCAGGCCCACCCTTCCTTACCCCCTATTCTGTTTGAGACTGCCTCCCTCTATACTTTTCCTCTTGCCTCTGGAGCTGCTCTGCATGTAGAGACCACAGCAAAGGTACAGAGAAATTTTGCCTTTGTAAAGTATGTTCAAATGTTATACAGTGATGTAGTGTAGTGATATAGTGTGGCGTAGTTAGTGCAGTTATATAGTCTATGGAAGTAGTGTAGTAATGTTGTTTGCAGAGGATGTGCAGTTATGTAGTGTGCAGAGAGAGTACAGTTATGTAGTGTGGAGAGGAAGTGCAGTTATGTAGTGTGAGAAGGAAGTTAAGTTATGTAATGTGGAGAGGAAGTACAGTTATGTAGTGTGGAGAGGATGTGCTGTTATGTAGTGTGAGAAGGACATGCAGTTATGTAATGTGGAGAGGATGTGCAGTTATGTAGTGTGGAGAGGAAGTGCAGTTATGTAGTGTGAGAAGGAAGTGCAGTTATGTAGTGTGAGAAGGAAGTGCAGTTAGGTAATGTGGAGAGGATGTAGAGTTATGTAGTGTGGAGAGGAAGTGCAGCTATGTAGTGTGAGAAAGAAGTGCAGTTATGTAATGTGGAGAGAATGTACAGTTATGTAGTGTGGAGAGGAAGTGCAGTTATCTAGTGTGAGAAGGAAGTGCAGTTATGTAGTGTGAGAAGGACGTGCAGTTATGTAATGTGGAGAGGATGTGCAGTTATATAGTGTGGAGAGGAAGTGCAGTTATGTAGTGTGAGAAGGAAGTGCAGTTATGTAATGTAATATGGAGAGGATGTATAGTTATGTAGTGTGGAGAGGAAGTGCAGTTATGTAGTGTGAGAATGAAGTGCAGTTATGTAGTGTGATAAGGAAGTGCAGTTATGTAATGTGGAGAGGATGTACAGTTATGTAGTGTGGAGAGGAAGTGCAGTTATGTAGTGTGGAGAGGATGTGCAGTTATGTAGTGTGGAGAGGATGTGCAGTTATGTTTTGTGAGAAGGAAGTGCAGTTATGTAGTGTGAGAAGGAAGTGCAGTTATGTAATGTGGAGAGGAAGTAGAGTTATGTAGTGTGGAGAGGAAGTGTAGTTATGTAGTGTGAGAAGGACGTGTAGTTATGTAATGTGGAGAGGATGTGCAGTTATGTAGTGTGGAGAGGATGTGCAGTTATGTAGTGTGGAGAGGTAGTGCAGTTATGTAGTGTGGAGAGGAAGTGCAGTTATGTTGTGTGAGAAGGAAGTACAGTTATGTAGTGTGAGAAAGAAGTGCAGTTATGTAGTGTGGAGAGGATGTACAGTTATGTAGTGTGGAGAGGATGTTCAGTTATGTAGTGTGAGAAGGAAGTGCAGTTATGTAGTGTGAGAAGGAAGTGCAGTTATGAAATGTGGAGAGGAAGTACAGTTATATAGTGTGGAGAGGAAGTGTAGTTATGTAGTGTGAGAAGGACGTTCAGTTATGTAGTGTGGAGAGGAAGTGCAGTTATGTAGTGTGAGAAGGAAGTTCAGTTATGTAATGTGGAGAGGATGTACAGTTATGTAGTGTGGAGAGGAAGTGCAGTTATGTAGTGTGAGAAGGAAGTGCAGTTATGTAGTGTGAGAAGGAAGTGCAGTTATTTAATGTGGAGAGGATGTACAGTTATGTAGTGTGGAGAGGAAGTGCAGTTATGTAGTGTGAGAAGGAAGGGCAGTTACGTAGTGTGAGAAGGAAGTGCAGTTATGTAATGTGGAGAGGATGTACACTTATGTAGTGTGGAGAGGATGTGCAGTTATGTAGTGTAGAGAGGAAGTGCAGTTATGTTGTGTGAGAAGGAAGTGCAGTTATGTAGTGTGAGAAGGAAGTGCAGTTATGTAATGTGGAGAGGAAGTAGAGTTATGTAGTGTGGAGAGGAAGTGCAGTAATGTAGTGTGAGAAGGAAGTGCAGTTATGTAATGTGGAGAGGATGTACAGTTATGTAGTGTGGAGAGGATGTGCAGTTATGTAGTGTGGAGAGGAAGTGCAGTTCCTGAGTGAGGAGTTCCGTGTAGTTGGAAGAATCCGGAAAAGGTCTCCGGAGGTTTGTAATCCACAGGTGTAATGTAGGGCTGGTGTGGGCTGTAAATAAAGCAATTCTGAAGCCGTTAAGAGGCCAAGGTACTCGGAGCAAACAAATCCTTCCCAATCTCTCTGAGTGAGGAATGCCACTTGCAGTGAGTTCACACGATGTAGTGGAACTAGAAAGTACACCTACGTGTTTCAATGTCCTCCTGACGGATTGTTCCAACTACACGGAACTCCTAGAGCGACTTCTTACCTCACTAACAGCGTGCTCCCCGCTGGTTGGGTTGAGTAACAAATAATGGGTCAATTCTACCCGGGTTGCAGGGAAAATCCACACCGCTACAAAAAACAGTTACTCAATATGTGTCTGACTGATATGCTGCTGATAAAGTATATGCACGGCTACTAAATTGCCTCCAGCTTGGAATTGTCTCCTAATGAGGAACATTTTATTACTGTCCATTTGCTACAGTGCTTCATATTCCAGGACTTTTTAAATGACTGCTCTTCTATTAATATAAGCTGCATTGTCCGTATATTATTACGGCTCCACTTATTACAGCTATTAGCATTAAGTTGATATGTGTCTTTTTATTACTATTGTCTTTTATTAAATTATTTACTTATGTACAAACTGCTTTGAGTGAATTTTATCCTAGTTTTTAGATTCTGCAGTTGCTACTGTTGTGTCTGGTACTTTTATTATACTGAGAATGACTCCCCCACACAGCTGCATTTGAATCTAAAAAGACTTATTTATCTCTTCAGCGCTTGGGTTTTCTGTCTGTTTTACATGTAGTGTGGAGAGGAAGTGAAGTTATGTAGTGTGAGAATGAAGTGCAGTTATGTAATGTGGAGAGCATTTGCAGTTATGTAGTGTGGAGAGGAACTGCAGTTATGTAGTGTGAGAAGGAAGTACAGTTATGTAGTGTGAGAAGGAAGTACAGTTATGTAGTGTGGAGAGGAAGTACAGTTATGTAGTGTGAGAAGGAAGTACAGTTATGTAGTGTGTGAAGGAATTACAATTATGTAGTGTGAGAAGGAAGTACAGTTATGTAGTGTGAAGAGGATGTGCAGTTATGTAGTGTGGAGAGGAAGTGCAGTTATGTAGTGTGGAGAGGATGTACAGTTATGTAGTGTGGAGAGGAAGTAAAGCTATGTAGTGTGAGTAGGAAGTACAGTTATGTAGTGTGGAGAGGATGTACAGTTATGTAGTGTGGAGAGGAAGTGCAGTTATGTAGTGTGAGAAGGAAGTACAGTTATGTAGTGTGGAGAGGATATACAGTTATGTAGTGTGGAGAGGAAGTGCAGTTATGTAGAGTGAGAAGGAAGTACAGTTATGTAGTGTGAGAAGGAAGCACAGTTATGTAGTGTGGAGAGGATGTACAGTTATGTAGTATGGAGAAGAAGTGCAGTTATGTAGTGTGAGAAGGAAGGGCAGTTATGTAGTGTGTAGAGGACGTGCAGTTATATATGTGTGAAGAGGAAGTGCAGTTATGTAGTGTGTAGAGGATGTGCAGTTATGTAGTGTGAGAAGGAAGTACAGTTATGTAGTGTGAAGAGGATGTGGAGGTATGTAGTGTGAGAAGGAAGTGCAGTTATGTAGTGTGGAGAGGATGTGCAGTTATGTAGTGTGGAGAGGAAGTGCAGTTATATAGTGTGTAGAGGAAGTGCAGTTATGTAGTGTGGAGAGGAAGTGCAGTTACTGTAGGTAGTGTGGAGAGGATGTGCAGTTATGTAGTGTGGAGAGTAAGTGCAGTTATTTAGTGTTGAGGGGAAGTACAGATATGTAGTGTGAGAAGGAAATGTAGTTATGTAGTATGGGGAGGAAGTGCAGTTATGTAGCGTGGAGAGGAAGTGCAATTATGTGGTGTGGAGAGGAATTGTAGTTATGTAGTGTGAGAAGGAAGGGCAGTTATGTAGTGTGGAGAGGTAGAGTAGTGTTGTTGTGTGAAGAGAAAGTACAGTTGTGTAGTGTGGAGAAGAAGTGCAGTTATGTATTGTGAGAAGGAATTGCAGTTATGTAGTGTGGAGAGGAAGTGCAGTTCTGCAGTGTGAGAAGAAAGTGTACTTATGTAGTGTGGAGAGGTAGTGCAGTTATGCAGTGTGGAGAGGAAGTGCAGTTATGTTGTGTGAGAAGGAATTGCAGTTATGTAGTGTGAGAAGGAAGTGCAGTTATGTAGTGTGGAGAGGACAAGCAGTTATGTAATGTGGAGGGGATGTGCAGTTATGTAGTATAGATCTCAGGAGGTTTGTAATCCACAGGTGTAATGTAGGGCTGGTGTGGGCTGTAAGTAAAGCTGTTCAGATGCCGTTCAGAGGCCAAGGTACTCGGGGCAAACAAATCCTTCCCGATCTCTCTGAGTGAGGAATGCCACTTGCAGTGAGTTCTCACAGAATGTAGTGGAGCTAGAAAGTACACCTACGCGTTTCAACGTCCTCCTGACGGATTCTTCCAACTACATGGAGCTCCTAGAGCGGCTTCTTACCTCACTAACAGCGTGCTCTCCACTGGTTGGGTAGAGTACCAAAGCCAGCCATCCGTGGACCCGGTCTGTCATCTCCGCTATTCCCGGATTCTCTCAGCAAATAATGAGATAATTCTACCCTGGTTGCAGGGAACATCCACACCGCTACAAAAACCAATTACTCAATATGTGTCTGACTGAAATGCTGCTGATAAAGTATATGCACTGCTACTAAATTGCCTCCAGCTTGGAATTGTCTCCTAATAAAGAACATTTTATTACTGTCCATTTGCTACAGTGCTTCATTCTCCAGGACTTTTTAAATGACTGCTCTTCTATTAATATAAGCTGCATTGTCCGTATATTATTACGGCTCCACTTATTACAGCTATTAGCATTAAGTTGATATGTGTTTTTTTATTATTATTGTCTATTATTATATTATTTACTTATTTACAAACTGTTTTGAGTGAATTTTATCCTAGTTGTTAGATTCTGCAGTTGCTATTGTTGTGTCTGGTACTTTTATTATACTGAGAATGATTCCCCCACACAGCTGCATTGGAATCTAAAAAGACTTATTTAAGTCTTCAGCGCCTGGGCTTCCTGTCTGTTTTACATGTAGTGTGGAGAGAAAGTGCAGTTATGTAGCGTGAGAAGGACGTGCAGTTATGTAATGTGTAGAGGATGTACAGTTATTTAGTGTGAGAAGGAAGTGCAGTTATGTAGTGTGAGAAGGAAGTGCAGTTATGTAGTGTGTAGAGCATGTGCAGTTATGTAGTGTGGAGAGGAAGTACAGTTATGTAGTGTGGAGAGGAAGTGAAGTTATGTAGTGTGGAGAGGAAGTGCAGTTATGTAGTGTGGAGAGGAAGTGCAGTTATGTAGTGTGGAGAGGATGTGCAGTTATGTAGTGTGGAGAGGAAGTGCAGTTATGTAGTGTGAGAAAGAAGTGCAGTTATGTAGTGTGGAGAAGGAAGTGCAGTTATGTAGTGTGGAGAGGAAGTGAAGTTATGTAGTGTGGAGAAGGAAAGAGAATTTATGTAGTGTGGAGAGGTTGTGCAGTTATGTAGTGTGGAGAGGAAGGTCAGTTATGTAGTGTGAGAAGGAAGTGTAGTTATGTAGTGTGGAGAAGGAAGTGCAGTTATGTAATGTGTAGAGGATGTGCAGTTATGTAGTGTGGAGAGGATGTGCAGTTATGTAGTGTGGAGATAAAGTACAGTTATGTAGTGTGGAAAGGAAGTGCAGTTATGTAGTGTGGAGAGGAAGTGCAGTTATATAGTGTGGAGAAGATGTGCAATTATGTAGTGTGGAGAGGAAGTGCAGTTACATAGTGTGGAGAGACACAGTTATGTAGTGTGAGAAGGAAGTGCAGTTATGTAGTGTGAAGATGAAGTGTAGTTATGTAGTGTGAGAAGGAAGTGCAGTTATGTAGGGTGGAGAGGATTAAATAGTGTGGAGGGGAAGTGCAGATCTGTAGTGTGGAGGGGAAGTGCTGTTACGTAGTGTGAGAAGGAAGTGCAGTTATTTAGTGTGGAGAGCATGTGCAGTTATGTAGTGTGGAGAGGAAGTACAGTTATGTAGTGTGGAGAGGAAGTGCAGTTATGTAGTGTGGAGAGGAAGTGCAGTTATGTAGGGTATAAAAGGAAGTGCGGTTATGTAGTGTGAGAAGGAAGTGCAGTTATGTAGTGTGGAGAGGATGTGCAGTTATGTAGTGTGGAGAGGAAGTGCAGTTATGTAGTGTGAGAAAGAAGTACAGTTATGTTGTGTGGAGAAGGAAGTGCAGTTATGTAGTGTGGAGAGGAAGTGAAGTTATGTAGTGTGGAGAAGGAAAGAGATGTTATGTAGTGTGGAGAGGTTGTGCAGTTATGTGGTGTGGAGAGGAAGGTCAGTTATGTAGTGTGAGAAGGAAGTGTAGTTATGTAGTGTGGAGAAGGAAGTTCAGTTATGTAGAGTGGAGAGGATGTGCAGTTATGTAGTGTGGAGAGGAAGTGTAGTTATGTAGTGTGGAGAGGATGTGCAGTTATGTAGAGTGGAGAGGATGTGCAGTTATGTAGTGTGGAGAGAAAGTACAGTTATGTAGTATGGAGAGGAAGTGCAGTTATGTGGTGTGGAGAGGAAGTGCAGTTACATAGTGTGGAGAGACACAGTTATGTAGTGTGGAGAGGAAGTGCTGTTATGTAGTGTGAGAAGGAAGTGCAGTTATGTAGTGTGAAGAGGAAGTGTAGTTATGTAGTGTGAGATGGAGGTGCAGTTATGTAGGGTGGAGAGGATTAAATAGTGTGGAGGGGAAGTAGAGATCTGTAGTGTGGAGGGGAAGTGCTGTTACGTAGTGTGAGAAGGAAGTGCAAGTATGTAGTGTGAAGAGGATGTGCAGTTATGTAGTGTGGAGAGGAAGTGCCGTTATGTAGTGTGGAGAGGAAGTGCAGTTATGTAGTGTGGAGGGGAAATGCAGATATGTAGAGTGAGAAGGAATTGCAGTTACTATATGTAGTGTGGAGAGGATGTGCAGTTATGTAGTGTGGAGAGTAAGTGCAGTTATGTAGTTTGGAGAGTAAGTGCAGTTATGTAGTGTGGAGAGGAAGTGTAGTTATGTAGTGTGGAGAGGAAGTGCTGTTATGTTTTATGAGAAGGAATTGCAGTTATGTAGTGTGGAGAGGAAGTGTAGTTATGTAGTGTGGAGAGATAGTGTAATGTTGTTGTGTGGAGAAGAAGTGCAGTTATGTTATGTGAGAAAGAAGTCCAGTTATGTAGTGTGGAGAGAAAGTACAGTTATGTAGTTTGGAGAGGAAGTGCAGTTATTTAATGTGAGAAGGAAGTGTAGTTATGTAGTGTGAAATGGAAGTGCAGTTATGCAGTGTGGAGAGGAAGTGTAGTTATGTAGTGTGGAGAGGATTAAATAGTGTGTAGAGGAAGTGCAGTTATGCAGTGTGGAGAGGAAGTGCAGTTATGTAGTGTGGAGAGGAAGTGTAGTTATGTATTGTGAAAAGGAAGTGCAGTTATGTAGTGTGGAGAGGATTAAATAGTGTGTATAGGAAGTGCAGTTATGTAGTGTGGAGAGGAATTGCAGTTATGTAGTGTGAGAATGAAGTGCAGTTATGTAGTGTGAAGAGGACGTGCAGTTATGTAGTGTGGAGAGGAAGTGCAGTTATGTAATGTGAGAAGGAAGTGCAGTTATGTAATGTGAGATGGAAGTGCAGTTATGTAGTGTTGAGAGGAAGTGCAGTTATGTAGTGTGGAGGGGAAGTGCAGATATGTAGTGTGCAGGGGAAAATGCAGACATGTAGTGTGAGAAGGAAATGCAGTTATGTAGTGTGGAGAGGAAGTGCAGTTATGTAGTGTGGAGGGGAAGTGCAATTATGTAGTGTTGAGAGTAAGTGGAGTTATGTAGTGTGGAGAGGAAGTTCAGTTATGTTGTGTGAGAAGGAAGTGCAGTTATGTAGTGTGGAGAGGTAGAGTAGTGTTGTCGTGTGGAGAGAAAGTACAATTATGTAGTGTAGAGATGAAGTGCAGTTATGTATTGTGAGAAGGAATTGCAGTTATTTAGTGTGGAGAGTTAGTGCAGTTTTGTTGTGTGGAGAGGTAGTGCAATTATGCAGTGTGGGGAGGTAGTGTTGTGGTGTGGAGATGAAGTGCAGTTATTTAATGTGGAGAGGAAGTGCAGATATGTATAGTGGAGAAGTAGAGCAGTTATTCAGTGTGGGAAGGTAGTGGAGTGTTGTTGTGTGGAGAGGAAGTGCAGTTTTGTAGTGTGGAGAGGTAGTGTAGTTATGCAGTGTGGGGAGGTAGTGTAGTTTTGTTGTGTGGAGAGGAAGTGCAATTATTTAATGTGGAGAGGAAGTGCAGATATGTATAGTGGAGATGTAGACTAGTAATGCAGTGCGAGGTGGTAGTGTAGTGTTGTTGTGTGGAGAGGAAGTGCAGTTATGTAGTGATGGAGGAAGTCCACCTAATATACATTGAAAAAGCCAGTTCCACATAAAATACATCGAAACAAACAGATTCATGTTAAATTATATGTACTGTTATATAATGCCCCCTTTCACATTTTGCCACACAGTGCCCAAATTTCACATGCCACACATGGGACTTGGGTGCTTTTAATTGGCTGAGCTGTGGCTCTTTTTGGATTGACTGCTGTTTGGCGGTGCCACCCTCTGCCGGGACTGCAATGATGCCTAGGTCACGTGCCCAGCTCACCCTGCCCCAGATATGCCACTGCTTCTAACTGTCATGTATTTGAAAAATGACAGGAGCTGTTTGGTAGGAGCATAATTTAAGACAACGAGTGATAACAAGAATATCACTCATTGATAAATCTTGGTAGGTAGCATAGTGATGTAGTGTGGCGAGGTAGATATAGGGCAGGAATGTAGTGTGGGGAAGTAGTGTAGTGATGTAGTGCAGTGATATAGTGCATAGGTGAGATGTAGGGTAGTGATGTAGTGTGGGGAGGTAGCATAGTGATTAAGTGATGGGATATAGGGCCTGATTCAGACCTGCTCGCAAGCACTATGCGCTCTCAAGAGGGTTGATGGTTGTGCATTGTGCACGCATGGCGTGCGCAGGCCCCGTATCGAGTGAGAAATTCACTTGCTCTGGGGCTTGCTACAAACGGGGCGGCTGTCGATGTTGATCGACAGCTTGCTCCGTTTTGTAGGTGGGGTGGGGAGGTGGCTGGACAAACGGAGGCATTCCTGAAGGAAAGCCTGCCGTTTGTGGGCAGCTCTACTGACATCACGAGTGATGTCAGTAGTAAGCTTCCGGCTCTATTAGAGCCGGAAGCTCACTGGGGCTTGCGGCAGACGAGAGCCTACCACAAGGGTCTCGTTGCAAGCTCGATGGTCATGATGGTCGCGACCATCACCTGGCCACACGCAAAAGCTGTGGGTGGTCACCCACAGCTTAGCGAGCGGCCAGGAGGCCGGCTTTTAAAAAAAAAAAGCGGCCGTCCTCATTCAGAGCGAGCGTTCGCTTTTTGCGAGCGGCTCTGAATGAGGTCCATAGTGTGTAGAGGTAGTGTAGTGATGTGGTGTGTGGAGGTAGCATAGTATTATAGTGTGTGTAGGTAGTGTGGGGAGGTAGTGCAGTGATATACTGTAGGGCTTAATTCAGAGTTGTAGGGTAATGCTGCCGGAACTGCATCTGTGTATGCAGCTGCAATACAAAAATATGCAAATGTTGCAGCCACCAGGAGATGCACAGAGATGCCCACCAGTGGCTTTGCAAAACCAAGCATCTGCATAATATCTTGCAGCATCTGCGTACAAAGATGCAGCATCGATCGCAAATCATTCGATTGTTGCAGTCCTAAGTGAGTCTATGGTCCACCAGAATGGCTGTGGGAATTGAGATGCCAGAGCCATATTCCTTGCGTATTGACTCGCAGTTGCAGGGAGAGACATGTCCCCGAAACGGTCACAAAAAGCTTGCGTTCCTTGCTTCAGCTCCCCATTTTCTCCCTCAACGCTCCCTGACAATCATACTGCGAATAAACACTCGCTGCAGGCGACTATGGTAATGTACCTTGACTCCTGGGCAGTGAGATAACTACATAGCGTACAACTCTAAATCAGGCCCATAGTGTGGAGATGTAGTGTGGGGAGGTAGTGCAGTGCTATAGTGTGCCACCACACACCCCTGCCTACCTGGGAGAACTCCTCTGCTATGCTGATCACACCCTTTGCAGCTGCACACAATAAGTCCTTCATAAATTTAAGCTCTAGGTCAGTGGTGAGGAACCTTTTTTCGGCCGAGGGCCGTTTTGATATATATTACATTATTTGCGGGCCTGGTTCAGGCCATGCACCCACCACTTGACGTCACATGAGGGCGGGGCCACAATCGCCAGTGATTACAGCATTGCCCTAAGCATCCTGAGGAGGCTCCGGGGAGCTGTTAGTGCAGCGATGTGACCGTCTGAAGCATCCTAAGGATGCTCCAGTTGGCACTGCTGCATAGATTCTGGCTGCAGGGTGCTATCCTAGGCACCCTGCTGGCCAAATGAGGCTAGCAGAAAAAAGCTCTGAGGGCCAGAGCAAATGATTCCGAGGGCCTTATAAGGCCCCCGACCTGAGGTTCCCCATCCCTGCTCTAGGCCCATGTCAACTTTAATCTGGCACTTTGTATGATCCAGGGCTGGCAATTTCATGATACTCATATAAATATCTAAGTCCAAGCAAGTACAGTAGATGATTACGAAAATGTGACTGAAGCAGACCTTTAGGAGGAGCATCTTTTGCACTATGCCGAAGCGTACAGAAAAGCATCCGCAGCAGCGTCTATTGGCAGCCGTCCATCTGGGACTTATGCAAATACCGCTACAGACTCCTTTTCCCCTGTGTACATCCGTGCGGCCGAATGTGCAAGAACTGAGATACCCACTATCAGCGTCCGTACAGCATCCGTACACACAGTAATACCGATTTGTGCATCCTTACACGCCACCATTGAAACTTGCACCAGCCTTACGGCAAGCGCAGTTTCTCTGTCCCTGTATGGCTTCCTATGTATGTGACCCACCCGTGACTCTCCCATAATATGCCCATTGTACGACCTATTTTTGCATGTCACCATCTCCCTGTCACCGCCCAGCAAGGGCCACTACATTTTCAAAACACTTCTCCTGCATGCACTTGAAATAATAACTATGACTCTGCACTGAGAGAATCAGGACATGCATGTTCCATTACACCCAGCATCGGCAGTGCATACACCTCTGAATTAGGCCCATATGCTAATGATGATGACTTGTTGTAAAGTGTATCCTGTGGATACATATATGTGCATTACACCTCATTTAATGAGACATTTTCAGTGCTCAATTTTTAATTGCATTGCTATTTGATATATTTTTGTGACATATTGGTAAAAAGAGCTAATACCTACAAAGTGTATTTTTATCTTCCGGCAAACATGTTGACGACTTTGCACTATTTGCATTTCAAACATGGAAACACTCTAAACATTTCATTTGAATTATGACAGAACAGAACTATTTGTAGAGCCATTAGAAGTCGCTGAAGAATTTCCCTTATGTACAGTTGTTCAAAATACAATTGTCATGTGAGTGGAAGCACGAAGCATTTGTATTTTACAGATGAATCCTTTCCCTGCATCTCCCAAATCCTTGGTCTCATCTCCAGCAACTTCATCATTTTATAATGATCCCGCCATTACCAGTAACAATTACTTCTCCAGCTTTCTTGTTAAATAGGATGTCAGCCTTAAAGGAGTAACTGCTACCCATACCAGCAGAGATTAGTTTATCTGGAACTGTGGGGGTCCCCGACATGGACAGACAAAGGACCTGATGCAGCAAAGACCGCAGTTGCTAATAAGCATGCAATCGACTGATTGTTGCATTCTGCGCATGCTTATGCATTGCAGTGCGCGTGCGCAAAATAGCCATTGCGATCGGGACTGTGATTGCAGAGACTACGCAGACCCATAGCAGAGTGATTGACAGGAAGTGCTGTTTGTTGGTGGTGATGGGGGGGGGGGTCGGGCGAACGCAGGCGTGCCAGTGTGTTTCAACGGTGTTGCAGGGGCATGCATAAATTAGGCACTGCGATGCCCTACGCAGCCATACTACTGATAGCGTATTTGGCTGTTAGCAATTTCTGTATAAGGGATTGTGCAAGTGTGCATATGGGTCCGATGTTACTCAATGTTACCGATTGTTTCACTATATTATTATAAATGTGAGACAAGGGAAAGTGGGTTCCTTATGTGAGGCTGTGATCACAATGTTATACTGCGATAGTAATGCATTTTCATATAACCGCTGATATTAGCAACTGCGTTGCGTGTGCAATAGCAAAATAGCGACCCGTGCTGAATCAGGCCCATAGTTACTTGGGGAAGAGGTGTTTATTATTCTTTAAAACAAAATTTGGATCTATCTCTTTACATTTGAAAACCCAAATACAGATGTGTCCTTGCTCATCTAGCCTCAATACGCCATGCAGCGCAATATGCCTGGCGTGAGTGAGCCGTCAGGTCCCCTGCAACTCTGCGTCTAAGATATGTGACACTTGTACATGTGTGTGCAACAGAGACTGTAAACGGAACTTGTATGCTGATTGAGAGACTGAGTCACACACAGATATACAAGTGTCACATATCAAATTAATCAGTATAGTCTCTGGTGCGTCCTAGTCATTTTGGCAAAAAAAGACGCAATGAAGACACCTGTCTCTAGCAGAGTCTCACAAGACCAGGCGCGCCAGGAGGGGCTATTTGACGCAACTACAGTATACTGGATGAGACAGTTATGTATAGATGTAATAAACACATTCAAATGTACAACAGGGACGTATTTTTTATGTACAGACCTGAGCTCCCCCTACTGTCATCATTAACTTAAGATCCTAACAAGACTATTGGCCTAATTCAGTGCTGGATGCTGTTAGCATCGATAATTACATATGCTAATGCCCCAGGAGGCATCTTGTGAAAATAAACAAATGCAGACCCTTGCTTCAGCACTCGACATGCCCCCATTTTCAGGACAGCTGCCTGACGCTACCCCCTTCCCGCCCCAAAAATCTGCAACCTATCAGGCTGCGGCGTAGGGGGCACTGTGTGTGTAACCCCATCTGGTTTGCGTACAGCTCTGAATCAGGCTCTACTGTATGTAGGCTGGATTTGACTGTTTCCAGCATGAGTGCATCCATCTGGACCCTCTATCCCACAAAAGTAAGTGCAGACTTATTGCATGAAGCAGTCACCACGCACATGTTTCAGGGCTGGGAGCAAAGCAGAAAAAAAGAGCAAATTTGCACTTTAGCAAAACATTTTGCACTGCAGGTGGGGCAGATTTAAAATGTGCAGAGAGATTCAGAGTTGGCAATTGCTTGTCCTAGCTGAACTCTAAAGCCTCCACATCTATTGTTCACATACTGTACATAGTCATTTCCATTTGGACTACCTGCACTAGTCCAAATGGAAATGACAAAACAGTAATCCAGATTGACTTGATATAATTAATATAGCCTCAATGCATGTGACTTTGCTGCATAGTGCCGAGAACTAGGTCACATGACATGCCCGTAGGTCCTCTCCCCAGCCACTGACCTAACAGCACGACTCGGCGACCCTGCTTATGCTCATAGCTGGGAACCAGTCAGATGCTATCTCTCATCAAAGTGTTCAAGGTGACACGTCTGGCACACGTTCCAGGGTTGCTGGCCCCTGCCCCAAAGTATATATTTTTTTATATTTTATTGTACAGCATTGTTCCTGCAGAGTTTCTGAAAAAGAAAAAGCATTTCTAAATAATTATGACTGTACCTCTGATAGTTCCATATTTTTAGGTGTATAAATCATTTAACCAAGCTACTAAGATAATGTATAAATATAGGGACTTAAAGATGTGAATATAGCTAAATAACTGGAGATATATTATATCTTTATAATTGCTAAAAATTCTACAAAAACAATGGAATATGTCCATTTTTTCTTCTATAAGCGAAAGTTTCCCTATCTAAGCGGGTCTCTTCAATGCTCAGTACGTTACTTTGACAAAAACATTCAATACTCATAATAGTGATTATTTAATGTGGGAGGTGAATTATACCTCTTTTCCATTTGAATGCCGGGTCGCACCCGGAATTACGTTCACGCGCTCATTCCGGGTGTGACCAAGCTGAGACGCCTTACACCAATGCCGAGTAGATGACATCATTGGAATCACATGATGAGCCTGCGCTTGGATATGATCTCATGTGTTCAACCCTTCTCGTGACCAGGGTTGAAATGCCGGGTCACTCTACCCGGCTTATTTCAACCTGGCCCTTTCACACTGTGCAATAACCCAGGTTATTTCTGGCAGTGTAAAAGGGGTATTAGAAATGAGTTGGGATAGGGCAGCAGGCTGTTTACAACTCTATCTGACATCTAAATAAATTACCAAATCATTATTGCACTTAATTAGATTACTTTAACCATTCGGCACCAGTTTTAGGTAGACGTGTTAATATGTTTGTAGACATATTTGGCTCTGGACAACACTCTTCTAATACATGTGAATGGTTAATATGGCAGACAATATAACTGAATGTGCATACTCAAGCAGTTAGCAGATCCTTGAAATATGAACAGTGTTTAGCTTTTCACTAATTAAAAGTCTACCTGCAGAGCTGCTAATAAGTATCTGTGAGCTAAGTGGAAGCTCTGCACCATAAATTGTCCATCGAACCATCAACTTGTTATAGATTCATATTAACAATAAGCAAAATGACTCAGCAAAGTCTCAGGTTAACAAAAGATGAATTTATTTTTATTATATAAACTATTTATTTTTTCATTCTATTTTTATTTTTCTGCTATTGCTTTATTTAAGTAACATTTTTATTAATTGCTATTGGTTTGTTTAAATGAAAACATAGCAGCATTATTTCTCTACTTAATAGCTTGGATTCAAAACGAACATTTAGGGAGGAAAAAACATAATTATTGTGCATTATTGTGTCTGATTCAGTATGGATCGCAATTGCAATTGCAGCTGCGTAATTGCACGCAATAAAGCTGCAAAAACATGCTAATGCCTGACACAGCTCAGCCAGCATAGAGACATCAACAATAGGGAAAATATAGCTAAAAATTTTAATGTAATGTAGAATTTTGGTAGAAAAGATAATAAATATTTGCAAAGTGCACTACAATGGTCTTTAATATATAGGATATATTTTTGTTGAAAAAGTATACAAAAAAGCTACAATAATTCACCACTGTATGCAGCAGACTAACATAGCATATAACACCCAGTAGTGACCAAATTCATTATACCAGCACACACTAATATACGGGTGTAGTATGTATTACCGCCAGCCGCGTGGCTGGCAGTTCAAATCCCGACAGAGGAAGCCCGGCAGAGGTGAGGATCCCGAAGCTACAAAGGTAAGTACTAACTAATCTATTTTTACCCCCTAAACCTAACCCTCCTTTAGGGGTGCCTAACCCTAACCTCCCCCCCAAGTGCCTAACCCTAACCCCCCTCTAAGTGCCTAAACCTAACCCCCCCTTCCCCGCAGCCTAACCTTAAGTCTCCCATGGGGTGCCTAACCCTAACCTCTCCCTGGGGGTGCCTAACCCTAACCCCCCCTTCCCCTAGCCAAACCCTCACGGGGGGGTGCATAACCCTAAGTCCCCCTGGGAGCCCTAAAACCTAACCCCCCCCGTGCGGCTGTCCGCGCCTGGCTTACCTTTGTTCAGTATGCCTGGGCGTCGGGCTCCTGGCGTAGGTCTAATGACAAGCGTCGGGATTTCGACGCCTGTCATTAGTACCTTGCCGGGATTAGAGAGTCAGGAAGCTCTCCAATATACATGTTCAATATACATTTTGTATTGAGCACGTCTTAGCATAATCTACTTAGGGATGACCAGCTCATTATATCCTGTGACCTATGTGTTGTAACTATTTGTTCAGTTTATTCAACTCTAACCAATTACAGTGTGTACAGTACATCAAAATCAGACAAAAAAGAAAAAGCACGCACAATGATATCACAAATGTATAGAGCTGCTTTATCTCTGTGTGTTTAAAAATGTCATTGATTGGGCCAGTAACATTCCCATATTGCATAACATTTCCGTACACCATGCTCACATTATGATCTAAAGATGGATATCAGAAGGGTCTACTATAAATCTACTTTACTATTGCACTACGGTTTCAATCTAAGCAGTCATTTACTAAAATAGGTGTCAGTTTATTTGTAAATAAAAATCCATGTTTTATTTGTGTTGCATATATTTTACATTTTAAAAGTGTTTTATTTGTGTAACATTATGTCATGTTGAAATAAAGTAACCTAAATACGTAATATCATTGATGATTTCATTCAATAAAATAAAAAAATAAACCCACAAATGAATAAATATTTGTAGAGATATTTATTTATTGAAGGAACATTTGCATCACTTACGACATATTACTGAAGTAGCCTTTGTATGTCTACGCACATCCGTTAGACATAAACATTAATGCTAAGTAGAGGAAACTCCAGCTTTTGTGTGTACAGTAGAACACTCATGTTTACTACAGTACAGCTAAGCCTACACAGAACTTGTTATTACGACAATACTTAAATACTATGATATATGCATAGTGGTATAAGAAGGAGTAAGTGCACAAATGAATAGGTAGATGGAGGTCAGTAATTCAAGAAAACATAATGATGAAGCACATCTTTAGCACAATACTAACTAAACCTACTTTACATATATTGTTTTGATGGATTGCAAGGTTAAAGGTGAATGGTGCAAATTATGTCTAATGTAGAAGGTGGTCAATCATTCCATTTGTCTTCAATGATTGTACTCCTTTATATATAAAAAAAAATACATGGAACTACACAAACAAGTAATTACAGTATAATGCCAAAAATTTAAATGCAGGTCTTTATCCATTGTCTACACTTTTTTTTTTTTACTTTATATTAGTGATCCACTCATAGCTTTGTGGAGTATTTTTCGTTGGGGAGGCAAAATAAAAGATATTTTTGTCTCAGTTCCCCTAAAATATTGAATGGTGCTCATTTTATCACTCTCAATTTATGTGCCTTATAATGAAATATGTTTATAGACACATTATGTAATTCTGTTGCAAATGAAACCTACTGTTTTTTTATGTTTGGTACTATTTGTTACTTTATTTTACTTTATAAGATGTATGGCATCCTATAGAGCATCCTAGTGACCACCATATACTACAAAAACAATATTAGTGACTGCCATATTATGCAGAGAAAAATTTGGAGAGTGCCATACAAAGCAGAAAGCATTTTGTGACCACCATACAACAAAGAGAGCATACTAGTGATGGCCATAAATATAGAGAGCTTTCTAGTAGTGCCATAAAATAAAAAGTACATTTTTGTGACTGTCATACAATTCAGAAAGCATCTCAATGAACACCATACAATACAGATAGTATACTAATGATGCTCATAAATACAGAGAGCATTCTATTGGTGCCATGCAATACAGAGAGCATTCCTGTGACCATGATATAATACAGAAAGCATCCCAGTTACCACCATCAAGTATAGAGACCATATTATTGACTGCACTACAATACAGAGGCCAGTTTTGTGACAGCAATACAATACAGACAGCATTTTTGTGACTGTCATACAATACAGAGAGCATCCTAGTGACTGACATACAATACAGAGAACAATATGTTACAGCCACACAATTTCATCTTCTTATCATTAATTAGACCCTCCACCAAAATCATTAACTCCTTCGTCATCATTGTAACAGGATACAGTTAATATACCTATAGCCGGGATGCCGGCTGCCGGAATCCCGGTCAGCATTAGAAGACTGGCTCTGGAATCCCAACATGGCTGGAGATGCCGATGCCAGAATCCCAATCATAAGTATAGCAGGGCCGGATAGGTGTTAGCTGCAGGAGGAGGGTTAGGTTTAGGTGCCCCTGCAGGAGTTAGGTTAGGCTGCGGTAGGGGAAAGGTTAGGCTTAGGCTCCAGACAGGGGGGGTTAGAGTTAGGCACCACCGGGGAGAGGTTAGGGTTAGGCACTTAGGGGGGGAGAGTTAGGGTTAGGCACTAAAGGGGGGAGGGATAGGTTTAGGCACTTACCAGAAGGGTTATGGTGTGGGGTAGGGTGGGTTAGTGTTAAAGAACAGTAAAGGAGGGTTGGGTTAGGGGGTGAATAGGCACGGTAACACTGCTTACCATTCTCCTGTTGGGATTGTAGGCATCGGGATGCCGCTGTCAGTCTATTGACAGACGGGATCCCGACTGTCAGGATATCATACCGATTCCCATTGTAACAACCCCATTCAACATAATTAATAACATACATTTTTTATACAATATGTCTGTCAAACCCAAGATCAAGACAAAGCTAAATGCAAGAAAAATGCTGATAACTGATATCTATTGTTTTACTAACCCCAGTTTTCTTGACAAATGCCTAATTATATAACCTCAAGATTCACCCAATTGCTAGAGCCGCTTACAATGGAAATTTGTCACTAGTCACTCAGCAATTGTGTTAGTTATAAAATAAAAAATAAAAAAATACATCGGGAATCCAGGCTGTGACCTATAACCACCTCAGTTAAATCTGATCTTGTTCACAAATGTGAAAGATTATCCCTTTCTCCTCTTTTATCAATTTCCTACTCTACAAAGAACTTAACTTCCTACTTCAGCAATAACATATTTCTTGAGTACACACAAACTCAGACAGGCAAACTGTTATACTAATTTTAATTAATAATACTAATATTGGGTTATCTTAGAGCAATGCTTCGTTTTACCTTCTGCTTTGCTTCGCCCATGATTAGTTTCTAAAAATGAAAACAAATAATTTTCTGCTGAGTAGGTGTTTTTTTGTATGTGTTGCGTAGAACTGTCTACAAATTCCCATTGTGGAAAATGTATTACACGTGATTATAATGTTGTTTTTTTTTGCATTCTGCTCTATAATAAATATTGATTTATGAATTCCAAAGAATAATAATATTATATAGACTTGCAATTACCATGTAGATTGTAGAATAGGAGGAATTGTACTGTGCAATATTGATAAATAGGGATTTCCAAGAGCAAATTCTTAAAAAAAAACAAACATGCAGTTATACCTGGAAATTAGGGATCATTGGCAGTGGTTTATAAGAGTACCCAATTTTAATTTCCGTAAGATATTTCAGTGCTCAGATGCTACCACCATCATCAGTTATGTTTACTGATCTCTTTATATTAAACAGGAGATATATCTACTGTAATATATAGTCTATTTACCTTCACCAAGCACTGAGGTTCATGGCTGTTAATACTGGCACTAGGCACAATAAAGACAGAAACATACCCTCAAATGTTTTGGTTTTGGATCTGCCAAAACCACACTCAATTGTTTTGGTGTGGATTTGGTTTTGGTTTTGGATTTCTTCAAAAATTCATAAAAACAGCTAAAATCATGTAACTTGGACCTGCTTTTGTTCCTATATGATTATTAACATCAATAATTAATAACACTGGAATCACTGGGGGCGGGGGGCCGAGGGTGCGGGTGGCATCGGTTGACACTGCTTTGACAATAGGGTAATCAGAAGGTATGGATGTGTTTTTAAGAGTTACCTAATAAAAATGGTCATCAACTATTAAAGTGAGAGAATGACAAAGGTAGCATTGTACCTTATGAACACTTGTTCTCTTCAGTAAAGTTTGACATAATTTTATTATAACTGAAACATGGTTTTCATGTAATTTTAAATATGTAGAAATGTTGTTTTAAATTTTTTTTTATTTCATTCAGAGACCACTTAAAGCTGAGACTCCATATATAAGAAGCAGCATTTTTTCTCCACCCCCCCTCCTCCAAAAAATATAATTAAAAAAATTCTCAAGAAGTTCAGTGACTCTCTATGCTTTAGAAACACACTGTAGTGCTTTAATGGGTCTTTTTATTAAGATGCTTTAATGGGTCTATTTATTAAGATAACCTCTGTGATAGAAAATCTTCTTTACAACAGTTCATAAAAAAACAAAAGTCAACATGGCAGTTGATTAATGGCTAGCTTCACAGCTACATTTGGATGGCAGCACCAAGAGTAATCTTACCACTCACCAGACCAGTTAGTTATCAAGGAACGCATGCATGAGACCCATGATTTTTGGCTTACGCACACAGGCTTCCAGTTCCAGGTTTCATAATATATATAAACTATGCTCTATTTAATTGAAGTAAAACATAGGGGAAAAAAAGTAAAAAAAAATAATATATAAAAAAATTAACAGAATGCTACTAAGTAAGTTACAAAGCTTGTTTTATCAACAATGGATTAATTTATGGAGCCCATGTGTTCTGTCTTGATGATGGGGGAACAACAATATGCAACAATATTTTTGTATGAAGCGTACAGTGCATCCAGAAAGTATTCACAGCGCTTCACTTTTTCCACATTTTGTTATGTTACAGCCTTATTCCAAAATGGAATAAATTCATTTTTGTCCTCAAAATTCTACACACATACCCCATAATGACAACGTTTTAAAAGTTTTTTTGCAATTTTTATAAATTTATTTTAAAAAAAAAACGAAGAAATTGCAAAAACAGTATTCACAACCTTTCCTCAATACTTTGTTGATGCACCTTTGGCAGCAATTACAGCCTCATGTCTTTTTAAATATGATGCCACAAGCTTGGCACACCTATCTTTGGGCAGTTTTGCCCATTCCTCTTTGCAGCACCTCTCAAGCTCCATCAGGTTGAATGGGAAGCGGCGGTGCACAGCCATTTTCAGATATTTCCAGAGATGTTCAATTGGATTCAAGTCTGGGCTCTGGCTGGGCCACTCAAGGACATTCACAGAGTTGTCCTAAAGCCACTCCTTTGATATCTTGGCTGTGTGCTGCTGAAAGATGAACCGTCGCCCCAGTCTGAGGTCAAGAGCCATCTGGAGCAGGTCTTCATCCAGGATGTCTCTGTACATTGCTGCATTCATCTTGCCCTCTATCCTGACTAGTCTCCCAGTTCCTGCCACTGAAAAACATCCCTACAGCATGATGCTGCCACCAGCATGCTTCACTATAGGGATGGTATTGGCCTGGTATGAGCAGTGCCTGGTTTGTTCCAAACATAACGCCTGACATTCAAGCCAAAGAGTTCAATCTTTGTCTCATCAGACCAGAGAGTCCTTCAGTTGCATTTTGGCCTACTCCAGGTCGGCTGCCATGTGCTTTTTACTAAGGAGTGGCTTCCGTCTGGCCACTCTAATATACTGTACAGGCCTGATTGGTGGATTGCTGCAGAGATGGTTGTCCACAGAGGAATGCTGTAGCTCTGATAGAGTGACCATCGGGTTCTTGGTCACCTCCCTCACTAGGGCCCTTCTCCCCCAATCGCTCAGTTTAGACGGCCGGCCAACTCTAGGAAGAGTCCTGGTGGTTCCAAACTTCTTCCATTTACAGATAATGGAGGCCACTGTGCTCATTGGGACCTTCAAAACAGTAGATATTTTTCTATACCCTTCCCTAGATTTGTGCCTCAAGACAATCCTGTCTCGGAGGTTTACAGATAATTCCTTGGACTTCATGCTTGGTTTGTGCTCTGACATGCACTGTCAAGTGTTGGACCTTATATAGACAGGTCTATGCCTTTCAAAATCAACTGAATATACCACAGGTGGACTCCAATTCAACTGTAGGAACATCTCTAAGATGATCAGTGGAAACAGGATGCACCTGAGCTCAATTTTGAGCTTCGTGGCAAAGTCCGTTAATATTTATGTACGTGTGATTTCTTAGTGTTTTTTTTTATTACATTTTCAAAAATCGCAAAAAAACTTTTTACACATTGTCATTATGGGCTATTGTGTGTAGAATTTTGAGGACAAAAATGAATTTATTCCATTTTGGAATAAGGCTGTAACATAACAAAATGTGGAAAAAGTGAAGTGTTGTGAATACTTTCCAGATGCACTGTACTTACTGACTTTTTAAATCTTCTGTCCAGGAGAAGCCCAGTTGACAGCTGATAGGGGTGAGCCTCACTATTCACATTGTTAGACCCTGCCTCTTGCTAGAAAATTCGGTGAATTGTGCATTTAAAAAGGGGATGGGGCCAAACAACTTGTTATCATAGAGTCATGTTATATTGGCCCTGCTCCTGCCCAAGGATTCTCAATTCCTGACATTATATTCCCTATCCTGCCTACTTCAGCATGACTTGGGTGGAATGTGGCAGAACCACCCACAATTCTGGAGCCCGGGGGACTCCCTTAAATGTAGGGAACCTCCTGGAGAGGAGGTAAGTATGGCATTAAGGCTCGTTAAGACAGACAAAAAAATTAATAAATAGATAAAAATAAAATATATATATATATATATATATATATATATATATGCAAAAAATCAGCGGCACTTGGAGACTGAAAAAAGATACCACCGTGACGGTGATATGTGTTAAACACACATTAAATGATCTTTTTTCAGTCTCCAAGTGCCGCTGATTTTTTGCATTTATCTCTTAACCACGGAGGGCACTGGAGCAGCGACCCATCAGGATAGCATATATATATATATATATATATATATATATATATATATGCAGAAATACAATGTCAATAAAATGTTTTGTAAAAGTTCCGATATATGTATATTTACTATTGTGTTTTTAACTAATGATGCATTCCCCACTATTAAATGACAGGAAAAGTAATACTGCAGGATAGAGAATGTACACGAACAATCACATAATTTATTATTTAAATGCCTAGGATTTCTTACTAGTATAGGAAGAGAAAGAAAAATAACAAGATAAGAAAATCTTTTGCATTTAGCGATCATACCTTCCTGACAGGCATGTTCACATAATGGCCACTTTGCCAGAAACCAACTAGAGTGTCAGTTTTTCACAGCAATTGGAGTCAAAAGAATGACAAATAAAACAACAGGGATAAAATGCAAGCTTCAAGTGGAACAGTTTAAACCTGTCAAGCCTGGGAAGCTGCACTATACATTACAAAACAGCTAATAGTAATAGGAAAGAAAATGAATGTGAAGATATACTGGAAGCCTGATGCCCGGAGGAAAAACTTAAATAGAAAACTCTCAAGTTGTTCTTGCTGATTCAGTAAGACTAACATAAATTTATTGACTTTGTGCAATTCGTTTATACAGTGACTTTGATACACATATTTGAGTATGAGCATGACCATAGATTTTACAGAAAATTTGAGTTGAAAGTCTTTGCTACAAAAGCTGCTGATATCAGCTGTAAAGGCCAACTTTTCATTTTATACCTTTAAGTGAAATGAAAATGCGAGGAGCTGCCTCTTGCCTAATAGTGTAAAAGAAGTTAAGCATTCCTGTTAGAGATGTGCGTGGACACTAGTATTTGGTTTTGGATCTGGATTCATCTTCGTGTTTTGGTTTTGGATCTGTATTTTTTATTTTACATGCAATCAAAACTCGAGTTCTGAACTGACTGCAGAACTGAACCGGTACTCGGTTCAACTTGGAACTCCGACGTGATTCCGAACTTGGACTCGGTTTGACTCGGAACCCTTACGTTTGGTTTCTGTCGGTTCTCTAGGAACCTGACCCACACATGTCTAATTTCTGTGACAAATAGGGGCCTTACTGATACTGTGGGCCGTATTCTGAGGTGGATGTAAAGCAAAAAAGTGTAAGAACAGTAACTGTGCACCTGGGCAAGCCAAGATGCAATGCAGGCATGCTTGCCGACATTCTGGCTGCTCCCTCCAGGAGGGGACATCCAGGTTGGAATACTGGGGTGGGCGTGGTGCTCCATAAGGGGCGTGCGAAGATGACATTATTTATTAGGGGTGGAGAGTGGGCATGATCGCACGATCGCATCATCATGACCACGCCCCCACTACACAATGCAGAGATCACCGGCATCATGGAGCAGGGAGCGGGACCACGATGGTGTGAATCACGTCATTTACCCCTCTGCTGACCCAGGATGTTTTAGACTTGTGTGGGGGGTCCGGCAGAGGCGTCACTAGGGTTGGTGTCACCCGGTGCTGAAATGCACGGTGACACCCCCCCTCCACAAAAAAAAAATATATATATACAGACCAAGATACACACACACTATAATATATATATATATATATATATATATATAAACACAAACCAAGTGCAAAGTCACTAAACGTGACAAACACGCAGCGTCACTCCAGGATTTTAGAAAAAAGATTTTTACTGCAAAATCAACGTTTCAAGGCCTCCTGGCCCTGTCGTCAGGAATACCAAACAATAAACAATAAAAACAATAAATCCCACAAATGAATGCAAATGCTTCAGAATAACTCAGGATCCAAAGTGTACATAAATCCCTAAAATTAGATGTCTGGTAAATTAATTTGAAAATAAAATAGCCATTACAAAATTCATAATGAAAAATAGATGACCGTCATCTGTGTCGGATACATCTGAGTCACAATTCTAATCTCCTGAGGAGATCAGGATAAATCTGAGTCATGGTTCTGATCTTTTGGCAGTTGAATTTGGATTTTAAATCTGAATTTTGGGTTTTGGATTGCAAAAATACATGATTTTAGCTGTTTTAAAAACTTTTTATAATTTAAAAAAAAAAATCCAGATCTAAAACTAAAACCCAAACTAAACCACAAAGATAAATAAAACACAGGGGTCAGCGCACATCTCTTATCCTTAAAACTGATGACCCAAAATGGCTGCCATACCTGCCATACCTTTATATTATATTATATTCATATTTTCTGTATTTCGTGCAAATTTAAACCTCTGTATTATGTTCATGGTTTCTATATTTTTTGAAATTCTAAACATCTGTAATATGTCCATACTATCTGTTAAGCTTCTTGAGTCCTATTAAAAAAAATATAAATAAATGTATTATTATTATTATTATTATTATTATTATTATTAGATGACAACCACTATCATAAAGGATCTAAAAGCTGGCAGTTGCAATAAAATATATACTATATATATTATGACATGACATGGACTACCAACTATGACATGGTTCTGCATAAACCGGTAGGTAGAGTTAAGTGATAACAGGAAAGCCAATAGTTGATTGTTCATTTATAGTTAAGTGCAACCAGTCATTGCAGCAGCTCCTGCTATAGACACTACCTGTGTAGTGTTACTTTTGCACGGGGAGTGTCTAGACCCTTGACAGCCAAGGTCTCTTACAAGTGTACCCCCCATATGCCCCTGATGGTGACCCTGCTAGAAAACTCTGGGGAGAATTCAATTGTATATGATGTGCCATGATCCTGAATGCGCACATATTGGCCAGCTATGGTAGAGTCACAAGAGGTGCAAGGAAAATTTGTGATAACGGCAGACCAGATGTGCCATTGATTCCTTCATTGTTTCCCACAGAAATTATTTGTTTATTTTCAAAACGAATAAATTTAAAACAAGCTGTATTTCCACAGTTATTTTTCTACACACAATAACAAAATATTTTTTTTTTAGGTTATAATTCCTTTAATTAGCTAGATGTTTTTGGATGTTGGAAATGTTTATTAATATTGTATGCAATAACAGAAGCCAATTTATTTATCTGTACCTGGCAAACCATACTCAGAACTGATAAATTAAAGAGTCATATATTGCCTAAGAGTGCTAGAAGATCAAAACAAACTCTAAAAGGCAAATATAGTAACACAATATTATTAAAATATTTTGAATAAGATTGATAATAGCAATTTAATCTTTAACTTCAGTGAGCTATAAAAAGTACTCCTTTTGCAAACTGGAGTGTCTAAAACCATACACACTACTTTATTGAGGCTGAATGTAAAACCCTATTTAACATTTCAGTCTTACTGTAAAAATTGCCTGACAATAAAATGTTATATATACAATATACTGAGTAGTGAGATATTAACGTTTATAATATTTTAGGATGACAGGCAATAATGTGATAAAACAGGCATTGTGACCAAGAGCATATTCAGAGCACAGTATTAAAGAGACAAACAGGGTTTGAGTGGCCCACAGGAGTATAGGGGAAATCCACGTGGGCCCTAATACCTGAGGGCCCCACCCCCTCCTTTAATGTCAAGTTTCGTACTGTGCACTGGGATTATACATTATTACTATATTAGAGGGTCAGTTACCTGGTAGAGCAGGAACACGGGTGAACATGGGTGCTTAGATGGTTTCTATAGACATTACACAAAGATTATCCCACCTAACAATCAAAATTAGCAGCTGGGTTAACAGTTTAACAGTTTGTTTTCTTGTGTTCATTTTTTTTTAAATTAAGCATATTGCAAACTATAATGTAGTTGCAAAAAAAAAAATATAACCAACACTTGATTCAGCCCAGTGGCAATAATTTAGATAAACTTTTTTTTTTTTACAGTAGCATGTACTAGGCATAATACAGTTCTCATTAAAATTTAGACACTGGCTGGTGTGTATGGGGCTTCCCTATTAAATGTTGAGTAAATTAATGTGGTATATATAGACAGGATTGCCACTGTGTGCTTTATTATTATACATATGTCACATTATACTTTACACTGTGTTCCCAGGATTATGGTGTATTCACTACAGTATGTAATCTGGTAGATAAACTGTGAGTATTTATTATAATACTATATACTATTCATAAAGCGACCACGACTATGCACTATAGTATTCATGTTGTCTGCAGACTGTTTTCTCTAATATTTGCTTAAGCCACTGTGGTGGCTGTTCACAACCATGTGGTAGCTGGCCACACTCCTTAAGCATGGGCCAATACCATTGCATTCCCCCGGTGGGCCTTTAATGCCCCAGTCCAACACTGGATTAAACAAAGATATTGAGAAATGTTTATTGGACCTTTGGGATGACTGAGGCCAAGCAGGTGTTGTCGTGAAGCCTACTGTTAGGAACATCAGATAATTATATGTACAGTATGTATATGTTTAGCCCATGCAGCCCCTAGAATACCAGCAAAAGGCAATCTGTCCTTAAGAAAGGGCAGTTGGATTTGTTGAGTAGAGTCTGGAGAAGGAGTAGACCAACAATCATTTAAGATCAGGACCAGATTTAGCTTTGTTCTTTGTAGCTATGTTGTAAAGAAATTCTCAGGTATTGTAGTAGTAGTACCATATATTTATAGTCAGCTGTTGGTGTAAAGCCCTCTTATTCTTCTATGGATCATTACTGTAGACCAGTGGTTCCCAATCTGGGTGCCGTGGCACCCTGGGGTGCCCCAGGGCACTTGCAGGGGTGCCTCGGGTTGGTGGTCAAGTATCAAATAAAATGATATTTAGGCAGTGTGATAGGCAAAACCAGTGTTAATGGCTGCCAATCAAAAATATGTGAACAACCACCACATAACTGAACATAAGTGTGATATATAAGCACAATTTACTTCATTTCATTTTTGCTGAATTTCTCAAAAATAAACATGTTGTCCAGGGGTGCCGTGGAAAAAATGCTGATACTCTAGGGTGTCCTGATTAGAAAACGTTTGGGAACCACTGCTGTAGACAGTAGAATTGCTATGGGTATTTAAAATGTCAGGTTCAATTGATGAACATTTTGTTTCATATCTTAGAGGGGGATTTTATGCCTTGAGAAATATAGCCTCATACTGTATGATTTAATTTAAAAATTATTAGAGACTAAAGCTGGGTACACACTAGGATGATGGTCGGCCACCTGGCTGATCCGCTGTCCTATCTGATGATGAATCGGCCTGATGTTTCAAGTCTGACATCAAAACTGAATAGCTGACCGCCCGTACAGACAACATGATGTGCTGCACATACGACGCGACATGTCTGTGAACGACGTCATTCACCGACATATCGCTTGTACACACCTGCCAACGCATGCACAATATTTTGACCATTCAATTGAACGGCCTATATATCGTCCAGTGTGTACCCAGCATAAGGCTTGTATGATCAGTCACTCACTGCAACTTCACATAGCGATTAGCACCTCATAAAATGGACATTAACAAAAGGGTCATTGAGACAGCATTGATGAAGTAGAGTGAATATGGCAGGTAAGAGACAATTTTGTTTGAATGGAAATATTTTATTTTACTGTAAATAATTATTCTGTATCTTAGACATCAGATACTGTGGATTCCATTGTAATGATGCATCCACCTGCCAGGCCTACAGTAGTTGCTGTTTTTAAGAGAACATATATTGTATTTAGATTCCAGACCCAGTAACATACTCTTCTTACAACATCATACTAAAATACTATACAATGATATCAATAAAACTGTATTTTGTGCATTAAGGGCACCATTTAATAATTAGTGATATGCTTGTTACTGGTTACTAATCTTAAATGGTGCTCCAATCAATCAGCTCCTAACTGCCATTTTTCAACACAGCCTGTAACATTAGCAGTTAGGAGCTGCTTGGATGGAGCAACATTTAAGATTAGTAACCAGTAATAACAATCATATCACTCATTATTAAACGGGGCCCTTATTATACTAGTTGTTTATCTTTTACTACCTTATTCTGTGATTAACAGTTTTGCAATCTTGAATGTTTTATGTGAAATATTTGTAATATATTGTTTTAAATACTGCTGGGGTTTGATATCTGTAATGTTTTTTTAGTTTACAAAGAAGATGTCTATTTACTGCAGCCATTATATAGTGTCCTATATATATATTATAGCTAATAATATGTATCAGATGTTTATTTTTTTTGTTGGCTACTTTATATTTTTCTTCAGCTATTTGTTTTAATTTAGCCTGATTTTATATTATTGTATTTGAAATGTTATGCATTTTTGTAAAGAAGTTGGCTGTACTGATTTGTTATCTGTTTTCTGCTTTTGCGTGATATTAACCTTTCCAATACACTCATAACTTTTATAATGTAATGTACAGACTGAACTTTGAGAAACCTGTTAAAAAAGAGCTATAGAGAAAATAATACATTATAATATTTAACTCCTCTATTTATCTCCTCTGCAGTGGGTCATAAATACATATCAGTAGCCTACACTTCTATGGTTAAAGAACAATAACAATATGGTTTAAACAGTTAAAACATATAAATATAATTTTTTTTAACACCTGCACATAGCATAGCAAATTTCTTAAGGTATCAACTGCTTTGTGTAACTAGTCGGCTTTGTGAGTACAAATGGCAAACCAGCTAAGACTTGCCGTGTTATAATGATGTTGCAACATATAATACTAAAATTAAAAGTAAACTTTACCATTAAATCAGACACTGATATTTCATCTCATTATAAAGAACCTGTTTTTGAAAGACATACTTCTTTAATTAGAAATGTAAGATTACATTACAGAGATTTAGGTTTTTTTATGGTGATTTGTAGTCGGAATGACAAGTAACCTGATCTTTTATTGACTTCGTGTTTCTATTCATCCTTTAATTCAGCAAAGCACAATATGAAGTGAAATGTGGTTTCATATAGTGAAAAGGAAATTTGTTATTCAATAAACCTTGTTCTGTTACCTCACATTTTTAGTACGTTCAATAAGTTGTGAAATAATTATGAAGACATAGGTACTGTAGTGGCATTTTAGATAGATAGATAGATAGATAGATAGATAGATATATTGGAAAGTACAGCAAGACAGGAGATTCCTACATACTTAACGAAAATAATTTTTCTATGTTTGTGCTGATCATTAATTATGTTTTAGTTGCATCATTACCTCTAAATGCTGTCACCATTTATATTTCACTGTAACATAGGGCCTGATTCAGAGTTGTATGCTATCAGCACAGCAGCTGCGTCTTTGGATGCAGTTGCTGTACTAAAAAAAAGTAATTCCGCAGTAGGCGTCTTGTAGACACCTCCTGCCAGCTTCTGTGTTTCGATGCTGCATCTGAGGATGCAGCATAGGATCATTCTGCATGAACATCGGCCATCTGAGTAACCTTCAGTTTACTTAGCATGGTTGAAGTTTTCATGCAGCTGAAGCCATTGAAGCTGTGTACAAGGATGCAACCACTATATTCAGCACACACAGAAAACGGGGTTGACATGCCACCCCCTGCTCTGCCCCCAAACGGCTGCAGTATGTCATCTGGGCACTGCGAGAAAACTCACAGGAGAGCTGCACATACAGTAAATATCCTGCAAATCAGAGTTGTACACAAACCATCGGGTTTGTGTACAATTCTGAATAAGTCCCATAATTCACGTTTTTAAAATTATTTTTAAATCTCCTAGATTTATTACATATTATTTTATCCCTCTGGGCATATCTGATGCCATCTAAGCTATTACATGCCACACCTCTATCAGGGCTGCAACTAGGATGGGGGGGCACCGGGTGCGCTGCTGCACTTGCCGCCAGCGTCCTCCAGCCCAGCGCTGCAGGGGGGCTCCAAGCCAGATGCCCGCTGAGATTTTATTACCAGCAGGCGCCCAGCTCCTTCCCTGCAGCCCGACAGCTGCCGGAGGCTGGAGTTTTCTCCTGAACTCCAGCTTCTGTCTCTCCCCATGGGCACTATGGCAGAGACATCATGATGTATCTCCCATAGTTCCGAGGAGCAGCCAGGCAGACCGGACGGCGGTGGACGTAGGAGCGGGGTTTAAGGTAAGTATTGTTTGGGAGTTTTTTTGTGTAAGTGGCACTACAGGGGCATTACTATGGGGGCATTACCATATGGGCACTACTATAGGGGCACTACTACAGGGGCATTACTATATGGGCACTACTAGATGGGCATTACAATGGGGGCATTACTATATGGGCATTACTTCAAGGGCATTACTATGGAGGCATTAATATATGGGCACTACTACAGGGGCATTACTATCGGGGCATTAACATATGGACACTACTACAGAGGCATTACTACATGGGCATTACTATGGGGCATTACTATATGGGCACTACTACAGGGGCATTACGTCATGGGGCATTACTATAGGTGCACTGCTGAAAGGGACATTACTATAGGGGCACTGCTGCAGAGGGTATTACTATGGGGAAATTACCAGGGGGGGGTGCGCTAAATTACTGTCTCGCCCCGGGTGACAAAAATCCTAGTTTCGGCCCTGCCTCTATTATCTAGGCACCTCCTCTTCCACAGATAGGAAAGCTGGGCCTTGGTGGATAGAGTCTCTGATCATATGCACTATCAGGTTCTTAGAACCTTAGCATTGTCATGTGAAGGCTCCAGGTGTAATGGGAGCCCTCACACCATCATGAAAAACTGAGAAGTACTGGGTCTATCACTGTGCAAAGAGCAGGCTTCTCTCTGTTCCAGATGAGGGTTCTCTCTGTTCCAGGTGAGGCTTCTCTCTGTTCCAGGTGAGGCTTCTCTCTGTTCCAGGTGAGGCTTTTCTCTGTTCCTGGGGAAAGATCTCTCTGTTCAAATGACAGTGTTCTCTCTGATCAATATGGAGTGTCATCTCTCTACAAAAGAGAGTGTCCTCTCTATTCAAAAGGGAGCGTTCTCTGTTCAGTGGGAAGCATTCTGTCTGTAAAAAATTTGGACTCTGTTCACAGATGAGTTTCTGTTCATAGAAGAGTATCTCTGATAGGGAGCCTCGCTGCAAGGGGTGACTCTCTGCTGCAGGCATGCTAAGGAGGCCTTACTGACATTTTGCATTTCTTGGGGTTTCCACCTACCATTGTTGGATGTCTAATAAATGACTCCACAAATCAGCCTGCATCATCTGCATTGCATCGGTAGAAAGTACACAATATACACATCTACCATAATCTTTCCACACTCTATAGTACAACTCTACATTCCAAGGCAATAAAGATAGAAACAAACTGGCCGCAATCTGAATCCATCAAAAGTATTAGCAAGTCCACAGGTACTGCATTCAAATTTGCAATTTCTGATTTCAAAGGGACATATTTTTTTACACCATAAAAATACAATCAAAAGATTTTCAGTTTTCTAGTCACCCCTTTTACAGTACATTCCAATGAAAAGTCCAGGACACACTGTAGATTTTGCCCAGGTTAAATGCAAGTACCACTGTTTTATGTAGGTTAAATCCGATACACAAATGATTTTTTATTTTTTTATTTTTTTATTTTACATTTCTCCACAGGAGGACTAACATGGAAATCATATTTCCTTAGAAATTGGAGAAATAAATTTTTCCCATGAAATAACTTAAACCGCAAACAGATGTCTTGTACAGAGAGAAGACATACAGAAATTTCTGCCTCTCATTTCAATTAGTCGCTTTAATTAAAACAACACTCAGAAATGTGAAAGACAGTGAAAGTAACATACTGGTAACAAAATCACTTGTAAAAAATGGTAAGATGAAGAATGTTTTTAGAAGCAAAGCAACAGAAGACATTTGAAAATCAGTGGAACTCTCCTAACTAGTAGAACCGATACTCACCTCTTACCCACAATTCAGCACTGACCATTACTACTCATTACTCTGCACCGCTGCTGGCTCATGGCTGTCAAATGTTATGCTTACACCATTTGATCCAATTCCAGGGTCCTGTTATATCTTTGGTATCTTACAGCTATAACTGGTCATATTGCATTATACCAAGATGTGATATAGATGGCAAGAGGAGCATTGTGAAGATACAGAATAGGAATTCTGGCCAATGCTACAAGAGCAATTCATATTTAGGGTAATATGAAGAGTGAGCAGTGGTAGCAGCTGTCACTGTACCACAGTGAAGCAACTTGAAAACTTTTTATTAGTACATTAAATCACCCCGGGCAGTGAGGAGTTCTAGGGAACATAAAAAATAAGTTTAAATTCATCTGAAAGACATGGTATTCCACATGTTATTAATTTTAAGATTCCTGCAGCATCTAACAAAGTACATAAACAAATTAGCAAAAACAAGAGAAAAATGACTTGCTGTACAAGACAATGCATGACAAGTACATGGGTTAACCACTTAACTGACAAATTATTTTTCCAAAAACCGCTAAGAAAACTGCATTTTGTTTTTATGATTGAATTAGGTCAAGAACATCTGCTTGAAATTTATCCAACACGATTTTATAATTTTATTAAAAAATAGCAATTTTTATGGTATACTGTAATGATAGCTATTGACAGGTGTACCATTCGATGGTCAATGGGGCAACTATCGATAAAAAATTAATTGATCATTTGAGACAACAGTCACCGATGTGATTTGTAAACCATCGATGGTCAGTGGTCATCCCTAGTGTGTGTAAATATGCATGTATATATATATATATATATATATATGTATTACACATACACACATATATATATATACTGTATATATATATACATACAGTGTATGTGTTTTTATATATATATATATATATATATATATATATATGTATACACATATACTGTGTGTGTGTGTATATATATATATATATATATATATACATACATACAGTTCATTCCTATAGTGTGGTATAGCAACCATACACAATAAAGAAAAAGGCAGCACTCCTGAATAAAGTGAAAAAAGTTTTTGTATTCAAAACATCATAGGCAAAGTACAGTCGTGTCGACGTTTCCAGGTCTTACGACCTTTTCATCAAGACTATAACATAATAAAACGTGCGTTAAACAGTGTCTTACCTTATAGAAGTGTGTGGTGTTGAATGGTGCACGCTGACGGGTGCCAGAGTCAGGGGTTAGCAACTTCCGGTGGAAGCAGTGGAACCCGGAACTGTCTAACTGACAGTCGGCTGCCTAGCAACCCCAGATGTGCAGCTTGCCGAGATCCCGGAGACCGCAGCGCTGCCAAGAAGACACATACCTTCCAACTGTCCCGCATTCAGCGGGACAGTCCCGCTTTTCTGGGATTGTCCCGCTGTCCCACCCGCGGGCCACAGTGTCCCGTGGTGGGGGGGAAGTTGGGGAGAGCACAACCGCTGCTCTGCATAGCAGAGCAGCGGGTGTGCAGAAGGTGAACAGATGCCGTGCGCATTGCACAGCATCCATTCACTAGCTTCGGGAGAGCCTGTGGGGCTGCCCTGCATCTCAGAGAGTGCTGGGCACGCCCCCTATAGTGACAAAAATGGGGGGCTGCCACGAGGCTCCGACCCTTTCCGGGAGCCCCGCCCCCTTTTTGGGCGCGTGCGCGCCTACAGCACACTAGGGGGTCCCTCATCCCTCTCTTCAAAAGTTGGGAAGTATGAAGACATAGTACATGATTATGACCATACCGTGTATTGTCTGATATGGAAACAGTGATGTGTGTATGTGCTGTATAGTAAAGTGAGTGACATTATCAGTGTTCGTGTATAGTGTATTAAAGCACAGCTGATAGACATAAACAGCATGCGTGGTAACATATTACAATGTGTATACAGTATATATCATAGTAAATGGAACATAATAGTTAATAAAATCAAAGAACAGTGCATATCTACATCTAAACGAGAAATCCCTTGTCCATGTGCTTTAGTTTCCCTGGAGAACGTATGATAGTTGCCAAGTGCACAAATCATATGGAGAATTATCCTTGAAGGAGAAACTGAACCCACACAGTGAGTAGGGGAGGAAGGACAATACAAGTGTTACTACACTTACCCTGGTTTGAAGTAACATTAGGGTTATTAATCCATTTGAATATTCTACTAGTTAATAAATATGTTTATTTATTTTACACTATAGTCTAATGGTCCATACACACGGTCAGATTTTTCTTCAGATCTGAACGATATCAATTTAAAAAATCGTTCAATCGTTCATATCTGAAGGAAAATCTGACATATTTGACATGTCTGAACGATGAACGATGAACAATGCACGTTCCCGATGGTCAGATAACGATATCTGACATCTGATGTCTTTGCAGTCAGACTTGGACGATTCCATACATTTTAATGCAGTCAGAAATCATTTAATCGTTCAAATCATTGGTAAAATCGATCAAAACGATCAAATCGTTCAATCGTTCATCTGACACACCTGACAAATCTGACTGTGTGTGTGCACCATTAGGCCATCATTTCTAAGCACATAAATATGAACCTCAATCAGTTGAGCGCACTTCCCTTCCCTTTAATCAATTGTGCAAATAGAGGTGGACCTCTCTCTATAAAGTGCTGCCACAGATTGTGGACCCAATCCAAATCCCCAGAGCGTGGTTTATCCAAATTAAATCACATGAGGGAAGAGGGCCCTGCTTGTGACAGCTTACATTCTAAAGGTGAGGGGCAGACAGATGGGTGATACAGATGGGGTAGACAGTGAGCGGAGATGAAGTCCTAAGGAGATGCATATAATAAGGAGTACCCCATAGCAGTGACCTGTGGTGAAATTTTGCTGAATGAAGACGTATACATATATATATATATATATACCTTCTGAAGAAGACGCCAAGGGAGCCCATACCCGATCAGCAGACGTGGAACACTTATTTATATCAGACACTGCAGGAGAGGAATATGTCCTTACAGCAGTGAGGTGTATGGGAAGCAGTCGGGAAGCCGACGGTCGAAATCCCGACCGCCGGCTTCCTGACTGTCTAATCCCGGCAAGGTACTAATGACAGGTGTTGAAATCCCGACACCTGTCATTAGACCTAAACTGGGAGCCCGACACCCGGCTTACCGATCGAAGGTAAGCCGGGCTCCGGGCGTGGACAGCCGCGTGGTGGGGGGGTTAGGCTAGGGGCTCCCGGGGGGGACTTAGGGTTAAGCACCCCCCGGGAGGTTAGGGTTAGGCTAGGGGAAGGGGGGGTTAGGGTTAGGCATGTCCGGGTGGAAGTTAGTGTTAGGCACCCTCTTGGGAGACTTAGGGTTAGGCTGCGGGGAGGGGGGGTTAGGTTTAGGTACTTAGAGGGGGGTTAGGCACTTGTGGGGGAGGTTAGGGTTAGACACCCCTAAGGGAGGGTTAGGGTTAAGGGGTAAAAAAGGTTAGCGATACTTACCTTTTGTAGCTTCAGGATTTTCACCCCTGCCGGGCTTCCGCTGTAGGGATTTGAACCGCCGGCCAGGTTTATGTATCGCTGCATGATCTCAGCCACAACAGTGGATGGGACCCAAGTCAAGTGACCACAATACTATATCCATATACAATATATTGCCTGGCCAGGAATGTAATTAAAAGGAGCTGACTGCAGTATTTACTATTTTGAACATATGATAACTGTAAGCGAGTACTGTGTATGAGTACTGGATACTAAATTGATATTAAGTGACTGCCATACTAACATCGTGATTGCTCAGGAAAACTAACAAGCGACTGAGTGTGTTGTATCAATGATGGATACTAATTAGATACTAAGTGTCTGCTTACTAACACAGACTCTGCTTGGAGAAACTGACAAAAGTTCTATCATATGCCAACAGCTGTTGCCTGTGAGAGTGGTTCAAAATATTAATTTTAGGCTCTCTGTGAATTAAGTGCTGATCAGAAAAGAACCGATTAAGTGTTTTGCTCAAGGAATCCATTTAACGTTATCTTACAGGTTATTTATGCACTTAACGTCTGCCCAGCACTTTTTCATGTGTACAAAAAGGCTCATTGTACATGGATAAGTACAAGTGTTTATTCTAACAGTACCAGTTGGAGCAAGTCGGTTTTAAGTATCATTTTTATGCCATTTTAGAAATATTTCTACCTAGATTTTTATAGCTAGGTTTTATAATATATTAAATGTGTCTGTTTCTTTCTTTTTGAATGAAGACGTGTCTGGAGAGGGCACAGGGCTGAATGAGCTGCTTTTCTGGTAGTCCTCAAGCCTGTTTATAATCTTTTTGCTCTTTGACATGCCAGACATTTTTTTTTCAGGTTCGAGACTGAATTCCTTTTGTCTTCATAGACAAGGGTCTGTTAATATGGTATTGATTTCAGTGTAGCCCACAGGTATTACACACCAGGTACCCTTTGGCGTCTCTTCTCCACAATGTAGTGGTGGTAGTGTGAGAGTTCGCACATGATGTACCTGCTCTCCTAGCTGTGGATTTAGGTTTAACGGGAGCTCGATTCTTGCCACCCACCTTGCGATAGAGTCCATATGCATTATATAGGTAATGCCCGGTGTCATCTTGTCTCCACAGAGTGGTTGAGGTTGTCTCACAGATTACACACTGACTGCCTTTCTTTTTCCAGTAGATACATTACATTTTAGTTGTTGTGCATCTAATCTATTTTATAATCCTATATCTGTGTGTCTAGCAGCTGTGTACTCATAGCTGCAGGGAGGCTCTGTCCACTCCCTGCCTACACAGTTCTCACTGGATCCAATCTCCCCTCACAGCTTACTCTTTACCCGATGCAGTAGGGAGTCTCTTCCTATCCTCACAGTTCTCATTGGCTGCCCAAACACAGCCACTATCCCATGTTGAGGTGGCAGGAAGGGAGAGATATGGGGCAGAGTCTGGGGGTGAGTGAGAGAAAGATGCAAGGTATAGACATGGGAGGAAGAGAAAAAGAAAGCCAGAAAGATATACGAGGGAGGGAGAGAGAGATGGACAAAGAGAGGGGGAGAGAGAAGGTGAGGGAGATGGGAACCTGGGGGAAGACAGGAAAATACAATTTCGGCAGCACCAGGCCCAACAGCTAGTTACCTGGTGAATGACAGGTCCATATTGCTAGTACCAGCATTACCATATAAGAAGTAACACATGTAATGAAGCTAAAGCTTAAGTTGTATAATCATAGAATAATATCTATAAATAACCTTCTAAATGAGTTTATTTATATCTTTTCCAGTCTGGGATTGGCTAAATATAGATTTCAGAAACAGTGGAATAAATTAGCTTGAACTCATTTTGGTCAAATGAATAACTCCTATGGCGATTGTTTATCTCTGTATAATAGAGAGAGGAAAAGTAAGTTGGACCCTTGTTTGATAAGTAAGTGAATCATGGCAAATTGATTGCTTCTATTCTTAGGTCTATTGGTTTGCAGGACAGTTTAAGGAAAGCTGTTCAGATAAATGCAAAAGCATATACCTTGAGATCAGCCCTTTGTTTAGGAAACACACAGCACACTGGCAGCTGATTTAAGAAACAGGATGAGGAAAGTGACCTCATTGTGCCGATCTAGTCTGGTTTAGATCATAGCTTCAATGTTCTTATCAGAGCTGTTTCCATTGGTTTCTCGTGTGGTTTCTGTTTTTTTCTATCCCTCCCTGCTTTGTCTTTATGACATTGTACAGGATAATGAACCGGACATTCAGCACTCATGGAAGATGTTGTCTATGGATGAGCAAATATCCCAAATACTGTACTTGTATTTTATCTGGCGTGCTCTATGACTCACCATGGAATTGTTTTTGTCTGTTAATTTTGTAGCTAATCTTACTAAAATATTTTACGAACACAATTGTTTTCATCTGTTTTATAAGCGTTTTATGTATTTTGACTTTAATAATAATAATTATACACATACATTTCTTATAAAGTAACATAAATTATATTATCATTCATTTATACAATGCTGGTAAATGCAGCTGTTTCCAGCGAACGTTTAATCATTAACATTGATATTTGTATTTATGTTGTGCAGAGTGAGCTCAAACTATTCTTGGTCATCAGAATAGTAATGTTTAATCATGTATTAGATGCTCAGTAGGTGTGTGAAAAATCTAATTGCACTGACCTAGGTTGAATGTCAATCCCCACATAGACGTTTTTTGAGGGGGTATGACTGCCTGCAATAATGCATTGTCAGAAATGATCGGAAAAGACATCATCGGGTACTGCAGTGCTTGTTATATCCAGTTGGTAATGTATAGTACCATTCTAGGACCACAAAACACAATAGAATTGCTATGGGTGTTTAACATATATATCCCATAGTACCAAATGCCATGCTGCTATGGCCACTGAACAGAAGGGAAATATGGAGAGGAAGTAGGAAGTTAGGAGAAATCATTGCTTCTCGCCGCAGACAAGCTGAGTAGCTCAGACACCTCTGAATGTTTGTCAGGAGGCTCCTTACACCATCTACAGAAGGCAATAATTTTTTTGAAAAGCGAAATTGAAAGCTGAGCTTTAAATTCTTCTCTGAATCGCTTTACCCATACTAGTATATGAGGAACAGGGCCATAGGGAGGGTGGTGCGGCCGGTGCCTCTGCACAGGGCGGAATCCTCCAGCGGCACCGGCCACACACTTCTCTGCGCCGGAGGTCTGCAGGAAGAGACCTCCGGCAGTGGTGCACGCCGCACAGTGAATGTCGGCGCAGGATCCTGCCCTCCCTCCTCCCCTTGGAAGTAAGGGTTAGCGCTCGGGGGGGAGGAGGGGGGCGGAGAGGGAGTGAGAGGGGCGGCAGTGCTGCACAGGGCGCACTGCCGTCTAGCTACAGCGCTGATGAGGAAGCCATATTTACACTAATCAGGGGCTGTCACGGCCAGGGTATTTCAGCATGGCGCTAGGCGAGTGTTACCTGTCAGGTCAATGTGGCACGGGCTGTCTGGTGGCGGAGCTGGTGTCTGGCGGGGGGCTTTGGCTGCGCACGTTGTCGTGCGGGCCTGTTGTCACTCTGCGCTGGTAAGGCCTGGCGGCGTCTCCGTTCCATTTGGCATGGGCGCCGCCGTCTTACCTTCTGGCCATGTGATGCGGCTGGCCAATCCTGGTGAGTCACATGTTCCCTCCGGCCAGTAACAGCACGGCATGGGGTATTTAGGAAGGGTCAGTGCCTTCCTTCTTTGCCAGTGCAACGTGTATCTCAGCCTAGCTGGGAGGGAGTTCTCTGTGCTTTCCTGTTCCTGTGAATTCGCTGTCTGCCAGTCTGCCTGTCAGCTCCTAGCTCCCACTGGACTACCCTGCTTCCTCCATCACCCTTGCCCATACCTGAGTGCCTGAGCCTGCTGACATCCTGCGCTTCAGTTCACTACCTGCAAACCTGGCTTGTTTATTTTCAGTTCACTATCTGCAAACCTGGCTTGATTATTTTCAGTTTCACTACCTGCACACCTGGACAGCTCTAATTGTTTCTACTTGGACATTAAACCTTTTGCTCCCACCACAGAACTCTTGTGCACATTTATATATTCCTGGACTTTTATTTACTGCCACATTATATGTCTACTCAAGCACTTATTAAAGATCCTAGTTTTATTTTCAAATCTGCTTCTGTGATCGCTCCTGCTACCACCCCGGGTCCACAAACAACCCAGAACATCACAGTTTGCACTGGCCCCATGGAGCCGGCCATGGATCAGGAGTCAGGAGTGGATTTGTTTCGGTGCATTTCTGGTCGTTTAGAAAATCTGGAAAACATGCAGCATCAGATGGCTCAATTTCTGCAAGAGATGTCCAAGCGACAGGATAGTTTGCAAACTTCCTTTTCTACCCCTGAAGTACCAGCATCTACATCCGCATCAGCGTCTGGGAATACAGGAGGCAGATCATCTCCCCGCTTACATCTTCCTTTACCAAATAAATTTGACGGCAATCCTAAACTCTGCTGAGGATTCCTAAATCAGTGTGACATACATTTTACCCTGCAGCCTGACAACTTTCCAACTGCAAGAACTAAAGTGGCTTATATAGTCTCTCTGTTATCCGGCCAGGCCTTGGAATGGGCTTCCCCACTCTGGGAGCGCTCAGATCCACTGCTGGATAATTACGCAGGCTTTGTGTCATCCTTCAGGAGGATTTTCGATGAACCTGGGCGTACTGTATCAGCATCATCAAACATCATGACACTGAGACAAGGGGTCCATCCTGTCAGTCAATATGCCGTGCAATTTCAAATTTTAGCATCAGAGCTCAAATGGAATGAGGAAGCCCTTACCTCGGCCTTCTGGCATGGGTTGTCAGACCGACTAAAGGATGATATAGTCACTCGAGAGCTTCCTACTAATCTGAACGACATGATTTGATTGTGTATCAAAGTTGACCTACGCTTCAGGGAACGTCAGGCTGAAAAAAACAGAACTGACCAGCAAAGGTCATTTACCCCTCCATTTCTACCTGTCCCATTCCTTCTCCTACTGAAGAGGAGCCTATGCAGGTGAATCATACACACCTCTCCAAAGAAGAATGTCAGAGAAGAATGCAAAAAAACCTCTGTCTGTGCTGCGGAGAGTCTGGTCACCTGCTGATCTCCTGCCCCCGTAAACGGGGAAATGCCAAATCCTAACTGACCCTGGAGACATCAAGTTAGGAGTTATGAACCCGTCTCCAAAAATTAAAGATTTCACGATTACCCTAGCCTTGGATCTTAAACCCAAACCTGTCTTTGCTACTGCTCTAATCGACTCAGGAGCAGCCGGAAATTTCATAACATCTAGCTTCATAGATAAATTTCAGATACCTTGTTTGTCTCTCAACCATGCTATCTCTCTGACCTCGATAGACGGACGCCCTCTGACTAACGGGATAGTCACCAAAGAGACTCAACCTGTATTGGTCCGAATTGGGGCACTTCATTCTGAGTCCTTAAAATTCCTGGTGATATCAGAGGCCTCTCAAGAAATTGTTCTTGGTCTATCCTGGTTACGTAAACATAATCCCAGGATTGATTGGAGTTCTATGCAGATTCTGTCATGGGGTATGGACTGTCAGAAATCCTGTCTTCCAAAAATTCGACCTGTGAGAAAGACAGTTTCATTAGTTTCTTCTGCCATTCCCAAGGAATATCAGATGTTCGCCGACGTTTTCTCTGATCAACAAGCAAATATCTTACCCCCTCATAGGGAATGGGACTGTCCAATTGAATTGATACCTGACAAGATGCCACCTTGTGGTCGTACCTATCCGCTGTCCTTGCCTGAGACTCAAGCCATGACCGAGTACATCCGGGACAACCTGGCAAAGGGGTTCATCCGCCCCTCTACTTCACCTGCCGGAGCTGGGTTTTTCTTCATTGGCAAGAAGGACGGTGGTCTAAGACCATGTATCGATTATTGAGGCCTTAATGACATTACTGTAAAAAATCGATACCCTCTTCCCCTGATTACTGAGTTGTTTGATAGGGTCAAGGGCTCTGTCATTTTTTCTAAATTAGATCTAAGAGGGGCTTACAACCTCATTCGTATCCGAGCTGGCGATGAATGGAAGACCGCTTTTAATACCAGAGTGGACATTTCGAGTATTTAGTAATGCCTTTTGGATTGTGTAACGCCCCTGCTGTCTTTCAAAGTTTCGTTAATGAGATTTTCCGGGATGTTGTCTATCTGGATGACATACTGATTTTTTCACCCTCTGTGGCTAAACATCAAGAACATGTTAAAGAAGTTCTGACCCATTTGAGAGAAAACCACCTTTACTGCAAACTGGAGAAGTGCGTATTTGGAGTGCCCAGTGTACCTTTTCTCGGCTATGTAATATCTGGCTCCAGTTTAGAAATGGACCCCAAGAAGGTACAAGCAATTCTGGATTGGACCCGACCTCAGACACTGAAGGCCATCCAGAGATTGTTGGGCTTCGCCAATTATTATAGATGCTTCATTAAGGGATTTTCTACACTGCTGGCTCCCATTACAGCCTTGACCCGCAAAGGTGCTAATCCTGCCCAATGGTCACCTGAGGCAGAGTCTGCCTTTCATCTTCTAAAACAGGCCTTTATCTCAGCACCAGTTCTTCGACAACCAGATCTGGACAGGCCTTTTTTGTTGGAAGTGGACGCATCATCTGAAGCTGTGGGAGCAGTCTTGTCTCAACGTTATGAGGACAACCGAGTCCATCCGTGTGGGTTCTTTTCTAAAAAATTCTCACCTGCCGAAAGGAACTACGCCATAGGTGAGCAAGAACTTCTAGCTGTAAAGTTGGCGTTGAAGGAATGGAGATATTTGCTAGAAGGCGCCAAGTTTCCATTTACTGTATTTACGGACCATAGAAATCTCCTATTTCTCAAAAACCTCCAATGTGTGAGTCCTCGTTTGGCCCGCTGGGCAATATTCTTTGCCAGATTTCAGTTCACCCTGACCTTCCAGTCTGGAGCACTTAATCAGAAGGCTGATGCCCTATCGAGATCTCTCCTCTGTGATGATCAATCTGAAAATCAAAGCAATACCACTGTCTTGGAATCAAGAGTTTTTGCCTCATTACAAGTTCAGCCTCCTACGGGAAAATCATTTGTGGCCCCGGAATTAAGGAAGCAGCTTCTCACTTGGGCACATTCCTCTCGCTTCGCAGGGCACTCAGGCACTCGGAATACCTTGGAGTTCCTGAAAAGACACTATTGGTGGCCTTCTATGAAGGTAGATATAATGGAGTTCATCTCTTCCTGCTCCTCCTGTGCCCAGCATAAATCATCACGACAAGCTCCAGCTGGGGAATTGCTTCCATTACCTACTCCATCACGTCCATGGACGCATCTCTCCATGGATTTCGTCACAGACCTGCCAGTCTCTCAAGGTTTCAACACTATCTGGGTTGTAATAGACCGATTTTCTAAGATGGTTCACTATATACCGTTGAAGAAGTTACCTTCTGCCCCTGACCTGGCACAGTTGTTTGTCCAACACATATTTCGTCTACATGGCCTTCCTGCTGAAATTGTCTCTGACCGTGGTGTGCAGTTTACTGCAAAATTCTGGCGGGCTTTGTGTTCTGTTCTTCAAGTGAAGTTAAACTTTTCCATGGCCTACCATCCGCAAAGCAACGGCTCCACCGAGAGAGTTAATCAAGATCTAGAGACTTTCTTGAGAATTTTTATGTCATCTTCCCAGGACAATTGGGCTGCCTTGCTGCCGTGGGCTGAGTTTGCACATAATGCTTCCTACCACTCGTCAACTAACCAAACGCCATTTCAGGTTGTATATGGCCTTCATCCTCGTGTTCCTGAATTTCGAAGCCTGCCTGTTTTCGATGTTCCGGCCGTGGAGGACACGGTGCAGAATTTTGCTGCCATCTGGACTCAAGTACGGTCTGATTTGTTGAAGGCATCCTCTCGCTATAAGACCCAGGCCGATAAGAAGCGTAGAATAGTTCCATGCATGCAAGTTGGAAGCCAGGTCTGGTTATCCACCCGGAATCTTCGTCTGAGGGTTCCGTCTATGAAATTTGCACCACGCTTCACCGGTCCCTTCTCCATAACAGAAGTCATTAATCCAGTGGCCTATCGTCTACAGTTACCCCCATACCTAAAAATCCCTAATTCCTTCCATATTTCCTTATTGAAGCCCCTGGTCCTGAATAAATTCCATAGTGCTCTACCTGCTTCTCCTCGAGTCCAGACGGAGAGAGGAGTTGAGTTTGAGGTCGCCCAGATCTTGGACTCTCGTCTACGCAGAGGTCATCTACAGTATTTGCTGGACTGGAAAGGTTACGGTCCAGAGGAACGTTGCTGGACCGATGCTCGTGATGTCCACGCTCCCACGCTCATCAGGAGATTCCATTCTGCCCATCCGGAGAAGCCTGGTGAGTGTCCTGAGGCCACCCCAAAAGGGGGGGTACTGTCACGGCCAGGGTATTTCAGCATGGCGCTAGGCGAGTGTTACCTGTGAGGTCATTGTGGCGCGGGCTGTCTGGTGGCGGAGCTGGTGTCTGGCGGGGGGCTTTGGCTGCGCGCGTTGTCGTGCGGGCCTGTTGTCACTCTGCGCTGGTAAGGCCTGGCGGCGTCTCCGTTCCATTTGGCATGGGTGCCGCCATCTTGCCTTCTGGCCATGTGATGCGGCTGGCCAATCCTGGTGAGTCACATGTTCCCTCCGGCCAGTAACAGCATGGCATGGGGTATTTAGGAAGGGTCAGTGCCTTCCTTCTTTGCCAGTGCAACGTGTATCTCAGCCTAGCTGAGAGGGAGTTCTCTGTGCTTTCCTGTTCCTGTGAATTCGCTGTCTGCCAGTCTGCCTGTCAGCTCCTAGCTCCCACTGGACTACCCCGCTTCCTCCATCACCCTTGCCCATACCTGAGTGCCTGAGCCTGCTGACATCCTGCGCTTCAGTTCACTACCTGCAAACCTGGCTTGTTTATTTTCAGTTCACTATCTGCAAACCTGGCTTGATTATTTTCAGTTTCACTACCTGCACACCTGGACAGCTCTAATTGTTTCTACTTGGACATTAACCCTTTTGCTCCCACCACAGAACTCTTGTGCACATTTATATATTCCTGGACTTTTATTTACTGCCACATTATATGTCTACTCAAGCACTTATTAAAGATCCTAGTTTTATTTTCAAATCTGCTTCTGTGATCGCTCCTGCTACCACCCCGGGTCCACAAACAACCCAGAACATCACAGGGGCACCGGTGAGAATCTCCATGGTAAATGGAATGAAGCTGTGAAAAGCCCTGTTATCACTGATAAAGGGCTTTTCACAGCTACTTGAATAGACACCCAAAGAGGTAGTGAGGCAAAAAATGGTATGCAAGGCCTGCAGGTTATATAAGAACCTTGTCTCTACTGCATCTGGTATTGTGCTGTGTGAGAGGGTCATTCCACTCATTCTTCAACGAGGACCAATGTGTCAGATGCCCTATTTTCTTAAAGCACAAGGTAATAAATTATACCAAACATTTATTAACCTTTGACCAGTAAAAAGAAGATAAATGCAGTATTATAAAAATACATGTATCAGTTTCAAGCATTATTATTAGGTATACATGATATAAATCAATTATGGTACACATTAGAATAAGACATATATGTGATTTTACTGGCCAAACATAATTTCCAGATGACAGCTGATTAGTAGACATTATTATGTTGTAGTTTTATCCAGCAAGATTTCTAAATGTTCATAGTACTTATGTATTGATATCAAGTAATGACTAAATAGATGCTCAGGCCGACAGTTCATTAACAGTCAAGCTCAGTAAATGTATTTTTACATGACCCAAATGTGGCCCGTATATTTTTTATATACTGTTCCTTGGGCCTGATTCAGCAAGGATCACTATATCGATTATGCAGGCAGACGCCCAATTGCTGCGTACTGCGCATGCGTATGCATCACAGCGCGCGTGTGCGCTAAGGCTTCACTGCGATTACACTGTGATCGCAGTGACCGCACAGACCCATCGCAGAGTGATTGACAGGAAAAAGTGACCGTTTGGGGGTGTTGACAGGGAGTGGTTGTGGAAACGCAGGCGTTTCAATGCATTTGAATGCCGTTACAGTGGCGGCTTGAGCTTTCATTGTGTGCGACAAGATTAGCAAATTCTGAGTAAAGTCAGACCTGTTGTCATTGTGCGTGAGGCTCCGATTGTACTCAGTGTTACCGATGGTTTCGCAGAATTGCAAGGTATTACGGATGTGAGTAAGGGGAAGTGGGCATCCTTATGTTGGTCTGCGACGGCATTGCGATTGCAAACATTAGCATATTTTCGAGGTGGGCAACCATGCGTAATCGCAGCTGCAATCGCAATAGCGATCCGTAATGTATCATGCACCTTTTGTTTCATTGCAATAGTCAAACATGAATGGGATGCTCTAATCTAAATAAATTGTTCTAAAATGTGTAGAAATTTTAAAGTAAATTTGTTGTGTACATGAGAAAACCCCTTCCACCTACCATCAACAGGAAATGATTAATTTCCTTTTTGATCATACAATCACTTCTAGATGATTAATTTGCTTGTTAGTCAGATGATTATTTTTCCTCATAAATTCAAGAAGTGAAGCATTAGCTGCACATTAATTTTCTTGTTGCAGTGATGTTACTGATACTGATCTTTTTCCATATTTAGTGGTGTAATATAAGGAGTTAATATTTTATAATTGCTACCATGGTGTGTATAGAATATTATACATACTATACCATATTTACTGACACTATTTGATATTCCTGTTAACATGTACCTGTATATATGACAGCTAACTGTGCTAACTGAAATTAAAAAGCACACATTGCTATTAACAGTATTTGTAGAGTTTAGCTGGAATGACCTAAATACTTTCCTTCAGAGAGTATTTCCATCAACCAAAAGTGTAGTGAATGGAATCAACAAAGTATTTTTATCTGTTTTAATGTACACTTTAATAAGTTTCCCTCTCACAATAAATTCACATTGAATCGATTTACTTTTAGCACAAAAAACAGTTTACAAATGTACCTCTTAGGTCCAAACTAAAACCACATTTAACGCATTCCTTTGTGAAGAGTTGCTTAAATATTATTTACTGTAGGTACTGTATAACTGAAATTAATGAAAGTTATTTTCTTTGTAAAATGTTCTTCTTCCAACATTATTATATGGATGAGTGGCGTGGTTCTCTCGATGAACTTTACAGCTTATACAATAACTATTTTTAATCTATTCACTAAGATTATTCATTGCCAATGATAAAAGTGATAAAATGCTGACAATGTAAATATCCCAAGAAGACTTTGCAAAGAAATATTTTAATGTTTTAGAATGAAAGGTTTGCGATTCCCCTACTACATTATTATATATTTGTCTACCTTCCCGCGGGAAGGCTCATGAAAATCGAGTGGTGCCCCCGGCCACCCGGAAAGGTGGACAAGTCTCCCAAGTATGGAGGCACCCAGCCGCACACTGGCGCATCATCATAACCCCACCCCCCACTTCCCAATCCATGGGATCTCAGCATTGCATAGTAGGGGGCGGGGTTTTGATGATGCCTAGCCCCGCCGCATTATCATGCTGCTGTCCCGCCGAGCCCCGTCCCCATTTCACCCACCTCCACCTAGTGCCAACCTGGCTGCCTCCTCCCGGAGAAAGCAGCCAAAAGGTTGGCAAATATGAATTAATATTTTATACTTTATTTTATTATGCAGTTCATTTACAAAAATAATATAATTTTTACAAAAAAAAAGAAGAATAGAAGCTGATCTTTTACATTGTTAATTCATATGGACAGTAACCTGTTACCAATTGTATTGCATAGAATGTTGTCTCTCTATAAATGCTTAATAAAAAAAAATATATAAATAATAATAATAATAATAACAATTACATTGTTTTATATTGTCTAAATGTTGTAAACCCTTAAATACTAGAAGAACTTTTATGACAATAAGCATCGATATCATGTATGTGTAAAAGGCTTTTCTAGTAAATTGTCTCCCTTCCCTAAATCATCACTTTGGTGTTGTTGCAGCACAGTCCAAAATTCAAATTGGGGAGCAACACCCACTGCCCTTTCAAAATCTGACAAATCTCTCTGGCTGGAACTAACTGGCAGTTGGTGTGACTCCCCTATTTGAATTTTGGACTGTGCTGCAGCCCCACCTCTGGAGCCGCCACTGCCTAGGAATAATACTGAAACTCACAGATAGCCAGGGCCAGTGTCGGACTGGGGCGTGAAGGGCCCACCAGGGGAATGCAGTGATTGGGGCCCATACTTAGGTGTGTGACCAGCCTGCAAATTGGGTCTGGGACCCTTAAAATATATAGATATGGTAAATATTGCTAGTGAATACATAATAATGTACCAGACTAATAACAGCAATACATTATAGCAGAACCCTGCTAAATAGCAGCAAACGTTGACATGGTGAGGTGGTGGTACCAGGGAAACGATTTGGTAGAAATCATACTTAACTTGAAAAGTCCCTTTTAATATTTCTCAGCCAGTCCTATTTATAGGAAGAATGCACTGTTTGCATGAAGCTCTGATTTTATGAATGGCCTTCATCTCGGTAGTCTAATCCTATAACCCTATGACAAAATCAGCGTGGGATACTAGTAATCCCAGGGGTACTCGCGGCGACGTATAAGTTGAAGAAATATCTGTAATTGTGGGGTGGGTATCCAGGTGATAATTAGACACATACGCAAAGCAGGGTCCTAGGGATCTCTACCCGCATGAATCACACTAGGATTCTGATAACAAAAGAAAAAATAAAGTACATCAGTGTGTCCCTTTAAAGGAAGCATGTGTGATCTATAATTATATTGTCAATTTTATTGTTGAGATGTGTCAGCGCTGTGTGATGGAGGTCAGTTCATATGATGAATTGCTTAATCAGGGATTGATTTATAACCAGGTAAAACAGCAGAATGTGAGACAACACAGGGTTAATGCAGCACAATGCAGACCATGCAATGGGAAACCTGGTGCCCTGCCCCCCCAACTCATTTCCACCTAGCCCCACGACTCCATCACACTCCCATGTCCCCCACCACTTGGCTCTGACTGCCTGAATGTTGGAGACAGGACAGACCTTATCATATTATTATATAGGTGGTGTCTAAACAATTTATATATTGCCAATTATGTCCATTCTACATATTTTACTTTGTAAATGTTATGGGTACAAATGATGCAAATGGAATGCCAGGGGGTACCCAGATGGGAAATGATTGAGAACCACTGTACTGCACTAAAGGAATGATAAATGTAATGGAAAGGAGGATAATTTTAACATTAAGTTGAACCTAAATTGATGCATATCTCTGAATTTTAATTGAATAGCAATGTGGTAAATATATTACATAGGAACTGACATAATTGTATATTCATATTGTATTTTAAGTCCCAATTCCAGCCAAAATATATATTTTTAAATAATGCAGCAACTTCAGACTTGTAAAATGGTGTAAACATGAAAAATGGGAGCTACACACAGGTCTTAACACTGAAGAAGAATGCAATATGTGGGTGTTAAAATGCTTTTAGTTTGGGGATTGTACTGTACTATTTAACAAGCTAGACATGTGCAAACAGTATGTGAGCCAGAACAACCTGTTACAATCGTATAGTTCTCAAATAATGTAAAAAGAGATGGTTACAGCATTTAGTCACAGGTTTTTTTTTTTTTTAAAAGTGACTCAAAAACCTTTGTAAACCGTATCTTTTCAAACTACATTCTGAATAAGTTTGTATTAGTTAGCAGACAGAGGCATAGATGATTATGGATTCGGCAATAATATAATCTAATACGCACAAATATACACAGGTTAATGTAGATACTAAGATGCCTTTTTTGGAGGAGTGATACATTTTTGGGCATCAGGGCTCTCTAACAAGAGTCTACCAGAGATATCTCCGGTCATAAGGATGCTAATTTTCAGGGAGGTAATGGAAAATGTCATAATTATGCTCCTAAAGCTTGTCAGTTTCTTGGCCACCCTAATCATCTTTAAACTGAACACACAGAGAACCCATTCAGATGTTTTGTTGCGTTTGATCAAACATGTAAATATAAAAAGTTTTTGGCCAATGGTTGCTTCTGTTTGTGTTTGTCATTTTTATCATTCCAATTGTTTTTCCCAATAGCCAAATGACCAAATCTGTACATTGTTGGCCAGAGTGACCAAGCATTAGTTGTCTATCAATCAGGCCATACTGTATGCAACCAAGCCATTATATATGTATGGTGATCTGTCACAAAGATGTTATATTTGGTTTTATGATAATCATACACACGGCAAATGTGAACACTGACTTATTTGCTTATTAACTATTTCACAGAAGCCAATAGCTATACATATGAGGTGTGACTACTAAATAATGAGACTGATGCTATAATTTATGTTTAATTATATTAAGTACATTTTAACTCATTTCCCCTTCTATGTACTCCCCTTTTGCATCCACACATCACTGCATCCACACATCGCTGCATTATTATTTTCCATTGGTCAAGGCCATGCTGAAGCTCATTATTTGTCAGCTTTCTCACCAGCTCCATCATTTTTTTCTTTACCTCAGTAACTGATATGAAATGGGTTCCCTTGAGTACAGATTTGACTTTAGAGAGAAGAGAGAAGTCACACTGTGCCAGGTGTGTCGAGTATGGAGGGTGTTCTATGAGTGCAATCTGTTTCTTGGCCAAATATTGCTTCACAAAGAGAGCTGTGTGGGCTGGTGCATTCTCCTAATAGAGGGTGAAACCATTTTTCCACAACGCTGGCCTCTTTCTTCTAATTCTTTCCCTCAAAGTTGCTAGACCTTTTTAGTAGTAATGTTGATGCACTGATGCGCCTTCTGATAACACCCTTGATATCAAAGAAAACAATTAACATGGCTTTGAATGTGGATTTGCTTTGACGTACTTTCCTCAATCCTGGTGATGATGGTGTTTTCCATGGACTGGCGTGTTGTCTCAGGATTGTACTGAAAGATCTATGTTTTATCTAATAAATGTGAATCTGCTTAAATTAGTTCCAAAATGTCTGTACAAATTTGCTTTTGATTTTCTCAGCAGTGAGAAGCCTTGGAGATATCTTAGCACAAACTTTTGTTCTTAGTCGATGTTCACCATTTCTGCTATCATTCCATTTAACACTATGCCTGCTCTAATATGCATGCAGAGTCCTTCAGAAGTGTTGCTAACTTGCTATACCATGTTACTTTGCAGTTTCCAAAAGCAAAATTCAAGTTTGCATTGTGTTTCGTACTAGAAACACATAGGCCCTTTAGTGGTAATACTACCTATTGTTTTATCTCACACTGTAGAAAATTGTATCCACACAGCCATCAACTATACTGTACAGGTGACAGGCAACCTGATACATTTCAGGGGCCACATTGGCGGACCTCTAACTTCAAAAGGGCCACACATTACTTTTAATATCATTAGGAATTTAAATGAATAAATTCAATGAAAGAGACACCTACCTGTATCAGCATGTCAACAAGCACAACAAGCTGTAACAAACACCTATGACAACAGAGCAGGAAGGAGCTGGGTGCTGCAAGTGAAGGCTTCTAGGGCTGCTTGTTGCCGACACTGAACTGTACCCTTCTAATATTACAGTATGTAATACAGGTTGAGTCTCCCATATCCAAATATTCCGAAATACGGGATATTCCGAAATACAGAATAATTTTGGCATGACTGAGATAATGAAACCTTTGATTTTTGATGGTTTAATGTACACAAACTTTGTCTAAGGCACAAATTATTCAAAATATTGTATAAAATTACCTTCAGGTTGTGTGTTTAAGGTGTATATGAAACATCTACAAAATTTAATTTTGTACACAAACTTTGCTTGAGCCACAAAGTTATTGAAAAAAATGTATAAAAGTACCTGCAGGCTGTGTGTATAAGGTGTATATAACACATAAATGCATTCTGTGTGTATATTGGGGTCCCATTCCCAAGATATTTTATTATGATATGCAAATATCCCAAAATACGGAATATTCCGTTATCCAAAATACCCCTGGTCCCAAGCATTTTGGATATGGGAGACTCAACCTGTACTGACAAAAGTGTGCCATTAACTTACTTTTTCCTTAACTACATGTTTTGCTATTTTTAGCTTAAACAGTTCCTTCAGAAATAGGCATAATGTGTTTTGAATAGAATTACGTATCATGCTACAAATGTCTTGACAAGAGTAGCTTACACTGTTATAGAGTATTTTGCTAGAAAAGAACCTGTACCATTATTAAAATGAAAATAACTTTCAATTGTTAAATAATCACTTCACCACAAGTGACAGCCAGTATATACATCTTTATTTCTGCTATTTTCAATGATCTAATTGTACAATCTGCAGTAAGGGTGTGTGAGCCTTTCCCGAAGCATAGCTTCCAGCAGGGATGCGGTAAGGAATATTGGCTTTGTTTTTATACAGACTAAAAAGACCATTCATGCCTTTCTTTTGTCAGTGAGGGGGGAACTAATGTCAAGGGGAATGAGCTTATTCACATTTTGCTGGCTTTTTGATTTTTCTGAAGCAGCAACAAAAAGTGGATTTGGAAAATGAATGACAGGTACAGGCTTGGTAAATTTTAGGAGTATAATCTGCAGATTTCAATTCATTGTACTTTGTCTACATCAGCCATTGTTAGCAAGTGGTCTATGCAATATCAGCTGTTGCTTGAACCCTTTTCTTGATGGGAAACCATTTAGCATAAAACAGGTTTAAAACAATCAATACAACATACAGTAAAATCAATAAATAATCATACTGAGCAAGACTAGTACCACTTACTAACTTATTTTAACTGTATTTTCTCCAGAGCATTAATTATCCTTTGCTTAAAGAAAAAAACCCAATTAAATTATTCTTTTACCCCATTTCCACTTTCCACTGTGCTGAGCCTATTTTTTGTTTGTAACATGCCAACATCAATATCAGTAATTTTTTTAAAGAATTCCTCCACAAATTAGTCTTTGAATTTTCAAAAGAGTGTTTCTTTTATTGAAATTGAAAGAAATTGAACTAAAAGCAAATCGGTGTATTTTTTTTACTAAAAAGAAAAAATAGGGTCTTTCAGTCCCAACAAATCAGATTATTTTTTGTAGTGCAGTGGAGGGCTGCATTGCTTAGTGACATATCCACCACTCCACACTAGTGGAAATTACTGGTGAAGCTTTTGTTAAATGTATTACTTAGCAGAAATGCTACATTGGCACTTGTCCTCAACAATTTTGATGTACATGCTGAGGCTGAGTCCCACTCATCCGTAGCACTCAATTGTTACTAAACACCTTACCAAGATGCCTGAGAGTCTGCCTGAACTTCCCCCTGCTTCAGGTGGTTAACAAGACCTTACCATGAATTCAATGAGCAGTGCAAGTGTAGCAAGAAGACTTAATAAATATCATGAAAGGACATAGCTGTAAGAGTCGGGGGAAGGGGGTTGTTAAAGAAAACATTTCAGTTCCTCTAATTTACAAAGTTACTTACATGTGTAGGCCAAATCTGAAAAGACGTTCTGAGACAAAAGATGTGGCTTATATCTGTATCTGTCTTTTATTCTTTCCCATGAAGGCAACTGATGGATACCAGAAGTCCAGAACTAGAGGTGATGATGATAAAATGTATTAGATACAATATGCATAAATAAACTTATTTGTTCTGTATCAAATGCTGCTTCACAGATTACCTGTACTGTATATAACTGTACTGTACATTTATTTTGACAAAATGTTTTATAGATGCTAAGCAAGTGAATTAGTATTAATCTGCATAATTATGATTACATAAATACAATTATCAATGTACATTATTTTAACAAATTCATAGTGAGATTATATTGAACAACACCCAGAACAGATTACAGCAGTTGCAAAATATATTTTTATTAATTCTTAACCCTTTATTTATAGAAAAATGATTTGCATATTATATTTCTAGTTAGTAAATTACCTGCTGCCTTCGGTAGAATATAAGCAGGCAAACTATTGTTTTTGTTTTGTTTACCATTTCGTTGCAAGTATGCTGCAGTTCTCTGGCACAGTTTAGTTGTGTACAGAACTTGTTATGCCCTAATGTTACTTCTCAGCCCTAAAGCTGGGTACACACTATATGATGTGAGTAGCTAGTGATGGCACGTCGCGATGAAATACTATATTGCAGCGGCCGTACACATTACACGACGCGGTGTACGACCGCGCAATGTATCATTCCATGCTGCATTTAGCAGCATGGCGTTGTTCATTGCATCGTCCCATCTGCTGTGCAGCACAGCAGATGGGACGATGCGATGAATGACCACCATGCACCCATGATCAGGCCTACACAGTTTACGATCTGCACAATATATTATTCCAATCCACATCATCACGATATCACATAGTGTGAACCCAGCTTCAGAAGCAAAAAAAAAAAAGGTTTGCCAACTGTGGATCATTATACTTTTAATATGAATTAGCTAAAGGGGAGGTCTATGTTTTTTTTTACTTTGTATGCACAATACTGTAATTCAGAGGTTCTCAAACTCGGTCTTCAGGACCCCACACAGGTCATGTTTTCCGGGTCACCTAGCAGGTGCACAAGTGTATTCATTACTCACTGACACATTTTAAAAGATCCACAGGCGGAGCTAATTATTTCACTTCATTATGTGAGGAGACCTGGAAACAAGCACTGTTTAGGGTCCTGAGGACCAAGTTTGAGAACCTGTGCTGTAATGAATCTAATTCCACGTATCTTCCAAAATAACTTGTATACTCTTATCAGTGTATAACATAACATTCCACTACTCAGTGGTGTAAATAGCAGGGTGGGAGGTTCTGCCTTTGCTATGGGACTAAGCTGCTGCCACCCATACTTACTTGCATGGTTGTGTTCTTCTACTACAATTATTTGTGTTATTTGTTATATAAAATTACATTATCTTTATAAACAGAATTGTATATGGCCCAAAAAACTACAGCCAGGCTTGCTTTATTTGCACAACCTACCTGTCTGGGCAGTGATAAATCCTTATCCTTTTGCAGTAAAAGATCTTACCCTAATATAGAATTGCAAAAGGATTGTAGCGATTTAACTGTGTCATTTGATTTTGAAAACAATTCTCTTGCTAAAACCACCAATTTTGGAAGCTGCCAATACTAAATTATGTTGCAACCTCCACGAAAATTATGTAATCTCATTTTCTCTAACTGCAGGTAAGAAATAAATAACAGTCAATAGTCTACAGTTGTGACAGGTAACAGAAAACAGAAAATGAGAAAAATGTCAATCATTTTCCTGCATTACCCACAATATGACTACCCACACCAACTTCTGTCTAATGCTTTAACATTTCTCTTCTTTACTAAACTCTGTTCCGAAGTCCTTAAGTGACTCTTCAGATGTAAATACTTTTGGGGGGGCAGGATTGCAATGTTTTGGGATATTAATGCTTACAAACCGAAAATGTTTATTATATATTTTATGTTAAGGACCTCATTGACCATTAAATATTTACAAAGTGACCAATTTGTAGTTGTGTTAATTGTACCAGGTGTTTAATTGAGTGGACAATAGCTGATTGCACCAAGATAAATGTTTTAGCATTGCATCATAGTTGTGCATGCTGCATGTCATGTTCTCTACCACTCTAGTTGTGCCTCATATTTGCCACGGGCAGAGAGTTCTATGCTACTAAAGGAAGTCGTCATGTGTAATATAAGTATAAAGATGGTAAATAATGTCTTTGTGGCTTTGAAGATAAGGATGCAGGATTGACAATCTGTCACCACAAAATGTCCAAAAAGACCATTTAAAATCAGGTTTTATAGGTAATAATTTCTGAAATAATCCCACATCTTTCATATTATAAATTCACCACTACAGGCACATATGTTTTTCAGTAAACTAAGACAAAATGGGTCATTTTATTATTTGTTATCTTCTGACGATAGGTTTACATAGAAAGCTAATGTTTATATACAGACATTTCTGATGTGATGCAGTGAAAACCCACGTCTGCATCACAGAAATAAACTGTGGTACAACTAAATGATCTCTGTTTCACAACACTCAGCTTAGAGGTCACATGCAGTAGTTCAGTTCTTTTTGCTTGCAGGGATCCATCTCTAGCCTTACAATCTCTCCTCTCTATCTCTTTTTTCTGTCTTTCTCTTGCAACATTTATCTCTTTCTGGAGAGAAAGAAAGAAACAGAGGGGGAGATGTATCAAACCTTGGAGAGAGATATAGTATCAACTAATCTGCTTCTTAAGCCACGTATCCACTTGCAGATTAAACAGAACGATTGAACAATAATGACATCGTTATCATTCAATTGCTTATTAATCGTTCACAAATCAGGCGTGAATATGTCAAACGACCAGCAATGCGCGCTCCCGCTAGTCATTTTCACCTGAACATGCCGGTCAATCTGCCGATAACGACAGATTGGGCATGTTTGGGGATGAGGGAGGGTGCCTGCACTGAACGACATATCATTCAGTGTAGGCACTACAGGGGATGAGGAACGATGGAAATGTTGTAATCGTACTGTCGTTACCCCAATCGGCAAGTGGATATGCCCACTAACTGTAATTTTTCAAACACCCAATCTGAAAAATGACAGTTAGAAGCTGATTGGTTCTGGTTGGCATTTTAGCTCTCTCCATGGTTTGATACAGCGCAACCTCTGTCTCTACCAACTAATCAGCTCCTAACTGTCATTTTGCAGACTGTGGACGTGATGCATTATGATGAAAAAAACTCTGAAAATGTAGTTTTCTGACCATATTTCCCATATGCACCAAGAACTGCAAAGCAAAGCTTTCTGGAACTTGGATCCGATAGGCAACGCCATCTCTAGATGCCGTTGCCAAAAATAAATCTCCGGGCTTGTTCTTAAGTTTTCCCTGAGAGGGATCCAAAAGGATTGCTCCCTGGGTTCCCCCATGGCTCGTGCATACACTGGCCAATGGCCGCTCATGCACAGAGGAGCTCCTGGGTCATAGACTTGGAAGTCCCTACACCACAAAGGGCCACTCTTATGGGGAGAGCTGTCTTCTGCTAAAATGTTCATGCATACGGCGTTACTAAACACTGGTATGCATGTGATCAATGGCAGGATGCATCTCATCCTGTGTTAAAAAATGACAGTTAGTAGATGATTGGTTGGTACCCTGGACCTCATTCAGAGTCGGTTGAAGCGGCCGCTCGGTCGTACTTGAAAAGGGGCCGGATATGCAAATGATTCCCTCGCAAGTTGCGTCCCTAAGTTCGGATCGGTAGCTGGCCGACCAAGGGGAGGAAGCGGTCGGAAGACAAAAAAATATGCCCCCTCCTCGTACGCAATACACGTCATCTCCGGGCATATAAGGATTAATCGAGACCATCGGGAACCATCGGAACTGGTCGTAGAGCTTAAGGTTGACCATACCCTCTCTTAAGCTCTACGATCATGTCAGTGTAAAAACCTCCCATGTCACATGTGCCATGATGCTACTTTGTTAATTATGCACTCCCATAAACCGTATGCACTCCCATAAAACGCCGTTCGCATAATTAGACACGCCTGCATTCGGATCTCCTCAACGCCTCAATATGTCACTCAAACTACCGACCTGGCTGTGTTCAAGGTTAGAGAAATTTCTGATCGTAGCAGCTAGTTTGCGCACGCGCATTGCGAACTTTCCGCATGCGCAGTATAGCGAACATCAGTGGCGTACGACCGTGCGGCCGCTTCGACCGACTCTGAATGAGGTCCTCTATCTCTCTCCAAGGTTTGATACATCTCTCCCCAAAGTGCTCTCTCTCTCTATCTATTATCTATCTATTTTTGAGTTCCACCATTTAAGCAGCCAAGAGTAACATGTAAGTCATTAGTCACAGGATCATATGGCATGTTATTAGTATACTGTAGTTCTCTCTTGTGTTGTTTCAGTTGTTGTTATGTGTTTACCTATTTAGAGGTGTGTGAAGTACAACTTTTTGTAAAATATATTAGTTTAATTTATTTTTATGATATTACAATAATGACAAGAATATTCTTGTTTTACAAATCTACTACTATGTAAAAGCAAAAATTTGTCCTTCTGTCTTTCTATACAAATCCCCAGTTTACAAGCCACGATCGTGAAATTTTACATACGAGCGTATTAAAACACGGCGGAGGCAACTAAAAAAATTAATTTTTAATTAATGAAAAACAACAATTTTTGCATAGGATTCACCCTCTACAGGTCAGTTACGGAATTACAAAAGGATTTAGCTTATCTACTATTTTTTTTTTCTATCTGTTCTACTAAATCGAAATGAATTACTGTTACTTTTTAATTAATTAAAAAAAACAATTTTTGCATAGCATTCGAACTCTACAGGTCAGGTATGGAATTACAAAAGGATTTAGCTTATCTACTATTTTTTTCTTTTCTATCTTCTCTACTATAACAAAGCGAAAATTTGTCCTTCTGTACTTCTGTCTTTCTTTACAAATCCACAGTTTACAAGCAAAGATCATGACATTTTACATACGAGCGTATTAAAACACGGTGGAGGCAACTAAAAATTTTTTAAATCTAAATTAATTACTGTTAATTTTTAATTAATTTAAAACCACAATTTTTGCTGCATGCTCATTGTGGGGCCTCACAGCATATGGGTAGGGTCTCGGAGCAAGCGTTTTGTGTTGTCATGTTTTGTCATGATCTTAATGTTTATTATCGAAGAGAGCTTTAGCAGACTTTGCCAGCATTCTCAGCTTTCTGACTATACCAAGTTACGCAACAACATTTACTTATTTCTTCCAACGGTGTCAAAATGATGACTTTGCAAGGACCCTGCTGTACTGTGAGCTGCCAAAATATTACACATGAAATGCTTCTCCCAAAGTTTTTCTGCGCAGAAAACAGGGAGTCGCTGTAGATGGTCATCCTGGTATCAGAGCAACAGAAGCTCTTGGCCGTGTTTACACTGTGCATCCTACAAATTTTGAATGCTTCTATCTCCGAAGTTTGCTTTACACCGTTACAGGTCCTACTTCCTTTCGAAGACCTTAGGACTGTTGATGGGGAAGTTTGTCACGCTTTTCATGAGGCATGCCTAAGGAGAGGTTGGTTAGAGGATGATGTGTAAACAAACATTCTTAAAATCCTGGGCAACGCCGGGTACTCCAGCTAGTTATATATAAACATAAATATTATTTTCATATTTATGAAGCAATATCTCATCACAGTAGTGTTCTGCCCAGGGGTGGGCCTATAACAAGACAAACAAAATGTATAGAATTAACTAAACATCCTAATTTTCATGTTGCTATATTTTCAGAAGTAATAATAATTAAAGATACATTACATTTATAGTGTGCGTTACCTATCATGTAAAATTAGAAAGTGGCCCTTTTAATTATTGTTTCAGAATGAAACTTGATTTGCAAAAATTTGGATGGCTACTGGAAACATAAGTTGGTGTTTTATTGTGGAATTGTTTTTAATAAGTTATTTGCCAAGCTTCATGTGAAAATGAATGTATGACACCAGGTGAAGCACAATATAAACATATGTTAGATGAGATGGTGTTTTGGTTGAGATATTTAATGATCTTAGTTGCTTTAAATCCTAGGAATTTAATGATTTTTACATGTTTGGGCTTCATAACATCACCATTAGGCAAATAAGTCCTTCTGGAACCTTCATTGTCTGAGAACAAACAAGTGACCAATAAATTTAAAGAAGGAATATTTGATGGAGCACTGAGGATAGAGGCCCATATTGATCAACTAGTGATATTCTTATTATCACTCATCACTAATCTTAAGCCGCATACACACTAGATGATTGTTATGAATGATATAGGTGATAACGATATCATTCAATGATATATCGTTCATATTGTTCAGTGTGTGCAGTGAACGACCAACGATGCACTCTCCCGTGGATCGTTAACAATGTCTTTTAAAGTCCGTACATGCAGACCAACCTGACAATATCATCTAGAATTGCCTGTTCAGAGATGTGGCAGGATGACTTCACTGAAAGATATCTTTAAAATATCTTTCAATGTGTACACCCAATATCGTTTGTCCTGCACTACCGAACTTTCAAGGGAAATCTTTCACCAATATCGTTCATACAGCACATCGTCTAGTGTGTATGAGCCTTTACTGTAAATGGTGCTCCAACCAATCAGCTCCTACTGTAACTGTAATTTTTTAAACACATGACAGTTAGAAACTGATTGGTAGGAGCACCATTTACGAATAGTAACGTGTGGTAACAAGAATATTCATTGATGAATCTGGGCTTCACAATATTATCTCAAAGTTGTTGCTGCCAACATTTATATCCCTTCAATTCCAAGGTGGAACGTTTTATAGTCTACACAATTATCCCATATTAACACACGTCAACATTAGCTCTCTATCTATGTCCTCATTATGTTCTATTACATCTCTGGAGCCAATTTTGTAAAATGTGCAGAAATTAGGGGTCTATTTACTAAGCAGTGTTAGGAGACAGAGTGAAAAGTGATAAGGTGCCAGCCAATCCGCTCCTGTCATTTTTCAAACACAGCATGTGAGATGACAGTTGGGAGCTGATTGGCTGACACATTATCACTTTTCACTCTGTCTCCTAACACTGCTTAGTAAATAGACCCCTTAGTAATAAAAAAATGGCACTTTTTGCCATCTCTACTTCTTGCCAAATGTTTATGAAACCTTTAGAAGTTCTCATGGGCAGGGCTCTCTTCCCTCACGTTCTTCTCCTTACTTATACTTTCATTTACTCCTTACTCCCCACAGGGGCACCTTATACTTGGTTGCTGACTCCCTGATACTTATTTTGAGTGTTATGATCGCTACTGAAGAAATGTGTATAATAAACCATATCCTTGTCCTGCTTTGTATTGTACTGTAAGTCACTGGTTTCTAGCTCACTTGTTTATGCACTTTGTACGGTGCTGCGGAACACTTGTGGCATCATATAAATAAAGAATAATAAGAATAATAATAATAATAATAATAATAAAATCTCATGACGGGATAGACTATGCATTACAGGACTGTCCCAGTGAGGCAAGAACTGCCAACAGTAACTATGAAAGATGCATGTAATCATCTACTGCCTCTTCACTGCTTTTCTCCAGTGCCAGCAGACATAACACCATCCAGAGATGGCATTATGTTTTGAATGAAAGCTTCTGTCATCCTTATAATATTTTCCTTATGAAACCCCCATTTCTACTTATGGGGACTGACGGAATCTGGCAGGACAAAATAAAAGGCAGAGAAATCTGTGATTTCACTATAATTAATATAGGAAGCCGGTATTTTAGGCTTTTTCCAGCTAAAATGCTGGAGAAAATCCTTTTCTTAGTTTATTAAATAGACCTCAATGTCCATAAAAAGTGCTAAAATCCACAATGCAGCTTAACCATAATACACACCTGTAAAAATCCATTCAACCCAAAACTAAGCAGACTTTTTCTGCTTCGTAAATGCAATCATCATATTCCTTTCATTAGATTAAAAAAGCCTACAATTTTCCTCAAAGCTTTCTCAAAATGCTGCAGTTAGAATGTATTACCTATGGTACATTATTATTATTATTAGTATTATTATCCTTTATTTATATGGCGCTACAAAGGTTCCGCAGCACCTTACACAGTACATAAATGAGCATAGAAGAGAAACAGTTATTAGCAGTACAAAAACAATGCAGGACAAGGACATGATTTATAAACATTGCTGCAGAACACAAGCAGCCGGGCGTCAGCAACCAGGTGTTAGGTGGCAATTAGGGAGTTAGGAGTAAATGATAATGTAAGTAGGGGAAGGAGAAGCACGTGAGGGACAAGGGCCCTGCTCACGAGAGGTTACATTCTAAAGGGGAGGGGCAGACAGAAGTGACACAGATGGGGCAGATAGTGAGGAAGGAGCATGGAGTAGTGGGTTAGGATCAGGGGCATTCTAAGAGAGGAAGGGACCCGTGTGCAACCTCTGTTTGGACCCCATACTCTCTGTCAGTGCACTGAGCATTGTATATACTGGTTTCATGCTAGAATCTACCGTGCAGGCACCATTTTCCCAGGGACATCTTTTCAAAATAGTGTTTGCTGCTCTGCAGCGCCGGACCAGCGCTGTGGAACAGCACACCAGAATCTGCGGAGAGGTAAGTATATTATTAACTAACAGTGCAGGGTGTGCAGTGTGGGCCTCCCTGGACTCAGGGGCCCGTGTGCACCGCACACTTTGCACACATTATAAAGACGTGAGGGGAATAGGTATGTAATGCTGGCTGTCGAGATGCCTCCTGTCAGAATACCGACAGCGGCATCCCAATGCTTGGTATCCCGACAAGGGTCGGGTAAGTATACTTACCCTCCCCATCCCTCCCCTAATCCTCCCTTCTTGTAGCCTAACCATCCCCACCTTTCACCGTAACCCTAACCCTACCCTTTAGTGTCTAACCTAATCCACCCCCTTGCCTAAACCTAACCCTCCCCCCTTAATGCTTAACTCTAACTCCCCCAGTGGTGCCTAACCCTAACCCCCCCCCTAAAACCTGACCTTTCCTTGCTACGCTCCCTAAACCTAACCCTCCCCCCCCCGGCTAACGCTAAGGGCGCCCCAGATGTACCTCATTTAGGCTGGTGTCCTTCGGCATCGGGATTAAGATAGGTGTTGGTATTTTGATGCCTACATTAAATCCCTTGTCAGGATTTCGAATCGGTATTGAGACCGGCGGTGTCGCGGCCCACGATCTTATAACTACATCCCGTTGGGATATATGCTGCGAAATGTGTGGTTTTTTTTAAATGACTTTATGTTATGTCAAACTTTTATTCGTTCATCTATCTCCATAACAAAAAATAAATTTTATTTAGGTGTTATTTACTTGAGAAATATACAAAATAAAGTGGTTGCACTTTATATTTTAAACTTATGTGCGCCATACATCAAGACAAATCTTTCTTTCTCTTAGTAAAATTAGGCACTTTAAATTTTGTCTGTTACATTATAGCATCTGAACACACCCAGCTAAAGATGGAGATATTATGGGACTGTCCCGCCATTCTAATAGTGAATACTTTAGTCCCAGCTGCTGGATGCTATGCCATGCTCCTGTGAGTGGGTGCTTCTCACATTCTAGACCCACCCACAAAGAGGTGCAGCCATGCCCAACATGCTGTGGTCATGGCCCCTCCAGGGGGCCTCCCAGGATGTTGCTGTGCCTGGTCCCAGGATTTCTCTTGGCTACTCCGGAGGAGACAGGCAATGACAGGAGGGAATGGGGCTTACATTGTGTATGATTACTCTTAAATATAACTAATACATTTTAATTGAGTCATTGTGTAATTTTTTTCAATTCAGCCAAGTTATGTTCAGAATAAAAGAGACATCAATGGATTTGAGTATACCTGACTATGGCCCTCATTCAGACCCACTCGCGAGCGGCTGTCCGCTCGCAAGTGGGTCGATGGTCTGCACTGCGCATGCGCACGACGGAGGGAGCTCCGTCGTGCGCATGCGCCAGACACGACGAGCGAAGGACTTTCCTTCGCTCGGAGTGTCTCATCAAAGGGGGCGTGCTGTCGATGTTGACTGACAGCACGCCCCCTTTGGTGGGCGTGCCGGGGGCGTGCCTGCCAGACGAAGGCGTTCCCAGGGGAACGCCTACCGTCTGAAACCGGCCCCACTGACATCACTAGTGATGTCAGTGGGAGTGATTTTGGCTCTGATAGAGCCAAAATCACTCCTGGCCTTGCGGTTGAAAAACTCAACCGCAGGCTTTTGCTCGCAGTTTCGATGGTCGCGATGGTCAAGACCATCGCGACCATCATCCTGCACGCTCGTATATGCTGTGGGTGGTGACCCACAGCTATACGAGCGTCCAGGAGGTCGCTCCATATTAATGGAGGTGGGCCCTGATTGAGAGCGAGCGCTCTGGTCAGAGCGTCCGGCTCTGAATCAGGGCCTATATTAGCAGTGAGATTTATATTTTCAGAAATGTAATATTGCAGAATATTTTCTACAGGAAGGTAAATAGCATTAGCATAAAGATACAAGATAAACCTTCCCATAGGGAAAAGATGATGGTAGTATGCAATTCACATACTGTAATTTACTATTTTCCCTTCTATGTATTTAATTTTAATAATTTCTGTCATCCTTGCAATAGGTAGCAGGTATTGGTTTTACAACCATAATAGTTTAGTGGCTCTAGTGTAAGTAGCTTATTTCATAGTATAAATTGTACATTTCCCTTGGGAATCTGAAGAATGTGACAGGATTAAGAAATTAGCATTGTACCAAACACATATCCTTAGGTGTGTTTTTCTATGAATCTACATAATGATTTCATTCAACAGGAGAGGGGTTTAAGTTAACATTTTGACAGATTTATGGAGTGAGACTGGCAGCTTGTTTTATTTGCATTTTCATAAGTTATCCATACTAGGCTTTTCCGTATGTGATAAATCTCATATTGTGAATAAATTCATGTGGCTAAAAATCTTGTCAACTATATATATTTTGATAAATCCCCTCTGTTAATACTTCATAGGGCAAAACACAAAGGTCAGGCTAAATATTCAGAATAAACAGGCAGATGTATTGCTCACAGATGCATGACAAAGCAATCAGGAATGCTCTAGGCTATGCGCAGTAGTGAAAATTCAGTGCACTGTGCCATTTTATCTACAGCAAGGTACTTACAAACACACACACATACAGTATATGTTATATATATATATATATATATATATATATACAAACACACACACATATATGTATATATATATATATATATATATATCCTCCTGAAGACAGTTTGACATAAACTGAAACGTTGATGTATTCTACACTATTATGAGTATTATTGACCGCCTCTGAGTTTTTATAACAGAATTTGATATAATGCTTAAACCAGGGTTCCCAAACTTTTTTGAATCACGGCACCGTAGAATAACAAGCATTGTTTTCAAGGCACCCCTAAGCCAAACATTTACTAAATTTTTTACTGAAATTATCAATAGCAAAGTAGTAAAGTGAAGTAAACGGCTTACCTGTCATCCTTAGGTTCAGTTATGTGATTAACAGGTTTGAGGTTCTGTTTGTCCACATATTTACATTACATTGACCATGAATAATATGATTTAGTGCTGGACCACCAACCTGAGGCACCCCTGCAAGTGTTCTGAGGCACCCCAGGGTGCCACGGCACACAGTTTGGGAACCACTGGCTTAAACAATACTACAATACCAACTGATAACATTCTTAAAGATAACAGTTTTAATTAATTAGAGTTCAAGGTGTTAAAATGAAATACTCTTATATATATTGGCCCACTGAATCTGCCAGGGTCCTCAGTTTCTCTAATAACCCCATGCTGATCTGCTCCGTAATTGTGCCAATATTTTGTGCTTAATAAGCAGTTTCTGCGAAGTACACAGTGGGGTAGAGTTGTGCATAGTAAGTAAATATACTTTATTTTGTTATTGAATTGCCCTTGAAGTATTGGGGGAGATCTATAGTCACATGGAAGATATGTAGGATATTATACTGTATTTTAGAGAGGGAATCTTATGATACCATATACTTTATGTTTAGCTGCTAGTATGTGGGAGAGTGTCTTCCACGAATCATGCGTGTAAAGAAATCAGTGATGAAGCAATTTACTATAAAAGTAAAGGCAGCCTGCAGGTTATGCTCCACATCTGTACATATTTAGGATAGTGGTTATTTGGGATAAAGAGATAATAGGATGTTATTAGTCATTGTAGAATTAAGCTCAGGTGGAAGCCATTGACACAGTATTTTAATTTTAAAAAAATATTTTGCAGATTACAACAAAATTGCTCAATAATTGTCTTGAAATTACATTTCCATGTCCTGGAAGTTGTAAAAATCTAGATAAAAAGTAGAAAAATCTGGATGTTTAAAATTGAACTGTTATTGGAATGTGTGGGATTACCATTGACGTATGGGTTACATCAGGCTTTAAAATAATAAATGCATTGACGTATACTTTGTGGTAGGAATCAAGCACAGGAAGCTATTCATTTATGCTTTACTGTATCTAGAAAAACTTGTTTTAAAACACAGTTTATCATTTTTGTAGGTATTAATGCAGTGCACAAAACTATATCACTAACTGCTTTTTCAGCCTGATATTCAGTTGTGCACACCTACATATTCATACAGTCCCATTGTACAACAAATGGCTTATGACCATCCTGCATATTTGTTTACATATATTTGCAAGGAGAGTTGAGGTAGCTGGACTAAAAACTGTGACATGTATGCAAAGTAATACATTTTTTTGGCCCAGATAAATTTTAGACTATAATAAACTACGTGAAATGTGAAAATTATGAAAACAGTGCAAAATGTCTGCAGATTGGTGAAACAAAAGCATACTTCAAAAATTGCAATGCCAAAACTTTGCACTTCTGAGAAATGACCTGTTCTGCTGTGAAACTGGATTTGTTCAAATTTTGTTGCTAATCTCTACTGCGTACCTTGGCTGCAGCTTCAATCACTAGAGAACTACTTAAATATTTATGCATGCAGTCCCTTCAAACTTGCAGTAACATCTTCATTGTAATTCCCCAATCTGCCCAAAGCATTTCTGATACCAGGCAGTAACTTTCCTCTCCTACTCAGTTACAAATGTGATATATATAAAATGGTCCTTCATGCAATCCCCTGAAGCTTTGACATTTTTTAAATATAACTTGACATGCGCCTGGAAAGGGCAAGATGCTAACACTGAACTGGTGCAAATTTCAAGTGCTTTTGCAGAGCGAATATTACAAACCAAATAATGTTTCTGTCAAAAAATGAAAGTCCCATTCCTTCACTCTCATTGTAACAATCTCATTTCCAAAATAATGATATCTCAATTTTGTACTATCCTCAAAAATGTGGTCAAACCTCCAAAAACTGCATTTTCAGATGTTTGACCACATTCCTCATATGCATGAAGCTCCAAAAAGCGAAATTTTTCCCGATAGGCATATCTATTGATGGCATTGTTTCATAGAAGCCTATGGGCTTTTAATGGAGACTTCCCTGAGAGGGATTCAAGAGGATCCCTCCCAGTGTCCCCCGCAGCTTGCACATGCACTGGCCGATGGCCGCACATGTGTAGAAGAATTCCTGGGTCCCAAAGTCCTCATCAGGGGCGTAGGGGGGGGGGCAGTTACGGCGGAGAGCGAGCTACAGGCACAGAAAAAGTCAGAGGTCCTGGCTTAAGTCTTACTCCGGCAGGTGTCCGCCGCGAAGCCACAGCCTCTTGCAGTGATGATCCAGCCCTCTATACCTACACTCTGAGTCTGGAGACTGATGGCTGACATCAAATGGGAGGCGGGGCTTAGGTCCGGCGGCAACTAAGCAGGGCTTATGTCTGGGGGGTTGGAGATTAAGGCCAGATCTGCCGGGTACTGCACACACAGGGAATCCGCGAATGTACCCACCACAATGAATAAATGAAAGAAAAGAATAAAAGAATAAAGAAAAGAGGTGCATTCTGGCTGCTCCTGTAATGTATAATTGTTGTGTTTATTCACATATCTATATCTATATACTATATATATATATATATATATATATATATATATAGAACAGCACAGGACTGGCACTCATCACGAATAAATCACTTTTGCCGGGTGCCCCCACAACAAGGGGAAATATGGAGCAGAAGGTGCGGCACTCACGGACCAATATTGAAGTATACAGAGGTGATACAGGCAGAATGACATTTCAGTTTTTTATAACTGTCTTCAGAAAATTTTCTGAAGACAGTTATAAAAAACTGAAACGTCATTCTGCCTGTATCACCTCTGTATACTTCAATATTGGTCCGTGAGTGCCGCACCTTCTGCTCCATATATATATATATATATATATATATATATGGAATTGTAGTAGAAATAGCCCGCACTCAATCACAGGTGGTAGTGTTCTATAGTTGATGATGTCACAATGAATACAAAACAGTAGATCTAATTCACAAAATGATTTACTTGTTGAGTGAAACTTAATGTTGCAGATATATGATACAGAGTATGCCAATACATATACACAAGTAGGACAGAGACAGGACAAACCAAGACACCAGTAAAGACAAGATCTAAAAAAAGAAAATATAATCAAAAATCAAAAATGTATATTGAAGCGGAAAGAATTATATGAAAAATTCTACGAGTGCTCTGATGGGCAGACAAGGGGAAAATTGTAAACAAAAAAGAAAAAGTGCTTTGAGTTCCACAAAACCGTGTATGTTACTGTGGGTTTATTCAGTGCATCCAGTAAATGCACTGATATTTTTGATTGTTCAATTGTGGTTTTCAGATTGCTGATGTATGGGGGCCTTTTGGTTTGGTGTCTCACATACCCTGGGGGAGAACAGACACTGAGGTTTGTTCAGAGACACACTGTGTTATTTGGAAGTGCTGTGCTGTGCTGTGTTTGTGTTTGTGGTAAGGCAGTAGGCCCTGCCACTTTTAGAGAGGGAATAACCTGTCTAGCTAGTGCCCAGACGGGCTAGGATTTATTTTTATGTTTTGTTTATTTTGTTGTTTATATTGCACAATAAAATTGGTTCCAACCAGCTTGCACAAAAGCCCTGGACTGGTGTGCTGTTTCCTGGCTGCTGTACGTAAGGAGGTGTCCATCTACCCCAGGAGAGGGACCCCCTAGCCCGATTATATCACAATATGTATATATTTATATATATATATATATATATATAGGCTGCCTGTTATTCGGCACTCAGGATAATAGGACAGGCTGCCCTCCTAGATAGCTGAATATATAGTGTTCCTATAGCATGACATGGTAGCACCACAGAAGTAAGGAAATAAGGGGGCACATCTGGATTTAGTATCAAAAAAGCTAGTTGATCACTTGAATGCAAGCTCTTCTGATACTAATGGCCATATTCAATTAGCAGCGAAAACGACAGTTTTTTTCGCAAAAAAAAAAAAAACGGCGAAATTTTCACCAAAATTCAGGAGTGCACCTTATTTCCTTAATTCTTCGGGGCTGCCATGCAGTGGCATCCCTCCCTGCGTTGACATGCGCATGCCACCGAAAAGGACAGGGGCGTAGCCTCGCGGTCATATTTTTTATTAAATATTTCAAACATCCCTCCATACACTTTTATAATGAAAACAGTCCCTCTCTCTCTCTCTCTCTCTCTCTCTCTCTCTCTCTCTCTATGCACAGTATGTGTATGTATATATATATATATATATATATATATATATATATATTAGGGGTGTGCACCGGACACTTTTCGTGTTTTGTGTTTTGGTTTTGGATCTGGATCTTTCTTCGTGTTTTGGATCTGGATTGGTTTTGCCAAAACCACCCTTCCGTGTTTTGGGTTCTGGGTTTTGTGTTTTGGATCTGGATTTTTTCTTAAAAAATAAAAAAAACCCGCTAAAATCACATAAATGGGCCTTTTTTTGTTCCTACGCTATTAATAACCCCAATAACATTAATTTCCACTCATTTCCACTCTATTCTGAACACCTCACACCTCACAATATTGTTTTTAGGCCAAAAGGTTGTACCGAGGAAGCTGGATGACTATGCTAAGCGACACAAGGGGGCGGCACAAACACGTGGCCCATCTAGGAGTGGCACTGCAGTGGCAGACAGGAAGCCAATCAGCGTTATGGTGCCCATTTGCATGTAGCACGAACCCGGGAGATCCGTGCTACATGCATCTGTGTGATTGGCACAGAGCAATGACAGGTCCGTGAGACCCGTCTGTGCTGCTGTGGTAAAAAAAAAAAAAAAAAACCTGTGTAAAAAAAGAAAAAAATGGCGTGCACCCCCCCAAAAAAGAGCAACCAGCCCCGGGCATTAGTAACCCAGTGCTGGGTGTGCTTAAATACAGGGGACAAACGACGTAGGGGTCCCCTGTACTTAAGCACAACCAGCACCGGGCTAGTCAGAACCAGCGCTGGTTGCCAAAATACGGGGGACAAACGACGTAGGGGTCCCCTGTATTCTGCGCAACCAGCTCTGGGCTCTGATCCGGTCCTGGTTCTGGAAATATAGGGGACAAAAAATGAGTAGGGTTCCCCTGTATGTTCCAGAACCAGCACTGGACTTTTTCTAGCGGGGGGCTGATGCCACAGCCAGGGGAGCCCTTTCACCGGGCCCCCCAGCCGCAGCATCAACCCTGACCGCTAGTCAGCCCAGGCCGGGGATCCCTGGAGAGCTGGGGACCCCCCCAATAAAGGGGTCACCCTCTCCAGGGCACCCCAGGCCCAGGCTGATAGCCCGGGGCTATCCCCGCCACCCCTGGTGGCGGTGGGTGGCGGGTTGATTGTGTGGTGTGGTGTAAATAAAGAATATCAAACATTGTCTTTACAAGTAGAACTGCAAGTCCCAGCTAGCCTGCCCCGCATGCTGGTACTTGGAGAACCACAAGTACCAGCATGCAGGGCATTAAGGGCCCACTAGTACCTGTAGTTCACCTGTAAAAAAAATGTTTAAAAAAACACAGGACACACACACCGTGACAGTATAAGTTTATTAAACATACATACACACACACACATGTACACATACTCACCTATGTAACCCTGTAGCATCGGTCCACTTGTCCGGTAAAGTATCCATAGGGGACCTGTGAAAAAAAACATACTCACCATCTCCTATGCGAGGTTCTGTCCTCTTCGTTCCAAAGTAGGCATCCCCGGACTTGGCAAAAAAAAAAAAACGAAAACGCGATCCACGAACTTAGTACCGTTCTATAGAACGGTACTTCCCGAATGAGAGCTTAGCGGCGGGGTATCACCATGGAAACCCCGCTGCTAAGCGTTCATTGGCTGAGAGAGGTCATCTCCCGTCTCTCAGCCAATGAACGGCTCCCTCCATTGTAGTCAATGGTGGGAACCGCAGGGTAAACTTTAATAACCTTGCGGCTCCCAGCATTGACTACAATGGAGGGAGCCGTTCATTGGCTGAGAGAGACGGGAGATGGCCTCTCTCAGCCAATGAACGCTTAGCAGCGGGGTTTCCATGGTGATACCCCGCCGCTAAGCTCTCATTCGGGAAGTACCGTTCTATAGAACGGTACTAAGTTCGTGGATCGCGTTTTCGTTTTTTTTTTTTGCCAAGTCCGGGGATGCCTACTTTGGAACGAAGAGGACAGAACCTCGCATAGGAGATGGTGAGTATGTTTTTTTTCACAGGTCCCCTATGGATACTTTACCGGACAAGTGGACCGATGCTACAGGGTTACATAGGTGAGTATGTGTACATGTGTGTGTGTGTATGTATGTTTAATAAACTTATACTGTCACGGTGTGTGTGTCCTGTGTTTTTTTAAACATTTTTTTTACAGGTGAACTACAGGTACTAGTGGGCCCTTAATGCCCTGCATGCTGGTACTTGTGGTTCTCCAAGTACCAGCATGCGGGGCAGGCTAGCTGGGACTTGCAGTTCTACTTGTAAAGACAATGTTTGATATTCTTTATTTACACCACACCACACAATCAACCCGCCACCCACCGCCACCAGGGGTGGCGGGGATAGCCCCGGGCTATCAGCCTGGGCCTGGGGTGCCCTGGAGAGGGTGACCCCTTTATTGGGGGGGTCCCCAGCTCTCCAGGGATCCCCGGCCTGGGCTGACTAGCGGTCAGGGCTGATGCTGCGGCTGGGGGGCCCGGTGAAAGGGCTCCCCTGGCTGTGGCATCAGCCCCCCGCTAGAAAAAGTCCAGTGCTGGTTCTGGAACATACAGGGGAACCCTACTCATTTTTTTCCCCTGTATTTCCAGAACCAGGACCGGATCAGAGCCCAGAGCTGGTTGCGCAGAATACGGGGGACCCCTACGTCGTTTGTCCCCCGTATTTTGGCAACCAGCTCTGGTTCTGACTAGCCTGGTGCTGGTTGTGTTTAAGTACAGGGGACCCCTATGTCGTTTGTCCCCTGTATTTAAGCACACCCAGCACTGGGTCACTAATGCCCGGGGCTGGTTGCTCTTTTTTTGGGGGGGAGGACGCCATTTTTTTCTCTTTTTACACAGGTTTTTTTTTTTTTATTTACCACAGCAGCACAGACGGGTCTCACGGACCCGTTAGTGCTCTGTGTCAATGACACAGATGCAAGTAGCACGGATCTCCTGGTCCGTGCGTGCATCTGTGTCATTGAAATACACAGCAGCACAGACGGGTCTCACTGACCCATCTGTGCTCTGTGTCACTGTCAATCACACAGATGCATGTAGCACGGATCTCACGAGTCCGTGCTACATGCAAATGAGCACCATAATGCTGATTGGCTGAGAGCCGTGACAGACGGCTCTGTCAGCCAATCAGCACTTTGCCCATTAAAGGCAAAGGCATTTTTTTTTAAATGGCCGCTCGAGGCAAAACCTCGAGATCCGACAGCAGATCTCGAGGTTTTGCCTCGGGAGAGGGATCCGGGGCAGACAGGGAGATCCGAGCTTGGGCTCGGATCGCCCCGGATCCCCGAAGTTCGGGTGGGTTCGGTTCTCAGGGAACCGAACCCGCTCATCCCTAATATATATATAGTACATATATATAAAAAAATTTAGACTGCAGCACTTTACTTTATAAAAAACACAACAGAGCGGCTCTGTCGTAAATTTGGGATTTTTGTTTCCTTTCAAATTCTCACATGCCCCCACATGTTGGCCATGCCCCCAATTCAGTACAGGTGAGGGGGGGGTGCCACAATATACCCTTGCTGCGGGCACCATGGCTCCTAGCTATGCCTCTGGTCCTCATACAGCTCTTATCGGAAGAGTTGTCATTTGCAGTTTTAATCACAAATCGTCATGCATACAGTGTTAATAAACACCGCTATGCATACGATCAGTGGCAGGATGCATCACATTCAAAATACGTCGCATGCCTCTCACCCCTAGCATGAACGTCCTATCACTCAAATCCTCCCATCTGCCAGGATAAACTTTTATTCCTCTCAAATGCTGCTGTCTTGCCAGTATAGATGCACAAGTGCAAATCGAGATGCATGATGGAAAGAGGACTTTGCACTCTGCCATTTTATTCTTCTGAAAGGCATATAGATAGAACAGTGTTGCATGTTGCCTTAGTTGCCTGAGCATTGTAACATACTGATTGATTGGCTTTATCATGTAGCAATAATGAGGCATATTTAATACTGACGGTACAGAGTTTATTCAGGATCACAACACAGAGCTATTTTTGCACTTTATTTTCCTGAACTGCGCCAGTTTTTGTGCAACTACTGATAAATGGCCACATCCAGCTTTGAGTGACTGTGCATGTGTCTTACAGTATGTGACTATTTGTGTGTTTTTTGGCCAAAACTAGAATATGTAGGCCAGGAACTGGAAAAATATAACTCCCGCCACTGTAGGATTACCCATTTTACAATTTTTAACTTTCTCTTTATCCTCATAAAATACTGCTTCTGCAAGATTTTAATGTCTTATGAGAGTAAAAGGAAATCCAGGCTGCCTACCCTTCATACCTTACATTTCTACTTATAATGTGTTTAGTCCACATTTGTGCATCACAGTTAGAAAGGATAGCCTACTGAAAATATAGGCTGAGGCAGGGTTTTCACCACCTCTGAGAACACTGTGCCTTTAAATGCACTTCGGCATTCCGGGCGGCGGTAATTTAACCACATCCCCCCTCATCTCATTAAATAAATAAAATGACAGCCAATTACTGGACAGGATAGATACAGGCATCATTTACATGGCTTCTAAAAAATTTAAAAACAAGTTCATTAATGGAAATAAAAGCTCTAAGGCCCCTCATATAAACAGTTTCCTCCCTAAATTAACCATCTCTATCACTTTAAGTCTCCTTTAAATAACCTTGCTATACAAAAAAATTTTCATTTTTGCATTTATGCAACAAATCTTGTGAATATCCCGATCTCCCAGATGCTCCAATCATAAGCTAAAAAAAATATGGCGTCATTCTGCAAAAATGTGCTCTTCCTGTAAAACAAATATAAGCAATTAATGTACGAAAATGCTGTAGGTTGTGCAATTTCCATTGGTATAAATGACCCTTACTGAGCTTTGGAGTTTTATAACTCACTGCTCCTCTTCTTTCAGAAGTTTAGATTTGATAAAATGTCTAATTTTTTTTTTTGCTTTGTTTAAAAAAAAAACTTAAAGATTAGTTTACAAGCATTAGTCTAATGTAATATTCATTTGATAATATGGCTTACAGTACTCATGACTATACAGTAAATATTGCAATTTTGTAAATTGTGTAATTATTTTTGATTTGTACATTAAACAATAATATTGAGTGAAGTCATTATGGACTGTTTCTTCATGATAACAAAATATATTAGTCAAATAAATGTTGGGTAAGATATTTATAATGCATCATAGTGCAATTTTAACCCAAATATCCAAATTTTTACCCTGTTGTCCCACCAAGATCATTCAAGTCTATTTTTACAATTAATGGTTGCAAAGCTGCTGACTACTTTACTATATATTCCACACAAGAAAAAAAAACATTAAACCTACTACACAGACAAATCAGGTTCATTATTCCTGCATAGCTTAATAAAATGAAAAATCAATAACAAGCCACATGGCATTTTCCCTTATAACTAGAGATGAGCGTAATGCTGATGAATTGTCTAGCAAACTAAGTTTCATGGTGAAACAGGCCATTCTATAGAGCTGTGAACTTCATATTGTGCTGTTACTTCACCATTTCATAAAATGTATAGTCTAAGCCTTGGAGAGAGATAAAGTACCAACCAATCAGCTCCCAACTGTCATTTTACAGGCTTTCTTTAAAAAATGAGTTAGGAGCTGATTGGTAAGTACTTTATCTCTCTCCACTCTATGTCTCTCCAAGGCTTAGTACATCTACCTTCAGATATGAGAAGACAATGGTCAATTCATGCTACTGTGTTACAGTATGTTGTTGGGTAGATCTGACAATATTTATATTCCAATTTCACCTGCCAAATATGAAACATTTTGCTGCAAAATGCGGAAAATGGTAACATTTCGGGTAACACATTTGAAAATTTCACTTATCTCTATTTATAACTAATAAAGACAAATTATTCCATAGCGAATGAGCAGACGTTCAGTAAAAAGTTCATAAGGGCAACATTATGAACTTACAATACTCAGTCTCATATAATGGAGGTGAAGAAATGAATTATTGGTACCACAGTGGAAAATGACCCTACTATATCCTAATCAAAAGACTTTCTAATAGTAGCAACCTGATTTAGGCAGCTGCCGTGTCCAATCATGCAAATAATGAGAACAGAGTGCGCTGACTGTTGACTTCAGCAGTGTGTAATACGAAATGTTACTTGTCAGCAGAACCTTGGCTTCACGCAATGTTAAATTTAAACCTCTGTGTTTAGTGTGGTGTTTGACTGTAGCTATTGCATTAAAAGAGCCGCCCATGAAGGACACTCATTTGGAAGACAAGTGGTTGATACAGATCAATACGATACTGGAAGATTGCCCAAAACAGTCTTAGTTTATACTGAGAAGGAAAAATAAGCTATTACTTTTTTACACTGGTCATGTCATGGGAGATATACACAATACAGATTGCTGCAATTAAATAGTCATTGACATATGTTGTTCTCACACAAAAGTATATGGAATTTTTTTAGTGTTATTTTTCCTGTTGCTAAAATCTAAAATGTTATCCTGAATTGTGTACTGGAATGTACATGTTCTTCAAGGGCAAAAGCAAATGCTCTTGGGATACACTTTCAAATTAAGCTTTTTTCAAATGGGTCTTTAGATCAGTAATGGGATCTTTGCCCCAAACCCTCTAATGTCTTAAAGTGGCCCTGAGAGTAGGGATCGATGACCTTATGCTGAGGTCAGTTAGTACTCCATTCACCATCAAGTGAAATAAGAGTTAAAGAGACAGTGATACGTCTGAACATTATTGTGATAAATATGTTTAGTATATTACCAGAAACTAGAGTTTAAAAGAACCCAACTGCAATCATTCTTCAATTGGAGTACTGCTGTAGTACAGTATATTTTATTACACACACACACACATTGAAAAATCATTTCAGGGAGATTGTCAGAGCACTGCCTTTGCTCGGGGTGGGGCAAATGGCACAGATTAGACTTAAGCTTCTTCAAACGAGCTTGAACACATCACCAGTCTGGTTTGAAATCTTTGCCTGGAAGACACCTTGCTGATGCAGTATAACTACCTTGTGTCTTGTTGCTGTCAACATCCTTGCCATGGTGTATGACCTGTGACATGAAACTATCTTCCACAACCTCACCTTTGTAGCAGATGTTGGCTGTTCCTCGCCCAGTTGTAAGCCTCCAACACAGCTGTATCTGTTCAAGTTAATGACTGAGTTTCATTTGTATCAGAAGAAAAAGAAAAGGAGTTGTCTTGGGTGGCACACCTATTAAAATATACATTTTATTGTTTATACCATAAAATATAACTGTTCACAGCGAAATATTAGGACATACATATTCAAACATACATTTTGTGGATTGAATAAAAAAAATACAGTGATAGTTAATAACAAAAAAAGTCTCACTGCATATTTTTTCAATAGATAATAGTCAAATTGACCTAAAATGTGTGTACAGGTGTATTAAATTGTTGGAAAACTGTAAATTTCAATGTATTTAAAGGTACTATAAATAATGTCCACTAATTAGATCAGCATATATTTTTTGGTGTTGGTTCCCCACACAAACCGTATATGGATCAATGGACAATATATATCTATTAATACGAGTCAAACCATATCAGGTATCTTGTTGATGGGTAAGTATAACTGGTTAAATTCCCTCTCGATTCATCAAAAAAAAATCTTTTCTGGATAATTGTAATATTTGTGACGAGGTCCAATTAAACCATTATAGTGCACTCTGCGATTTCTAATAATTGGTTCCCTGAAAGAGGTGAATTCTATAATTAGAGATCTATGGCGCTAACTCCTTACAATATCATTACTAAAGTACCTTTTCTTATTTTTAATATTATCACCTTTATAGAGATATCCTCATCTGTACAGAGTACGTAATGCGTTTATAAGTATTATTTATATAGCCTTTTATTCACATGATAATGTAAATTCAGTGTTATTGCATTATTCTATTTATTTAAAATGTGTGCACTTCAATATTTCTCATTTCTGATTGTTGTACCCACTCTTTGGGACTAAGAATCGTTGTGTTTGACAATATGAATTTTTATATACACACTAATTATGGATTCATATGGGGTTCATGTCTCAAAAATATGAAAGTGATAACATTACTGGTGCAGTAATCACCCTCTCTCTTTGTATACAAATGACTGTGTTTCAAACTACATATGAAATCGATAATCAGTATCACCTGTTTGGTATGATTGGTTAATCATACACCTGACTATAATCCTACAAAATCCCTGACTTTGTGCAAGTATACCTAGAAGAATTGATGCTGTCTTGAAGGCAAAGGGTGGTCTCACCAAATATTAATTTGATTTAGATTTCTCTTCTGTTCATTCACTTTGCATTTTGATAATTGATAAAAAGAAACTATTAACACTTAAAAAGTGGGAGGCACATATAGAAACCGTTGTATTTCCTACACCGTTCACCTGATTTGGATGTAATTACCCTCAAATTAAATCTGAAAGTCTGCAGTTAAAGCACATCTTGTTTGTTTAATTTCAAAGCCATTGTGGTGGTGAATAGAGGCCAAAATATGAAAATTCTGTCAATGTCCCAATATTTATGCACCTGACTGTATTTATGACTGTCACACTGAATATATTTTATGATCCGGCACAGGACTGGACATGAGTAATAATTTGTTACAAAGATAAATATAAATTAATTGTCTTAAGCCAAATAAGTGCTAATAATAGATTGAAAAAAATCAATCAATAAGTATGCTATATTGGCGGTGCTCCCAAGCATAAAGTAAACTACTCAAAAAACTATTTTAGCAGACTGCTAAAAAACAAAAAGGAATTCATATTTTGGGGAGCACTCTTAGGTATATATAGTTAATATATCAAGGATGTGTATGGGAAAATATATATATTAAAACATACCTTTTAATGTTATCTCTAAATAAAGGGCAAATGAGCTCTCTTAAAATGATGAGTCCACCCAAAAAGACAACAGACACATGTTTTGTACAGCGATTCCTTTTTAGCAATCTGCTAAAATAGTTTTTTGAGTATATTTATGACTGTCTCATCGCTTATTTCTATTTTGCTCCTTCTCTCATTCTATTTAGTCAACACAAACTCTGTATTAACATACACATTATCAGTAGCCCTGCTTTGTGTATGAGAGGAATGAGTTTAAATCCATAATTTAAAATACAAATTATTCAACGCTGAACTTTATAGTACCTAATTCTGTTAGATTAGAGTGTTGATAAACGGCGGAGGTGGGGAAATATTCTGCATACAGCAGCAAATAAATAAATATAACCAAGAAAAATAGTCACATTACGTGGTCACATTAAGTGGGAATTGAGACCATTCAAACATTATTTCCATGGCAGGAATAGCTGAAATTGCAGCAATAGACTTACAGAAATATTCCATTCATCATATTTTATAATACTGTAAAGAAACAATAAAATGTAAAGAACTGCCAGGTGGTAAGATGGGGCTATTTCCTCTGGTGATAATACTTTTGTGTAGGAATTGACATGAACATGATTATTCATCATGTGCTCGACTAAGCTTACATGTTTTATTAGCAGAGTAAGCAGTTATAGCGTACTAGGTGACACAACCTGTAGAACAACAAGTAGCAAAGGACACAGGGATATCACAGGTGTAACAGCAGTATACAGAATAAGTAATAGTAGCCTGGAGCTTAGGGTGTTGCTGGGCATTTTAGTGCACTGTGCATGTTTGTGGTAAATACCCCAGTGGAGGGTCTCACTGGTGCCCTATACACTAGCGGTGGTGATACTGTGGACTTGCTGTTTGGTATTACAGCTCTGTATGGCTCTGTATGCTAAAAGCATCCTTTGTCTGACCGTCCCCATGGAACGCCAGTGAGTAAAGATGCGTGGAGACGCCATGCATAGGCAGTAGCGTGAGTCAGAGGTCAGGCCTATCTAGCTGTGACTGCTGAGTCAGATTACTTCGTCAGGTTACTGGGAGGAGGCAGCAGAGGAGCGCACTCCTACCAACACCCCCCCTTGCTCAAGATTGCCATCCATCATGGGACACAATATGAGCATCACACAACATTTCATGTCTACTGCCTGTAATGGAAAACATATAGGGTTAGGCAAAGACATTCAACAAATAAAGCATCAACAATTCATATATGTTACAGTCCACATTCCCAAAAGAAAAGACTCTGAGCATGGAAAATCAGACTTTTGATCAACATTTCACTGGATTTCTCTATCAGATCCCTGATAAAGTGGTGTTGATGGCCCTCTCTGAAATAGAGAAATTCAAATTACACTTAGTCCCAGAAGTAAGAAAAGCAAGTGCAGGTATTCTTCTTCTTCCTTCCATTGCAGTTGAATACAGATCACTTGATGCTCTCATTCTTCTTGGACACTCGATAATCATAGATTTATAGGTTTAGGACCATGAAGTCTCTGAGGTACAAGCCCAGCAAATTCCTCACTACACTTTCTTTGAGGTTTTCTTTTGTTGTTCCTCATGGAACAACTGTTCCATGAATGGTTTGCTAGTTTTGTTATTTCACTTTCTTACATGCTTTCTGCTGCAGGCATATCCAGTGTCACAGGTCCGTGTGGCTGTACGATATTTCTTTTAATACTGTTAACACTAACTGAAGTAGTCTAGTGAAACACAACATCCCATGACAGTATGATATTTCTGTTGTTAGGGTTCCAAAGACTCTGATTACAGTATCCTAGCATGATGCACTCGACGTACTAGAAATCAAGTTTTTGTCTATTCTCCTTGGGAATGTGAGCTTAAGGTCTACTTTCAAATGGCTGATAATTGGCTTTTTACCAGCCCAATAGTGTCATCTCCTTGACTGCTGCAGTAAGTGATCTATTTCTAAGATAAACAGCTGTTCTCACTGCTTCAGCATAAAATTTATCATCAAAATTTGTATCATTCAGCATAGTTTGTGCTTTCTCAACAATTGTTCTATTTGTTCTTTAACTGCCACCATTGTTTGCAGCAGCCTGTGTACAGGGAAATCTGGCATTGTTAAGCTATAGTGTTTCCACCGTTTGATTTTTTTTCCTGGTCGGTTAGAATTAACTTTTCAGTTTTTAGTTGTTTCTTTTTTTTTACTGTAGTTAGTTTTGTTAGCTCTCCTGTTATGTAATTACTGCAGCATCTTAAGAAAAAAAATGCCAGGGAATTTATGGTGAGGGATCTCAATATATGAAGTGGAAACACTTGCCGAGTAAGCCTACCTTGTCCTGGTACTGGGAGGATGCAGCGCAGGAGCACACTCCCAGGCCTGTCGATAGCTCTGACGAGAGTTTCTGCTCTCTCACTGCACGATGTGCTGTCAGGCCCCTCCAATTGTACCCGCTCCTTCCCCCTCCTATTGAGACCCCTGTGAATTTATTCCAACATGTTTCACACTACAGTTCCTATTGTATTTAAGGATCATCCATTGATAAACTGGTAGTAGCTAATGACAATATATAGAGGTTAGTTTGATGGTTTATATTATTCTAATCCTACTGGTAGTAAAGTAAAATTCTTAGTAGAACTAAAAACCGCTGCACTATTTTCTAATAGAGCAGTAAAATATTTAGGATACTATAATATCCAGAATTATAGATAATACAATCTTAACCACCTGTAAACCCACTTTCACGGTTTAAGTGATTTGTTTTATGACTTTTCCTAGGTTAGGTTGATCCCGTAGAGATAAGAACTTAATTATTGCTTCATCTGCCTGATAGATATTGGAATAATGTTGTATTTAATTTTCATTCCCTTGTCACACTTTCTCTCTATTCTTGTGAAATCTGCAGGCAACTTAACAGATGCAATAATGTCATCCCTAGGAGACAACACATCATGATAGTACTTTTAGGTCAATTAGTTTAATCCTTAGCAAGGCTTTTATATCAGCTGTAGTTCTAATATATGATATTGTCAGTAGGGGTCAAACTGAAAGGTCTCCCAAAGAGATATAGGTAGGCTACTTACAATTAACTGCAATATTTGTTGTCATCCATCCTTGTCAGGGCCTCTCAGATGATGTTGTAGTTAAGAGGTCAATAACAGCCTGTACGTGGTCAGTTTTCTGAAAAGCTCAATTAAATGGAAGTCAATGGCTAATTCAATTAGAATGCACTAGCATTAAAACTCAAAGGAAAAAACCACAAGGAGGGTCAGTCAGGTTACTGTATTGGATTTTTAAGTTAATGTAGGCTGAAAAAGTCTAGTATTAATATACAACACTGGCAAATTTAGCTATATATTCCTAAATCATCAAACTGAGAAAACAATCAGTGAGGTTTTGGGACAGAAACCTGATGATCTGCATTAAGGGATAGACATGACTAGGATATTACACCATTAAATAGGCCTTACGCAATGTTAGTTCAATTATATAGAAACAGAAATGAGATATACTGTATATCTTTGGCTTTCTTCCTGCCATGTGGGTATGTGAATAGTGGCTTTCAAGGTTCGTTCCCGAATGGTGTATAAAAACTGCAATCCAATTGCTTTTTTTTTTTTTAAGGTGTAATGCTCCTAATTTGTGAGTCTATTGTATGCACAGGGAAGTGCATACAATAGCGAGCCTGGATTTTAGCGCTGGCAGCCCTGGTGAGAGTAGTTCAGCAGACCAGGTCTTCTTCCTTCTTAAGTGTAATGAAGTGCATACTTTAGATGTCATTTTTTATATTGGGCAGCACAGACGGTGTAATAGTTAGCATTACTGCCTCACAGCACTGAGGTCGTGGGTTCAATTCCCACCACAACCCTAACTGTGTGGAGTTTGTATATTCTCCCTGTGCCTGCGTGGGTTTCCTCCGGGTGCTCCGGTTTCCTCCCACACTCCAAAAATATACTGGTAGGACGATTGGCTCCAAACAAAAAATAACCCTAGTGTGTATGTGTGTGAGCATGTGATAGGGAACATAGATTGTAAGCTCCACTGGGGCAGGGACTGATGTGAATGGCCAACTATTCTCTGTAAAGCGCTGCAGAATATGTGTGCGCTATATAAATAACTGGTAATAAATAATAAATAAATAAATATTGGACTATTTGAATCATATAAAGGAAAGTAGAAGGTTTGTCCGCAGGACTGTGGAGACAATTTACAGTACTTTTCAAGTGGAGAAGGTGAGAATCCTAGTGCCACTTGCCAGTCAATAACCTCAACTACCAAAGTGGAATGGATTGACAAAGACCTGTCACTCTGCTTAAGGTGGGGAGTCACAGATGACTACTCTGAGCAGTTGGCACTTGCACCATTCTACACACATATTAATTTTCAGTTTCTGGGGACCATCATAGTTTACCAAGGTATCCCTCTGGCCCAGTCAGATGCTGAGTTGGAGGTGAAGTGATGTAATTTCCTATTAGTTGCATGTGCATTTTACAGAGCATCGGAAGACCCTTAAATTTAGGTAAAGATTGCTTTTACAGTGGTGTTCATAAAAAAGCGAGATTTTACAACAATTAGCCATGCTTGCTCACATAAAAAGGCAATATGGTTATGTAGAGTTTGTGATTTGTACAATACCCTTACTGTGTTGGTTTTAAGAACTGTAGAAAGGGTCAGAAAAAGGGTTAGGCAGAGAATACAACAGTTAAGGTGCATACACACTGGGCGATTATACTGAGTGACTGCACGATTACAACATCATAATCGTACAATTACTCAGTAATCGTGCACAAATCGTGCATTATAATGTCGAAAACAACCAGCAATGTGCGCTCCTGCTGGTCGTTTCCGACATTGTCCATCGCCTCAACATGCAGGCCAATCTGTCGATAATGACAGATTGGCCATGTTCAGGAATTAAGGAGGGTGCCTACACTGAACAACTGATCATTCAGTGTAGGCAGGGCTGCCACCAGAAATTGTGGGGCCCGGTACTAATAAAATAGGCAGGGCCCCCCTGGGGGAGAGTATAGGGCAGGGAAGGCTGCACCTTATTGGTGGGGGGGGCAGGGTAGGAAAGGCTGGAGTAGGGGGAGGCACAGGCAGGGGAGGGAGGGTTGTTAGGAGTAGGGGAGAAGCACAGGGAACGGGAGGCTGTCTGGACTTGGGGGTGGGGGGAGTGGACGTGCAGTGAAAGGCTGCATTAGGAGGACATATGTACTTACCTCAGCTGGTCCAGAGAGAGCGGGGCCCAGGTTGCAGGGCCGCAGCAGTGCAGTTATGCACAGGCACCCAGCTAGAAAGCATCGGTCGGTGGCACTCAGCCAATAAGGAGTGGCCACTGCTGATTGGCTGCTCGCGGGACAATCAATCAGGAGCGGCCGCTCCTGATTGGCTGCTTGCAGAACGACAACCAATCAGGAGCGGCCACTGCTGATTGGCTGCCGTTCCGCGAGCTCTAATTGACTCGCGTCTGGCGACTTAATTGGAATTCTGCCTGTGTCTTCTCCCTGGCTGCAGTCTATAATAATGACCATCCATTAATGCTGGCATCCGGGCCCCCTCTCTCTCCGGGCCCAGGACTACAGGCCCGGCAATCCCCCCCTGATGGCGGCCCTGAGTGTAGGCACTATAGGGAAATAGGAACGATGGTATGTCGTAATCGTACTGTCTTTCCTAATCGCCCAGTGTGTATGCATGACCAAAGATTTAGGAGCTTCAGTGACTATTATCAGTGTTTTCCCTATATCAAACACAAATAAATGTGTAACAGCACTTCAACAGGTCACGGCCAGTCAGGTCTCTGCTCATCAGCAGGTCGCAGGGACAATTCCAGGTTTATCCATGGCTATAGTCACATATTTTACTGACACATTATTTGTGATTCTATAATGTATCAAATAATTAACATAGTGGCGAATAACAAACTGACAACATCACATAAATTAATAAAAAAAAGTAATACACATTTAAACAGACACTTGAAAAACATGTGCTGCTATGTACAGTATAAATTCTCACCACTTGATTTTACAGTGTGCATCTCATCAGGATGGGTGGAAGTATGGGCTTGCCAAGTTGATGATTTAGCATGGAGAGTGAGTAATTCACATTGCCCAAGGGTACTAATGAACAAAGAAAAAGTTGTCACTACTAGAAAGTCTTGTAGTATCAGTCACCACTAGGAAGGATTGTAGCATCAGTCATACAGGAGCCATGTAACAGGTATTAGAACTAGTCAAAGTCTGGTCATCCATAAGGAAAATACATTTGTTATATTTGTTATGTAAAAGTATCAAGAAGGACACAAGAACCAGGATATCCTGCATACAAATGAAATAAGTATCAGTTCTCTTCTCCCAACATGAAACGTGCACAAATCATACAGATGCCGCGATACAGCCGTTTAGAGGGAGGATAGGTTGTGTTCCCTGCTATGGTTAGCGCTTAGGGGGAGGATAGGTTGTGTTTTCTACTATGCATAGCATTTAGGAGCAGGATAGGTAGTGTTCTCTGCTATGCATAGCACTTAGGGGCAGGATAGGATGTGTTCTGTGCTATGCATAGCATTTAGGGGAAGGATAGGTAGTGTTCTCTGTTAGGCATAGCGCTTAGTTGGGGATAGGTTGTGTTATCTGCTATGCATAGCACTTAGGGGGAGGATAGGTTGTGTTCTCTGCTATGCATAGTGCTTAGGGTGAGGATAGGTTGTGTTCTATGCTATGCATAGCGCATAGGGGACGGATAGGTTGTGTTCTCTGTTATGCATAGTGCTTAGTTGGGGATAGGTTGTGTTCTCTGCTATGCATAGCACTTAGGGGGAGGATAGGTTGTGTTCTCTGCTATGCCTATTGCTTATGGGGAGGATTGGTTGTGTTCTCTGCTATGAATAGCGCTTAGGAGCAGGATACAGTAGGTTGTATTCTCTGCTATGCATAGCCATTTAGAGGGAGGTTAGGTTGTGTTCCCTGCTATGGTTAGCGCTTAGGGGGAGGATAGGTTGTCTTCTCTACTATGCATAGTGCTTAGGGGGAGGATAGGTTGTGTTCACTGCTATCCATAGTGCTTAGGGGAGGATAGGTTGTGTTTTCTGCTATGCATAGCACTTAGGGGGAGGGTAGGTTGTGTTCTCTGCTATGCATAGCACTTAGGGGGAGGATAGGTTGTGTTCACTGCTATCCATAGCACTTAGGGGAGGATAGGTTGTTTTCTGCTATGCATAGCACTTAGGGGGAGGGTAGGTTGTGTTCTCTGCTATGCATAGCACTTAAGGGCAGGGTAGGTTGTGTTCTCTGCTATGCATAGCGCTTAGGGGGAGGATAGGTTGTGTTCTCTGCCATGCATAGCACTTAGAGGCAAGGTAGGTTGTGCTCTCTGCTATGCATAGCGCTTAGGGGGAGGATAGGTTGTGTTCTCTGCTATGCATAGAGCTTAGATGGATGATAGGTTGTGTTCTCTGCTATGCATATTGCTTAGGGGGAGGATAGGTTGTGTTCTCTGCTATGCATAGAGCTTAGAGGGAGGATAGGTTGTGTTCTCTGCTATGCATATTGCTTAGGGGGAGGATAGGTTGTGTTCTCTGCTATGCATAGAGATTCATACTCAATAAAAGTGACATACTGTATTTTTTTATTGAATTTTCAATCTATATAAACTTTATAGTTTATTTTTTCAAACCATTGCTCCAGTAAATCACTGTAAATACACACATTTTACTCCATATCAACTAAAATATGCTACTTACCGTACATCCGATAATTCAAGTATATGAAATTTTCCTGACAGCATACAGTATCTCTTTTTACATTAAGTTTTAATCATAAATATAATGTAGGTTTTTGCCTTTAATGTGATTACCTAATGTATAATACAATACAACATGGAACACTTTAGACATAAAGAGCAATAATAATCCATCATACAAAATTATAGACAGGAGCCTAAATAGATGCTATGTATTTAAAAAACAGTTGTATGTATGGGCTTTTCGTATATTTTGTTGAAATGAGAATGTCGACATGGTTGTTATGTTGGTTTAGGCCACGTGGACATTCATCATGTCGGCATGAGTAGAATGTGTACAAAACGTTACCTGTGGTCCAGCGGTGACTTACATTATCAGGCTGGTCCTGAGTGATGTTTTACCAGTGACTACGTTCTACATCTATTATCGCTGTCTAATAATTTCCTGATCCATGTTCTTATAGTCTTACCCAGAACACTAAGTAAGCATTCATCTGAAGAGTATTGCCTTCATCTATATACTCTGTACATAGATACTGTAGAGCTTTAACCTTGTGTTCCACCTCTTTTTTGCCTCATTCAGATAGGGCCAATAACTCAATTTATGCAGGTCAGTGAAAAAGCTAATAATCTGCCAACTGTGCTTCACTGTAGAGAATGGAATCTATCTACAGAAACAAACAGAGCAAGGAGGGGCTGGCTTCTCATTCCAGTAAATCTGAATAGCTACTACAAGGTAAATGGTGTTGAAACCACATAAGAATTCAGTGTAATCTGTGGGAGGAAAGAGAGAAAACTACTATCTGTCAAGTTTAACTGAACAGTGTGTCTCTTGCATTCACTTTCTTTTCAAAAGGGCACGATAACCTACTTTCAAATTATTCCGCATATTTGTTTCCTCTGTTGTCTGATTGGTAGCAGATTATGTAGCCTATTTACAGATGTCATACAGTATTGTCACGATCACGCCAAATAGCCATGTCCCATGCAACTCAGCTTGCGCCAAGTGTCTTTCTTTTTCACTCAAATGTGCTACAAAACTGCTTCACGAGACTGCACTGAGTTATTTGATATGCAAGACTTGTATATCTGTGTGCGCAGTTTCGGCTGTTGGAATTTACATTGTGTGCGACTGAGTCTGAATCTGTATACAAAGTGCTACCACAACCTTTTAACATGCCAACATAAATATACAAGTGTCACCAGTGGCGTCCCTACCTCACATTGCACCCGGTTCTGGCAGGGACGGAGAGTCTGTATTCTGCGCAGCGCATGCGCCGACAAATAAGGGGTGTTGCTTCATGGGTGGGCGTGGCCTCGTGTGTGGGGGTGTGGCCTCACGGCCCAAACCCCCCGTTTTTTGTAAAATCGAGGGTGCCCCCAGGGACCAGCCTGTACGAAGTGCCACACTCGGCTCCTGTCACTGAGGGGGAGCTAGCACTTTGGTGTCACCTCTCGGCTGGTGACACCCGGGTGCGGCCCGCATCCCCCTTGTGACGCCAGTGAGTGTCACATATCTAATTAATCTGTGCAGTCTCATGAAGCGGTTTTGTCGCATTGCGTTGCGACTAAGACACACATTCCAGTGAAAGACGCAAAAAAGATTCTACACAACTTACCAGCACTCACTCACGCCAGGTGTCTTGGCCGCATGGTGCATTGAGGCTAACTGTACGAGGATACATCTGTATCATTAAATATTTGCGGGATATTCTCCACAAAGAGTGTTTTTTGGGGGGTACCAGCAAATATTACAAATTCTCCAGATGTACTATGGAGGGATTGCAGACGATACTTCCGATATGAACCGTAGTCCCTCCTTGTTCATCTGCAAATGCAGCCTCTGTAGGCTTCAAAGGGGTCTTCATTACTGCCACATATACCAAAGCATTCCAGAGCTTGGCTCAGATAGGTAACTCCTTCTCCAGATGGCCTACTACAGTATTTAGCTATTTTTTATGAAGAGGGATCTGGTGTTCCCTCTCCATCAGCTTCCAATGAAGCATGTGCCAGCCGTATATGCGCAGTGTACGCTGGGGACCTGAACCAGGAAGCAGTGTGATAGTTTTACACTCTCACATTATTTTCAGCTTTTTCCAGGGCGGGCTCTTATTAGAGCCCATCTACTGGCTAGAGCAGAATCGTAAATTTGCTTGAAAATATTAATTTTCATGTTGCAGATTTCCGAAAAAATATTTATTACATTTGCATGAGGATTGTGATAAACATGCCCCTATATCACTGTTAAAAAGTTATTAACAGTGAGTGTTTTTTATTTTATTTACATGCTTGGTCCTGATTCAGCTTGGATCGTAGTTGCTAATACGCACGCAATCGGTTGATTGTTGCAAACTGTTGCAAACTGCATCGCAGTGCGCATGCGTGAACCGGTCACACCAATCGGAACTGCGATCGCAGTGACTACGCAGACCCATAGCAGAGTGATTGACAGGAAGTGCCGTTTGTGGGTGGTGACGGAGGGGTGATCGGCGAAACGCAGATGTGCCAGTGCGTTTGAGCACCGTTGCAGGGGCGTGCATAAATTAGCCACTGACGACTAAAAATCATTGATTATGGTCTGATCAAATGGTTTCTTTCTCATAGCTTTGGGTTTATGGGTGCAACCTCAAACAGTGTCATTTCTGTGTGCAGTTTGTATGTTCTTCCCATTCTTCATGGGTTTCCTCTGTGTTCTTCAATTTTCCCCCACAGTCCATAAACATTATAGTTTTAATTGGCTGCTGACAACAATGCACATTATTGTGTTTGTGTGAAAGAGGATTTAGGGCCTGATTCAGCAAGGATCGCAACTGCTAATATGCATGCAATTGGCCAATTGTTGCGTACTGCGCATGCGTATGCATCGCAGTGCGAGAAGACTCCACTCTGATTGGGACTGCAATCGCAGTGACTACACAGACCCATCGCAGAGTGATTGACAGGAAGTGTTGATTGTGGGTGGTGAAGACGGGGGGGTGGTCAGAGAAATGTAGACGTGCCAGTGTGTTTGAACGCTGTTGTATGGGCGTGCATAAATTAGCCACTGCGATGTCCTACGCAGCCTGAGGTCTGATAGCGTGCATGGAACTTAGCAATTTCTGAGTAAGATCAGAGCTTGTGCAAGTGTGCATGCGGCTGTGATGGTACTCGATGTTACCGATGGTTTCGCAGTCTTGCTAAGGTTTACGGATGTGTGTTAGGTAAAGTGGGCATCCTTATGTTGTGCTGTGGTGGCATAGTGATCGCAGTGGATTAGCATACTATCACAGTGAAACTTCGTGCATAATCGCTATTGCAATCGCAGTTGCGATCTGTAATGAATCAGGCCCTTAGTCTGCAAGCTACAATGGGGTAGGAACTGATGTGAATGACTAAATATACTCTATACAGCGCTGCTTAATATGCACCCAATAAATAACGTATAATAAATAATGTCCTTTTCTTTTCACTTGTCCTGCTGATGTGAAGCTCACCATAAGGTACTGTATTTGCCTGTTTATTGTTGATTACTTTAATCCCCTGTCAGGTAGAAAATGGGAATTATTTCCTATGGAAAACAGAATAAATATAACTAAAACATATATCATACATGTATGTACATAAAATTATATCAGCTTTAGGCCCGTATTCAATTAGCAGCGAAAAAGTATTGCCAATTTTTGCCAGGTGGAAACTTATCTCCGTTTTCAATTTTCAAACACTTTTCTCGTACGTGAAAACGCAATGCAATGTAATAGGCAGAATATAGGTGGAGAAAAAGTGCAAAATCACTATTTTGGGTTGCAAAGGTGGGGAAACCACTCTGCACCCTTGGGACAGCCCCCCAAAGGATAACTGCTTCCAAAAAAAACTAAAAAAAAAATTGAGGAACACCCCAAAATATAACTTAGAAAAAGGGGGCAAAAAAGTGCAAAGTGGGGGTACAAACTTAAAAACTAGCGAAATAGACTTTTGGGGGGTCTGCAAGTAGGGGTGAGGTGTTTTTTTTATTGCAAGTGCTTGCTTCAGGTGCATTTTTTTAAACTTTACTTTAGCGACTTTAAACCATGCTTGCACCCATTTTCAAGTACCCCAAATTTGACAGGACTACTTATTTACTCCAAAAAAAACAGCTTAATGCTATTCTTCACCACTTGTGCAAAGACGCTAATTAGAAGAAATTGACACACCCTAAGTACCCCAATTAGCTTTATTAGGGCTATTCGGGGGGCATGTACATTGATCCATAATGTTAGTGCATCTTTTAGGGGGTCTCAAGCTGATATCCCCAATTCCGACAGCACGTTTCGCCTGGTTTGCATTCATCGAGTTGCGTTTACTCGTGTTTTGGAATTAAATAGGGCGAATCTTGGGGACGCGCGCGATAAGTTTCCGCGGCTAAATTACGCGATGTAGGTGAAAAGTCCGGCAGACAAAAAAGTATCGCAGGTGCGAAACTAATTTAATACGGGCCTTAGTGGAATAAATAACTTTGCTATTTTGCAAAAGGGATTTATGAGATATGTCAATATATATTTTTTTCATATTAAGGGGGAATTCAATTAGCCATGATTACCCGTTTATAAGGATTAAAATGGGTAAACACAACTAAATGCGGCTAGCCACTATTGTTTTCTATTAAATTAGCCTCGCAAGTTAACCCACGTTAACTTTTCAAAGGATAATGAGGCTCTTTCTACGCAGCCCATCAGGAGGTGAAAAGTTTGGGAAAATCCCTATTTTAAGGTAAAAATATCAGGTCTTGGTTCAGAACCCCTCGGACAAATGCCCTAATTATCAGTTAGGTGCTTAGTGTTTAATTAGCTTATTTTTGGGGTGATATTCTTCAAAATGCAGAATAATGGGTCAAAATATTTGGGACATGTATATGGGGGTGCTGTTTGGATGGAGCATGTGTTTTTAAGCTTGCAGGTGGGAGTTACAGGTTTTTTATTAATACATTTTTAAAATTGGCTTAAAATGACACAAAAAATGTACTTACATGCATTTTTATGCGCCCCAAATTAATATAGAGCATGTATTTGCTGAAAAACACTTGATTCCTGTAGTTTTTTCACTGTTATTAAAAAATGCAAAGAACAGCAACTCGACACCTTTTAAGAGACTCAAATACTTTGCTTTTGGCCACTAATAGACTTCTATACTGTTATCCAATATTTGTTTGTAGTTTTTTGGTGTACAGACTTATTTCCCCATTTTTCCTCACACTTAATGCAGGTATTACAAGCCAGAATTATCACACAAACGCAGGGATATGCCTTTTTCAGTTGAATTGTGCGTTAAATGGGAGCACACATATATTCAGTAATTGAAATAATTCATAAGCGCATTAAGTCAAGCCGCAGTAAACAAAGATTTTACAGCGGCTAATTGAATCTGTCCTTAAATCCTATTTAATAATACTCTGTCTTTGTGTTTTTAAAAATATATGTCAGAAAGACTTTTTTTTTATAACATTGCATTTATGCAGGGATTTGTTCAGTTATGGTAATTGTAACTAAATGTGGCTGTGAATTCATTTTGAAATAAAATCATGGAGTAAATGACTTTTTAATTTTGTTAAATCTTTAACTACTGTAAATGTTAGTGGTCTCAGTATTTTGTGTTTAATCAGTGGTAGACCTACTACCATTGCAGGAATTGAGGCCACTCTGGAGTCCATAGGTGAGAGGCAACTGTCAAAGCTGTATGGTGCTTCACCACACTTGTCAACACCCAAGCAATCTCAGAAGAAATGGACTGCATGACTAGGCCCTCCTTTAGATTTTGTTGTGGCACCTGGGGGTCTACTGTATTTACTAAGCAGTGTTAGGAGACAGAGCGAACAGTGATAAGGTGCCAGCCAATCAGCTCCCAACTGTCATTTTTCAAACAGCCTGTGAGATGGCAGTTAGGAGCTGATTGGCTGGCACCTTAACACTTTTCACTCTGTCTCCTAACAATGCTTAGTGAATAGACCCCCTGGTGTGTTCCAACCCTCATAATGAGTGTGATATTGTGTGAGATTTAGTCACTTTAGATACATCAGGTGGTTTTGTTTTTATCGTAGTTAATTTTTGTTCTAACGTGAAGCTAATATTGTATGGCTGCAAGACTCTTACGGAAAAGGCATTCGGCCATTCATAGCCAGTATCTAGGGACTCTTTTTAACAGGTGGTTTCACAAAAGTGTGACGTTCCGGAGATCCTAAAATTAATAAATTAACCACCTTAAACAGAAATATCACCCTCACTTTCTACTCCAAATTTCCTTAGTTGTCAATTGCTTGCAATTCCTGAAACTGTCATTCTCTTGGAATTTGTAACAAATAGAAAAAAAAGAATTTATAAATAAAGTTTATAGCACATATCTATTCTCACAGTGGATTAAAATCCTAGTGGGCCTGGAACTGAAAACTAAAACAAAAAACAAATTTCAATCAGCTAACCAGAAACAATATTTCTCTATTTGCCCAGTTTACAATGTAGTGTCCATTTGATTGCCATTATGTACGGGATCGGTATGATATCCCGCCCGACGTCAGCCCGACGGATGTAATACCAATGCCGGAAGCTCGACAGGACTAGATCCCGACCCAGTAAGTATGTAATCTATCCCTAACCTTTCCCCCCCTAACCCTCCTTTAGGGGTGCCTAACCCTAACCTCCCCCCAAGTGCCTAACCCTAACCTCCACCCAGGGATGCCTAAACCTAACCTCCCCCCGGAGGTGCCTAACCCTAACCTCCCCTTTCCCTACTCTAAGTCTCCCCCAGGAGCCCCTAACCATAACCTTCCCCCCTCGCAGCTGCCCGGTGCCGCCCCCCGGCTTACCTTCGTTCGGTATGCCGGGCATCGGTCTCGCAGCGTATGGCTAATGATAGCCGTCGGGATTTCGACGCCTGTCATTAGTACCTTGCCGGGATACGGCAGTCGGGAAGCCAGCGGTTGGCATTTTGACCGTCGACTTCCTGACTGCATAACTTATGCACTGCTGTATCCAAACTAGTGACCAGTGTATTCCTCAGATTGGCTCCTCAAACAGCCACTTCCAAATCTTCAAACACTTTTTTTGTGGGCTTATTTCATATGAAGCAGTAAACATACAGGAGATTTCAATGATGCTTGTAGCCAGGATCACCTACTATAAATAGCAGCACTAGTTGATTTCTAGTACAGTTTAATGTCTGACAACGGTATATTTATTAAACAGATTTTGCTATAAATACTCGCAAAAGTATCCCCATAATGTATTACAGTTTTTCTGATCGCAATAGCAACACCCATAGGTTTAAATGGGGCTGCTATATTGTGAGATTTTTTTAGCTCTGGAATGCAAAGCATTCCGGTGTTTGGCCCCATAAGCTAACACTTTCCCTGATTGCCAATTTTAATACATCATTGGGGTACAGAAGTTCATATTGCCCCCAATAGCGGTGATAAGAAATTATAATTATGGGGTCTAAAACCTAATAATTAATAAATGGGTCCCTTAATATTAATAGGTTTTAGTCACTTTTACACAATATTTGGTTCCACCATATTTTAAAAATGCCTATTGATTTATAACACTTCTACAGCACAGCAAGAAGTACAGAAAGTACATGTTTTTCTGGCATCTCACTAATGGTGGGTTTATACCTAATAAGTAAAAAAATGGTTTTGAAAATAGTACTGTACCGAATGGCTTGAACAAATGCCAGAAAAATCAGCTGTCTGTTTTGTTAAAAGCGATTTCCTTTTATTATCCTTTGTGTTGTGTTAGATAGCAATAACCTTTCAATCTTCATTGTTTTCATCCTTCAGTCTTTTATCATTTAAATATTCATATTTGGCAATGAGCAATATAAGTAGCTGTAGCTATTTTATAACAGTATGTTTAACTAATCAGATAGAGGTCACAGTTGAGTGTACAGTTTATTTCAAAAGAGAATATGTTACAGTGTAATACAAAAGTAATATTTAAAAAATTGGAGCTATTAGTTATAATTAATGCTGTATTTGACACAATGCACTTTAAGCAAAGCATGATGGATGTTGATCTAATAAGTTAGAACAGGATATGGAATAGAAACAATTTGTGAACTGCATTACCCAGCAGGTATTTTGGGCCATATAAAAATGATTCTCTTGCTTGTGATATAACTATTTTATAATTGTCTGTTTATAAATTATTATTGTGTTAATGCAAAAAAGCTATACCATTTCCCAAGTATTTGTAATCCAAATGCATTCTATTAAATAGTACATAAATGACATATACATACATAACTGATCCCAAGAAACTATTCTTTACTTTACATCTTCCAGCTACTGTAATGTACCTGACTCCAGGCTTGCATGCTTCTTCAGAAGCTATAACTGTCCAAGTCTGGTACTGGACCTATCCAACCTCTGTATCCAGTAATGTTAGACCTATCCCATATCTGATTAGACTGTTGTCTGCATATGCATCCTACCCAGGCTATGCTTATGTCAACCATATCCTCCCCTGGAAACATCCGGGAGACTCATGAATTTTGTGTAGTCGCCCAGACCTCGGAAGAGTGGGTGGTTCTCCCGAATCCTGCCCACTTTCTAGTGATTGTGGGTCCATTGGGAGGGGGTGTGGCCAATTAAATCATAGCCTCCCCCATGATGCATATAGCCTAACCCTGCCCCTGGAGTGATCACATGCCTTTCCTCTCTGTTCTTCTCCTAAAGAGGAGGGAAAAAAGTCAGTAAGTATAAGTGGCGGCTCCAGAGGTGGGACTGCAGCGCTGTCCAAAATTAATATAGGGGAACCACACCAACTGTCACCCTAAACACTGGCAAACATCACCAGCCGGGACTCACTGGCAGTTGGTGCAGCTCGCCTATTTGAATTTTGGACTGTACTGGAGCCCACCTCTGGAGCCACCACTGGCAAATATGATGTAAACAGTTTGTTTTTCTCACTTTTAACTGAGCTACAATTTATGCCCAATCCTATGCGCTTCTAGCTGTTTCTATGGTCAATTGTCCCAAAATAGATATATTCATGGTGGAGTTCTAGATTGGTTCCAATGAATAACTAACAATTTCTCCTTAATTATGATGTGTTTCTGGTAATGTGCTGCTGTCCTGCTGCTTTATTCCAATTGCAGGCACTAAACCCATAGATATAACAAAGCAACTTAACCCTTAATACAGATGTTTCCAAACGTGGTCCTCAAGGCTCCCCAACAGTCCAGGTTTTGGAGATACAGTATCCATTGTTGAGCACAAATGACTTAATTAGCACCTCAGACAATTTGATTTAACCACATGTGCTCATCCATAGAAATCTCAAATACCTGAACTGTGTGGGAGTCTTGAGGAGCGCATTTGGGAACCTCTGCCTTAATAGAAACCTGAAGCTTGACTCCAAAAGTTGTAAAAGTGTGGTCCATTTGATATAGAGCAATAAAACACTAAACATGCACTAAACCTGCTTGTTATTGATCACTTTATATAACAAAACAAAAAAAAACATAGTTATGCAACAGATAAATAGCAATGATCTTTGACCAATATACAACTAGAGGTGTTAAAACTATTATTTAGACAAAATGACACTATACTAATACTACACCAAGATCGACTTTATAAAGATCAATCTTGCTGGTTTTCTGGTTTTAACATTACCTGAACCTACACATTTTAATTTGCTATCGTCAGTACATGTACTGTACAAGAGCGGGGATTCTTTGCTTATCCTGGAAAGATACTTATACTTTAATCATTTATTTACCACTTAATCAGAAAACAGGGACAATGGTGGGGGGAGGGGCATGGGGGCAATTTGGACACTCTTCTATGATTCTACCCATATGTAATTTAGAGCAATTAGCATAACCTCAGTAATATGTACCACATATAAGGGTAGATGTACTAAGCCTTGGAGAGATATAAAGTGGAGAGAGATAAAGTACCAACCAACCAATCAGCTTCTAACTGTCACTTTACAGGCTGTATTTGAAAAATGACAGGAGTTGTATTTTATCTCTCTCCACATTGGGATCTATTTAATAAGCCTTGGATGGAGATACAGTGAACGGAAATAAAGTACCAGCCAACCAGCTCCTAACTGTCATTTTTCAAACACAGCCTGTGTGATTGACTAGAAATTTATCTCCATTCAGTTTATCTCCATCCAAGGCTTAGTAAATAGACCCCTTTTTCTCTACCAAAGCTTAAGCTGGGTACACAATAGGATGAAGGATCGCCCATGCAGTGGCATCCCTCCCCGCTGTGTCACCCGGTGTGGGGAGAGAAGCAGAATAGGGGGCGTGTCCTCACAGGCAGAGGCATGGCCACATGGGAAGGGGGCATGGCCTCATGGCCCAAAGCCCTGTGGTCCTGTGCTTCCAACTGGGCGGCATGCCGGAGGTGTGGACTGCCCTGTGTTGCAGTGCCAGCTCTCTCACAGTGTCTGAAGCTGAGTGCTGCACTTAATACTACAGTGCAGCACTCAGCTCCTGTCACTGAGGGAGTCTGCACCTTGGTGACGCCCCATGGCAGGTGACTCCCAGGTGCGGCCCTCACCCCCTTTGTGATGCGGTCGGCTGACCGCCTGTACACATAGCACGATGTGCCAATATATCTGCAGATATATCAGCCATCTGATGTGCTGCACAGCCAATGCGATATGTCTGTGACACTTCTACAACCAGATGAGACTCAAATATTAGGTTACTTAAAAATAAAAATAGGAATGCAGTAGTGAATGTGTCTTCTTAGGCTACACAGCAGCAAACAGAATCTACTTGTTATAAGTTTAGCAGATCTGAAATGGTTAAACATACCTGCTCTTTGCAGCAAGAATATTTTATTGTGTTACAACCTGACACATCATTGGGGCTGTCACACACATCCAGTCAGTCTTTCATTTGTCAACTATGAATGACAAGGGCAACCCAAGGTGCATTACAGCAACTCAGTGGGAGCTGAGAAGGAGAGAACAATAATATGCTCAAGAGCCCCGGCCACCTCCGCTGCAAATTAACTGTCACCTGGAATTCTAGAAGCACAAAAAAAGTTTTATCAGTACTTACAAGACATTACCAACCTACAACACTTTGAAAATATATTAGGGATGTGCAGGCTCGGATAGGTTCGAGTTTGCACGTGGAGTTCGGATTTTTCCCTCCAAAAAAACGGAACTCAGAACGAGGCAAAACGTCATCTTACATGGACGAACATCATCATTCCTGGACAAAAGACCAGGAATGATGATGTTCGTCCATGTAAGATGACGTTTTGCCTCGTTCTGAGTTCCGTTTTTTTGGAGGGAAAAATCCGAACTCCACGTGCAAACTCGAACCTATCCGAGCCTGCACATCCCTAAAATATATATGTAATGTATATGTGTTAAATGTTTTAGAACACCCCCAATTGTATTGATATTTATGCAGTTTAATGTTTCAATGTTCTCTGAATTAAAGCATAGAACAAATAAGCAATTACAAATAAAAGGAAATCATACAATCATTTTGCTTAACACAATTTTATCTGAAATGGTTAAACATATCTGCTGTCTGCAGCAAGAATATACAAGCTGAGGTGTCACTGGGTAGTCACTCTCATCCCTTCAGTCTTTCATTTATCAAATGAGAGAAGGTGTATTGTAGCAAATTATTTGCCGTTTACTTTGTTAACACAGACATTTTTTAGGGTATTCTTTTGACAAAAGCAGTCGCACAAAGTACTTGCTTTAAAAAAAATATATTATTAGCTTTTTAAAATATATTATAGCTAATATTTTCTTTGCTTCCAAGAAAATGAACATACAGTAGCCTTGTTCTTTTCTCACTAGAGAAATAAGAGAAATGTGATGCTGCTCCTATGGCATGTGCTTGTAAATACCTATTTGCGTAAGGGTAGAATGAACTGGAAAAGAGAGATGTATTCTGCCAGAGAGCCCATTCCGCTTAACACGATATGATAACACACATAAAGATTAGGAGGAGGAAGTGACTCCTAAGTTTGGACTTGTCTTTGGAACTTCCAGTTCTACATACCAGTGAAACAAATGGTTTTAGAATGCCCATACATGCCTGACAGAGAACAAATAACATGTTTTGTTTGCTTGTACCAGTTTCCTGCACTTTAAACTTAGTGTCATTAGTTCACTGTAGTGTCATGGTGAAGGATTTGTTAACCACTGGAATGCCTGGTGATGTTTTATACATGAGATGACAAAGGAATGCACCTAGTAGTAACAAAGATGTAATATACAGTAGTTTTGTGGGGCACCATTTATTTTACTGACATTTAGAAATATGTCAAATTTGCTTCTTATAATTAATAATGATAGTTTAATAGTTTAATGTAAATAAAAATATAACATCCTTCTGACTTTACTATATAAAACACATAGATGAGTTGGTCACAAATTGGGCATAACTTATAGTCAAATAAGATGCATTTGTGGCAGGTACACACTGAAGCCCCAAGGGGACCTCACCAATGAAAACCCTGGAGCACTGAGGTTAACCTCCCGGAATAGAATGAAAGGTTGTCACAACTAGAGAAATAAACAAACACTGTTATTCAATATGTGTAGTCTCCTTCCTCATGGTAAGGAAAAGGAACACTTTAAAAACTGTAACTAACAATCTGCCACTCAGCAAGACTTCTCATGTAACACCTGGCCCTAAATTCATGTGTGCCTACTCTCCCGGAAAGTGGTGGAGACTCACAAGTATTTGGGTAGTCCTCCACAACCCTGGAAGAGTAGCTGGATCTCCTGCATCTTGTCCACTTCACTAGGAAGTAGGCAGGATGTGGAGATAATGACGGGAATCAACGTTCTAAAGTGACATCATTTGCATCATTTTAGTTCCACCCGTTCGAACATGAGAGTCCAGCCCACCCCCCTGAAGTGGTATGCTGCATCTTCTCTCTGGGCTTCTGCCAGAGAGGAGACTTTAAAAGTAGGCTAGCATGCCTAAACTACATCTGACCTAGAGTGCTATAAGTAAACAACAACTTGGTGTAGTGCAGTTACAGTATTCAAGGGGTGGATTGGGATGGAACCAGCCTGGGAAATTTCTGAAAGCAGCAGTAAATGAGGGTGCTGGGTCTGTGGAGGGGAGGCAGGAGATTATTGACTGTAAATGATGAACAGATGATTTAAGGCTGGTCAGTATTTGCTGTACTGGGGACATAATACTGATCTGTATTTTCTTTACTTGGGACATAAGCCTGAAATAATATATGATGTGACCTAATGGACTATAGACTATTCGGTATGTGATAACCTAAGTGTTTGAATTCAACAAAACATCACATCAAAAATACTGTATAATGTACATTCAGACACAATGTAAAAAATCATATCCAAGACTTGTAAAGTAGTGGTGCCAGTACCATGTTTTTTTCCTCCTTAACTGTGGCCAGCTGGCTCCTGTCCTGACTGTAATAGAATGGTTTACATATGGTGGGAAAACAGGGGGGTTTTGTGTGTGAGCCAGTCATCCCCCCACTCCACCTTCTGCTGCCTTTTTCCTAACACCTCAAAATTATACATGTACCCACTGGCCTATTGCATTAACTATTCTGGTGCCCACAGGCCTAGTGTCCAAATTATTCTGGTGCCCACGGGCCTAGTGCCCAAACGCCCTGGTGGCCTAAAGGAAAGTGATGGTGGCCCAAGGTCTCCTACTGGCAGCAGGAAGGTTCATATATCTCTTTTGCTGTCCAGTGTCCACTGCTGTTGTTCAGCTCCTTGTAATCTGCTACATTGTCTCTTAGGCGGAGGCAGCTTAAGTGAGGAGAGGGCCTATGTTAAGTCCCCCCCTCACTGGCACAGTTGCCAAGTAGACTTTGGGAATGTGCAAGAGTCTACTATGCAAGTGCAGGTCTCCAGGAACATAGCCGCCCTTTTCTCTATGATTTCTATTGCTTTGACGCCGGAGAGGTGCAGTACGTATAATGTATATGTACAGGGTGTGTGGTATGGGCACCCATGGACCCAATACCTCGTGTGCGCCCATTATAGATATGCCCATGCAGTGTAGTCTGTGGCTGACTATATGACTGTGAACATTTTAAGCCATGTGTTCTTTTTTCATTTGCATTGACTAAGTCTGTGAATCTACTGTACCTCATACCTCTTTGTTCAGCTTTAATTAACAAGGAAACATCATATGTGTGCAGATCACACAGCGTAAATGTTATTTGCCATTTCAATGCAGATTTACAGATTATCACCTGACAAGGATAGCACAGAGTGGGGTGGGGTGTGATAGTGCACAATCAGAGGAAAATTGAGGGGCCTGTTTATTAAGCCCTTCTACCCTATTTATAATGCTGAGACGGCAATTTCTGCATCCTTTATGTAAAGCATCTAACGCCACCTGTGTCTCAGCGACTGAAGGATGATACATACCTGCAATACAGTATGTGATGCTAAGGAATCCTAATTTTATGGGGCATCAAGACTGTTATCACTGTGTTATCATGATCTCAAAAATAGTTATTCTCCTTAATGGCATTAAAGCAGATACCTGTATGTGACAGATATTGGCAGGGATAAGGGATGTAGAAGGATTACCGTCAAAGGGGCCAGCACATAATGTGACATAAGCGGCAGCCAGCCAATATTGTGTTACTTTCTCCGGCTCATGTAAATCACACGCCATTCTACTCTGGCAGCTCTTTCCAAGTATCTTCTAACTAGTCACTGTGAAGTCTACTTTAATATTAATATATCATTAATTTTAAATACTCTCAGATCCATATCTCCAGTCTCCAGAACACTGCCCCAAGCCAGTTCTATAATTAATTATAAATCTCCAGTGTATCTACAGTAAACAGTGGTATCCTGTAATTTACATTATGCCAATTCTGACTGAGATTTGCCTGTCTGTTCACACAGCTATTTATAAGTATTATAAGCAGTGGCAAAGTACCACTGGCAGAATGAAGTGGCAACCTCCAAACAGTGTCAGACTGGAGCAAGAAGGGCCCAATGGGGAATGCAGTGGCAGTGGCCCATGCTTAGGGGTGTGGCCAGCCACCACAGAGGCTTAGCTAACCATCAGGTGAAGCTTGTGTAGTTTCTATAGAAGTCCAGTGGTCTTGCTCATTCCGGTAACTGAACACTCTAAGGGCTATTTCATACACGCCGGTTTTCAACGGCCAGCAAAAAACCCGCTGGCTGTTTCCTCTGACAAGGACGGCAGCCATGCCGTGTCCGTGCCGTCACTGCAAGTCAGTCAAGTATATGTTACAATGTTTCCTTTCACACACACCGGCCAGCTTTTCTGAGCTTGTACTGCTGTTGCTGCTGATCATGCATAATACAAGAAGAATAAAAAAAACAACATTAAAAATGGCTCAAAGCTGTTGCATGTAAAAGGCACTGATTGCCGGTAACAATGTATAATTTGAAAGCACACTCTGGAACTTGACCCCTAGAGGAGGGGGTGGACCCTCAGGTAGTGGGGTCCACTGAGGATTTCCCCTGTTCCCCTGTGGGCCAGTGCAACGCTGCTTCCAAATGGACTCACATTGCTGTGTTTCCTTCACCTATGGATCAATGACAGCTGAATGGGCTGCACTGGTGACAGTTTATATATGATTTTAAGTACCCCATTAATCTGATGCAGTTTTCATATACAGACCCTGCATTAAAGCCTAAACTCCATGAATACCACAAAACTGGCATCGTCCTTTGAATTGTGCAATGTGCCAGTTTAGAAAATGTCAACTTATTTTGCACAATAACACCCCCCTTACTTCCACTCTCTCTTCCCCTCAAGCACACATGCACACACCCATTTTAAATTGTGGTTTGGAATAAACAGGTTTTGATACATCCCACTATGTTTCCTTCAGTCTCTCAGCATTAAATACAATATTTCCTTAAAGACTTGAAATGGAAAATAGAGGTGGAGAGGAGGCTTTTTGGAAGCTTTGTCCCAGTGTTATGCTAGCTAAGGAGGACATTCTTCTTTAATTGCACATTATTATTATTTTTGTTATAATTATTTATTTATATGGTGCCACAAGTGTTTCGCAGTACCTTACAAAGTACATAAATAAATCGGTGACATGCAGTGTTGAATACTTGACAATCTGCTTCTTAATCTTTTGTAGCTAGACCTTCAGCTCACCTGTGTGCACATCCAAGCCTTAAGGTACATTATTTAGGCTTCCACTAGTGTCTTTAATAAAATGTAAAATGGAACAACACAAACCGCCATATAAGTGAGATGTTTAGTAGTGTGTATAAGATTGGCACCAGCATTTGTAGTATGCACAATATAACTTATGGCGAGTGACACAGGGAATAAAGATGATGAATGCCTGGGGAATACATTGCATGGCTCATTGGTCAACACTTTGAGGTAGCTCAATATGCACTTAGTGTACAGGAATACTGTCATAATGAAATGCAAAGAAAAGATTTAAGGCAGGAACTCTAATGATTAACATGTCATGCACATTTATCTTATGCAGGTTTTTTTTTACTTATTGTGCTAAACACAAAATACAATGAGGTTATAGAAGACAATTATCTGCATTTAAGCATACTGTACATGTGCAAAACTAAAGTCTGTTGAAAAGCATTGCAGCATTTTGCACCAATAAAATCAAATAAAATAGAGCAGTCTAAATAGACACAATGTAAGTTTGGTAGTATAGAGTACCTTTCTTGACTAGCAATCGTGAACTACATTAAGGGGCTGTGTTTTAAAAATAACAGAAGCTTATTGGTTAGCGCTTTATCTCTCTCCATGCTTTGACAAATACCCCCCTAAATATTGCATCAATATCTTAGTAACAAGCTACATTACATTTGTGTGAAATTGTAGTTCATCAAAGGTATCACGCTGTGATATGGCCACAACGGAGTTGACTAAACATATGTAGAGTCCAAAGTGTTATGTATTAAAATTAAGTATGTGCAGGCTCGGATTAGTTCGGATTTTCCGCCAAATTCAGATTTTTCCCTCCAAAAATCGGTTCTCAGCAAGAGGCAAATGTCATCTTTGATGGACAAACATCATCTTTCATGGAGTTTTGTCCAGGAATTATGATGTTTGTCCATGAAAGATGATGTTTTGCCTATTTCTGAGACGCGATTTTTGGCGGGAAAAAAATCTGATTTTGGTGGGAAAATCCGAACTAATCTGAGCCTGCACGTCCCTAATTAAGAAATAAAAATATTCTCTGGGTTGCCCATTCCCCAAAATAGAGCTTCAGCCTTAGCTAATAAGATGTGTTCCCAAATGATCTGTTTCCATCTATAGTCAGGAGAGGATGATGGACATGTTTAAAGGAAGATGAGAAGGATGTGAGAAGAGAAAGGAGTTATTTTATGAAGTGAGGGAAGACAGGATAAGAGAGAAAAGAGAGAAGGGTCCTCCATTCCCCATAGGGCATAAGTAGAAGGGTGTGACCAGTACCACTGCCCAAGTCGCAAGACAGACTATCACTACACAGCCATCTTCTTGCTTCTGCCCCCCTCTTCTACGACATCATGACATATTGGTACTCTGTAAATATGCTCAAATATACATTTATATTCTATTCTAGAGCACAAAAATAAAAAAGGAACGATATTCATATTAATTGATCAATTTGATGACCACATCATCTACATGTGTTTTAGAAACAATGTCAAATAGTTTGTATGTATAGTTACGTATTATGTATAGTTACATAATACGTAACATAATGGGTAACTATACATAATTTGTATTGCTTTCAGATGTTTAGTGTTACAAGTGATTGCTTGTTAATACTAACCAAGCAATATGCAATGTTTCATGATAATTTGACCACTAAGCACATTACTATGTTAGAACACACACCTGCTTTAAGTAGATCTAGAGCACCAGGGGTGTTCTAGGCTTTCTGTCACCCAGGGCAAAAGCCAGTCCCACACACAAACCCACACCTACCTAAACACGTTTGTTCCTAATCTGTATAAGAAAGAGTAAACATCCCCACATGTCATCAGACCTCTCTATATGCCCCTTACATGCCCCACAGACCTTCCTATGTGGCCATCAGGTATCATGACATACCAAAGTACTGTATTCACAAAAATCATCAGCAGATCTGCTCCACTGTTTCCAGTGTCCAAATAGTCTGTTTGCTCACACTGCTCTAGCATCCACAATCACTGTGAAGGGAGTTACTGAACTAGGGAAATATTGTTATTCAACACAAGTTACGCACATGATTGTATATCTTACTCCCTAATATTCACATTTTGTATTGGGATTCCTGGCAGGGCAGGTACAAGATCCACGGGTTCCCTATGTAACAATCTATGGTAGACATCCTGAGATAATTCCCATGACGCTGCTGTGCTGAGCATTGGGTGTCAGAAGAGCATGTGCTCAGCTCCTCCAATCAGAGCTCAGCACACCTGCTCTCTTTGCGGCGTCTCAAGAGATTGGCTCAGTGTGTGTAAGAGCAGCTGTGACTTCACCTGTTGCTCAGTGTTTGTATAGCTTCTGTGCCTCGCCAATTTAGCACAGTGCAGACACCCATCCCCCATTTGGCCATATGCAGGTGGTAGCAAGAGAGCAATGCATAATCTGATCCTGTAATGGCACCCGAACTGGCACCTCCCCACAAATACAGCGTCTAGGGCACATGCCCTGCCAACGCCTAGTGTAACCAGTTGTGGGCCCTGAAACTAATTTGGACATAATTAAATTACAAATAATCCCCAAAAATATTTTTGGCAATGAAGCACGTTCACATACTAGTTCAAAATTCTGAATAGAAAATTGGGCTTTAATTGAGTCATTGCTTAGAGTTGGGATTAAACACTAATATTGAAACACTGTCAGTTCTAATTAAAATGTTTTAAACAACATGTAATTTCCTCCATTTTATTTATTGTATTTGTATCATATATATGTCAATATTACAGTTGAGAGCTTGCTAACTAAAAAACATTCAACATTAATAACAGGATTAGTGAAGGGGCCAGGTCATCAAGGTCCCCCCCGCCTAGGCCGTACTGCCCTGCTCCCTCACTATTCCGCCCCACCTGTCCCCACCTCTCCCATTGCCCACTCATCCCCCTTGTCCCACCGCTCTGTTTGCCACTCCTTCCCAATCTGTGCCTCCCCATCTCAGTCGTGCCCACTCCCTGCTGCTGCTGCATATTCGTCTCCTGTGGATCCTCCTCCTCTTCTGTTAGGGTCTGTCCCATCTTCCAAGTAGTGGAACCATTGGAGGTGAGGTGCATGCCCAGACACCCACTGTGCATGCATGTAGGACATGGGAGAGACGTTAGCGGACTATTATTAAATAGATGTTGAGGAGTAATAGGACATACTCTATATACAAAGGGATATAAATTACATTGAAATTCAAGATGATTTTTCAGACAGAAGTTATATGGTAAATCAGTTGGGATTTGGTTGTGTAATATGATTTTGGTTTTTATTTAGAATATATATATAGCACAATTATAATTACATATACAGATGCAATATATTATATAGTCTAAGAATCAAGCTGTTATTGGACAATTAAACAGTCTTATAAAACCGCAAGGCTTTTCCTATTCTTTTGTAGATTGCAGCTTAAAAATAAAATGTGTAGTGCCTCCAGTTTAATATATGTCATCTTGCTATAGGGAAGGATTGGAAAGATGAGGCTGATAAAGTAAATGGAATTTGACAGCGCATGCATTTCTACAGAAATTCATTGTGCTGTCTCCTGGCTTCCTTACTGACATTAGCACACACTTCTTCTGCTTATAAATAGTACAAAGAAAGATAATTACTGTAGGATGCTCTATATCATTGCAGCCATTCAAGGTCTGTGAGGAAACTTTTATGTGTTTTATGTGTTGTACAGTATATTTGGGTCATTTCAAGTGGTTGTAAAATAATATTTTGCCAGCTGAAGCATTTAATAGGTTCCGGGCATAACTTTCTATTCTAGGGTGCTCTCAAGTACTCTACTCAATTAAGCATTGAAATTATAAAAACAAATACAAGTCATTATATATATATATATATATATATATATATAAATATAAATTCATAATACCCTTATCTTGCGCTGATGTCTAAATTTGAGCAGCACCTAATACATAAAACATATACATACAAGCTTGAGGGGGCTGAAAGTGCACAAATACAGTATGAACAATACTTTTAAATCTCTAAATTAAACAGTTCTCTTATCAGAAAAGGTGAGTCTTCCTTTAATATGCTCTGGTTCCATAGACCAATAACAGTGTTTTCTTCATGGCTTAAATCAAGAAATGTCCCATATGTAGAGTGGAGCATCCTGGAATGAAACCCTCTCACCAGAAAATTAGAAAATCAGAAATTCTATACAAAATAGCACTTTCCACAACTTTCCATATTATCTTATTTAAGACAGTAGTATACATTAACTAAAACTTAAAAGAAGCTCATCAGTCAAATCTGTTTTGATTTTACATTCGGCTCTGTCCCACCATGACCCCAATCCAACGATGAGAGAAATTTTCAAAGCTATTCAGCAGAATATTCACCTGAGTAAGCATTTCAGCACAGAATTTTGCATGTTTCTTCGGCCTTAAGTGCTCCGCGCATTCCCCCAGGCATCTGTGTTCCACCCAGAACTCTATCATTTGTGTTCTGCCTGGACTTTAACCTTCACCCACAGCACAAAACAGAATTCAAGTACACCCTTGACAACAAACATTATTTATAGAATATAAATTTGGCAAAATTGTTTGAAAAAGGAGTGAAATGGCTGCTTTATGTAACTGCCACCCAAAGCGGAACTTGAAAACTGTATTACTGAACCTTTACACCAGGGACGTATCTATAATGGGTGCAGGGTATTCGGGGAACACGGGCCCCTGGGTCCAGCGGGGCCCTGCACCGCACACCCTGCACCCATAATATTACTCACCTTTCCGGAGTCCCACGTCGGCACGGGGATCCGGCACTGTAAAACGACTGGAAAATGGGCGTGGTGGCCATTTTCGCGTTGTTTACGCATGCGCAGTACAGGGAAAATGGCCGCCATGGCCATTTTCCAGGTGACCTGTGCATTCATTATAGACTCTGGGCACACTCTAGTGCCCAGAGTCTATAACTCCGGTGCTGGCCGCGCACAGCTCAGTGCGCTGCCGGACGCCGGGTGGAGAGGAGGGGGCCCGTGTAGGTGACTGCACATGGGCCCCCTCCTCTCTAGAAATCGATTTCAGTGAAATTTCACCAAAACTTTGCTCATCTCCAGACTCACGATTTTGTTCACTGCAGTGCCTGATAGTTTGAGCTTGATCACATATTGAAAATACATAGTTCCCTGGCATATTTGTTGAACGCTCAAACATTACAACCAATCTTTTCAATACTTGAATACTTGAGATTATACCTATGAATTAGAGTCTCAACTTAAAAAATACATAAAAATAAATATATTACTAAACAAAACTTTTCTATTCTAAACATGGCAAATAGTAAAATGGTCTTGTACTCGACAATTTATACAGCAGTAATTAATTTAGAATATTGAGCATGACAGAAAACACTGGCAAATGCAGGAGTTGTAGGGATAGGGTCCGTATGTGAGAGGAGACACAATCAGGGCAGCCTATACTCAATAGCGGTGAACGGCACTCAGAGCTAATAACCAAATAAAGAGCCTCAGGCAGCTGGATATGTCAACGTTTCAGAGGTTGGAACGTCTTTTATAAAGACAGCTAAATGTAATAAACAAAACACACATATAAATAGCCACTCACCCGGTGCAGCACTCCTCCACGCTGGTCCCGTCGGTGCCGATGATGTAATTGAATGCGGCTGAAGCGGCAATGTCCATGCGACCACTGGGGGGCGTGGCAGACTCCAGTGACTCCAGTGACCCATCACCATAACAACCAGATAAACAGCAAATCTATAAAGGTGCCCACACACATAGCGACATTTTACACGATTTGGCCGATTTTGACGAATCGTGACGATGAATCGGGTAAAAAAAGTAAAAATCGTGAGTTTATACTCATGAGCACGATGCCGATGCGCGTCCCCGCTCGTCGTATATCGCATCTTCTGATCTGCCGTGCTGTAGGGCAGATTAGCCAATCTGGGATACAATGCATTGGCTGCAAGATAGATCTTTAGTCAGATTGGACATTTTTAACTCCAAATTGTGATCACGACGGCAAGGGAGCTCCCGTGAAAGTTCATGAGGAAATTGGCCATAAAATCGTATCGTGAGGACATCGGTATGTGTGTGGGCACCTTAAGAAACAAGCAGGGATATAGAGAATAAATAACAGAAAAAATATCAAATATGGCAGCTGCCAAACAGTGAATGATAACAGTAAGTCATGTAAATGAACAATATAGGTGAACCCTCAAGGCAATCAACATGTAATAATGCAACGTAAGGGACAAAATTTACTCAATAATCCTGATCTTAAAAAAACTGATATAAATGAACACTTCATAAGAAACAAGAAAATGTAAGCATCTCATTCAGACCAAAGGGGGGAAAATATTTAATGTATGAATCCAACTGGCTTCTGTTTGTAGCAAATTGAGACCCGGGCACCTCCTCTCATATTGGGTCCACACAATTTTTCTATAATTATTATCTTTTGTAGTAGGCGTAAATGCTTCAGATCTGATGCATGAATGAGCCTTAATTTTAGCTGCTTTTAAACTTTTGGGGAGATACCCTCTAGCAAGAATCTTATTGTGATCATATTGTTTAAGGACTGAAAACCATGGTAACTTTTACAGTACATTTTAATATTTCTCAATAATCACATACTCAAGGCGATCTTTAGATGGCGTCAGCTGCGGGGCTAAACTCTGGAATGCTTCGCATTCTGGAGCTTGGTAAATCCAACAGCATTGAATCCCCCATAGAAACCTATGGGGTTATGGCTGCTGTCGGAAATGGAGGGACCACAGCATATATCTCCGTTATCTGCTGTGGTCCCTCCATAGTACATTTAGGGGATACTTGTGTTTTCGGGCAATATGTAGCAAATATTTATAGATAAATGAGCCCCCTTATTAGAGTTCAGCTGCCTGTGCTTCAGTTTCGGCTACAGAGGTGGGGCTGCAGCGCAGTCCAATATTCAAATAGGGGAGCCACATGAACTGCCAGTGAGTCCTGGCCAGTGATGCTTGGCAGCATTTGAGGTGGCAGTTGGTGTGGTTTCCCTATTTGAATTTTGGACTGCGCTGCAGCCCCACCTCTGGAGCCACCTCTGCTGTGCTCCCATTCATATACTCCAAGCCAATTCTTTGGATCTCTCTGCCAAAAACTTTTGCAATGTCTAGCCTACAGGCTACTATGGCTAACGCCATCTAAAGATGGCATTACCTACCGGGGCCAAACTCCAGATTGCTTCACATTTTAGCAGCCTCCTGGAAACCTATGGGTGCTGCATTTGCGATTGATAGTAAAGGGACCACTGCAGATATTGGAGATAAATTCCTAAATCCTAGGAATACGCTGAATATGGGACTGCCTGCAAAAACTGATTATTAAATATACTCCTTAATGCCTTAGCAAATTTACCTAATAAATGAAGATCAGATGATTATAAGGGGTTTCACAAACTTTTCCGCAACTCTGTATATTGTAAATTTTTTTCTCATAGATTCAATGTACCTAGTAATAAAGAGTTTTTAATTAGTCATTAGTCTTTAATCGGTTGAAATAATCTACTTCTGGCAGTACAATTTTAATACTTCTTGTCAAGTACCCTCTAGAGACCACCTTTTAAGGATATTCTTCACAGTACAGTGATGTATTAATCTAATAGAGTTTGCTTGAAGGAGAAAACCAAAACATAGTATCTCATTGGCACTTAGGGGTCGATTTACTGGAGAAAGCTTTTCATTTTGTTTGTCAATATTTAGAAACAAGAAAAGTGGGTAGAAATCACTGATTTCTCCTTTTCTTTTCTCTAATAACAGTGCTGCAGCCCCCATTGGCACAAACTGTATTAAATAAGATAGGAGAAGCCATGCTTTTCTCTAACACGTAACGCCATCGCCATCTCAGGAAGTCGTTATGTGCACCCTCAGGGGGGATAAGCAGGAAGAGACCCTTATCTCCGTGCTCTCTCCCATACTGCATTGCACCCACTTCTGCCCGGAGGCACATACCGTCTTTCACAAAGGCTAAAGGCGGCACTGTGCTCTATTAGCTACTCACTGACACAGACCTTTACAGCTAGGTCTACTGGCACCCAAGAAAATATAAATATATAGATAAAAGGAAAGCTAATTTTCGCTTAACTTTTTAAATATAGCCCATAGAGCCTCATTTAACAATGGGACATAATCCCGTTAGCACCTGCCTCCCTGCCGGATGAAAGACTTATGCGCATGTGCAGACTGGCCATCGTGCATTCGCATGACACAGCAGCCTATTGCTGCCAGCTTTAGACTGCCAGCAACAAAATGGGGGATGCCACTGAGGTGGGGAACATTGCTGGACGTCGCTGGAGAGGTAAGTAATGTTAAATACCAATGGCATATTCATTAGTATCTCTGCGATATTATACAAAATATGCTGCTGGTGTTAAGACTCGTTGTTAAATGGGGCTCTAAGCCTAAATCTATTTATTAAGCTTTGGATGGAGATAAAGTGAATGGAGATAAATTCCCAACCAATCAGCTCCTAGGTATCATTTTTCAAACACAGCCTGTGACATGGCAGTTAGGAGTTGATTGGTTGGGACTTTATCTCTGTTCACTTTATCTCCATCCAAGGCTTAGTAAATATACCCTAGTCTGTTACATAAGACCATGAATGTATGTGTGGATGCTTAGAGAAGTACAGAACAGTACAGTAGCAGCAATCCGGCCCGCCAAGCATGTCCACCACAGATGACACTTTGTACCGCGTAGAAGGTCTGATTCAGGAGGACAGACACATTCAAGTTTGTGATATTGCTGACAAACTGAACATCTCAGTGGTTACTGTGCACAACATCGTTCATGAGCAACTGGGGTACAGGGAAAAGTGTTCACGTTGGGTACCGAAGCAACTCACAGAAGTTCACTGATTTCTTCTATGCCAGGATAGATGCAATAGAACAAATGCTTAGATTAGTATGGGGACTATATGGAAAATAATTAGTACCACTTCCATACTATTGATTATAACTAAGTACTGCATAGGTACGAGTGGAATAAATATATGCAGTGAGAGGTCTTGTTACCTTATTTATTGAACCACCCCTGTATGTTTATTTGGCTTACTCTTAACCTTACTATTTACTCTTAACTTTAACTTTACTTTTAAAGGAAAAAAAGATTTTAAACATTACTACAAACAGACACACCTGTTATTTTCTTCTATAAATGTTTGAAACACAGCAAATATTGTCTGTACAGCCCTGAAAATAATTCAGGCCACGAGGATAAGATATACAAAATTTTTTCTGACAGGATAAAATCTGCTAACTGGTTTTGGAAGCAATAGGTAATGTGACTGTACAATCATATATATTAGATTGGCTAAGCGAGGCATATGTCTGTGGGGAATGGGTATGAAGTGTCGGCGGCTGGGACACTAAAGTATGTGACCCTACCCTTCTCCCCCCCCTAACCCTAACCCTACCTTGGTGGTGCCTAACACTAACCTCCCTTGGGGTTGCCTAACTCTCCCCCCAGTGGTGCCTAACCCTAACCCCCACTCCCTGTACCCTAAACCTAACCCTCCACGTGGGTGCCTAACCCTAACCTCCCCCTGGGGGTGCCTAACCCTAACCCCCCATCGCCTTAGCCTAACCCTAACCCACCCCGGGGGTGCCTAAACCTAACCCTCCCCAGGCTGCAGCTGCGAGCTAACAGTGGCTGGCTTACCTTTGTTTGGGAAGCCGTCTGTCGAGATTCCGGCATCGGGATGTAGATGGGCGTCGGCATTTCGACCCCTGTCTTTAGTCCCGAGTCGGGATTTAGATGCCGACATTTTGACAGACAGCTTCCTGGCCATCGATCTTTTAAGTACATCCCGTCTGTGATCCCAATTTTAAGAATGGAGTTCAGCCGCAATTGTGAAGTTGTAGACAAAGGTGCAGAAGAGCTTTTATATGCGGCAGGTGAATGGGGTGACTGGTAGGCATGACACGTGGGTCCTTGGAGATATGCAAAGCATAGACAACAGTTTTTCAGTGCATTTATCAACTGTAACATCAGACTTCCCTAGAAGATTAGTATGTCACCTGCTGAAACATATCATTGTCTTGTCATCCTAAAATAATCATTATTAGTATTTAAATAAATAGAAGAACAGCAATGAGGACAATAGAATTTGATTCTCTGTTGCCTACTTTTTGAGGAAGAAATTCCAGCATAGGCTCTATGATACTCAAGTTGTATGACTGACACTAACCAGTGTGATGAAGTAGGAAAATGCTTTTAATTAACCTTTTAAAATATTTACTTGAAACACTTTAAAATAAAAGCTTAAACATTTTAAAGGCTGGTCTATTTAACACTGCAACCACATATTTTGGAATTAAACCTGGCGGCAACTTGAGAAAATTCCAGTTTAAAGTTCACTCGCAATACATTAAAGGGCCCATTCATCAACATTAATAGATCCATTAAACGTGTGGAAACAGTAGTGAATATAATATAGAGGTTTATATTTGCAGAAAATACAGATATCATGAACATAATACAGAGGTGAGGCAACTATTTTGTGTGTACCTCAGTTCCAAGGATTATTCACACTACCCACAAAGGTACCATGTGAGGCAGCCATCTTGGGTGCATTGTAAAAGTTACACAGGGTGGAAGAGACATGCCTGGAAGTGATGACACACAATGGGGGAGCTACAGAATATTAAATACAGTTATGCAATCTTTACAAAATCATCAGATCCACACATTGGTCATCCTACTCACAGAATACATGGTGTAGTATGGAGCGATATGGAAAACAGTCAATGTATTGAAGGTAGAAGTACATGATAAAACAGATTAATAACTGAATTGACATACTGAAAAATGAGTGAAGACAGATTGTAATAATAATAATAGAAAATGTTATGAAACTTTGGGTTGAGTTACCAGGTGAAGTTGCGGGAGAGTGGGGTAGTAGCATGCAGGGGGTGCAGTGCTTGAGAACTTGTAGAATATGTGAGGCTAGAGAGTAGGCCTCACATGTGAGGCTAGAGAGTATGGGGTCTATTTACTAAGTCTTGGCTGGAGATAAAGTGAACGGAGATAAAGTCAAACAGCTCCTAACTGCCATATTATAGGCTGTATTTAAAAAATGACCGTTATGAGCTGGGTGGTTGGTACTATGACTCTGTTCACTTTATCTCCATCGAAGGCTTAGTAAATAGACCCCTAGGTGAGGTTGGTGTGGTGTAATCATCTCACGAGAGATGCCACCTTCACCTTTGAGAATGTGGGGCAAAGGAGTGAAACAAGTTGCAGTATCAGTCACATGAAATGCTGCAGACACTGGACAAATAGCTTTTGAGTTAAATTGTTCCTGTTATTTGCCTTGTAGATAACACCCTAATTGGTCAATGCATTATGTCTGCAGCTATCAGATTTGTTAAACTGATAGCTGGGTTATGCTTAGAAGTTACAACCTTATGCAAATTTTCTATTAGCTTTAGGCACATCCCTAATTTAAACATACATATTTAAAAATTCTATTTTATCAAGTGTTTCACCATAGAAAATTACAGCACTTGTTATTCATGGGAATACGGCTGTAAAAATAAATGATTCTGGGGAGGTACAAAGATATAAGCCTTTATATATTGGCTGCTAAATGAAAGGTTTTATGCGATGGGGATCTAGTATAAAAAATATACAATGACACCATGCTTTCTGATGATAAATATGTCTCTTAATCTCTTTCTTGAGATATGCCTGGAACAGAAATCACTTCTACAGCAAAATTGCTGCTTCATGCCCATGAGTCAAGCCAGTGTTATAAATTAAATTACTAAACCATTCCTTTATGTTGAGAGCTGCGTACTATAGTGCTATGCAAGATAAATAGACTTGATATAAGGAGGCAATATCTGATGCTTTCAAATGTCTGCCACATCCTAAAAGACCCATTAACTGATGAAAATGATGCATCCTTTAGGTTCCAATATTTTATGGATTCTCTTTAGCCAAAAATAGTGTTTAAATAAATAAAAGATGCAACATGTATTTCTTAATGTAAACAGCAAAGAAACATAGGCAAATCTTCATATAAGTTTATTAGGATTTCAACCAAGTTTTACATGAAACAACTAAACATGTGCATAATAAGAATGTACATTTAAAGCATCATTTACAGGGTGACAATATTGTGTATTTGTTGCCTGTTTAATTTCTAACTGTGGAAGGAGTTAGGTATTGCTCTAAGGGTAAGGTACGACATTAGAACAAAACATGGTCAGTTGTGGATAAATGCAATTATATTTGTGTAAAATATGAAATTATTTGATTTGATACATACTGCAAGAAACATTCAGGGCAGCTACTAGGAGTGGACCAGCAGTGCCAGTGTCCGCAGAGCAGGGCTTAGTTAGTGGCACCATCGCTGCCCTGTGGCACTTGGCCATGGCCATGGACAGCACCCTACAGCCTAGAAAGCTCAACATGGATTGTCCTTAGGACACTCTGGAGACTAAGCTTCTCCCTGGTCCAACCAGTAAGCTGCCGCAAGGCTGCCTGAAGCCCAATTAGGACACATCGGGCACTGAACTGTCCCTGGTCCTGGCAATCCCTCATCCTCATTATGACATCATGACATCATGTATTTTTTCCTCACATTTCACACTTACAACACTGTTGGCCAAATGTAATAGGTTGAAAGTTTACAAAGTGTGAAGGCGGGTATCCACTAGACGATATGCTCTATGAGCGATATCGTTTAGTGTTTCCCCTGCAGTGATGTGCTCAATGTCATTAATGACATTGATCATCCATAGTGAACGATATATCGTCCAGTGACGCCACCTCCCTCATCCCCATACTTGCAAAACCTGACAATATTGTCAGGTTCCCTGCAAGAACGGGCGATAAAGATGCCATCAACACCAGTGGGAGCACACGGCGCTGGTCGTTGATGGCATATCCACTGTACAATATTACGGACGATGAACGATAACAATATTGTTATCTTTTAAATCGTCCAATTTACCGTCTAGTGGATACGCGGCTTGAGAGTTCAGCTAATGTAGTAGAGTCCGAGAACATGCAAACTCGCATGTTTTTAGACTCAAAAACTCTCACGAGTTGAACTCTCATCCAGATGTTTTCCCACTTTGAAGATAAAACTCAACCAGTGTGAGAATTTACTGCTAAACTCACATTTGCTAAACTCTCACCCTATTACATTTGGATCTGTGTCTTCTTTTGGATATGTCTGTAGATAGTAAGCTCACAATGGCAAGGCTCTCTCTATCTGCACCTTCTCTGTCAACCTTGACCTGTGTCAAATTGAAAACAATTAATGATGGTGATGATGAAGAAGAGACAGAGGCCTTCATTCAGAGGCGGCCATACAGTCTACGACCGCATGGCCGCCTCGATGTTTGTCAAGTGCGCATGTGCACAAGGGAGACGGCTCCTTCGTGTGCATGCGTGAGACCACTACGACCAACAGCGCCGGTCGTAGCGGTTCTCTTTCCAAATGGGGCGAGATGTCGATGTTGATTGACAGCTCGCCCCGTTTGGAAGGCGGGCCTGGGGGGTGCCATGGGAATGCCTGCCGTTTGGGGGAGGCCCCACTGACATCGCCCCACTGACATCACTAGTGATGTCAGTAGAGAGCTTCCGGCTCTGACAGAGCCAGAAGCTCTCCGGGGCTTACGACAAGTAAGACCCTACCCTAGGGTCTTGTCGTAAGCCCCGATGGTCGCGATGGTCTCTGACCATCGCGACCATCACCCTAGCGGTCGTTAGAGCTGTGGGTGTAAACCCACAGCCTAATGACCAAAACAGAGGTGGGCGGTCAGGATGTAAGCGGCCACCCAGTTTCTGAGCGACCGCTTGCATCCTCCGACCACCTCTGAATGAGGCCCAGACTGTGGTGGAGACGTATCAAACCTTTAAGGGATATAAAATGGAAAAGTGGCCCATACAAGCCAATCGGTTTCTAATTGTAATTTCACAGACTGTGCTAGATAAATGACAGTTAGAAGCAGATTGGTTGCTATAGGCAGTGCGCCGGCACTTCCATTAGGCAGCTTTAGGCAGCTGCCTATGGTGCCGGGACCTGAGGGACGGCCCGAGGAGGCTGCCTGAGGGTGGGAGAGAAATTAAGGTGACACTTTTGATGGCCACTGGTTTTATAAGCTGCAGCCCCTGCTATACTCATTATTTTCCCCTGCTCTGGGCTGGCTGGTCACAACCACAACAGCGCTGACACTGACAAATCTGTTGCGTGTTGTAATGCATCCTCCCACGCTCACCAGCTGTGTGATGCTGCCAGCTCAGCCCGCCACTTGTCATTTGATAACCGATCATTAGACAAGGGGTGGGCTGTGCTGGTAATAGTGCACAGCTGGGGAGCGGAGAAACGGGGGAAGGTGCTACATCACAACACATGATAGACAAGTCGGTGCTGTTGTGTCCAGCAGGATGACCGAGATCCGCAGCACCCCAAGACAGCTTAGAGAAAGGTAGGGTTGGGAGGGGGGGCGGCGGAGCAGGAGGTGAAGTTATGTCTAGGGCGTTGTGATACCTTGCACCTGGCTATTGGCCACTTCACTTTATTTCTCTCAAAGGTTTGATACCGTACTTCACCCCTTTGGTGCCTCCGACAGCTGTTTTGGGTATAAGGACTGCCTTTACGAGAATGTTGTTGAAAATCATGTGCAAAATTAAGTTTTCTTGTAGCACCCCCTTTTAACATTTTATCAAATGTTTAAAATGTCATCGACTGGTTTTAATTATCAGGCAACAGTTCCTGATTAGTGATCCATGGCAATTACTAATTTATTAATCCCAACTCTTTAATTTAACCCTCATTGGAAATATAGAGTTAATTAGTAGCTTGTTTGACATCCATTCTTCCTGGGTAAGCCCTTGATAAAAACCAGAAGATGATGCACTATTGTCATATGGAATCCATGCATCAAGTTTTTCAGTGAGTTTGTCGTGGTAAGAGGAATAATAGTTATTTTAAAGTTGTTGGAGTTCCTGGAAGAACTGTCATACTGCTTATTAATTAGAAGTAACCCCAGTTGTACATTTTAATTATACAAAATGTGACCCCTTTCCATCATGTGCTTGCTGGGAGGGGAAATCATGCAGTCACGGGCATAAATGGTATAATTGGAAGCCACCAGGTTTGCTCTTAAATTGATTTATCACATCACATAGCTGGATTTGTACTGTCTTACAAATCTTAAAACATTTGCGCAATTTCATGATTTCTCCAATTATATAGGGGACTATGTGGACTCACAAGCTCTGTTTGGTAGACATCACTTATGTTCTATTGTCTTTTTATTGGCATCCTGTTTAATTGATTATTATAATATTAAAATAGCAGTATCCTAATAGCTTAACTCTACTTCCAAGCTGCACAGTATTTTCTGCTATACTATAAGCATGCTTCTTCTATACAACTCCTATGCCTCACAAGACATGGGAATTGTATAGACTATAGAGTAATTATGAGAGAACTCAGGGGTCGATTTGACCCGGACGCTAAGCTTCACTCTCTCTCAGCCAAATGGGGCCGTGTATGCAAATTCCGCGATCGCACTGTCTGGTGTAAGGACGCCCTCTATGTCTTAGAGAGCGATGGCAGAGCGAAAGTACGCCAGTATAAAGACGCCCACTTTTCTTTCTTGACACAGTCATCTCCAGGAAGTGTATGATTAATCAAAAACATTGAGAGCCATTGGAGCTGCATGCAGCACTTGAGGTAGACCCAGTGGCGTATCTATAATGGGTGCAGTGTGCGCGGGGCCCCCCCGGGGAGGGGGCCCACACCGCACACACTGAACCCATATTATTTTAAACTTACCTTTAGACTTACCGCTGCGGCCATTTTTCCGGCGTTCTGCGCATGCACAGTAGACTCCGGGCACACTCTAGTGCCCGGAGTCTACTAAGGCTCCGGTGGCTGGCTAGCCATGTCAGTCGGCTGCCGGCCACCGGGGAGAGAGGTGGGGGCCACACGGGGAGTGCACATGAGCTCCCTCATCTCTTAGACGCCCCTGGGTAGACCCTACCCCGCCGCAAGCACTGCGATCACTGCAGGCTGAAATCCAACCAAGTATCGTGTACAATGACGCATCTTTGCTAATTATGCACACCCATAAAACGTTGTTAAGACGACCAGACATGCCTGTGTTCACAGCACCACTCACCCATTCACAAGCACCTTCCCCAGTAACCACCCACAAACGGCACTGTCACTCAAAATAGCGTCCAGTCTGTTTACTACGAGTGCACAATTCCCGAGCGCAGTGAGTGACTCGCGCATGTGCATATTGACGCGAACGCATGCGCAAACGGACTGTTATTGGCCATATCGTGCGTCCGCAGCTTAGCGTCCGGGTCTGAATCAGGCCCTCAGTGCTATATGTAGCTTTACTAATTAGAAGTCCTACCGAGCATGATATCTGCAAGGGACAGATAGTGACACCATTTAGGTTTTTTATTTTACAGATGCACATGCCTAAAAAAGTCAATTCACAACCTGGTGGTACAGTAGGTTTACATATATAGTGGTACTATATATATATATATATATATATATATATATATACACAGTATATACTTGTGAATTCAAACACACACATACAGACATGCTTGCATTTACCATATTTACTTTATCAATTTTGCATTTATCAATGTTCTCTATATTTACTGTAGATGCATGTGTAATTAGAACACAAAGTAACGACTGTGCTAAATTAATTCTGGAAGCACAAATAGTACCAGGAATCAAATAGCATAAAATGGATTTTATTATTTAATGGATGCATCTCCCTAAATTAACTTCTTTTTTATTATTCTGTTACTAAGTTCCTGGAAACGACCTGAAAGAAATGAAATGGAATGGCTGACATTCTTGTTGAAAGAATTAATACAACACAAATTTATGTTTATTAGTAACGTAGCTAAGGTCAAATGAAATTCAAAGAGTTTTAAGTTCAGCTATAAATAGAAGCATGATTCCAGTAGTAATGCTTGGTCTGGCGACTTAAACAAAAAAAATGATAATTAAGTAGAAAGCATTAGCGGCAGTTAAAACATTGAAAGCTGATTATTCTAATGGGCCGGAGATGCCACCGTCGTAGTGAGGAGGTCCTATTCACAATGAATGATTGCTCTATAAACCATTCCCTGCTGTGCTGACTCAAACACTTAGATATTTTTAGCTCCTGCTGCCTCTTTTTTTTTTTTCAGACTGTATAATTGGATTTTTAAGCTTTTATTAGAGCTTGAAATAACTGCCTACAGGAAGCTCCCCATATGCTAGTTTACATGTTTGCAAAACATAATCAGATAAAGAAAATTGCAGTACTCTTTTATTGCCGTGCATGTGTAAAAACACCTGATTATCTCTTCTGTATCCAATTTAACATTTCTGCATATTTGATGAATGTCTGCTGCATTTCTTTATTGGAAGAGAAAGAAATCCAGGTTGCTAAACTAGCTAATCTGAGTTGGATCCTTTGCAGGAGTTCACCTTGAGCTTTGACATGTTACAAAATGAATACTCAGGACAGTCTAATAGGTCCCTGTTGCCAATTTAGATTTCTCGCAGACCCCTGTTGTTACAAAGCAATTAGACAGGATGGCATAAAAAGACAGCAGAACCTAGGTGATGTTTAACACAGCAGAGCTTCTGAGTCCACATAGCCCCCTGCATAATTGCTGTTTGATTACTGCTACTTATGCATATTTCCGTCTTCAAAACCCTCTGCCAAGAGAAAGTGACAACAACACCAGCATATCAGATGTCAGATTGAAGAGCAGAAATTGTTCCAAAACAAATCAGTGCCATAAATTGTTTGGCGTGTGGTTTGCAGTAGACGTGCTTTCATTTCATATTCTGGTGAATTCTACGGCAAAATAAGAATAAAGTGCTTCTATGTGAACTATTATTTGTGATTCACAGTTGAGCATTGTGTGTGATGAAAACAGCAATAATTCGACTGAGTTATGTTAAAATAAACAATACTTAAAAATTGTGTACGATTTTATCTTGAGACATGCCATGTGGTTAGCCAGTTACAATATATGTTCATGTCTTTTGATGTCAGTGAAATATTCAGTGGCTATTATGTGGTAACATAGTGAAATGTACATAAATGTGCTGTAACTCACAGCAACCAGTGACACGTAGACTTTTCTACGTAGAATTTTCCAAATTGCGTCAAAAAACAGAATTTGATTAGTGGTCGATTCCGTATACATGCTCATCTAGTTTCTGATCTCCCCTTTAGGATATCACGGAGGAAAGATACAAGTGGCAAGTGTGGGAATGTAGTGATGCAATTTACATCGTCATTGCACAGTGCCACGGTTTGATAGTGAATCATATTACACTGTATTCGTCCCACTCATTTCACTATGAAATTTAGGAGTCCTGAATGTTCCATGACAGTAGGCAAGTACATAATTACCTACTTTAATTATTGTACTTTCAGAAGATCCATGGATGTGGTGTGTGTGGGGGGCGTGGGTCCAGGAATCATACAATTCAGTGAAGGCTGAGAGGCTGATCCACTCTCCAGGAAAGTTTTAGCGCTCATTGAAATTTCATGAATCTCACAGACTTCCCGGGGTAGACTAGGCATGATTTGTAAGATCAAGGGGCCTATTTATCAAGCCTTTTTGTCATAAAATGATGTAGAAACTGCAGTATCTGCATACTTTTTTGAATTATTGCTCTGTACTAATAGCCTAATGCATTAGATTTCACAGAATTCTCCAGCCAGAACCGGCTCTAGGGGTGTTCGACAAGTGCGGTCGCACAGGGGCGCCACCCATAGAGGACGCACTCCTCTCCAACATCCCGATTTCAGCGGGATAGTACTGTCCCGCTGTTTCACCCGTGTGCCAAAGTGGCCCATGGATGGTCAAATCGGGACCCCCACCGCCACAGCTGTGTGGCGGTGCCGGAGACTCTGAATGAATTCTGCGCGCATGCACACGACATCCATTCAGTGACGGGAGAGGGGCTGGGGGAATCCCAGCTAGTGAGGCTCCCCCCAGCCTAACGTTATTTGGAGGCGGGCACACCTCCTAATAACATCACAGCCAGCCCTTTCTCCAGCAGAGTGCTAATTAGCATTGCAGATTGCAGTCCCATTATATTCCATTGGGGACTATAACCTGACCCCTATGTACCAAACTCAGAAGAGCAAAGGTTTTCGAAGTTTGGCCCAGTTACAGTAGTTTACACCATCTTCAGATGGTAAACTGCTTTAAGACTATGAAGGCTTGCAAGCAGGATAGAGATCTTCCGATATGTCCCCTGCAGCCTACGGCTGGCAGCGGAAACTAACACTGTGCGTATGTGCAGTATCAGCTTCCGCCAGAGAAGCTGTCGCAAAGATGAAAGACTTCTACAAAATGCCGGGGATATAGGGGGTCATTCAGACCCGGTCGTTAGCGCCGATGCGCTCGGACCGGGTCGATGGCCTCCCACAGAGCATACGCACGACGGCACCGGCGCCAGCGTGCGCATGTGTGAGACCCACTACGACCGACAGCACCGGTCGTAGCGGGTCTCGATCCAAAGGGGGCGAGCTGTCGATGTTGATTGACAGCTCGCCCCGTTTGGAAGGCGGGCCGGGGGGGTGGCAGCCCAAATGGGGGCATTCCCATGGGAACGCCTACCATTTGGGGGAGGCCCCACTGACATCACTAGTGATGTCAGTGGAGAGCTTCCGGCTCAGACAAGGGAGACCTACCCTAGGGTCTCGTCGTAAGCCCCGATGGTCGCGATGGTCTTGACCATCGCGACCATCACCTTAGGCGGTCGTAAGGCTGTGGGTGTTAACCCACAGCCTTACCACCGCAAAAGAGGACGTCTTGAAAATTCAAGAGGTCCTCCCCTGATTCAGACCGACCGCACGCTCTGTGCGACCGGCTCTGAATGAGGTCCATAGTGTCAGCTTTGTTGTCCATGTCGATGATTCAAACACCTATTTGCAAACTATGCTCTGCTTGCACTATGTTGTGTGGAAGTTTGCGAATACTATATAGGTAATACATAGATAATTTTTATGTTGTTGTCCACACACCCTTAAAGTGCTCTGATGCGCTTTTGTAGCAGGGTTACCACACTTCCTATTTGCTGCTGGGCTTTGCCACACAAACGTCTGAACACTGGCTCAGGGAGTTGTGTTTATAATATTTAATAATTGAAGATTTTTATAAATTCTTTTATAATTGCTATTACCACTTCCTATTGAGTATAGCTTTGATGGGCATGGGTAGTGAAATCTTGATAATCCATAATGCTAGTCAAAGAAAAATAACTATGCAGGTATAGGATTATTGTGTTTCCTGTGAGTTCCTGTATGCAAACCACATGGCATTAAATACTATAAGCTATGAACGTTTCATATCTAGGTGTCATTTATCCTCTGGATCCACAACTTCATAGAGAGTTGTGAGTATTTGTTTTCATAAGGCTGGTATCCTTGTCTTGGCTGTACTGAGCCTATGGATTAGCAGAGATCAATCATAACTACCCACACATATGTCATTGTGACAGAGCAGCGGGAAATGAAAGCACAGTGATTCAGAATCTGTTATTGATATGATAACTTGCTAGTATGACTGTACATTGGTAAGACTGTCTCTCCTTAGGTGACATCATAGGTAAATCATTTTTTTGCACTTGCTAATTTTGAGCTTGAAGTCTAAACATGATTTTTAGCCAACAAATTGCATAAAATGCCTGAAACACAATGTAAACCATACTACTTATTTTTTAAGGAATTTCACCACCTCCCACTAAGTGTTGAGTAAAGTTTTGCTGGTTACAACACATCTTCATAGAGATATGGTAGAAGACCAGTCTTATAGAACAGGATTTTGTTAAGATTTGTCATAGTCTAAATGCTTAGAGGTATGATCTAGTGCACTTCTTTAAGTCAATGTAGTACCTTCAGACTTCGTAATTGTTTGTACATTCTTCCAAGATCTCTAAGCCCCTTCAAAGGTACTTAAATGCATAACCAAGTCCAAAATCTGTATGTGAATGCATACAAAAGAAGTGAGATGTCACTTAAGTTTTTAATTGGTTTCATAAAACCCAATAGACTCTACCTGTATATTTTCATTTTGTACCAACCCTATTTTTAATTAATAAAAGTATTTAGTTTCTACATTACAGTATAACTAAATTTCCATGCAGAAAGGATAAGGAAAAAAAAAAGCTTGGTGCCCCCCCAAAATTGCAGATTTCAGCTCTAGGTTATGGCAGCCAGGGCTGGTAGCAGGAAAACTGATAGCACGGGTTCCCCCTGCCATAATACACACCAGCCACAAACTGGTCAGAATAGAGCTGTGCTCCCTGGAGAATTGTGGCTGCAGAAAAAACAACGGGTGTTCCCTCCCTTTCCCTTTCTTTACCAGTACAAATCAGTCATTTGCTGACACCACTGAGCTGTCAATATAGGTAAATAAATAGGTTTAAATGTTGAATTTATCATTATCAAGTGGTACACCATTGTCTCCAGTATACCCAAGCCACATTTAAGTGGTTATACAGTACCTGCTGCTTGTACTACTGCAAGTACCAGTATACCCATGGTTGGCAGGGAATGATGGCACTTGAGGAGCCACAAATGCCAGCATCCAAGGACTGCTGTGTCCATGTTACATGTGCCGCTGCGGCTCTCTGCCTGATTGGCTCTCGTTGGTTATCCAAACTACCTGGACTTTGGCTGCTACGTGCAATTACTCACCTGTTGGTAGTCTTGTTACCTGACCTCAGCCTGAGTGACCAATCACAGTAGACCTCTTCCTTTATTAAGGATTCAAGTCAGTTCCTGCCAGCTGGTGAGATTACTAAGTTTTGTTTCTAGTGGATGTTCACGTGGTCGCGGCACGCTGTGCAGTTCCTCGCTTCCTAACCTTTGTTCCTGTGTCCAGTATCCTGCCGTTGAATACCTTTGCTCCCAGTCTCAGTCTACTGTGTCCTGCTGGATTCTGCCTTGTTCCTGTGTCCATCCTAACTCTATGCCTGTGTCTTGCCAAGACCCTCCAGCTTACCTTCTGTGTCTCCTCCAGTTCGTATCTAGTCCCAGCGTGTACCTGCATCTGCCTGTCAGTTCTACTATATCAAGTATTGGTTCTGCTACAAACTTCAACCTGCATTCACCTGTCAGTTCAACTATATAAAGGGGTCTATTTACTAAGCAGTGTTAGGAGACAGAGTGAAAAGTGATAAGAAAGTGATAAGCTGCCAGCCAATCAGCTCCCAACTGTCATTTTTCAAACACAGTTGTGAGATGACAGTTGGGAGCTGATTGGCTGGCACCTTATCACTTCCTTATCACTTTTCACTCTGTCTCCTAACACTGCTTAGTAAATAGACCCCCCAGTATTGGTTCTGCTAGCACACATCTGCATCTGTTTGCCTCAGCCATTAACTCCAACCTTGCCTGCTGCCAATACTCCAGGTTAAGTTTTCTGTGGATCCCTGCCTATTTCATCATCCAACATCGAACTCAAGGGGTCTCTTGTAAATAGTGCAGGTACATCCATAACATTATCACCGGCCATTTGCTGGAGTACTGCAAGATGAGTCCATCTTTGCAAAATATGGTCCAGTCTTCACCCTCAAGCCAGGCCACCTCAAGTCAGAATCCGGTGAGGATCCAGTTCCGGTTCTGATCAGCAGATTGAAAATCTGTGAAAACATGCAAACTTTCACATCAGAAGCCTTCCTAGGGCTATCCATCAGTGTAGATGCTCTGCAGCAACAGATTTCTGCACATAACATTTTTTCTGACAATTCTAAACTGTCAATCATGTGGACAGAGATTTTTTGGCACCTTTCAAAATGACTGTTCTCTGGCCCCTCAGTTTACCAGTATTGGGAGTCCTGGACAACTAGGGATTTTACAGGCTTCTGTTGAACAGTTGATGACATCATTCCCTGAAAAAAGTCAGCAAGTTTCTGAATTATTTGGAAGTTTTTTGGATACCACAAAGTCGCTTCCCTATTTACTGAGGCAGAAAAGACCACAGATTCCGGTTCCCCTAGTCTAGGGGTGACTCCTTTCATGCTGCCTGAAAGGAAATTCTGGAGTTTTTGGCATCCCAAACTTTCCGAGGCTGAGCGCCAACGACGAAAGCATGACCTGCAATGCATGTATTGTGGAATCGCTTCCCTATTTACTGAGGCAGAAAAGACCACAGATTCCGGTTCCCCTAGTCTAGGGGTGACTCCTTTCATGCTGCCTGAAAGGAAATTCCGGAGTTTTTGGCATCCCAAACTTTCCGAGGCTGAGCGCCAACGACGAAAGCATGACCTGCTATGCATGTATTGTGGAAGCGTAAGTCACTTCATTAAAGACTGTTCCTTCCGCAGCTCAAGAATAAGTGACACTCAACATTTTGAGGTACAGACTGACCTGTCACCTCAAGTGTTCATTCCAGACACTCAAACTTCCAATAATGGTGCCAAAAGTTCCCCAGAAGAGGATCAGGTCTATAACTGGGGTCCTCTGACCCGGAGCCCCAAGTTAAGATTTGGGAACCAAATGAGGAAATGCAAAACTCACATTCCCAGGTTAATCCCTGATCCTATAGCCCTAGGAGATACATCTAACACTACCCTTCGTGGAGGGCCATTTAGTTCTACTGCCCTGAGTGGGGCATTTCATTTTTGTCAACAACCTCAGGAGAGGTCTTAAAGACGATTACCAATGTCCTAGCCAATGACCAATCTCCAGGACAAGTACCCAATGTACAGAATTCTGAAAGCGTGTCAGTGATCCAAGAGGTGTCAGCCTTGCCAGAGGTCCCAGAGGTGTCAGCCTTGCCAGAGGTCCCAGAGGTGCCGGTCTTGCCAGAGGTCCCAGAGGTGTCGGTTTTGCCAGAGGTCCGAGAGGTGTCTGCCTTGCCAGAGGTCCGAGAGGTGTCTGCCTTGCCAGAGGTCCGAGAGGTGTCTGCCTTGCCAGAGGTCCGAGAGGTGTCTGCCTTGCCAGAGGTCCGAGAGGTGTCTGCCTTGCCTGAGGTCCGAGAGGTGTCTGCCTTGCCAGAGGTCCAAGAGGTGTCTGCCATGCCAGAGGTCCTACTGCCCTGAGTGGGGCATTTCATTTTTGTCAACAACCTCAGGAGAGGTCTTAAAGACCATTACCAATGTCCTAGCCAATGACCAATCTCCAGGATGAGTACCCAATGTACAGAATCCTGAAAGCGTGTCAGTGATCCAAGAGGTGTCAGCCTTGCCAGAGGTCCCAGAGGTGTCGGTTTTGCCAGAGGTCCCAGAGGTGTCGGTTTTGCCAGAGGTCCGAGAGGTGTCTGCCTTGCCAGAGGTCCAAGAGGTGTCTGCCTTGCCAGAGGTCCGAGAGGTGTCTGCCTTGCCAGAGGTCCGAGAGGTGTCTGCCTTGCCAGAGGTCCGAGAGGTGTCTGCCTTGCCAGAGGTCCGAGAGGTGTCTGCATTGCCAGAGGTCCAAGAGGTGTCTGCTTTGCCAGAGGTCTGAGAGGTGTCTGCCTTGCCAGAGGTCCGAGAGGTGTCTGCCTTGCCAGAGGTCCAAGAGGTATCTGCCTTGCCAGAGGTCCAAGAGGTGTCTGCCTTGCTAGAGGTCCAAGAGGTGTCTGCCTTGCCAGATGTTCAAGAGGTGTCTGCCTTGCCAGAGGTCCAAGAGGATCCACCCATGTCTGTCTTGCCTGAGGTGCTGACTCTAGAAAGGGAGCCTGAAATACCAACTCCACATAATGGTGATAATGTTCGGTTCCTTGAGGGGGTATCTAAATCTCCGGTTCCAGGAACTATATCAGGTCTGTCTACCCCAGGAGGGCCATCTGATTCTGTGGCCTTAAAAAAGACATCTGTCCTCAAGTCTAGTCCTGTAGCCCCTGGAGGGGTATCTGATTCTGTGTCAAGTCCTGAAGCCCCAGAAAGGGCTTCGGCCTTCGTCTAGTCCTGTAGCCCCTGGAGGGGAGATTCCAGCTGAGGCCCCAGGAATAGGGGTAGTACCTGTTGAGTTCCCTGAAGGAGATATTCCAGCTGAGACCCCAGGAGGGGTAGACCCTGCTGAGTTTGCTGAAGGGGAGATTCCAGTGGAGACCCCAGGAGGGGTAGATCCTGCCATGATTCCTGAAGGGAGTTTCTAGCCGAGACCCCAGGAGGGGTAGATCCTGTTGAGTCTCCTGAAGGAGTGATTCCAGTCAAAACCCCAGGAGGGGTGGTTCATCCCTTGTCCCCAAAACAGACTTCTGAATATCCAGCTTCTGAAAAGACTTCTAAACAGTTACTTTTTAAAAAAACTTCTAACCTGTCAGTCCTGGGAGGGGCACCGCACCCTGTAAAGTCTGGAAAGAAATACCAACCAGTTATTTTGGCTGGAAATTCACAGCATCCTCCTAAAGACTCTCAATTCATTGTTCCGAATCAAGACCATGACTTAGTAATTTTTGATGGAAAATTAGAACAGTATCTTGATCTGATGCATCAGTGTCTAGAAGTAGCTCCACTTTGAGCTTGTAAGAACCAGGCTTCTGAGGACTTTCAGTCTTGGGTCAATCACAACACAGTGTTATCATCTTCAAGGTCTCCAGCCAGGAAGATAACAGTTGGCTGTGCCACTTTGTCCTCATCTTGTAAAGGAGTTTTGAATAAATCTGCACTATTGTATCCAATACCCGTCCAGGCTATTAGACATTCTGCCTGTGCCCAATCTAATCGTGTTTCTTTTCCGATACCATCTGTCTCTGAGAAGAGCACCAAAATCCTTCCTTTGGATTTGGATTGTAAATCTGATTACAACTCTGAAGCCGAAGAAACTCCTTTGATTGAAGGTACCATCAGTTTGGACAATATTTTTGGACTTACCATACTCAGACCTCAGCAATCACACCGAAAGAAGAAGAAGTCTAGACGTAAATCTTAAGTCTGCCTTGTCCATGTTTTCTTGTTTTCAGTTCCTCTTGCTGTTACATGTGCTGCTGCGGCTCTCTGCCTGATTGGCTCTCAGTTAAGGAATCTATATTTGAACCTCTATATACCCCTGCCTATACCTTCTTATATCCTTCCTATAAACCTCTAAGGATGACGCTATTTTGCGTACGCAGTCATACAGTAAATAAAGACTTCAGACCTAGAATCTGTGGTTCCAAAGCACAAAGTCTTATTCAAGTAAGAGTACAGAAGTTACACGCTATGATCCTCATATAATCTAAGTGCAAAGAGATTATACAGACCCAAATACAATTATACATACGCAGCGCTCTCTGGTCCAGATGTTAGGCATCAGCAAGAAACCCCTCGTCAGTCAGCATTCAGCAAGAAGACTAAGACCCAGCATTGGAGCACACATATTTATACCCCCCAGAAATTGACAACACAATAGAGAAGTTTGTTGCTGATGCCATTGGTCCTCAAGGGGGATGCATCTGTTACAGAACATTTAACAGGCTGATTCAAATAGACACAACCCAGCCTCCAACAACTGAGGGTCTCTGGTTTCCCACCCCATGCAACATCCTAACAGTTGTTCATATAATATACATTTTGTTGCATGAAGTCTCTGCGGTCCATAAGTTGAGAATGCATGATGCGATCTCCACACCGATAATACCGGAATTCTGTTGAAAGAGTACGCATCAGTACTAAACCAAACACGGCTTACTTAGCATGTATAAAACCTTAGTTACCAAATAATCTTTATTTCACAGCATTTATACTAAATGAACAAACTTAAATCTTATCCCTTAAAGCTTATGGAACCTTGTATGTGGATATGTAATGTGTGAGTATGCGGGGTTTGATATAATGACGCTAGTTAACTTGGAGCAGATGCGTGCGCATAAAGCTAATGAACAGCGTTTTCATATATGATCTTATGCATTCGCTAATATGCAATTAGTTACCAGTGCAATTGTGCGTATTAATGTGTGTATGAGAAATGGTGCACTTAAATCTCACTTAAACTAAGTGAACACCTAGCAGTGTGGAATGCTGAGCCTTATAGCTCCACACGCCCCCCCCCTCTCTCAGCAGCCCCCACCCTTCCCAGGCTCAAAAGTAAAGTCCTTTGTTCTCCCAGGCTCTTGTGTAAATGCAAATTAGCACAGCTACAAGACCCAAAACCTAAGATAACACTCTTGGCTTTGAAGGTATTTTATTGCAGGAAGCCTGCTAATGTAAGGTGTGTATTTGAGCAGGGCCACCTGGAGTGAGAGCAGACGTTATATCCAGGAAGCTTGTCTACACAGGCTAGTTGTCACGTGGCCATTTGCTCTGTTTAGCTAATGCAATATATCCTTTAGGGGAATTATAATAATATACACTTTATCCAGAGCACCCAAACTACGTAAAGTCATGAAATGGGCTTTTGGTGAATCGCCGTAACTTATGGCGATGGTCACAGATGCAATCGCATGATGCTAATAGTAATATCGCCCCAAGTACTAAAGTGTGAGTTTATCTAAAATGGCGCTTAGGTGACCATTTGCAAAATGGTGTCTTGCGGCCAGTCGCAAGATGGTGTTGCTGCGATTTTAAACTGATCTTGTCTCAGCCAATAATCCAGCTTCGACACAGTGGTTATCCTAACTACCTGGACTTTGGCTGCTACGTGCAATTACTCACCTTTTGGTAGTCTCTTTACCTGACCTCAGCCTGAGTGACCAATCACAGGAGACCTCTCCCTTCATTAAGGATTCAAGTCTGTTCCTGCCGGTGATATTACTAAGTTTTGTTCCTAGTGGATGTTCACGTGGTCGCTGCATGCTGTACAGTTCCTCACTTCCTAGCCTTTGTTCCTGTGTCCAGTATCCTGCCGTTGTATACCTTTGCTCCCAGTCTCAGTCTACTGTGTCCTGCTGGATTTTGCCTTGTTCCTGTGTCCATCCTAGCTCTGTGTCTGTGACTTGCCAAAACCCTCCAGCTTACCTTCTGTGTCTCCTCCAGTACGTGTCTAGTCCCAGTGTGTACCTGCATCTGCCTGTCAGTTCAACAATATCAAGTACTGGTTCTGTTACAAACACCCACCTGCATCCTGAGTAACTGGTCTGCCACTATCAAATCCATTTCCAGCATTGAAGGTTTAACAATGTTCCCACCTGCATCCTGAGTAGCTGGCCTGCTACTATCCAGATCTACATCCTGTCTGTTTCTGTGCTTATCCACCTGTGCCAGTTAATTGCAAGTCTTCAGACCATCAAGCTAGTTTCCCAGCAGCAGACTCTAGCACACACCTGCATCTGTTTGCCTCAGCCATTAACTCCAACCTTGCCTGCTGCCATTACTCCAGGTTAAACTTTTCTGTGGATCCCTGCCTATTTCATGATCCATCAGCGAACTCCAGGAGTCTCTTGTAAATAGTGCAGGTACATCCATAGCAGTCCTCTATTGCGCCATGGAAAAATGCATAGTAAAAAAGCAGAATTTAAAAACATTTGATTGGAAATAAAGACACCCCCACACAAACCCTCATTCACCGATTTATTGCTCACCTAGTTCCAGAAGTCCAGGTGATCGCTTCAGTCCATGTAGACATATTCAATACTAACAAGCAACATCTCACTTCTAAACCACAAACATTCAATTGAATGAATCTATGATATATATTAAATAAAAAAATGTACATCTACATAGTATGTGGAAGGCAATCTCATACATTTCACAAATTTCTCAAAATCTTCAGACAGAGTAGTTATAAACAGGAACACAATTTTACAGATACACATAATTAAAATCCAGCTATTACATAAGTACGTAGTGACATGGAGGAAGCAAGGACACTGCTCGCAAGAGCTTACATTCTAGAGGGGCTGAGGGGTGGACACAAAGGAAGATAATTAAAAAATAAAAAATATATATAGTAGACAAATGTGCTAAATGAAAACCTAGTTCACCAAGAAGAGAAACATTATAAAATTACTGTTGGATAGCGTAAAACATAAATGCATTATTCTTGATGAAACCGGTGTTTTGCTAAAGAGTGAAAACATTGTGACTTCCTGAGACGCAAATTTGGCAAAGACTCGTGACAAAAAAAGGGCTCATTTTTTTTTTCTGTAAAATGCTACAGAACACTCATATTAGATGTTTTACTCTATACTATACACAGCACAAAGCGCATACTGATTTCACATGTAGATAATTATAATGATATGGCTCAAAGAAAAATGATTGCAGCAGCTGAGTTAAATCATCTGGTAGGTTTGTTGAATGTTGCCATTTACTATAGCTCAATCTACTCACTAAGAAAATAAGTGCAGTTTATGGACTACAAATGAAGTATAATTACACTGCTAGAGAGTTGGAGAGGACAATAAAGTGTATTGCCCAGTAACTAGACCTGGAAACAGCAGCTTAAGCCCTTTTTAAAGTCTATTATGAAACATTGAAATAGCCACAGCATTGTCTCCAATATTTATTTTGTGTTAAATTCAATGTGTTAAACTCTGGAAACAGCTTAAAGTGATCTGCATGGCTTTGTGGGAGTTCGAAGTAGGTGAAACTCTGCATTATAAGGCTCTAATCTAATCTATCTATCCATCTGTTAGAGTAGAGCAAAACATGTCCATGGAATATTTGCCTCATTGCATATTTGGGTACAGAATTTTGCATGCTTCTCTGGCCAGCAAAATGTGAAATTTGCAAACACAGTGCGGAATGCTATTCAATGAATTGGCAGAAGTCTCCTTCATAGTGAGATTGATCTATCTATCTATCTATCTATCTATCTATCTATCTAATCTGTGCCTAAATGTGGGTACACACTTATCAATATATAATTAAACTATATAGTTCACAGACATATAAGGTCAGCCCTGCAGCACAGCCGATGCTGATATATCTTGCAAATACAGTACATCGGTACGTCTGGCTGTGTGTACGGGTGACCTACCGAACACTGACATCTTAATTTGGCAGCCAAATTCCTGGTCAAATTACACCACCATGCCCAATTTGGTGGAGCTGGTCTAAAATTGTCCGTGCATAAAGGACAAACAGACAGACACATACACGCACACACACTTTCTCCCTAAATATAAATCAGAACTGCCTTTCCAAAATCAGATGCACTGGGAGGTAGGTATTGTCAGGGGTGCCGATAAGGGAGGGCGGGTACTAGTGATGCAAGCCCAGGCTTGCTGGGGGAGCCCGGCGGGAGCCCGGGTCCAATATTGCCCCTTAACCCCTCTTGTCTGTCAGCAGCCCAGCACACGCTGCTGTGTGTTGTGCTGTAGTGGGATCAGGGAGACTGCTTGTTGCCACTAAGCAGCTGCAACAGCAGTCTCCTCTCCTCTGCCTGTGGGGGAGAGCGATCACACTGAGCTAATTATTTCACTTGTGATTCTGTGAGGAGACCTGGAAAACACGCACTGTGTGGGATCCTGAGGACTGAGTTTGAGAACCTATGTGTTAGACCAGAGGTTCCCATACTCTGCCATTACAGTCCAGGTTCTAGGGATATCCATGCTTGACCACAGGTGACTTAATTAGTACCACAGTCAATTTGATTTACAATAATCATCTGGGCTCAAGCATGGATTGTAATGGTGGAGTTTGGGAACCTCTGCGTTAGACAATAGGCCAGTGCAAGCACCATAGGTGGAGCCTAATTATTTCACAACTCACCTGAAAATAATTAAGCATTATGTCCCACAAAGTGCTTGTAAATCATAATGTCATCATGCTTAGTTTGACAAATTGGACCTGCAGTCAGTTTCAGATATTTAAACTACTGTATCACTTATTATAAATTCTAATTACAAAAAAGGAAATAGTGTAATTAAATGTGTTAAATTGACGTGCCATCTCGGTGAAAAATTAGAAAGGAAAGACAGAATATCTGGGTACAAAGGGAGCATAGGGTAAGAGGTGAATAAGAGAGGCATACAAATCTTATATATATATACATACACTGATAAATGACTCCCATATTCATTTGCCATCAAGATGTCTGAACGGACCAATTTCAATCAGCATGTCTGGCAGAAGTGACTGTGAATAGGATAGCACTGACACAGACATATTTGCCTAAAATACTAATTTCACAAAGTGACTTTTACATGAGGGACGTTTAAAGCATTATGTAAGAGGGTAACAGTACACAGAGCTATTACTAAATAAGCCTATTTATTTCATTTTGACATTTCTTGTGCGAATATTTTTTGGCAGCAGCAGCCACATCTGAGTCCCAGCTGCAGACCCTACATCATAATATTATGGTTGCAAACAAATGTATTTATATTATGGCTGTTTTCGTCTTTAGATTCTCACGTTTATAAGATACATGACATTCTGGAACTAGTTATACACAGCTTGTACACTATAACTGTATTTTTGATAGAAACCTATTGTTTTTAAAGGCAAATCAAACTAGAATTATCAGTAAGGGGACAGTTTTGAATTTTAGACAACTTTCAAAGATTCCTCGTTAGTAAATTAATTTACAAGTCATTCCCAAGTAACCAAAATTTTCCAAATAAATAATGCCAGCTGGGGATTGAGGCCAATTCTCGTTATGGAATATAAAGAAGCTAATAATAAGCAGATGTCAAGAAATGTCGCATCTAAAACCTTATAAAAGGAGCTTACAGTCCACTCGACATATCCCTGAATTGTGCTGAAATGTACTGAAAACATATCTGAATGTTCTATGTCATACTTACCGACTTTAATTAACTCCTCGCCGGGAGAAGCCCAGAGAGGAGATGCAGCTGACAGCATTGGAGGGCGGGCCATGCTTTCCAAGTTATTAGGCCCAATCCCGGCTAAATGGCGTGATTCACATAGTTTAGCCCCACCCCTCCGTACAGACCCGCAAATTACCCCTATAATCTTAAAATCCTGCCCACTTCTCTAGGAAGTGGGCGGGATCCTGGAGATCTGCCTACTATTCCAGAGGTGCGGGGGAATACCCGAAAAATCGAGAGTGTCCCACAACTTCTGGGAGAGTACGCAGGTGTGCTCTATGTGATTGTGGCTATTAGTTGGAGAAAGCACTGCAGCATTGCCTGCTGATGTATCCTTTCCCTTTTCTTTATTTAAAATATTTTATATTTTGTATAGGGACTGCGATATACTGCGGATTTATGTCAAATGTATGAGATATCTGAGATATCTATGCTTTTGCCATAGACGAATATATACTTAAATAATGAGGATATTGCTGTTTCCGCATTATTTGTGGGGCAGAAAGGCTTGATAATCCTTTTAATATGGGTAGTCATGTTAGGAAATTCCAGTATGGCACACCACCATATACTGGCCCACTAAGAATCCCTCTGCTGTTATCAATGCTATAACAAGTGAATCATATTGAGTTAAACCTCATTATTACTATTATTTCTATACTGGCCTGTTACATTTTGGGAGACTTTCATCTTTTTCACCCCAGTTTGAACCCATTGGTCCCAGATACTCACTCCTGAGGTTGTCACTCTGTATCTCTGCACCTACAATAATGCACGGGTTGGGTATGAAATCCCAGCTGACGGGATGCCGCTGGTCAGAATACCGACAGCGGCATCCCGACACCCAGAATCCCGACACCCATAGGAAGTGACAGTGAGTACTTTTCTACCCTAACCCGCCTTCCCCAGTACCTAACCCTAACCTCCCCCCCTAGTGCCTAAACCTAAACTCCCTCCTAGTGCCTAAACCTAACCTCCCCACACCCTAATCCTAACACCCTTCCTCATGCCTAACCCTAACCTCCCCCCTAATGCCTAACCCCGCTACCTAACCCTAACACCCCGATATTTACCTTAGGGATGCCGGTGGGTGGGATTCTGGTGCCGGGATCCTGACCTGTCAGGAATTCGGCGCCGGTATTCAGACCGTTGGCATCCCGCATGCCGGGTGCTGACTACATCCCTAATGCATCCTCATGATGTGGTAATGATTTTGATTGGTGTTTTATTTATTATGGAGACTGGAGTTTTTAATAACACATACAGCTTAAATATTTGTAGACATCACACATTTAACACACAGATGTGTCCTTTCATACTGTTGTTTCAATCCCACAAAATAGCCCCTCTCAGCTCGATAGGTCACTTGTGCTTTTTTCACATAATTAAAACACTACTAAACTGCATTACTATTGTACGCTGATCAATTGGGTATGCAACATTTGTACAACTGTTGGAGACTGAGGGGTTTATTTACTGAAGGTCTATTTTGATCGATTTTGATAAATAAAAATCGATCAGCATCGACGTTGTGTTTCTGGGGTTTAATCACACCTTTACGAATACTTAAAAAAAAAATAATAAATTGTCTGTTAGTAAATGTGTGATTAAGCCCCAGAATCAAACGCGAGTAAATATACTCCTGTGCCTTAGGGGTAAATTTACTAAACATCGATCTACAGGTCGATTTGAGGAGTGATTTAGCTCTTTTCAAATCGACTCAAATCAAATGCAGTGAAAACCGTTTTTTCACTGCATTTACTATTATTCGATTTGTTTTGCGATTTGCAAAAAAAAATTAGATTTGAGTCGGTTATGAACAGTGATTTGCTGTTCGATTTGGCATGTTCATGTACAAATCGAACGGCAAATCACACTTCAAAATGAACTGCAAATCCCCGACACCATAGAACTGCTTCATGCTTTCACTTTCATCATAAGTAGTTCGTTCTCACACAGATACATGCAGACATCAGTGAGATGCCTGCATGTATCTGACTGAAAAAAGTGACTAAAGAGTTAAAATTAAAAAAAAAAAACGTGAGGTCCCCCCCCCCCCAAATCAGAACCAGCCCCGGACTGTTCAAACCCAGGTCTGGTTGACTAAGCACAGGGAAAAAATTATGTAGGGTTTCCCTGTACTTAGTACAACCAGAACTGGGCTATGGGAACCAGGGCTGGTTCTGGATATACAGGGAAATATTTGCGTAGGGTTTACCTGTAAATCACAGAACCAACCCTGGACCCTTTCTAACGGGGGACTGATGCCACCGCCAGGGGATCCCTATCACCAGACCCCCCAGCCGCAGCATCAGCCCTGACCGCTAGTCAGCCCAGGCAAGGGATCCCTGGGGAGTTGGAGACCCTCTCCAGGGCACCCCTAGCGTAAACTGATAGCCCAGGGCTATCCCTGCCACCCCTGGGCGATGGGTGGCGGGTTGATTGTGTGAGTGTTGTGTAAAAATATAAGTATAAAAACATTGTCTTTCCAGTAGAACTGCAGGTCCCAGTGAGCTTCCCCCGCATGCTGGTACTTGGAGAACCACAAGTACCAGCATGCGGGGCATTAAGAGCCCACTGGGACCTGTAGTTCACCTGGTAAAGAAATGTTTCAAGAAACACACACACACCTTACACAGTATGAGTTTAATACATACATTCATACACACTCACACATACTTACCTATATTACCTCGAGTGGTCCCCTTGTCCAGTAGGCATCCATGGGTTAAAATAACAAAACGAGAAACCCGACCATCGCACTAAGGAATAATCATTCTAACCGATATTATGAATTGTGTGTGTCCTTCAATGTAAAGTGCTGCAAATTATAGCCTGAGGGCAAGAAGAAAGAACTGTACTGTGAGCAGCAGCTCATAATTAAAAGATGGTTTTAGGTATAGAACACAGAGGCTAATTTATCAAAGGCCAAAAAGCGCTTTTACTGATGGGTGTATTCTCCAGGTAAAGGGCTTGTGTTAGCCCTATCACTTATAGGGTTACCATCAGCATTAACATGCTGATGGTACTATCTATAGTATATCCTGTTCTGGTAACACCATAATCAGATATTTTTAACAGAACAGAAGACTTAAAAAAAATATATATATATATATATATATATTTTTTTTTTTTAGTTTGTTTGTCTTGGAATAGAGCAGTATTACATCAGTTTTATTGATTTATAAAATTGAACGGTCCTTAATTATACAAGCACCCCTCCCTGACTTAAGTCAAAATTCATGAAAAAGTATTACAAATATTGGCTGTGGAAGATGCATTGCTAATTTGTTATAGCAGCGACCTAAACATAATATACATTAATCAAAATTATTAACTTAAATAAGTTCAATTTAAGTTAAAAAATATATAAATTTAACCTATAAAAGCTGACAGCATATTTTGTTAATAGTAATAAATAAAAAAATAATAATACATATTGTTAAACATTATTAAATATTATTAAATAATATACTAAACATACATTTATCTGGATCATATATTTCTTCCTCTCTGTATGCATTTCTCTTTTCTTTCGCTTTTCTTCCCTCTAATTGGCTCTTCTCATTCTCATGCATTTATTTCTTCTTGTTTTCTTCATCCTGGGTAAAGGGGTGTGTTTTTACTTTTTACCTGTGCCCTGCCTATATTGGAGCTGCTTATGGGAATTTTTGTTGTGTTTGTTAACTAGAGATCTGCGTGAACCCCTCAAATGTTATGGTTTTGGAAAAACCATCCTCCAAATCCAGAGATTCGTTTTATTTACAGTAGATCTGAGCCGGGACTAGGTTCTACTCACAACTCCAAAAGTGGGTGTGTTCGGTTTTCAGGAAAACTCTAGTATTAACTAGTATCATTAGTTGCCCAGAAAAACCAACCCTTCCAGTTTTATGTAATATGATTTTACTAGAACAAAAGCCAAATCATGCAGTATAACGAGTGAACTGAGCTGCTGCACATGCCCTGTGGAGACAGCTTTTACTACCAAGTCTGTGCTGTGTGTGTCAGGATTCAATCAGTGCACCGGACCAGAGGGCAGCTGCCAGCAAAAAGAGACCGGCATCTTTACATGAGGTATGCTTAGAGAGTTCAGTTCTGTCTCCTACTGGTTATATTATGAAAGTATATTTATTATGATATAATTAACCTTTTTCTGACCACTTAAGTTATTTATATGAGATAAATATGCTTGATAGAGAAAGTTTGTTTTTTAGGCTCTCTCCCCTGCAACCTATATTATAGACCATATATAGTGTTATATACTGTTTAGCTGACCCACTGGGCAACAGACTGATTTGGTGTGTATGCAGGTGTGCATACACACTTACCGACCGATATATCTGGTCACCGAACCAGTAGTGATGTAATTGTCGGTGGTTCCTGCAAACCGACATATGGGTCAGTCGGTCATCCATGCACACATGCAGATGTACACGGATATATCTGAAAGATATATTGCATCTGCATCGGTGCACGGCTGACATGATATATCTGTGAATGATGACATTCACATATATATTGAGTGTACACACTGCATACCTGCATCTCTTGTGCATCTCCAAAGAGATGCAGATATCTAACGGCTAGTCTAACCCTCCAAATTGTATTAAGCAACTTGGGTAATGAAAGAGATTACATAGAAATGCTTCATTCAAGTGCCCGCGTATCCCTGTATTCAATTTGAAAGGACGCGAAAACGGGACCCGGCGAAACTTAAAGAAGCGGAAAATCATGTCAGATTTGGAAAAATCAGCCTGACACCCCCCAAAAGATGCTCTGACATGGGGGTTAGCTATGGTTACCCCTGATTTGGCTTGCTGACTGTATTTTGTGTTTTTAAACGGGCTTAATAGCTGCTAAATAGCGTTTTTGTAGAAGTGGTGAAGAATAGTATTCAGGAGTTTTTTTTGTTGAAAATAACTTATCCCAGCAAATTTGGGATACGTGAAAATGGGGGCCAGCATATTTAAAAGTTAAGTTTAAAAAATCATGAAAAAGCCACCTTCCGCAAGCACCTGCAATGAAAAAAAAACAATTGGGGCTTACCTGTGGACCCCCCTGGAGTATAGTTCGCTAGTTTCACCCCCAAATTCAAAGTGATTTTTTTGGGTGTTCTTAAGATTTTTTTAACATGTTTTTGATGCAATTTACCTTTGGGGGACTGTCTGAAGGCTGCACGTTGCACCCCAAAACCCCAATTCGCAACTTTTTCCGCCTACTATTCATAGGCGAAACTTTTCCGCCTATTACATTGCATTGGCTTTCCGCCTAGGCGGAAAGTCTTACAAATTTAATACGGCGATACTTTTCCGTATGGCAAAATGATGTCATCGGCGAAACTTTTTCGCCGATTCCAGCTTTTCGCCTCAAATTGAATACGGGCCATTGGCAAACACAGGGGGGTTTCCGTCTGCCTGGAAACCCCCCTCCCCAGCCCACACCATGACCACAATAGAAATAGTAATATAATAGATTGTTACTAGTGCTGCATGTTCTTATCAGTATCACAAATGAAATAATTAGCACCACATGTGGATCTTTTAACATGTATCATCCAGTAATAAATAACCTGTACACCAACTAGAAGATCTGGAAAACATGCCCTGTTAGAGATGCACTGCTATAGAGCCCAATATGTACATACAGTGCATCCGGAAAGTATTCACAGCGCGTCACTTTTTTCACATTTTGTTATGTTACAACCTTATTCCAAAATGGGATAAATTCATTTTTCTCCTCAAAATTCTACACACAATACCCCATAATGACCACATGTAAAAAGTTGTTTTTAGATTTTTGCAAATTCAATAAAAAGAAAAAACCTAAGAAATCACACGTACATAAGTATTCACAGCCTTTGCTCAATACTTTGTTGATGCACGTTTGGCAGCAATTACAGCCTCAAGTCTTTTTGAATATGATGCCACAAGCTTGGCACAGCTATCTTTGGGCAGTTTCGCCCCTTCCTCTTTGCAGCACCTCTCAAGCTCCATCAGGTTGGATGGTAAGCGTCGATGCACAGCCATTTTCACATATCTCCAGAGATGTTCAATCAGATTCACGTCTGGGCTCTGGCTGGGCCACTCAAGGACATTCACAGAGTTGTCCTGAAGCCACTCCTTTGATATCTTGGCTGTGTGCTTAGGGTCGTTGTCCTGCTGAAAGATTAACCGTCGCCCCAGAGGTCAAGAGCGCTCTGGAGCAGGTTTTCATCCAGGATGTCTCTGTACATTGCTGCATTCATCTTTTCCTCTATCCTGACTAGTCTTCCAGTTCCTCACAGCATGATGCTGCCACCACCATGCTTCACTGTAGGGATGGTATTGGCCTGGTGATGAGCGGTGCCTGGTTTGCTCCAAACAGAACGCCTGGCATTCACGCCAAAGAGTTCAATATTTGTCTCTCATGGTCTGAGAGTCCTTCATGTGCATTTTGGCAAACTCCAGGCGGGCTGCCATGTGCTTTTTACTAAGGAGTGGCTTCCGTCTGGCCACTCTACCATACAGGCCTGATTGGTGGATTGTTGCAGAGATGGTTGTCCTTCTGGAAGGTTCTCATCTCTTCACAGAGGATGCTGTAGCTCTGACAGAGTGACCATCGAGTCCTTGGTCACCTCCCTGACTAGGGCCCTTCTCCCCCGATCGCTCAGTTTAGATGGGCAGTCAACTCTAGGATGAGTCCTGGTGGTTCTGAACTCCTTCCATTTATGGATGTTGGAGGCCACTGTGCTCATTGGGACCTTCTAAGCAGCAGATATTTTTCTGTACCCTTCCCCAGATTTGTGCCTCAAGAAAATCCTCTCTCAGAGGTCTACAGACAATTCCTTGGACTTCATGCTTGGTTTGTGCTCTGACATGCACTGTCAAGTGTGGGACCTTATATAGACAGGTGTATGCCTTTCAAAATCATGTCCAATCAACTGAATTTACCACAGGTGGATTCTAATTAAGCTATAGGAACATCTCGAGGATGATCAGTGGAAAGAGCATGCACCTGAGCTCAATTTTGAGCTTCATGGCAAAGGCCATGAATACTTATGTAAATGTGATTTATTAGTGTTCTTTTTTATTAAATTAGCAAAAATCTAAAAAAATACTTTTTACATGTTGTCATTATGGGGTATTATGTGTAGAATTTTGAGGACAAAAATTTATTTATTCCATTTTGAAGTAAGTGACACGCTGTGAATACTTTCCGGATGCACTGTACATGTCCGGGGCAGTGCTAGGTTCTTCTGTTACTCCTCCAGGCTCCCGGACTTGCTCCAATAGTCTGGAATGGTGCCCACATCTAAACTAAATACATTCAGCTCAGGCAGGATGGCCTACTGACGCATCTAATGGCTTACTGTGATCACTGGTCCTCTGTATGCTGGAATTATTACACACAATACACTTTGTATGAAGCTTATTAAAGCTGGTTAAGTACTAATTCTGCCCTCTTCATTGACAGGCCACACTCGCTCTAAAATTAAGCATTTGCAAACCCCCCTCTGGAAATCCTGCATTTGCCACTGCGTGCCTTAGTTGCATTCCAATTGTTGACCAAGAAATATCAACTAAACTCAAGTCACCAGCCAAATAACACCCCAGTTCTGATTCTTAATAATGGGTCTAAAGAAACAAAGTAAATTATTAGTTCTTTATCTTTCAACTTACCTTTAGTTTGCTGCCCTCTGGTTTCATGATATACGCATTCTATGTACATTTATATAACACGGGACAGTACATCCTGACATGTTTCACACCCTAAATCTATACCAGTCAGGCGACTATGTAGTAAATGTCATACAGTATATAACTGTTTTGTAATTTTTTAAAACACCAGCATTAACATTACTTAGTGAGAGTATGACCATTACTCCAACATGATTTAAAAATTATCAAAAATGTTTTAAATGATTGAAGTTGCTGATGAAGTTTCTTCTTACTGCCTGTAGGTGTCATTGTTGCTATTGCTATCTATTGAGAAATTTAGCCTCTCGATACATTCTATGTTGAAGCATGTAATTTGCAACAGTGGTTCCTGTGGGTTAAAATAAGTTACAGTACTCTGTTGATAAGTCAGAGGATATTCATTGGATCATTCGAATTACTGCAATAAAAGGTATTAATGCTTCCTATAATATTCAGTTTTATAACTATATATCTTAGAAGAAAACTTATTTTAATGAGGTTTCATTTGGAGCAAAAAACTGTAAAGTAGTTAGAGCATAAAACCACCCAAGACAACTTGTTACTGACCAATATTGGTTAGTGCACCCCAGTTCTGTTAGAGAGACTAACATGAGTGTCTACTGTACACAATGAAAAGTATTAAAGTGCTATAATTGCAAAGTACATTAAGCCGCATTAACTCCTGATTACTGCAAATTATATAACATCATGTCGTGTATTCTTAAATATGCAGTGAAATGGTTATGCTTTGGAAATTATACTATATTTATTTCACTTTACACTTTTTTTTCAAACCATCAGCAATTTTTTTGCTCATTATTTTTCTCTTTCTTATTCCCGCAGTCAGTAACGTGATTGCACACATGATTCAAAATCTTTTACATTTTTGACATCCTCACACGCCATCTGCTTCTTTTCTTCACTGTTAGAAATATGATTTGTATAGTGTTTTGCAAACGCAGAGTGTGCTTTAGCTGCCAAGTATGTGTATTCTAAATAGCATACCCGTAAAAATCAGCTTTCATTATTTTGAATAAAAGGTCTGTGTTAGGTTATGAATTTACAGATGGAATTGGTAGTAACTAGCTCCATAGTTACACTTAGAATATAATTGTATTTGCACGCGAAGGCAGTTTGATTTTGCTATTAAAACACCATTAGTCCTGAATATAATAGCTGCAATACTCTATCGTGCAATGACATTTGGCTTCAGCTTGCACCATCCGCAATTAAAAATCAAGTAGAAATAGAAAGACATAAATGTTATTTAAGGGATGCTGATAATTTTCAGTTATGCATACTTGTTTTTATACAACTTGATTTATTATCTTCTTAGATATGTCAATCAATAAGAAGACGCTTGCTTTTATCTATAATCATAAAAAATTATTGCTTGGTATGTTGAGTGATATAAAGTATGTTTTATCGTCATAGCTGATTTATACTAAGCAATGGTTAAGAGATTCATTTTCTATTTGACTATCTGTTCTTTGATCAAATCCTCCCTTTGCCAAATATTGTTAATTTTTTTAGACAAACTACATATATCAAAAATAAAGCAGATGTTGAGATATATTGTCACCTTGTAACATGTCACTTGATGGAAATTTCATTAGGTAACCATGCTATAAATCCCATGCATTGTTCAGTCCTGTGTATTGTAGTGTGTTACTATAAGTCTTTGTACTCCCTTTTATGACATCAAATCTTCCATGACTGAGGCAGGCTGCACAGTTTTATTCATGAAATGTAGTTGTTGGTCTACTACCATATAACCATTTAGCATGATGGGCTGCTGTTAAGATCAATGACTTGAGAACTTCAGATGTGTTTTTTTTGCTGATGACTGAACAGACAATTAGATTCAATACAAAGCTTCGCCTAGACTTTTTTTCTTTGTGCCGTTTCACCGGTTTCAGTGATTTTAAGGACCAAATATCCCAAAAGGTCAACCAATTTACAGCTGCATTCAAGTAAAATATATAGACTTTTTGCCTCATTAGGCAATGATTATGTGTATGAAACATAGTTGTTAAGGTGTAACTGAATCAAAAAAGAAAGTAGTTTTATGATACATGTTAAACTATAATGCAAAAAGGATAGAATTTTAATTAATTCTTTTTTTTATATAAATTCTTTATTTTCAAAAGTCTTTATGAAACAAGGTTTACAGAGATCAAAAACAGTAAACAGAAAAGACCAAGTAATATTCTCCAATAATGGTTAACACTTAAAACTCGGTCAACTCAGTAAAAGCATCATATATCTAGGAAAACACCAGTCAGCGTAGAAACAGATATAGACAACTATATAGAAACAAATAAAACAAATACTTCAAAAAACTTTTCTCAATAACAAAAATAAAAGGAAAAATTGAAAGAAAGAAAAAAGGGAAGAGAAGAAAATAAAGAGAATTGGAGGGGGAAAAGGTCAAATCCAGAGACAAGCAGGTGTCTTAACCAGACCAAAAAATGAGATTCAAAAGACTTCATTCTGGGAGGGTAGCTCAAGAGGTTATCCTCAAGGAAGCAGAGCCTTATATGAGGAAGTAGATTTGAAATCAATCCAGAGAGCCCATAGTGCTATAAAGTCCAAGTTCTTCTTGGGAGCTGCATGGAAAATATCGTTAATAGACATATAAAAATCAAGGTGTTGACACCATTCCCATACTGAAGGGGGGTCGCTGGAACGCCAATGAACAGGGAGGACCATCCTAGCAGCGTTGTTAATATGTTTGAGGAGGGATTTTTTTGTATTATGATACTGGGATCTTAGAATGAGAGAGCAACCAAAAATCAGGTCCCTGGGGCACTGCTTGACCTAATATTTCCGAGACCAAGGATATTATTTTCTGCCAAAATGGGGCAATGAGAGAGCAATCAAACCATATATGAATCAACGTACCTGGCTCCTTATGACAACGCCAGCAGAGAGGGGATACAGAGGGGAAAAATTTGTGAAGGACTATTGGGCAGCGATACCATCTAGTTAAAACTTTGTAGTGAGTCTCCAATACCTCTAAGCTAGAGGAACAAACACTGGAAATCTGAAATACCTTTTCCCAGTTAACTTGTATTCCTTTTAGTTATAAATCTCGATTCCAAGCATCTGCAAAACTGGGGTTTGTAGGGAACTGAGAATGTAGTAAAATCTTATAAATTCCAGGTGTCTTTTGATAGAGCCGTGGGTCCCCAAAGAGACAAAATAAAGTGTCGAAGCTGGAGGTAAAACCAAGAGCATCAATCATCAAGAGTAGTAGCAGAGCAGAGCTCCTGGAAGGAAAGAAACTGGCCTTTGGAGAGTAATGTGGCATGCCCTAGTAAGCCTCTGACCACAGGGAAATAGCCTTCCTCAAAACTCCAGGAGGAAATTGTGAATTATATAGAAAGGGTGTGAGAGGAGATGGTGTGGAAGTGATACCACTTTTACCTTCCTCCATGTCTCCAGCGTAGGTCCAACGGTTGGGTGAGATGAATGCACTATTTTAGAGCACCATGATAGCATCCCCAGGTGAAGGTTGGAGGACGTGTACTCTAATTCTACCCATTGCTCCAGAGTTGCATGTCCAGCTCAAAACCCCACTTAGAACAATAGCGTGATAGTAGGTAGAGATCATGGGGACTTGTTTTCCTCCACGACTTTTTTGCTGGCAGAGAATTACGTGTTTAAACCTAGGTTTCCTCCCCCCCATATAAATCTACAAGAGTTTGCACTTCAGAGAGAAAGCGAGAGGGAAGTCCTATCGGAGTTGTTTGCATTAGATATAAAAGCCTAGGAAGGAAATTCATTTGAACAATATGCATCCTTCTTAACCAAGAAAAATGTTGTAAGAGCCATTGATCCAATTCCCTCCGGATTGAGCAGAGCAGAGGGATATGATTAAGTGAAAAGAGGCCACTCAGATGACTAGGAAGAAGTATACCTAGGTATTTGTAATGAGACGGATGCCATTGAAAAGAACAGAAGGCGTGTAGGGCAGAAACCGTATCTTTCCGAAGCGGAGACATTAAAGGCGACAGATTTACTAAAATTCATTTTAAAGTTTGAGAGCTTGCTAAAACATTGAAACTCCTGAAGCAGATTAGGGAATGAGGTAATAGGGTTCGTAATCACTGCTAGCAGATCATGTGCAAAGAGGGCAAGTCGGTATTCGCATGAGCCTACTTTAAGGCCCGTGATATTGGTATTGGCCCGAATCGCCCTCACTAAGGCCCAAATACAAAGGATAAAAACCAGTGAAGACAAGGGGTATTCCTGTGCCATTTGCAATAACCACAGGGTCCAATAAAATAATTGATATTATTTTTTTAAGATTGTTCACCACATAATAAAAATAGAAATCCCATCTTTCAGCAGAATCTCTCAACCTGACCTATTGCCAGAGAAGGCAATGTAAGAATGACAGACTTTAGTCCATACTGTAAAACTGCAGTTTATTAAAATGCAGTTTTGGCACAAACATTGTAATGGCTTAATTAAGACTTTTTGTGAAATTATATTTCTTTTTAGCAGAATTATTGTAGTTAACTTGCAAGTATCATCAACAATTATTAATTAAAGTGTATCAAAGTTTCTAGTGAATTACTGTATGCAGCATATACCAAGGTACAGTAGCATCAGCGTCCACAGACACATTCTACTCCACTCTCGCACCTTCACTGTACCTAGTGAATTCCTCCCCAATATGGTCAAGAATGTCAAGTTATATATTGTTCCAAAGGATATCTCAGTTGATACTAACCTATTAGTGTGTATGGGCAAGAGGAGCAGGTCCCTCACAATCTGACCCATTTGAGAAATATTTTATAAAATCTTACCATAATTATAATAAGATTATTAAACTTGATACTAAAACTTTAGCCATAATCTAAGGTTAATAGAGATGTGGGACAATGGGAAGAAGTTTTTTACTGGTTTTTCTGGTTTTGGGAATAAAAAAGAATGTGGACATTATAAAAAGTTTGCGAGATGCCTTACATATAGAAAAAATGTAAATACATTCTTTAGATGGTACTGCATAATACTTGTTATACTCAACAGAAAATCAATCTGGCCAAGGGACTTTGTCATTGTTAATGAAATAATTATTCTGGTTATTTAAGCAGTAGAGGTGTATTTCTTGGGGTAGTTTTTGGCTCTAAAAGGTTGTCTGTTAGGCAAATGGGAAACTTAAAAATAGATTTGAAATAAAAATGCAATAAACTCAGCATTTATAGATCATAACCTATGTCAGTTGGAGACTTTTCTTTATTTGCGTTCTAATATTCTTTTTTATTCTCTAAATCAAAGATCATGTGTTGATGCGATATATATTTTGTTATATATTGAAAAGCACGCTGCATGATGTAAATAAGGTCTCGGTATACAGGAAGGTCACATGTCTATGCCCTGCACACTTTGCTATACCCCTTCCCCCATCCTAGTGCCAGTGCCCATAAGATCTCCTGATGGCCTCTGTTTTACCAGTACCCTTATTCTAAATAATAGTACTGACAATGATAATGCAACAAAAGCTAATACCAGATTTTTATTCAAGGCAATACCAAAACAGTGTTAAACCAAAATAAAATAAAAAAATGGATACCTTTTTATGTAATTGCTTATGCTTCTTGTGTTACTTATCCAAGGCTGCCTTAAGCAAAAGCTGCCTTATCATACTTCCTCTAGTGCCTTGCCCTAACATCCCCCGCAACCTAACCCTAACCCCTCCCCGCAGCCCATCCCTAACCTCCCTCCGCAGCCCATCCCTAACCTTCCAGCCTGCAGCCTAACCCTAATGTCGACATTTTGACAATGGTGGCATTGCACATGTCGACATTGTAAGCATGTTGTCACGTTGCCTGTCAACAATTTGTCAATGTCGACATCATAAATGTTGACATTGTGGTGTCGACATGATTGTAGACATTGTCATCCTTTTGACTACATCCCATTTGGCCTATTTTGCTTGTCATTGAGGAAAAACCTGGATACATATTAGTAAAGTATACATTTATTTAATTATGAACACAATATATACTTATGCAATTATGAGGAAATCAAATATTTATTAATTTATGGGTACATTAGATATTTATTCAGGATCGGGGCACATTAGTATTTATTTCTTGTGGGGCAGCTTTTATAGTGTACACTTTGGGGACTAAAAATGCAATTGTGCTCTGCCACCCAAGTGCATGCTGATACTTGTAGTACCAAAATTGCTTGTACTATATTTTAACAGTATTATTTTGGTACCCACTGTCCCGGTGCTCTTCAACAGTATCACAGTACATAAATTATTGCGCATGCATAGATCTTCGGGAAAATGGCATCCGCACCATTTTCCTAGTGATTACAGCTGCATTGGCAGCGGGAAGTATATAGAATATGGATGCCAGCTACAAGGTGTGGGCTCTCCTGGACCCAGGGGCCTGTGCAGCACACACACTGCGCCCATTATAGGATAAACCCAGGGTAGTAATAACTAATATGGAAAATAAAACCTAGCTCTATCTTTGCCACTGCACTGTGAAAGAGATACAAAAAGTGCCTCCTAAAAAATCCACCATGACCGTAAAGCTATGTACACACAAAACTTGCCATGCATTCAGAGTCCAGCCAGCTGTCCAGGAACAAGGTTAATGCAGCGTTACCATTACTTTCAATAGCAGTCATTGATCTCCATATGTAGTACAAGCATAATTCAAATGCTGACAGTATATTTTTTTTTACAGTTGTGGATTAGCCAATACTCCTTATGAACACAGAGGGCCTATTTATTAAACTACTGTTGTAGTCAATGCTCCACAAATGTAAATTTTCAGAGAATTGCCACATTATTTAGGCACCATGTGTCTTAGATACCCGCTGTCGTTCCTCTGTATTTGTTCACAAAAGCAGTCCTCAGAGCTTTCTATGAGGACTGTGAAAAAGGGAAGTTTACCAAGCTCCAAAAGGTTTTTCGGATGGTGTTAGTCATTGCAGCCTATAATGTTTTTTTTTTTCCGAAGAGCAATCCTTTGGATCCCTCTTCGGCAGCCTATGCTCGTTGCACATGGCAGCATCACAGGCCAACACAAGAGGGGGCTAGGGGTTCGGTTGCTAATTATGGCCTCTTCATGGACTGGCCACACTCACTTTAACATCAATCATTTGGAAATCCCCTATAGAATTCCTGTGTTTGCCACTGAGCCTGATGGCCGCATTTGCACATTTTGTAAGCCGGATCCTAACCCTGCAGTGAATTTCTAATTGTATTAGTTTTGACTTTATTAGTATTAATAATCACTTTACTACTTAGGGCCGTATTCAATTGCCAGTGAAAACTCCGAATCCGCGAAACAGTATCACGGATGACATCATTTCGCCAGGCGGAAACTTTCCGCTGTATTCAGTTCCAATGACTTTTCGTGTACGTGATAAGTCAATGCAATGTAATCGACGGAAAGGTTTTGCCTATGAATAGGGGTCGGAAAAAAGTGCAGAATTGCGGTTTTGGGGTGCACACCTCAGGAAACCCCCAAGCATCCATGGTACAGTCCCCAAAAGGTAAACTGCATTAAAAAAAAATCACTTTAGAACACCCCAAAAAAGTACTTTCATTTTGGAGGCAAAAAAAAACAAAGTTGGGGGACAAAGTTAAAAAGTAGCGAAATAGACTTCAGGGTGGCCCCCAAGTATACCCCAGGTTTTTTATTGATTGCAGCCGGTGGATTTTTTAAGTTTTATTAAACTACACTTTATCAACTTAAAAATATGGTAGAACCCATTTTCATGTACCCCAATTTACTACTACTTATTTTCACTAAAAAATAATGCTACATGCTGTTCTTCACCACTTATGCAAAGACGCTAAATAACAGGTATTGACATAATGTAAGTACCCCAAATACCTTCAGCAGGGCTATTCGGGGGGATCTATAGTGATCCCCCATGTCAGTGCATCTTTTGGGGGGTGTCAGCCTGATTTCCCCAAATCTGAGAGCACTTTTTGCCTGTTTGAGTTTCGCCGAGTCCCGTTTTGGAATTGAATAGGGCGAAAAGTGCCCGCAGTCACGGAAAGTGTTTTCGCCAAAAACACGTGATGCAGATGAAAGTCCAGCAGGCGAAAAGTCTGGGTCTTTTCGTCTGCAATTGAATACGGGTCTTACTTTTCACCAGGATGGGCTTTTTGGGAATATTTACAATATTGATAAATCAATCCCATAGAGAGATCTGTCTTTCAATTTGTTACTGAAGCATTGTGAATCCTCTTGCTAAGTGGCCATTGCAACCATTCAATCTGGAGCCAGCTAGCATATCTATACATGTGTGGGATCACTTGCACTACAATAATGGAAATAAAGTTCGCAAGCAGATGGAGGAGGTGTTTCCCATAGCAACCAATAACTAGCAGAAATCTGATTGGATAGCACCTTTTTATTCCTATTTAGATGTTTTAGTAAATCTGCCTAGAGCCAGTGTCGGACTGGGGCATGAAGGGCCCACCGGGGGAATGCAGTGGTAGGGACCCATGCTTAAGGGGTGTGGCCAGACCCCAGAGAGGGTATGGCCAACCACCAGAGATGCTTGGCTAACCAATAGGCAAATCTGGTTCTAGTTTCTATAGAAAGGAGCCAAGCACCCATGTTGATCAGTGGTATTACTTCACCAGGTAACTGACCATATAATTAAGTAACAATGTATGATTTGAGGTCTGGAACCTGACACCTAGAGTAGGGGGGTGGGCCCTCAGGCAGTGGGGCCCACCGGATATTTCTCCTGTATCCCTGTGGGCCAGTCCAACCCTGCCTAGAGCTATAATGAAACACAGTATTTATCCAACATGTTGCACATACAGTCTACCAGTATGTAAAGATGAATAGAGAAAGGACAAGGTACAAGTAATTAGAGGGAGTACGGGTGAAAGTATAAGAGACTGATTGATGGAGAGGTAGGAAAGTCAAAACTGCAACCCACTGGCATCTAGTGTGATCGATGTGATCAGTGTCCATAAGCAGGGAAACAAGCTGTGAACATCACTTTACCATGTACATTTCTGTGATTTGTATTCGTCCTTTAATATATAAAATAGGAAACTATAAATATGATAATCCCAGACTTTTAAAATGCAGATAATGGGAAGGTGCAGAATGTTCAGTCTTCTAGCTTTCACAGTAAGAAGATGTATTACACCTTCCAAAAGACTTGTGGTGTTTTATTGGGAGATAGAAAGACAGTTCATAATTGCATTTCTCAATAAAAGGAGAAATTTGCATTTCAAATCCCTTTCATGTCTGTTATAATGACATCATTGTTTACATTGCCAGTAATTTGCACTTTTGCAAGAAAAAAAAATAATTACTAAACTTTGTATTTGGAAAGAAAATGTTTATACTGTACCTTGTGAATGTGTGAAAGATCTTGTAGTGATGATTTCAATGTTTTCTGTTAAAATATTCAAGTTGAAAATGACCCAATCCCTACAGTGACAATTGCGATGACATGCAAACATTGTTGTTAATCTGTTCCGCTTTGTCATGGGTTAAGAACAACATCACAATTGTCAGATTCTCTGTAGCATGAAATTTGAAACTTTGTTGCTACCAAATTAATAAAAGTAACAGTATTTGTGGTCACCTGCTGGTACTGAATGGGAAGGGAGGGATATGTGACAGCCCAAATTACTATCTTTTCAAACTGAATTGATATATGGCTCCTGAAATCTTGAGCACACAAGCAGTTTACACTGGTATGAATATATGTTTATTTTTAGCCCAGAATGTTTAATAAAAATACACAAATTCTGTTTTAATCAATGCCTTTTAAATATCTAATTTTACTTTAAAATATTTGCTTTAAGTTAACCTAAGAGATAATCACTTTTAAGGTTTATGCCATGGGGCTAAATGTAATAGAGCGCGAGCCGGCTCCGCTGCGGGAATACATGCCAGTATTCCCATATTTTTAAAGCAGCAAGTATGTTAAAGGCAAACAGCTTGGTTGTGCACCAAAATACTGAAAATATTCCAATTTAGATTAAGAACACATGTATGTCCTGTACTGTAACTGGCCTTGACACTCATAAATCTTTATTGTATTTATTAAGCATCCTTCAAATTTTATTTTAAAGGGGTTTCCTAACTGTCATTTTATCCTGCCCACCTCTTGGTAAATCGGGACAGGGTATTGCACTGGGTACTTAGAGACGGAAGCCACTGAGAACTGAATTTGTCTTGTACTTCAATAGTCAAGATTACTGTATATAAGCTCTGTTTGATAATGGGGCGAGGTGGAGTGCTTTCAAAAAGTGCTCAACCCCATTGATATACAGTAGCAAAAAGGACAAAGACTGCTCCATTACAGTCAATCAGAAAGTATAAATTGTATAACTTGCATCTAAGACAGTTACTCTACTGTAACCATAACTTTTATCAAACTGGATCCTCTTCATGCTGCACGAAGTTACTAAACTGTGCTTAAAGTCAAAACTACTTTTGACCCCTAAATACATGCAATATGTGGCTCACACGCTGCTAAATGTGTCTCATCACAGACAGACATTGCATGCTACTTGGATTACACCCTAGGATGTACTAGGCTGCATGTAGCATCTGCACTATACTGGCTGATTGGAAGGATTTCACTAGAACCACTATGCCAATAACGAGAGTTATAGGAAAAAAGTAGATATATTACTTTGACTTTTCTGCCTTGCTTCAGGATATAGTAGTGGTGGATAAATCTCTAGTACGGCTGCTTCACTTTATGTGGTGTAAAAGTGCCTCAAGACAAATGAATAATGAGCACATTAACTTTCATTTAGTTAATACCAATGATATGTCTAATCCCTTCTGCTGATATGTGTGCTGAACTACTAAATCAAATTCTCTTGAGAAGATGTCAGTATGAGGCCAAGCTTACTTATACCCTCTGACAATTCAGAACAAGAGGCAAAATCCCAACTGCAGACAATATGACCCTTACTGGGGCTCATCGGTGTAGGATAGAGATTTCTGCTCAGCATATGAACCACTATTGACTGAAAGTTTCTAGCTACTCTATAGTGAACATTTGCAATTTAGTGATAGCAGCTATTGTCTTATACAGTAGTTCTCACTCTTAACTGGACTCATGGTAAAGTTCTGTAAAACAAGTCTCATATACCAATGCAAACAAATACTCCTGTGACTACTAACCCTAATGTAAAAATGTATCCATTGAAAAGAAAAATTACCATAGCACAGATATTTAGAAGACACTGTACATTTGGTATCTTTGTTAAGCTGGGTACATATTAGACAAAGTGCAAACGATGCCATACAGGTTGAGTTTCCCATATCCAAATATTCCAAAATACGGAATTATTTTGGCATGACTGAGATAATGAAACCTTTGTTTAGGATGGTTCAATGTACACAAACTTTGTCTAAGGCACAAATTATTAAACATAAAGTATAAAATTACTTGCAGGCTGTGTATAAGGTGTATATGAAAATAAATTAATTTCATTTCTGTACACAAACTTTGCTTGAGCCACAAAATTCTTGAAAATATTTTATAACATTACCTGCAGGCTGTGTGTATAAGGTGTATATAACACATAAATGCATTCTGTGTGTATATTTGGGTCCTATTCCCAATATATTTCGTTATGGTATGCAATTATTCCAAAATACAGAATATTCCGTTATCCAAAATACTCCTGGTCCCAAGAATTTTCGATATGGGAGACTCAAATTGTATCATCAATGATTTCCCTTGAACTCCTGGACAAACGATATAGTGCATACACAATGTGCAATCTTACAAAAGAAGGAACGATATATCGTGCTAGATCGTTAACTATATAATGTTACGATATTGCCTGGTCGTTCAGTAGAGCGTACACACTGCACAATATGGTAAAAATCATTTACGACATCCTCAGATTGAGCAGCATGTAGGGCCGACTAAAAGACCCGACAAGCAACTCACGGGAGCAATTTGAACTATTTGTCATTTCGATCTGTTGGAAATCGTCAAATCGGCCAAAATATCGTCTAGTGTGTACCCAGCTTTAAAGTTTGGAATAAAATGAATTTTGTCTTCAATCTGCAGGAAGTTCGTTCATTATTAGTTAGGAAGAATTGAACAAATATACATTATTTATAGTCAAAGCATCTTTTAAGGAATGTTTTCAATTAAAAACAGGAAAGAATTTGTCAAGTGACAAAAGCGCTTGGTCAAATGAGATCCATTCATCTGTCGGCAAACACTAGCAGACTATTGTTGTTGTATTTGTTGTAATATGCAACAAAATTATAACAACTTTAGCGAATGCATATATCTTATGCAGGGTGAAATTGGGGAGGGTCACTTAAAAAAAAACTACCTGTAATAACCAAACAGTGATATTTTCCCAATAACATTCTACATTGCTCTATATCAGGTGCCATGTTATACCCATTGATATTACTTTCCCATGCTACGGAATCTCAGGGTTAGTATTTCAAAACACCAGAGATTCTATGACATGAGCAAGTAAATAATCGTCACTCTTGGAGATCTGAATTCAATTCACACCAGGTGCTTTTATATACCTGCAAATACATCTATGACTCTAGATTAGATTACTTCTCTCTTCATATTCTGTATATTGTAATTTATATGTTTTTACTATATGATAACGCTAAAGGGTAAATTTACTAAGATTGGAGTTCTATTAAGAAGTGATGTTGCCCATAGCAACCAATCAGATTCTACTTCTCATTTATCTAGCACCTTCTAGAAGATAATACATGGAATCTGATTGGTTGCTATGGGCAACATAACAGAACTCCCATCTTAGTAAATTTACACCTAAGTTTCTGATGGGGGCAGAGAATTAACTGCTTTCAAATACAACCAAGTATTCGTCTTTTAAATGCTCTTTGAGAAAAACAAATGTATTCTTTTATAACTTATGATAAATCTTAGTTTTAAACAACAGTAAAAGATGTTCTTCAAAATATCTCCATTTTAAAAGGGAAAAAAGTACTATAATTGCATCATTAGGTTTTCTATAAATATTGCACTTGAATATATGTTCATTGCCATGTTTTGTTTTATAATTTTGCTTAAATATTTAGATTTCATTGAACATCTGTTTCTAGAGAAATGTATTATGCTCTTATTAGGCTGTCATTACCTAATAAACCACAGAGTTAGAAAGAAATGATGATGCCTATTTATAGGAGCACACAAACTTTACAGATACAATTTCCCAAAATAAAATCAATCTTTTATATCTGTTGTGTGTTTTATAGACACTTTTAAATAACATTGGCTAGTTTTAGTTCTTGCACTAAAACCATTCTGGCTGGTTAGTACACTCACATGTACTAGCAACTAATATTAACATATTCACATTATCAGACTAACCCTATGATCTCAATAAACCACATTGTGCCTACTAGTGCCACATTACTCATTTTTAAAGATATTCTAACACTCATTCAGTGCATTGGGGGGTCATTAAAATCATAGAGAGTAACAGAGAGTAAGAATACTTCTAGAATCTTGCAGATAATATAATCCTATGCCTTTCCACTTCCATTACACTTTATGTGCAGCTGCAAAACGCTAATGTGAATGGAACCAAGTCTACATAGATTAAATGGGACAGAAACATAGTGATTAAAGTGTTAATCCAAGTGCTGGTGCACTTGGTTGTCACATATTTATTAAATCCATTTAATTAGTATTCTAATGCGACATTTACCCGACATTTGATATATTATAGATATAGTAAATATACACGTATTCAGCTGTACATGAGTACATCAGTATAGATGTATCATCAGGGCCGGATTGGAATGGAAAACCAGCCCGGGAAAATTTTGGAAGCAGCCCTAATGGGGCGGAGTCTGTTGAGAAGGCGGGATCTGTTGAGAAGGTGGGGTCTGTGGAGGGGACGGCAGGGCCAGATTAACAATGGGGCGGATGGAGCTACAGCTCCAGGCCTCCACATAAAAATAGGCCCATTGTCATCACAACAAGATGTTGACTGGCCATCTCCTCTCCACACGCTTAGCCATTAATCATAAGTAGTAAAATTGTATTTCCATTTACATCACAAAATGAAGCATTTTTTTCTTTTACATATTTAGGGAGACATTGGGGCTGAGAGTATAGCAGTGTACATGCCCACATGGCACTGGTCACACCTCCTCTCTTCTCATAATAGGCCCTTGTTCATTTTCAGCTCCAGGCCCATGTGGCCCTCAATACGGCCCTGGGGGACGGGATACTTCCTCCTTATAGGGCCTGATTCTGAGTTGGACACAGTCGTGGCCACTACAAACCCCTTGCCTTATGTACAGCCATGCGTCTGAATGTGCAATGACTGAGATGCTGCAATACCACTTGGTGCACCTTTCGACGCTATCATCAAAACTTGCACCAGCCCTATGCTAGGTCAGATCATTCAACTGAGTATGGCCTCCAATGTGAACAGGCACAGCCAAATGCTCCTTTATAGATACAGTTTGTAGGACACATTTACTCTAATAGAGTTGTAGGTCCCTTTGTGGTCTGCAGGACATCTGCACCAAAACAAAATATCAAACTTGACTGAATTTAAAATGCACATTTTTTTTTTCTGTACCCCTATCTTAAGGGAAAGTAAAAATGAAACAGGAATGGAGGAGTGTGGACTGGACATAGCTATGGGCCAGGAGGCAGACAGAATGCTGGCCAGCCACTATGATTGTGGCCGGGGAGCATCCTCTGCATGCCAGCTGTCTGTGGGCAGTGATGCTTGTGTCTGTAGGTGCCAATGACAGCAGGAGGGTGTGTTGAGTGTTTAGAGGAAGTCCCTGGAAGCTCAGCCCTTCTCCCCGTAGAGTCGCCACTACCAGCAGAAGTCCCTGCTGCACTCACCTGGTTAGTCTGTCAGCAGGTCTGTAGCTACATATTTTACCACCCTGGGCGAGAGAGAGCATGGGCTCTATATAAAAAATAGCTACAGTATATGAGTTTTGACATGATTGCTGAAGAATGAATCAGTGGTTCTTGTCCTCTGAGCTGAGACAGAGCGGGTGGTAAATGTCTTCTTCTGCCAAGGTGAACTTCAATCTGGGGTGCATAGAAGGATAAATACTTTCTGTGTGGGAAAAAAATCTTATAATATGTGCTAATACTAGGATGTCACCCACACTAGGACAATATTACACACCAGGGCATGTGATTCAACAGAATCAGTTTATAAAGGGGCATGTGGAGGGTTCAGATGGCAAAAAAGTGGCACGTAAGTAGGTCTGAGAGGCATTTAAGTATGGTAAAAAATGTAAATGTAAAATAAAAAATGGAGGAAAATGCCATATTGTCTAAAGGTGGGTACACACTGACGCTGTGTACCCAGACGATATGTCGGACCAACGGACTGACATATCGTACTGCGGGTACACATTAGAGCTCTGTAGTGAATGATGGAATGTTCCCTCCTTCATTAACATGCATGGAGCTGCAAGTGATATTGTCAGGTTTAATATGCAGCACATCAAACCTGACGACACGATACCACGGGAGCGGGCATAATGTGCATACACAAACTGCACACTATGTCGTTACGATTTGGCTAAATTATGACAACATCGTCTCAGTGTGTACCCAGCTTAAATGACAAATACAATGTACAAAAGGAGATTGTGCTGAACAAACAGGCAATGTAGTGACCATATGAACAAATGGATGAACTGTCTTAAACATTAAAACAAATAATACTAATAAAACGACACATAGGATGGAAAGCAACCAAGCGTGTGCATCTTTAAATACAGAAATAAACACGATCGGCGCTCCAGATTTCATAAAAAAGATACTGTTTTAAAGAAGATATATTATAAAAAGTTGACATCAAGCTATTTCTAATATATCCTTTTTATCAAAACCGGAGAGTGTCGATTATGTTATTTCTTCATTACAGTTGCACACCCTAGTTTGTTACACATATATATGTAATAAATGCCCCCATTCCTCCCAAATATATATTTAATGATTTTATGCCCCACCCCATCCCATATATACTATATATTTAGTCATTTTAAGTTTATGCCCCATATACTCTTTCCCTATACATATTTTATAGTTTATATACTCCTCACCTTCGTCTTCCACTGTTTATATAGTTTATACCCATCAACTCCCCTACTCCTTATTTTATATCCATCACCTCCCAGCCCTTATATAATTTATACCTATCACCTCCAAGCCCTTATATAATTTATACCCATCATCTCCCAGCCCTTATATAGTTTATACCTATCACCTCCCAGCCCTTATATATTTTATACCCATCACCTCCCAGCCCTTATATATTTTATACCCATCATCTCCCAGCCCTTATATAATTTATACCCATCACCTCCCAGCCCTTATATAATTTATACCCATCACCTCTCAGCCCTTATATAATTTATACCCATCACCTCCCCCACTCCTTATATATTTTACACCCATCAGTGATCACCTCCCCCACTTATATATCTTTTATACCTATCATGTCCCATATATTTTCTGCTCATCAGTCCCCCCCCTTTATATATTTTAAGCATCGTTTTAACTTACATTTCAGCAGACAGACTGTGGCTTGGTGTGTTTCCTCCAGCATAGGATGTTCCAGGGCAGGTGCTCCTCTCTGCATCGATGAACTGAGCCAGGGGCAGCAGCGACCGTGCACACCGCTCTGCCTCTCAGAGAGGGAACCTGTAACTGTAACCACAGCTGTGAGGGCCCTAGCTGACCAGGAAGGAGTCATTGGGACCCAGATGGGACAACAAGAACATGCTGCCGGAGCTCCTGGAGCGCTCACCACGCAGCAAACAGCAAAGGCCCATGGGAGGTGCTGCTGCTGCTGGGCATGCGCAGCAGCCCTCCGGCGGCCATTATACGTTTAGCATAGAACCGCTGCCAGATTAGAGCTCAGCAGAGCTCCGAACGCGGTAGCCTCCTTCCAGCCCAGCAGGCATTGTAAGCCGGCCCTCAGATGGAAGCATGGGACCGGCCCACCGGGAAATATCCTGCTGCCCCGGTGGCCCAATCCGCCCCTGTGTATCATGCATAGTAAATTAATAATTATGTACTTAGTGGGGGGATTTACTAAAGTTTAATTTTGACAAATTGTATTTTTTTTTAGTGGTTTTATGTGTGGTTTGCAAAGTATGTAATTTACTAAAGGGAGAACTGCACATCAAGCTGCATTATTTCAAAGCACCAGCTCTGTAAACGCCATCCTGATTTTATACATGGAAAGAATACACATCATGCAATGTGTCATACTGCAGAGAAAAGGCAGATTATTGTAGACACAAAGCAAGGGAGCTGAAGCGTAATGCTGTTTGAGTTACCTAATCCGTCAGTATAAAAAATAAAAGGTTGATATTAATGAATGAAACAACAGTGACTTATAAAATAATGGTGCAATAATAATTTATTGATTAACAAGCTAATAATAATTTATTATTTTATTAAGACGTCAATAATAATATATTGTGTATATTATTATTGGCTAACCTTAATGTATTCTTTTATTATGGGGGAAATATTACTATATTATGAAATTATTGAGGCAATACAGGTTGACTCTCACATATCCATATATTCCAAAATACGGAATATTTTGAGCATGCCTGAGATAGTGAAACCTTTGCTTTTTGATGGTTCAATATACACAAACTTTGTTTAAGGTAGGGGTGAGCGGGTTCGGTTTTACTCGGATTTACTCGGTTCTTATCGCCACTTTACCGCAAATTCGGATTTATTATATTGGCTATCCAAAACACATGATAGGCGATAGCCAATAAAATGCCGTTTAAAGATCCGAGTAAATCCGAGTAAAACCGAACCCGCTCACCCCTAGTTTAAGGCACAAAATTATTAAAAATATTGTATAAAATTACCTTCAGACTGTGTGTATAAGGTGTATATAAATCATAAATGCATTCTGTGTCCAAAATACCCCTGGTCCCAAGCATTTTGGATATGGGAGACTCAACCTGTACTATTGTATTTATAATAGGGGGAATAAGATTTTATTTGTGGCAGGTTCAACACTTATTATATTATGATTGGGCACCATTTATAGTGGACACTTATGGCATTAATGGGCACAAATACATGCTTGCACTTATGCTGGCACAACTATAATGATCCCCCTTCATGGAATAATAAGGGTTGACCAATCATAAATAAAATGTTTCACTAATAAATACTTAACTTTTTTCTGTTCCTACAGTCCAGAAAGCTCAAACCTCCTTTTAATTGAATTAAATGCGATGGCCACAGTGTGCCGTTCCACCATGGCACATTTCGGCCATCCATGTCATACATTTTGTAAAGCCTCCTATAGAAGTGCACATAATACCCTGCAATGTTCTGGGTACAGTAACTAGAATAAGAGACAAGTGTGCTCTCTAAGGAGAGTGGGTACATAGAAGGAGGGGGGGAAATAAGGGTGTTGGGTGGAAAGAAAGGGTGGGGGGATTGATGAATGCAATGTGTTGTTGTGGAGAACGCAGTAGGCATAGACTAAAAATAAGGGCCAAACCATTTTTATTGAGAAGGTACAGTGCTGGTCTGGATGGCGATATACTTTATAGTCCTGATACAAGTTATCCCACTGTTATCCCACTGTGAATCAGTGTGCTGGATATAAAGTATTTGCTAGGTACTTATAAAAAGAAGAGGGGTGTGTGACTCGCTCATGGGGATATAGGTGGACCCCTTCAGGGGGCTCCTTGATGTGTGGTTCTTGACCAGCACGTTCCCCCTGCTGGACCTGTGGGCTACAGTCTTGGGACCGAGCAGTCAGGCGGTCTTAAATATTTCAGGTGTAGTTACCTGGTGAATTTATGTAATGGCGTCCCGCACAAGTAGGTGTAAGAGATGCTTACCTACCGATAGGGAGCGCTTGTTCAGTGGCAATGTCTTAGAACCTGGAGGTTCACCTTCTGTGATGTGTAGTACTCTGGTCCTGCCATGGACGGGTCTGGAGGGTTCTCAGTGTGGAATATGCCTTCCGGGGTGACATGTCACTTTGTCCTAACATGAACAGGCGTCTTTTGCATCTCTCACCCCTAGTTTTGCAGGACACCGTTACATAAATTCATCAGGTAATTATACCTGAAACATTTAAGACTGCCTTACTGCCCGTTCCCAAGACTGTAGACCATAGGTCCAGCAGGGGGAACGTACTGGTCAAGAACTGCACATCAATGAGCCCTCTGAAGGGGACCACCTACATCCCTACAAGCTTTTTATGAATCCACCTACACCCCTCTTCTATTTATGAATATCCAGCAAATACTTTATATCCAGCATACTGATCCACAGTGGGATAATTTGTATTAGGACAATAAAATATATCACCATCTGGAGCAAATCTGTGCGTTCTCAATAAAACGGTTTGGCCCCTATTTTTGGTCTATGCTTACTGTGTTCTCCACAACAACGCATTGAATTCATCCACCCCCCTTTCTTTCCACCCAACACCTACACCCTTGTTCCCTTCCCCCACTTCCCTGTACCCACTCTCCTTAGAGAGCACTCTTATCTCTCATTCTAGTCTCATTACAGCAGGATTAGGTACTTCTGCATAAGGTGCAGCACTAGTTTATCCCCATACTCACCCTTCGGACTCCATACCACTAGCCCTTCTCTTACCCTCCCCCTCCTAGTTCATTCTCCCTTTCCTCCTTCTCCCATCTCTTAATACCACACTGACCACTGAAGATGCTCCCCATATCCACCCTTCCTGACCGTAGCGTGCGGTATTACATCTTTAAGGGTACAGCAACTGGCTAATATGTGCACAGCCGAGCATCATAGGGATGTTCATTGGCACAATGTCAGTAACTGAATGGCCTCCTTAAAACCATATCTAAAAAAAATCTAAGGAGGCCTATGGACCACACTTCACATGTGGTGTCAACTTTCAGCCACCAAACCTCTGGATTGCAAATCCAACAGTTTGCCTCTGACAAAACGCATGAGATGTGTGACACTTTGCAAACTGCATACAAAACCGCTGCTTAGCAAATTTTTCTCCCCTAAATATATTTTTAAAAAGCATACAGAGAGCATATTTAATAACTTATGCATAACATATGTACATTAACATTTCATCTGAAAATATCACGGAAATGTGAAACACTTGAATTACACTTGCAAAATGCATTTATGTTTATTGAGATATAAGTCAAACCCAAGTGTAAGCCAAACGTACATTATGAAATATGTCAACTTTTACTGCAAATCCCTCAAAGCATGATAAACGGCACTATCTCTGGCTGATTCATCCACTAATGAAAGTGTTAAACATTAATATGGCCTTGTGTATACATCTCGAATGATAACTCAATGAATCTGGGTTAAAAAAAAAACCCGTCACATGCTGCAATAAACTTGGCATTTTCATTTCTTTTATGTTTTGATTTTCACCAAAGATGTATACAGACATTTATTTAAACACAGATTATAGTATTTGGCTACATTTCACATTCTTAATTTATATGTTTATGTGTGCAAATGGCTGTTTTGCTATAATCGCATGCAATGATTACACACACAGTTGCCAGAGCACAATTTTCACTGATATGTCAGTTTTTGTCTATTTTAATGTTGTTGTTTTTTTCACTCTTTCGTAGTTTTTGTTGAGTAACAGCTGTTGTAAAGGAGTAAAAGCTTTACTGGAACATATAAACTTTCACCAATACAGTGCTACTGGGACTTTACAGCTACTAAGGAAGAGGTTTCTCATTTCTGGTTGCAAGCATGACTTTCATAAAACACTTCACTTCATCCAGTAGCCTAGATTACGATGATATGTGGCCCAGGGCTGTACATGTGCCCATGAAAGCCCACACACAAGTATACATGTCAAATTTACACTATGTGATGCTACTCTCTGCACATGCATGAAAAGCCATATAATGTATGTTTGACAAGAGTTGAGACTTATGTTGTCCCACATTTATCTGTCTTCTGGTACTGGTTAGCATTTTGTCCCAACCGTCTCTTGCTTGTCATTTTTACACACCTCAAATCTGTCCTTGTCACATATCACTTTCTAATTTAACATATTATAGGCAGGGCTGGCCAGGGTTGGCCCAAGCTTAATTTTTTGGTAAGCAGAAAAAGATTTTGGCACCCCTTAGTGCAGTGATTCCCAACCTCGGTCCTCAAGGCACACTAACAGTCCTGGTTTTTGTGATATCCAGGCTTGAGCACAGATGGTTAAATCAAAATAACTGAGGTACTAATTAAGTCACCTGTGCTCCAGTATGGCTATCCTCAAAACATGGACTGTTAGTGTGCCTTGAGGACCGTGGTTGGGAACCCCTGCCTTAGTGGAATAAACCCTCATATTTATATTTTCTTGTCGTTTTTCATTTAAATTTGGACCTGGAACTGGACTATTGGCATGCATAACTGATATAAATAGTTGTAGTTGGGTAGTTTTGTAGTTATCTAGTTCTAGATGGAACAGTACTATAAATTTGGGTTCCCTTTTCAAAAGTGTTCCAATATGCATCAGACCATACTGATCCTTAGTAATAAAAACATTCCCCCCTCAGTAAAAAATATAACACATTAACCCAGATACAAAAACAAACACATACGTCCCCACAGGAATATAAAAGCACATATAGGCTTTGTATGAAAAAAAAACAAGTACATTGGCTCTGATAGGAAAAAAAACACATGGGCCTCCACAGGAAAATAATAAAACACATAAGCTTCACATGAAAAAAACAAAACAACAAACACATAGGACCAAATAGGGAAAAAAACAAACTCATTGTCCCCGATAGGAAAAAAATAAAACACATAGGCTCCCACAGAAAAAAATGAAACACATAAGCTTTGCATGATAAAAAAAAAACTGGTTAAACACTCTTTTGCTGGTTACACACTTGGCTATATATCACTCATTCTATCAATGATCGATATTTCATGATATCAATGGGTATGTATACCTGATATGTCTGTGAGCTATGTCATTCACAGACATATCAATTCATCCCTGCAGCATAGCCGATGCCGATATAACTGTCGATATATCTGTGACCCACCGAACGCCCATACACTTGCTGCAGGTACCACCAATACTGACATCTCAACTGGTTGGGCGACTTTTAATGCTCACCCACTTGTGAAGTCAGCCCAGACACATGGAGCAGCTGATTGGTAAGTGTGTATAGCTTACCAATCGGCCACTTGGACGGCAGATCGGTCTGTTGACCGATTCGTTGTCCTAGTGTGTACCCAACATTTCTCAAATGTGTTGAGATTCTTTTGGCATTTTTGTAGTCACATTATATCATCAATATTAGTCATTTGATTATGTAATACCCACAAAACTTGTGTTCTTTTTCTAACTGAAGACTTTGACTTTTTCATAAAATACCATTTGTTTTTTTATACCTCCTAGCAGAGGCATTGCTAGATTTTAGTGGCCCATAGCAACATGTTTATGCCTCTTTCCCCCCTATAATACACCTTCCACCTGTACTGCAGACCCTTCACTGGCCACCAGAATTACTCTTCCCGGCCAGGTCTTTGGAGTCTGCGGTTCCTGACAGCTACCCTGCTCTGTGTGCATTGATGTCAAAGACCCCGTTCACTTAATTCCCAGAGCTGCTACTGCTGTAACTTCTCCCCCTTTCCTGTGTTTCTGGTACCTCCTAACAAGACCCTGGTTCTTCTCTCCAGTGTGTTCACTATTTTCTCCTTCCTCCCAGCCACACATCTGGAAGGACTTGCAGGCCAACGACTCCATCTGTCATTTCACTTGAACCGCCTTCAACTTCAAGTCAGTGCCAGGATTTGGGAAGGGAAGCTAACCAGTGATAGGGGGGTGTCACCAGCCCCTGCACCACCTCCGGCATGGCAGCACTGCCTAATTGTAATACTATGCGGCTGGCCACATGTGCAACTCTTGCTCACCCCCTGCACGGAGCTACGCTGCTGCAGCAGAAGAGTGCAGCTACACTCCGTGAGTCCTGCAAACCAAAAGTGGATGCAGGGGGGAGGTGGGCCCCAGAGATTTTGCATGCCCAATAGCAACTGCATCCCCTGCACCCATGGTAGTTAGGCCTGTGCCTCCTGACAAGGGAAAGAAAATCTTTCCAAAATGGCCTAAAAAGTATTAATTTTGTAATTGAAATTGCAGAAATGGAACTAAAAGAAAAAGGTTTATGGTTTTTGTTTTGGCATCAACCCACATTTCCAAAGCAACAAAAAGCAAAGTTATAAATAGCAATTGTCATGATCTTGAAAGAAATGTAGAAAATATGTAGAAAGTCTGTGTAGTCCAACAAGCCATATAATTTTGAAGACTAGACGAACTACTGTTATAAATAAGAAACCCTCTGAGTTAATTGAAGCCAGGAAGGGAAATATCTGGGCATTTTAACCATCCGTCTTATCTGTGGACTTTTGAACACCTTCAGTAGTGTAGGATGTTATTGTTTGGTGACCACAAGAGTTTTATTGTATTATGACAAAAGCTCCAGGATGAGTATTACGAGGGACAGACTATGGCATTGTAAAGTGTCATTTTTTTCTTTGCTTGTGATAGTGCGCTCTATTATATCTTCATCCTGTTAAACCTTCATGGTATGAAGTTTTACATGTACTGGTACAGTAAAGTTTATCCGCCACTTGTCACTGCATATTGATATTCGAAGACAGAGGCATATTCTACATTAAGTACTAATGGGTACATCTTCTTCAGTGCTGTTACACCATTATCTGGCTCCACTAGTATTTGTGGTGATCAACTCAGTTTATAGAGTTTATTGGAGCCAGAAAGTGAGAAATTCCTCCCCATTCTGGGACCTCTTAATGATACCTATAGTGTACCAGTTACTGTTGGGTAATCACAATGATTGATAAAATATAACTATTAAGGGGGCACCTCATTTGAAAGGGTAGTTTCAAACAAGGATGCCTCCAAGTGTGTAGGTGCCAGGATGGAGATGACAAAGTATTTTAGTGCCCTAGTCATGGCTGTGCCCATTGTTCAATAGTAGAGTGGCTGAGCACTCTTGTACTCAGTGACAACCTCACACAAATCATGCAGCCATGTCTTTCCCAGCCCCCATCAGCAGTAAATAATGGTAGGATACCTGTATATATGTTTTTCACTCATTTCAACTTCTTTAGTTCTAAGGATGAATGGGACCTTAGCACATTTTAGGTACACGCTGAGGAGGAGTCCCGCTCATCCTTAGCACTGAAAGGGCTAAAGAGGACAGTATATATTGTAATGCTTTCTTTTCAATTTTAGCATTGCTTCACTGAATTAAGGAGCAAGCTGTGATGTTATTTGGCCCCCAACTTCAACTCCAGCTGAGTTTCTTCCGCTATTTAATATTAGTTGAGCTATTTTTGCTGAATTAGACAAAGGCATACCAATAACAAAGATGTTTTGTTTGAAAGTTATTTAAATGCTATTGCATGTTAAAGCTAATCCAGTATCCTATTTCCCTAACTTGACCATTGGTGGAACCAGTAAGGTTCTCTGTGCAAAATTACTTTATTAAATATGGCCTTTTCACTTGGTGATGCAGTTAACAACATAAATATACAAAACGTTTACTTGTTACCACTAAAAAACACCTTTATTCTCCTGGGATTAACAAGTACAGTGGAGATAACAAGGTGAAAATGTCAACTTCTCTCTTTGCATATCACCTATAACCCTCCTTGACAATCATCTGTGATTCAAACCTACATTCTGCTCCTACTGGGAGTTTACTGATTGGAAAGTCACTTAGTATCAGCATACTGTACAATAATGTAAATGGATGACAGAACACTGGCAGTGGGTAACACCTTTTAATAAGACTAAAAATACTGTTATACTGCATCAGAATAGGAAATGTGCAATATAAAGACAGCATAAAGTAACAAAATAATGTCAGTTTTGCCATTCCATAGTTACGTTTGATCAAATGCTTTTTCTGAATCTAGATGACACACTAATGGGGCACTTCTGCATATGTATGTTTTGGATGATATCTTGTACACCTGGGCCCTGATTCAGACCCGCTCGCTGCCGCTGGCAGCTCGCTGGGTTTGTGGGCGTTTTTTTAATTTTTTATTGTCCGGCAGCTTGCAAAGCTGTGGGAGACCACCCACAGCTTGAGCGAGCAGCCAGGAGACTGTCGTGATAATCGCGACCATCGGCCTTGCGACGAGACCCTGCGGTAGGGTCTAGCTGCCGTAAGGCCGAGTGGACTCTCTGCTCTAATAGAGCAGGAAGTCCACTACTGACATCAGTAGTGATGTCAGTAAGGCCTCCCAACAAACGTCAGGCATTCCTAAGGGAAGCCCCCCCTACCCGCCCACAAAATGGGGCGAGCTGTCACTCACCATTGACAGCCGTCCAGTCTTGTTGCGAGCAACGTAGCGACTGAACTTCAGTCGCTCAGCGGGGCTTGCGCACACCAGACGGCGCATGCACAGTGCCGAAACATCGGGCTCTGAATCGGGGCCCTGGTGTTGTCGGATTGCAGAAAGAAAGCTGTTTGTGAAGCCTTATGGGAAGGAATTCCTAAATGGCTTCTCATAAAAATAATTATGAAGCATTGAGCAATCTAAAAAAATATTATGTTTATAAAGACGAAACAATGTAAATGGTATTTTAAATGGACCTCTGCTGACTGATTTAGTTAGTTTAAATCACTATTTTGTTTTGTTTTGTTGGAGAATAGACAGTGTTAAATGGAAATGTTTTAACTCCTTTAATGTTGAAGGGGCTTGAAATAAATCTAATTTACTGCAAATGTAAACACATCACAAAGTACTGTTAATCTGAGCCTTAAGCATATGTAGTATTAAAATGTCCTTTTTGAATGGCATCTGTACAATTTTTTCTTGCACTGCTTCCCCATTGCAAAGTCTGGACATGCCTGGTGATTTTTTTTTTTTAAATAAAAACCAGTTGTTCAAACTAGTTTGCCATAACAGTGATTGAATTGACATCCGGACGTGGACTATGAAATCTAGCATATTTTTTTATCTCAAATGTTATCTATTGCATGATGAGTTCCCCAGGAAGGGGTTGCTGTAGGCTTAAGCACAAGTCAGTTTTGCAAATATATCTTTCGTATTCTCATATTGTGCCTGCTCTAAAGCCTAGTGTATGCAAGTACGGTGATGCAGCATCATATCTTGAAAAAGCCCAAAGAAAGGAGCTAAACGCGTCGATTGAAAGGCTACATCTAACCACAGGCTGCCTTTGTGATTCCAAGTGAAACCTTTTCAGCCGCTGCCAAATGCCGATCCAGCTTACCTATTAAGTATACCGACTACCAGTGCCAGCTCCAAGGGAGCATGAAAAGAGAGGACCCGGTGGAAGGAGGTGCTATACACACCACAGCGGTCGTTGCTTAAAAGTTCACACCGCGGTCTCCCTAGGTGCCAGATTAAGGACACCAGTGCACTGCCGCTCATAAAATCCTGCAAAGTAGGAAAGGTGAGGTGGGTGATACAGGTTTGGGCAGCAGCAACGAGATTGGCTGTGATTATGGGGTTCCGGACTGTAGATAGACAGTAATTAGTTAGACAATGTCTAGATAGAGCCCAGATGTTAGACAGTCAATAGGTTGACAGGTATAAAAGGTCAAAAGGTCGACACACTAAAGGTCGACATGTAAGAAGGTCGACGGGTACAAATGGTCGACAAGGTCAAAAGGTCGACATGAAAATGGTTGACACAAAAATGATCGACACATGATTTTTTAAGGTTTTTTTAGGGTTATGGTTAGGTTTAGGCACTTACTGAAGGGTTAGGGTTAGGCACTTACCAAGTCGGTTAGGGTTAAGGTGCATACACACGTAAAGATTTTCTGTCCAACCATCCAACTAGTTGATTGGTTGGAATGAAAATCTGGTAAGGTATGAAAGCAAATGACAATCAGCAATTTGTTTCCAAATGCTGGAAAATGGATAAAAACTGTTTGAACAAATTGTTTAGATCAAACATTTAACAAACTTGTCTGACCATCCATTTTCATCTGTTTTATCGCATTTAGGAGCAAATTGCTGATCATCGGTTACTCCCATATGTTACCAGATTTTCATTCCAACCAATCAACTAGTTGGATGGTTGGACAGAAAATCTTTACGTGTGTACCCAGCCTTAGGCACCAGGAGGGAGGGTTAGGGTTAGGCACTAGAAGGGATGGTTAGGGTCAGGAACCTATCCCGATGGTTAGGGTTAGGCACCAGGAGGGAGGGTTAGGCACTTACCGGAGGGTTAGGGTTAGGCACTAGATGGGACGGGTAAGGTCAGGCACCTACCCTGACAGTAATATTTAGGCACCAGGAGGGAGGGTTAGGGTTAGGCACCAAGGGAAGGGTTAGGGTTAGAGTTAGGGTGAAGATTAGGGGGAAAAAATAATAATAATCATATGTCGACCAATTTTGTGTCGACCATTTTTAATTGTTGACCTTTTGGCCCTGTCGACCATTTGTACCAGTCGACCTTCTTGCATGTTGACCCTTAGTGCGTCGACCGTTTGTACCTGTCGACCTTTTGTACCTGTCGACCTATTGACTGTCTAACATCTGGGGTCTATCTAGACATTGTCTATCTAATTACTGTCTATCTCTTATACCACACCCGTGCTTATGCCTATCTATATTGAATATCAAAGGACAAAGTACTGTTTTCCATCATATAGGTGAGCATACTATACCTCACATATATTCTCAGATATACAGGAACTTTTTTCCCTTAATATTCGTGATTACAAAGGATATCCTGGAATCAGTTGGGGAATTTCCTGTTAATAACTATTACTGCAGCCAAAGTGGGGAAAATATAATATCTTAAACACTTATTTTTGTTATTATTTTTCTAACTCCATGTAATTGTCATTTTTATTAAATATTTTTGTTATGTGGTTTTGTATAATAAATGTTTTACCTAATGCTGGCCATACACGCTGCAATTATCGGGACGATCCGCCCGATATCGGCAGATCGCCGCGATAATTGTAGCGTGGGGGGGGCGACCGAGGGGTAAATATTGCTCGGTCGGGCATGCTGGATTGTCCAGCATGCCCGTCCGATGCGATATTTACCCGGTAACTGTCGGCCGCATCGGGCAGTGTATGCCCAGCGCGGCCGACAGAGAGACATTTCCTGTGTTCCTTCCTACGGAAGGAACAGGGAAATGTCTCCTCCCCCGGGGGCGGAGCGCAGATATCGGGCTATACACTGTGAGATTTCTCTCACAGTGTATGCCGCGGACATCTGCGGCTGGCAGCCGGCCAGATAAAATGTCTGTCGGTCTGACAGGCATTTTATCTTGCCGTGTATGCCCAGCATAAGAGAAGACTTGAATTGTTGGTTACATTTCAATGTATGCAAAATCAATTCACCAGAACCACAGTCCATTTTCATGTCATTGTGATAGGGTGCTCTAACTGGTGATGTCATGTACAGTAGACAAAGCTCAGTGAGTGTAAGTCAACAGTGCTGCTGGCTATACAGAGCTGTGCGTATGTGTAATTATGCCAGTTTTTAAATGGATCTTTTACATCAGGGATAGGGCTGATGCAAGAGTGTATTGGTGATGATGTCGGGTATTATACAAAGTGGATGTGTAAGGGTGGACAAACCACAAAGATTCTTATTTATTTGGATGGATATACACATCTAGTTCTGTGCATGCAGTACAGGAGTAGTTACAGACAACTTGTGTTTAACTGTACATCTGGCCCTATATTAGGAGATTTGCAGCTAAAAAAATTTGTTGAAAAAGTAGTTAAGGTTCTGGCTAAAGCTAACAGACACAGGAAGGTAGGCTTTTATGGTTGTAAAACTGGCTCAATCAATAATGATTATCTCTTGACAGAATAAAAGCAATAATTATAGCACACCATATATGCTGCGCACACAAAAAATTCTCATTATAGCGACCGCCATATGTCCCTTAGTAATAGACTGTCTGCTTTAAGTAATGTTGAAGACCAACAAAGGGGATGGCTAAATGTACTAACAACAACGTTCCCCCAATCAGAACATTCTATAAATATATAACTCATTAACTCATATCAGACCCGGTATTAATAGGTTGTATCAACGATACTGTAACAAACGTATTAGATACTCCCAGGAATAAGCACATAAACTAATTTATATGAGCTACAGTGTCTACTCAGCATCTGAAGGTATATTGAAACAAGTATGTTTCTTACCAGTTGGTAGTCCTGAGGAATTGGGTTTGTCCGGTATACCCTGGTAGTTGGTGAATATTGCAGTATGCAGATAGAAGTCTAATCAGGAGTATCTGGTGAATCTCTGGTCGTGGCTTTGCTAGCAGTGATGTCTCAAAATTTTGACCAGTCAGCTGGATGTAAGTGGATTTCCTTTAAAGAGAAAATTACACACCTCTGACTTGGAAGATTTGATTCTCTCTTTGAAGGAAAACCACTTCCATCCAACAAGACCTTGTATCGTTGAAAATCTCTGCCTTATATGATCTATGTATTGGTATTATATTATTCTGTGATTTATTTTTAAATGTGTATTTCATGAAGATTCATTCCTACAGTTTTGTATTTATGCATGACTCTTCAATATATTAGTTGAGTATTTATTTTGACTTTGAATTCTTTACATTGTGCTCGTAATCTTTATAACTAATATGCACGTCTATATTTCTATACTGATTGTTGGAATCACGCCTGCACCTCATAAATACTTTTTTCCAATGCTATGTTTCCTTTTGGTGAGGCACCAGTCCTCTCATTTTTTTGAGGCTACATTGTGGATACCAAAAAGCAATGCATGGAAAGAAAATGTATTTCTGTTTTATTGCTATTTGTGCTCTTACAACCTTGTTGAAGTATAGTCCACATTAATTAGTATATCTCACTGGCGCATTATTAGGTTTTTTTCTGTTTTATTATTATATGTCTGAATGGCAATTTGCTCGTCATTCGGTTATTCTATTTAAATCTTGTTCATTACTGTTAAATCTAGTTACAGTGCATCCGGAAAGTATTCACAACGCTTCACTTTTTCCAGATTTTGTTATGTTACAGCCTTATTCCAAAATGAAATAAATTAATTTTTGTCCTCAAAATTCTACACACAATACCCCATAATGACAACGTGTAAAAAGTTTTTTTGAGATTTTAGCAAATTTAATAAAAAAAAAAAAACACTAAAAAATCACATGTACATAAGTATTCATGGCCTTTTACCATGAAGCTCAAAATTGAGCTCAGGTGCATCCTGTTTCCATTGATCATCCTTGAGATGTTCCTAAAGCTTAATTGGAGTTCACCTGTGGTAAATTCAGTTGATTGGACATGATTTTGAAAGGCATACACCTGTCTATATAAGGTCCCCCACTTGACAGTGCATGTCAGAGCACAAACCAAGCATGAAGTCCAAGCAATTGTCTGTAGACCTCCGAGACAGGATTGGCTCGAGGCACAAGTCCGGGGAAGGGTACAGAAAAATATCTGCTGCTTTGAAGTTCCCGAAGAGCACAGTGGCCTCCATTATCCATAAATGGAAGAAGTTCGGAACCACCAGGACTCTTCCTAGAGTTGGCCGGCCGTCTAAACTGAGAGATCGGGGGAGAAGGGCCCTAGTCAGGGAGGTGACCAAGAACCCGATGGTCACTCTGTCAGAGCTACAGCATTCCTCTGTGGAGAGATGAGAACCTTCCAGAAGGACAACCTTCTCTGCAGCAATCCACCAATCAGGCCTGTATGGTAGAGTGGCCAGAAGGAAGCCACTACTTAGTAAAAAGCACATGGCAGCCCGCCTGGAGTTTGCAAAAATGCACCTGAAGGACTCTCAGACAATGAGAGACAAAGATTTAACTCTTTGGCGTGAATGCCAAGCGTTATGTTTGGAGGAAACCAGGCACCGCTCATCACCAGGCCAATGCCATCCCTATAGTGAAGCATGGTGGTGGCAGCTTCATGCTGTGGGGATGTTTTTGAGCGACAGGAACTGGGAGACTAGTCAGGATAGAGGGAAAGATGAATGCAGCAATGTACAGAGACATCCTGGATGAAAACCTGCTCCAGAGCGCTCTTGACCTCAGACTGGGGCGACGGTTCATCTTTTAGCAGGATAACGACCCTAAGCACACAGCCAAGATATCAAAGGAGTAGCTTCAGGACAACTCTGTGAATGTTCTTGAGTGGCCCAGCTAGAGCACAGACTTGAATCCAATGAACATCTCTGGAGAGATCTGAAAATGGCTGTGCACTAATCAGGGGTGTTTTAGAGAGGAGGGGGCCCGTGTGCAGTCTCCGACACGGGCCCCCTCCTCTCCGCCCAGCAGCTGACAGTGCACTGAGCTGTGTGCGGCCAGCGCCGGAGTTATAGACTCTGGACACTAGAGTGTGCCCAGAGTCTATAGTGTCTGCACAGGTTACCGGGAAAATGGCCGCCGCGGCCATTTTCCCTGTACTGCAAATGCGCAAACGATGGGAAAATGGTCGCCGTGCCCATTTTCCAGTCGTTTTACAGCGCCGGACTCAGGAGAGGTAAGTGACATTATGGGTGCAGGGTGTGCGGTGCGGGGCCCCCCTGGGCCCAGGGGCCCTGGTTCCCCGCACACCCTGCACACATTAAAGATCCAATGCTTCCCAATGCTTCCCATCCAACCTGATGCTTCCCATGCACCAATGCTTCCCATCCAACCTGATGGAGCTTGAGAGGTGCTGCAAAGAGGAATGGGCAAAACTGCCCAAAGATAGGTGTGCCAAGCTTTTGGCATCATATTCAAAAAGACTTGAGGCTGTAATTGCTGCCAAAGGTGCATCAACAAAGTATTGAGCAAAGGTTGTGAATACTTATGTACATGTGATTTCTTAGTTTTTTTTTTTTAATTAAATTTGCAAAAATCGCAAAAAAACTTTTTACACATTGTCATTATGGAGTACTGTGTGTAGAATTTGGAGGACAAAAATTTATTTATTCCATTTTGAAATAAGGCTGTAACATAACATAACGTGGAAAAAGTGAAGCATGGTGAATACTTTACGGCTGCACTGTAAGTTTAATCCTTAACCATACTGATGGGTGTAATGTATATCACATAAGTAATATGAATATATGTAACATATCCTGTAACATATACTGTTAAACTTGAAAAGTATTGATTTAACCTGTATCATATGGCTCTGATGGAATGCATAATTATCAGCGATGGTAAAACACAGGAGTAAAATACCATACAAGCTTCTTACTAAGTTCGACAGGGGAATGTACAGTATGTATTATATGGAATAACACTGAGCTACATAAAAATATCATCAGACTGTAATTTTATCCTTTTATTGGGTTGGGTATGAAATTCTGGCGGTCGGGATGCTGCTGGTCAAAATACTGACAGCGGCATCACACCGACACCATAAGGACAGAAGGTAAGACTAACCCTCAGCCTACCACTAACCCCAACCGTCCCTCCCCAGTGCCTATAACCCTAACCTCCTTCCCTAGTGCCTAAACCTAAACTCCCTCTCCCTGCACCCTAAACCTAACACTCCTTTCCCGGTGCCTAAACCTGACCTCCCCCCAGTGCCTAAACCTAGCCTACCTCTCCCCACACCCTAAACCTTCCCCTCCCCCCAAGTGCCTAACCCTAACCCTCCCCCTAATGCCTGACCCTAACCCTGCACCCTAACCCTCCCCCTAATGCCCGATTCTTACCTTCGGCATGCCGGCAGTTGGGATTTTGGTGCCGGGATTCCGATGCTGTCTGGAGTTCGGCGCCGGTATTTCGCCCGTCGGCATCCTGCACACTGGGACACTGACTACATCCCACCTTTTATCTTATAGAAGAGGAAACATTATTGCTGCATTCTCTCTCGTGCTTGAAAAATATAACATATTTTCACACATATGCAGCATATTTGCCAGGTGTACTACAGGTGATCATCATTAGTGTGTACTTAGGTAGCTGCCTTATATTATGTGAAAAATATATGCCTCCTATACACTTATGCACTAATCTGCATGGGCTGCATTTGCATGAACATACATACCCTTACTGACATTGCAGGATTTCCTACTAGGCACTTGCTTTGAGGTGTAAATAGCTGGGGGAGGCACAGCAGTCCACCTGCATACAGCTTTCCAGGGCCCCAATCCAGCTGCTGCTATTTTGGACACAGAACAAAGACTACATCCCATCCCGAAGGTTCTTACGGTGCCATAGGTAAATCGGGGTAGGATGGATGATTGTTACGTGGCCAGGTGTAGCGGTGTGGCAGGAAGCTGTAAGTGACACTCTCTGAAACTTGAGGTACCAGCTAAATATAAAAGTGGGGCTCTATGGATAAGGAGCTCAACACTGTCCGTTCTGTAGATCGACTGTGTCATAGTGATAGATCTTCAGAGTAGTCTCAATGGTAACTTGTAAGGTATAGCAGCTGTGTTGCTGCTGTCAGGCATAGCAGGGCTCAGAGAGCAATGAGCTCTGTATGGGTCTCTCAGAGCTGTCAACCACCACTCATGGATTGCAGTTGTGTGGCTAATACCAAACAAAGTAGGATAGGCTACCAGTGCACGACCGTGACCCTTTGGTGCTGCCTTTCTTTCTTTGTTGGTTTTAGTTCTTTATGCTTTAAGGGTGCTGGTAGACCCCTAGGTCAGCTGCTGCTCCCTGTTTTTACCCTGATTTTACCTTCACCACTGACCGGGCACTCTCACACCATTTCTCTGTCCATACCCTTACTGAACTTTGCCTGAAGCTAGGTGCAATCAGAATGCGTTTTACTCTGCATTCTCGTACTTATGTACACACATTTCCTGAGCATGCCCAGTGCGAATTCATGCAATGTACTGTATGTTAAGCTAATGAGTGTACATTAAGCTTCAGTCCCTATATTTTCTGATGATTTTATTATTTAATTCAGTTATAATATAAAAGCCTGAAATGTAAAAACTCCATAATTACTGTATGTACCAGTTAGTAATGATAAATCACTGTCAGTGATTATTACAGTACATTGGGGAATTGCAGTCTTCCAATTATTTTTTTAATATATACTATATAAACTTATAGTCCACACAGTTCCAGCTACACGTACAATCTAAATAATCATATTCATAATTGACTCTGTTTGATCAGTTATTTACAGCAACCATGCCCTGCAGAAAGGTAAAATACAGATTTGACTCTCAACTTTTATCCTCTTAGTTGTAAAGCTGCTGATGTCAGGATTAATTTGACTCACTGAGTTATTGGCGCTGCTCCTTTTCAGGTTTGAAGTTTTCAATAGCTTTACATATGTATGGCTTCCGGTATCATATTACTGAAATGTATAATCCCTAACCACAACATTCTTGGATACCACCATGTAGTAAACACTATAGTTTGATTCACCTAAGTGTTAGGCGTTCCTGTCAGCACTAACGTCATTCATAGATTAGGAATTAGTACTGGCTTGTAAATGCCTTACTGCCTTTATGTCTCTACATCAAATAAAACTAAATTATAATAATGAGCTATGCTAACATGCCACACTTATACCTTGTTTAATAAGTTATCATTTTCTTTTCTTTTTTCTTTTTTTTACAAAAAACAAAACATCTAAATAATTTTTTGAACCCTAAATTATTAATTATGCTTCCAGTGTGCATATTTTAACTCTTTCTGGATAATACACTGATGTGCCAAAAATCCTGGGGTAGTAGCATGTAAAGATAATGGTAGGTTGCATCTTGGAAATGCCCAGACCTGCACCAGTAGTAATCTGACATCTTGCGAGTCAATTTGAACACTGGCTAGGCTGCTCATGGCAAGGCGGTGTGACTTATCGGAGTTCGAATGGGGCATGATAGTGGGTGCCCAACAGTTGTGACATTCCACTTTCAAAGTTGTGGGGACATTCAACACTTCTTGATCTATGGTGGCATTACTACCCACCGTGGACAGCGCAGTGGCTGACTACAGGTGCTTAATGATCGTGACCAGCGGCATCTGGCCAGAATTATCCATGGTAACAGACAAGCAACACTGGCTCAAATCACATCCACATTCAATGCAGGAGGTAGCAGATGCATGTCCAGAAGGTCAGTGCAGCATTCTATAGCTTCCATGGCATTGGGACTAAAAGACCCACCAGAGTGCCCCGGTTAATACTACAACACCGGACAAAGTCCCTCACCTGGGCTTGTGTTTATCCCTAATTGAACCTTGGAGGACTGGCAACATGTGGTATGGTCCAAGGAGTAAACGTTACAATTGTTTTAGACTGATGGCTGGATTCAGGTGTGGCACAGACCCCATGAGACCATGGCGATCAGTTGTCAACAAGGCACTGGGCAGGATGGTGGTGGTTCCATAATGGTACGGGGAGTGTTCATGTGGATTGGGTCCACTGGTCTGCCTGAACACATCGTTGACCGGTAACCTCTATGTTGCTTTGCTGGATGACCTTTTGCAGCCCTTCATGGACTTTATGTACTCCCCACAATGATGACATTTTCCAGCAGGATAAGGTGCCATGTCATCGGTCCCAAGTTGTCCGGAATTGGTTCGAGAAACATTCTGGAGAGTTCCGACAATGGTGTGGCCACCAGGTTTGCCCAACATAAACCTAATTGAGCATTTATGGGATGTGGTGGAGAAGTCCATACGCATCCAAGATCCTGCACCTGCAAATATCAGGGAGCTATGGAAATCTATCCAGACAGCATGGGTCAAAATCTCTCCAGAGGCCTTCCGTCCACTTGTGGAACTGATGCCATGTTGAGTTGCTGCAATTCACTGGGCTAGAGGGGATCCTACATGATACTAGGTATATATCCCATTAATTTTGGCACTTCAGTGTATATTGTGGGGGGGACTAAATTGTTTTTGCTGTCCGCAACATTACTGCATTGCCTGACAGCAGCTATTAAATTGTTCCTGAAGACAAGAGTGATAGAGTGATTCTGCTTGCACCCTTCCGAGGTGGCAAGCAGAAATTATCAAAAAATCCTGGTCTTGGGCATTGGGTGTCCAAGTGCTGTTTGGCACACACTATCAAGGACTTTAGGTGGGCTTTGCCACTTTTACGCGGCTAAACCCAGTCTATTTCGGTATGACGTGCAAAAAAAACCCCAACAATTGAATATCGCCCTTTCAGTTTAGACAGGGGTTGAGGCATGGTCAGGCCCACAAAAACAGTTGAATTCTCCCCTATTAGTTATATTACTGGAACTGTTCTTTGACAACTTCATTTTCTGAAACACAAACAGTTTACAGAAATTAATATTTATTATAAAAATATCACCAAATTTTAACACTTGTGTTTGCACCTATTTTTGTTTTCATTTTTTTCAATATGTACGTTTATTGTACTTTGTCACGTGAAAGAAACTTTTAGATTTCAGCATGACATTTCTCTGCATTACAGTTGTAGTTGCACTTTGAACAATACAGTTAAGGAAAGTGTATAATATGTCAAGATGACATACTTCACATTCCTCTCTCTAGATGATCTTTTCTGTTTTTATTGTTTGGAAAGTATAAGTAACTCTATATATATATATATATATATATATATATATTATATATATATATATATATATATATATATATATCTGGTTACATTTAATGAACCCAATTTTAGTGTTGTAGTACATTATACTGTAACGCTCACTTGGTATAAAGCTCACATAGCCACTAGTTTCACAAGTGATAACTTATTTTTTTATTCTACCCAAGTAAAGAATATATGTACTTTATATTTTTTTATGTACTTAGTCTATGTTTATTGTCATAATGTGATTGATTTTTTTAGATTAAAGTCATCTCTTTGATGTAGGAGAAACTGGTGGTCACATCCACGAACTCATTGTGACGCACCAAACAGCAATCTCAGTGAGATATCTTTCCTCATCTTTCTAGTTAGCAAATTGGGGACCGTATTTAACTTTAGAATGCACGGTGATGGTAACATGTTACACCTTGGTAAGACCATGTACAGCTGGAATCGGTATTAAATACTGCCAGACGTGAGCTCGGCAGACGTAATACCGACACTGGAAACTTGAAGATGAAGATCCCGACAAGGTAAATTTTTTTCCTATTGCTAACCCTTTCCCCCCCCTAACCCTAACCTCTCCCCCTGTAGTGCCTAACCCTAACCCAACCTAAATGCCTAAACCTAACCCCCCATCCCTGCAGCCTAAACCTTAGTCTCCCGGGGTGGTGCCAAACCCTAACCTCTCCCGGGGGTGCCTAACCCTAAATCCCCCTTCCTCTAGCCTAACCCTAACCCTCCCAGGGGGGTGGTGCCTAACCCTAAGTCCCCCACCTAGGTGCCCCTAACCTAACCCTCCCCTCCGCGGCTTACCTTTGTTTGGTATGCCGGGCGTCGGGCTCCAGGTGTAGGTATAATGACAGGCGTCGAGCTTTCTACGCCGGTCATTAGTCCTCTGCCGGGATTTGAGAGTCAGGAAGCCGGCGGTCGGCATTTTGACTGCCGGCTTATTGACTGCATCCCGTTCAGCAGTAGATTAGCTCAACTCTAAGTGCCAGACATAACAGGGTGCAGGATTCTGAAACTGCCGAGATTTCAGTGAGTTAGCAGTCAAAATTTTAAGTGCCAATATTTAGTTATGCAAAATCAAGTTTTGCCTTACCAAACAGTGCTACTTTAAAGTTTAATTTTGACTGCTAAATCTGAAGTTTCAGAATTACACTTCCTTTTACGCTTGACCCTAAGGGCAAACTTTTGTAAGTGGCAGGTTTTAAATCCTAGCGGTTTGGTGGCAGTTTTGCTATCTGACGATTTACTACGGTAAAAACTGCAGCATAACCACTGAGAAAGCACACTTTAGAATAGAATAGAACAGAACAGTTTTGAATGTCAAAGCACCATTGATGTTTTAGAAAATAGAAAGAATAAAATAAAATAGAAACCTCAGATTTATCAATCGGCGGATTTGAAAAGTCATAAAATTGCCGCCAAATCTGCCCAAACAATAAGCCTGTCTGTGCCAGGCAAGCACGGCACAGATCACTATGATCTGTGCAGGCCTCGTTATGTATAAAAGTGTAGAAATAATTGACTTTAAGAAAAAAAATGTGTGTCAATAACCAGCCCTGAACTTCTGAGCCTGACTCGTATTGGGAAATAGTAGGAAAAAAGAGCATAGGGTTGCCCCTATTTTCCTATAACCAGCACCAGGCTGAACACTATAGCAGGGAGACACACAGCGTGGGGTCCTCCTGCCATCACATTAACCAGCCCCAAACTGGTCAGCGCAGAGCTCAGAAAGTTAGAATCCCACTTGGAAAAATGGGGTCCCCCTCTCTGAGACTGGGCTTTCCCCCGAACCCGTGGTGGTGGTGGTTCCGTGGGTAATGGTTAATAAAGAGTTAATATTGTTTTTTTGCAGGTGGACTACAAGTCCCAGCAAGCCTGCCCGGCATGATGGCACTTGTGGTAGAACCACAAGTGCCAGCATGCCTGGACATTAAGGGTCTGCTAGTGCTTGTAGTCCCCCTGTAAAAAAAAAAATGAAACAAAGACAGGACACGGGCACCAATTATTGTAATTGTATATTTACCCCCCACACACACAGCCCTGCATTCTATTACTTACAAAAGCAAAGAAGCAGTCCTCTTTGGTCCATGTAGAAGCCAGCACAGACTGACTGAGAGCAGTTTCCATCCATTTCTAATGACACCAAAACCATAGCTTAATAAATTTAGCCCAGAGTCCAAAGTCTAAGGGGTAAATTTACTAAGATGAGAGTTTTTAGAAGTGGAGATGTTGCCCATGACAACCAATTAGATTCTAGCTTTTACCTTCTAGAAGGTGCTAGTTAAATGTTAAGCAGAATCTGATTGGTTGCTATGGGAAACAACTCCACTTCTAAAAACTCTCATCTTAATAAATGTACCCCTAAGTTTAAAAATAGACTTGTGTGCTGCACAGAAAATCAGATACTTGTTTATTCATTTCATTTATTTATTTCATTGCAAATTTCCACAATGTAGTTGGATTTGCTTCCAACTCTTAATGAGGCCCTGGGTGTCCTGAAGGACAAAGGCAGCAGCTTTGAATGTTAAAGGAGCGAGTAAAATGAGATGTAGAATTGCTGCTGATGTAAAGATTTCATTTCTGTGAACCATACATCAATGGAACAAAAAAGTGATAACATTTAACTATTCTAAATTTAAAAATACTGTAGATTGTGTAATCCATGAGTAATGGAGACAGAATATGAATTTAATGGCATATAATAACCATATGGCCCATCAATACGGTCTGTTTATTTATAAAACCTTTTTTATTTAGATGTAAGATAGCCTTATGTCTAGTAACAATTCTAAAAAGAAAAGAATGGAAAGGAAATATATATATGGAAACAATATTTCTGTATGCAGTTTTTTAACCATAAGGCAGCAGAATATCGGCAATTTGCATTGCTTTGGTGGAAAGAATGGCTGATGTTGATTGTTGTTTATTAGTTGGGTTCACTCTCCTCACCAGTTATTATTAGGCTAATTGTCTGTGCCAGGAAATTATGACATCTCCCGTCCGGGTCTTTTAGATATTATGTTAATTAAGGTGAGTTAAACACCAATGTTTCAGTTATTGTATGTAGAGTGTGTTTTGTCTTGTTCGTTGTCCATTCTTTAGTTAGCCACCATACTAACACCAATAAATAATTTATTCTTGGGGGCAGAGCTGGCACTAGCCAATTAGTGCCTTAGGCAAGATTTTGGGTGGTGCCCCCTTGGTGGGATCCTGAAAAGGGATGTGGTCTCACTGTGCTGTGGCTGCTTCCCCATGGTGCTCCCAGCACCCCTCTCCCAGCACAGCACAGATCACAGCACCCAACACAGCACCCTTCATCCCTCTCCCAGCAGAGCACAGCGTTCAGCACCCAATCACCCCTCTCCCAGCACTGCACAGATCACAGACCCAATACCCCTCTCCCAGCACAGCGCCCATTACCCTGGCCCTCACCCAGCACAGTACCCCCGCATCCCGGTGCTTGCAACCCCAGCGCTAACCACTAACTGCCGCCCAGATGCCCTGCCCCTGCAAACCCGCCGCTCACCACTCACTGTTTGCTGCTGCCATGTCCGATCGTAACTGTCAGCTGAGCTTTGATTGTGGATGCTGCGCAGCAGCCATAACACCTGTCATTGTCTCTGCCCAACCGGCAGCAGGTGCCCCAGGTGTTTCTGCCCAAAACCACCAATGGCCCTACACAGGCTTGGATGCTCCTAGGCATTTGCTTAGTTTGCCTATGCCGAGGGCCGGTTCTGCTTGGGGGCATATTCAATGGGCAGCAAGTTTTGTTCCCGCAACACAAGGAATTTAGACCATGTGCAACATTTTTCCTATCCAATTAGCCATGAGAATTGTAGCAGTGGTAAATTCATGAAGATTTTTTCTGGCAGTTTCAGAGAAGTTGCAAAGTTGTGGAAAATCATTACTTAAGTTAAAAATGTCAGGACTTGGTTCAAAACCTCTGGGGCAGCCCCCCTTCCTGCTTAATTGGGTCAATAATTATTAAGTACATGTCATTATTGAGGTGAAACTATGCAAAGTGCAGAATAATGGGTTAAAAGATTTGGTACAGGTATATGGGGGAGCTGTATGGATGGGACAGGTGTTTTAAACCTTGCAGGTGGGAGTTAGTGGTGGTTTTTTTCAAACAATTTTTTTAAGTGGTTTCAAATGACTAAAAAATCAGCTTGCATGCATTATTATGCACTCCAAATTTAACTACAGCATTTATTTTAGCAAAAAAACATGCTTTCTGTCATTTGCTCACTGCTCTTACAAAATACACATACCTGCCATATGAACCATTTTAAAAGCACTAAGGGCTCTATTTACTACAATCCGCATTTGTAATGCAGATTGTAGTGTGATATTACAGGGATTTACTACAAATCCCTTGCAGGGACAGAGCTTGCGATAAAGCTCTGTCCCTGCGAATTCCCTCCGTAGCCTTATCACGGTATTTTCGCAAAAAATACAGTGACAAGTGCCCCGCACATGCCCCGACTGGCTGCTGCTGCTACCCCCCATGTCGCCAAGCCCTGTCCCTGTTGCTAAGCCCCATCCCCCGTGATTGCGGACCCCCACAACCTCTCCCCCTCGCGACCCTCCCTCCCTTAATTACACTTACCTGCAGTTATCGGGCCTCCGGTGATGTCCTCTGTCGCTCCGGTCAGGTGACATCCCATATTGCACTGGGACCCTGTCAGGTGATGACCGGGCCCCAATGCACCATGGGAGACCAGCTGACCGGAGGGAGGACATCACCGGAGCCCCGATCTCCGGTCCCTGGACTCAGGTAAGTTTTTTTTTTTTTTTAACTTTTTTATTTACTTTTTTTTACAGTGAATCAGCTTGTGGTCTGTTTAGACCACACAGCTGATCACTGGAGCCGGCTCCGGGCTCTGCTCTGCCCGTTATAGTGGAGCAGGAGTCCGGTAACCGGGGGAGACCCTGGATAACACCACCTCCAAGTGGCGTTATTGTCACAGGGCTTTCCCCGGTATTTTTTCACATTTTATATGTAGTAACTTTGGTCAGATCACATTTCCCACTACAATTATGGGAAATCTGATCTGCTTACTAAAAATAAGTGAAAATTAGGGGTTGGAATAGAATTTTACGAATTCTACTCTAATTGCCCTTTAGTAACTGTAGGTGATATTAAAATAATGTGAAAAGGGTGTGAAAACACCCTTTTTCACATTATTTTAGTAAAAATAATGTTAATAAATAAAGCCCTAAATATTTTTCTGGTGGACAGTAATAGACATCTACTGTATAATGTTATACATTTTTTTTTTAATTTGTACATGCTGATTGTACAATAGTGATCAGGGGTGCCACAGGAGAATGCCTCCTAAAATCCACTATCATTTCCACCATCTTATGCGGATTTACAGTAACTCTAGATTATTTTGACTACACCAGTGAACCAACCACTCAGTCTCTCTTCTATAAGCGGACTCCTCACCATCCTTGATGAGGCCATCCGCAAATTTCAAGAGCTTCACGGATGTGTCTTTTACGAGGTGAAGTAATTCGTATGTAAGGAGAAAAGCAATGGGGGATAGAACAACTTGGGGAGCCCCCCATACTAATTCTCTAGACACTCGATGTAAACCTCCCAAGCCTAACCCGCTGCTTCTTGTCCTCCAAAAAATTAACAATCCAGCAGTAAGTAGCTACTGGGACCAGAAGTCCACAAACAGTACCCTTGCATATGTTCCTGGCAGGTCCAAATGCTGAAGAACATAATGCACTGCCATATTAACTGCATTGGCTACCGACCTATTTGCCCAATAGGCAAACTGCAAAGGGTCCATTAGGCGCCCTGTAGTGTCCTTCAGGTGGGTCAACACTAATCGCTTGAAAGATTTCATGATCACAGACATCAGTGCCACTGGTCTGTAATCATTCAACCCCGTTGTGGAGGATTTCTTAGGTACTGGAATAATCATGGAAGACTTCAAACAAGCTGGAACTACACATGATTCCAGTGAATGTTTAAAAATCCCCATAAAAACAGGTGCCAGCTGCTCTGCACAGATCTTTATACTTGATGGCGATACCCCATCTGGGCCAGGAGCTTTCATAGACCTCATACCCCTCCACCACCCTTATTGCAGGTACCATTTCTTTAAAACAAGATGGAGGAATAACAGGAGGATCCTCCAAAAGGAACAGTGGAGTCCGAATTGTTTTTAGTAGTTTTATTTTTGATAGTGTTGTTGCAGTGGCCCCTTATGGCTACATTCATAAAAACAAAGGGCGGATGTGTGATCTTCTGGCTCACACCTCCCTAAACCTGTTGGAGGCACCTTCACAGAAAAAAGCTGAAGATTTTGACCCTTGGGAAAATTCACAAGGAACCCTGAGTAGAGTAGTGGTAACCAAAGCTGAAGGTCTCTGGACCCTCAGAAGGCTTCTGGCTCTAAGGATTCTCTTCCATGCACATACATTTTCTCTAGACCTAATATTCTTAATTTTTGCACTAATATGTTGAACAGTATTTAATGTAGACAAATCCCATTAGTTAAATATACCTCCTAATAATAAAATGTAATAGGTATGGAAAACTATTCCTGCCAATAGGTTCAGGGACATAACTAGGGGTGGGCGAGCTGTGCCGCCACCCAGGGCATAAGATTTAGGGTGCGCCACCATCACTACCCCAGTGGTACCTGTATTTGCAATGCTGAATGCTTGGAACTGCATTCTGCAGTGTAGAAAGCTGCTGCCTCTTACTAGTCTTGGTGGCAAGTTGCTTAGGATATTCTGAGTGTTCAGCTACTCATTGTCCCGACGACCCCACCCTCTAACATATGATGTCTCATCCAGAGTATATGCTGTGGCCCTGAACAACCTATTCTACATACCTTTCTTTATAGTGGTACTTCATCTGCTTTTGCTTATCTTTTGATACTTACACTTAGGGGTATATTACTAAAGTGCGTGTTTTTAGAAGTGGAGATGTTGCCCATAGCAACCAATCAGATTCTAGCTATTATCTTGTAGAAAAAGGTATATATGTATGTCTATAATGGTATATGAAATTGTCAGTAACAAATTATATTTTGCATAGGGGGAGGGGCCCTAGATTGCACACGCTAAGCACAATGTGAGGTGCTACCTGCTGAGACTAGTAGTGCTGCAAGCATAAAGAGACAAATGCAAGTGCACACTGTAACCATGCTGAACCTAATAATATAACTGCTAAATAGCATCAAAGAGGTTCTTTGCATAATAATGGCAATAATTATGGGCCTGCCTACCGCATCCAGGTGACCTCTATCAGGCAGGTCCCTAACACTCCCATGGAACAAATACAGGGCACGGGAATCCCCAGACCAACCCAGCAGAACCGCTCCATGGCATCACACTAGAGTGAGATTTAAAGTGAGGGTTAAAGAATAATAAAGAAAGCCTATGTGTTAAGTCTTACATAAGTAGGAGGTTATAATTAAAAAGTGTATGAAGTGCGACATATATAAAAAACAAACCAAAGAAGTGAAAAAATGTACATTATGATGCCATGAAACAGTCCAGCCACACCAGCCCAGAGAGCCCCGCGCCCCAATACCAGTCCCAAAACTAACACACAGCATATATAGTAGGTCTTATGGTGCATACACACGGTCAGATTTTTCTTCAGATCTGAACGATAATGATTTAAAAAATTGTTCAATCGTTCATATCTGAAGGAAAATCTGACATATCTGACATATCTGTCAGATCTGTCAGATGAACGATTTCAACGATACACGTTCCCGATGGTCAGATAACGATATCTGACATCTGATGTGTTTGCAGTCAGACTTGGACGATTCCATTCATTTTAATGCAGTCAAAAATCATTCAAATCTTTGGTAAAATCGTTCAATCGCTCATCTGACAGATCTGACAAACCTGACAAATATGACCGTGTGCATGGTCCATTACCCTCACTGTGCCTTATTAGATGTGCAGCCTTGGAGTGCAAGGATGCCAACTAATTAAAAAAAAAACCAGAAACAAGTGGGAGGGGTGCTAATCAAGGTAGAAGGAGTCTCGTCCTTCCAGTGTACATACATACACATAGTATAATATGCATAGGGGGAGGGGCCCTAGATTGTACACGCTAAGCACAATGTGAGGTGCTACCTGCTGAGAACAGTAGTGCTGCAAGCAGAAAAAGAGAAAAAATGCAAGTGCACACTGTAACCATGCTAAACCTAATAATAATACTAATATATTGCATAAAGAGGTTCTTAGCATAATAATGGCCATAATTATGGGCCTGCCCACCGCATCCAGGTGACCTGTATTTGTTCCATATGAGTGTTAGCGACCTGCCTGATAGAGGTCTTCTGGATGCGGTGGGTAGGCCCTTTAATTATGGCCATTATTATGCTAAGAACTTCTTTGCAATTAGCAATATAGCAATATTATTATTAGGTTTAGCATGGTTAGAGTGTGCAATTGCATTTATTTCTCTTTTTTCTCAACAAATTATATTTATCAGTCCTGCTGTACATACAGAATCATACATTTCATGTTTGGGTTCATTAAAATCTACATTTTGTATTTAAAAAGTCATGTTTTTATCTCAGTATATTGGGCAGTTTCTACCCCACTCTAATCACTATTCTTCCACCAAGATTTGAGAAAAGACAAATACATTTAATCCATTTTAAAGAATGAAGTGTACAATGTGTATACCTTTCCCATTGTGGCAGATTTATCATCATCTCTGATAAACCACATCTTTCATCCCAGTACTAGATGAAGGCAAATATTCATTTTCATTTCTTCAAAATCTCGTTCACTGGAGCTGTGACAGACAGGCCGGCATGACTGCGACTGACACTTTCTGCCATGGTCAGCAAATTCCCTCTGGCTACATTTTCTATATCTGATTCCTACAACAGATACCTGAAGATGAATGATGAATGTCATCACTCCATGGAGCTACTTAAGGGTGAAGACAAAGTAGATACTAAAATGTACTATGAGAAAAATGCCTCGGCATCAGACAATATAAATAAAGAGAGAAAAGTACAACAACGATAGCGCCAAACATACTATATAGTAGACACATTGGGGCTGATTATGATCAGATGCAAAGCGGCTGTGTCGGCATGCCAGGCAGCTTTAATACTTCATGTTAATGACAGTTTTTGTACGCCAATGCGAGAATGTGCGCATGTGCAAGCGTGAAGCTGCGCCACCCAATGATTTTACGCCAACCGTCGCATCAATCGCAGCCCCATGTTAAGTGCAAGAGGTCCGTCAGAAATGGGCGTCCCTTCTCTGTACAGCAGAAGGAATTCAGGTTGTGCTGACCAATATCTGCATAGATAATCAGGTGTATATAATCAAAAATAACATGTATTCATAATAAACAACTGTAACAATTTAATATCCATTAGATGTCAGAATAAAAAATATGGCAAACTTGCACATTGAAAACAGTCCTTCCTCTAATAAATAGCATAAATCTCAGGTACCTGCTTAAGGATGCTGATAGTTGTAATTATAAAGCTTAGGATAATTATCTTATGATTGATAAATATATCACTCAGAACACAATGTAGATGAAAGTTCCTTAGTCATGTATTCCCCGTAGTGTTGTGGGGAACTTCCAATTGACTAATAATTATCCAGAGTGACTTAATACTATGCATAATGAATCATGTCACATTATATGTATGATGAGTATGATAAGAAGTAAGCTCTTCTGACTAATCTGTATATTGTGTGTCCGCTGGCTGATTGCCAGTTGTTCCTGCAGGTAATAGCGGGAAGAACGACCGAGTGACGTAATTGCCCTATTCCTTATTAGGTACACAACAGTATCTCCAACCAACTCACCGGCTCCTGCTTGCTGTGCACCAGGCTTGCAGTCACAATATATATGAGCAGTGCATCCACTGTGTCCGCTTTAGCCAGCACAAACGTGAAGCAGCGGCATACAAGGTAGAATTCTGGAGGTCTGCGTCCTGTGTGCATTTCCCCATACAGTGTCTTGGTTCTCCGTAAGCTTGCATTGCACAGAACTTTAGATACAGGCCCATGACACACAGGAGCGCTGATGGGGGGCAGGGACTAATGGACCAATTACCCAGGCATGGGCTTGTTGGAAAGGCCCGGCTCCGATGCTGCCCCCCTACTTCTTACCTGTCAGAAGCCCAGCACACGCTGCTGTGTGCTGGATTTCAGTGGGACCAGGGAGACTGCCACCAAGCAGCAGCAGCAACAGTCTCCTCTCCTAAGCCTGTGCGGGGAAGGGCGGAGCGATCACACTAATTGTGCACCCCCCTGGATATGCCCCTGGCTGAGCGGCTCACAGCGCCCTCCACCTCAACGCACATAGTTATTTTTTTTTCTTAGGGAGGTGTAGCCACGTCTACCGCTATTAGGCCACCCCCTCCCAGAGTGACAGGGCCCTGATGACACACCCATGACAGTGCCATGAGTGCTACATCACAGTTACCGGTCCATTTCAGAGCATTGCATGCAAAGCGAGATCTGGCAGTGCGGCTCAGAATCGATTATAGATATGCATAAACATATACATTTGCTTCTGCTCAGATGCTATATGGAAAAAAATGCTGTTTGCATCCATATGGAGAGATCAGGCCCAGTATGTCTCTTCTGTGGAAGGTAGAGAAATACAGTATGTGCTGCAATGGTAGTTCTGTTGGATGAAGCAGTATAAAGGTTTATTATTAGCTTCAATTGCAAGGGTGCCATGGCTTGGTGATCCAGGACTAAAGAAAATGATTTATGATCAATGTGATAAGTAAAACCAGTACTGGTGGCTGCCAGTCATAAAATATGTAGACAAACAGAAACACAAATCTACCCCCACCACATAACTGACCCTAAGGGTGACATATAAGCACAATTTACTTAATTTACTAGTTTTTTTCTGCATTTCTCAATAAGAAACGTTTGACCTAGCGGTGTCAATAAAACAGTGATGATACTTAATATAGGGTGCCATTTTTCAAGAAAATTTAGGGACCACTGAACTAATGATGTAACAAAACTTTACACTATTAAAGGAGGTGGTCTATGGTCTTTTTATATTTTTGTTATGGATGCCAGACATCTTGTACAATGATTCAAGGTGATCCCAGAGCATTATTACTAGTGTGTGTTCTTGGGAAGCTCACTACAACTAAAAATGAAACATTTTTATGCTATATTGGATGGAGAGCAGCAAAGGAACAGCAAGTCTGTTTAAGGTGTATTTGTGTGTGACTGTGTTTTGAAGAATATGAATGTTGCATAAAAAAATGTCTGTGCATCCCATATCAACAATTATTATGTTGACACAGCATGTATTGGAGCCTCATTGCTGTCAACCAGGGCCAGTAACAGAAATCTTAGGGCCCAGCACACTCAAATTTTTGGTGCCCACCATTTCCTCCCAGTAGGTACATGCAGGTCAGCCATTGTCTATTCCCCAACTGTCTCTCCAGCCTCATCCCCAACTGTGTTTCTCAACCTTATCATCTTATGTCTCTTTAGCCTCATTCTCGCTCATCACTCCAGCACCATCCATGTCTCTCCAGCCTCTTCTCCCCTATGACTCTCCACCCCCACCCTCCTCTGTGTCTCTCAACATAATTATCCACCCACCGATGTCTCTCAGCTTCATTCCCCATGTTTCTCAGCCTCATCCAGTCCACTGTGTCTCTCAGCCTCATCCCCTCCCTGTGTATCTCAACTTCATTCCCCACCATGTATCTCAGCTTCAATCCCCAGCCTGTGTCTTTCAGCCTCACCCCAGCCTGTGTCTTTCAGCCTCACCCCAGACACTGTGTCTCAGCCTCAAACCCAGCTTGTGTCTCTCAGCCTTAAACCCAGCTCCTGTGACTGTCTGCCTCAAACCCAGCTCTTGTGTCTCTCAGCCTCAAACCCAACCCCTTTAAGTTTCAGCCTCAAGCCCAGCCCCTGTGTCTCTCAGTCTCTCCCCAGCCCCTGTGTTTCTCAGTTTCTCTCCAGCCCCTGTGTCTCTCAGTCTCTCCCCAACCCATGTGTCTCTCAGTCTCTCCCCAGCCCATGTGTCTCTTAGCCTCACCCTCCCCAGTGTCTCACAAACCCAGCATCTCTGCCTCCCAAGCCCTGTATCTACATCCTCCCTGCCACTTAATCTCCTGTCCCCCCAACCACCACCCAAACCGTGTCCCTCTAGCCCACCCCAATCACCACTTGACATCACATGCACTGCACCAGCAGTAAAATAAACTATACTGTGCTGGGCTAGCGGCCTTTCTCTCTCACTATGACTGTCTATGTGCCCTGCTGAATACAGCAAAGGGAAGGAGGACACATAAACTTGGCTACGGGGATTCCTAAAGGGCCAGGGCACCTTGGAATCTTGGGGACCAGTACAAATGTCCCCTTTGTGCCCCCTGTCACCGGGCCTGCTGGCACCAGACTGCTGGCAATGATAAAATGCTACTAAAACTATATTAATGGTGTCACAAGTATTACTTATATAATAGCATTTTAATATTGTCGGCATGCTGGTGCCGACAAGGAGGTTCAGACATACATCTAAAGGGTAAGAGCCTGTAAGTGCTTCTTTTTTTCTATTTTCTAACAAAACATATGGGCAGGCTTATGAACATGACTGATTATAGGAATAGTCCCTACAGTACTAGAAATTTCTTTGGCACAGTGAAATAAATATTAACCAACAAAATAACAGAGGCTTGAATCACCTACACTAGCAAAAAACCAAAGGAACAAGGTATCAATATATGTTTTATGATATAAAAAAATAGGACATGACCTTTGTTTTATTTATATTTACTTAATGTACCTTTAAACAACTATTTTTTCATAATCGTTACTGTGTTTTTGAATCAAGTATTTGCATTTTTGTTGCATTTGTTTATATGCTGAGTTCTCACTATAACAACAAAACATGCTAAGTGTCAGTGTAATTATTATGTCTCTGGTCATGAGAACAGATCACAGTAGTTGTGTGTTGACACAAGAAGACACCTTTGTGTGGATGTTTGGGCTCCCAGAGGAAGTACCTATTAACAAAAGACATTTGTCTCTGTTCAAAGCAAGGAAAAACAAAGAATCAAAAACTGTTACATTGCCTACTTGTCATGCTTCACAGGCACTGTACAAGAGAAGCTGGAATGTCTAACAGGCATTTTCCATAGGTACCACTGGAGCTAACCCCGGAATATGTTCTGTTTATTTAAAATATTAACTATGGGTGTCTAGATACAGCATCATTTGATGTTATCTGCAATAAAGCTATACTGCAGCCAAAATATAGTAGGGTTGTGCAATCATTCATTTTAAAGTGGTAAGAGCAGGCTTAAAGGACTACTATCAATGCACATTGCCAAATGCTAATAAACATAACTGAAATATCACTATACTGTATAGATGGATAGATAAATAGATAGATAGATAGATAGTGCTTAATTTTTTTTTTTATTATGATGCCCCTGATCTACCTGATCTATAGTATTTTGTTTAGTTTAATTCATAGTGTGTAGATAGAAATACTGTAGGTGACATTTTGAAAACTATTCTGCAACATATCCATGTCCTGGCATTTGGCCAGTTTTTTTGAGAGCTTTGATTTTTCTATTTTTTACGCATTCACCCCTTATAATGGGATGGCGCTCAAAATCCTGGTGCCAGCATCTCGACCGCCGGCAACCTGATGGTAAGTATTGGGGTTAGGGGAAGGGATAGGGTTAGGGGTTATGGTTAGGCACTAGGGGGAGGGTTAGGCCTAGGCTGCAAGGGGGGAGGGTTAGGGTTAGGTAGGAAGGTTAGGTTTAGGCTGCAAAGGGAGGGAGGGTTAGGTTTAGAGGTAGGGGTAGGTTTAGGATCCATCCAACAGGTGTCAGTACCCTAACCCTGTCGGGATGCCAGCATTCGGATTCTGACCGCCAGGTTCCTGAGCACCGGCATTCCCATACCCATCCCCTTATAAAACACATTTATACTATTTTACCCTCATTTATGATTTATAATATCTATTTGGAGCAAAATGGCATCATTTTTGCTTATTTCAATTATCCCCATATTCAATTTCAAAGACTTTTCACAGGTTCGAAAAGTCTTTGAAAAAAAAGCGGAGATCACTTTTCACCACTGAAAAAAGTGGCGAAAAAAATTGGGTTTTAGGGGTGCAGGCTTAAAAAAATAGCCTGCACCCCAGTGAATGTCATTTAAAAATAAAAACTGTGTCAAAAAAAGTAAAAAAAAAAAAAAAAAATCGGGACACCCCAAAAAATTAACTTTAATTTTGGGGTAAAAAAAAGAAATAAAAAATGGGGAACACATTTTTAAATAATGAAATTAATTCAGGGGGGGTTCCCAAGTATGCGGGAGGTGTTTAAAACAATGCGGGTGGTAGCAGCAGGTGCATTTTTGCAGAATTAAAAAAAATAACTTTAGGGACTTAAAAATATTCTTACCCCCATATTCATGTACCCCAAATTTGATAGATTTTTTTGGGGGGAAAAATAACTAGTCCTAAGTGCAATTCTTCACCACTTCTTCATAGCAGCAAATATGCACCTTCCGTGGCTATTACAAACCCCGACTTCTTTCAGCAGGCAAAAATGGGGGTACCCCATGTCTGGACATCTTTAGGGGGTCCTTACCAGACAAACCGAATTACCCGAACCATGCCAAACATGTGTAAGTATATGCTGTTGCATATACTTACACCTCCCGAAATGACAGAATACCGACAGCGGCATCCTGACCAGGGGCTGGCTGGCAACTTTTAGCCTGGGGGGCAAATGCATGCAGGTGGCCCTGGCAGAGGAGTAGCGTGTAGCCAGGGTGACCGAAGAATGTGCGTGCTACGGCACCCCCCCCTCAAGTGTTCCAGGGAGGAGATGGGTCCATATGGGATTAATGTAAGGTGAAAATAAAGATTAGAGGCAGCCCCCTGTCGTAGTGACCATATGCAGTGCCCCCGTGTGCCACAGGAGAGAACACCCTTATGCAGGCCTCCAGTAGTGCCCCCAGTAGTGATCCCCCCTATGCAGTGCCCCTTGTGCCCCCAGTAGTAAGCCCCTTATATAGTGCCCCCAGTAGTGATCCCCCCTGTGCAGTGCCCCTTGTGCTCCCAGTAGTAAGCCCCTTATACAGTGCCCCTAATAGTGGTACCCCCTATGCAGTGCCCCTTATATAGTGCCCCCAGTAGCAGTCCACCCCCCATGCAGTGCCCCCAATAGTGGTAACCTTTATGCAATACCCCTTAAATAGTGGCCCCAGTTGTAGTCTCCCCCCTATGCAGTACCCCCAGTATTGCCCTTTATATAGAGCCCCCAGCAGTGGTCCCTCGATGCAGTGCCCCCAGTAGTAGTCCCCTCCCCCTATGTAGTTCCCCTAGTAGTAGTCCCCTCCCCCCCATGCAGTGCCCCTAGTAGTAGTCCCCTCCCCCCTATGCAGTGCCCCTAGTAGTAGTCCCCTCCCCTTGTAGGGCCCCTAGTATTAGTCACCCCTTGTAGTGCCCCCAGTAGTAGTAGCTCCCCCTTGTAGTGTCCCCAGTAGTAGTAGTCCCCCCCTTGTAGTGCCCCCAGTAGTAGTCCCCCTTTGTAGTGACCCCAGTAGTAGTCCCCCCCTTTGTAGTGCCCCCAGTAGTAGTAGTCCCCCCCTTTGTAGTGCCCCCAGTAGTAGTAGCCCCCCCTTTGTAGTGCCCCTAGTAGTAGTAGTAGTCCCCCCCTTTGTAGTGCCCCCAGTAGTAGTCTTTCCCCTTTGTAGTGCCCCCAGTAGTAGTAGTCCCCCCCTTGTAGTGTCCCCAGTAGTAGTCCCCCCCTTGTAGTGTCCCCAATAGTAGTAGTCCCCAGTAGTAGTAGTCCCCCACCCCCCTTGTAGTGCCCCCAGCAGTAGTAGTCCCCTTGTAGTGCCCCCAGTATTAGTAGTCCCCAGTAGTAGTAGTCCCCTCCCCCTTGTAGTGCCCCCAGTAGTAGTAGTCCCCACTTGTAGTGCCCCCAGTAGTAGTAGTCCCCTACTTGTAGTGCCCCCTGTAGTAGTAGTCCCCAGGAGTAGTAGTCCTCCATCCCCCTTGTAGTGCCCCCAGTAGTAGTAGTCCCCCCTTTGTAGTGCGCCCAGTAGTGCCAGACCCCCCCCCCAGTAGACACACGTAATATAAAAAACAAAAACAAAAAAAACACTTACCTGAATCCCCGCTCCCGCCATCGCCATCCGCTCCTCCATCTGTCCTTCCCGGGCCGGGCCGCTCTGCATTATGGGAGAGACCCAGATGCCGACACCGGCATAGTGGATGGAGCCGGTTCCCGACATATCGGACGTTTGGTCACCATATCGTGCAGTATGTATCGACTGCCCAATATATATTGCGTGGTTAGGTGTCGCATCACTGGATACACACATCGGCAAGTGTGTACCCAGCTTTATACTGGCAATGGAATGAGGTATGAAAAAGAGGGAGGAGGTAAAAACATGGAGGCTGGTGTAGAGGGAGAAAAGCAATATAGGCAGATAAGGCTGTGCATACACTATAATATTTAGGTTAGAGAAGAGGGGGAATAAATGAAGTTAGGCAGGTAGAGAGTGAGGACAAAAAGACACCCCTATAACATACCTCCCAACATGACCTTCTCCAGGAGGGACACAATGCTCTGCTCCTGGACTTCCCTGGTAATTTATGATTGGTGGTGGCTCCTGAGGTGGGGCTGCAGCACAGTCCAAAATTCAAATAGGGGAGTCACACCAACTGCCAGTGAGTCCGAGCCAGTGATGTTTGGCAGTGTGTGAAATGACAGTGGGTGTGGCTCCCCTATTTGAATTTTGAACTGCGCTGCAGCCCCACCTCTTACCAGAGAAGTACAGGACCAGAGCATTGATTCCCTCCTGGAGAGGGTCATGTTGGGAGGTATGCTATAAATTGGGCTTTTTTATTGGGGTTTTTAGGATTGGTTTGGGCTTGTTTGGGGCTTGTTTTTTACTTATAGGTTGCTTGTTTTCCATTTCAGAGTTGGCAACACTGCCTGCTCCTGCTATGTATATGCAGAGCACGGCTGCGAGCGGCCCTGGACCACTAAAATTTTACCGGCCCGGGGGGCACATGGCACCCTGCCCCCTGGCCCAGCCCACCCCTGGTTCCATGTACATATTTTAGTGGATGGATCAATTCATTTCACTGTAAAACTCTTTATTGAGGTTGGTCTAGAACAAATAGGCTGAAGATGGCCTGGCACTGACAGCCTTGCCATTGCACAACACAATCTTGTAACTACAGCTGTGTGGTAACCAGGGAGAAAAGTTTGCTTATACTGCCACAGGCAAATAGTTATATAGTTGGAAGGTGTGTAAGAAGTGAAGATCTGTGTATTCACATCCTGTTGTCCTTATATACACAAGACTGAATCTGTTAGCCAATGAAAAATAATTTGGTGCATTATTGTGCTCGATCAAACAGAACAGTACTTTATGCCACTTTAAAATCATACAGGAAAAAAAAATCAGTTCTCCCAGTTTTGTTTAATCAGTTTACTTAGTTGTGTGGAACCATTATTTAAGACTGCAAAGCATCTGTACACTAAGTGGCTGTTCAGCATCCTTAAACATGTATGTTCCCACACTTTCCGGGATATGAAGCATACATTACATGATTACACTGGAATCAAATGTTTCATAATTATAAGTTTTATACTTGCCAAGTAAGAGTGTTTAGCACTGAATTTTTTTATTCTATGTACACTAACATACTATATAGGTTTGATATGAAACACTGCCAAAGCCTAACCCTAACCCCCTCCCATCCCCCCGCGGCTGAAAGCTAACACGCGTCAGTATATAGGCTTGCGTTGGGATTTAGCTGCCAATGTTAAGCCCAGGGTTGGGATTCTGACTCTGGAATTTAAAAAGACGGCATCCCAGCCAACAGTATTATAACTACATCCCATACTGTATAATATACTGTATATATAATTGTCTACATTGTTTATACAGATACATATAAACATATTCTCACCCTTACAGTATATGACTATACAAGCTCCCTTCTGTAGATACAGGGACGTATCTACACATTGGCCTGGATGGGGGGTGCCAGTCCCTTATTTTGCCTGGGGCGCTCTGACCCTTAGATACACCCCTGTGTAGATGTATAAGTTCTGTGGCTAGTACATATAAAATACTTACACTAGCTGTGTTTTCTACTATCTGATGAGGTTATCTGCTGAATAGAATGTATTAGGGCTGAGAGAAGGAAGTTGGTGAGCTCTTAAGTTCAAATATACAGAATAATTATAGTAATTAAAAATTAACTGAAGACAAAGAGGCAGTGTGTTAAATTCTCTGATAGAGCGTTACAGAACTTTTCAACATCATTTGGCCGAAGATATTGTTATACTGTATATTGGTAAAGCCGTAACAGGGCACAGTTGCGCCCTGTGCCGGCCCCACCCTCTGAGCGCGCAACGTCATGACATCATTACATTACAGAATGGGGCGTAAGTGCAGTACCTACTTGGCGTCCTCAGGACGCCCAATCGGCTGCATATACTGTGTGCAGGGTGCCCATCTGGAACATCAACAGGATACTCCGCAGGTGCTGAAGCAGCAATCCTGGCTGAAGAGTGCCATTCCAGGCACCCTGCTAGCCAGGAGCAAGAGCTGTGGCACCAGTTGCCCATCGTTAGTTACGGCCATGCAAATTGGTTTAGGCTCCATTTTTTAAACCAGTTTTTTTTCGCTAAATAAGACTGAGTTACATTTTTTTACTCAGATCCATAGAGTTGTTTTTTTTTTCTTTATTGTGTAATAATAAAGATGGCACTGAGCTGAGGTGGGTGTGGGTCATAGGTAGCTAGTGTTTTTATGTTCAAATATCCAGATTCCTGGTCTCTACCTGTTTTTTTCCTGCTTAAAAGTCTCTATAAACTCTCTGTCAAAATTTCCACTTAAAATGCCAGGGTAAATACATAACATGAAAGTGCATGGTAATTTTATCAACTTCAATGAAATTTTTGTCCTAAACAGAATAAATATCTTTGCAATCTACAAAAAAAAGGTGGTAACACTGTAGTCAGTTTAGGATGAAATCTATTACTAGGGGCTTTTAGCTGCATATTATTCCAAATAATGGGATGTAGTCATAATTTCGACATCACAATGTTGGCAGTTATGATATTTAAGCTTTTTAAATCTCGACACTGAACATGGCAGCATGTGCTGAATGTCGAAATGTTCACAATGATGACACCAGTTATGTCGACAAGTGACATGTCAACATTCCGCACAAACTGGCAGGTTTAAGATACAGGATGGGAGGGTTAGGGTTAGGTTACAGGAGGGGAGGGTTAGGGTTAGGCACTAGCGGAAGGGTCAGGGTTAGGCTACGGGAGAAGGGGTTAGGGTTAGGCACTAGGGGGATTTAGGGTTAAGCTATAGGAGGGGAGGTTGGGGTTAGTTACTAGGGAAGGGTTAGGTTTAGGCTATCAGAGAAGAGGTTAGAGTTAGGCACTAGGGGGAGGGTTAAGGCTAGGGTCAGGCACTAGGGGAAGGGTTAGTGTTAGGCTATGGGAGGGGAGGTTAGGGTTAGGCACTAGGTGGAGGGTTAAGGTTAGGATACAGGAAGGGAGGGTTAGGGTTAGGCACTAGGAGAAGGGTTATGGTTAGGATATGGGAGGGGAGGTTAGGGTTAGGCACTACAAGAAGAGCTAGTGTGAGGCTATGAGAGGGGTGGTTAGGGTTAGGCACTAGGGGAAGGTTTAGGTTTAGGCTATGGGAGGGGAGGTTCGGGTTAGGCACTAGGGGAAGGGTATGGGATAGGATACAGGAGGGGAAGGTTAGAGTTAGGCACTAGGGGAAGGGTTAGGGTTAAGCTATGGGAGGGGAGGATTAAGAACTAGGGGAAGGGTTAAGGTTAGGCTATGGGAGAGAAGGATAGGGTTAGTCACTAGGGGGGGTTAGGCTACGGGAGGGGAGGTTATGGTTAGGCAGTAGGGGGAGGGTTAGGTTTAGGCTACGGGAGAGGAGTTCGGGTCAGGCACTAGGAAAGGTGGTTAGGATTAGTTATACCACCGGAAGTCATGCATGATCTGCCGAAAGTCATGTTGATGTCACCGCTATCCTCGAAAGACAATGCTGAAGCTGCCATATTTGCCATACCAGGTAAGTCACCACTAGACCGCGAGGGATGTTTTGTTGACATTCTGATCATGTTGACATTTTATAGGTGTTGACATGATGAATGTCGATGTGTCAATGTCGACATGCTGCATTCTCATGTTGACATTATGATTGTCAACAAAGTATAACACAACCCCACAAAACTGTGTTATGCTGTATTTAACCTCATAAAAAAACACATGCCCATAGATTTGCTGAATAAATTTTGTCTATAGTGGACTTATGAAACCAATATTTAATAAAGGCAATTTATTAAATAGAAAAAGCTGGTATTCCCTGTTTTTGCTGTGTTGAATATTGGTTACTAGATACTTTCTGTATTGTATAAAAGTCAACAGATTGGTAAATGTAATGTATGGTGGTCAAATTTATGCTCTCTAAAGCTGTGCCCTGAGCCAGCCTTGTCAGCCCCAGCACATGGCTTCACCGAAGAGGGAGCCGAGAGCAGGAAGCTGAGCTGAGTTTATTAACCAATTCTGTATTTGACATGATACAGGTAGGGTGCAGCACAAGCACAGGTGTTAGAAGAATAGGCAACAACCATTTCTCAATGAAATCACACTTTATTTACTCTTGTATTTTTCATATGTGACCTTCACAATAAATCTACTAAACAAGAGTGCTGTCGCTTTGTAGCTTTAAAAAAAAAAAAGTGAGTGCATATATATATTTCTGAAATCTGAACCCCCCCGAGCCCCCCTGATTCGAGGCCGATCCGAGTCAGGCTCGACTTTTCCCGCCTAACTCGGATCTGAAATCGAGGCAAAACGTCATCATCCCGCCTTCCGGGTCTCGCGGGTTTTGGATTCTATATAAGGTGCCCGCGTCGGCGCCATTTTTTCACTCGGCTGTGGACAGTGAAGAGGGAGGGTGGGAGTTAGGGCTGGCTGGGCTGTGTAGTGTAGTGTAGTGTAGTGCAGTGTAGTGTTGTGCTGTGCTGCGCTGTGCTGCTGTTGTCCATAGGGGCTGTGTCCACTCCTCCAAAGTCCATAGGGGCTGGCTGTGTTGTGCTGTGCTGCTGTTGTCCATAGGGGCTGTGTCCACTCCTCCAAAGTCCATAGGGGTTGGCTGTGTTGTGCTGTGCTGCTGTTGTCCATAGGGGCTGTGTCCACTCCTCCAAAGTCCATAGGGGCTGGCTGTGCTGGTGTTGTCCATAGGGGCTGTGTCCACTCCTCCAAAGTCCATAGGGGCTGGCTGGGCTGTGTTGTGCAGTCAGTTGTCCATAGGGGCTACTCCAAAGTCCTGTGCAGTGTCCCAGTCCTAAAGGGGTGCTGTAGTGTTGTCCATGGGGTGCTCTGTCTATCAGGGGTGCTCACCCCAAGTGCAAAAAAATAATAATAATTTTTCTGTGTTTGTGAATTGTGTGCACAGTAGCCGCATGTGCATCAACAAAGTAGCGCCAAGCATGCACCTGTGTCATAAGTAAAGGGCTGGCTTGTCCATTAAAGGGTGCTGTAACCCCTAAAGTGCACTCCAAATAATATATATTTTTTTCTGTTTGTGAATTGTGTGCGCAGTAGTCGCACGTGCATCAACAAAGTAGCACCAAGCATGCACCTGTGTCATAAGTGAAGGGCCGGCTGGCTTGACCGTAAAAGGGTGCTGTAACCCCCAAAGTGCACTCCAAACAAAATAAAAAAATATTTTCTGTGTTTGTGAATTGTGTGCATTGTGGCTGCACGTGCATCAACAAAGGAGCAGCGCCAAGCGTGCGCCTGTCTCCCATAAGTTAAGGGCTGGCTGGCTTGTCCTTTAAAGGGTGCTGTAACCCCCAAAGTGTACTCCAAAAAAAAAAAAATATATTTTTTTGTGTTTGTGAATTGTGTGTGCAGTAGTCGCACGTGCATCAATAAAGTAGCGCCAAGCGTGCGCCTGTGTCATAAGTGAAGGGCCGGCTGGCTTGACCGTTAAAGGGTGCTGTAGCCCCCAAAGTGCACTCCAACAAAATACAAAATTATTTTTTGTGTTTGTGAATTGTGTGCGCAGTAGCCGCACATGCATCAACAAAGTAGCGCCAAGCGTGCGTCTGTCTGTCATCAGTAAAGGGCCAGCTGGCTCATCTGTTAAAGGGTGCTGTAACCCCCAAAGTGCACTCCAAACAAAATAAAAAAATATTTTCTGTGTTTGTGAATTGTGTTCACTGTGGCTGCACGTGCATCAACAAAGGAGCAGCGCCAAGCATGTGTCCCATAAGTCTGTGAAAGGATGGCGTAACCCCCAAAGTGCACTCCACAAAAAATAAACAATTCTTTTTTTTCTGTGTTTGTGTGAGAAATGTATGCACAGTAGCCACACGTGCATCAACACAGCAGCAGCGCCAAGCGTGCGCCCGTGTCATAAGTTAAGGGCCGGTTTGGACATCTGGTCCAGACCAACAATTTCTGACATGTCTGACAAAATGGTGGAGGAATTATTTTCTGTGTTTGTGAATTGTGTGCTCTGTGGCTGCACATACATCAACAAAGGAGCAGCGCCAAGCGTGCGCCTGTGTCATAAGTAAAGGGCCGGCTGGCTTGTCCGTTAAAGGGTGCTGTAACCCCCAAAGTGCACTCCAAAAAAAATAAAAAATTCTTCTTTTTTTCTGTCTTTGTGAATTGTGTGGGCTATAGCCGCACCTCCATCCTCAGAGCAGCAGCAACAGGTGTGCGTCTGTCTGTTAAAGGGTGGTGTAACCCTCAAAGTGCGCTCCTCAAAAAATTAAAAATTCTTTTTTTTTCTGTCTTTGTGAATTGTGTGGGCTGTAGCCGCACCTGCATCCTCAAAGCAGCAGCGACAAGCGTGCATCTGTCTGTTAAAGGATTACATCGGTGACAGCATCCAAGTAGGCATGTCAGACAGTCCGTACCTGTACTGGCAGGAAAAAGAGGCAATTTGGAGGCCCCTGTACAAACTGGCTCTATTTTACCTGAGTTGCCCCCCCTCCAGTGTGTACTCCGAAAGAGTGTTTAGTGCAGCCGGGAACCTTGTCAGCGAAAGGCGTAGGAAGTTGCTTCCACAAAATGTGGAGAAGATGATGTTCATAAAAATTAATTATCAACTCTTCCAGGGAGACCAGCCTCCAGAACGTACAGAGGGACCTGTGGTGGTGGATTCCAGCGGGGACAAATTAATACTCTGTGAGGATGAGGATGTACACAACACTGAAGAGGGTGAGGAATTGGTGAATGAGGAGGATGAGGACGACATCTTGCCTCCGTATAGAGCCAGTTCGTGCAGGGACAGATTAATTGCCAGCTTGTTTTGTGGGGGCCCAAACGAACCAATCATTTCAGCCACAGTCGTGTGGCAGACCCTGGCGCTGAAATGATTGGTTTGTTAAAGTGTGCATGTCCTGTTTATACAACATAAGGGTGGGTGGGAGGGCCCAAGGACAATTCCATCGTGCACCTCTTTTTTTTCTTTGCATTATGTACTGTTTGGGGCCTAGTTTTTCAAACTGCCATCCTGTCTGCCACTGCAGTGTCACTCCTAGATGGGCCACGTGTTTGTGCCACCCACTCGTGTCGCTTAGCATAGTCATCCAGCTACCTCGGTGCAACCTTTTGGACATAAAAACACGATTGTGAGGTGTGAGGTGTTCAGAATAGACTGCAAATGAGTGGAAATTAAGGTTATTAAGGTTAATAATAGCATAGGAGCAGAAAAGCCAACACATTCTGTGATTGTAGCTGTTTTTATGATTTTTAAAAAAAAAATACAGATCCAAAACACAAAACCCAGAACACAAAACACGGAAGAGTGGTTTTGGCAAAACCAATCCAGATCCAAAACACGAAGAAAGATTCAGATCCAAAACCAACACACAAAAAATGGCCGGTGCACACCCCTAATATAAACTCTGCTCTAAGAAGTACGTTATCGTACTCATTACCTGGAGGTAAATAATCAATATTAGTTTTTATAAAATGGGCAAATCCCTTTCTCCGGTATATTGGGAGAACAATTGTCCCAAAGATCAGGTCAATATGGATGCTTTGGCTTTTTTCTTATATATTATACTTAATTTATTTACTTTTTTTATTGTTTACATATCTAAATTACCTTTATAAAGAGCTGGAGGGGTTACTTAGATTTGCTAAAATTGCCAATTGCTTCTACACTTGTTTGGCAGTATTATTATGCACTATCTGGGATACCCGTCATTGCCCGGGTTGAAGAATGGACCTTGAAGTCAATTTGCAGAGCAATTCTTTCTCTTGAATGCCTGCTTGTCTGTCTTGTTGAGCTGCCAAGCATACTTCTACTTCCTCTGAGGTCTCCTCACGTCTCTCTTTTACTTCTAACAGCTCAAGAGATGTGACCCAGACTGGATCATTTTTTTGCTGGCATGGCTATTCTTGTGGTTGTGCTTTAACAGTGGATGGTCCTGGAAAGGACCACACTTTTGAAGGCTGAGATGTGAAAAGAACTAAACTTAGTTTGAATGTGGTATAGTAAAGGGGAAAACTTTGACAAGGAACACAGAAGTCATTCACACCTGGAATAAAAATGCAATTTAAGATTAAATGATATTGCAGGTAGGCATATTCTCTGACTGTTTGGAATGGGGTATATCAGGAGCAGAGTGACTTACAAGACAGAAATCAGAATAGCTTCCCAAATCATTGTGGTTTCAGAAATCAGTGCAGAACAGTGCAGAACAGAAATCAGTGCAGTACAGAAATCATTGCCGAGAAGAAATCTCTGCAGACCAACATTGGAGACCATGGCATAAGAAAATGTGCTTGGAGGAAATTAGTAACTGTCAGTGCAGGTGCAGTGTGACAGTTGATCCTCTGACTTACTGCTCTTCTGTCGGAGTTCTACCTGCCCCGACACTGGTACATAGCCTCTGAGAATAAACAGAGGAGTCCGCACTAGTGGTGAGAGAAATGGTAGTGAACAATGCCTAATACAATTAGATTATGTCAAAAATGAAAAAAACAACATAATGATCTATCACACATTTTAACAAAAAATTCTGGATGACACTAATGTTGGTGGTGCACCTATAGTTATGCAAAGAGCAAAAACTAGAAAAAAGACAAATAAGCCTTTGTGCCCCAACAAAGGCTTATTTGTCTTTTTTCTAGTTTTTGCTCTTTGCATAACATACTGTATCAGCCTCTGCCTTCAGATCAGTACAGTTTTAGGCACTGGAAGACATCCTGAGCTTATACAAAGTCATGCGTAAAGAACAAACAGATAGACGCATACACACTTTCTTGCTTATTATATAGATCAGGGGTGGCCAACCCGCGGATCTCGAGACGCATGGGGCTGTTTGGAGATTCTAATGCGGCTCCCGGCTCGACAAACCCCCATTAATACTGAGAATGCTGGTCTCTAAAGCCATCAGAGGCTAAAGAAGCCTCTGATCGCTTCAGAGGCCAGCGTTCCCAGTAATGCAGTGCGCGGGTGACGTCATGATGTGAGGAGCCTGCACGTCTGCTGGATCCAGTTAGATCCAGCAGGAGGCGGAAGCAACAGCGACGGCGCAGCGGAACTCGGAAGCCCTGATGGCGGTGCCAGCATGAAAATAAGTTTCTTCATAGGGGTTTGGCCGGGTGGGGGGGGGGAAATCTAGTGCTGGGGGCACGACTACAGGGAGCATTGCAGGAAGGGAACAGCTACAGGGGGCATTGCTTACTGGGCACAGCTAAAGGGGACAGGGCAGAGGGTGCACAACTGCTGGAGGCATTGCTTTATGGGCACAGCTATAGGGGGCATTGCAGAAGGGGCAAAGCTAATGGGGGGCATTGCATAAGGTCCACAACTAATGGGGGCATTGCTTAATGGGCACAGCTACAAGGGGAATTGCATAAGGGGCACAACTACAGAGGGCATTGCATAATGGCCACAGCTACAGGGGCATTGCATAAGGGCCACAACTAATGGGGGCATTGCTTAATGGGCACAGCTACAGGGGGCATTGCATAAATGGCACATCTCCAGGGGTATTGCATAAGGGCCACAACTACTGGGGCATTGCTCAATGGGCACAGCTACAGGGGCATTGCAGAAGGGGCACAACTACTGGGGGCATTGCATAATGGGCACAGCTACAGGGGGCATTGCATAAGGGCCACAACTACTGGGGGCATTGATTAATGGGCACAACTACAGGGGGCATTGCAGAAGGGGCACAACTACAGAGGGCATTGCATAATGAGCACAGCTACAGGGGGCATTACATAAGAGCAACAACTACTGGGGGAATTGCTTAATGGGCACAACTACAGGAGGGCACTGAATATGGGGCACAACTACAGGGGGCACAGCATAATGGGCACTGGCATTCTCTGTGTATTTTATGTGGTTCTGGATTTCAATATGTATTTTATGTGAACGTGGCTATTTCAATGTTTTCTATATTGCTCTATCTTTTTCTTTCACTTCATCAGTGAAAAATGTATATTGGGAAGATTATGTAAATGTTTATTTTCATCCACCCACCCTCATCTGTTGCAGATCAATCTTGCTGTGTTGTGGTCACTAAGGGGCATATTCACCATTGGACCGCTAAATCACCTGGTTAATGATCTATCCGGCTCAGTTCCTGCAATCAAAGAGGTGTATGTACTTGGAGAGAGATAAAGTGGATAGAGATAGAGTACCAACCAATTAGCTCATAACTGTAATTTTTCAAACACAGCCTGTAAAGTGACAGCAAGGAACTGATTGGGTGGTACTTTATCTTTGTCCACTTTAATCTCTCTCCAAGTACATAGACTCCAAGCTCTGAAAACTTTCAGCTTTTAGCGATTGATGAATGTGGGTCCCCATACTAGTGTATGGATATGGTGGACAGCAACAGTGATGAAAGGTAAGCTGGATATACTGTATCAGTGATATCTCCTGCATTACCTGTATAATGAATGCTTCATACTTCATACCTTCTAAAGTAGGATGATTTTTTTTTTCACCTACTTTAAGGAATGATGAATGGGACTTTAAGTACTATATGTAGCTCAAAGCCCTTCTGCAGGGATCTTCAAGTCAATGACTTGTAACCAAGACTAATAAAGCAGCTATGTCTTGTTATACTACCATAAAGAAGTTTATTTTCATGGTTCCCAAAGATAAGGGAACATTAATTGTTTTTACCACTACCACAACTACTACTACTAGTACACCTACTAATACTACATTACCACTGCTACTATATAAATAGTAAGTCTTTGTAAACATTTCTTATAGTCTATTTTCAAAATATAATTGATTATACTGTCTATTGAGATTTTCACAAGATTCCGAAGAACAGGCTTTAGTTAATGCAGCCGCAGTTTATTGGTTGAACATTCTAATTGTAGCAGTTTAAAAGGACCAAGACATGTTATAACAGACAGGTCATACCTAGCTGCTGTGCTCTGCCCTAACTTGACCGAAAGAGAGAGACTCCAGCACTATTGTCATACTTTTGTTCTCCCAGTCAAGGTGTGTTTTTCTCGTCTGTCTGAACTTGCTCAGATGAAGAGTTTCTTTCTGTACATGTACAGTTTGTAAAGTTCTGGTGTGCTCAATTTATTTTAAAAGGGAGTATCACCGGTATGATAGACATACTGCACGATGAGCCTCAATGATAACATAAGTAAATTTGTACTGCATGATAAAAAAGATATATATAGACATTGCCAACTTAATTTCTAGAGACAAAATGAAAGTGACAATGCAGAAGGGAACCTCTAAATGCCTGACAGCTATGGTTAGATGATTCTGTGTTACGTAAAAGCTATTTGATCAGCCTGCAAGCTGTAGATCAGGTCTGCTTGTTAGTGTTTTTTGTTGCTTCTATAGTAACGTAAATATGAAGTATTTAGAAAGCACATTTGCATACAGAGAGAGTCTTAAGATAACAATGAGAAATGTATCCCAATAGTTACTGTACCTTTATTATATTTTAATTAGTCTTTATAAGCAACCATAGCAGATCCTTTGACAGCTAACTAGCATGCTAAATGTCGATTACACAGCTGCAAAAATGTGGGCTAAAGTGCAAATGCAGTTTTTTATGTTCTCATGTGCCCATTTTTGTATGACTGTCCCCATTTATATGGGTAATCTAATGTTTTAGTGTTTGAGACCTTCAAAAAAAGGCTAGTGAATTTGGCCATTGCTGCTAATATTCCTGTATTAGCTGGTGGCTGCAAAACCTCCCTTCAAAAAAGCTACCTGTGGGGCTGGATAACTATACTATACGACTTTTGCAGCTACCAAGCACACTTTACATTCAACTAATTTCGGAAAACATGTTTAATAGTGATACTTGGTCAGCCGGCATTTCAACTACCTCCAGTCATGGAGACAGTCCTAGTTAGCCTATGCGCAAACGCCTATATCACCCAGTTCATAAACTCACAAGATACATCTGTAAAATGGACTTACATTCTACTCTACATCAGCTGTACAAGCATAAGAAACACAACTATGATGACTTATTGCAGACACAAGTGATTGCAAAATGACTATTTTTTTTCAAGAGAAAAAATGTAAAGGTTGAAAAACATGATTTTTTTTTTTTACGAACACCATAATGCACAACGCAATCCGACAACCTGATCATCGATAATGTTTGCACAGGGGGCACTTCTCAGATCGTAAAGTGTATGAGCAGCTAATAAGATGGACAAATATTCCATAATTAAATGTGCTGTCAATTAATATTCATGGATTCTATGGATGAAGGGTGCACAATTCGGACTAAAATGCAATTTAAATGTCGGTTTCTATTGATAGAATTATTTTCCTTTAATCAATGTCACTGCACTATGCTTACTTTTGCTTGTGTATTTATTGTGTAGTATGAAATACAAAATACATTTTTGTACTGTATATTTTATACTATACATAAAGAATGCTGCCCTCACTTTCTCATCTGGTCATTTGTCCTCATCCTTACTCACCACTGTCCCTGAGCCCAGCATTTTCTCTTCCTCCTTTTTTGGCTGTCCCAATCTCTCTTCCCATAATCATTAATTCTTCCCAAATATCTTCTTAACGGAATGGGATTGAAATGCCAGCGGCTGCCCGACTGGATCAAGATCCCAACAGAGGCAGGTAAGTACCCTAACCTCCCCTGTCCCCCCCTAACCCTTACCCTCCCTTAGTGGTGCCAAACCCTAACCTCCCCCCTAGTGCCTAACCCCAACCTACCCTGGGGGGTGCCTAATCCTAACCCCCCTTCCCGCACCGTAAACCTAACCCTCCCTGGGGGAGTGCCTGACCCTAGCACCCCCGTTGGTGCCTAACCCTAACTCCCTCTTCCTGCTCCCTAAACCTAACCTTCCCGGGTGGTACCTAACCCTAACCTCTTCCTGGGGGTGCCTAACCCTAACCCTCCCCCCTACGGTTGCCTAACCCTAATCCCCCCCCCATCAAACCTTACCCTAACTCCGTTAGACTCCCTAATCCTAACCCTCCCCCCCGTGGCTAATGCTACTGGCACCCCGGACTTACCTTCATTCAGGATGTCTTCCTTGCCACTTTAGTAAATATACCCCCTAACTTTTTATTGTCTGAGGCTGCAACTAAAATGGTCCCCATCTTAAACCTTACAGAAACTAGTGCAATATTACCATTTTGTTTAACATTAGATTTCTTCCCACATAAATAAACCACTAATTCAGAAAATGGTAATGTGCAATTTTAAAATTGAAAATTGAAATTCAAGCTATTTCTCCTCAAATCTTGCTGGCTGAGAGAAGTTTTGCCTTATTAAAGTACTGTACTTCTTCTCCCTGCCGCTTACTAAGCAAAGCACTGCCTCTGTCACAGCTGCATGACTAAGGTGAAATTGAAATATTAAATATTTCTTCAAAGAAAATGCATTTATGTTGGAGATACTGCCAGTTACAAGAAGAGCTAGTGAATAGCTTATTGTATCTCTTCACAATTTAATAGAATTGTATCCGTTCACAAGTTGCAATGTGGTAAAGGTATTAGTATACATACAAACAGTAATGACACCTGCAAACATTTGGTAAGGAATATATATACAATATAATATTTGGGCTTCTGATATAGAAATCCTATAGTTAAATGTAAGAAATGATAAGTAAAATACAGTAGCTTACAATATATGTTTAGTCTATACAAATATATACATTCATTTAGTCTATACAAATATATTCACATTTCCCACCAAGTTCGGAAGGTAAAGCGTAATTTTTCACGGACAAAATGTCATCTTTCACAAACATCTTGTTATATATTATAAATCATTTTATTGATTAACAGTTATTCATATAGAGCACAAATATTCTGAATTATTTTAGTCATTCATTCCCTGCCCAAGTGGATCTTACAGTCTATATACCCTACTACATGTACACATACATATGCACTAGGGTTAATTTAGGAAATGTGATATGAAATCAGGGTACCCAGAGGAAACCCATACAAACTCCACACAGATAGTTCCTGGTCAAGAATTGAACCCAAGACCTCAATATATATAGTATATGTCTAGTTGGAAAAATCTGCTGGAGAAGCACTATCTGATCTCTGATTAATGTCAGATGACTAGACTGGTCCAGACTAGCCAAGTATATTAGCAACTTGGAAACTAATTCTGTCTGCTCTCTCGCTGACCATTAGGATCAGTCCATGTGTAACCATTTCAAGGCCATCATACCCTCACAGAACTTGAGATATTGTTTACATTTTGTGTGCAGTTGAGTACAAGCTGTTGACTACAAGTTTTTTTAATCAGCAAACAAGGCATAAAGATCATATATATTTAATTAAATTAATAAACCTTTAATTTTCATTTTAATGAACACTATAATGTTTCAATAAGTATTATTATACTAGATAACTTCAAGTATAAAACACTAAAAAAAAACATTATTAGTCATCACTGTCATGGAAATATAACACTAATATTACACTGATGACTATGTATGCAATTACACAATATTTTGTGGGGGAGTACTGTACGTATTGTTTCGTCATTGAGTGAGACTCAATGGTTTCTGGAGTGAATCCAGATATAATGATTTGTCATGAAAGGCCTATATAATAACATATGTTTTATTAGATGTGTTAGTCATAGCTTCATTATTCAAAGACATGATCATGTATATTTAATTAGGAAGTCAAAAAATGTAACTTAATATTTAAATATTAAGGAAGAATTACGAATGTGGTGCTGCTAACCTGTACGGCTTGTCTTCCAGGCCATCTTGACCTGCTGCCACTTTGTGTGACGGCATGACCATAATTGAATTGGGTACACCAGCTTTACCAACAAAATAAAAGAATAGAAATCTGCTCTAGAGCTGGTGTATAACATAGTTTACATAACTCAACTAGGATATTCACACAGTCTATTAAGCTGGATACACAACTGGCCAACAGGTTGGTCCTTCGCTCGACCCGCCTACCTATCTAACAATTGGTAAGTGCATACACACTTTTTCTTTACCAACTGAGGTATGTGGTCAGCAGAGCCATTTCGATATGCCCAACCAATTGTAATGTCATATTCAATGGCTGCTGAGACCGACATATCATGCTGTCAGCGGGTTACTTGTACAGATGGCCAAATGAAGGGCTATATTTACTAGATATATTGTCATCGGTTGTGCTACAGGGCCAATCAGATATGTCTGTGAATGATGTAATTCACAGACATGTGCACACTCACCGATGCACCATCCATATATATAGTTTGTCACTTAAACTAACGATATATCATTCAGGTGTGTACCCAGCATTACTGTAATCTTACTTATGGCATGTAGAGGCTAATTGGGCTAGATGGTTCAGTAGTAAACTTACTGCCACTACTTTAAACTAGATTATAGTAACTGGAGAACCATCATGTAGTTGGTAGCTCTCTGTATGTGGCTTCAATTAAGATAAAACCTTTAATCACTTGATAAGCTGTTTGCATCCTTTAGTCTGGTACTACTCATAATAGGACGGGATATTGCTATCCACCGCCTGCCTTTGCAGTATGGACAATGCAGCAATTTATAATCTAAGATACCTCTCTTAGGGGCATATGTATTAAACTGAAATTGCAGGAAATCCCCCGAAAACACCTGTTTTGGGGGGATACCCACAAAACCTAAGAATCCCCAACATTTAAGATGGAGGGACCGCATCTGACCACAAAGTAGCTCCTGTCATTTTCAGCCATCCCACATATATTTAAAGAAACACAAAATAATATAGTAAAATTCTACAAATAACCAGATATGTTTTTCTTTAACATCTGAGGTCTTGTATTGCATTTACAGTGTAGACATTACCTTTGATAAGTGTCTTTTTAGACTTTCATTAGTCATGCCTTTTGTCCAACCCAGAAATCCCTTAATCCCCTGTGGGAAAGTTGCATGAGAAAGTTTAGTGGCATTTTGATCAGAACCTTTCTATAGTCTTCTTTATTCTTGTACTTATTTTATGGCAAACATCAATGTGAAAGCGTAACTGCGTGCTGTGCGTTATTGCTGTAGGGTATGTTTTATTGCGTGATGTTTTTCTCTACTGTAATTTTCATTCTATTTAGCTAATGTTATTTTAGGCAATGATATATATGTGACAACAAAGTCTGCTAACATTTTTTGGTAGTGCTGCCTGTGAGCTTCCCATTCAGTCTAAAATGGTTATTAATAAATCATTGTTAGTTTGATTTTAAATTGTAGATATTTTCTTCTTGCAAATACAGGTATGCTATGTATTATCTTTTTATAGTAATTTCCATTTTATAATGACATCTGCATTAAACTGTCTTTTTTCAATTTCCTTCCTACTTAAATTCTCTGTACTCCTCACAGAGTGATTATTTCACTGCCCCAAGGAGAATCTGCCCCTGTGCACATCTGTGAAATGTTTTTTCTAATAATATACAGTATATTTTCTTTAATTTTCAGTAAGATGCACCACAACAGTGAAGTTATCCCCTTTTACAATGTAAAAATGAGGTTAGACTACAACACAACCACATTTTAATTTACCAACATGCTTTATCTGAATGTTAAGGTGTGGGAATAAAATTTAGGATGTCTTACATCTTGTACAGTCAGATATATTCTTGCCAGGTACACGTCTTTGTTGTCTGTCAGCTGAAGTAGCTACCTCACTAGTATTACCTGTCAGGACCTGAAAATATGGGAAAGAGGAAATATTTCTCTTTCGTGTTTATGTTGATTTCCTAACAGATGACAAACTGTCTTACAGGTGTAGGAATTTGCCTTATTTTCCTGACTAGCTAATAGGAACTATAGACTGTGTATTAATGCTTTAGCAAAAGTTCTTTTTCAGTTGTAAAATATGATAAACAATGGGTAACTTATTTTATTGTGGAAGATATCTTGCATTCATAAATAAGAATGCCCTTTTCTGTACAAAATATGCCTTATTTCATAGTAATAAATCTAATCAGTGTTGGAACTTAAAGTGGCCCAGGAAAAAATAATTAAATTAGCTTCCTGTAGGTGGAACCAAATCTACAGTGGACAGGACAAACTGAAAAATAGGTGGGTTTAAATTATATTTTCCTAGCAGTGTAAGAAAGAAAAAAAATTACATTGCTGGCTAACTGTATATAGAAGTTAGAGCATCCTCATATAATACAGGGAGCATCCTAGTGGTTTAATATACAATACAGAGAGCATGCTAGCTAATGCAACACAAAGCATAGAAATTCCTAATGATTGCCATTTAGTACAAAGAGCAGCTTAGTGACTACCTGTTATGAATCATACAATAGCACTTGATAAATTCTTAGTAGCAGAACCTTTGACTTTACCTAAAACAGGCACCTTTCCCATTTATATGCTTATTGGTACTTAGATGCCGCCAAGACTTGTGGATAGTAAGAACTATAGATGGCTATGCATCTTTGGGGCACTGCATGGGTAAAAGTACTTCTGTATGATCTCTCAGTATTATACAATTGGAATGGTAATTAGTAATGTGCTAATACCTACAGTGGTGAACAGGTCAGTGGGAGTCTACAGATAACAACACACTATAAACAAAATGAATATACTATTATATCCAAGGGATTATAGAGTGATTAGGTAATTGCGCTATACATAGTATACAAAATCTGATAAGGATAACATTATATCAAGATCCAAAAGGGTAAAGCAAAATACAAAGTCAATCAAATCCTAGGTCAGGGCAAGCGACAAACAACTTGGTTAAAAAAAACAATCAAAAGTCAAAACACGAGCAGATTAATACAACAGTATCCTGAGCAGGGAGGCACAACTGACTCTTAAGCTACAACCAGCAATGAGGCCTCATTGCCTATATAAACAACCATGACCCGATGAGATATTGCCTGAAGTAGATTAAGTGATGATAATAAATGTACAGCCATAACAGCTGCAGTGCATAATGAAGAGTATTATACAGTAACTCACAGTCCTGATTTTGCGCCCTTCTGCCAGGATTTGCATACCCACTCGATGTACTTGGCAGTGGCGTCACATGAAGGGTGTGGGGGGTGCGGGCCGCACCCGGGTGTCACCCGTCAAGGGGTGACACCAAGGTGCAGACTGACACTCCCCCACAGTGACAGGAGCTGGGTGCTGCATTGTAGTATTAAGAGCAGCACCCGGCTCCTGACACTATGAGGGAGCCGGCACTGCAACACAAGGCAGTCAGCAACCCCTGCACCCCCCAAGTGATATTAGGAACGGGACAACTGGGGATCGGGCCACGAGGCCACGCCCTGTCACACGAGGGCATGCCCTAATCACAAAGCCATGCCCCTTTTCGGGTCACGCACGGCTTCGCCATACAAACAATATCCCTTCCCGCATCGGACACCATGGGGAGGGATGCCACAGGTACTTGGAACACATAAAGCCACTTTCTACATGCTTTGGATGGATGCCCAGTTGGTCCAAGGCAAGTGAGGCTGATAGTCAGTGAATGGAACTCATAACTGGATGGTTAGGGCAAAGCTGGTCCATGACATGTTTAATAAGGTGGCTGGTCTTTAGGTGAAGGCCGACAATCAGGAAGAAGACATTATCGGGGTTAGCCCTGATCAGTTGGTGACAGGAACTGATCAACCAACAGTGCCACTACTACAGGAAGAAAAAGAAAATGCACAAATGACATCAACTGTCCCCTGGTCTGTCAACCTACCAGGAAATTTCCCAGTGAGACTGATGGCCAATCAGCCCCTGAATTTAAGATTTAGAGATATAAGTGAATTCAGAGAACTGGTGATCTTTATGTTGTAAGCTCTCATGAGTGTATGCTGTCATGAGCTAAGCTCCCTGCTCTCATGTGCTTTTCTTTCCCTTAGTTACACCATCATCTCATCCCCACTGCCAAGAGCAGCACCAAACCTTTGGTTTCAGCCAGCACTGCTTGTGTATGTATTATGACTGCTGATGTACTGTAACAATGTTTAGAAACCTTGTAGTTCATGTTCTGCAATGTTTTGTACTGTAAGTCTTTTCTCTTGTTGTATTGCTAATGTGCTTCAGAACCCTTCTGGCACCATACAAATAAAATATGATGATAATAGTAATAATAATAAAAATATAATAATTATAATAATAATAATAATAATAATAATAATAATATACTAACAATGTCATAAATTGTACAACTGAGGCAAATAAAGAGGAAAAACAGTGTGATTTATGTACTTTATCTAGGTTGAAAAACCATGAAGATTGCTGCACCATTCACTCAGCTTTCTCAAGAAACATAATTTCTTGCAGTATTCATTCCAAGTTGTCCATCCTAGCTTGTCGTTCTCCAGCGATGGGCTGGTAACCTCCTGCAACAGGTGAGAGCACAAAGGAAACTGTCTGACATGGCATCCGGTGTGATGCTAGTTGGAAGGAGAGGGCTTGTTTTATTAAACAATTTACTGGGAATTCCCCTTTAAGCCATAATCATGTTAATAAAGTATATGATAAAGCTTGAGCTATTGTAACCAAAATATGATATACCATTAATTTCTTATCAACATTGTCTGATGAAACAGAAATGTAAAAAAAAGCTATGAATGACAAATACCACAGAATGAACATCTGGTGAAGAAACTATAACACTGGTATCTTATTATAGACAGCTTTCAAAATGTATCCAATTACATAATGTGTCATAGGATTTTGTACCTAAGATAAGTGGCACATCTGGTAGTGATGTTGCAGATAAGGAGATAAAGGGCCTAATGTAATAGGGTGAGAGTTTAGAAAATGTGAGAGTTTAGAAGTAATCTCTCACATTGGTTGAGTTTTATCTTCTAAATGGGAAAACATCTGAATGAGACTTTAAATCTTGAGAGTTTTTTAGGTCTAAAAAAACATGCAAGTTCGCTCTGTTACTTTGTTTTTGGACTCTATTAAATTGGCAAAGTTTAAAAAGTGTCAGAAACTCTCACTTTTCTAAACTCTCACCCTATTACATTTGGCCCAAAGACTTTTTTGAGCTATGTGAGATAATCCCATAGTGAGGCTTTTACCAGTCCTAACATAATTCAACTAACTGCCTCTGTTTGCTTGGATAGCCATGCAAGAGTATCAGACTCCATCACCCAGTGACATAACTTCCATAGGCAACAGAGGCATTGACCTCCGGGAGCCATTTTCATGAGGCACACTGCAATGCAAAGAACATAGCAACAGCCGCTTCTGTGTAGTCTGCCTGGAATGCTAGAGAGAATTTGCCCAGATTACATGTTCATAGTCCAACCTTGGCTGCTAATTATTTTAATGTTAATTCCTGCCTTTGCTGAGCAGGTGTAATATAGTGCTGGTATGTTTTGGCTATATGTATCCACCTATGATGATGATTATGATTCTTCTTCTTCTTCTTCTTCTTCTTCTTATTATTATTATTTGTACCGCTTCCCTTCATTCGAGATGGCGGCTGTTGGGATTTCGGCGTGGGGCTAAAGATAGGCATCAGGATTTTGATGCATATCTTTAGTCCCGGGTTGGGCTTCCACTATAGGTATTCCGACGGCCAGCATTCCGGCCATCGGTAATCTAACTACATCCCTGCTAACAACTTTGCCACCGTCCTGCTCATAGAACTGAAAGGCTACCTACAGCCAACCAAGAAAGACAGTAAAAAATGTGGGATCATTGTTTTGAAGACAGCTATCAAGAATCATTATATCATAATTGTACAACAATATATTATTAAAATACATGTTGATTTTACAGTAAAGAACAAGCATTCAAATTATTACAGTATATGCAAAGGCACTCAGAGTAACTCACTCGATTGTTTAAAGACAGCTGACTTCACGGACATTCACAGACTAAGGGCAAAATTTACTAAGCAGTGGTTTGGCGGCGGCTTGATGGCGGGTTCTAAACCCCGGGGGCTTGGTGGCAGTTTTGCGTCCATTTCTAAATGACAGCACTGTTTTATTCTATTCTAAAATGTGTTTTAACTGCAGTTTTGCTGCAGTTTTGGCCTTAGTTTATTTGCGGATAGCAAAACCGCCGCCAAACCGCCGGGGTTTACAACCCGCCGCTTAGTAAATTTTGCCCAAAATATGTACCATGGGGCTAGTTCAGTTGCTTGTAAAGCAGATCCAATTGTGACCACTTTCCATGTTTGAAGCTAAATGCGATTTCCATTTGTCGTCATCATCGTCATTTGCATCAGCCCTATCTCTGGTGCAGGAGACCCGAGTGAAGTCTGACAGATTTCCGTATATGCTAATTACCCTCAATTCCATCAACACACTCAGGACACGGTCATGGCAAACTTATCCTGCCTCCGAACAAGTCACAACTGGAGGTACAACTGAGATGTGTGTGAGTTGCCATACATGCTATTAATTGCAAATGCAGATCACTATGAAAGCGCAGTTTGTTAAAAATTGCGAGATTCATCCGCAGACGTAATTGCGCCCAACTCTGAATCAGGCCAAATATGTCTATATTAATGATCATACAAAAATAGTTATACTTTCTATGGGCCCGAATCAGAGTTGTACGCTATTGTACAGTAGCTGCGTCTTTGGATGCAGCTATTGTGCAATGATATGTGAATGCCGCAGGAGGCATCGTGTGTAAATTGACGCCTCTTGCTGACTTCTGTGATCCACAGCTGCGTCCGAGGATGCAGCATCAGATAAATCTCGGTGATCATTGGTCATCTGAGTAACCTTCAGGTAACTAAGGATGGACGATGGTTTTACGCAGCTTTAGCCATTGCAACACTGTTTTCTGCAATGCTGCCTGACTCTGCCCCCGCTCCACCCCCAAACTGCCGCAGTCGCTGTAGTGTCTGAGCACTGCGAGCGAACAAGCAGAAGTAGATCTGCACATGTGAAATACAGATCCTGCGCATGCCCAGATCTTCTAACATTGAAGTTGCATGCACAATATTGGGTTGGCGTCCAACTCTGAATCAGGCCCAATAAGCATATTTGCTAATTCATTTGAGAAGCATAAGCTAATATTGTTATATGATGTTAAAGGTATTTTTTTTAAGAATGTTACTATAATAAATATTTTATTTTTATTGAAGATGCAAATCATCATTATACGTTTCTCTACTGCTTTATGTGTGAGAGATGTTTGTTTTAAAACCAGACAGTTTCAGAAAGTCATTAGTATAGCCAGCTAATGGTCCATTCAATATTTTCACACTCCTAGATAAATGAATTGACATGAGAAGAGGAAAGAATGTATTATGATTATATAGCTGCTTGATAGTCTGGATGAATGATATGTGATTAAACACACATCAAATGCTTAACTGGCAATAATTTTAAACATATTCTTGCATTGTGGAGCCAAAGATAATGTACTTCATTTGCAGCTCTGCCAAATTGCAAATTCTATGTTATATACAATGTGTTCAGCAAAAAAAGTATAGAAACATTTTTTTCCTTTACTGTAATAAGCTGATTCTTTAACATCCTTTCTGTCAGCTCATTTATGTAAAGGTCCTTTAATATGGTTTATGTTGGGACATTCAGTAAAACACTGCATAATGTCATTGGTATAAAGCTTTTCCTCTCGCTTCATCATTTTCATACATTTTTGGTCTTATAATAGAACAAATGTGCAGCACTTCAAAGCAATGTGGGCAGCACGGTTGGTGTAATGGTTAGCATTACTGCTTCCCTGCACTGAGGTTTGGTTTTGGGTTCAAGGCCCTAACTGTGAGGAGTTCTCCCCATGCTTGGTGGGTTTCCTCTGATACGTTAATTGGCTCCCGTCAAAAAGTAACCCTAGTCTACTGTACATGAGGTAAGCAATACAGAGTGTTAGATCCACTGGGTGGGGGCAGGGACTGATGTGAATGGCCAAATATTCTCTATTAAGTCCTGCAGAATATGTGTGCACTATGTAAAAAGCTGTTAATAAATAATTAGGCTAGGCTGGATTACACTACAAATTTTGATCTTGTCACAGATTGACAGAGCACATCTCCTGTCACCAATAGGATATAACTAGACATGTCATCGGCTAGTTTTACGACAGTCCATGTTGCATCAAGACTGTTAATGCCCAAACATCAGCTGAAGATTTGTTTTGATGAAGAGGATTGTTTATATCAAAGATTCAAAAAAGTCTAACAACCAATACTCAATTAGTACAGTGCAGCAGTGTAGAACTAACTACTGTGGGTACAGGGTTGCGTCAGCAATGAAGTTAGGAGGGCTTGGTAATTGCCCCTACCCTTTTGCTATGGAGCCCAGTGATGCTCTGTTCTTTCCCTGAGTGCAAACTAAAGAATAAAGGGAATTTATTAACCACAAACTTCAGTGTAAATGCTCTTTTATGAACTTAAATGCAGAAGCAAATTGTTATATAATATAATCTCTGATTTGTACATACTGTATGGTAACCTGACACAGTTTCCATGTCATTGCTAGATTGTCTAACATATTTTGAGGCATATTTACCAACAGTCGTTTCAGCAGATACACGCAAAACAAAACAAGTATCCCCAGGTTTTATGAAGGGAAACTGCAGCAGCTGTCTATGATATCTGCTGCAGTTCCTCCATTTTTGATTGCAAAAGCATTCCATACTCTTGTATGGGTTGCCAAATTGTGGATTTTACCATGCTCAGGAATACAAAGCATTCTGGAACTTGGCCTGGATGGCTAACGCCATCTTTAGATGGCCTTAAGCATTGTAGTATTATGGACTTCACTTGACACCATTTTCCTATAATCTCCGCATGCACCTTCAACAGACCGCGCATGTGCAATAGTGTGGACCGGGTCCAAACCCGAAAGTGAAGTGAGAGCATTAGCGATTACTTCTTACACATCGCATGTCTGGGCTATCAGAGCCCCTGTCTCTGCATGTGTTTTTTGGTAATTTCCAGCAATAGCTTTTTATTGCCAGGATAAGCTCCAATAATAAATTAGAAGGCTGGCAAAGCTAACAGTACTACTGCATAAGCTGTTATGGTCTATGTGTAGTCTACCTGCATCCCTTACCCAGTTTCTGATCTCACTATACGTACAGTGCATCTTTTTATGACACTTGCATTTACTGCATTCTCCCAAGATGAATGTTTGTATTGTAAACTGTAAACCATATAAATACTAGACAGACAACACATAGCACAATATTCACCTCAATAACGCATCTCCTTCCTGCCTCTTGCTGCTCCGCTGATGCGCTGCAAAGAAAAAGTGGTTGGGACCACCCCCCCCCAACCTGATGATACAGCCCAGAGCACCTAATAGCATTCCGGTATATGATATCTCAGTGATATCTCCTGCGTCATCTTTATGATGAATAGCCCCAATACTTCATTTATACAAAAGTAGTGAAAATTTTCACCTGCTTTTGTATAAATTAAGTGATGAATATTAAGTGATGACCCCATATTATTGGAAGAAAAGAGTCAGCTAGCTGTGACCACTAGGCAATCCAGGACCCCTAAAGCTGTACTACCTGTACTCCCGTAGTGGTGGCCCTGAAGTCTCTTCTTGAATTTTTGTTCTTACATGTAGAAAAACACCGGGGAGGGTGTCTATCCACAGCATTTTGGATTGCATGAGAACAGCTTTACTTAGATATTGAATAATAAACTAAATACTTTGCTTCATTATGGGAATATTTGCTGCCTTGGGCATGTTAACAGTTTGTATCTATTTAGTCATAGAAACAGCGCGTGTACTTATAAGTAATATATCCTCAGAGCAAAGACACACCTTGGTCTTGCTGTGAACAAGTGTCTATTAATGTACATATTTGCTTCATCTTTTGATGCATATTGGCAGTTAAACACTTACAAATCAAAATAATAATCCATTTTGCATTATGTACTGTATGTTATATCTACTATGTCAGAGTTTAGGGGTGGGCCTACAATGCAGAGAACTGAAGCAGCTATCACAGCAATGTTTGAAGGGCAGCAAACTGCATATTTTCACTTGTTACAGTGAAGTAAATGATAAAATGATTAAACTCACAATGCAGCCAGTGTTTCCCAACGGGGGTCCTCAAGTCACCATAAGGGTTACTGATAAAGGTTGTGTACAATATATCATTCCTGCCTTGAGGGCCCAGCAGTGGTAGAAATTATGTGGGTAACTCTGCTAACAGCTTGGAGCCCAATGGTGCCTAGCTGGATCCATCTATCAATGGCCACATGTGAGCCAAGGAATAGTAGAGGCAGATGACTACATGGCCCAGTTACTAGCTCTATTTTCTAACACGTACATCCCCAACTTTTGCCAAGAATGCATGCAGGAGAGCCAAGAAGCCATCACCCAAAAGGGACCAAGATTCTTCTCCATGGCCCTGGTCCCCCTAAGACTACAGATTGTATGGAAAGCTGAGTAAAGATGACCGAATTAGTGCCGCAGTCATTTTGATTTAATCATCTGTGCTCGTGTGTGTGTGTGTGTGTCCTTAAAACCTGGACCTGTACTAATATTAATGTTAGCTGCAGAAGGGATGAGAATATTGCAAAACAGCAGGTCCACCCTGGCTAATACTATGGCTATAACCAAATTAATATTTTTCAAGTTATTCTAATCCCAGATATGAATACGTCTACTGCTTGTCAGCAAGAGAAGTCCATGCAAACTTAAAACTATTACTTAGTTTCTTAGTGGCGTATACTGCAGTGTCAGAGGCAGTTGAGCTCAGTAATCTAATCAATTACTTTTTAGAGATTAGACAGAATAAAATAACTAAATGCAAAGTCATTGTAATACATAAATATTTAGCCAACATTGTTCTGTTATCGCCATCTAAGGATAGCAATAACAGCAGAAAATCAGTAGTTCTAAAGTATGTTTTTCTTTACTAATATTTATAATCTTTTTTAAAAAATTTCATTTTTTCTCCATCAAGTTGAAATCCAATAGCAATTGTGAACCTGCCCTCAGACTGGACCAGCGAGGCAAGTTTACCCTTACCGCTCAAGGCCAGTATTGCCTGGGCAGCTAAGTAACCCAATATTTTATTGCGGTGATAAGTGATTTTTATTGTTATGATCCCAATTTATAGTGGGATATATAGTTTTCTCTTAGTGCACAGTCACTTTGCACTTATCTATTGATATAAATCTCTGTGCTAATATACAACCAGTAGGCGCCGGCAACCTTTCATCTTTTCCAAACTTTATATTTTTTTTATTTATTCTAAACAAACACATTTGTCTACATGTGCCAACATATATTATTGTATTGTGTGTAGTACATTTTCCAATTTCAATTGCTTTATTTATATCCAAAATAAGTGCTATTCTCATAGCCTGACTCTGAAAAATAAAAGTCAGACAGATGCATATGCTGCATTACAAGTTAACCTCTTGGTTGTATTTTGTGATAAATTAATTTAGTTGGCATTCACATAGAAGTTGAACAAGTTTTAGCAAGCTATAAATCACTGGGGTGGTACATCTTAAAACATTTGTTTGTAAGTAGTTAATCTTGCCAATACAGAATTAACTTTAATCCAATTCATCCAATAGATACTATTGACAGATAGATAGATAGATAGATAGATAGATAGATAGATAGATAGATAGATAGATAGATAGATAGATAGATAGATAGATAGATAGATAGATAGAGATAAATCAAAACAATAAAATATACTGTATATTTTATATGTGTATCTGCAACTCTCAGTGGCAATTTTCTCAGCAAGCAGAGATGTAAGGATGGGGCAGGGGGCCTTTGTAAAATTGTTAAGCAGCCCCCATGTTTGCCACTCCCCAGTTACACGCCACTTATAAAGTCACACCCATCTGAGACCAGCTCCAGCCAAATGACAACACTTGAAAGGTTTTTCCCACCTTGAGGCATGTGGGATTATCATCCTCCCCAGGCCACAATTTCATGTTTGCATGATCCAGGTGCACAGACATGTACTGTATAATATATGGTGTAGGCAGGAGGAGCTGTGGAGATATTAGCAGGAGAGTGAGGGAGTGCCATGGTATCTCAAGTCAGCTGCTGGCTGTCATTTCAAGCAGACATCTGATATTATCTCCTTTATCCATGTTGCTAAAGCTACCCCTCCTCCAGCAGTACTTCAGTGGGAGTCCCAAAAGCTACAGTGTGCTTACTGGGGTCCTCTGCTGGGAACTTTTGTAATGCCTGGCTGTTCCCAACAGGTTTCCACCTACCTGCCAGAAATGCAGCTTTTTATAATTTGTCTATTATTTTAAAAATAATACATCTGTAAAGACAATGCACCATCATTTTTTTATTTTAGTGTATGTCTGATATTGTTTTGCTGTGATAGTAGAATAAGAACAAAAACCATTTGTTTTGAGCATTTCTTTGTGTAAGGTCAGAGATGACTGCTGGCAGTGTAGTATTGCCTGGTAATGTACAGTATTGTGGGGAAGTCTCTGATGCAGTTTTATCTAAACCCTAATTTGCTGTATACTGTAGTTAATTGTAAGACCAGGACCAGTTGTATATTATATATTATTCCAGACTCCAAGCGTGTTGCATGTGCAAAATTCTAATGGCAGAGTTGGATGTGATAAAAAAACAGTTGTCCTTTGTCTTGTGTGTGATGAATGAAATCTGATTCATTCTATTTTTCATAGCGTTGGAGCATCGGGGTATGTTACTGACATGGTATTTATGTGTTTTCATTCATAAAAACTGTGATTCATCACAGAAAAATGGAGACTGCTGATCTGCTTCCCACCTATTTGGCATTGCAGTGGTTTGGTTCCGACCATTTGACTGAATTCTTGAGAAACAGTTTACCAATGTTACTATTAGAAAAGGAGGAAACAAATTTAAAAAGGGAAAACAACATACATCAGCACACCTGTCACCTTTTTAATGCTTCCACCTCGGGATATTTCAAACAGTTGTCACTATTCAAGCTGGGTACACACCTTTGCGATCACTTTTTCAGTTCAATGTTTCAATTAACTTCACTCCCGTTTGGAGGTCCCGACCACAGTGCTGATACACATATACAGTACACACCTATACAATCATACTTGCAACCTTCAATCTCTGTCTGCCTAAAACATCAAAAGAAAAGATTGTACCACCGTATACACACTCTCCCAATTTCAGGCTGCTCCTGGAGGATGCATCTCAAGGACGCTCGCAAGAACTGTTGAAAGCACGTACACACTTTTTGTCCAATATGGCATTGTCAGAATGGCTCAATATTAAACAGCCACAAGATTCGATCTTTTGATGTGACCTGTTCTCACCCGACAAAACATGATCGAAGGTGGGTACGTTAATATTGCATGAACAAGTCGAAATCAAAACAATGACCCAACAATTGTACCCAGCTTTATTCCTATCTTCTAGACTTTAAAAAAATAATATAGATACACATTATGTATACATTATGACCCCAATTTTTTTGTAATATATACAGGTATATATATATATATATATATATATATATAAAATATATATATATATATATATATATATATATATATATATAGCAACAGAACCAAAAAGTTTACCCTTCAGGATAAACCAAAGAACCAGCACACCACCATGTATGTATCAAACAAGCATATTTAATAGAAAAAACTTGATAAAAAAGCCATCATCAAAAAACTTTTGTCATAAAGTACTCATCCATAACTGGAAGCTGCAGTAGGAATATTATACTCCTACTGCAGCTTCCAGTTATGGATGAGTACTTTATGACAAAAATTTTTTGATGATGGCTTTTTTATCAAGTTTTTTCTATTAAATATGCTTGTTTGATACATACATGGTGGTGTGCTGGTTCCTTGGTTTATCCTGAAGGGTAAACTTTTTGGTTCTGTTGCTGGACTTACGATTACCTGGCACCCACCTATATATATTTATAAGTGTGTGCGTTCTGAAACTTGGATATATATATATATATATACAGTATATATATTGTGACAGGATCACCAGAGGTGGCGATAGTGAGCCATGGATTCTGTGTGGGGCTGGAGGGATCTGCCCACACAGGGAACTTAGGACAGGTATTAGCTCACCTAATGGCTGCACAGTGGATTCAGTCCAGGGAGGACTGGGACTGAGCCGTGTGAATGTGAGTAGGCCGAAGCCTATGTTAACTACAAGGAAGCAGACCAGACTGTGAGGCTGGGCAGCCAGCCTGCTAAAGACCAGGCCGGAGCCTGTGTCAGGACAGCTGACAATTGAGAAGCCAGAGGCCAAGCCAGGCCAGGCTAATTATCCCAGTGTTACTCTGCAGGAGGCAGAGAGAGACTTCGGAATATGTTTGCAGTCTAGCTGCCCAAGGTTAGTCAGGGGCAAAGAAGTGAGTCAGTGCCCTGATGGGCGTTTATTGTTTTATTTCCTGATCATGCTGACATTAAAGCATTATTTCATTTATTTTACCTGCGTGGACCCTCACTTGAGCACTAAACACTGCACCACTGACACCCATTTACCGAGCTAAGGGCCTGATTCAGACCCGCTCGCAAGCGCTATGCGCTCGCAAGCGGGTCGATGGTTGTGCATTGCGCACGTGCACAAGCCCCGTAGTGAGTGAGAAATTCACTCGCTCCGGGGCTCACTACAAACAGGGCGGCTATCGATGTTGATCGACAGCTCACCCCGTTTTGTAGGCGTGGTGGGGGGTGGCTCGACACAAGGAGGCGTTCCTGAAGGAATGCCTGCCGTTTGTGGGTGGCCCTACTGACATCACCAGTGATGTCAGTACTAAGCTTCTGACTCTATTAGAGCCGGAAGCTCACTGGGGCTTGCGGAGGACCACAAGGGTCTCGTTGCAAACCCGATGGTCGTGACCATCGCGACCATAACCTGTCCACTCGCAAAAGCTGTGGGTGATCACCCACAGCTTAGCGAGCGGCCATGAGGCCAGCTTTCAAAAAAAAAAGTGGCCGCCCAGATTCAGAGCGAGCGCTCGCTTTTTTTTTCTGAATCATTGTCTAATTGCCCCAAGTCATCACTATATATATATATATATATATATATATATATATATATATATGTATATATATATATATAAAATCTGTGCATGATAGGAACTGTGCAGCATAAACTTCTCTGCATATAGTATAGTACCACATACCACATATTATCATGGTGTACTCGTCTCTTCCTCTGCAAAGTCTCTAGACATTATTGGGTAGTGTGGCAACTTGTGCTGTTGTGCCCACATAGTGCCCCGATTATAATAATTTTTCTCACTTCTTTAAAAACTAGTGTAGAATATTGTTTCATTACCTGTCACATTCCAGGAGCCTGCTTGATCCTTTAATGCTCATTTGATGGTGGCCCCTCCCTAATGCCACTGGCAGCAAGCAGATTTGAAGGTGGAGAATCATAGTACATATATAAGCATTTCTGTTTTCATTTCTGGAGTAGTATGATTTATAGATCATTTTATGTAAAATTTGAATGTTTTCCGGCCCTTTAGAAATAATGACCTAAGTCTTCTATTCACTCCGGGCTAATCAGTAGTTATATAAAAGATAAGAAGTATGTCTAAGTTCAGTTAATCTGCCTTCATGTGCACAGTTGTAAGCAGAGTTTAGAGAGCCAAAAGGCACGGAACACAGTCATCCTGGCTTTGATATACTGTGTATTCATTATCTCTACTGTACACATGTTGTTGGAAAAACATGCACTGTGAGCCTCTGTCAATAGCTCTATTAGTGTTTTCCCAGCTATTAAAGTTATATTTTCAATGCAGTCCTTGGTCTGAAGTTTACCTTTGCAAACAGGTTGACACGTGTTTAGTATGAGAGCCAGCAGTGTACTTTGTGCTCAATTCATATTGCAAACAAGAATTTGATCTCAGGCAGGTCATCAAACACAAAACATATTTATCTTTTTCTGTTTCGCAAGATAAAAATAGTAAAACTATAAAACCTTTACTGGCATACCAGTAATCAACATACAGTAAGTTCTGTTCAGAAGGGTACAATGTGTTAATTTTGCATTTTTGTGACAATGAAACTTGAAATGAATACAGAAGAAGATGATAGCTTGCCCTCACCTGTGTATCTCTGCTTACATCCAGTATAATAGAAATATGAGGTATTAATATCATGTTTTGGTCAAGGCATGTATGCTTGCGTGCACTGTAAAGGCTAATTTCCTTTAGTTACGTGAGGTTACCAATCAGATTTGTTTTTGTTTTGTTTTTTTAACTAAAGTTCACTGTACCTGTGCAAATGAGGAAACTGGAATGAGACAAAAAAACTTATAACTAGTATCACAGTCAAATAACTCTTCATATTTAATAGGTTATTATTTGCTAGTTATTTCTTAACATTAATAAATATGAAAACAGCATACTCTGCATGGCTTCATTATTTGATACAAATGCAATAATCAAACAATCAATAAGATAGTAATCACCTATTTAGTGCACATTGGATGCAACTTCATATCCTAGAGCAGTGGTTCTCAAACTCGTTCCTCAAGACCCCACACAGTTCACGTTTTGCTGGTCACCCAGCAGGTGCACAGGTGTATTCATTACTCACTGACACATTTAAAAAGATCCACAGATGGAGATAATTATTTAACTTGTGGTTCTGTGAGGAGACCTGGAAAACATGCACTGTTTGGGGTCCTGAGGACCGAGTTTGAGAACCTGTGTCCTAGAGGATTATCAGTGCTCTGTTCAAACTAGTATAAAAGTAAAAAAATAAAATTCACACAAAGGCCCTTCTATCTAACCAGCCATCAATCTTAAATAAGCAGTAGTATGTTCAGCCCTTGTTGAAATGGAAACCAATTGAATAAAGGGCCTGATTCAGAGATTTCCGCAATGCTGATATTTACGTAGATTGGGTGATTGTTTGCAATAGCGCATGCATATAAGTCGCACTGCGCATGCACAGCGATCGCATTGCAATTATGGACGAATGGAGTAATCCATCGCAAAGTGAGTGACAGGTAGTCACTGTTTGTGGATAGTAACAGGGGGGTGGTCAGAAAAACGCAGGCGTGTCTGTCCGTTTGAACACCGCTTCATGGGCGTGCATAAATTAGCCACTCAGATCTCCTACGCAGCACGAGAGCCCTCTGCGTGTCAGGAGAGCTGACGAGTGTGCGGCTGGTCAAGGGCAAGATGGCCGCTTGTTGTGTGTTGATGTTATCGATATTTATGCAGGCAAGCGCCGTCGTACTCAAATAAGAAGGCAGCAGTGGGTGTCCTTATGCTCAGGGGATCATTGGGACCATTGGCATATTTTCGCTGCTGTGTTCCGTACGAAACCGTAGCTGCAATTACATTACCGTCTATCTCTGAATCAGGCCCAAAGTTTGATAGTTGTTTTTGAAGATGTGGTCCATAAAAATAAATAAGAAATTAAATATAGTGTTAAGAATAAATAAATATCAGCCCAAAGGAGAACCGAATAGATGACAGCACACCACTCCCCTAAAGCTAAGTGACATTGTAGTGCCCTAAATACTGATAAGTCACCAAGTAAGAAAAACACCACAACATCAAACAAACAACACAACTGACAACAAGTACAGTGTCCCTTATGTGCATTTAGATGGAACTTTTTTTATTCCAATTTTCAAAACTTCTTAATACACTCAATCCCACTCGATATTGTATTATACAGGAAAGAATATAAAGTAAGCGCTACATAGTACAGGTTATCTTCACTTTTAATAAACACATATTGCACAAATAAAATAATAAATAATTACATAAAATTATTTTATAAAAATCCTTAAACACTGTAGCAGCAGTGTCTCATACATTGAAATGTTACATTTTAGGTGGTATCAAGCCTCGGTGAGAGATAAAGTACCAACCAATCAGCTCATAACTGTAATTTTCTGTTTGATAGAAGTTAGAAGTTTATTGGTTGGTAATTTATCCCTCTCTACTGTGTCTCTCTCTCCAAGGCTTGATACATCAGTAAACCAGATCGTCATTCAGTAAACTGGAAAACACTGGGGCATATTCAATTTGGAGCGAAAAGTCCTTTGCCGGACCTTTCACTGTCATCAGAGGTTTTGCCATTGAAAAGTTAACGTGCGCATCCTCTCGCATCCCCGTATTGAATTCCAAATCGGCGAAAACGAAATTGGCAAAAAGTCCTGATGTTTTTGGGGAAATCAGCCTGACACCCCCCAAAAGATGCTCTGATAAGGGGGTTCACTATGGGTACCCCTGATTAGCCCTGCTAAAGGTATTTGGGGGTCTTTAAATGGTCTCAATAGGAGCTATTTAGCGTCTTTAGGAGAGTGTTGAAGAATAGTATTTAGCAACTTTTTTTGGCCAAAATAAGTAGTCCCATCAAATTTGGGGTGCATGAAAATCCGTGCAAGCATATTTAAAAATCAAGCATTAAAAAGGCGCCAAAAACGTACATTCAGCAAGCACCTGCAATCAAAAAAACACCTCCCCCATACTTGCAGACCCCCCAAAGGCTATTTCGCAATTTTTTTTAAATTGTACCCCCACTTTGAATTTTTTCATCCACATTTTTAAAGTGATTTTTTGGGGTGTCCCTTGTGTTTTTTTAAGCCTTTTTTTACGCAGTTTGCATCAAGGGGTGTGTACGAAGGGTACAGAGTGGTTTCCGCACCTCTGCACCCCAAAACCGCAATTCTGCACTTTTTTCCGCCGGGTATTCATAGGCAAAACTTTTTCACCTATTACATTGCATTGCGTTTCGTACCGGTGAAAACACGCTAAAATTGAATACAGGGATAAGTGAAATCAGCAAAGATGACATCATCGGTGAAAAAGTTTCGCAGAGAAAGGCTTTTCGCTCCAAATTGAATATGGCCCACTGTCTGAAGCTTTTACTTCTTAATGGACACAGTAGGATAGGCACCTCTTCCCCGACGTGTTTTGACCAATCAGGCATTATCAATCCTATCTTCCTTCCTTTTTTACCACGAGTAACCAATTAAAGAAAAGTGTTCCCAAATTAGTGCACGGACCCAACACTATACACAATACTTGTATAATATCCATAAAAAAACTATAATCCATATAAAATTTAATCCACATATTAAAGCATCCAAATGGGGGGATTACAGGCACTATTTGCTGTTAGGAGAATTTCATGGCTTCATTTTCTATGCAACAAAAACTTACAGGCGTAAATTTACTAATGTCAGAGTTATTAGGAGATGTTGCCTATAGCAACCAATCCCGACAGCGGAGTGCCGGCTAGGGAGTTATGATAGGCATCGAAATACCTACACCTATCATAATCCCGATGCCAGAACACCATCCCGAACAAAGGTAAGTCCAGGGCGCTCTTAGCGTTAGCCACACGGGGGGGTGGGAGTGGGGGGGAGGGTTAGGATGAGGGAGTGTAGTGGGGTTAGGGTTAGGCTTGGGGGGGAGATCAGGGTTAGGCACCCCTAGGGGGGAAGGTTAGAGTTAGGCACCCCCAGGGAGAGGTTCAGGTTAGGCACCACCCCGGAAGGGTTAGGTTTAGGGAGCGGTAAGGTAGTGGTTATGGTTAGGCATCCCTGGGGGTAGGTTAGGGTTAGGCACTGAGGGGGGGTAAGGTTAGGCACCACTAAGGGAGGGTTAGAGGGGGAAGGCAGGGGAGGTTAGGGTTAGCCAATTGGTATTAGAAGTGGCCTTGGGGCTAATGTCAGAGGAGCTAATGAGCTGCTTTAAATTTTGACTTCTTTTATAACTGAATAATGGCACATTCTGGCAACATTTACCTATACTGGGATCAGTAGAGATAATGTGCCAGTGTTTCAGGATAGATTTGCGTAAAAATCCTGAAGTAATGGAGTAGGTGCTACAGAACACCATCCTCTCCTTTTTCTCCTCTTGCCAGTCATAATTCATAAGTTCATCTCTCTTTAATTTTAGACATTTGTCCTCACTATGTATATAGCCTCTTTCAATAAAGTTATTTGTCATATTCTTTAAAGTTCACAGCAATTTAAAACAGCTAATTAGCTCCTCTGATATTAGCCCCAAGGCCACTGCTAATACCAATTGGCTTACACTACAGAAGGGGGCGTTTAAATGTTCTGGATGCGTCAACTGCATACATCTGATTACCGTTGGTACTTTTTTGCACCCGAAAACCTGTAAAGAGTACAGATTGGGATTTCGCATGACATGTAAAACAAAATACGTGGTATATGCGATTGTTTCTCCCTGCCAGTTGCTTTATATTGGAAAAACTATACACATGCTGAAGGAAAGGATTGCTATGCATAGATCGTCGATTAAAAAAGCCTTCACCAAAATTGAACCTACTACTCCACCAGTAGCTAGGCATTTTGCCAATTGTGGTCACAAGCTTAAAGAATTTAAGTTCATGCCTATCGATCAAGTCCCTCCATCAAATAGAGGAGGGGATCGGCATAAACTATTATTAAAACATGAATGTCATTGGATTTATGAACTTGAAAGTATGACACCGCTGAGACTTAATGAGGAATTCAGCTTGTTGGCATTTTTGTAATAATATTTTTTGTTTATTTTGGAGCTCTGTAGGGTTAATTTTGTGTGGGTATAGTTCCTTATGGTTATTAGTCACCCAAAGTGGTATATGTGTCTATTACCCATTAATTTTCTTTGTGGGATATATGTTATTCTAGTAACTGATTAAGTTTTATGTTTCAGTCTGGGTTTGATTATGGTGTCTGGTTAGACGCTGTTAGCGTCTTGTTGCCATGGCATCCGCCGGAGTTTCCGGCTTGGCGTGTGTCTCTGGATTCTCTTCCGCATGTGGTGTGTGCACCAGGGATCCGCCGGTGGATGGGACTTCCGGTCCGGCGACACTGGTTTGCACCGCACGGCGGGGATGAGTGGAGCTCACGTGGGACCGGACACAGGTGGATTGCGGTATGGTAAGTGTGTAGGTGTGCACATCCTGTGCTATTTGGGTGTAAATATCAGTCAGCCATAGTGGGGCTTGCTGCCTCTTGATAACGGGATTACCGAAACAGCTGTCGGGGTACAGCACTGCCTTCTAATATGCTCAGGTGCACGGACATCACGCTGTGATACCCTGTCTGATGCTAAGTATCATATTTTTATTGAGCTGTTTAAGATATTTATATTGACTTCTTTAAGGCACATTAAAACTTTTTATTACCTTTTTGCATTAGCATGGAGTGCTGGTCTGTCTCTATCTACAGAGAACACGTTTATATATATGTATATATATATATATATATATATGTATATACACAGTATATATATATATATATATATATATGTATATTTATATATATATATCACAGACTCCAAAAGTGCGGCACTCAGGGTATGACAAAAACAAACCAATAGTCAATGTCTTTTCAACGTTTCAATCTTATTCAGATTTTCATCAGGAAATGAATAGTACAAAAACGACACCTTACCTTATACCCCTCACCCAGCAAGTGCATGTATGTGCAATCCGAGCCAGCGTAGACGGCAGGGACGCACAGAGATGACGTCACCAGCGTATCAATGCTGTGCACATCAGTGACAAAACCCGGTTACCCAGGCAACCCATTATACAATGCAGACACTGAAGACAAATATAAAAAGATAATATTAACTGACAGAACATTAAACGATCCAAGTGTAAGGCATACTATGCAGTATAAAGAATATATAAATAGAAAACATATAATAATGCAATACATCTTAAGTTATCTTAGTCCTTATTAAAGCATACAGGAAGGCCGCACTACCAAGTGTGTATAATGAAGCAACTTAATCCCTATTTAAACATGAAAGTGGTAAAACTTCATTGAGTCCTTTAGGGGATATGATATCTAAAAAATGAATCCAAAAAGCCTCTTTTCTCAAAAGAATTCTGTTCCTATCACCACCTCTTTTAAGAGGCGGTATGTGGTCTATCATCCTGTATTTCAGGCTAGCCAGATTATGTCCAGCTGCAAGAAAGTGGCGAGCCACTGGTTGATCGCTACAACCCTTATTTAATGCAGTTCTAATCGCAGATCTATGTACCCCCATTCTTTCTTTAAACTTTCTAGAGGTCTTACCAATGTAGGTAAGACCACATGGGCACACAATTTGATAAATAACAAAAGAAGACTCACAAGTAAGATGATGTCTAATCTGGAGTTTTTTCCCAGAACGGGGGTGAAAAAAAAAATCTCCCGTCAGCATGTGTCTACATGTTACACATGCACAACTGAAGCATCCACATTTTTTAGATGGTAAAAAATGTCTGGGAGTACTGATGCCTCTACCAGTGATGTCAGTTTTCACAAGCAAGTCCCTCAAGTTCCTCCCACGAGATTAGCAGGGACGTAAAACCTGATCCTGAAGTTTTAAATCATTATCAGTCTGGACCAAGTGCCATAATTTTTTACTGATATGATTGATCTGAGGGGACAGGGTATTAAACTGAGTAACCCACGTAAATTTTTTGCTAGACTCTGCCTGAATTTTTCTACACAAAAAATCACTCTGTTCAAATAGCAAGACCTTATGTTTAAGTTGCAATAAATACTTCAAATCATAGCCCCTGACCAAGAAGCGTTTGATTAAGTCATCAATCTGTTGTTCAGCCATCCCCCTATCACTATTGATCCTCCGAATATGAATCATTTGTGAATAGGGGATCCCCAATTTTAACCCCCTGGGATGACAACTACTACCATGTAAAAAAGTGTTACGATCTGTAATTTTGCGATATACGGTAGTACCAATCACAGAATCTCTAAGACCAATTTTTACATCTAGAAATTCAATTTCCTCACAATGACATTTGTACGTCAGTTTAACAGGACAATCAGAGATATTATGAAAATCAAAAATAGCTTTAAGATCATCAATGGGACCAATCCAAATCAAGAATAAACCATCAATAAATCTCTTATAAAAGATTATTCTTGATGCAACTGCATGGTTATTAAAAAGCAATTGTTGTTCCACATCAAACATATACGTATTTGCATATGTCGGTGCCACCGACGATCCCATGGCACACCCCTTGGTTTGAAGATAGTAATCACCATCAAAAAGGAAGAAGTTACGCGTAAGTATAAGTTCCAAAAGTTTCAATATGATCTCAATAAAACTAGGATCCAATGTCCCTTTACTAGTAAGTAATCTACCTACAGCGGAAACACCCTCTTTATGGGGGATGACAGTATATAGACTGGTGACATCTGCCGTTACAAGCCATGTTTCGCCTGATGGGATCACCAAATCTTTAAGCAGTTGAAGTAGCGTAGTTGTATCAAGAAGAAAAGTGGGGTGGTCCAAAATCAATGGTTGAAGAATGGAATCAAGAAAAATTGATGTAGGTTGTAGCAGTGATTTCCGGGCCGAGATTATCGGTCTCCCCGGTGGTGGGTTTAACCCCTAATGTATTTTAGGGAGGGTATACAGAATAGGTGTCAAAGGGAACTGAGGTTCTGAGGAACTGAGGTGGCACCGACATATGCAAATACGTATATGTTTGATGTGGAACAACAATTGCTTTTTAATAACCATGCAGTTGCATCAAGAATAATCTTTTATAAGAGATTTATTGACGATTTATTCTTGATTTGGATTGGTCCCATTGATGATGTTAAAGCTATTTTTGATTGTCATAATATCTCTGATTGTCCTGTTAAACTGACGTACAAATGTCATTGTGAGGAAATTGAATTTCTAGATGTAAAAATTGGTCTTAGAGACTCTGTGATTGGTACTACCGTATATCGCAAAATTACAGATCGTAACACTTTTTTACATGGTAGTAGTTGTCATCCCAGGGGGATAAAATTGGGGATCCCCTATTCACAAATGATTCGTATTCGGAGAATCAATAGTGATAGGGGGATGGCTGAACAACAGATTGATGACTTAATCAAACGCTTCTTGGTCAGGGGCTATGATTTGAAGTATTTATTGCAACTTAAACATAAGGTCTTGCTATTTGAACAGAGTGATCTTTTGTGTAGAAAAATTCAGGCAGAGTCTAGCAATAAATTTACGTGGGTTACTCAGTTTAATACCCTGTCCCCTCAGATCAATCATATCAGTAAAAAATTATGGCACTTGGTCCAGACTGATAATGATTTAAAACTTCAGGATCAGGTTTTACGTCCCTGCTACTCTCGTGGGAGGAACCTGAGGGACTTGCTTGTGAAAACTGACATCACTGGTAGAGGCATCAGTACTCCCAGACATTTTTTACCATCTAAAAAATGTGGATGCTTCAGTTGTGCATGTGTAACATGTAGACACATGCTGACGGGAGATTTTTTTTATCACCCCCGTTCTGGGAAAAAACTCCAGATTAGACATCATCTTACTTGTGAGTCTTCTTTTGTTATTTATCAAATTGTGTGCCCATGTGGTCTTACCTACATTGGTAAGACCTCTAGTAAGTTTAAAGAAAGAATGGGGGTACATAGATCTGCGATTAGAACTGCATTAAATAAGGGTTGTAGCGATCAACCAGTGGCTCACCACTCTCTTGCAGCTGGACATAATCTGGCTAGCCTGAAATACAGGATGATAGACCACATACCGCCTCTTAAAAGAGGTGGTGATAGGAACAGAATTCTTTTGAGAAAAGAGGCTTTTTGGATTCATTTTTTAGATGTCATATCCCCTAAAGGACTCAATGAAGTTTTACCACTTTCATGTTTAAATAGGGATTAAGTTGCTTCATTATACACACTTGGTAGTGCGGCCTTCCTGTATGCTTTAATAAGCACTAAGATAACTTAAGATGTATTGCATTATTATATGTTTTCTATTTAAATATTCTTTATACTGCATAGTATGCCTTACACTTGGATCGTTTAATGTTCTGTCAGTTAATATTGTCTTTTTATATTTGTCTTCAGTGTCTGCATTGTATAATGGGTTGCCTGGGTAACCAGGTTTTGTCACTGATGTGCACAGCATTGATACGCTGGTGACGTCATCTCTGTGCGTCCCTGCCATCTACGCTGGCTCGGATTGCACATACATGCACTTGCTGGGTGAGGGGTATAAGGTAAGGTGTCATTTTTGTACTATTCATTTCCTGATGAAAATCTGAATAAGATTGAAACGTTGAAAAGACATTGACTATTGGTTTGTTTTTGTCATACCCTGAGTGCCGCACTTTTGGAGTCTGTGATTATTATTTATCTGTGGAGGCACCGGGTGCAGCTATTTGTGTGATTACTGAGTGCCGGACCAATTGTGGCATATATATATATATATATATATATATATACAACAGTGTCAGGGGTGTAACTAGAACTTTTTGGGGCCCATTGCAACATTTTTAAGCCCCCCCCCTGACTTAGGTCTTACACAATGCCCACAGTAGTAGTTCCCCTAAAACACTAAATGCACACTTGTAATGGTTCTCCTTATGCAATACCCCCAGCAGTAATAATGCCCCTAAAAGTAATGCCCCCTATAGTAATGCCCCCAGTTGTAATGCCCCCAGTAGTAAAGGCCTCTGTAGTGCCCCTGTAGTAAGGCCCCTGTAGTGCCCCCATATGATGCCCCCAGTAGTAAGCCCCTGTAGTGCAACCAGTAGTAAGGCCCCTGTAGTGCCCCCAATAGTAAGGCCCTGTAGTGCAACCAGTAGTAAGGCCCCTGTAGTGCCCCCAATAGTAAGGCCCTGTAGTGCGTCCCCTGTAATGCCCCCTGTAGTGCCACCAGTAGTGCGGCCCCTGTAATGCCCCTTGTAGTGCCCCCAGTAGTGTACCCCCTGTAGTGCCCCCAGTAATGCAGCCCCTGTAATGCCCCCTATAGTGCCCTCAGTAATGCAGCCCCTGTAATTCCCCTATAGTGCGGCCCCTGTAATGCCCCCCGTAGTGCCCCCAGTAGTGTGGCCCCTGTAATGCCCCCTGTAGTGCCCTCAATAGTGCGGTCCCTGTAATGCCCCCTGTAGTGCCCCCAATAGTACGGCCCCTGTAATGCTCCCTGTAATGCCCCCAGTAGTGCAGCCCCTGTAGTGCCCCCAGTAGTGCGGCCCCTGTAATGCCCCCAATAGTGCGGCTCCTGTAATGCCTCTTGTAGTGCCCCCAGTAATGCACTCGCACACACACAAATACACACACACATAAATAAAAACACAACACTTACCTTAAACCCCGCACCAGTGCCTGCTGCCGTCCGTCCCCGGCGCCTGCTCCTCGGAACTATGGGAGTGACGTCAAGATATTACTCCCACAGTGCACTGCGGGACCCAGAAGACGGAGCTCAAGAGTGAGCTCTGCCCTCCGGCTGGCGCCGGGGGGGGTTGATAAGGAGCCGGGTGCCGCCGGGAGGGGGGGGTGATGGTGCCTGCTGGTAACACAATCTCAGCGGGCGCCCGGCAAATGGGGGGGGGTGATGGGAGGGCTGGGCACCCTCTAGTGGCCTGCGCCCCTAGGAAGCTGTCTAAGCTTGCCTTGTGGAAGCGCCGGCCTTGCAAAGGTGGCCAACCTTTGTTAAGGAAGAGGTATCTCCAACAAGCAGTCTTCCATTCTCCTACATTCTCCTACATTCTCCTCCGTTCTCCTACAGTTGGTGGAGTTTAGGATATTCAGTGTTGTAAAATTATTTGTTTGGCTGTAGTAACCATAACTGTCAGGAGGGGTATATTGGGGTATGAAGGAGTACTTCTGGGGCATACGGATAGAAAAGAGCTCCCTCCACAGCTTTTTTAGTAAAACATTCCATATGTAAAAATCAATCGAATACAGACCTAAATAATACTGATTTGGCAAATGGTAAGATATGTGACATGCTCAGGTCTCCTATATTATGGGAGATAAGTACGCTGTCTATTCATTCTGGGTATTTGATTTCACCAAATAAATCTCGAAATTCTGATTTGGAGCACTTGCTTGCAATACATATGCGAGGTTAGGGAAAGTAATATTTTTAATGACTGTGACTCTGCCTAGCAGAGAGAGTTTCAGATCTTGCCAATTGGTGAACTGGGAACGAATTTTATCTATGAGTGGGGAAAAATTATATTCATAAAATTGAAAGAGATGTGTCGGGATAAAGATTCCAAAAAATTTCAATTAGTGAGGAGTAATAGTAAACATAGTGGCTAAGGGAGGATCATGTTGCAAATAGCGGGAGATCGTCAAGGGAAGAAGTACAGATTTATGGGTATTAAATGCAGTAACTGGCAAAAGAACCAAATCTCATAAATAGAAACGAAAAAAACAGCACAGATTCTATTCGACGACTATATATATAGATGGATTATATTGGTTAATTCCTATAATAATGTAAACATAGAGGGTGTGCCACCTACTACCATTTTGCATATACACAGAAAAAAGGGGGAAAGGGGTAGTGTATTGGTCGAATTGGAGTATAATAAATAACTTTTTTGCATTAATATATAAACCCCTCTATGAGTTAATGAGACGGCGAAGTATTAATAAAAGTATATAGAGTTAAAGAAAGAAAATACAATTAAAATAATGTGCCAGGGGTCTTATCACATCTTCATACAGGTTGCTTATAATGTCATCATATCAGGACATTAACTATCATATCCGTGATCATTAATCAGGGTGATAAACAATTATGGCCCTCATTCAGAGCCACTCGCAAACAGCAGTACGCTCATTGCGTTCCGATGTTGAATAACCGCGCATGCGTCGGTGTAACACTGCGCATGTGCGTACGGCAGATTGCGAGCTTTTTTGGTCTCGTTCGTCAAATAGCGTACAGGAAGTGACATGTCAAATGTGATTGACAGAACAGGGCGTTTTTGGGTGTTGACGGCGGTGGAGATGGAAAAACGCAGGCGTGGCGAGGCGTTTTTGGGGCGTACATACTTTAGCAGATGCGAGCGTAAAATGTGTTCGGACCGACTCATACGTCACTGGATGATCCTCTTTCCCTTCAAAATGCCCGCACAGCTTAGGGTCTGGATTACTCGACCACATTGGCGATGGCCTCCTCCTCCGTCCCGGGACTCCACGATGTTGTTGCGATTAATCGCGGGAGGGCTGAAAAGCAATTAGTGTTGGATTGAAAACCGGCTTGGTATGTGTTTTGAAATCAGTTTTTTGGGATAGCACAAAACCGTACGCAGGTGGAAATCTGAGCTGCTAATGTCAGGATGACACAATCAATTTGCGTACATTTGTGGGGGTTTATTTTGCCCTCAATTTGGTGGTTAGGGCCTATTGTAACAATAATGTCATCATGTTTTAATTTTCTCACCATTTTATTTTTGCCTCTTGAATTTGCCTCGTTATATGAATTTTTAAACGTTCCTTAAAGAGCCCTTTTTTTTATTATTTATTTTATTTTTTTTGGCAATTTTTTGCCTTTTGGTCCAGCATTAAATGTAACCCATTTGTACAATAATTTCACAATCCAATGTCAGATTTTTGGTGTCAATTTATTGGTTAAACAAAAATTAAATTAATAAAAAATTTGGGGACATCTTTTTTTGCCAAAGATCTGTCCCAAAATCCAACAAATTGGCCCAACATAACTGTTGACATAAACATACAACAAAAAATTAAAAACATTTCACAAGAAAGGAGAGGGAAGTTTTGACCAGAAAGGAATATGAGCCAAGCACAGAAGGATCGTGGGAAAAGTCGCCATTGCTGTCACCGTTTTTTTCACCCGTTTGGATGGGGGAGGGAGGGTGCCAGACCGGGTCCGGGATGTCATCGGGCTGGCCTGTCCAGAGGCAGATGTTGTGGCCTCTGCACTAGGCACAGGGCTAGGCACATTTGGAGGATTGGCTGATGTTGTGCCAGAGGTGGAGGATCCTGATGTTCCGGCAGGAAGGGAGGTCGGCTCCACCATGTGCTGGCGAACGAGCTGCTCCAGGGCATTGGCGATGCGGATGTTGGCCCTGGTATTTTCCGCCAGGGCCTGACCAATGGTCACGTTGGCCGCAGCATTTTGCTCCAGGGCCTCAGCCACCCATACCAGACTGGCGTCCATCCTCTGCAGAATCTCCGTATGGAAATCCGATTTGAAATTGAGTTCTGTGAGGAGGGACACTGCCTGCGAGGGGGATTGCCCTGGACTGGCTTCTGCAGGGTCCTCAGCCGGATGTACTGGTTCCTCCCCTGCCGAGCCAGCAGAAATTCGGCGGCCAAGGCTCCCCTCTGGAGCAGACTCATCCGCCTGTGTCTCTGTTAGGAAAAAAGAGAAAAGACTCACATTAGAATCTACATATTGGCACAATAACATTTCAGAGTTGGTGACATCAAAAGATTTACCTGGGACAACATGAGGAGCCGCAAAGTCTGGCATGTCCGTATCCATGTTGGACACGCCAAACACCTCCACAGGCTGCACACACCCCTGTGCCAGCTCTTCTAAATCCGTCAACTCCAATGACACAGGGGTGGGACCCCCACCTGTCCCCCTTGCATGCCTAGCCCTGTCCGCGAGTTTTTGCTTTAGGCGATATTTGAAGTCGCCCCATCTGTGGGAAAAAATGGAAGCCATTATCCTTTTGTTTAAAATGGTGTTTGTTTTTTGGGGGGCAAGTGTTTACTTACCGCCGTTTGACATCCCGGGCTAGACGGACATAATCACCCACCCTATTGACAGCAACGGCTACCTCTTCCCACATTCTCCCCTTCTGGCTTAGACTCATATTCCTGTCTGCCTGTGGCAGGATGTCCACACACTTCTGTATCAAAACCTCCATCTCCTTTCTTGTGAAATGTGGCTGCCTTTTTTTTGTCAGCTTTGGCCGGAATACTTGGCCCAGCAGCCTCTTCCATGTCATCCTCCTCACCTATTTGTGTAAATATTCAGATTTCACAAATTCACAACTTGCCCAATCTTATGTTTCTAATTAATCATTGATACAAAATGCATGAAAGACTTACCGCCTGACTCTTGGGCATTGTTTCCCTGGTCTGTCGCCATGTCTGTGGTCCAAACAAGAAATACACCTGAATTTTAATGTGTTTTCGTGACGTATTTATACATGCGTCCTTATTTTGCGGCCGCATCATTGATTGTGCGTTCCTATGATCCCTCCTTAATTTGTGCGGGAAACTAAACACTATTTATGGCTTGGTGTGTCTCGAGTCGAGGTGGCGTTTTTGGATTGTTGGAGGTTACCTTGGCTGGAGTTTCTTGTTTGCGGATAAAGGAGTTGGCGTTTGGAGTTTATTTTGTTTGCTAGATTTGCGTTTTTATTTTCCCTTCTCTTTTTTGGTTTTTATTTTTTTGGCCTCGTTTCTTGATTTGGTAAGTTTTGTGAAGTCTAACTTTTGATCAATTGTTGTCTCATTGTGTTTCTTATTGTTTTTAATTTTTGGTTCCATAATTTCATATATTTTAGATTTTTATTAATTTCGGACCCAAAGACCTTTTGATTTGGACTCTTATATATTTGCTCTTGGTAAGTCCATTTTTTTTCTTGTATTTGTGAACTAATTAGTGCATTTTTCCTACTTACTATTGTGACTTGTATTTGCGAACTAATTAGCGCATTTTTACTACTTACTATTGTGACTTGTATTTGCGAACTAATTAGCGCATTTTTACTACTTACTATTGTGACTTGTATTTGCGAACTAATTAGCGCATTTTTAAATGCTTATTAATCCTGTAAAATTATTTGTGGTTGCCCTTTCGCTTTTTTGGCAAACATTTCAACCCATTTTGATGTACTGTGTGCAATGTCGTTTTGCTCTTTTGCCAAATATGTGTTTCGCATATTTTAAGTTTTGTCTAGCACAAAATTTAGAAACAAAAATGCACAGAGTGAAATTTGTCAAATTATTTTTGTGATTAATTTCAGTATGGACGTATCATGACAATACCCCAGCATGTAAGCAGCAATGGATGGTATCATCAAGCTAAGTTGTTTTTAATTTTCTTTTGTGGTGGGTCCAAAGCCTTACATTCCAATCTTGCCATTTCAGGTTGATCTTGGGCGGATTGTTCTGGCCATGCTCCCGGAAGCCGACCAACCTCAATCTCGTCCCAGGCGTAGGCATCGTAGGCGTGCAAGGCCCCAGATATTTCGAACACGTGTCACCCTTTTTGGAATGCCCGATGATGAGGTTTTAAGACGCTACCGTCTTCCTCCCAAAATCATCATAGACACTCTCTCATTAATAGAGAGTGATCTTGAGCGGCAAATTGACAGTCCAACAGCAATACCACCACTTACGCAATTTATGGCGGTGTTACATTTCTGTGCCTCAGGATCGTTTCAAACAACGGTGGGAATAGTGGCGGGCATCTCACAATCCTCCTTTTCCCGGATCCTGAGGGCAGTGATGGAGGCACTTTTCAAGCACCTCCATCATTTTATTCAAATGCCTTTGGATATGGGTGCCCTTAGTGTGGCCAAGGCCAATTTTTACCAAATAGCTGGCTTCCCACACATCATAGGGGTTGTGGATGGTACTCACATACCACTTCAGCCTCCAGCACGGCTGGAGGCCATATTTCGAAACAGGAAACACTATCACTCCCTGAATGTAATGGTGGTATGTGATGCCTCGCTCCAGATCCTGTCCCTGAATGCAAAATTACCTGGAAGTGCACATGACTCCTTCGTCATCCGGCAATCAGGGATATGGCACAAATTAACCAACCTACAAGCTGGTGATGCGTGGCTTCTGGGTAAGTGGAGACCTTTAGTACATAACAATGTTAAGCTTGATACACAGTGATCCTGATGTTGTCTATTCTTTTTCACAGGAGACAGTGGATACCCTTGCATGCCCTGGCTAAACACTCCTTATTTGGCTCCCACACCAGGTCCACAAAGTGAGTTTAATACCGCACTTACAGCCACCAGGCAAGTGGTGGAGCGCTGTATCGGCCTTTTAAAGGGTCGATTCAGATGCCTCCACCGCTCTGGTGGCGAGCTCATGTATTTGCCGGATATGGTTCCGAAAATTGTGGTCCTGTGTGGGATCTTTCACAACATCGCCATAAGGAGTGGTGTTCCAATGCAGCCAGAGGATGCCTTACCTGAGGATGGCCCCCCCGAGGTTGGTCGGAGGTCAGTATGTGGGGGGGCCATACGCGATGATGTGGTGGCCCGATATTTTAGGCAATTATTGATCAAACAACAGTGTGTATACCCAATGTGTTACGGTTTTTTAACGTTCATCTTTTTTTATATTAATTCTTGCACCATCTTCTGTTTGTTTGCATAATCTTTGGCACTCCCACGATGACTACTTCCTGCTACCCTTCAAAAACCTTTCTGTTGAAACTTCGGGAATATATTCTGACACCAATATTGCAACGCCATATTTTTGACATCATGTGGGCATGGACCTTCGTCAACCAGTTCTTGATTTGTTGTGTGTTTGTTTAGTGTTTTTGGTATGTGGTGTATTTCTGATTATCACTGTGTGTTTTGTTTGTGAGTGACCACTTTGTATTTTGATTTGTGTTGTGAATAAATATTTGGAGAGTGTAATTTGTTTCCTTTTTGGGCACCTTAGAAGCAAGTGTAAACAAACTCCCAAACGTTAATTTTACCTAAGGGGTAACCCAGTAATGAAGCAAGTGGAGCTAAAATGCAATATGTTTTCGGGGTACTAACCAACACAACAAGGAATCGTGTACAATCAGTTGCCTTCGTAAGATTGTCCTAAGCAATTTGGCCACCAAATAGGAACCTGAAAAATGGTGTAAACTATCATGTTGACCACCACAAAAAAGTAAAATGACATTGGTACTGGGAGGTGTTTCTTGTGCCTGTTTGCATTCAAAATACAACACACAATCTGTAGTGAGATTCTGTGGCAAACCTTGCTTGAAGAGTCTACTTATGTCAGTGTAAAGAATCTTGGATTTACTCCAAACGCATGAGACAGAGCTTGATTTAAAACTGATTTATTAAGAAACAATTTGTAAAAAAATTTAAAAAAACCTAATTCCTAAGGAGGACCAACAGATGGTCAAGGGCCTGCATCAGCCCGGTGACCTGCTCCCGCATACGGCCCACACAATTAACGATCTCTTCCCGACGCCTCTGTTCCTCTGTGGGTGACAAAAGTTTGTGGATTAATAAATCGATAATGAAGCAACATTGTAAAAAAACACAAAACAAGCAAACCAAAACTTACAAGCTTGTGGGCCAAAAAAACATTACACGGATAAAAGCCAGCACCCCAAAATGTCTAAGGGCAAAAATACAAGGGCCCTAAAAAAAGGCACACAGGTGTGATATGTGTATGGTGACATCAGCAGGAACAGGTAAAGACAACCCCCAAAAATACCCTAAGGCGACAAAAAGTTTAAAAAAATGGGGACGACACATGATTACATACAAACAGTTTGTGGTGTCCAAAATAAACTTTAAAAACATACCGTTCTCCAAAACGACAGAGTCAGAAGCCACTCCCTGGACCACCTCGGAGGTGGCTACATTCCCCAACCCGAGGGGCAAGGTGTTTTCAGGATCCTGGGAGGGAGTATTTGGAGGAGGGACGGATGGAGGAGAGGGGGAATTGGGCTGGAGGGGAAGTAGGCCGGAAATTTCGGCCACAGGGTCTGGGGAGGAGGGGGTAATAGAGGAATTGGGGGTTGGAGAGAGGGGCCGGGACCGGCGTCTTGTGTGGCGATGCCGCCGTAGTGTTTGCTGGGCCCCTAAAAAATGACCAAAAAATTGTGGTTAGTTTCAACAGGAAACCAAAAAAAAAAAAAAAAAACACAATAGGACAGACATGAAAACATGCACATGCAGATATGACTACAATGACTCTATAGGACAGACATGAAAACATGCACATGCAGATATGACTACAATGACTCTATAGGACAGACATGAAAACATGCACATGCAGATATGACTACAATGACTCTATAGGACAGACATGAAAACATGCACATGCAGATATGACTACAATGACTCTATAGGACAGACATGAAAACATGCACATGCAGATATGACTACAATGACTCTATAGGACAGACATGAAAACATGCACACGCAGTTAGGGCCCACAAGATAAACTTGAAATCCACAGTCCAGAACACTTACTTTCCGCAATCTGCATGCCAAAGCATGCCAGCCTGCGGGGCGTCCGCCGGTGCAGGTCCTACCACCTGCGCTCCAGCTGCCCAATATGTCGGCGTGAGCCGAAGGAGCGCAGGCGTCGACGTACCTCCGCATATACGGAACGCTTGCGCCTATTGGAGATGGGTGGAGGCTGACTGGTGATCCTCCTGTCCATCACCTCCGTCAGCACCAGCAGTTTGCGCCTGGTGAATGCGGCGGATCTCATGATGGCAATGGTGTTTTTTTGACAAAATAATATTAATAAAGCACCCCAAAAAAATTTGATTGGCTAATGTATTTGGGAAATTAACAGGACCAATTCTATTGGTTAGTGTATGAGTCATGTGTTCGACAGGGCCAGAAATCTCTTGAGAGTTATGATAGGCTTGATGCAGTGACATGCGTAAGCAAATTTAAATAAAGAAATGAACCACTGAAAAATTGTGGGGAGACAAACAAATAGAACAATTGTTTAATTGGGGCTAACATGTCTTTTGAACAATAAAAGCGAAGGTTTCAGCCGTACGTATTCTGCGAGCAAATACAAACACGGACAAGATTAAAGTTTATTGCATTGTGTTGAAAAAAAAAAAACAATTAAGCTAATTGATACATTGATTGGCATGATACGATTGAGGGAGGTAGGCCGAAAAAACGAGCAGGTAATCGGAATCTGACAGTCCCACTTCCGGTTTGTACTTGTGAGTGCGTTCCCTTCAAGCCATTTCGGGGATGTACGCTCGCTATTTGGCACCCTCGTTAGTCAGAGGAGGGGTCGCCTGAGTTTGGGGCGGATTTTTAGCTGCGTAGGAAAATACGAGCGAGTGCTTGAATTTAAATATTTTTTTACGTACGGCGAACGTGCGTACGCCCACTTGCGAGTGGGTCTGAATCAGGGCCTATGTCTACTAATACAGTATATTTTGCAGCCAGTATGAAGATGTGATAAGACCTTTAATTCTATTTTCTTTCTTTATATCTATGCATTTTTAATACTTCGCCGTCTCATTAACTCCTAGAGGGGTTTTATATCTTAATGCATATCTAATAAAAGTTATTTTTTATGAAATAATTATACTCCAATTCCACCAGTGCACAAAAGGACCAAATCTGTCAGTTAAAGTAAGTATCGCAGGTATAGATTTTAAGGGGTCGATTTTAAGAGCAGCATATCATCAGCAAATAATACCAGCTTACATTCCCAATCAGTGACTGCAATATCTTTGAATAATGGATTTTGCTGTAATACAATCGCCAATGGTTTCAGAGCAGCAGCAAACAAGAGGAGAGATAGTGGACAAGCTTGATGTGTACCATGCTCAGAGGCGCTGGGTGGGGGAGCGGGTACTAATTACCTAGGTCCGAGCTTGTTGGAGGGGCCTGGTGGGGGCCCGACCCCAACCCCGACCCCCCACCCTCTTACCTGACAGCAGCCCAGCAGACGCTTCTGTGTGCTGGGCTGCAGTGGAAGACTGCTCGCTGCTGCTCAGCAGCAGCAGTCTCCTCTGCCTGTTGGGGGGAGCAATCACACTGATTGCAACCCCCCCTGGATTTGCGCCGGGCTGAGGGGCTCACAGCAGCCAACCTCCCCAGCGCAACTAGGATTTTTTCCTTTTTTTTCTCTAAGGGAGCACGGCCACGCCCCCGTGCTTAGGCCACACCCAGCTCTTTACTGCCCTGACCAAGCTGTATAGAAAAGGAGGGTGAAAGGAATTTATTGGCTAAACTTTGCCTGGTAGGAGAGGAATATATAACACTTAGCAAACTAATGAACTTGGCAGGGAAGCCGAAACATTGAAATGTCTCAAACAGGTGATCCCAGGTGATCAAGTCGAACACTTCTTCAGCATCTAAGGATAATAGGTACCTGGGAAGTAACGTCGAGGAGACTTCTAAAGACTGCAACACTTTAAGGACTTTGCTAATTTTAGTTACAGAATTATGGTGTATCGTCTTCAACCTTTTAGGCAGAATTTTAGTAAACAACTTGTAATTGACATAAAGCAGGGATATAGGTCCGTATGAGGGCAGAAGCAGAGGATCCCTGCCAGGCTTTGGCAGAACTTTTATTAGGATGGGAGAAAGTTTTTAAAAGCAATGTCTTATGCACTCACCAATATCTTGGATAACAAAGCACCTCTCACAATATTTATGAATAAAATCATGTTACCGGAATTAAATCCAAATTACATCCCATCATTCAAATGTATACAAATAATATAAGAAAAGAAAAAAATATAATAAAAAAAAAGGAAACCAAAAATAGGAAGTACATTTGGGTAAATTAAAAAGCATATACTGTAAACAAATATTAATACATCAATTGCTATTTCAACAGTGCTAATGTTAAAGGACATGCTGACTACCAGAATGTAACAATTTTTGTCTTCACTAAGCTGTCTATACACATCTGTATGTTCTCTTTCTACACTCACACAACCAGCTTAACCCCATGACAACTCTGCTGTGTGACTGAATCATTCAACCCGCCAAGAACCTCTACAATCTGGCTGGACCATTTGCAATATGTAGACATTGTCCTGATGTATCACATTTCTAATTCACTATAGCATGTAAGCTTACTAGCAGGGCCCTCTTACCTCTGTGTCAGTCTGTTATTGCCCAGTCTTGTCTCATTGATGGTAACAATTGCCACAAGTAGCGATGGCCAAATGGGCCGGGACGGCATCAAACCCCGGCCAAGCCACTCCGCCTCTTGGCGCTCTGCTCAGCCGAGGATACTGAAAGACGGGGGCGTGCTGTGAGGCCATGCCCCTGTGACTCGCGGCACGCCCCGTGAGGTGAGGCCACACCCCTTTTGCGGGTGCGTGCAGGGCAACTTAGCAGCCACAGTCCGTCCCTGACTATTATTAATAATAATAAAAATAATAATCATTTTCCTTTTGAAGTTACAATGACTTGCATTGTTTGACAGTTACAGTGGGGTCAGATTGGTTTTTTTATTAGCAGCACATTTCATACCAACACACTGAAATGAAAGGGTAGTGCTTCTCCCCTTACACTTACTAAGCTCTGAAGATGCTGTGAAACCCCCTCCAGTACATTATGTCAGCATGGCAGTATTTTTCGGGAATACACTAAGTTGATATTTGGCTAAATGGATTTACATACACCTCTTCTAGCAAGATCTTACTGGCTTATAGTAACCAAGCACGCAGAGTTATGCCTATCTATTCTGCTACCTGAATCGGGAACTGAAATGACACCATTCTCATCCCTTACACATATCACTATAAACATTTTTATATAAGTTGTGTACACTTAAAAATGACAAATATTAAAATTTTTGAACATCAGGATCTCTAACAACAAGGCACCGATTGATATTTTTGTATCTATTTTTCTATTAACTTAATTTTGCTCCCACTGTTATAGGCACACTGCTGATGGCACACAGCTGCTGTTCTGGATAGCTTGCTTACTTCATTCTTCATATTTTATCTATAGTGTATATGCAGGAGCATTACAGAAGTGTTAGCGGGTATATGGCTTCAATGCTCCTGGGGCTTGCGGCCACGAGACCCTACCACAAGGGTCTCGTTGCAAGCCCGATGGTCGTGATGGTCTCGACCATTGCGACCATCATCATGGCTGCTCGCTGTAGCTGTGGGTGGTCACCTACAGCTATGCGAGCGGCCAGGAGGCCGTTATACAAAAAAAAAAAAAACCCCGGCCCTGATTCAGATCGAGCGCTCTGTCAGAGCGAACGGGTCTGAATCAGGCCCTGAGTGTGTACAGGGTTTAGATGGATCAGATTATGGGCCATATTCAATTTGAGGCGAAAAGTCAGTTTCCACGTGTTTTTGGCGGAATCTCTTCGGCGATGACGTCACTTTCACCTGCTTGACTTTTACCCCGTATTCAATTTGGAACACTTTCCGCCTAGGTGGAAAATCAATGCAATGTAATAGGCGAAAAAGTTTCGCCTATGAATGGGAGGCGGAAGAAAGTGCAGAATTGGGGTTTTGGGGTGCAACATTGCGGGAACCCCCATGCAGCCTTCAGATAGTCACCCAAAGGTAATCTGTGTCAAAAAAATGTAAATAAAAAATACTTAAGGACACCCCAAAAATTACTTTGAAAAAGGGGACAAAAAATAATAATGTTGGGGTACAAACTTAAAAACTAGCGAACTTGACTCTGGAGGGTCCCCAAGTATGCCCTAGGTGTTTTTGGATTGCAGGTGCTTTGCCGCAGGTGGTTTTTCACGATTTTTCAACTTCACTTTAGCAACTTTGAAATATGCTGACCCCCATTTCAAATTCCCCAAATTTGCTGGGATAAGTTATTTTCTGGATAAACAGCTCCTAAATACTGCATCACGTATTCTGCATCACATATAGAAAAACGCTATTTAACAGCTATTGAGCCCATTTAAAAACACCAAATACCTGCAGCAAGTCAAATCGGGGGGTACCATAGGTAACCCCCATGTCAGAGCATCTTTTGGGGGGTGTCAGGCTGATTTCCCCAATAATGACAGTACTTTCCGCCTGTTTAAGTTTCGCCAGATCCCGTTTTCGTGTACTTCCATATTGAATACGGGGTAAAGCAGGGATGGCCGCGATACTTTTCCGCCTGCAGAACAGGCGACGTAGGCGGAAAGTCCAGGCCGCGAGAAAGTATCGCGGCTCAGCTCAAATTGAATACGGGCCTAAGTCTCTGTCAAGTCAGAGCATTTATCTTATATGTAGGATTGATCTGCAAGTGTGTACCCATCTTTACTCTGGGCTGCTTGTCCTACACTTAAATCTTGTACATTCATCTCCAATGAAGAAGGAAACATGCAGACACAGTTGTAATAGCCCTACAGTACATTTTTAAAACAAGGTTATACACAGGATCTAAATATACCCTACCAACAATCCACAGTTAAGGCAATAAAACAACTAAAAAGTAAAAAAATATATGTATTTTAATAAAACATCTAATATAAAATAAAAGGCTGTGTATGTTTAAAATACAACTATTGCTTTATTTAAATACAGTATCATTTTGTTATTGTTACATTAAACAACATGTTTAATTTCTATACATTTTAGCTTTGCACCTTTTATAGTATAAATATTTGTGAGGTTAAAAGTTCAAATACGCAGAGATATCAGACGCACATCTAACGTTCTCACCAGTCATCTATTTAAATAAAACAAATGTTCACCAATTACTGTACAATAATAATGTGGGGAGAGTCTTCTCTGCTTCAATGTAAAATCTAGAGTTTCTGTAAAAATATGTGTTATTTAGGCTTCAATTCACCATCTTGTAAAATATGAATGATATTTTTCAAGTTCATACTTGCTTATCAGTGTAGGTATAATACAGAATAAGCTGTTTCACATGAGTCAATGCAAGTCTGATGTGGGTGTAGCAGAATGGTCTGACAGTTGAATTATATTTAGATTATACGTAGAGAAAGTTAAGTTTAGTAAGAACAGATGATATTAAATAAATGTAAATTATAGTTATTTTGTTAGAGAAAGTAAGAAAGTGTATCAGTAAATATCACTAATTGAATTGCGTTGGGATATTTAAAGGCTAAAGGTGCCCATCCACTAGCAGACGGAGAAACGAGAGCGCGATTACGACATTGTAATCGTGCAGTCGTTTGTCAGTCTGTGATGTGCCTACACTGAACGAGCAGTCTGTCAGTGTAGGCACATCAATCATCTGCGCAAACATGCTGAATCTGACGTTATCGTCAGGTTGTACAACATATTTGCCCGATGAAAGATGTCTAAACAACCAGCAGGCACGCGCATTGCTGGTCATTTTAGACATTTTTCTTAATGATTTTTAAACGATTTGCCATCAATTTATGAATGATTGAACGATAAAGATATTGTTATCGTTTAATCGCTCAATTAAATCACCTAGTGGATGGGCACCTTAACACTTTTAAAAAGAAAAACCTGTTCAAGTATTAAAAAAGGCTTCTAATGATAAATAAAATTGACAATGTATTAAATACAGTTTTATGCAACAATTTAAAATAAATCGTCAGTTGCAGGAATGAAATTAATCAAATCAGTGAGCGTTGTATGATCACATAGGTACAGTACTATGAACGTACAATAATAAGGAGTGATGAATGGAGTACAGCATAAAAAGCATAAAAATGTCCTTTCAGTTGAGAGCCCCATACATTTTCATCTTATTGTTTAAAACAAACACTCTGATAGGCTTGTATAACTTCCATTTCAATAACCACTGCACAACAAGATATATAGGCACAAACCACTAACATTTACATATAATACATGCTGATAACAGAATTACAATTTATTGTACTGGAATCTGTGATTACTGAAGTTTAAATCCGCTTGTACCATTAGCATTTACCTGGACCTGGTAACACAGATCTGCTATACTCAAAGTGGATAAATAGTCATACAAGTCGATATTACAGTTATGTTATGAATATTTAGGCAACAAACAACAGAATATGTTAACACTATCTATGTATATATTTCTTCTGTAACGGTGGTGCATATACAGAGTTGCTTTTTGTATCCAGTTCTGCTAATCATGTAACTAAACATTGTGGAACAATACTCTGCAGATTGTTGCCTGGGATAAATTAAACAAAGTTCTCTTATGCTGCTAACTATTGTCTGTGTCCTGAGAAAACGAAGGCGCATACACACTAGACGATGTGCTCACGATGCGATATTGTGAGCGATTTCCCTTGAACTCTCCCCGGCAGATCCCCGGCACTCCAGGACATGATATGGTACTAAAATGTGTCCAATCTGACCAACGGTTTATCGTGCGCCCTTAATGTTTTCCAGTGTCTCATGTACGAGATTGGCAGATCTTGCCTGCTGTAGGCAAGATCTGAAGATGCAATGTACGACCCGCGGGTATGCGCATCGGCATCGTGATTGTGAGTGGATTTGTCGTTCCGATGCGTCGAAATTAGGTGTACGTACCTTAAGTCTTTTAGATGCCTGACTACCTGTGTGACTAAACGAGTCCCTTGTAAGAAAGTTGCTGCTGCCTCTGGTGACTAAAACTGGTCAGTGCATGAATGCAGCAAGCACATAGTCACTATAGTGAGAAGGGCTGAGGTGTGTTTCTGTACTTGGAGCTATTCTGCACACTTCACAGCTGGCAATTAGTAATTAGTTGCAGCTGTCAGCTGGAGTGTAATGGATGTGTCAGGCTGTGGTTGATGTGCAGAGCTGGCCCTAGGCATAGGCATTCTAAGCAAATGCTTAGGGCATCTGGAATGCCTTAGGGGCATCCCACGGGTCTGCGCTTGCCCCATAGCGATGGTGGCAACGACTACCAGCTCCCCACTCGCAGCTTTCGCGATTGGAGCTCAGCTCCGATCAGGCAGCACAGCTGTCAGAATGAGTTTCTGCAAATGTGCAGAAGCTCATTCTTGCTACAAGTAAGATGGCCACTGTAACGGAGTCCTCATTGTCATGGCAACCATGCTCCAACGGGGGCTGCAACTATCCCAGCTGCTCCCAGCATAAGCTGCGGTAGGATCAGCCATCAGCGGCATCCCCTGGACTCAGTCAGCCCCAGGCATCCACGAATCTGAGGGAGGGGGCAGGGCCGCAGGCTGGAAGCGTGTGGAACATTCAAGAAACAGGATCAGTGGATCCCTTATTCTCATCAATGGGAATCGCGTCTTGGAGCCAGCGGCCACCTGGTGCCTATAGCACCTCTCTGTAGGACATAATGCTGGGCCAGTGATGAGTCAGGGGTAATGCTTTCAGCCAATGAAAATTAGGTTTACTTAACATTTTTGCAGATATGTATAGATTTAAACAATAATCTATTGCCTAAAAATTTAAAATGTGAAAATAAAATTATTAATGTTTTTAATGGAAGAAATATCTTGTGCACTGTATAGCACAGGGGTTCTTAACCAGGGGTACCTCTACCCCCTTGGGGTGCAAAACAATCAAGCTGGGGTGGACACCCTGCCCCAAATAGTTTCATGCACTGTCATTTTTACTTTTTTTGCTTGTACAATGTGTTCTCAGTACTAGCACCAGAACGTTTATTAGGACCTGATTCAGTACGGATCACAGATGCGATCGTGGGTGCAGCAGCTCACGCAGTTCTGCTGTGAAAATATGCTAATCACTGCGATCGCACTGTCCTTAATACCTTGCAAGTCTGCGAAAACATTGGTACCATCGAGTAACATCGGAGCCTCACGCTCAATTACACAACGTCAGTCCTTGCTCAGAAATTGCTAAACTTCCTGTACACAGTGAGAGCTAAGGCTGTGTATGCCATTGCAGTGGCTAATTTATGAACGCCCCTGTAACGGTGTTCAAACGCACAGGCGCGCCTGCATTTCGCTGACCACCCCCTCGTCACCACCCCCAAACGGTCACTTCGTTGCGATTGCAGTGATGCCTTCGCAGATTGCAATGCATACACATGCGCAGAGCGCAACAATCGTCCCTCTGCGTACGTAAGCGCATTTGCGATCTGTGCTGAATCAGGCCCTTGGCCGCATTTTGGATACTGAGGAAACAGTGTTGTTGTAGTGTGGTCACGTATTATATATATATATATATATATATATATATATATATATATAAACAGCAGTAGTCGGCACTCCTGGCATAGATGACAAGGTTCAGACAGCGTAATGTATCAATGTTTCAAAGCCTTTATTTTATGGCTTTTTCATCAGGACTAACAACAAACTGTTACATCTTACCTTATAACAGCTACTTCATCCAGTGAACGAGCGCCATGTCCGCATCGGGACAACACCCCCAGCGGGCAGCGCTAAAATGACGTCATCAAGCCCAGATCACATGGTACGCCCTGGCTGATGACCTAACAGTGCTCCCCATCACCATGGAAACCTCAAGACAGCGGATCTCTACAAAGTAACAACAACGCAACATAAATACATAGCAACAGTCAATAAAAATGGACTGATATCTATAAAAAAATAATAATGGCTAACTCAATACAACAATAATAGTAATAGCATAAATCAAAAACAAGCAGCTCATAACGACTGCACAGTTAACACAATAGCGATATGGACCCCAATTAAAGCACATGGTAACATTTCATAATTACACATAATGCAATACCACCAGTACAAGCTGTATAATGTATATATATATATTTTTTAAGCAGCAGATAATCATTAATCTAACAAACTGACAACCATGGCAATAAGTAATACACCCTATAACTAGTACCCATAAATAGCAGCACCTACATAAAGCAGTTTAAACCCAATTGTTCGTTGAGCCCCTTGGGAGCAAGGGTCCCCAACGTGTGTATCCAACGGGCCTCACATTGAAGTAGTTTAAGAGGTCGATTTCCACCTCTAATAGAGGCCGGCACATGATCAATCATGCGGTAGCGAAGGAAGGCAAGGGTATGGGGCACTGTGGCAAAATGCCTGGCTACAGGCTGTTCGCTGGATCCTGTATTTAGAGCTGCGCAGATAGCTGAACGATGGAGTGCCATGCGTTCTTTAAAACTTCTCTCAGTCTTACCAATATATGATAACCCACAAGGGCACAAAATTTGGTAAATCACAAACGTGGAATTACATGTGAGTGTATATCTAATATGGCTTACCGGAGTGTGGATGGTGAAATATATTGCCAGCTAAAAGGTACCTACAAGTCATACAGGTACAACGAAAACAGCCAAATTTCTTACCAATACTAGTAGAACGATAGACTGTATTAGATGGAGTAATATCTGTTTTTACCAGTATATCACAGAGATTACGCCCGGGTATAGCATGGCATAAGTTTAGTATTGGATAGTGACAAATCAGGATCTGATTGGACCATTGGCCATAATTTTTTGCCAGCTCTGTTGATCTTAGAACTAGCATTGCAATAATGGTTAGTCCAAATCAATGCTGGAGGTTTATTGGTCTGAACCTTACCATCTAAAAGATCCGCCCTATTCAATTTCATAACCTTCTGCTTAGTTTTTTCCAATTCCTGACGATCATAACCCCTGTCTAAAAACTTCAATATCATCGCATTCATTTGACTTTCAGCCATCACGGGATCAGAGGTAATCCGCTTGACCCACAATAACTGAGAGAATGGCAACCCTCGTTTTAGTGCCACAGGATGGCAACTGTCATTGTGAAGCAAATTATTTCTAATTTTAGAGTACAAACTGGTTGTGATCTTACCAAAGTTAATTGAAATCAACACATCCAAAAAATGAATCTGGACATCACTAATGTTATAAGTGAGCTTCACTGGTGATAAACTCAAATTATGTTGCTCAATAACATTAATGAGATCTACCTTAGGACCCCTCCAAAAAATCAGTAAATCATCTATATAGCGCGTAAAAAACGCTATTCTAGATGCAATTTCAGAGCGAGAGAAAAAGATATCATACTCAACCGAAAACATAAAAATATTAGTGTACGATGGGGCCACACTGGACCCCATCGCACAGCCAATTAACTGTAAAAAGAAATCACCATCATACATGAAATAATTTTTTGTCAAAATCAAATACAACAGATTCCTAACAAATGATAACTCCGGTCCTGTATAATCTGGATGCTGATAGAGATAATTCATAGTAGCAGCCACTCCATCATCATGAGGGATTATAGTATACAAACTGCATACGTCAATGCTATACAACCAGATCTCGTCTTCAAAACTAGGTAGCGCATTTAGTTTCCTCAATAATGTGGAGGTATCCAAAAGGTAACGAGGATGTGATCTAATGGTTGGTTGCATGAGGGCATCCAAATACACCGACACAGGTTGGAATAACGAATTCCTGGCCGCAATGATTGGGCGACCAGGAGGATTGTTTAAAGATTTATGAATTTTAGGAATCGTGTAGAGTATCGGCACCATCGGAGGTTGCGGGAGTACAGCCTCTTGTAATTTTGAAGTGATAATATTACTGTGTACAGCTTCAACCAATATTTTCAGTAATTCCTCCTTAAATTCAATAGTGGGGTCCGTTGGCAACCGTTTATAGGTCTTTATATCATCCAAATGCGTAGCTACTTGTAGTTTATAGTCACTCAAATTTTGAACAACCAGGGCACCCCCTTTATCAGTCGGGCGAAAAATCAATTCCGGATTGTCAGCCAAGTCATGTAATGCCTTGTATTCCTGTTTATTTAAGTTTTGGCTGTATGTAGGGAGTTTAGGTACCTCATTAGAAATTTCTGTACCCGACAAACGCATATAAGTTTTAATAGTCGGGTTAAAAGATTGCGGCTCAAAAGATGAGCGAGGGAGTATTTTATAAAGTTGCGGTGGTATGTCAGTGGTTTGTAAATTCAAACTTGGTTTTGTTTTGGCAAAATATTCCTTTAGTTTCAATTGCCTTTGTAAATTAAATTGTTCAATTTGCCATTTTAAAGAATTAAAAGGAACTGAAGGCACAAATGAAAGTCCTTTGCCCAATAGACTCAATTCGGTGTCAGTAAGAGGGTAAAATGAAAGATTCACCACTAGATTTTGTGGGGCAAGGGAGGTTTTCTGCCACGCCCTTTGTCTTTGGGTTTGGCCCCCCTGTCTGGTGTAAAGTCTCCCCCTATGGGGCCTTGGGCTCTTGTTGGCATCCCTAAAGGGAGTATATTATTTTTCTTACCCCTACTAGTGGAAGCCACCTCATTATCGCTGGCTGATGAAAATTGCTCATTTGATGATTCAGTATCCACAGCATTCCTCCTATTCTGTCGGAAGAAAGTTTTTTTATTTCTATAATCAGGGCGTCTCCCTGAATTAGTAAATTGATACACCGTGTTAAGCTCGTAATCTAAATCGACTTTCATCCTCTTCTCTTTTTTAAACTTAATTAGATCTAACTTATAAGCGGCCAATTGGTTTTCAAGTTTTTCTAACCATTTGACATTGGGGTCTCTTTCCAAAGTGTTTTTATGCGCCAGTTCATACGTGGCTATTTTTTCTTTTGTAATATTTAGTTCTTTAGTTGATTGCTCAATTATTAAAAGAGTTAAATCAAAAGAACATTTATTTAAAATTGACACCCAGCGTCTACAAAAAATGGGAACATGTCTACCAATTGTAGGGCTATTTTTAATCCGCAGACCACGGGGTATTTTTTTAGCCCTATAGTATTCACTAAGAGTTAAGCCATGGTAAAAAAAAGTCAATTTCCCTCTTTTTAAGTTTTAACAAGTCACGGTATAGAACCTCCACCGGCAAAGACTCCAGTTTTCCAGCATATTGAATATTGAAGAGAATTGCTTCTGCTTCCGACTCCGAGTAACTAAAGGCATCGCCAATAGCATACACAGGTTGTTGGTACCCACTAGCTGTGTCATCATTCATATTATCAGCCATAAAAAAGTGCTGATAGTGCTTATGTGCAAATACAATATGTAAAGTGCAAAAGTGCAAGTCCAGCAACCTAATGAGCAAATATAATATATAATATACGTTAGTCCAGCAGCCTTATGACAATATAATCCAATGTGCAAAATGGCAAGTCCAGCATCATAATCCTAGCCAAAATATATTCAGTCCATGAAAAAAAGGAGAACTAATAGCCCCTTAAAAAATTAAAAAAATATATATTTTATTAGAAATATGTTAAAATAAGCACCACTCAAATAATTATTTAAAAAGAGAAAGCAAAGTCCACTCCAGTGAAACAAACTGTTGAAACTGATAAATACAGTGGGGGTGCCCTGACAATAAGGGTCTCAGTACGCCATATGAGATCCCCAAAATACACAATAGCACAAAGAGTCCGGCAAAAACAGTAACAAAACAGTACTTGCCCGGGTGCCCGGCTGAAAAAATTTCATGTAGAAAACAGCAGTAGTCGGCACACACACACACATATATATATATATATATATATATATATACTGTATATGTATATATGTATTGGTGGTGGCATTACTGTATCTGCTAAGGGGCACCAGCCAAAATGTTGCCTAGGGCAGCAAATTGGCTAGGGCTTGCTCTGTTGATGTGTCATTATAGACCTCTCTGGTCTGTAATGACACAACTTTCTCCAGCTCTTCACTTCCCTCCATCCTGGCACTCCCCTTAGAGGGACTGTCTGTTCTGCCCACAGTCTGCCTTAAGTGCTCAATCTGTACCCGCTATACGATATGAGTGTACCCAGCATTACAAAGGAGTCTATTTACTAAGCAGTGTTAGGAGACAGAATGAAAAGTGATAAGAAAGTGATAAGGTGCCAGCCAATCAGCTCCCAACTGTCATTTTTCAAACACAGCCTGTGAGATGGCAGTTGGGAGCTGATTGGCTGGCAACTTATCACTTTCTTATCACTTTTCACTCTGTCTCCTAACACTGCTTAGTAAATAGACCCCTCAGTCTGTTACCCCAGGAGAAACCCTCTGTAACTGATGTAACTGTCTCCCTCAGCCACCTACAGCTGGTACCAGCAGGTTCTGTCACGTGACCTGCTTCTGACTCACCACATACTACCTTCACCAGTACATCTATATACTGTATACTGTATAAAATCAAATGTCCTGACTATCTCACTGACTCATCAATGCCTAGCCCAAATTCCAGGACCTAGAAACAAGAGACTTGGGGAATATATTCCTTCCATGATGTAGGTACCCAATAAATTTAACCAATAAGGAGGTATAAAGGGCTAAAATGTTTCCTCCCCCTGTGCAATGACTGACTCATTGTGACTGCAGCAGAATTCAATATTCAAACACCAACTGTCATTCCAAGTGCTGACAAACATCACTGGCAGTTGGTGTGGCTCCCATATTTGAATAGTGAGGGAAGGGAATGTGTTATTACAGAGGTGAGAGAGGAAAATGTATTACAACAGTAGTGAGAGGGGGTGTTTTAATACACAGAAGAGGAAGGGGAATGTGTTAATATAGGTGAGGAAAGGGAATGTGTTACTACCAAGGTATGGGAGGGGAATGTGTAACTACACAGGTGAGGGAGGGGAATGTGTTACTATACAGGTGAGGGAGGGGAATGTTAAATGTGTTACTACAGGGCAAGGGATGGGTGAGTGGGGGTAATGTGTTACTACAGAGGTGAGGGAGAGAAATATGTTACTCCAGGGGAGAGGGAGGGGAATAAGTTACTACAGGTGTGAGTGAGGGTAATGTGTTACTACAGGTGTGCAGGAGGGGAATGTTGAATGTGTTACAACAAGGGAGAGAAACTAAAGAGGTGAGTGAGGATAATGTGTTACTACAGAGGTGAGGGAGTGGAATGTGTTAGTACACAGGTGAGGAAGGGTAATGTCTTACTATAGCAGTGATGCATTAGTATAGAGGTGAAAGATTAATGTGTTGCTGGAGTGGTGAGATGGAAATTGTGTAAACAGTTAATATCTAAGGTCTACCCAGGTGAAACAGGGTTCATCAGCTAGTATGTAGTATATACACACACTATGCGATCCACTGAACAATCTATCATCCTGATGCAGTAAATAGCTAAGGTCTACCCGGGTGAAACCGGGCACATCAGCTAATATTTGTATATGGATAAATGTCTCCAGAATCTGGTGGGGCATCAATTTAACAGTCAGTTACAATATGATTCCATATTAACCATTCTGTGCCACATACACAGTGGGCATTGTATTACAATGTTATACAGTATATACAGTATTTACATGTATACATTTATATAGGACACAACATGAGTAACTACACCCAGGTGTATGCGCTATATAAATAACTGTTAATAAATAAATACAGATGTGACCTCCTGCATCCTTGCCGATCACGCTACAAACGTGTGCACGCATTGCACCATGTGATTATCCACGGCAGCATACGCTACGGTACGCTATGGCATGCACCGATCGCACCATGCAATCCTACGGACTTGTGGGTGCAAATGCAGTGCATATCCGATTACGTACTCTGCATAGATGGAGGAGGACACATCTGTAGTGAAATGTTATTATGTAATGTGAGTTACCACATACTGTAATGTGAGTTACAAAGTGTTTCTTTTTTAAAAGCTATTTTATATTACCACAAAAAAGTAGTTACACATTAAAATGCTTTTTAGACTCATATAAGTTATGAGTAAAACTTTAGGAGCACCTGGACTTAAGACAGAGCAGAGTTTGTTAAATGTCATACAAAACTCAGGGGGTCATTCAGACCCACTCGCGAGCGGCAGTCCGCTCGCAAGTGGGTCGATGGTTCCCACTGCGCATGCGCACGACGGAGGGAGCTCTGACGTGCGCATGCATGAGACCCGACGAGCGAAGGACTTTCCTTCGCTTGGAGTGTCTCATCAAAGGGGGCGTGCTGTCGATGGTGACTGAGGGAACGCCTACCGTCTGAAGCCGGCCCCACTGACATCACTAGTGATGTCAGTGGGAGTGATTTTGGCCCTGATAGAGCCAAAATCACTCCTGGTCTTGCGGTTGAGAAACCCAACCGCAGGCTTTTACTCGCAGTTCCGATGGTCGCGATGGTCAAGACCATCGCGACCATCATTTTGCACGCTCGTATATGCTGTGGGTGGTGACCCACAGCTATACGAGCATCCAGGAAGACGCTCCATATTAATGGAGGTGGGCCCTGATTCAGAGCGAGCGCTCTGGTCAGAGCGTCCGGCTCTGAATCAGGGCCTCAGTTCTTTAAAATATAATGTGAGTTATCAGGAATAAAATTAAGTATTTTTATAAGGTAATTAAAAATGAGAGTTTCTGTATACAGTTTTGTAAAGCATCACCTGTCTTATTATTTTCTCAGTAAATAAAATTAATTTCACATATATTCTTTTTCTGTTGATAGCCATGTATGTCACTTTGTAATGTGAGTTACCATGGAATGACCCATACCAGTTCTGGTATTAAACTTGTTGTACTGTAGGCTTAGATTTCTGATCTAAATTATAATACTGACATTGAGTTTGGGCCTGATTCAGAGATTTATGTTTATGAGTGGAACAGGGGGGGTTCCTGGTCACCATTTCTGGAAATGCCCCCGTCGTCTGGGAGGGACAAAGCCAGGGTTTGCGTAGATGGATACAGATTCCTAGCCTCTTACATGACCAGCACTGGATCAGGCTGCTGGAAGCTTCAGCTCCTGCAGCCTGACCAAAGGAACAACCGTTGCGACCATCGATTGCGATCGTGATCCCAGCCTGCAACATCAATCACACTGCTGGGATTACAAATGCAGCAAGGAGGTGTCTGACACCTCCTTCTGCATTTGCATTGGAGATGGACGGCATTGTACAGCTGCCTGTGTGTGGCTCTGCAAATCTGTCCATCTCTGAATCAGGCCCATTGTTCCTAAGTATCATTCCTTAATGCTTGTCCTGACCATTGTACCTGTTATGTTCTCGGTTGTTCAACTGAGATGTATCAAGCCATGGAAACAGATAATGTGGAGAAGTTGTTCATAGTAACCAATCAGCTTCTGTCATTTTGCTAACACAACCTGTAAAATGACAGTTTACTTATAAGCTGATTGGTTGGTATGGGCAACTTCTCCACTTTATCTCTCTCCAAGATTGCCACCTTTTTAATCGGGATGTAGTCGGCATCCCGGCGTGCAGGATGCCAATGGTCTAAATACCGATGCCGAAATCCCGACAGCTCGGGATCCCGGCGCCAGTATCCCAACCATCGGCATCTAAGTATCGGGGTGTTAGGGGGAGGATAGGGTTAGGCACTAGGGGAAGGGTTAGGGTTAGGCACCAATGAGGGAATGTAAGGATTAGGGTGAGGGGAGGGGAGGTTAGGTTTAGGCACTAGGGGGGAGGTTAGGTTTAGGCATCGGGGAGGGGGTGTTAGTTATAGGGTGCGGGGAGGGGGAGGTTAGGCTTAGGCACTAGGGGGGGAGGGTTAGCTTAGGGGTTAGAGTAGGTGTTAGGAAAACACTTACTGTTCGTTCCTCTGAGCGTCGGGATTCTGGCTGTTGGGATGCCACTGTCAGTATTCTGACAAGTGGCATCCCGACAGCTGGGATTTCATACCCAACCCTTTTAATCATATTACATCTTAGTTATTACAGGGCTGCATTTAGCAGCATTGTATTTGCTTATCATGAAGTACATAGAGCTGTATATTATAAAATTGGGAATTATTTTGTCCTTGGATGTGTATTTTGTGGGCACTTTTCTGCTTTGTCCTCTGTTATGACAAGTGATGTCTATTCTGGTTATGTTCTTGCCATATTTTCCACCATGTTCAACTAGTGAGTGTGATCTCTTTTCTGTAACTGCAGATGTATCATTTCTTACTGTTGCTTCAGCCATGCCATATAGCCCCTCTTGGCGCTCCTGGTCTCAAGGGCCACACAGAGTTTTTTTATTGCTCAATTTTGAATCTTATTGGCATAAATGAAACAACTGCAAGTTTGCACTGATTTTGCACTTAGTGGGCTGAGAAGTGGGCTCACTGGGCTGAGAAGACCGCTGCTGTGAGGTAACCACACCAGACTGAGAGGTGTCAAAGGGAGGTGATTGGAACCCGGATACTCAGCCACCACCTATGTGACATCTCTTGCCTTGGTTAGAAAGCCTTTTATGGTACGTGGCCATTTTGTCTTTTTATTGTATTGATGTTAATCAGTGTCATTAAACATATCAGAATTACACTATGGTTGTTCTCTTGCTATAATTCTTTTTGAGGAATTGATGACTTGTATGTCCACGGCGTGGACTATCATCACATTTGCATGAAAATTTAAAGAGGAAGAAACCCTCACCACCTAGAAGGAGAAGAATTATCATATCCTACATGTAACTAGGAGATAGGAATTTGAATCATTTAAATACTATCATCTTTCCAACCACGTATTCTTTCCCTTTGCTTTGAGGAAATATTGGAGCGAGGAGAATTTCAGAAGACAGAAAATTTCTTCCGTTGGACATTTGGAGTATTGTTTGAGGTCATTCATATATCCGAGATAGAGGAGCGCTTGATGGATTTTGTTGTTTATGCTTGTATGTTATGTGGTGGGGACCATAATGTTATTAAGCGGCACTTTGGTAAATTGTGAGCGCAGGATTTATTGTTTCAGGTTTATCTCTAGTACACTGTCAGCAGTTTTTTGCTGTGTCTGCTACGTGACTAAGATGCAAAATTTCAAAATACGTTACAGTACTCCTATCGGAACATCTCAGTCAGACTGGGCGTCTTGTGCCACATGCCGTACAGACAACCAGTAAGTTAGGACACATCTGTAAGTATGTGAGTAAGGGGATTTGGGGATAGATAAAATGTAAGAGAATGAGATCAGGTGTCCGATTGTGAGCCTGTCTCAGAGATGTACGTTAATGCCGCAGCAGCTGTGCGAAAATATGCAAATGTCATAGCCGCCGGGATTTGTATTTAGCCGCCCGCCGGTAGCTTTGCAAATCGAAGCAATTGCATATGAACAAGCTGCATCAGTCACAGTTCATTTGATAATCGGCCTTCTAAGTAATCCTATGGTCGCACAAAATGGCTGCGGGAACAGAGATGCTAGAGCAAATTTTTAGTGCGTATGGGGTCGCAGTCACAGGCGTAGACAAGCCCCAAAACCGGTCTTAGCACAGCAGCATTTGATCTGCCACCTCCCCATTGTGCCCACAAACAGTCCCTGCCTGTCAAGTAATTCCTCACTGGATGCGACATTATTCATTAAACCTTATGCGCAGACCACTGATAATCGCTTAACTGTGTAAACATTGTCATTGCATGCATCTCTGCATCAGTTCCTGAAGGAAACTCACCTCATATGTTGGAGAAAACAGAGAGAGAGAGTGTGATGGTCAATTGTACGTGATGAATGTGAATTAATCGTTAGATCATGATTGAGAGAGAGAGTAGAACATTGTTATATTTTGATCCCCTGCTAAAATGTTATCTGTATTAATGAAAAAAGATATCTAAAATAAACTTAAATATAGTAAGCACGGAAACAAGGTGTACAACTGTAAATACCTTTAGGCCATGCTAACAAGATAAATGACATAAGGAATGTTTAGAACAAGAGGTCATTCACTGCATGTGGTTGTAAACTGGAATGAAACTAGCGTAGACTTTCAGGCGCAGCTAGAAACACAGACACATATTTTAAACAATTTAAAAAAAAACATATTATAGAATAGTGGGCCAATTTAATAATATAAAATTATATTATTCAAAGCTCAGCAAAAATGCTGTCAATTAAATTTCACAGAGGGACTGTAAAGTGAATAGAATACATTGCAGTTATACTGTAAATGTACTTGCATATAATTTAGCATGTAAATATAAATAACTGAACTATACTGTAAATATCTGTAAATATCTTTTTGTTTCAACTTCATGCATGATTGTAATGTCAATGAAAATAATATAAAAAAATGTACCCAAATAAAAACTTCAAATAATTACACCTAATTGTAACATATTGTATAACATAGTCTTAGGGCTCTATTCATCATGTTCAAATCCCAAAAGCGGATGCCTGACAGGAGGAGATCCCGACTGTGGAAAGTAAGTACCCTAACCCTCCCCCCCCCCCAACCCTAACCCTCCCTTAGTGGTGCCTAACCCTAACTTCCCCCCCTAGTGCCTAACCCTAACCTCCTCCCGGGGGTGCCTAACCATAACCCATAACTCTTACCGCTCCCTAAACCTAACCCTCCCGGGGAGCTACCTAGCTCTATCTCTCCCTGGGGGTTCTAACCCTCCCCCTAGGGGTACCAAACCCTAATCTCCCCCCCAAATCTAAACCTAACCCTGCTAGACTTCCTAATCCCAACCCTCCCCCCCCCACTGTCCCCGTGTATGGGGACAGCGGGCCATTTCAGGAGAGAAAGGTAAGCAGAAGATATCTGTTATATCTCTTGCTTTACCTTTTTGATAAATGGCCCAAATACTTAATTTTTACAAAAGCAGGTGAAAATGTTCATAGAGCCCTTAGTGAGCTAAGGATTACTTGTGGTAGGAACTAAGGATTACTTGCGATAGGAACTATTAATACTATTAATACCTGCTGATATCTGTGCATTCTTAAAATTGTCAATCCCCAGAGCTTGTTATGGCACTGACAGTGTATGTCTGGGTGTGTTTTTTTTTCCATTTGCTTTATTGTTATAAATTACAGATGTTATATGGGCCCCTTGTTTATTCTAGGTGCCTTATTTTGTTCATTACTTAGACCTCCAACATTAAGGGCATAGGCAAATGCAGGGGGGGTGCCGGTTGCCTGGAAACCCCCCTCTCTAGCCCACAGCACGAGGACCACAATATAAATAGCATATAATAGTAATGTTAATGTTGCATGTTTTTAAAATCCCCTCAGTGTCACAAATGAAATAATTAGTACCACCTGTGTGCCAGCCAGTAATAAATATACTTGTGCAGCAACTAGGAGATCTGGAAAACATGCACTGTTAGGGATGCACTGATATAGACCATCTACTGAACAGAGTTAATTATTAATACAGTATAATAATACACTATCCAGCACATAAGGAGACCAATCTGTACATCTATGTTTAGGGCAGTGCACGGTTCTTTTTCCGCCCCCGTTTCACGAACTTGCCCAAATGGTCTAAAATGGAGCCCACATCTAAAATAAAAACATTCAGCTCAGTCAGGATGGCCCTACTTCTGCATATAATGGCTTACTGTGATTACTGGTCCTGTATATGTCAGAATTATTTCATACCTTCATACAGTATGACGTATAGTATAGCTGTTTATGCCCTCTTTATGGACTGGCCACACTTTCTTTAAAATCAAGCATTTAGAAACCCTCTCTAGAAATCCTGCGTTTGCCACTGAAGGGGGTCTGAAAGAAGTCAATAATTAGCTCCAGGACTTGCCAGTCTGGGAGATTGCAAACTATGGGCCTGATTCAGACCCACTCGCGAGCGGCTGTCCGCTCGCAAGTGGGTCGATGTTCTGGACTGAGCATGCGCACGACGGAGGGAGCTCCGTCGTGCGCATGCGCCAGACGCGACGAGCGAAGGAAAGTCCTTCGCTCGTTGTGTCTGATCAAAGGGGGCGTGCTGTCGATGTTGATTGACAGCACGCCCCTTTGGTAGGCGTGCCGGGGGCGTGCCACCCTGATGGAGGCGTTCCCACGGGAACGCCTCCCATCAGAAGCCGGCCCACTGACATCACTAGTGATGTCAGTGGGAGTGATTTTGGCTCTGATAGAGCCAAAATCACTCCGGAGCTTGCGGTTGGAAACCTCAACCGCAGGCTCCGGCTCGCAGTTTCGATGGTCGCGATGGTCACGACCATCGCGGCCATCAAAATGCACGCTCGTATAGCCTGTGGGTGGTGACCCACAGCTATACGAGCGTCCAGGAGGACGCTCCATTTTCATGGAGGCCAGCCCTCATTCAGAGCGTGCGCTCTGCTCAGAGCGTACGGCTCTGAATGAGGGCCTATGACTGGTGTTACTGCCAATTTATTTAGTTTGTTTTTACAATAAACTCCAGTGTGTACGTGAAGGTCATCTTTTCTTACGCTGCATACAGACAGGACGATCGACAACGATAACGATATCATTGTTCGATCTCCTGGGTGTGCTGTATGATTGCTATCGATCATCCAGCACACCACCTACTCACCAACGACTATATCGACCAGGTTGGCCTGCATGCACAGGCGATGGTCGATATCGACCATACGTGCCTACACATAGTAGGTCGTTGGGCACCGAAAAAATGGACAATATGAACGATAACGATATAATCAATATCGTTATCGTTCATATAGTCCGTTTTAATCATACCGTGTGTATGCACCTTAAGGTTAGTTAGTTAGTTCCCATATGAGAATGTTTATTCTTGTTATTTAAGTTGTTGTCTCCTTTGTTCTATCAAGAATTTTTATTTTGTAGTTATATCTGTTGTCAGTTTTGGACTTAATATATATTTTGTTATTTTATATATATATATATATATACGTATGTAACTGTCTCTTTTAATATAGAGTGGAGCTTAAATACTCTTTTACTCTATTACGAGCACCCAGCTCCTCTTCTGCCCATCGTATACTCTACTCATGTGAGCCATGCCAGACATACCCAAACAAATGGAGAAAATAATTAAGCACATGTTAAGTACATCTAACTATTTGATACAGGTTGAGTCTCCCATATACGTAATTCTATTATCCGAAATATTCCAAAAACCGAAGTTTTTTTTGCAGCCGTGACGTCATGACGTGACCTGGAGTCATGACGTCACAGATTAATGACCAATCACTAGCAGCGTTGGCGTGGTCTATATGCCGCACTCCCCCCACTGCAGCGCACGCCAGGCATTTTGTGACACCCGCCGGACTCCCCTGCAACACCTGATGGACCCTATTGCAGGACCCACCCCCGCCGCACATGCCGGGACTCACATGACACCTGCCGGACTTCACCCGACACCCGCCGGATCACTCCTGTGACATCTCCCAGACCCCCCCTGCAAGGTATTCTGAAAACCGAAATTATCCAAAATCCGAAATGCTCCTGGTCCCGAGCATTTCGGATATGGGAGACTCAACCTGTAGTAGCCAATTGGGTAAAACACAGATTCCTCCACTTTTGGCCATCATTAACCAAGCTTGTCAAGTCTATCACCCAAAATCCATAATGAGCATTCTACATGATCGCCCTAAAAAAAATCAGTGGTATCTAATTATCTTTTGGGGTCACTTGTACTTCCATGATGTCTTCTGTATAACAAGCTCACCAGTACTCTGACCTGGATGTATTTATTATACCAGATGTAGTTATTATCCCGACACCAGTCAGAATCCCTGTGCTGGCATCCCGACAGTATTGGGGTTAGGGGGAGGGTTAGGGGTTAGGGTTAGGCACTAGGGGAGGGTTAAGGCTAGGCTTTGGGGGAGTAGGTTTAGGCTGGGGGGGAGGGAGGCCAGGTTTAGGTACTTGCGTAGGGTTAGGTTTAGGCTGCTGGGAGGGAGGGGTAGGGGAAGGAGAGTATTACCTCCTTCTGTCATGATTATGATCCTGTCGGGAAGCCAGAATAGGGATTCTGACCACCGGGATCCCGAGCACCGGCATCCTGTACCCAACACCTCTGGCAAACTGTTTCCCTTTAGCTCCACTCTCTCCTGTCCCTTCCTGCAGTACTAGTACAACCTCCCACCTCTTCTCATTGCGTCCTGTGTTCACATCCAGGCTGTATACACCTATTGGTATTATATAAGTTAAATTTGCTTATAATGTAGCTGTCATTTATAATCTACAGTATGTCTGTTTCATTCAGTCTGTGCTAAATTTGTTGTGAAACTGGATATGTCCCACTTATTCCCCCTGCCCCACATTTGTTGTCTAAAAAATCATGACAATTTTACTTAATAGTGTCTGAAGGTTAGGAAATACAGACAGTTTCCAAATGATGCTCATAGTAGTTTGGTACATAGGGGTGTAAAGGAGACGGCATGACGTGTGTGTGTTACATTAGTAGGAAGCAAACAATGGCTAATCATGAAGTTTAAACATCATGGTCACTCCAAATATGAGACTAAAATGTTATATAAATATTTGTATTCAATGTTTATATCTACATGTAAAGGCTGCATGTATAATGAAGACAGGTTGTAACTATTACATTTTTAATTGTCTTGTTTTTCTCTGTCTTACTATCTACTTTGTTCTCCATATTTTTATATTCTGTAGTCAATATAGAGCCATTATATATTTTTTTCATGTGAGGCTAATACAGCTGGGAAAGTCATGCATGTCACATATGTTTCCAAAGTGTAACATATTTTTTGTTATATCTCACTTCTATCTTTCTTATCTTGTGGTATAAAAAGGGCCGGTTTAACAATGGGGTGGGTGGAACTGCAGCTCCAGGCCACCCATCAAAATAGGCCCATCATCAGCGTGTGCTGTGCTGCTGTAGGCAGGAAGATTTTTATTTTCATGGCTGCGGGGGATCAAAGATCGGCATATGTTTTATTTCTTTACACTAAGACTAAAAGCACAGTGGAAGGCTTCTCTAGCCCTCCATGCGCCACCTTCATGCAGTGTGACATCACAGCACATGACATCACATAGGTACCGCCACTTTACCAATCCGTATCCAAAGTGACCACCAGTCAGTGTGAGATGAGGAGTCTGAGCTCCGTGAAGGCTGGGTGAGTGACATCCACCATAGAGGTGTCAGGCAGGCTCACGCCTGCATTCTGCCTGGCGGCTGCTGATCAGCACAGTGTTGCTGGCTGATCACACAGAATATCTGTATGCAGGCACTGTAAAGATTTTAATAAATAAATATGCATGTGTACATTTATATATACTGCATATATATATATATATATATATATATATAATTTTTTTATGTGCGTATATACTATATGTGAATATATATACATAGAGGAAACAGAGGTGCGCACAGATGTAGAATGTAATCAGCCCGATTCCACATGTAATGCTGCGATCAGTTGCTATGTAACGGACCACTCTCTGGTAACTTTCAGTGTTGGATACCGGGAAGGACTCCAGTGCATTCTTGGCCTCATGGCAGTCAGGGGCAAAACTGGGCTGTTTAATGGAAACTGTCTCTGATAGATATGAACATGCTTCATGCTGCTAAGTGTCACTATAATTGACTTTCATATGCTCCAAGATGGCTTTGTATTTTTAAATTGTGGATGATGGATTAAATTAACTTCTTTTTGCATATAAAGTGCAGTGCTGATTTTGTTCTTCCAGGGTTTTTGGTACTATGGAGGATAATAAAGACACACTTGGAGTAATTCAGAGGTGGACGTATTTAGAGTAGCAGCTTCTGCGTCTTTATACTAATGCCGCAGCCAATGGGCACCTTATTGAGATGGCCACCGACAGTGGCACAAATCACAAAGAAGCACTTTCGGCAGATCAATCAGAGACACCATCAAACATTGCACCTGCCTTTGGCTGGCGCAGAATGTCCTTCGGTCCATGGTTGCCGGTGTCAGTGGAACTATGTATTTTGACACAGTCCCTAACACGGACACGCCCGCTGCCTTAAGCCGCTTTCCTAGTCACTGCCCAGGAACGATAAACAAAACTGCATGGATATCCATGCAATTTTGATGTCTTTGAGGTTGTCGAAAGTAGGTGGGTAACTATGCCCTCCATATTGCTAGCCACCCCCAATGGCACGGACCACACCACCCTGTGCAGACAACACACCCCTCATCAGTAGTCACACCCTCGCAGTGCTGGTCACATGTCCTGCGGCAGCACACAATAGACCCTTCATAAATTTCAGCTCCAGGCCCATGTGGACCTTAATCTGGTACTGGGTATATGTAGAAGACATTTCTTACATTGCGGTCTGTGAGCACAGGCAGCCCTGTCATAATTTTTCCTTCTCCGTGGAAGATTCCTTGCATGGTTTCGAAACAACCTATCTGCCATCTTCAAAAAATTTTCCTTTTTTATCTCTTGTGACATCAAGCTAATCTAGTGTGACATCATGCTAATCTTGTGTGATATCATGCTAATCTTGTGTGATATCACTCTAATCTAGTGTGACATAATACGAATCATGTGTGACATCATGCTAATCTAGTGTGACATCACGCATATCTCATGTGAGATCATGCTATATTTCTCTAACATGATTTGTGTTCGATTTAATGTATATTTAGGTGAGTCTCTGAATGTTATTTTTATGTGTTTGTTTAGGGGTGCTTTAATATTCCATCAAATTAAATCACTTTAGACTATTATATAACGCGCTAGTAGTGTGTTGTAGCTTCCTCAATTTCTTCGGAAACATTCCTGTGCTTAAACTATGAAACTCCTATCTAAAATACACAAATGACTAAGATGTGGGAAATACTGAAAACGGATTCTCACCTACATTGTGATGCATTTGTTTAAGTATCCGGCCTAGTAAAAAGGACACCTGTGTTATATTTTAGTCAAAGGGACACGCCTGTCATGTACTAAGTAACTTAGTCAGCTGAATTAGTGATATGTCTGCCTTGACCTGGAGTAGAGACGATGAAAGTGGTGGATTTACAGTAATATCACTTTTATTGTCACATTTCTTTGATTTGGGAATAAATATAACACTTAAATACATGTTATTGAAGTTTTTCATTCTCTTTCCTGTTAATTTATCTTTGTGCTTTGTAGGAGTGACTGCATGCATATTGAATTTAACTAGAAAAAGCTGCAGTTTTATCCTACAATTATTTACCTGAGATTCAGCATTATTTTCATGATTTCGCTGGAAGTGTAGTATTTTGCATTGCACTCCATGGGATTGTCTGCAGCAGTGTATTTTTATAACATTGGGTCTCCAAGCCTATATTTTCTAAGACTTTGACAGATTGAGAGATGTTGGGGATTTTCTAGATGTGTAGAGTGACTGAAATGGTTTTGTTGGAAGTCATGCAACCTCTTAACCCAATGTAAATCACACTTTGGTGAATGCAACCATATGTGTTCTCTAAGCATTTCATATGCAGCTTAACCCTTTGGAAGATTTAACATATTGGGCGGGCTGCAGCAATGGGAGAAATGCGGTCAAACCCCGAAAATGTGAGTTTGATCACATTTCTCATATGCACCATGCCTCAGCATGCGATGCATGCCGTGGCTTGGATGCAATGGGTAACGCCATCTTCTGATGGTATTGCACTATAGTGCCTATGGGCTTCTATTGGGAGAGTGCTGTGAGAGGGATCCAATCGGATCCCTCCCAGCAACCCCCGTGCTGCGTGTGTCATACGCAGAATGACACCAGAGGGGTTTCTGGGTCATAGACCCAGAAGTCCTGCATTTGCAAAGGACAGCTCTTACCGCGAGTGCTGTCCTTTGTGATTTTCTTCATGCATACCTGTGTGAATGTGATACGTCATGCATCCCGCCCATTGAGATCTACATATAATTCATTGTAACTTTGATGATTGGTGCTGTCTGATGATGATGGTCCAGGATCCATATACCCTAAATACCACTTAAAATAGACACTATTAATTAGGGGTGTGCACCGGCCACTTTTCGTGTTTTGTGTTTTGGTTTTTGATCTGGATCTTTCTTCGTGTTTTGGATCTGGATTGGTTTTGCCAAAACCACCCTTCCGTGTTTTGGGTTCTGGGTTTTGTGTTTTGGATCTGTATTTTTTTTTTTAAAAAGCATAAAAACAGCTAAAATCACAGAATGTGTGGGTTTTTCTGCTCCTATGCTATTATTAACCTCAATAACCTTAATTTCCACTCATTTCCAGTCTATTCTGAACACCTCACACCTCACAATAGTGTTTTTATGTCCAAAAGGTTGCACCGAGGTAGCTGGATGACTATGCTAAGCGACACGAGTGGGCGGCACAAACACTTGGCCCATCTAGGAGTGACACTGCAGTGGCAGACAGGATGGCAGTTTGAAAAAAAGAAAAAAAAGAGGTGCAAGATGGAATTGTCCTTGGGCCCTCCCACCCACCCTTATGTTGTATAAATAGGACATGCACACTTTAACAAACCAATCATTTCAGCGCCAGGGTCTGCCACATGACTGTGGCTGAAATGATTGATTCGTTTGGGCCCCCACAAAACAAGCTGGCAATTAATCTGTCCCTGCACAAACTGGCTCTACGGAGGCAAGATGTCATCCTCATCCTCCTCATCCACCGATTCCTCACCCTCTTCAGTGTTGTGCACATCCTCATCCTCACAGAGTATTAATTCGACCCCGCTGGAATCCACAACCACAGGTCCCTCTGTACGTTCAGGAGGCTGGTCTCCCTGGAAGAGTTGATAATTAATTTTATGAACATCATCTTCTCCACATTTTGTGGAAGCAACCTCCTACGCCTTTCGCTGACAAGGTTCCCGTCTGCACTAAACACTCTTTCGGAGTACACACTGGAGGGGGGGCAACTCAGGTAAAATAGAGCCAGTTTGTACAGGGACCTCCAAATTGCTTCTTTTTCCTGCCAGTACAGGTACGGACTGTCTGACATGCCTACTTGGATGTTGTCACCGATGTAATCCTTTAACAGACAGACGCACGCTTGTTGCTGCTGCTTTAAGGATGCAGGTGCGGCTACAGCCCACACATTTCACAAAGACAGAAAAAAAAATAAGAATATTTTTATTGTTTGTGGAGCGCACTTTGAGGGTTACACCACCCTTTAACAGACAAACGCATGCTTGTCGCTGCTACTTTAAGGATGCAGGTGCGGCTACAGCCCACACATTTCACAAAGACAGAAAAAAAAATAAGAATATTTTTATTGTTTGTGGAGCGCACTTTGAGGGTTACACCACCCTTTAACAGACAAATGCATGCTTGTCGCTGCTACTTTAAGGATGCAGGTGCGGCTACAGCCCACACATTTCACAAAGACAGAAAAAAAAATAAGAATTTTTTTATTGTTTGTGGAGCGCACTTTGAGAGTTACACCTCCCTTTAACAGACAGACGCACGCTTGTCGCTGCTGCTTTAAGGATGCAGGTGCGGCTACAGCCCACACATTTCACAAAGACAGAAAAAAATATAAGAATTTTTTTATTGTTTGTGGAGCGCACTTTGAGGGTTACACCACCCTTTAACAGCCAGACGCACGCTTGTCGCTGCTGCTTTGAGGATGCAGGTGGAATCTAGACGGGATTTGGAACCGGGGACACACTACCTCCATCAATTGTCTAAATCCCACTGCACTAATGGCGGATACCGGACCCACGTCTAACACCAACATAGCAGTCAAGGCCTCAGTTATACGTTTTGCTTCAGGATGACTGCTGTCGTACTTCATCCTCATCGCTAGGGACTGTTGGAGGGTCAATTGTTTAGTAAAAGTAGTGGTGTTCCTACTTCCTCTCTGGGATGATGAACAACTCCCAGCAGCAGCAACAGCACTAGGAGGAGTTGGTTCTTGATCTTTCCCTATTTTATTTTTATCAGAGAAAGTTTGGTCCTCCATTTATGTTATATTGATATATACGTGCGGCTAAAGTGCACACAAACACTTTTGCTGGAGAGTAGTGCACTTTGTGGGTTACACCACCCTTTAAGAAATGAGCCAGCCGGCTCTTTACTTATGGGAAACAGGCACACGCTTGGCGCTGCTCCTTTGTTGATGCACGTGCAGCCACAGTGCACACAATTCACAAACACAGAAAATATTTTTTTATTTGGTTTGGAGTGTACTTTGGGGGTTACAGCACCCTTTAACGGTCAAGCCAGCCGGCCCTTTACTTATGACACAGGCGCACGCTTGGCACTACTTTGTTGATGCACGTGCGGTTACTGCGCACACAATTCACAAACACAGAAAATATTTTTTTATTTGGTTTGGAGTGTACTTTGGGGGTTACAGCACCCTTTAACGGTCAAGCCAGCCGGCCCTTTACTTATGACACAGGCGCACGCTTGGCACTACTTTGTTGATGCACGTGCGGCTACTGCGCACACAATTCACAAACATAGAAAATATTTTTTTATTTGGTTTGGACTGGAGTGTACTTTGGGGGTTACAGCACCCTTTAACGGTCAAGCCAGCCGGCCCTTTACTTATGACACAGGCACACGCTTGGCACTACTTTGTTGATGCACGTGCGGCTACTGCGCACACAATTCACAAACACAGAAAATATTTTTTTATTTGGTTTGGACTGGAGTGTACTTTGGGAGTTACAGCACCCTTTAACGGTCAAGCCAGCCGGCCCTTTACTTATGACACAGGCACACGCTTGGCACTACTTTGTTGATGCACGTGCGGCTACTGCGCACATAATTCACAAACACAGAAAAAATATTATTTTTTTTTAGCACTTGGGGGGAGCACCCCTGATGGACAGGGCAGCCCCTGGACAACACTACAGCACCCCTTTAGGACTGGGACACTGCACAGGACTTTGGAGTGGACACAGCCCCTATGGACAACTGACTGCACAACACAGTCCAGCCAGCCCCTATGGACTTTGAAGTAGTGGACACAGCCCCTATTGACAACAGCAGCACAGCACAACACAGCCAGCCCCTATGGACTTTGAAGTAGTGGACACAGCCCCTATGGACAACAGCAGCACAGCGCAGCACAGCACAGCACAACACTACTCTGCACTACACTACACTACACAGCCCAGCCAGCCCTAACTCCCACCCTCCCTCTTCACTGTCCACAGCCGAGTGAGAAAATGGCGCCGACGTGGGTACCTTATATAGGTTCCAAAACCCGCGAGACCCGGAAGGCGGGATGATGACGTTTTGCCTCGATTTCAGATCCGAGTCAGGCGGGAAAAGTCGAGCCTGACTCGGATCGGCCTCGGATCGGGGGGGCTCGGGGGGGTTCGGATTTCAGAAATCCGAACCCGCTCACCCCTACTATTAATATGTAAGTGATTTATTTATCTACTTCTTACATCAAATCAATAGGAGTTCTGTTGCCACAATTTACAGTACATCCATTTTTGTGCCATATTATCCTTAAATTACAGCTGATCATCAATGTCTAATGTGATCCATACATCAGCGCCATAAGTCCCCGATCCATTCGGCAATTGAAAATGCAGATCTGCGGACATCGATGATTGGCAATCCATCAGGGAATCTGGGAAATTCAACATGTCAAAAATCACCAACTTGCTGATTCCAACAAATTTCGTGTCAGAATCGGGGGAATCAAAATTGTCCAACATATTGGATTTCTTCAATCCCCCTAGCTCAGCGTCAGCAGAACTGGGAATTGGGGCAATCCATAACAGATGTATGTGCCCTATTAGTTTCACGCAGGACTGGACCAAGACAGCAATGATAGTAATCCAAAACAAGATGAAAATGCTTTCAAGGTTAGGACTGTAATCCAAGCCCTCCCCAGAGATGAACCATTGCAGAGTTTTCCTGTAGAGGAGGATCCTCATAAGCCAGCTTGGCATCCCCACTTGGGCTAGAGCATCCATTTGCTATATCACTGACTGAGGAAAAGTTGTCCCCAATATATGTAACCTTTGAACACATGCGTACTGTGATTTGGATATAGGGTCTCCCTTCCACCCTGCTTATTTATGTATGCCAGTGTCACCATATAATCCATTATTTTCTTCACTGAATTGTCCTTGATCATGTAGATTGACATCACTAAAAAATGCTGGAACTACGGGTAGCTACAGCATATACAGTAGCTATTGCACTGACCTCTCTTCCTGGAGTCCATGATGGAAAGACACTACTGCCTTGTTTTTCTGGAGAGCCTTTTACATAAGTTTACTAGAGGAAAATGGCTATAACTAAGAGACACCGTGAAAGGGAGATGTATCAAACCTTTTAAAGTGGAGAAGTTGCCCTTAGCAAACATTCAGCTTCTCAATGTTATTTTATAGAATGTGCTAGATAAATGATAGCTAGGAACTGAGTAGTTACTTTGGACATCTTCTCCTCTTTATCTCTCTCAAAGGTTAGATACATCGCCCCCCTCTGGCAGGATGTGTACTAGAGACTGAGCACTACTTTCACTACAAGTGAGGAAGCTGATGATGTAAAGGTTGAATTATTACTAACATAGATCATTGCTTGGCAAACAAAATTGAATCTAGAATATTTTATCAAGTCTCTATGAAATGCTAATTAGAGTCTATGATATATGTTACATAAACATGGTCGCCTTCTCAAGACTGTCAATCATCGTTTAATGGACCTGAGAACATAGGTCAAAGTGCTTGGGGTGGGCGAGTGGTTACAATGCCTAAGGATTTCTTAATAATTATTTTGAGTGCTGTATTCATTTTCTCTTCTGTTGGAATCTTGCCACATATTCCATGAAATCGGTGGTGTTTTTAGTGACTGATATTACAATTAGCTGTAAGATGGTGATTCATGAGTGAAAAACCACTATACTTAGGGATGCAGGAGCTTTAGGTGCTTAGACTGATACTCATTTCTTGGCCTTTTGCCATCTCTTTGATATAGCATCTTATACAGATACTGCTCTGAAGACGTTTATAACAATCTTGGAGGATTATTTTCATCGGTAAAAGGTTTTCTCTCTTATGCAGGAAGTTCGGGTCAAAGTGTTTTTTTTATTTTGTCTGGATTGCATTTTATAATTGATTTTTTTCCCTTTCTAATTAAGCATCAGAATAAATAACTTTGTCATGTTTGCACTTTGGCCAGGTCATCGAAGCGTTTCCTCCTCATCAAAACCGGTAATAACATCGAGTGAATTATGATCAGTGAAAAGAATACTTCTATATTTTTGAACTTATCTGGCTGCACCTGATTAATATTTCTTCTAACTCCTTTGTTGTTTCTATTCTCTTGCACCTTATTGGAAGGTAGAGTATTTTTTGTACAGATGAATGGCATGATTCTGAGTAGTACGCTGCTGCAACAGCTTTAGCGTCTTTTGCTGTAGTTGCACCTGCAGCTTTATGTTAATGCTAGTTTCAGCTCTTCCCCTGGTGTATGAGCATGATCCGGAATGTGCAAGGGCTGAAGGGTCTATGGACTTGATTCAGAGTCGCTCGCTAGATGCGATCGCTCGCCCCCAGCGTATGCAAATTCGGAAAAGTGACGGTTTATGCTCGGAAAAGCCTAAGCACACCCACTTTGTCTGGGCGAACAATCACTTTGTGTATGCAGACGCCCATTAGCGTATGTAGAGACGCCCACTAGTGCACGTCATCTTCAGGAAGTGTATTAAAACATTGGTATATCGAGGACCATCGGAAGGGCTCGCATCGCTTGTGGTTGCCTTACCCTGCCGCAAGCACTGCAAGGATTTCTGTGTAAAAAAAAGGCTGGTGATGTGTACTATGACACTGGCTGTTAATTATGCACGCATTAGAAATGGCGTTGCAACACTCAGGCACGTCTGCGTTCGCACCTCCACTGCCCCGTTACTAGTGCCCTGCCCCTGTTACCACCCACAAACAGCCACTCCTGTCACTCATTACACTGTGCTGTCTTTGCTTGGCGAGCGATCAGATTCCAATCACTCTGAGCATGCGCAGTACGAAGCGTGCGCGTGCGCGGTTGCTTAACATCGGCCACGGATGAGCGAGCGGCCGCTTGCGACCGGGTCTGAATGAGCTCCTATATACTAAGTGTTGGAGAGAGATAAAAATTACGGCGATAAAGTACCAGCCAATCAGCTCCTAACTGCCATTTTTCAAATACAGCCTGTAAAGTGACAGTTAGGAGCTGATTGGTTGGTACTTTATTTCTGTCCACTTTATCTCTCTCCAAGGTTTAGTACATAGACCCCTGAGTCACCTATGTCAGGTGTAGATTTTCTGTGTAAGTATTCCCTCCAATGGGAGCAATTAAGCATCTGTGTACACAACCACTTCAGCAACACGCTCGCAATACTCCCATAACATAAGACGGACCATTTTTGTGCGTCTAAATAGCCACCTCCTAGTCACCAGCCAGGATTGCCCAGCACATTTATAGTGCATTTCTGATACTGTGCATATCAATCACAGCTGCGCCTCTGTGAGTACACACAGTGTAACGCATATGCAGTACAAGTTCTTAAGTCGACTTACACTACTATGAAGAATAATTTCAGATATGATCCTCTTTACTCTGGAGTCTGGACTGATCACTGCTTTCACTGTTTACTATTTTTATGGAGTAGACTGAAGATCTGACAATCAGGTAGCAAAAACAATCCATCGTTTCAATGTATTTTTTGTTCACATTGTCACGACGGAAACAAATACATTGAACCTTTGGAATGTTTTTGCTACCTGCTTGTATTATTTTGAGAGATCTGAGTGCTGCCCTTTCCTTGCTGCATTTGGTCCCCCATGTGGAACAGGACCCCCGGAAGGCAGGGCCGGTGATAGGTTAATCGGCACCCAGCACAGTCCTGTGCTCCCTCTCCACCCCTTCCCTCCCCTCTCCCTTTCCCTGAGCTTCTACTAATAATGCCAGCGAGTGGGTGGACGATGGGGTTCTTCCGTAGCTGGCCCCTGGCCCCCTTGTGCGGCCTCACGCATGGAACTTGCCTCAAATCGGTTCTGGCGGGAGGGCTCCAGGCAAAATACTGAGCCACTGGGTTAATCGTGAGTGCTGTCCATCTGCATCTGTGTACAGCCATGGCCAAAAGATTTGAGAATGACTCAAGTATTGGTTTTCACAAAGTTTGCTGCTTCAGTGTTTTTAGACCTTTTTAACAGATGTTACTATGGTATACTGAAGTAAAATGACAAGCATTTCATAAGTGTCAAAGGCTTTTATTGACAATTACATTAAGTTTATGAAAAGAGTAAATATTTGCAGTGTTGACCCTTCTTTTTCAAGACCTCTGCAATTCGCCCTGGCATGCTGTCAATCAACTTCTGGGCCACATACAGTTTTGGTACCATTCTTTATTCATGGCTGTGTTTTTAGGCAAAATTGTGAGTGATCCCACTCCCTTGGCTGAGAACCAACCCAACAAATGAATGGTTTCAGGATGCTTTACTGTTGGCATAACACAGGACTGATGGTAGCGCTAACCTTTCCTTCTCCGGACAAGCATTTTTCCATATTGCCCCAAACAATCTGAAAGGGGATTCATCAGAGAAAATAACTTTACCCCAGTTCTCAGCAGTCCAATCTGTTATGTTCTGGGTTGTTTGTGGACCCAGGGTGGTAGCAGGAGCGATCACAGAAGCGGATTTGAAAAAAAAACTAGGTTTCTTAATAAGTGCTTGAGAAGACATAAAATATGGCAGTGAATAAAAGTCCAGGAATATATAAATGTGCACAAGAGTTCTGTGGTGGGAGTAATGGGTTAATGTCCAAGTAGAAACAATTAGAGCTGTCCAGGTGTGCAGGTAGTGAGACTGAAAATAATCAACCAGGTATGCAGGTAGTGAACTAAGGCAATGAGCAGGATGTCAGCAGGCTCAGGCACTCAGGTATGGGCAAGGGTGATGGAGGAAGCGGGGTAGTCCAGCAGAAGCTAGGAGCTGACAGGCAGACTAGCAGACAGCGAATTCACAGGAACAAGATAAGCACAGAGAACTCCCTCTCAGCTAGGCTGAGATACACGTTGCACTGGCAAAGAAGGAAGGCACTGACCCTTCCTAAATACCCCATGCTGTGCTGTTACTGGCCAGAGGGAACATGTGACTCACCAGGATTGGCCAGCCGCATCACATGGCCAGAAGGCAAGATGGCGGCGCCCATGCCAAATGGAACAGAGACGCCACCTGGCCTTACCAGCACAAAGTGACAACAGGCCCGCACAACAACGCGCGCAGCCAAAGCCCCCCGCCAGACACCAGCTCTGCCACCAGACAGCCCGTGCCACAACGACCTAACAGGTAACACCTGCCGAGCGCCATGCTGAAATACCCTGGCTGTGACAGTACCCCCCCCCTTTTGGGGTGGCCTCAGGACACTCACCAGGCTTCTCCGGATGGGCAGAATGGAATCTCCTGATGAGCGTGGGAGCGTGGACATCATGAGCATCAGTCCAGCAACGTTCCTCTGGACCGTAACCTTTCCAGTCCAGCAAATACTGTAGATGACCTCTGCGCAGATGAGAGTCCAAGACCTGGGCGACTTCAAACTCAACTAACCTCTCCGTCTGGACTCGAGGAGAAGCAGGTAGAGCATTATGGAACTTATTCAGGACCAGGGGCTTTAATAAGGAAACATGGAAGGAATTAGGAATTTTTAGGTATGAGGTAACTGTAAACGGTAAGCCACTGGATTAATGACCTGCTATGGTGAAGGGACCGATGAAGCGGGGTGCAAATTTCATTGAAGGAACTCTTAGACAAAGGTTCCGGGTAGACAACCAGACCTGGTTTCCTACTTGCATGCGTGGAACTATTCTACGCTTCTTATCGGCCTGGGTCTTATAGCGAGAGGATGCCTTCAACAAATCAGACTGTTCTTGAGTCCAGATGGCAGCAAAATTCTGCACCGTGTCCTCTACGGCCGGAACATCAAAAACAGGCAGGCTTCGGAATTCGGGAACACGAGGATGAAGGCCATAAACAACCTGAAATGGCATTTGGTTAGTTGACGAGTGGTAGGAAGCATTGTGTGCAAACTCGGCCCACGGCAGCAAGACAGCCCAATTGTCCTGGGAAGATGACATAAAAATTCTTAAGAAAGTCTCTAGATCTTGATTAATTCTCTCGGTGGAGCTGTTGCTTTGCGGATGGTAGGCCGTGGAAAAGTTTAACTTCACTTGAAGAACAGAACACAAAGCCCTCCAGAATTTTGCAGTAAACTGCACACCACGGTCAGAGACAATTTCAGCAGGAAGGCCATGTAGACGAAATATGTGTTGGACAAACAACTGTGCCAGGTCAGGGGCAGAAGGTACCTTCTTCAACGGTATATAGTGGACCATCTTAGAGAATCGGTCTATTACAACCCAAATAGTGTTGAAGCCTTGAAAGACTGACAGGTCTGTGATGAAATCCATGGAGAGATGCGTCCATGGACGTGATGGAGTAGGTACTGGAAGCAATTCCCCAGCTGGAGCTTGTCGTGATGATTTATGCTGGGCACAGGAGGAGCAGGAAGAGATGAACTCCATTATATCTGCCTTCATAGAAGGCCACCAATAGTGTCTTTTCAGGAACTCCAAGGTCTTCCGAGTGCCTGAGTGCCCTGCGAAGTGAAAGGAATGTGCCCAAGTGAGAAGCCGCTTCCTTAATTCCGGGGCCACAAATGATTTTCCCGTAGGAGGCTGAAGCTGTAATGCGGCAAAGACTCTTTATTCCAAGACAGGGGTATTGCTTTGATTTTCAGATTGATCATCACAGAGGAGAGATCTCGATAGGGCATCAGCCTTCTGATTAAGTACTCCAGACTGGAAGGTCAGGTTGAACTGAAACCTGGCAAAGAATATTGCCCAGCGGGCTAAACGAGGACTCACACATTGAAGGTTTTTGAGAAATAGGAGATTTCTATGGTCCGTAAATACAGTAAATGGGAACTTAGCACCTTCTAGTAAATATCTCCATTCCTTCATCGCCAACTTAACAGCTAGTAGCTCTTGCTCACCTATGGCGTAGTTCCTTTCGGCAGGTGAGAATTTTTTAGAAAAGAACCCACACGGATGGACTCAGTTGTCCTCATAACGTTGAGACAAGACTGCTCCCACAGCTTCAGATGATGCGTCTACTTCCAACAAAAAAGGCCTGTCCAGATCTGGTTGTCGAAGAACTGGTGCTGTGATAAAGGCCTGTTTTAGAAGATGAAAGGCAGACTCTGCCTCAGGTGACCATTGGGAAGGATTAGCACATTTGCGGGTCAAGGCTGTAAAGGGGGCCAGCAATGTAGAAAATCCCTTGATGAAGCGTCTATAATAATTGGCGAAGCCCAACAATCTCTGGATGGCTTTCAGTGTCTGAGGTCGGGTCCAATCCAGAATTGCTTGTACCTTCTTGGGGTCCATTTCCAAACTGGAGCCAGAAATAACGTAGCCGAGAAAAGGTACACTGGGCACACCAAAGACGCACTTCTCCAGTTTGCAGTAAAGGTGGTTTTCTCTCAAACGGGTCAAAACTTCTTTAACATGTTCTTGATGTTTAGCCACGGAGGGTGAAAAAATCAGTATGTCATCCAGATAGACAACAACCAAAACATATAATAGATCCTGGAAAATCTCATTAACGAAACTCTGAAAGACAGCAGGGGCGTTGCACAATCCAAAAGGCATTACTAAATATTCGAAATGTCCATCTCTGGTATTAAAAGCGGTCTTCCATTTCTCGCCAGCTCGGATACGAATGAGGTTGTAAGCACCTCTCAGATCTAATTTAGAAAAAATGACAGAGCCCTTGACCCTATCAAACAACTCAATAATCAGGGGAAGAGGGTATCGATTCTTTACAGTAATGTCATTAAGGCCTCGATAATTGATACATGATCTTAGACCACCGTCCTTCTTGCCAACGAAGAAAAACCCAGCTCCGGCAGGTGAGGTAGAGGGGCGAATGAACCCCTTTGCAGGTTGTCCCGGATGTACTCGGTCATGACTTGAGTCTCAGGCAAGGACAGTGGATAAGTACAACCACGAGGTGGTGTCTTATCAGGTATCAATTCAATTGGACAGTCCCATTCCCTATGAGGAGGTAAGATATTTGCTTGCTGCTCAGAGAACACATTGGCGAACATCTGATATTCCTTGGGAATGGCAGAAGAAACGAATGGAACTGTCTTTCTTACTGGTCAAATTTTTGGAAGACAGGATTTCTGACAGTCTATCCCCCATGACAGAATCTGCATAGAAGTCCAGTCTATCCTGGGATTATGTTGACGCAACCAGGGTAGACCAAGAACAATTTCTTGAGATGCCTCTGATATCACCAGGAATTTTAAGGACTCAGAATGAAGTGCCCCAATTCGGACCAATACTGGTTGAGTCTCCTTGGTGACTATCCCGTTAGTTAGAGGGCGTCCGTCTATAGAGGTCAGAGAGATGGCATGGTTGAGAGACAAACAAGGAATCTGAAATTTATCTATGAAACTAGACGTTATGAAATTTCCGGCTGCTCCTGAGTCAAGTAGAGCAGTAGCAAAGACAGGTTTGGGTTTAAGATCCAAAGCTAGGGTAATTGTGAAATCTTTCATTTTTGGAGATGGGCTCATAACTCCTAACTTGATGTCTCCAAGGTCAGTTAGGATTTGGGCATTTCCCGGTTTACGGGGACAGGAGATCAGCAGGTGACCTGACTCTCTGCAGTACAGACAGAGGTTCTTTTGCATTCTTCTCTGACGTTTTTCTTTGGAGAGGTGTGTATGATTCACCTGCATAGGCTCCTCTTCAGTAGGAGAAGGAATGGGATGGGTAGAAATGGAGGGGGCAAATGACCTTTGCCGGTCAGTTCTGTGTTTTTCAGCCTGACGTTCCCTGAAGCGTAGGTCAACTTTGATACACAACGAAATCATGTTGTTCAGATTAGTGGGAAGCTCTCAAGTGACTAGATCATCCTTTAGTCGGTCTGACAACCCATGCCAGAAGGCCGAGGTGAGGGCTTCCTCATTCCATTTGAGCTCTGATGCTAAAATTTGAAATTGCACGGCATATTGACTGACAGGATGGATCCCTTGTCTCAGTGTCATGATGATTGATGATGCTGATACAGTACGCCCAGGTTCATCAAAAATCCTCCTGAAGGATGACACAAAGCCTGCGTAATTATCCAGCAGCGGATCTGAGCGCTCCCAGAGTGGGGAAGCCCATTCCAAGGCCTGGCCGGATAACAGAGAAATTATATAAGCCACTTTAGTTCTTGCAGTTAGAAAGTTGTCAGGCTGCAGGGTAAAATGTATGTCACACTGATTTAGGAATCCTCTGCAGAGTTTAGGGTTGCCGTCAAATTTACTTGGTAAAGGAAGATGTAAGCGGGGAGATGATCTGCCTCCTGTATTCCCAGACGCTGATGCAGATGTAGCTGCTGGTACTCCAGGGGTAGAAAAGGAAGTTTGCAAACTATCCTGTCGCTTGGACATCTCTTGCAGAAATTGAGCCATCTGATGCTGCATGTTTTCCAGATTTTCGAAACTACCAGAAATGCACCGGAATAAATCCACTCCTGACTCTTGATTTGTGGCCGGCTCCATGGGGCCAGTGCAAACTGTTATGTTCTGGGTTGTTTGTGGACTCGGGGTGGTAGCAGGAGCGACCACAGAAGCGGATTTGAATAAAAAACTAGGTTTTTTAATAAGTGCTTGAGAAGACATAAAATATGGCAGTAAATAAAAGTCCAGGAATATATAAATGTGCACAAGAGTTCTGTGGTGGGAGTAATGGGTTAATGCCCAAGTAGAAACAATTAGAGCTGTCCAGGTGTGCAGGTAGTGAGACTGAAAATAATCAACCAGGTATGAAGGTAGTGATGCAGGAAAATAATAGCCAGGTATGCAGGTAGTGAACTAAGGCAATGAGCAGGATGTCAGCAGGCTCAGGCACTCAGGTATGGGCAAGGGTGATGGAGGTCCAGCAGAAGCTAGGAGCTGACAGGCAGACTGGCAGACAGCGAATTCACAGGAACAGGATAAGCACAGAGAACTCCCTCTCAGCTAGGCTGAGATACACGTTGCACTGGCAAAGAAGGAAGGCACTGACCCTTCTTAAATACCCCATGCCATGCTGTTACTGGCTGGAGGGAACATGTGACTCACCAGGATTGGCCAGCCGCATCACATGGCCAGAAGGCAAGATGGCGGCGCCCATGCCAAACGGAACAGAGACGCCGCCAGGCCTTACCAGCGCAGAGTGACAACAGGCCCGCTCAACAATGCGCGCAGCCAAAGCCCCCCGCCAGACACCAGCTCTGCCACCAGACAGCCCACGCCACAACGACCTCACAGGTAACACCTGCCTAGCGCCATGCTGAAATACCCTGGCCATGACTCACTCCCTGTACTTTTTGAAGAATATCAGTCTGTCCCTGATGTTTTTCCTGGAGAGAAGTGGCTTCTTTGCTGCCCTTCTTGACACTAGGCCATCCTCCAAAAGTCTTCGCCTCACTGTGCGTGAAGATGCACTCACACCTGCCTGCTGCCATTCCTGAGAATGCTCTGCACTGGTGGTGCCCTGATCCCTCAGTTGAATCAACTTTAGGAGATGGTCCTGGCACTTGCTGGATGTTCTTGGATGCCCTGAAGCCTTCTTCACAACTATTGAACCTCTCTCCTTGAAGTTCTTGATGATCCGATAAATGGTTGATTTTGGTGCAATCTTACTAGCAGCAATATCCTTGCCTGGGAAGCCCTTTTAGTGCATAGCAATGATGACTGCACGTGTTTACTTGTAGGTAACCATGGTTAACAGAGGAAGAACAATGATTTCAAGCTGCATCCTCCCTTTAAAGCTTCCAGTCTGTTATTCTAACTCAATCAGCATGACAGAGTGATCTCCAGCATTGTTCTCGTCAACACTCTTACCTCTGTTAACGATGATGTCAGCTGGTACTTTTGTGGCAGGGCTGAAATGCAGTGGAAATGTTGTTTTGGGGATTAAATTCATTGTCATGGCAAAGAGGGACTTTGCAATTAATTGCAATTCATCTGATCACTCTTCATGACATTCTGGAGTATATGCAAATTGCCATCATAACAACTGAAGCAGCAGACTTTGGGAAAATCAATACTTGTATCGTTCTCAAAACACTTGGCCATGGCTGTTTATATGTGTATATATATATATATATATATATATATATTTATATATATATACACAGAGGTAAAAGAACCGGCGGCACTCAGCGTCTTAGTGTAAATAAAAGCTTTTAATCCAACGGCGTTTCAGGCCACATCCTTGATAACGGGCATGTGGCCCGAAATGCCGTTGGATTAAAGGCTTTTATTTACACTAAGACACGGAGTGCCGCCGGTTCTTTTACTTCTGTGTACTGGAGCTTGCTTGCTCCCAGGAAGGTACCAGCGCAAGGAATCTATCTACATTTTCTGCAATTTATATATATGTGTCTTTAGGTGCCACTGCTGGGGGGCGGGGCCGGTTCACGACTGTGGAACGCAGGCTCTCTGGTCTGTGAAACGCACTCTGCGGTCCCCATGACGATGTCGGCTGTAGTTTCCGGAAGTGTGACGGTCACGTGCTTCCGGCGGATGGTTCCTGACGGACGGCTGGAGGCGCGCGCCGGTTGATGGTAAGGTACATATGGGGGGTTATGTGGTTATTTTATGTGTTTTGTTTGTATTGTGGTCCTGAAGACGGGGCTTCGGCCCAGAAACGGCTGTAGACCGAATTTAATACATTTCTATATTTGCATTTTCAATTACTCTGAGTGCCTATTTCTTTTGGATTTCTGTGGATTGATTTAAATTGCGCACCGGAGGCAGCTGTGTTGGTGTTGTGAGTGCCGGCAGACTTTGGATTATATATATATATATATATATATATATGTGTGTATATACATATATATACTGTATATATATATATATTATTTTTTTTTGTATTTGTTTTTATATACCTGCAGCATATACTTCAGTGTATGATAATGGGTACTCTCTATGGGAGAGATTTATCAAAGCTTGGAGAGAGATAAAGTGGAGAGGGTTAAAGTACTAACCAATCAGCTTCTAACACATTTTAGAGGCTGTGTTTGAAAATTAACAGTTAGACACTGATTGGTTAGTACTTTATCTCTCTCCCAAGATTTGACAAATCTCCCCTTATATAGTATACTCAGTCTCACCTCTCTCCTGAAGGTTGAGTTGATACCAGGCCATCACTGGGATATAGTAAGGGTCAGTAAAGTCTGCATTATACTTTCAGTGCAAGTAAAACCTCCACATATTCTTGTCTGTTAGCATAATTAAGTTGGTTGCATGCAAGGAGTCTTAAGCAACAGATACACCACATTTACAATGGCTTGGCACACTCTGAGGGTACACTGCACACCCCCTAATTAAGTCTAACCGCATTACTAATGTGACACAGACCTCTTTGGTGGTGGGAATGACCATATCTTCACTCCCACAAATAGAATTGGGAGGTAAGACCATCTCTGGTCAATACATAAATGGCATTATGAATGTGTTTTAATCTTCCTCAATAATTTATCCATCTAGTTAATGTCCAGGAAGGGTGTTTTGACTTTACCTGCTCCATTAAACTTGATCAAATATATCAGCATTTTAAATAGAGTAAGACATAAAGATGTGATAGCTTTTATTACTAGTGTATATAACTCAACATCCAGCTGCAATTGATTTATGCCATTAATTGCTTAGTCGCTGTAAATAGTAGTGGGAGAACTTTGATTACTTTGTTAGCAGACCGTGTGAGATATGTGGATTTTCAGGATCTCTTACCTATAAAAACCATTGAGATAATTGTGATAATGCCGCAAAGACTTGGGCACACTGACTGTAATTTATCCCAGAGAATGAACAGCATTACACATGGAGAGCTCAATAAAAGGGAATGATTGTAAACAACTTAAGTTGCAAGAAAACCGTCTTTGGTAAATATTTGCTAATTGAAATAAATATTTAATTTATGAAGCTTCAGATTAGCAATATTAATAATCATTTGCAATAACTAATTATAAGTATGGACATTGCTGAATACAATGTGATTATGGGATGCAGTCAATATCCCGACCGCAGGGATTCCGATGCTCAGAATGCCGGCACCAGAATCCCAATACCTGTCAGAATCCGGCAAACGGCATCCCTACTGCCGGAATCCTGAAGGTAAGTAGCGGGGTTAGGGGGAGGGTTAGGCACTAGGAGGAGGGTTAGGTTTAGGCACTAAGGGGGAGGGTTAGGGTTAGGGTGCGGGGATGAGGAGGTTAGGTTTAGGCACTAGAGGGGGAGGTTAGGTCCAGGCATTGGAGAAAGAGGGTTAGGGTAGGGAGAAGGGGAGGGTTAGGATACCTACCGACAGGTGTCAGTATCCTGACCCTGCCAGGATGCTGGCATCGGAATTTTGATCGCCGGGATCCCGAGTGCTGGCATCCCGTACCCATCCCTGTGTTTATGGCATTACCGTCATACGCTCCTGTAAGTGGACTTTAGAACCTGCCTTCTAAAGTACTTATTTACTGTTCCAGCTCCTGAGTACAGAATATGCCGAGGAATCATATCAGCAAGTTACAAATAGAAAACACGAAGCTGGTCATAGCTGGTCATTGTTTATTTTTCCTACATTTAAATTTATTATTGCAGTTTGAAAATAACCTGCCGCAACAATATGCACAAATGTTGTATTACATAAAGTTTATAATATTTATTATTTGATGCTTCAAATAAAATAAATAGGAAAGGTAAATGTACCACAAATGCTATTGTTGTGTCATGAAAAGCTATTTGCGGGCCATGTTCCTGTTTCTATGGAACTGCACATAGATGTGTGAAATAGAATACAGAACTAGTACATTTTGCATATTACAATGTTACGGACCTGCAAGAGTACTAAAATGCTGAGATTATATGTAATGATGCGATTTACATACAAGATTCCAAAAAAAAGTTTAATTTGTATAACTAGGTGCTTAAACAAGCTTTCAAAGTGGAGGCTACGCACGTACACACACACACACACACACGTACACACACATATATATATGTATATTTATATATATATATATATATATATATATATATATATGATGTAAACATATATATTTATTTGTACATGTGAAGATAAAAGGCGCCAGTAGCAGTCAACAATCCCCCTCAGGATATAAGTGTATATTTGTTAAACGTAAAGCACATATGTGAGTACAGTATTGTAAGGTAGAAACGACCCTTCCCTCATATATCAGGGTGTCAGCTCCAACAGTGTAGATAGCAAGGAGCGGGTGCTGTAGGTAGCATGAAGATAGGTGTACTGTTCAGAGCGACTAACAAGTTTCTGACAAATGAGTTCACACTACTGAATGGTACGTAAATACCAATATTATGGCATGTATCCACACTACTTAGGGTATAAAGTGCAAGTGAATAAATAATGAAGTTAATAATAGTAAAATATAGAAGTGCAAATATAATAATATAAAATAAATTTGGATCTAAGCCATAAAGTTAAAACAGTGATGTACATTTGACATCATTAATAAGATAATACACATACAAATACTATTAACTATAAAAAGTAAAAACATACAAAGGTATAGATATTAAGAGGGGTGTAGATAAAGTTTTTGTCACAATGGGAGGATAAGAAGCACATATATAAAACAGGAATTCATAAGATATAATTTCATAGCAAAGAAGTTTTAAAAGAATACTCAGTAAATCATAAATGGTGTCTTTAAATAAATAAGAGTCCTGTTAAAGTTTGGCAATAAAAAATCTTCTCTTATCTGAGTAAAATGTCAGCATTAATTCCATGAGGCAAGAGGGATCACTGCTCAACGCAAGAAGTCTTATGGACGAAACGCGTTGGATAGTGATCTCTCTTGCCTCAATTAATGCTGACATTTTACTCAGATAAGAACTTCATTATTTATTCACTTGTACTTTATAACCTAAGTAGTGTGGATACATACCATAATATTGGTATTTACGTACCATTCAGTAGTGTGAACTCACTTATCAGAAACTTGTTAGTCACTCTAAACAGTACACCTATCTTCATATATATTTATTTAATTATTTATTAACAGTTCCTTATATAGCACAGCATATTCCGTTGCGCTTTACAATTAGAAGCATTAATAGAACAAAACTGGGTAATAACAGACAGATATATAGGTAGGAAGACCCTGCTCGCAAGCTTACAATATATATATATATATATATATATATATATATTTATTTATATATATGATATATATCTTGACAAAGATCCATGAGAGGATTGAAACGTCGATGAACTAATTGTGCCCTGTGATGTTGGAATAAAGATTTACTGCCTATGTCAAGCCTGGTGAGTGCACCCCTTATTTTTTTTAATTTATATGTATATATATATATATATATATATAGGCACAACCTCTTATATATATATATATATATATATATATATATAAATTATAATATATAAAATATATATGGGGATGTGTAATATATGATAAAGTTGGAAAATGAAATGCATTGAGATGTGACCAGGAAGTGACTTCTGTAGGTCTAATCAGATGGAGATAAAATCAGAGAACAGGAGGAATCAATATTATTCAGGTTCCTGGGGAGCGGCTATCTGGTGAAATACTTATACATGTATATTTGGATATTTAGATGTGTGTGTTTGCTACTATTAAAGTTGTGTTTTTATACATTATCTTCCCATTGTGCACCCGCTTGTCTGCTCATAATTCTAGAGCATCTGAAGCCTAATGGTAAGAGGCATTTTTTGAAGGGGAGCTGCCACCTTATTACTGATACTCCACATGGGATAGAGAAAAGAACATTTGAGTTCTTTGCTCACATTGCATGCTTAGCTGTAGTATGGGCATAAACCTCAATTAGAGTTTAAATGTAATTTAGTATATTTTAGAAATGGTGGCCCAAAGTAGAGAAAACTTTCTTATCTGAAGAACTGTTATGCCATGAGCATTCAAGACAACTATGGTTATTTCACCAGAATAATACAGATAATTACATTTAGTCAAATATCTTTGGTTACTGCATGTGGTCATTACTATTACCAGGGCCGTAGCTAGGGTAGTGCGGCCGGTGCCATCGCACAGGGCACCACAGGTCAGGGGGCACTGTTTGGGCCTGTCATATTTCTGTTTATTATCATTCTCACTTGTAGCTTCCTCTTATTTCATCCCCAGCATCTCCTGGCCTCTCCTATCTCTTCCCGGGCCCTTCCTCATGAAGCCATGGCCCTTTTTTGGGTGCATTATGTCCCTTTGAAAAATGAGGGGGGGGACGCCAATGCTCTTTCTGGCACAGGGCACCAAAAAGTCTAGTTACGGCTCTGACTATTGTGCAAATGTTTCAGAAACACAACTAAATATGGTATTCGGCCCTAAGCACAAAAGGGATAACTCTTAAGACAATTTATTGCAAATGTAGGCAGTGCCAGAATGATGATAACTTAGCTGCATGTAAAAGTCAATTATACAAAGTGAAGAAAATTAATGTAACAGAGAATATAAATTTGTAAATAATGTGTTGTTTAAAAATAAAGTTATAATAATAATATTTTATTTTGCTGTTCCAACATTTCAGCAGGCTGTTCACAAAATGTTTACAGACTACAGATGTCACTATGTTACTGCAGGCTGTGGAGGGGTATAGTCAGTTAGGAAATGCTGTCAGACAGAAATATGACCAGTAATACATGCATTTTAAATAGTAAATGTATTATTTACATATCTCCAAATTATATATTAAATCATAAACTAAAAATACAATAGTGGTAAGCTACCATATATTAAATCATGCATAGATTTAATATCTCTACATATTTGTAATAAACGTTTACTTTTTAAAAATCCTAGTGTTATAATGAACTTGGATATAGGATGTTGTCATTTAGCCTAACATCTGATGTAGGAAGTCAAACCTTTTCTGTCTCCGATCCCCTCTAGGCCACATATACCATCTGTTATTGGGAATAGTTGATACTTCCATACACAAAAGGCCAACAGTTCAGGTAATTTTGAGGTTAATATATTTCAATTTGTAGTCCATGAATGAGGATGTACCTTCTGGAACTGTCAAGTGGAACATAAATTAGCTATTTGAGGACTGTGATTCAGAGTGATAAAGATTTATCTGTGCAGGAGTCTGAGTTGGTAGCAAAGAAAAAAAAAAACTTTTTATTTGAAACAAACTATGTTGCAATGCAAGGGGTGCAAATATGTTTATTATCTTTGCATGCAGGGTAAATACTGGCTACTTTTGTACATATGTAGCCCACACATGCTGGACAGCTTTATTTTTATACTGCAATTTGGATTAGAGTTTGGACAGGTCCCCCCCAAATTTAAAACTCTTTAAACCATACATGCCTGCTCTCCCGGAAGTCGCGTCAGGCTCACGAGTTTTTAGGTAACCAACCACACTACTGGTAGAGGATTAGGTATGAAATCCCGGCTGTCGCGGTGCCACTAGTCAGAATACCAACAGCGGCATCCCACAGCCAGAATCCCAACACCCATAAGGAAGACAGGTAAGTGTTTTTCTAACTGTACCCTAACCCTAACCTTCCCCCTAGTGCCTAACCCTAACCTCTCCTCCCCGCACCCTAAACCTAACACCCCCTCCCCGGTGCCTAAACCTAGCCACCCCCCTAGTGCCTAAGCCTAATCTCCTCCTCCCCGCACCCTATTCCTAACACTCCCTACCCGGTGCCTAACCCTAACCTTCCCCCTAGTGCCTAATACTAACCTCTCCTCCCCGCACCTTAAACCTAACACCCCCTCTCCGGTGCCTAAACCTAACCTCCCCCCTAGTGCCTAAGCCTAATCTCCTCCTCCCCGCACCCTATTCCTAACACTCCCTACCCGGTGCCTAACCCTAACCCCGCTACCTAACCCTAACCTCCACCTAATACACCGATACTTACCTTTGGGATGCCCGTGGTCGGGATACTGGTCCTGGGATCCCGACCTGTCGGGATTTCGGCTCCGGTATTCAGACCGTCAGCATCCCGCACACCGGGATGCTGACTACATCCCCCGGTAGAGTAGGTACTCCTACAAACTTCCTTGTGAAGTGGGCAGAATGTAGAGAATTTTCACAGAGATCAGGGTTCCCCAAGTAGGAGGTGGGGCTTAATGACGCAATTCTACAAGAATTGCATCATTTGGCACAGCCCCCTATTTAAATATGCGCTATTCATGGCAATTTGCTGCTAGGGGGCTGGGCTTAATGACGCAAAGCATCTAGCACCACCCTCATCGCCACCCACCTGCTTCTCCTTCACGGACTTATCCCGGGGAGGAAAAATTAAAAGTTGGCAAGTATGCTTTAAACATTTTAAAATATGTATGTGTACATGTGCATACACATAAAGGCGCTGATTCCGAGATAGAAGCAAAACTAAAAAGAGCAGGTAACTTTCACCATAGCAAAACCATATAGTACCTGCAATGCAGCCTGGTTACAAAGTTACTTGCTCTTTTTTTGCTTTGCTCCCAACTCAGAATCAGCCCCTATGGGGTCCGTTCATCATGCTAATTATCAGGCCAATACTGTATATGTTTGTTTACTTAAATCCATCAGCGGTAAACAATAGGTCCATGGTTCCCAAATTCCAAGAGTGTCACATTCCATAGTTTATGAAGCCAGACTTTGAATTGTTAATAGATTGTTAAATTCGTAAATAAACCTTTTAATACATTCCTGCCTATAAACCTCTAAGATTCACCTGCCTAGAACCTCTAAGACAAAACCTGCCTGTACCTTCTAAAACCACAAGATGTCGCTATTTTGATTATACCATTAATGAAATACCAAGACAGTTGAATAGCGGTCCAAAGCGCTAAAGATTATTATTCAGATAAAAGTACAGATGTTACAACGCTATGATCTAATAATGAGCGCAAATAAATTGTACAAACATTAGGTCATAAGGTACAGTTAAAATACATGAAACGGTTATTAAAGATCAAAATACAATGAGCAATATCAGACAGAGAGAGAGAGAGAGAGAGAGAGAGAGAAAGAGACATATTAAAGTACAATGAGAGATATATCAATGTCTGCTGAGAGCACATGTTCAAGATGGCTGGTGATGGAGTGTGTGTGTGTTTGTTTGTGTGTGAGGGGGGGGTTGGGAATGCTTCCTGCCCTATTGTTCAAACCGCATGGTCTACAAACAAACTCCATTATGAAGCTACCTCATTGAAATCTCCCATAATGCCATAGTTAATTAAATATGCACGCTGGATATCATATGCCAACACATCGGGCAAACACTGCACCATTTAATATTCCAACATATACAACACAAGCTGATTCCATTATACAACAATACCATCCTACTACAGACCTCATCCAGTAGTCACTAGACCGTGGGGAGGGGGAAGGGCCGAAGCACATGTTTTTCTTTTGTTTGCAAGCCTCATGATCCCTAGGCAAACTCCATCCTGCACCAAGCTGCAACTCCGCAAATCATCCATCAATGACCACAACCACAACAAAGACAATATACCTATCTGACCAACACAACACCACAACTGGGCAGAATCACAATTTCCCTTGTTCACCCCACATGGAGGCAAGCCATCTCCAACAAACCGCAGACAACATACCCATCTGACTCACACAACACCACACGGCAACCACCCATGACCATTCAAAGCTGCCATCAATTCAACCTCCACGATACAACACTGACACCACCCTATGATCACATTCATGAGTATACAGCACACACAAAGCTCATCTCTCCAACCATCATCAATCATTCACAAATGGGAAGGCAAACACAGAACACATGGCAGGGCCCCAACACAGAACACATGGCAGGGCCCCAACACAGAACACATGGCAGGGCCCCAACACAGAACACATGGCAGGCCCCAACACAGAACACATGGCAGGCCCCAACACAGAACACATCAGAGGATCTCAATCAACCAGCATCAATCATTCACAAATATCACAACAATTCCACAATCAATCCCTTTCCTGCATGCTAACAACAGACTATTGTACCCTACAGTGTAGATGAAGAGTACAGATTAGATAACATATCATCCACTGTATGCTAACACAGACTCATGAATATCCTTAGAAAACTACAAACCACACACCATGCTAAGCTAATACCAGATTAACACCAAACATAGCTACAGACACCCAAATAGGCTAAATATTGCACATTTTATACTCAGCTATAACCCAGGGGAACTGAGATCCATATTCCGTTGTCTTGTGAGAGAGGAAACCTCTCTCTCCTCCAAAAATCTGCCAGTCTCTGCTAAGCTGTGTTTTCTCAGCTATGTGCATGCTATGTTCCCGCCCCCTTTTACCTGTGAGGTCATCAGAAAGGGAGTATCCTTTTGGGTTACCTGAGACTACTGTTTCTACTCTCAGCTAGCTAGCTCTATTGATTAGACTGGAATAACCAGTCCTTTGGAGAAATCTGTTACAGGGCATTTATTGGACAATTCCAAATGGATATAAAAGGTCTCCAACCTCCTTTTGTATCCCCCAACATGCAAATCTAAGCTGCTATGGAAAACAACATTTCAAATAGATATTCTCTCTAACATTCATATTTCATAGCCGCATGTTCTGATCTTCATATTGATGTCACCGGAATGCTGTGGAAACAGAGTCGATCAGTACGGTTCCACACACAGTTCAATTGTCATTTACTAAGCCATAGTTACAGAAAACATTTCTTTATATACTGACATTGCGTTTAAACCAAGTAATCTTAAACTGCAAATTGCAAAATGTGTTTATACAGTGAATTTAATTCTCATACAGGAAGGAGGCTTCCAGCTGTGCTGTCGGAGCCTCCCTGTCTAGTCTGCCTGTGTTTGAGGAAGGCTGACTATGGCCCTCATTCAGAGCCGTACGCTCTGAGCAGAGCGCACGCTCTGAATGAGGGCCGGGCTCCATGAAAATGGAGCGTCCTCCTGGACGCTCGTATAGCTGTGGGTCACCACCCACAGGCTATACGAGCATGCATTGTGATGGCCGCGATGGTCGTGACCATCGCAACCATCGAAATTGCGAGCCTGAGCCTGCGGTTGAGGTTTTCAACCGCAAGCTCCGGAGTGATTTTGGCTCTATCAGAGCCAAAATCACTCCCACTGACATCACTAGTGATGTCAGTGGGCCGGCTTTTGATGGGAGGCGTTCCCGTGGGAACGCCCCCGTCAGGGAGGCACGCCCCCGGCACGCCCACCAAAGGGGGCGTGCTGTCAATCAACATCGACAGCACGCCCTCTTTGATCGGACACAACGAGCGAAGGACTTTCCTTCGCTCGTCGCGTCTGGCGCATGCGCACGACGGAGCTCCCTCCGTCGTGCGCATGCTCAGTCCATAACATCGACCCACTTGCGAGCGGACAGCCGCTCGCGAGTGGGTCTGAATCAGGCCCCATGTACCTTTTGTTTACAAAATAGTGCTGTGAGATTTTATTTCTAAGATGGAGTCTTGGCCCTTTACAAGACAGCATTGCGCAGATTCCAATTGCAAACAGATTCTGTCTTCGCCAATTATCCGGTTTTGACAAGATAAAGAGAACTTTGTGATTCATAATGACAGATCCCATGAATAGGCCCCAATTGTAAATAACATATCTGATTTTAAAGTATGATCAACATGTTGCCTAAAGTAATTCAACAGTCTCTCCATTACTAAAATACCATTATTATATTTTTTTTATAATACCATGACATATTACGCTACACTGCACATATAGGAGATCATGATACAACTGATGTAGGCTTTCGCTGAGCTTACAATCTAAGAGGTGCGGTGAATACTTTATACTGTAGAGGAAGGCGGGGCTAGTTGTTACAGAGGCAAGTTGTTACAATGAATCTAAAACCATGCCCATGTTGTACTGCGGCTCCTGCGACTGGGAACAAGTTTGATCATGCTACCGTCAGTGCTTAGTGAAACGACGCTAACGCAGACATGTTTATTTAATAGGTAACTAAACAAACTCATTTTTCTTGTTCCAAAGTAATATTTTTCACCTAGCTTTGAAGTCGTATCTTGGCTGGTCTTTTAAAGGTTTAGCATTCATTTTGTTAGAATCACAGACTAGTGCAGTGGTTCCCAAATTGGGTGCAGTGTCACCCAGGGGTGCCTCAGGGCATTTGGAGGGGTGCCTCAGGTTGGTGGTCAAGTACCAAATAAAATGATTTTTAGTCAGTGTGAGAGGCAAAACCCGTGCTAATGGCTGCCAATCAAACAATATGTGGACCAAAAGAAGCACAGCCCTGTCAACCATCACATAACTGAGCCTAAGGGTGACACAATTTACTTTATTTAATTTTTGCTGTATTTCTCAATAAGAAACTCTTGGCCCAGGGGTGCCTTGGGAAAAAATACTGATACTCTAGGGTGCCGTGATTCGAAAAAGTTTGGGAACCACTAGACTAGTGTATTTATTATCATTGTTATATTCGTGAATTGAAGCACAGAAATCGAACTATGGCCATCTTGGTTATCTGACGTCACTTGGGGCAAGTTGTAACACAATATCGGAGGCAAGTTGTTACTAACTGGCACTCCCATTAAAGACCAGTTAGAACTAGAGGTAAATATAAGAAATGGAAAAAAAGAGTCAAAAATACAGAAAGTTAAGAAATCTTTACTCTGGAATGAAGGCAAACAAAAAAAGACTGATGATATCAAAACGTAAACAAATGACAGTAGCCAAAACATTATCGAGTTTTGAAGACGGGATGTAGTCAGGAACCCGACAGTGAAGTCCCAGCATGGGACTAATGATAGGCGTCTAAATACCAACGCCTGTCATTAGCCCCATACTGAAATCCTCATACCGATCATAGGTAAGCCGTGCATTGGGAGCTGTTAGCCGTGGGGGGGGAGTGTTATGTTTAGGGACTCCTGGGGGGACTTAAGGTTAGGCTATGGGAAGGGGGGGTTAGTGTCAGGCAGCCACGGGGGGAGGTTAGGGTTAGGCAACCCCCAGGAGGGTTTGGTTTATGGTGCGAGGAGTGGGGGTTAGGTTTTGGCACCCCGGGGGGGAGGTTAGGCTTAGGCACTGGGTTAGTGTTAGGCGCCACTAAAGGAGGGTTAAGGTTTAGGGGGGGGGGAGGTAGGTATAGGGTTAATACTTACCTTGTCGGGATCTCCATCTGCTGGCCTTCCGGCGTCGGTATTCATGCGCCGGGCTTAGGTCCGGCGGTATGACATAACAATTCCCTGAAGACGAGTGTTTCTGTATAATGTGTGCTAAGAGTTACAAACTGTCGAACCTGGCCAGGAGTGGGTACAGTGTATTGCATGTAAAGGGTGGGCTCATATAAGAGGTGATTAGATGGCAACAGAGGTTCTGACTGTGGTCGCTCGCTCCGCCCGCAGTGCCCCGGGCAGAGGGGCTGTTGCCCAGTCCCTATAACCGCCATTGTGTGGCATGATTCTGATAACAATAATATTGGACATCTGAAATGCAACAGTTTAAAATACTTTACAACACTGTATATATATATATATATATATATATATATATATATATATATACAAATTCACAAAACCCACCAAGGGTCCTTGAGGATGCAGGACCGTGTCTGGAACACATGTATTTACAATGGACTGTGCTGGCTCTACATGGACATGATGAGTATTGCTTTCTACTGATTTTCTTATTGATGTATTGAAACGTATTCATGTGTACCCCCACTGCTGAATCTGACTATATGCTATGACATGAGCTTTGCCTTTTTGGAATCTTAGATGGCTGGCTGATTTAGCTGAATAATAAATGCATTTTTTGATTCTTTTGTACATTGGAGTGCTTGTCTGCTTTCTCATGGACCCCTGGTGGATTTTGCTGATATTATTATTTGGACTAAGCACCCATTTGATTGATTGCAAGTGTGTGCGATTTTATTCTTATTCTCTCTCTCTCTCTCTCTCTCTTTCTCTCTCTCTCTATCTACATATATAGAACAATAATGCAAAAATGTATATTCACTGTGAAATTTACATGAAGCTGTAAGCCAGGAGGTCAAGAAGCTATGAGAGATGCCTTCATGCAATTAGAGCCATCTCTACCATTAGGCAGCTGCCTAGGGCGCTGGGATATGGGGGGCGCCTCTTAGTCTGCCTATCACAAAATTAAGAATGATGTGAAACTTCTAAGATGCCACTACCACATTTTCACCTGAGGGTCTGGAAAGTGGGTATTAGTTGGGTGGCAGTAGGCTGAAGTTTTGTCTAGGGTGCTGAGAACCTTACACAAGATCTGCATGCAATCACAACCGGTACCATAAAAAGGCTTTTTCTTTGTCCAGCTCTCATGATACTTGGGCATTGTAAGTAATACTCTAAATGAGAACTTTTTGGTCAGGAATTGGGGAAAATATGTTTTCTTCACTCAAAAATAAGTTTGCCTATAGTTATACTTTTCGAAATAGCTCTTTACAGTTGTGTAACTACAGTCCCACCTTGAGGACATTGTACTTCCTATGAGGACTTCTTTGTTATCATTAGAGCAGAGGTTTCTGCTAAACTGCACAGATTACACATACATTAGCAATCCCACAGTAACCAGACACAGCAGCATGTGCTGTAAGTAGCCGTCAAAATTATTATTCTTTCCAAATGAATCAGACAGGATGTCTCATTACCATGTGCTTGGAGCCATTGACTGACCAGGAAGTATAATTTATTTTGCAATGCCGTCTTCAGTACTGCCAATGACCAATCATGCCTCTGACCTCATGTGTATAGTGATTCAACAATTATCTAAGCAGAAACATACAGTATTTACCATATTTACAGTAGCACATATGGTAATGTCATTGTCATCACCACAATACCTGATTCTGTCATGTTATTTGATTCATTGTGTGAGTAATGTGAACAAGTAAAACAGCACATTCAATTGAGGATGAACTGTTGAGTGCAAGAATCCAGTGTGACATTATGTGACTGATCGCCGAAGACTTCCTACCTCATCCAGTGCAGCTGTTGGTTGGGGGTCACTTCAGCTCGGAGGTTCCCTCTGTCTCATGCTAGCCCCGTCTCCTCTGATAATTCAATACCCATTTTCAGAAGAGGTAGGGCCAGCAGGAGACAGAAGAAGCAGGCTCAGCTGCAGCTTAACCCCATGGTCCAGCCCTACCAGCTACACCAAAGGAGGTAGAGTCTTGTGGGAAGACTAAAAACAGCGATCTACAACAATTGTTCAGTAATGAATGTTTGCAATTCCCATACAATGTATATCCTCTACTGATGTATTAAAACAATGTTAAATTACAGTAAGACATATATATATATATATATATATATATATATATACATAAAATGTGTGTGTTTATATATATATATATATATATATATATATACAAGGGCAGATTGAAAAGCAATGAGACAGATTTTTTTATTCAAAAACAGATGTCTCCACAGGATCTGAACATTTTTATTTTTCAAAGTAGCGTTCTTCACATTCAATAAATTTTTTGAAGCATTATAGTAACGACTCAAAGACGTGCAGTAGACGGTTTTGTGACATCACTTTTAGTGTTGCAGCTGTGGCATTTTTCACTTCATCATCCGTTGAGAATTTCTTTCAATGCAGTTTTGCAGGGTTGGGAATGCCCAGAAATCACAGGGCACTAAGTCCGGGCTATATGGAGGGTGTTTCAGTGCTGTCCCATCAATTTCAGTCAGTGCTGTAAATGCAACAGCAGCAATATGTGGTCGGGCATTGTCTTGGAGCAAAAAGCACTGTTTCTTCCTCATGGCTCCACACAAATGGGTTTTCAGAACGTTTGCATAGTTGTCACCATTAATTATCTGTCCACGGGGAACCCAGTGCTGTAGGATCATACCGTGCGCATCAAAGAGCAGTAGAAACATGACTTTACACATGACGAAGGAATCACACAGAATTTTTTGGGCGGAGGCAAATTTGCGTGTTTCCATACACTGGACTGTTGTTTGGATTCTGGATCATAATGATGAATCCACGATTCGTCACATGGCACAATCGATGTCAGGAAGTTGGGTATCCTCTCCAACATTCAAACGGTGTTCTTGTATGATTCAACTTGTCGTTGCATCTGCTCTTATGTGAGAGTTCTGGGTACCCACATGGCACACATGTGATGCATTTTCAGTTCCTTTGTCACAATATGCTGAACCCATGTGAATGAGATGCCAAGTGAAGCCGAAAGTTTGTGTAAAGTTAACCTTCTGTCACTTTACAACATCTCCGCAGCTTTGGCAATGTTGACATCTGTAATTGCGGTGGATGGTTTCTTAGAGCATGCATAGTCATCACCGGCGTATTACCCTCTTTGAAGTGCTTCCACCACCGAAATACTGCAGCACGGCTAATTGTTTCTCCCCGTAACATTTCATGAGTTTCATTTCCGCTTTTTCCAAAATTAAAACAAAATTCAACAACACATCTCTGACATAATCTCACAGACACGTCTTCCTCATGCGCCATGGCGAAACGTACAAATATCTTCCACTCGCTGTGATCAAACAAAGCAGACTACCGTAGTCCATTCGCAGGTTCAGACACATTGATGTATGAGCTTCACAATAACCAGCATACAGTAGCATTGCCACGTCTACCTATGGGAAAGAAAAACAGAAGCAGTCTCATTACTTTTCAATCAGACCTCGTATATATATTATACTGTATATAACTCATATTATAATGATTTTATATTGTCTAAGGTTAATTGCAGTAAGCTAACTATCTTATTTGAAATATTTGTATATACTATCATTGTCATTATGTTATGCTTGACTTTTATTACTGCCTTTGTGATTTCAATTGTTCCTGTAAATAAAATCAAATTCTGAAATATGCCTCATTTTTACCCTATCATCACAGTATTCTTTAGGAAAAGTGAGTGACAATATTTTGTGGTTAGCAACATTTAAGAGAACCTTTTATTACATATTAAGTGTGTATATATAATTATATATATATATATATATATATAAATATATATTAGAGATGTGCAGGCTCGGATCAGTTCAGATTTTCCCACCAAATTCTGATTTTTCCCACCAAAAATTGGGTCTCAAAAAGAGGCAAAACGTCATCTTTCATGGACAAACATCATCTTTCATGGACTTTTCTCCAGGAATGATGATGTTTGTCCATGAAAGATGACGTTTTGCCTCTTTCTAAGACCCGTTTTTTGGCGGGAAAAATCCGAACTTGGCTGGAAAATTTTAACTAACCCGAGCCTGCACATCCCTAATATATATATATTAAGATTGATCTCAGACCACACAAATGTGTGTAGACCTTTTGTTGTGAATTGATGAGAAAACAAAAAAGCATTTTCTCATTAAAACAAGTCATAAAATAGTCCTAGATTTGTGTGCTATTAATTTTGGTGATTGTCTGTATTTCAGAAGCCTAAGCTGTAAAATACAAATACACGATGTTAACTACAATTTCAAAGAAAAAGTATGTTCCTTACAAATTGTTACAACAAGAATGCACTATCTGATCAAAAAGAAATTAATTTATCACTCCAAGAGCTCCTGTCTTTGACTTTTCATAAAAGGCAACATGTATTGGGAATGTGCAGGTGTTCACAGCCCTTAGTTTCATATTCTAATTTATTAAATATATATTTGTTCCTCTGACAAGGTAAAATAAAATGACAGCAATAGAAGAGATCATTGAATTGAAAATTCACTGTAGCAAAGAATGTGGTTATATAATGTTTTCTTGGTTTATCAAAAAAATTAAATGTGGTTGATATCTGTTTGCTCAACCACTCAGGCCTTGGTGCTTAATTATTTTGGCATGATTGGGGCCTGTCAGTATGGTTGGCAGAAGCTTTATTCTATTTCTCCCATTTACATCTCCTATATACTTGTTCTGTTTTCTTCTTATGATTTAGTTTTTTATGATTGATCATTCATACTGTCTGCTGTTGGCGAGTTTTATGGTTCCTTACCAATTATCAATGATGACACTGATGAGGATGACCCCACACGTGATAGAGGTCATCCTCTACCACGATTTACCTGCACGCCAAATTAACCGATCAATTTTGATACTGTATGGCCAATTGTGTATATTGCAGTATGTATAGCTAATATAGAGGTTTCCAAGGTATAGATGAAAAGACTTATTTAAGTCTATTTCCTTAACCTTAGTTTAACACAAATTTCTTTTCACAGAGCACAAAGATTCCATTAAACAATTCAATACATATTAAATAATGAAGCTTCTATTTCATTTTCTACGTACTTGCAAGTTGCTATTAGCATTTACTTGACACACATCCAGAATTATTGCTGTGCCCATTTCAAAGGATAGATAATTGTAAGGAAAAAGCTCCAGCAACTGCCAGACTGCAAATCACAATATGAAAACTGTAAATTTTAATTGCAAATGCTAATGTTCAATCATCCAAGTGATTGATACATTTTGCTTTAAGTGAATTTAATTAGAATTGGATTTCCAGGCAAAGTGGTGAAAATAAATCTTTCTTCTTTTCTTATAATAATTAAAAGGACATTTTAAATTAATGTGTTCTTATAGTACAACAGCAGAATACTGTACACGATCTTGTGCTTTATGGTAGTCCAATTGTGGACAAACTTAGTTCATGTGGCCAGTCCTCTTTCATAGAGTTTAGTAATAGTGAAAGCCATCTTCCAGGGCTGAAAGCTCACCGCCCAATACAGCTGAACGTTACTCCCAACTTTATATATTAGCATATCTAAAGTATTATAGTAATAGTAGGTTTTGGATCCATCCCACGACGGATCCGAGTACATCCCCCGCTCCGCCTCTGTTCTCACCTCCATCCTCTGTACCTGCTTCTATCCAAACATCCCCACTCTGCCTCCACCCATCCTCCATCCCCATTATGCTTCCTTTCCTAATCTGTCATACCTCGCCAACAGTGGGAGCCATTGGATGGGAGTCGTGTGTCGGCTTCAACTGCGCACATATCTATCTATGGCAATCTTGTCATAGCAATCACTTTAGGATCACTTTGTAAATAGGTTGTTAGGTAGCCATACAGTTTCATAAAGCATTTATGAAAAAGGCCACATGGATGTTCCCTATCTTACCACTGTCTCTGTACATTGGTGCTAATGAAAGGAGTAACCAAATAACACTTTAATGAGGAGGAGTAAGCCTTGGAGAGAGATATTGGTGAGAGATAATGGGGCAGATTTATACCCCTTTTACACCAGAGCTAAAACCCGGGTTATTGTAGGGTTAACCCGAGTAGCTCCTTGGTGTAAAAGGGGACATGGTTGGATTCCTGGGTCGAATGATCCAGCAATCCAACCCAGGTAACTTGCAGGGTTTAATATGGGAATAACCCGTGAAACCCTGCCGTGTGAATGGCGCGCTCCAAGTCATGATGCCCTGGAGCATGCCACATCCCGGCCGATTGGCAGGCTTCAGTTGGTCTTGGAGATTATGTCATCTCCATGTGTCCACTTCTATGCCGGAAGAGCCGGGTCACTGTAGACCCGGCTCCGGTGTGAACGCCGCCGACTGTGGAATTTCCTGGGTCGCGCCGGCTAAATTCCAGGTCTAATCCGGTTTGGAACCCTGTTCCAACCTATGGGTCAGACCCGGAATTTAGGTATAAAAGCAGTATTATAAAAGCTTGGAGAGAGAGAATGTGGTGAGAGATAAAGTACCAATCAATCATCTCCTGTCATTTTATAGACTGTGTTTGACAAATGACAGGAGCTGATTGGTTGTTACTTTATTTCTCTCTACTTTATCTCCTTCTAAGCTTTCATAAATCTCCCTCAAAGTACCAACCAATCAGCTCCTAACTGTCACTATTCAAACACAGCCGTGACAGGTAGGAGCTGACTGGTTTAAAATTTATCTCTCTCCACTTCATATCTCTCCAAGGCTTAGTACATCTAAAGGTGCATACACAAGTAACAATTTTCTTAACGATTTGTTTTTAACGACATCGTTATAGTTCAATCGTTCAAAATATCATTCAGTTTCTGAGTTATAACGATGAACGATAATCATTCAAGCGCGCTCTCGTTTGTAGTTTGTAGTTATCGTTCATCGTCCATTTCAGACTGTCCAACATAACGATTTTCATTAAGGGAAGGAACATTTTTCGTTCATCGTTGTAAAAATCATTCATTACACTTCAATATCATTCACTTTTTCAAGGGAAAATCTGACAGAAAATAGTTGCTTACAAAATCGTTACATGTGTATGCACCTTAACTACACTACAGTTACTAATAGTTGGTCTGCACTCTGGGCCTGATTCAGAGCCGGACGCTCTGAACGAGCGCCTGCTCTGAATCAGGGCGTGTTTTTTTTTTCTTCAAAGCGGCCTTTTGGACGCTCGCATAGCTATGGGTTACCACCCACAGCTTATGCGAGCGTCCATGATGATGGTCGCGATGGTCAAGACCATTGCGACCATCGGGCTTGCGACGAGACCCTGCGGTAGGGTCTCTGTGACCGCAAGCTCGGAGTGCTTTTGGCTCTATCAGAGCCAAAAGCACTCCCACTGACATCACTAGTGATGTCAGTGGGGCCGGACCCAGACGGTAGGCGTTCCCATGGGAACGCCTCCATCTGGCAGCCACGTCCCCGGCACGCCCACTAAAGGGGGCGTGCTGTCACTCACCATCGACAGCACGCCCCCTTTGGTGCGAGACCCATAATGACGGCTACCCCGTCGTTATTCGGGTCTCGCGCATGCGCACGACGGAGCTCGCTCCATCATGCACTAGGGCACCATCGACCCGCTTGTGAGCGCTCAGCACTCGAGAGCGGGTCTGAATCAGGCCCTCTAATCCCTCTAGTGTCAGTTATGTTACCTTAGAATTCACACACCCCTTGTGAGCATGCCAGAGACAGGACGTATTTAGCCAATTATTATATAGACAAGTAAAGGGACACCTCAGTCTGCACCTGCCCCACTCTGCCCTGACGGCCCCCTTTCTATCCACTGCTTTACCCCCGCTAAATCCTGAGTCCCTCTCTGCCTGCTATACTGTACCTCCACCCAGGAGCGTTTCTAGAGAGAAGGGGGCCCATGTGCAGTCTCCAACACAGGCCCGGACCTCTCTGTCTGGCGGCCAGCAGCGCACTGAGCTGTGGCGGCCAGCACCGGAGTTATAGACTCTGGGCACTAGAGTGCACCCAGAGTCTATAGAGTATGCACAGATCACTGGAAAATGGCCGTGGTGGCCATTTTTCCCTGTACTGCGCATGCACAAACAATGGGCAAATGGCCGCGGCAGCCATTTTCCAGTCGTTTTTAGAGCACCGGAACCCCACTCCGACGTGGAACTCCGGAGAGGTAAGTAATGCTATGGGTGCAGGGTGTGTGGTGAGGGGCTCCCCTGGACCCAGGGGCCCATGTGCCCCACACACTCTGCACCCATTATAGATACGCCCCTGCCTCTACCCCCCTCCATGTCCCGCCCCCTTATTTTCCGCATTCCAGGTGGGATGGTGGGTCCTTCTCATCTCCAAACTCTGCTAGGCTAGGGTTTTTCCTGTCTCCCTAACAGTGGGAACTGTTAGACTGGCGGTGCATGTCCCGTCTCCCGCAGCACATGCATGTAGGGGACAGGACTGACCTTAGTAGTTTATTGTATAGACTGTTGAAGGTCATATATAACGTTTATAAAAAAAACAACTGCTGCACTTTGTGGTACTGGTGATGTCAACAAAAGAGAGTAGTATGAACGTGTTAGTCCATGTGTCCTTGTAAGATACATATGGACATGATAGCAACACAAGTTGCAGCTTTGCAATTCCATCATCTGCAAAATCAGGCCCTAGGTACGATTAGGCATAAGCTCCTTGGTTTGGGATTCCTAGTGGCCTGTGACTTGTAGCCGTCTATTTTGATTGACGTTATCTGTTTTGGTGGCAAACTAGAATAGGCTAAGGGAGGACTTGATGCAGGAATATAATGGGCTGGCACAGAGAGTTCAGTCTCTTGCCATGTTAGATTTTCCCTTCCACCCATCCTTTTCCTTGTATCTTGTCTGTCTCTTTGAGTTTTTTGTTTAATGGATGTTCATTTCGCATTTGCTTTTCCCTTGCAAAATTGTCTCAGCTAGACGAGAAAGCACTTGTTGGCAGCAGTTGTACTGGCTAGACTAGAGTGGTAGTGGGGAATTTTACTTTGATCCATGGAGAACTTTGATTCCATCTCAGGAGTATGATCTGGGCACCGTCTTTGGGAAGAGACCAGTGCTGTGCCAAAAGGTGGAGTGGTTCCCTGGCAAGTAAGGTGGTTTCATGGGTAGGGGATCTGACCAAAATTGCTTGAACAGAAGGATTGGCTGTTGTCTGCGGCTTGGCACTTTCTTGATACCCTTTATTATTGCAATTTATTCAATAAAGCTGTCTCTAATTTGCCAATCAAACTGTTAGTATCTTTATATGTCAGTTTATCTTGGTATGGGAAGTGATGCCTATTGGTCAAGAAAGTTAATTGAAAACAGAAGGTAAGCTATAGGAATTGTTATTATGATATGTTATGAATGATATGGATCATCAACTAACAGGAAGATTACAAGTTAAAAACAGGTCAGAATATTTGGTTTGTGGAAGGTAAGTCAATTATGTAATCTTGAATAGGACAGACTAGTGTTAAAAACATTTTCCTATATGTATTACTGTGGTTGCACATCTGTAGTCACATGCTTCCAAATTATATGTGCTGTTGATGTTATAAAATGGCTTTACATTTGCATAAAATATTTCCAATCAGTTGCTCCTTAAGGCTAGGCTTCACTTGTAATAGTGCCTGCAATCGTGTTCCAACCGCAACTGTGTTTGATTGTCATATATTAATCAAAGCATCAGATGAATATTTACTGTAGCCAGTCCAATATAATTCATTTTTATTCAAATATTTTAACTGTGTCTAAAAAAAAATAGTTTAATGTAAAAGGTGATTAAAGTGGTTGGAATAACACTGGGCTGATAAAGCCAACCAAATTAGTTACCAGCATCTACTGGGGAGACTGAAATAGTCATCATGTGATTGGTAGGAGACATAGGGCCAAATGTAATAGCCTCCAATTTTAGAAAAAAGGAGGATTTCTGCAATTTTCCAGCAAGTTGCAAATCACCATATCTAGTAAAGTGAAAATCTCTTGAAAAGCCCCCAAAATATGTTGTCACTGCAACTCACCATCCCGGTTTATTTTTTACATGTTATAAGTTCAAAAATTCAGTTCAAACATGCTGAAAAAAATTGCCAAAAAATAAAGGTGATTGTGACAGGTGAGATAGCTATCTGGCCTGTCATATTGAAGGGAAAAAAAGCACAGATAAAACCTAAGTAGTTCCCCTTCTCTAGGAGGCCTATACAGAATGAATGTGCAGCCCCTGTAAGGGCAAATGTGGAATAGAACGCACTCGGTGGGCTGACGCGTCTGTGGAGCCACTTGATGGCTGGGTGACATTTTTTCTTAGCTTTTTTTTGCAGTACTGCGGAGGCAGCCCCACACCACAACCTTTGTGCTCTGCTCAGCCTCAGGCTACAGCGGAAGTGTGTTTACTTTCACTTCCTGTCTAAGGCTGAGCTGCCGGACACAGCACCTGGAACAGTATCTGCCCCGGCCACACACTAAGAGCATGGGAAACAGCATAAAAGTAAGAAGCAGAGCTGGATGACAGGAACCCAGCCCTGTGTGACAGCCCCTTTATCCTGTACCCAGCCCTGTGTGACAGCCTCTCTCTCCTGTACCCAACCCATAAGTGACAGCCCCTTTATCTTGTACCCAGCCATGTGTGCCAGAATCGATCTCCTTTACCCAGCCCTGTGTGACAGCCCATTCATCCTGTACCCTGCCCTGCTCCCTCTGTGACAGACCACTAACCCACCCGCAGAACTAGCATACAGTATCTTGCCTACAGCATACAGTATCTTGCCTACACTCATCTTCATTTCTCTTCTCCGCCTGTTCTGAGAAAGGTAAGTTAACATAGGCACTGTTACTTCACTCACTTACTGTCATGGTTAAGGCACCAGCAAGTCTTCTGGGTTGTTGTGCTGCCTAATTTGGGGCCCAGGCAGAAACTTTGCTACTGACCTAATAAACTTCTTGAATCGCAACCATTGCTGTCTAAAGGGATGTAGTTAGTATGCTGGAGGACGGGATGCCGGTCGTCAAAATCCAGACATCGGAAGCCTTACCCGGGACTAAAGACAAGCACCGAAAATCCTGACGCCAGTCTGTATCCTGAAGCCGGAATCTCGACCGCCACCATCCCAAATGAAGGTACACCGGGGGGGGGGGGGTGTTAGGATTAGGCAGCACAGGGGGGAGGGGTTAGGGTTAGGCTTAGGGTGGGAGGGTAGAGTTAAGCACCACAGGGGGGGTTAAGGACTAAGGGGGGACAGTTAGGTAGTTAGGTTTAGGCACCAGAGGGGAAGGATTAAGTTTAGGCACTAGCAGGGAGGGTTAGGGTGTGGGGTGGGAAGGGTTAGGGTAAAAGAAGAGAGGGTTAGGGGAGAAGGGGGGAGGGTTGGCATGCTTACTGAGCAGCGGGATGCCGCTGTCTGCATTTTGACAGCAGGCATCCCGACTGCCGGTATTTTATACCCAACCGCTGTCTAAGGGCAGTGACATTTGCTGTGTGCCACAGACTGCAGAGCTCACACTTTACTGAGTGATAGCAGATATACATTTTTGGAGCTGTCTGTTTCTTGGAGCCAGCAGAACTTGTCACACAGACCACATAGCTTATTACTACTGGATGCCACAGACTGCACAGCTTATACCTGATGAGTGACACACACACTACAGCATTTATTGAAGCTGAGTGATACAGACTGCAGAGCTTATTGCTGTTGGGTGTCACAGAATACAAGTGTATTATTGCTGAATGCCACAGGTGGCAGATATGATTGTTGCTCGGTGTCACAGACTACAGAACTTATTTTCGCTGAATATCACAGTTGGTAAAGCTGATTATTGCTGAGTGCTTGGCTTGGTTACTATGGTAAGGTGGTTTGGTTACATCGCTGTATGTTTGTGTTATTGGAGGGATGTAATTACCATTGTGGAATCTGTTAAAGAGGCAGGAGTGGGTATTATCTGGGGGTGTAACAATGTCAGGACTCCACAAGGTGGTGGTGGTAGGAGATATTTGTGATATTTGGGGCAGTGAGTTTGGTGGTAAAGAGTAGTGTGACTATTTGCTGGAGGTTTGGGGGTCTGTGTTTAGTCTCCAGAGTATTTGGAATGTGGAGGCTTGGGGTTTTGCCACAGCAGCTTACAGGTCTGTGGGTGCTGGGGCCACCAGACTACCAAGCACATTGGAACCAACAGCTTCTACTCAGGTGTAGTGATGTACTAATCCCTCCTACTTTGATATTGGTTCCACTTACAGTTGATTTGGTGCTGCCCATGTGAGGCCACCTAGAATTTTTCCAGGGCCACTTTTAATTTCCAATCCGCCCCTGAGTCCCTGCCTAAACAAAATACTACCTAGAGGACCACACTCAATGCTGAATAGCACAGGCCTTTTATAGAGGGGTAAATGGCTACACGTTTTTTTAATAATTAATTATTTTTAAATTCTGTTTTCCAACATGCTGCTATAGCCCAGACTATCAACATAGTGTGTGTTTTAAACCTGTGTCACATTGCCGGTAGTTTGGGTTTTCACATAGGCACTGGAACAGGGAGGCAAGGCGCAAGTAAAGTGACAGGCGCAGACGATCAGGGGCTGTGCATTATAGCAATAGGCTGCACTGTATGGAAAAGGAGGAGGTGTAATGTGCAGTCTTTAAGTTAAAAGACCACACATTACATCTTCTCCTCCTCCTTGCAATACAGGGGCTGTGCAGCCTATTGTTATAAAGCACATCCCTTGACCTTCTGCAACCACCGCTCCAGTCCCTTACTCCTGCTGTTCCACTATGGTGCTACGGAGTCTATACACCCAGCAACAGGTAAGAGGGAAGGAGGAAGGGATACAGGGGAGGGGGCACCAAATATAAATTATATATTGCCCCCCCCCTCCAACAGAAAATTATTCCGACGCCCCTTGGTTTTCAACCTTCATATCTCTGGGTATTACATTCAGAGATTTGGAAAGCAAAATCTCCATCTAATTGCCCCGATTTGGTGGAACTTAGTAGACGCGCCCAAATTGGCAACCTATTACATTCTGGCTCTCATTCAGAGTCAATCGCTAGATACAAGCGGTCGCTGTGAATGAGGGTGGCTGCTTGTGGTGTGAAGTGCGGCCTCCTGGTCGCTAGCTAAGCTATGAGTTACCACCCACAGCTCTAGCGAGCGACCAGGTTGATGGTTGCGATGGTCAGGACCATCGCAACCATCGGGGCTTGCAACGAGACCTTAAGGTTGGGTGTCGACAAGCGCAAGCCCCAGGGAGCTTCCTGCTCTGATTGAGCAGGAAGCTCCTCACTGACATCATTGCTGATGTCAGTGGGGCCGCCCCCAAACGGCAAGCGTTCCGTCGGGAACACCTCCGTTTGGCCGGCCACCCCACCTGTCCGCCTCCCAAATGGGGCGAGCTGTCAATCACCATCAACAGCTCGCCCCCTTTGGTGCGAGACCTGTAGCGACGGAGCGCTGTTCGCTAACTTGGTCTCGCGCATGCGCACGTCGGAGCTGGCTCCGATGTGCGCATGTCCAGTGGGCAAACATCGACCTGGTTGCGAGCGCTCAGTGCTTGCGACCGGGTCTGAATAAGGCCCTCTGTCCCTTCAAAACAGACTCAAGACTTGCCTGCTTACTCAGCATTTCAATAATGTCCCTAATATTTCTCTTTTCTGTTAATCTTATTTTGTGAATTCCGTACACACGGTACGATATCTATGAACGATAACGATATAGTTCAACAATATATTGTTCATATCGTTCATTTTTATGCAGTGAATGACCAACGATGCGCGTTCCCGCATCAACGATAACGATATCTATGATAGTCTGTACCTGCAGGCCAATCTGGACGATATCATCAACTTTGCCTGTTCAGAGATGTGGCAGGAGGACTTCACTGAAAGATATCTTTCAAAGATCTCTTTCAAGACGTTGGTGGTACAGATCGTTCCGTGTGTACCCAGCATTAAATGCAAATATAAAGCACTTTGAGTCCTATTAGGAGAAAAGTGCTACAAAAATAACATTATTATTATTATTATTATTATTATTATTATTATTATTATTATTATTATTATGTCCATTTCTTTGTCGAGGAAAACTCACAGCTTTAGAGTCTCCCAGGGGTGGTAAAATCCCTTCAATAATCATTATATCATATTTACCAAACACAAGGCTAAATAATGAAATACATTTTTTCTGTTACATAGTAATGGTTCAAAGAGTGGGGAGAACATGTTTGTCATGATCTGGGGATAAAGGTCGGCTGCTCCTGCTGTGTGGGAACCAGTTCCTAAGCGTTGCCTCAGTGATGATTAGTAGTGGATAGACCAATCACTGAGAGACCTCACATAGGTCAAGTGCCAAAGCTAAATGTTTAATAGTAAACAAATTAAATACATATAATAAAAAGAACATATACAGGATTAACCCTTTGAACAATATACTTCCTGCTACACATTATGTAGCAAGTCTCCTTTTACAGACAGCTGCAATATACTGATTGTTATCCTAATAAAGTAGAGCGCTTGGAATAATTTTGTGTTCCACGCATTTTCTAAACAACTTTTTGCTGAATTGCTTGGCAGGAAACATGTAAATAGACAGCCAGCTGTGAGAGCTTTAATAAACCTGTGATTGAAAGGTGATTTGTGTGTTCAAAAGTATCACTCAGTGTTCTAAGTTATAAAACATATTTGACCTATTTACACAATTACACTAGAAAAATCACCAGGTAAAACATTTGTGCTATGATTGTCTTCTACAAATGACCTATAATGGTGTGTGTGTATTTCATATATGGACAATGTCCGCAACCCAATAGAACCGATTCTACCCTGTGCAACCAATCAGTTCCAATACATGTTTAAAACAGTAAATAATCACTTTCTATTCTAGAAAATAGTTTAAAAAGTATCTTATTATATTTTGTACAAAAAGTTATTTCCACAGACTTTTGCTTCCTCCTCAAAATGTGTATGGTTGTTGCCAATGTGTACCCACTCAACACATAATACCACATACAACTGGTATAAGTAGATTTAAATGTCTAACAATGGACATTTGTAAGAACTGAAAGGTGCATGGCATTTATTTGATGACAAGTTGTTAGGAAAATTAAATTAAGTTCATATTTTCCTATTTTGCTTTTTTTCCTACTTGCTCAAAGTAAAACTCCACCCCAACGATATATGGTAAAAAGCACTGTCAGTGCACAGCCATACAAGGATACAGACCTGAAGCATGGTTTCATTTTCCTTCTAGTTCTCCAGCTTGTGCAAACTTTTATATCAGCGGAAAAAAACATTGTCTTCCTCAATAACTAAAGGTGCCCACACACATACCGATGTGCACACGATCAGCCGATGTGTACGATTTGTGTACGATTTCCCTTGAAACTCTCCCCGGCAGCTCTGCACACGATCTCCACACGATCTACACACAATTTGGTGTCCAATCTTCAAATGATCTCTCCTACAGTCAGACTTTCACAGTGCATCGTGTCCTAGATTGTCAGATCTGCCCTATTGCACGACAGATCTGACGATGCAATGTGCGACCAGTGGGGACGCGCATCGCATTGTGATCGTGAGTGGGGACTCACGATTTGCTCACGATTTTGGCATATTTTACACATTTGTCGTTCCAATGCATCGGAACCGGCCAGATCGGGTAAACTATCGCTATGTGTGTGGGCACTTTAAGTTATTTTCTTCCCCAATAACTAAGCTTAAATGAAATACAGGAAGTATTTTTCAGTAAGAAGATCAATGATTGCCACCTCCTATTTCCCTATTTATATAGATTAAATCAAATTAAATTAGATTGCACTCCCCTAGAGTATCTCAGATATTTTTTAGTTTCCTACAACGCAGACTTGCTACTTGTTTAGCTGGATATGCCTACTTAGTTTTCTTTATATATTAACTACATCATTGTGTGTAGTGGTATAAGTATCAACTACTTACATCAAGAAGGAGCTGACAATATACAATACAGTACAACAGCACAGTGGAATATCTGCTGACTTCAATATATACGATGTGGATTTGCAGGATCCAGAACACCAATGGGCTAAGTGACCCAGGGGTGACCTCTATAGGCATATGCATGATGGCAGACCAGAAAGGCAGAATGGGGGTGGCAAGGGGCGTTCTATGGCAGGCCAAGTTCAGCAAAGACATGTTCATGCAAATGAGGCTCAAGTAGTCCATCAGCTATGCACATATACGCTTGTTTGGTGATATATCTTTTGCACAAGCTACAGGACAAGTGCAAATATGCGCTGATGATAATGACTTGTCACAGACTAGGCACATAAGCTGCCTATACGTAGTAGTACGCATCTCGGGATGTGTCCGGCTCTGAGTATGTGAGGAAATACGCTATTTTTACAGGCACTTTTACAAGCAATTTACTCCCATTTTGCTAGCGACTCTGCATCTGCCTAAGTGTCTTTATAGATTGCAGGTTTTCACCTATTAACTTACTGAACACTTAAAAACAGACTCTTAGGGGCCTATTTAATAATATTCATGTGAAATGGCAATCAACTATTCTCTATTATTGCTGCTGTTCGCAACCGTGACAGATGAAGTATTGGGGCTAGTTAAGAAAAAACTGTTGCCGTGACAGCAGCTCCAATTAGAGGCGAAGAGTCTAATATAAAATGGTAGATCACAGCTGAGAAGGAAGGGAAGATCCTGAGGGATCAGAAGATCCCACTATGTCTGTCCATCACCCATAGGTAAGTCAAGCAATCTTCAGAGACTAAACTCATACAACCTTTCTGACCAAGTACTCCAATATCAAACTTATCTCAGCATCTTCTCTACCACTGCTGGGGCTCGGCAGTCTATATCAAGTACCCACCACGCACCCAACAAGCTTGGATCTGGAAGGAAAAAAAGATAAATGGGTATACAGTGCACACAACATTCACACTGCATTATAAAACACAACATTACATTACATAACACTGAGGGTTACATTATCCAGGTCTCTTTGGAGATTAGAAAACCCCTCTGTTGTATCTGTAATGAATCATTCATTTCAATACAGCCAACAACTCATGTGTCCAGGTTACTGATTGGATGGAAATTTATATTTACAATGTGGAACTATAAGGTGCCCATTGACAGTACTGTACGACAGATAAATAAATGATAGATAATACGTAATCCCTTGACATTATTTTCCACAATGTACTACCAAACTGTGTGTGCCTAATATGTGACATGCAATTTCTTGGAATATACAATAACTACTATAGTCTATAGCTTTCACTGCCCCATTTAGTGAGGGAGGCGAGCGGAAGCAAATGCTTCTAGGAACTAGGAACTTACTTTGCTTCTTCAGCTGTGAAAAGTGAAGTTTTAAATTGGGTGTTCACTGAACTGTCCTTTTAACAGATTTACTTCAAATCGTGCTTTGAACCTAAGCCACCTACAGACATTATATTGCATTACAGTAACTGTGAGTGCCACCTCTTTCATTTACTGCAAAGGTAACACCAATAGTGCTCTCCGGTTGTCAATTACCTGGTCTAGCAGCTTCCTGAACACACCAGAACTGGCTTGTCGTGACTTTCAATCAATTTATATTTAGGCTGTAAAAGGGAAATCCTCAACATTACAAGAAACACTAATTATAATAAAAGTAATCTGAGACTTATATGCATGTAAAGGTGGTAAAGAAATTGAACTTACAGATGTTTTACAATTGTATGATTTTTGACAAAGAGTAGACAAAATAGTCTATTCCAGGTTTAGCAACAAAGAAGTGCCATGGCAAAGAAAAAGCTTTTGACTTTGTTTCTGTAACTTACATTCAAGCTGCCAGGAGAAGTCATTAATACACTAGTCCAGTGGTTTCCAAAATAGGCGCCATGGAGCATTTGCATAGGTGCCATGGGTTGGTGCTCCAGGACCACATCAATTTACTTATGGTCAATGCTGGTGGCTGCCAATCGTAAAATATGTGAACAAATAGGAGTGCAACCCTGCCCACCACAACATAACTGAACCTAAGCATGACAGATAAACACAATTTACTTCATTTCATAATGTTTGCTGAATTATTCAATACAAAACTTTTGGCCTAGGTGTGCCGTACAGTAAATGCTGACACTCTAGTGTGCTGTGAACCACTGCACTAGTCAAACATTGCATTATTAAAATAATGAAATTAATTTGGTAAACCTCACTGGACCTCTTTTACAAATAGTAATATTGCAGAGGTGCAGTGCAACATGGCAGTGTTTGGGCATATCTCCCACCTGTCCTGGTTTCAGCTATATTTCAGTCCCTATTTGAGGACTCTGTCCCATTGACACAACCACTGGCACTGATTTGTCCCAATCACCAGACAGTTAGGAGGTAATTTCATTCATGCTACTCTGCATAGCAGTGAACGTGTGCTGCATACACCTGCCACTGTGTGTGAATCAGTGAGGTGGTGGTAGGAGGGCCACTGGAGAGGTATAAGCATTAACCGCCTCTGGATTGTGACCACAGACCTCCGAGATGCGGTCATGCAACCTCAATTATATGGCTACATCCTATGCCAAAAGCTGCACACCTCCAGTGTTGGAAGATATGGTTTGAGGAGGAGCAGTAGTTTGCATCAGCCAAAGGGCGGAGTTGGGCAGAGGTTCTTCCAAAGTATACAGTATGGGCACCATTATTCTTAGTGTTGTGAGGAGATTTCTGAAATGAGACAAAGTGGTAAACAGGATCAGGAGCACTCCTCATTGCGGAGAGGGGCAAAATGCCATTTCTATTCTGCCAGAGGACCTTTTGGCAATAGAGTTTATGTGAATTAGCAGATATTGAACCTCGGGTTATACTTTAATTGAACTAATCTGGTGCTTTCAACTTGCCTTAAAGCAGGGGTGTATTAAGAGAGGTAGAGGCTCGTGTGCATTCCCCGTCTGGGTCCCCCTCCTCTCTCCCCGGTGGCTGGCAACGGACTGACCGCTGCAGTAGATTCTGGGCACTAGTCTGTGCCCAGAGTCTACTATGCATGCACAGGTCACTGGAAAAATGGCGCAACCAACATTTTCCCAGCGATTTCCCCACTGCGCATGCGCAAAATGCCGGGAAGATAGCCATGGCGGCCATTTTTCAGGTGTTTTGTGCAGGGCTGCGACACTTGATGTGGGACTTCAGAGTGGTAAGTATTACAAAATATGGGTGTAGAGTGTGCGGTGTGTGCCCTTCCTTGACCCAGGGGACCGTGTGTACTGCACACCCTGCACCCATTATAGATACGCCCCCTACCTTAGAGTGGAGAAAAGCTCATTAGTCACACTTTGCTAAATGTGATAAAATGTGTTAGATTCTACTTTAGATATGATTAAAAAACAGAAAGACAATTGTTGCCGGCTTTTATCATCAGCTCTGCAAATCAGTGTGTATCTGGCAAATAAAAGCGTGGTCATTTTGTTTATATTTTTATCAAAATATTTAAGCTTGTCACGTTGTTAGAAAGCAGAAATGTACCTTGATATGCACAGGTTATACATAATAGGCGCCTTGGTGGAAAACCAAAGCATTTTATGCAGTGTATCTGCTGCCAGGGACGACATTCTTATTTGGCACGGAATAAGAGGCGTGGCCATGCATCACAGGAACATCCCATGAGTCATGGGGTATGGCCTCGCATTAAGCCCCATCTAAGCATTTCGGCCAACAAGAGCGACAGGAGGCGGGGCTGCTTGGACAAGCCACGAAACGGCTGGACCAGACCATAAAGACGTCAGCCCTTCTGGCATTTGAGAGATATTCAACGTTTTGAATGAATATCTCACAGTTGATGCCAAAAATAAATTTTTGTACTGTGCGTGAAAACCAGAGTGTCCATGCAAACACGAGACAACATACTCGAACAGGTATTGCCCTGTTCACATCTGAAAGAGATAAGAGAAGGTATTAAATATAGTGATATAAAGAATGCTTTGCATTGTGTTGTATCAGCCCTTTCCTTATATTGGCTTTTGTTTGCTTGTATTTGTGCATGTTTCACTGCAAGCTGTTATATTTCCTACTTAGATTTTGGTGCCTGACATCTCCCTCCTCTCTATGCTGGTACCCTCACCTTTTTGTCTTTGATCTTAATCATCTATGTTGTCTGCCTTTATGCAATATGCTATATTGTGCAACAGCCTTTAAGTATAGCTAGACATGCTTGCTGCAAGTCTAAATCGGAAAAAAAACTGATAAAGGAAACTTATTATATCAGCATTACCTTTAAAACAAATACATAAAATTTGAGTATCTTCTTCTTCATGATAACAGAGGTACTGGTATTGTTCAAAGTTATTTTAGAAATCCAAAAAGTTTTACTAATTTTGATAATATTTTGGCCATCTGGGACTAATAGTTTGGCAGAGCAATATATCGCAGCTGTTACTTAGATTAGTAAATGGCAGATTCGCAATAATGAGTATTTTTGTGTACAATATATTTTCTCTCTTTAAACCGGACCAAACAACTGCCAAGTTACTTACTATCAAGTCTGCATCAGTTTGAAGGGGTTGGATCAATCCCTGGCGTAAGATGAGCATTAAAGACAATGGTAGTTTACAGTGATCACCAGGGAATGACATGAAAGGAGTGGGATGTTCCAGGCTGAAGAGAGTGGTATGTGATGTGAGTCAGAGAAGGCAACATGTGCTTACAGGGCTGTCATCAGCTTACGTGCTGTCCTCTGTGGCCCGAAACTCCATGCTGCCGTCATACGCTTCCCAGCAGCAACATTGGCTATTTCCTTGTTACTCGGCTTACACCAAGGATTGTTGGATATAAGATCATAAGTTTGTAGCACGTACAAGCAGCCATGGATTTGTAGAATTGCTATATAGGCCTGGGAGGAAGGCAGACACATAGATTTCTATTAGCCTATTTGTCATTTATATTTCTTTAACTACTTGAAAATCAACTTTTTTTTACTCTATTTATTGTTTGCAAAATTAATGTCCATTTTTAAGTTCAGCAAAATAAATGTATTTATTAAACTAGTTAGATGTGGTGGGAGAAGTAGCCATGGAGCTCTGATGCAGGGATATATTACCTTATTCAGAGTCGGTCGCGAGCGCTGATGCGCTCGTAACCGACTCGATGGTGAGGCCTGCGCATGCGCAGCGGCCGCACTGCGCGTGCGCAAGCCCTGGAGTGACAGAGAAACTCTGTCGCTCCGGAGCTCGCTACCAAATGGGCGGCTGTCGATGTTGATCGACAGCTGCCCCCATTTGGTAGGCGGTCCGGGGGGGTTGTTTCCAAAACGGAGGCGTTCTTTTATGAATGCCTACCGTTTTGTGGGCAGCCGCACTGACATTATCAGTGATCAGTGATGTCAGTGGGGAGCTTCCTGCTCCATCAGAGCAGAAAGCTCCCTGAGGCTTACGAGTGCCCAGACCCAACTTTAGGGTCTGGTCGTAAGCCCCAATGATCGCGATGGTGATCACGATCGTGACCATCAACCTGGTCGGTCGTTAAGCTGTGGGTGGTAACCCACAGCTTAATGATCGACAAGGAGGCGACCGTTCAGGATGCAAGCGGCCGCCCTGATTCAGGGCGACCGCTTGCATCTAACGACCGCCTCTGAATGAGGGCCATAGTTATATACAATACAAACAGTGAAGTCCCGACAAGAGACTTAAGATAGGTGTCAAAATACCAACACCTATCTTAATCCTGACGTCGGAACACCGAAGCATGCCAGCCTGAACGGGGTAGGACCGGGGCGCCCTTAGCGTTAGTCACGCTTAGGTTTAGCGAGAGTAGCGGGGTTACAGTTAGGTTTGGGGGGGTTAGGGATAGGCACCTCTAGGGGAGAGGGTTAGACACACCAGGGGGGAGGTTAGGGTTTGGTACTAGGGGAGGAGGTTAGGGTTAGGCACCACTAAGGGAGGGTTAGGGGGGAAAGAGGAGTAGGGATATGGTACTTGCCTGCCCTGTCGGGATCTTCTCCCTTTGGGCTGCCAGCTGGACGGCTATGGAGCTCTGCAGCTTGGAGAGTTGTGCAGCCACGGAAGTCTGCCGCAGGGTGGTAAGGAACTGTGCAGCCAAAGAGCTCTACAGCATGACATGGAGGTGTGGAGCTGTTAGCAGATATGCTATATACAGTAGGAGCAGCAGAAAGTGTAATCAAACAGGAACTCTTTATGTATATAAAAAGGATCGAACACAAGCTACAAACTTAACATGCTGCTTTCAACATGGATGATAGGAAAGAAGAAACACCTTCTTCTATAACAAAGTCTGGATGTACACCCCCCTAGCTACTGCAACTTCTTTTTTATCTAACTTTATCAGCAGTTGAACACTGATGACATCTGCATGTACAATAATCAAGGTTGAGAACAGTGGTTGCAGTATCAATATGACACATTTAAGGGAAGATAAAAACAAGCGCTGATGCTAAATAAGGGATCTAAATTCTAAATATGTTAAAATAGAAAAACGGAATAAAAGAAAGAAAAAGGGGACAGACAGAAGACAACATAAACATAGACACCACTGAAACCCTATATAATGTTTAGGCTCTTTTAAAAGACATGTAAGGCAGGTCCAGGCAAACGTGCAGTGGTATGGTAAGTTCAAAGCAAGCGAACCTAACTGTCCCTACCTGAGTCTTCGGCTTCCAGTGCGGTCAGCGTGTCCTCGCTCTGCCTATGCTGCACAGGAAGCCACACGATATGTTTGTGGGGTAGCAGCAGCTATGTGCGGCAGCCAGGAATGATGTCAGTGGGTCTATGACGATCGTGACGGCTTGGTTCACTGATACTCCGCTTTCCTTCCTCCACTGTGTTTGTAAATCCAACGCGTTTTGTACCTGGCTAGGTACTTTTTCAAGGATAGTCTCTTACTCACAGAATCCTTCCTTATATAGGGAACACTTGTTTGTAGCGTACTGAGAGGACAAGAAAATCTGAGTCTCCTCCCTCCTCCACTTGGACAAGTCGAGGAGGGAGGAGACTCAGATTTTCTCATAGGTTGAGCTACTGATGCTCTAAAATGAAGCCGTGGAGCTCTGCAGCAATGTGGGGATCTGTGCAGCCATGGGGCACTGCAGTATGGAGAGGAGCAATGCAGCCATGGGGCACTGCAGTATGGTGATGAGCAGTGCAGCCATGGGGTTCTGCAGTATGGTGAGGATTTGAGCAGCCATGGGGCTCTGCAATATAGTGAGGAGCTGTGCAGTCATGGGTCTCTGCAGTATGGTGAAGAGCAGTGCAGTCATGGGGCTCTGCAATATGGAGAGGATTTGTGCAGCCATGGGGCTCTGCAGTATAGTGTCGAGCTGTGCACTCATGGGTCTCTGCAGTATGGTGATTAGCAGTGCAGCCATGGGTCTCTGCAATACGGTGAGGAGTTGTGCAGCCATGGGTCTCTGCAGTATGCTGAGTGGCAATGCAGGCATGGGGTTCTGCAATATGGTGAGAAGCAATGCAGCCATTAGACTCTGCAGTATGGTGAGGAGCAATGCAGCCATGGGGCTCTGCAGTATGGTGAGAAGTTGTGCAGCCATGGGGCTCTGTAGTATGGTCAGGAGCTGTGCAGTCATGAATCTCTGCAGTATGGTGAAGAGTTGTGCAGCCATGGGTCTCTGCAGTATGGTGAGGAGCCGTGCAGCCATGGGTCTCTGTAGTATGGTCAGGAGCTGTGCAGCCATGGGTCTCTGCACTATAATGAGGAGCAGTGCAGCCATGGATCTCTGCAGTATGGTGAGGAGTTGTGCAGTCATGGGGCTCTGTAGTATGGTCAGGAGCTGTGCAGCCATGGGTTTCTGTAGTATGGTCAGGAGCTGTGCAGCCATGGGGCTCTGCAGTACAGTGATGAGCAGTGCAGCCATGGAGCTCTGCAATATGGTGAGGTTTAGTGCAGCCATGGGGCTCTGCAGTATAGTGAGGAGCTGTGCAGTCATGGGTCTCTGCAGTATGGTGAGGAGCAGTGCAGCCATGGGTCTCTGCAATACAGTGAGGAGTTGTGCAGCCTAACTGTTGTGCTCAGGTAGGGACAGTTAGGCTCGCTTGCTTTGAACTTACCATACCTGCAATACAGTGAGGAGTTGTGCAGCCATGGGTCTCTGTAGTATGGTGAGGAGCAATGCAGCCATGGGTCTCTGCAGTATGGTGAGGAGCAGTACAGCCATGGGGCTCTGCAATATGGTGAGGAGCTGTGCAGCCATGGGGCTCTGCAATATGGTGAGGAGCTGTGCAGCCATCCTGCAATATGGTGAGGAGCTGTGCAGCCATGGGTCTCTGCAATATGGTGAGGAGCAGTACAGCCATGGGTCTCTGCAGTATGGTGAGGAACTGTGCAGCCATGGGGCTCTGCAGTATGGTGAGGAGCAGTACAGCCATGGGTCTCTGCAATACAGTGAGGAGTTGTGCAGCCATGGGTCTCTGTAGTATGGTGAGGAGCAATGCAGCCATGGGTCTCTGTAGTATGGTGAGAAGCAGTGCAGCCATGGGGCTCTGTAGTATGGTGAGGAGCAATGCAGCCATGGGTCTCTGCAGTATGGTGAGGAGCAGTGCAGCCATGGGGCTCTGCAATATGGTGAGGAGCTGTGCAGCCATGGGGCTCTGCAATATGGTGAGGAGCTGTGAAGCCATGGGGCTCTGCAATATGGTGAGGAGCTGTGCAGCCATGGGTCTCTGCAATATGGTGAGGAGCAGTACAGCCATGGGTCTCTGCAGTATGGTGAGGAACTGTGCAGCCATGGGGCTCTGCAGTATGGTGAGGAGCAGTACAGCCATGGGTCTCTGCAATACAGTGAGGAGTTGTGCAGCCATGGGTCTCTGTAGTATGGTGAGGAGCAATGCAGCCATGGGTCTCTGTAGTATGGTGAGAAGCAGTGCAGCCATGGGGCTCTGCAGTATGGTGAGGAGCAGTACAGCCATGGGTCTCTGCAATACAGTGAGGAGTTGTGCAGCCATGGGTCTCTGTAGTATGGTGAGGAGCAATGCAGCCATGGGTCTCTGTAGTATGGTGAGAAGCAGTGCAGCCATGGGTCTCTGCAGTATGGTGAGGAGCAGTACAGCCATGGGGCTCTGCAATATGATGAGGAGCTGTGCAGCGATATTATTTTTTTCATTTCTGTTTGCAATGTTTTTTTTTTTTAAATGCTGGCAACTGTTATACTGATATACTGTACAGTACTGTTCTTTTAAATCATAATATATAACAATTCCAATTCGTATTATTGACCTTAAAAATGGAAAGCATATTCATGATTACTGCCTGCATTTTATTAAACAAGGATAATGATAATAAAGTGATCTAATACAGGGTTAGGCAACCTGTGACACTCCAGCTGCTGTGGAGCTACACAACCGTGCGTGCCCTGCCACAGATTTAGCATGTCCTAACAATGAAATTGTGATAGAGCATGCTGGATTTGTAGTTCCATAGCAGAAGGAGTGTCACTGGTTGCCTACCCTTTGATCTAATAGTTAAACAATACACAGTTTGGAGGTACCAGTACATAAGATGTAGCAGTAGTAAGAAGCAATTAGGGAGAGAGCAAGAGAATAGGAAGTATAGAGCTCTGTGCATATGCAGGCACGAAACATGAGATCAAAGCTTTCATCTGTTTCAGAATGAAGATCTTGTAGGTGATTTGTTGCCTAATTGGAAGCAAAGAGATAGTTTCAAGGAAAGTGTGAGCTAGTACAAGTTTAGATGTAAGATAATTTAAGTCTGCAAAAATAGCATATTTTTAAATATAAGATGCAGTGTGTCCCTGTTTGACTACACATTCATTTTTTCCTTTCTTTCTTTGCAATAGCATGCAGACCTGCATGGCAGATTTTCTGGTACAGTGAAAAATCATATGTATAAATAGAACTGCATTCTTTGATTCAAATCATCCAAAATGTTCAGTGAGTTTTACTGATCTGTTTTTTCCATATCACGCAATGTGATAAAATCTATTATTTATTTACTTACATTAAAGTTATTTGCATTCTAATTGCACACAAAATGGAAAAAAAATGGAAGTTAAATTCCTTGAGATAAAATAAATTGTAAAATGTTACTTGCCTGCTCTCTCTAAAGCTAGGTACACACTATACAATTATTTTTGGGAGATTTGCCAATCATCGGGTGATCAGCCTAATTTATTGTATAGTGTGTATGAACAATCGTTTCAGCATTTCACCTGATATTGAGCAGTGCGTGTGCATTCTCAATAATCTGCCCATATTACCTCCTCATCCTTGTGGGTGTACAAATGCAAATTCACTGTGAAATTTGCCAGGTATTTCATTTCAATTGCATAGTGTGTAGCACATATATCAACACTGTGATTTTACCAGAAAATTATCAGTTTGATGAAAAAATTGCAGTGTGTACCTAGCTTTATACTGTACTATCTGAAGTAACAGGCATTGCCCGTGTTTTAATATTGAAATTAAGTTTTTTTATGTGATCTCGTCCAAATCCATCCAGTGGATGGCCCAGAACAGGCTCCCCAGGTCAATGTTCTGCCCAGCGTACACATACGGGAAGTCCGACCGGGACCTCAACCCCCTAGTGTGTATTCTGGGATCCAGTGTTACCACTCTGTGAAGTTTTTGTCCAAATTATGTGATGTTGTCCAGATCCATCCAATAGAAGGCCCAGAACAGGCTCCCTGGGTCAAAGTTCTGCCCGGCGCACTCCACGTGAGGTCCGACTGGGACCCCAACCACTCTATTAGGTATCCCAGACCAATTGCCAACCCTCTATGAAGTTTTCCTCCAAACCCATCCAGTGGAAGACCCAGAACAGGCTGCCCGGGTCAAAGTTCTGGCCAGTTTCCTTGGGTCAAAGGTCAATGTTACCACTCTGTGAAGTTTTGTCAAAATCCATCCAGAAAAAGGCCCAGAACAGGCTCCCCGGGTAAAAGTTCTGCCCAGTGTACACCAACGGGAGGTCCAACCAGGACCGTAACCCCCCTAAAACCTGGACAGGATCCAAGTTGACCACCTCACGTTGGTTTCATCCAAATCAGTGCAGGGGTGTCCAAATGTATAACCGGACAGACAACTGACAAACAGACCAATTACTTTTATCAATGTTGGGAGTTCTCTTGGTTTCAAACAGTTCTGAGCAAAGGATAAGGGATTCCCTGCTCATCTGGGCCTTGTTCTGTGTTGTCACAGCCCCACCTCTCTGAAGATGTCAACCATGGTGTTAGTGTGACCAAGGCCAGCCAAAGCAGAATAAATTAGATGCCCCGGGAGACCCACCAAATAGGTAACATTAGGTTTGGGAACCTCTGGTTTAAACTATGCTTAGTTTTTAGTTTAAATTTATATATTTTACTTTTTTCGTTTCTTGTTCATTTAATTTCAGTTCATTTCTTCTACCATTTATAGTATTAGTGAACTCTGCTCTGTATTTTAATGGGATTTGTATTCTACATTTTAACATAAATATAGGATGGAGGATTCAATTATAAATGATACTAAAATATCTGATTTGTTTCCAAAGTGAACTTGTTCTTCAGCTTGTTAAAGTAAACTCTTCGACATAGATTGCTGTTTTAGAAAAGAAAAAACAAAGTGTATAGTTTGTAAACATTTATAGGCTAGAGGGGGTATTTAGTAAATATTTACAAACAGAAGGGGGTATGTGGTAGGAAAAAAGTTGCTTCTTATAAATTAAATTAGGGGTGGTGGTTTGCACTATAAATGTGCTGAACTGGAAAAATTAGCTTTGACTAATTTAAAGGAGCCTATGAAATATTATAAATGCTGGAATATATTCTTTGTATTTGTGAGTAACATAAAGAGAAGCATTATCAATAAAGAGTTGGTGCAGTACTGACAGGGTGACACCTAGAGGTGATATAATGGCCTGTAGGCGTAGGATCACAAGTTCATGGATATAAGATTTGCTGGCATACTATAATGAAACATAGGATTTGTTTTCTGTAGAGGTTTGTTAGAAGTGTAATAAAAATAATAATACATTCTCAATCTTTTGTATGTAAAAATGACTAGCTATGTAGAACTGTAGAGAGAGGCTTAGGGTAGATGTACTAAGCCTTGGAGAGAGATACAGTGGAAGAGATAAAACACCAACAAATCAGCTTCTCTCATTTTTCAAACACAGGGGTCTATTTACTAAGCATTGGATGGAGATAAAGTGGATGGAGATAAAGTACCAGGCAAACAGCTCCTAATTGCCAAGTCACAGGCTGTGTTTGAAAAATGACAGGAGCTGGTTGGTTGGTTCTTTATCTTCGCCGACTTTATCTCCATCCAAGGCTTAGTAAGTAGACCCCATAACCTGTAAAGTGACAAGAGCTGATTGGTTGGTTGGTACTTTATCTCTCTCCAAGGCTTAGTACATCTCCTCCTTAGTCCTGTGGAGTGAAGCAGGCCTACCAACTCACATAGGGCCTGATTCAGAATTGGGAATAGAGAGAGATCTCTCTTAACTGAACATCTTGGTGAAACCATGCTGCAGTGCAGGTGGGGCTGATTTAAAATGTGCAGAGAGATTTAGATTTGGGAGGAAGGTGTCCAAACTGACATCTAAATTGTAGAGTAATAATAAAGCTGTGCAGTATTTGTGGGCTACATGTAAAAACAGCCAGTGTTTACCCTACATGCAAAAAAAATAAATTATGTATTTACACCCCTTGCATTGCAACATGGTTTGTCCAGGTTCACAGTTAAGTGCTATCTCTCTCTCTATTCCCAACTCTGAATCAGGCCCACAGTCCCATTGTTATGCATTTTGATGTATGTCATATATCATGACCTAACTGTGAGAGAAAAGAATCAGGTATGTGTTTTATTTTCTCACTGGTGTCCCGTGGTTGTCACGGTGGAAAATAAATATTGCTAAATCATGGCAATTGGATCACGTGCTATTAAGGACTGCACTGTGGGGACATTATTTGACTTAATAAGTAACATAGTACTGTGTGCAAAAAATACACTTACATTTCTAGCAATTAATCATGTTATTAATGTTTGCATTTGTTTTTTAACACACTGAGGGGAAAATTTATTAAGATTCATTTTGGTCCCAATTTGTCCCGTTTTTCAACTCGGATAGAATCGATCAAAAATGGGTATTTTTTTCACTTAAAAAATCAGGAATTTTCCAAGCTCCCGGTTTTGACAGAATCGTTTTGATTGATGGTGTATTTGGCTGATCCTGTCCGTATTGAAGTCCAGAATTAACCACCCGAATTTCTCTCCCGAACAAGCAGGCTGCACATATCAGTGAATGGTGGGAGCCGCAGGATAACTTTAGTAACCTGCGGCTCTCCATTGACTTCAATTGAGGACTCACCTCTCTCAGCCAATGAATGCTCAGATACGGCTCTACAAAGGCAAAAGCTGCATCTGAGCGTTTCATTCGGGAGTTATCAACAATCCTGGTTGGTATCTGTTGTGTGTATAGCGATTTTCGTTTTATTGTTTTAAGATGACCTTGGATGCCTACTTTGGACAAGGGGACCACTTGTAGGTGAGTATGTGTGTGTGTATCTATGTAATAAAACTGTACTTTCACGGTGTGTGTGTTTTGTGTTTTCTTACACATTTCTTTACAGGTGAACTACAGGTACCAGTGGGCCCTTAATGCCCCGCATGCTGGTACTTGTGGTTCTCCAAGTACCAGCATGCGGGGGAGGCATGCTGGGACCTGTAGCTCCACTGTAAAGACAATGTTGATATTTCTATTTTTTACACACTACATACACTATCAACCCACCACCCACCGCCCTAGGGTGGCGGGGACAGCCCCGGGCTATCAGCCTAGGCCAGGAGTACCCTGGAGAGGGGGACCCCTTTATTGGAGGGGGCCCCAACTCCCCAGGGATCCCTGGCCTGGGGGGGGACCTCACATCATTCATTTTAAATTATCCCTTAGAACACATTTGCCATTCAGAAACATGCACAAATCACACTAATTTGTGTATGTTCCATGGCAACTTGCAGCTCAGGAGGTGGTGCATTTAAAGCTTCTATTGAGTCCCCCGATTTGAGTGTAAAATGGGCGACTTTAGCAAAATAAATAATGGTAAATTCCCGATTTTTATAAAAAAAAAATTAAAAGTACTTCCGATTTGAGCCGAGGGGGAAATCAGTTCTATTGTTCAACATGACCAAATTTGCGGCATTAAACCACCCGATTTCAGCCTGAAAAATGAAGAACTCACCCGACTTTAATGATAGTAAATTCTCGATTTCCAAAAAAGTTACATTATCACCCGAAAATGCAAATTGGGACAAACACGGATCTTGGTAAATTTACCCCTGAGCATTATGTGTGCTTGGTCCTGATATGTGGGTCACTAGTGGTGCTGTTATGTTACAGCTCCTACAGCCTGCCCCAAGCAGAAGCAGCGGTCTGCTATTACAAATGTGTGGGTGTGGCTGGGTGGCAAACTGCCACCTCTCGCTGCTGATTATATTGCAGAGGCAGGTTACTGACCAGGTAACAGCCCTGTTATATTCAGCCACCACCTACTGTACAAGTACAATGATGAGCAGAAAAGCAGCTGGCAACTGTGTAAAGTAAACCCTATCGCTAAGCTGCCATGTGTTATCCAGCTGCTGAAGATGGATAGTTCTGGAAACCTTTATCCACCCAGTGCAGTGGGAACCAAGTATGGGTGCGCCCTTGTGCCACCCCTAGTGTGATAGTATGATGAAATATAACTCCACCTGATATGGTGATGGAACAGGGCTTTAAAACTCCTACTGTATAATACTGATTTGTGTGTGTGTGTTTTTTATTACCATTGTACAGTATACTGATCTAGGCTACAGCACTAGGCAGGGGATTTGTATTTTTGCCACCACTCATGCAGCCCCAACACAACACCAGATGTGGCAAGAGGAATACAGGATCTCTCCTTTTGATGGGTTCCACATAACCCAATTTCTAATGGAATTGGTATGATTTACCGCCGGATGCATGTCTGGTGGTTGGAATCCCGACATAGGCTGCCCGACATGGGTGAAAATCCCGATCGTCCCTAAGGTAAGTATTGACTAACCTAATTCCCTACCCAAACCCTAACCCTCACTTAGGGGTGCCTAACCCTAACCTTCCCCCGCAGTGCCTAACTCTAATCCCCCTCTAAGTGCCTAAACCTAACCCCCCCTTCCCCGCCGCCTAAACCTAAGTCCCCAGGGGGGTGCCTAACCCTAAGTTCCGCCCGGGGGTGCATAACCCTAAACCCCCCTTCCCCTAGCCTAAACCTAACCTGCCAGGGGGGTGCCTAACCCTAAATCCTCCCCGGCAGCCCTAAACCTAACCCTCCCCCCCGCGGCTATTCACGCTTGGCACCCGGCATCACTTCGATCGGGATGCCGGGCGCCGGTCTCCCGTCGTTGGTAAAATGACAGGTGTCTAGATTTAGACGCCTGTCATTTAACCCTCGCTGGGATTAAGCAGTCCGGAAGCCGGCTGTGGGGATTAGGTCCGCCGGCTTCCCGACTGCATACCATTTCTAATATTATGGATCTGGAACAATGTCTACCCACATCCTTTTACCAGTTTGTAGTACTGTAGGAAGGAGAATAGCAGCCCTGATCTAGTGTTGAGGACCCCCCTCTGGTGCAGGGACGTTTCCTCTGTTTAGTATACTGTACATCTGTAAGCAGCCAGAATAATGGAGGACAGTTGTTTAGTTGTTTCATGGTGATTTATGTTATACATTAGAGAAGTGATAATACCTCTAGAACCAGTAATAGAGGCCTTCATTTTGCCCTTACAACTGAACACGATTTCCGGTAATCATATACTCCATGTAGTAGATGCTTTTCACTAATAAAGTATCATTGTGGTTAGGTAGACATGACACTAGCCAGGTCTCTTTAGATGTTATTTCATGTATAAGTCCAACAGCAACACAGGCAGAACTATAATTGTAACACTTTCCTTTATCAGATACAGTAACATGTATAAATGAACAAAGCTAGGCTGCAGGTGAATAATATGAATGTACTCATAAGACTGCACACTGAGTACTGGCAGCTATATTGGTCAACCCACTCATAGTAACATATAGCTGTATATAATCTATTATCCCCTGATCAAAGCTCTCACTGGCATGCACGGAGGGCGGAGTGTTGTGGTCAGAGGCGGGAAGCTTCTTGGCTGGCAAAGACTCCAAGGTGGAGTCCTATATTTGCCCATTCTCTGTTCTGAGCAGCTCTAAATACATTGACTAGTGAGAACACTTAACTTCCTGCCAGGGTCATTGCTTATTCAATAGAAAAACGGATTATTTAACCAGCGTCCAGCATCTGAATGGTCTTATGCCAAGCTGAGGTTGAGCAGAGGATACCCTGGGACATTACAGGACAAGCAATAAGTTCTGTTTTATATTCATTTTATAACCACTAAAAATGCAGAAATATGCATTCAGTTGTAGCCTCTATAGCAGCATTGTTTACCACAGTTTAAAGATAATGAAATATGATACAGAGAGAAAGAGACTGGTTAGAGGAGGGGTAAAGAAAGAAAAGGACGGGACTGAGTCATGGGGGCAAAAAGAGACAACAAAAGATGGCTACAGTCAGAGAAGTAGAGGAAGAGAGAGTGATGGGGAAGAGCAAGGGGAAGGTGGAGAGAGAGAAAAAGAGAGAGAGAGAGAGAGAGAGAGAGAGAGAGAGAGGGAGAGACCAGGGGGTAAGAGATGGAAAGAGTAGGGGCGAGGAGAGAAGACAAAACTACCCTGGTAGTGACAATCGCTAGTGACCCAGCAAATGAAGTGTAAACATGGACTTCCAAGTCGAAATAGATTTAGGGGGAGATGTACCAAGCCTCGGAGAGAGATAAAGTGGAGAGATAAAGTACCAACCAATCAGCTCCTAACTGTTATTTTTCAACTACAGCCTGTAACATGACAGGAGCTGATTGGTTGATACTTTATCTCTCTCCAGGGCTTAGTATATCTATGGCTTAGTCACAAAAAATACAGCAATACACACAAGGGTCAAGGACTGGAGACAGATGGAATAATATTTAAACCTTCTGGGGTAGGGGCTGGCGGCAAACAAATGGTCATAAGAATAGCCAATGTCAGAATAAGGAAAATACAACAAACAATATATGTGAATGGGTCAACAACAGCAAGCAGATATCAGGAGTACAGGCAACTACACCGAATCAGGAACTGTCACCGTTGTGGATGAATCACCAGGCTACAGGGGAGAGACTCACTGTCACTTCTAACACTTTGTAAGGGTTCTGCCTAAGTTCACGTCTGCCCATTCGCCAGGGTTATGACTGGTAATTTATTTATTTATCAAAGGAAGATACATCTCCATTATGAATCATCTCTAGAAGATCTTGTTTGCTTTTACAGGTTAATATCAGCCTTTATAACAGCCTGCTATGTACATTCTGTCAATTGTTAAAGTTCACACTTCTGAAGTAGAACCTCAGCCATTCTGTCCCAAATCCCAAATTTCATGTCTGTGCTTTTCCAGGATGTTCTCTTCCTCTGAGAGAATGAAGACACTGATTAGAATGAGCATATTACATCATCATGGTTTACACTGACCATAAAAATGTAAACTACAGTAAAGGCCATATCCAATTACCTGCGGTAAATTACCGTGGTTAATTGGCTCGCCCGCTGCTTGCTCGGGCCCCGAAGTCGGCCTGACAACTGCACTTATCAGGGGGTTTTTTTCGGGACACATCAAATAATCCACGATAAGTGCAGTTTTTTCGCCTGGGCTAATTGGATATGGCCCTAAAACTGCTAATAGATCGAATTCTCACCAGACAAAACTGGGTCTTTATTCTTCTTATGGTTCAACATTATTATTTCTTACAAACCTAAAACCTTCCTTATGGAAAACGCTAAGCATTGGGAAAAGCTTCCTATCAAGTCACAGATCATAAGAAAATTTATTCCGGGATATCACTCTCCTGCAAAAATCCCTCCTAAGATTTATCCCATCATATACAAGAAAATTAATAAAACATCTTCTGCAGAAACTGCTTCTAAGTTGCTTTATCTTTTAGAAAAACTTCAACAGGCTTCTGATATACACAATTCAAAATGATAAGTTTATCCTGCTATCTCCAAAACCATCTTTTTACATGTTAGTCTGTTTGTTGGTCCTCCCTTAGAAGAGATGCCAAAGAGTACTTTGTGTTCCAAGAAAAACTTTTCAGCTTTTAAGAAAAGTTTTATTGGTCTAATTTGACATACATTTTACTATCTGTTATTGTAATGTATATATTATTTATGAATTGGGTAATATCTTATGTCATTGATTTTTTAATAAAAGTTAGTGTGGACATGACTAGTTTGGACATTTTTATATGATATTGCTCTCCATTGGTGATTAATCATTGTTCATTGTCACTCTTTACGGACTTCTCCTTTTGGAAGGATGATTATGGTAAAGCTCACCTAATACCTATATTGACAGGTATGGTTGTGGTGGCCAAACAAGTTATTTTATGGCATTGGAGCTATTGGTCCATTCCTACATTAGGGGAATGGTCACGTTCCATATTGAGAAGGGGGTGACATCCTTTCACAAAAAATGGAGTGTGTATGTAGACAGCCTTCTGATCCAATCTCAGGGGCAGATATGGAAGATTTTTGAGAACACAAACAGGTTTTTATTATGCCAACACCCTGGAGGGCTTATGAATATATCTTACTCCTGTAAACTTTGTACCTCTTTTCTTCTTTTTCTTTTTCCCTTCATACTCTCCTTTTATTTTTTATTTTTCCTCTTTTACAACATTTTACATCATAGTATTCTCTGTATATTTCTATCATTTGACTAAATCCAAGTTATAATCGCCCACTTACTTGATGCCATGCATGTTGGTGTGGGCCGTAGGCTATACAACTGCCTAGCTCTATAAAACAAAAACACAAAACTATAGCAGCTTTTGAAAAATGGAATTTATTGTAGAAATGTGTAACAGTCATGGTAGTATCTTGTATGATCCTGTCTTACATGCTTCTATGCTTATGTGCTTCTGTATTACCTTATGCTGCACAATAAACAGAATTTATTAAAACACTGGGCATCATTTAGCACGGATCGCAAGTCTGCAATCGCGCGCACCCACTTGTGGCATATTTATGCAAATGAATGCGATCACAGTGTGATCGCAGCATTATACCAAGATGTCCACCACTGTATAAAGCCACCCACTTTCCATTACATACATCCGCAAGTCAGCGAAAACATCAGTAACATTGAGTAATATTGGACCCATACGCACAGTTGTGGTTGAGCTGACCTGTCTCAGAAATTGCTAGACTTCTTGTCGGTGTCTTGAGCTCAGGCTGCATATGCTGTCGTAGGGGCTTAATTATGCTTGCCCCTGTAACGGAGTTCAAACGTACTGGCACGCCTGTGTTTCTTCGGCCACCCCCACTCTCCATCCACAAACGGTACTTCCCTCAAACAGTTCAGGATGGGTCGGCGTAGCCACTGCGTTCACATTCACGATCGCGCACTGCGACTTATACACATATGCACAGCGCAAACCAGCCGGGTGCATGCGAATGCAGACTTGCGATCCAAGCTGAATGAGGCCCATTGTTCACTGTCAAGGAACTAAGGGCCTGATTCAGACCTGCTCGCTAATACAAGGACACACGCAGCCGTCCGCAGTGAAAGTATGCAAATCCGGCAATCGCTAGCAAAACATTAGTATGTCCACTATGTTTTGCCGTGCGATCGCTGAAAAAATCTTTTATCTGGAACACTCCATTTTGAACTTTTAACACTGAGGTGTTGTATTTGAAAATACCTCTTGGAAACTGATACAATGTTGTTTGTTTCTTTCCCTTTTTGTCTCTATGATATTGGAATTTATCGGAGGAAATACATCACATCTCTCGCAAATTTGTGGGTGAGACCAGTTTGGACTGAGATCTCTAAAAGTTTTTCTCATGTTTGTATTTAAGCCTGGCGCATGATTATATACTGAACCTTTTTATTATATGTCTGTTTTTGATTTGGTGAATCATTGTTTTAGTTTAATCTGGTGCTTATGATTTATAATGCTCTATGATTCTGCATAAATATTTTTTTTCATAAAATCTAACCTCAAGTAACATATACAGGTTGAGTCTCAAATATCCAAATATTCCGAAATACGTAATATTCCTAAATACTGAATTTTTTTTGCATGACTGAGATAGTAAAACCTATTGCTTTTTGATGGTTCAATGTACACAAACTTTGTTTAAGGAATACATTTATTAAAAATATTGTATAAAATTACCTTCAGGCTTTGTGTATAAGGTGTATATAAAACATAAATGCATTCTGCGTTTAAATTTGGGTCTCGTTCCCAATATATCTCATTATGGTATGCAAATATTCCAAATTACGGAATATTCCGATAACCAAAATATCCCTGGTCCCAAGCATTCTGGGTATGGTAGACTCAACCTGTAATACCATTCTCAGGAAGTACTTTTTGTTAATGGTCAAGAGCCGAAAAGCTAAGCTTTTTGGTACTTAGTAAGTACCCATAATGCCAGTTATGGCAGCGGCATCTCCAAGGTCTGCGTCTTCATACATACTGGAAAAGTGGGAATACTGTACCCCTTTTATTTTTACCAAAATGCAAAAACATGGGTTATCACCACTTCATGCATATTCCTCCTGGTGTCATTATACTGTAACTTTCTGATTGCCTGATTGTCATCTGACATATCTGTTGCCTAGGTTAAAGTAACATTCTCAACCTTGTGTTCCCCTGTGATATCCAGTTTACTCACAACTGCTGATTTTTTCTCTGCTGCACTGGATTGTTCCTTTCATGGAATTCAAACAGTACTGATTCTTCACCTTCCATCTTATTACTGCTGACTTTATTCTTAAATTGAGAAGGCACTTCAATTCTTGTAGTGTGATAAGCACTTTAATCCATTTCCTCTCAAACAAATTCAGCTGCATAACAAGTTCCAACTTGGTTGTATATGTGATGTTTCATGTACAGGAACACAACTCACCAAAAGACACTTAGGGGTATATTTACTAAAGTGCGGGTTTTGAGAAATGGAGATGTTGCCCATAGCAACCAATCAGATTCTACTCAACATTTATGTAGCACCTTCTAGAATATAACAGCTAGAATCTGATTGGTTGCTTTGGGCAACATCTCCACTTCTAAAAAACCCTTTGTCACCTGCAGTCAGTGTAAAACCCAACGTGCATAACATTTACTACAGGTGCCGTTTTAAATTTTCGCCTGCAACGCGCTGGGAAGCAGTGACTTACAAAAGCAATTTAAGCCTGTAAAAATAGGACTCTTGTCTCTTTCTCCTCTATTTGCTGACTGGTAAATGCAGAAAAAATCTGTGCAAAAGTCCTGGGAGCAACAATGTACCGTTGAGCATACAGATGTGTCCTCATACACCAAGCCTCAAAACGTGAGAGGCCCAGCATGAGTGAGCTGCACCAAGCAGTGTAGCGTAGCAACCTTTTCTTTAAATTTGCATCTTATTCGCACAGCAGACGCAGTGAAACACCACTCACTCTGTACCAGAGACGCCAGGCTGCCACTTTTACGGCACAGGAATTAGTTTTAATTATGTACAAAGTCACAGATGTAGCACAACGGAACATGACGTGAAAATAGTTTCAGACTCATTCGCACACAGATGTAAGTGTTGCACATGAAATTGTGTAGACGTACATTACATGAGTGCACTGCTTTGTCAGAAAATGGCATTAAAATGAGGAGGGACGCGTGGGCAGCCTCCCCTACAGTAAAGAAGCCCGCCCCTGTCCAAACCGCCGCCAGTGCAATTTATATTTTTGCATAGCAGTGTGTTTTGAAGAAATTTACAAAGTACGAAGTACTGTATATATTCTGTTCATATCTATATTCTATACATTTCCTACAAATTACAAATACTGCTAGATTGTCTTAAGGTGCTAATAATAGGCTAAATGTAAATATAGTGGTCAGAATTTGTTCCAATAAGTCACTAAATAGTCAGATTATGTTGTAGAATGCAATGCATTTAATATTATGGATGATTTAAAAAAATAATAATATATATATATATATATATACTGTATACATATATATATAATATATATATATATATATATATATATATAATATATATATATATATACATTGGTGCATAATGAAAATGTCAAGTTAAAATAGGCGTTCCTTACAAACAGGATATGTTCCAAGTACTAAGAATATTATGTATCTCCTAAACCTGTGGTTTTATTAAAAGAACACACTGTAACCTATTTGTTATACCTATGTTAGTCACATATACTGTGTTAGTCACATAAAGCCAACAATTTCTGCAAACCAGAGGCTTTTGTTGAATCTATAAGTTTCCTACTTTGTGTTGTTGGAGCTGAAAATCACTAACCTGTCCAGTGGCTGACCTGCAGTGGGTGTTTCCTGTATGAACACCAGAGTAGGGGGGCTCACAATGCCAGGTCACCCTCCCTCTGGTGCTCCCACATAAACTCTCGAGACCCCTGCTCTGCCCTAAAAAGCAAAGTGAAGGCTTCTGCTCATTTCAGTGCGGTGCCAGGACAGGGAGGCTGGAGTGACACTGCTGTGCCCTCCTCCTAATTGTGCTACACTGAAAGCATGTGTTGTTGGTAGTTTGAATACATAATGTGCTGCCTTACATGTACTCAGTTGAAGTTCACATTCATATCAGCTAGATGAGATATCTGCCAGCATGCATCCCCTCCTTACCAGATTTTATTTACTGTATGATCTTTTTTCTGAAGCAGGCAATATTGTTTCCCCCTTGAACACACGGTAATTGGACGGCTCTGTGGGCGTTGGTCATAAGAAATGGTTGGTTTCATTCATGGACACACATTACTGTGATTCCCAAAATCAACAATTGACAAGAATCGGCTTGTTTTACCTTTTTAATAGCAATCATTCTCTTAGTTATGGCATTTACTTTTTGTCAGTTCTCTCCTTATTGTTGTCTTTGTATTTCATAAGCCTCGGGTTGCCATACTTTAGTAACTACACAAAACAACTTGTGTGGGAGGCAAGTGAAACGTTTGTTTTTCTAGTGAAGAAAAAAATGATCTTGAATAGCATTTGGAGTGCAAAAAGGTGACCGTTTTAATAAAACAAACTTCTACATTTCATTATGTAACAGAGTATAAATATTAGTTGAGTTATGTTTTACCCCAAAAACTTGCAGTTATGGGATAATGTAAATCCAATCTGTTATATATTGATGTAAAAGCATTGTATATTTATATAATAAGCAAGAAAATGTATCTGTCTGTCTGTTTCTACTTTATGCATGGCCAGAGTTTTGGACCTAGCTCCACCAAATTTGGCAGGGTGGTGTAGTTTGACCGAGATTACATTTTTGCCTAGGTTTGAACTTCATCGGGGCCACATACTGTCACACAATCCCATTAAACAGGGACACTCTTAAAATACACAGGTTCTGGGGCTGAGGGACGGGCTTCATCCAAGCCTGCATCTGCTCAGCACTCGATACATTTAGACTGTGGCAGACAGCATAATCAATCCACAATCTTTGATCCTGGCAAAGTTTAGCAATTACTCCTAATTTACATAGTTATCCGGGTGTGAATTACTTCTGTTTTCCTATTCAAAGCTTTCCCCCCTAGCATACCACAATCAAACTAACTTTGGGCCTGATTCAGACCCACTCGCGAGCGGCGGTCCGCTCGCAAGTGGGTCGATGTTCTGCACTGAGCATGCGCACGACGGAGGGAGCTCCGTCGTGCGCATGCGCCAGACGTGACGAGCGAAGGACTTTCCTTCGCTCGTTGTGTCTGATCAAAGGGGGCGTGCTGTCGATGTTGATTGACATCACGCCCCCTTTGATGGGCGTGCCGGGGGCATGCCTCCCTGACGGGGGCGTTCCCAAGGGAACGCATCCCGTCAGAAGCTGGCCCACTGACATCACTAGTGATGTCAGTGGGAGTGATTTTGGCTCTGATAGAGCCAAAATCACTCCGGGCCTTGCGGTTGAAAATCTCAACCGCAGGCTCCGGCTCGCAGTTTCGATGGTCGCGATGGTCAAGACCATCGCGTCCATCAAACTGCACGCTCGTATAGGCTGTGAGTGGTGACCCACAGCTATACGAGCGTCCAGGAGGACGCTCCATAGTTATGGAGGACGGTCCTCATTCAGAGCGTGCGCTCTGCTCAGAATGTACGGCTCTGAATGAGGGCCTTTATTTCTGTTCACATCTCAGCCTTCAAAAGTGTGGTCCTTTTCAGGGCCATTCACTGTTAAAGCACAACCACAGACAGATTTGCCGCGGGGTGTCACGCTGGACGGGATTCAATTAGCGGGGATTCCACGCGCGGGTGTCCCTGAGACCCCGCGCGCGAGTCCCCGCTGTTTGACTTTACCTCGCACCTCATGTAGGTGCGAGGTAAAGTCAGCTTGAGGCCGCCCTATTCGGCCTCGCGTGAGAGGGTATCACACACTGATTCCGCAGTTCTCGCGGAATCAGTGTGTTCTCGCGCGAGAGTCCCGGTCTAATGACGCGGGGAAATAGCTATTTAATTGAATAGCTAAGCCCCGCGTCGCGGGACTTTAGCCTGTCAAGTAGCCGCAGGTGAAATAAGTTTCAGAAAAGCCATGCCACCAGAAAAAAAACATCTGGGTGGTAGCTCCTCAGTTGCTTGAAGTAAAAGAGAAGCAAGACCTCATGTCTTCAGAGGAAGTACAAGCACGCTTGTCAGCTCAACAAGAGAGACAAGCAGCCACTCAAGAGAGAGAATCAGTCAATGCGAGGCTAGCTCGCTACTCTGCTGCTGCTGCTGCTAGACATGCAGCATCCATGGGCATGGAGTCCCCAGCTGCAAGACAAACACGTCTGTCAGCCGATACTGCTAGACATGCAGCCTCAAGGACCATGGAATCGCCAGCTGCAGCATTCAGACTGTGGCAGACAACATAATCAATCCACAATCTTTGGTCCTGGAGAAGCTTAGTGTCTAAAGATGGGTACACAATACATTATGGACCTCATTCAGAGCCGGTCGCACAGAGCGTGCGGTCGGTCTGAATGAGGGGAGGACCTCTTGAATTTCCAAGACATCCTCCTTTGCGGTGGTAAGGCTATGGGTTAACACCCACAGCCTTACGACCGCCTAAGGTGATGGTCGCGATGGTCAAGACCATCGCGACCATCGGGGCTTACGACGAGACCCTAGGGTAGGGTCTCCCTTGTCGTAAGCCCTGGAGAGCTTTCGGCTCTGTCTGAGCCGGAAGCTCTCCACTGACATCACTAGTGATGTCAGTGGGGCTGCCCCCAAACGGTAGGCGTTCCCATGGGAACGCCCCCGTTTGGGCTGCCACCCCCCCCGGCCCGCCTTCCAAATGGGGCGAGCTGTCAATCAACATCGACAGCTCACCCCCTTTGGATCGAGACCCGCTATGACCAGCGCTGTTGGTCGTAGCGGGTCTCACGCATGCGCACAACGGCGCCATCGTGCGCATGCTCTGTGGGGGCCATCGACCCGGTCCGAGCGCATCGCCGCTAACGACCGGGTCTGAATGACCCCCTATGTGTGTACAGAGCAACTGGAAAACAAGATGGAGCGATACATTGCGCCGTCCGTAAACACTGCACGATGCAGTGGAGGATGGCGCGATGTGTCCTGCCATGCTGCATTTAGCAACATGGCATCATTCATTGCACTGTCCCATCTGCTGTGCAGCACACCAGAAGGAACAATGTGATGAACGACCCATGGGCACGCGCAATTGGGGATACACATTATGTGATTCGCACAATTTATCGTTCCGATCTGCATCGGAGCAATTTAATGTGCGATGGATCACTTAATGTGTATACCCTGCTTAAGGGGCCCATTTATTATTGATCGCATTTGCAATGTGATCTAGGCACAATATTAGCACCCATGATCGCATTATGCAATGATCATAGTGCAGGAATGTTTCACTGAGCAACCGCAGGGACAGGGGGCTCCAATAGGAGCCTGACTGTGCGGTGTGCCTGGAGTGCTGCCGGAACTACTGTACTGCACATGCGCAGTCCTTCTGACCACAAATGTGTGGTCGCCATTGCCTGGGAGAACCCTCTATGGGCTAAATATGCGCTGTGTAAACCATAAGATACATTGGGCTATCGCCATCTTCAGATGGCGGTAACCAGTCTACGGAAAGCATCGCAATCTGGAAGTTGGTAAATGACAAATATGACAGCGTATAGCATCCCCCATAAAAACTATGGGGTTTGCGGCTGCCGGCAAGAATGAAGATATCTCTGATACCTGCTGTGGTCCCTCTGTCATACATTCAGGGGATACTAAATATTTGCGGTTACCTCTCAAAAACCGCAAATATTTTTTGATAAATGGACACCTAAATACCTAATTGAAATGGCTAGATAGGTTTTTTCATTGCTAAACCATGTTAGCAACCTAGTGGGGTCCTTTTCAAGATCAATAGAATAGGGTTATGGGGAATGGATGAGGACAATGTAATAGATATACTACTCTTGGGTGTGTGATCAAGCTCTGATATATGCATACCATGGTGTAGGGTGAAGCAGATAAAGAATAGGAGATAAACATAGCTCAGAATAGGCTGTTTAATTTTAATTATTTTTAATGAATAAACATTTAACTGGATAACAAGTAAATAAATCAGTTGAACATTCAGAAAAGGCTATTTAAACGGGATATGTACGGGATGCCGGCGCGGTATCCTGACAGGGTTAGGATACCGACACTTGTCGGTGGGTAACCTAACCTTCCTCCTCTCCGTACCCTAACCCTCCCTCACCAGTGCCTGACCCTAACCTCCCCCCTAGTGCCTAAACCTAACCTCTCCCTCCCCGCACCCTAAACCTAACCCTCCCCCGCTAGTGCCCCTAGTATATAACTCATAGCAGGTAATCCAACAGAGGAAGGATGAGGCGGCACTCCCATGGACTTTTAAAAAGTAAACATGGTGCTTTATTTGCTAAGCCGACGTTTCAAGACCTTATCGGTCTTTTCATTAGGGTGTCCACACTGTTGGATTACCTGCTGTGAATTATGTTTTCTAAGGAAGGCACCCCAGCATGAATACCAATCTTCCGTGAGTGCCCAACCACATGCCAGTATATATAGATACTGTATATTATATATAGGTGCTTGAATATCATACTATTATTCTATTACGCTGTGCATATTTATTACTATGTATTTATTAACAGTTTCTTATATAGTGCAGCACATTCCGTTGCGTTTTACAATTTGAATGAACATTAACATTATATTGGGTTGTAAAAGACATACATACATACATACATACATAAAAGACATATATAAGGGTAAGAGGGCCCTGCTCGCAAGCTTACAATCTATAGGGAAATAGGTGTTGATACACAAGGATAGGTGCTACATATTGTAAATTGGCCCAGCCCGACTGCAGATGTTCTTGGTGGGCTGTATAATCCAATCACACTGGAAAGTTGGCCTAGGGTTAAGAGGATGTTAAATTGAAGAAAGAGAAGATGTGATAGGTGTTTACTATAAGAAGAGAGTTAGATAGCGTATGATACCATTTAGTGGTAAAAGTGGGATGTAGGATTTAGATTTATATATCTTGCATTATATCCCAAACCACAGTTATGATGCATGCTAGTGTAGTGCTCCTAAGGGGTTGTATTTTTATTGATCTATGTTTCCTGAAAGACGGAAAAATTACTTTTTAACTTGATGACAGTGAATTTAATGTTGTTTGGCAACCATGCTGGTGCAGTGACCCATAGCTTCTCCTTAATGAGCCTTAGATCCATTTCCCCTATTTGTCAGAATATTTAAAAACAACAAAATCCAAAGGACTGGGCAGGTCTTCTCTTAATCCAATGAGAGAAATAACAAAACTAGGTTAAATAAACAAAGTTTTGTACAATAAATTATCTTTATAAAGGTGAGGTTATTTTAATAAAGTACAGCTTTGCAGCTAATAAATTAAAGTGCAGTGGAGCATAATTGTTCCTGGGGGCATTATTTAAATTATATCCCCAGCTTAATAAAAATGTTCTCAGGAGAAACTACAGTACAGGAAGAAGCTTGTTTCCATAAAGATATACAGTACACTTCTAAAAACCTTTCTAAGAAATATATTTGGATTGTAATCTGTATGTGTGTGTTTTGTTAGACTAGAATCATAGTATGATATTGCAGGGTTAGTATTACACATCCAACACAAACAGCATGTGGAATGGAGAGATGGGTAAAGGACCAACTAGCAGTGCTTTAGTCAAATTTGGTTTAGTTAGCTTTACAATGAAATCTTAATTGTGAGGCCATCATGTATATGATAAACACATTTCCAAGGACGTGCGGTAAGGTCAATTGATTAGGAGGCACTGGCTAGTATCAGAGTCAGATTTACACACACATATATGAACTTGCCACACTTGTACAGATCTCCCCCTCACATAGATCCCCCCACACACAGATTCTCCCACACACAGATTCTCCATAGCACAGATCCTCCTCATACACAGATTCTCCCACTAGCACAGAAGATCACCCCTAGCACTGAGGCATGCCTCTAACAGCTCTTTTTCTCTGTATTTTATTGGCTGCTTTATGACCCAGCCCCCAGCTCCGGGCAGTGTCTGAGCTATCAGAGGTGAGGCTGAGCTCTTACTGTCTCATCTCTCGTGTCTCCCTGTATTTCTAGGGAGTGCTGTAATTTTGGTGAGTTTTGCCTATAAAAACAATCAGAATAATACAGATATAAGTTATAAATATCTTCTTTGTATTATTCAAATTATTTTTATAGTCAAAACTCTGCAGTCTGATAGGGATTATGACAGGGGAGGCTCAGCCTACCCTGACTGCACGTCCCTGCGCATTTCCATGCAGCAGCACATACAGACACTTATACTCCTTTAAGACATAAACTCCGGCTTGGAACCCTTTACACTAAACATGGGTTAAAGCTGGGGTTTCAGTACTTACAACATTTAACACGCAGGGTGATGAACCCAGGTTATTCCTGGGTCGTTGCCCTTCACACTAGACCCATGCCTTCCAGTGACCCAGGTCTTCCGTCTATACGGTGGATGCTTGGAGATGATGTCATCTTCAAGGGCTACTGTTCCTGCCAATAAAGTCATCAAGACCCGGGTTCTGCCTTTCAGACATAAACTGGGGCACGGACCCGGGTTGAATGTTCTGGGAATAACCCTGGTCTCATTGCAACTTAGATGCATTTTCAGCAAAAAAAAGAGGTCCAAAACTAGCAGAGTTACCTGGCGGCTCACTAACGCCAGGCATGTCACGCTGCATGGCGTATTGAGGCTAGATGAGACACATCTGTACTTACTTTTTCCCCACTAGTGTTCATTGGCTGAGATAGCTGGGGGCTTGCCTCTCTTAGGCAGTGAACGTGTCATCCCATACATTTCTATGGGAAATGCCTCAGCTGAACTGTCATTTCGGAAGTACTGTCCTTAGAGGAGAGTACTGTGTCTGGTGGGCTCTGCGATTTCATATTTGTATTGTACCAAGACCCTGGATGACTACATGGACCGAAGAGGACCTGAACCAAGGCATGAGTGAGTGTGGATTTTTATTAACAGGCATGATCAGGGATTCTACTGGACAAGGCGACCAACTGGCGCAAGGGATAAGGTAAATATGTAGTGTGAGTGTAGGTGAGTGAGTGAGTAAATGCATGTGTAATAAAATACTTAAACATTCGGTGTGTGTGTGTCATGTATTTATTTTAATATTTCTTTCACATGGGGAGTAGAGGTACCAGCGGGCCCTTAATGTTCGCATGCTGGTACTTGTGGTTCTACAATTACCGGCAAGTGAGGGAAGCTTGCTTGGACCTATAGTCCACCTGTAAAAGAAATGATTAGTTGATATCTATTATGTAACCCTATAAAACCGTCGAAGAGTGCAGTGGATAGCCCCAGGCTTCGGCCTGGGGTAAACTAGAGAGGGGGGACCCCTTTATTGGGGCTCCCCGCCTCCCTAAGAATCTCCAACCTTGGCTAATTAGTTGGGGAGATAATGTTTTGGCTGGGGGACCCCATCAGGTGTGTACCTTGGCTGTGGCATTACCCCCCCCCTCCAGCTAGTGAAGCCCAGTGCCGATTCTAAAAATACATGGCACCCCTGCTCCATTTTTTCCCCATACTTTTAGAACCAGTGCTGGATCCAAGAACCTGGCGCTGATTCATTTCGGGGGACCCCTAAATTTTTTTGCCCTGTAATTTTTGAACCAGCGCCGGTTCAAATAGATGCTAAATGTGAATTGAAAAATAAAACGTTAAATAGATCATGACTTGTAAGTGATAGGCTTAAGTATGAAGAAGCTAGAGAGCAGGGTATTTTGTCTCTATGTGCTGCTGATCAAAACGTTTGTGATACCTCTCATGAAAACATTGAGGACTTTAGAATTTTTTTTTACATGCCTTTTTGAAATTAAAAAATATATATTATAAATCATCTATGAAACCTAAAAACATATTTTTGTACAACTTTTTTTTGTACCAGTAATAAAATTTTGCACATCAATTTACCAAAAACAGAACTTTGTTCACTCTTTATAATATAGCACGTCTTTCCGTGCCTTAGATTTGCTATCTAAAAGAAACATTATATGTACAAGTTATCTGCATAGTTTAATATTATTTATGTACTTTAGATTGTATATTGATTTATACTTACATATATATATGAGTTATTTGGGTTGCCATCTTAGTGCATAAAATGATCCAAATAGCTACCAGGACCTCAATCCCCATATTGCTTCAGACTATGGGGCCCATTTATTAATGATCGCATTTTGCAAAGCGATGCAGTACCGCCCCTGATCGCATTGCAAAATGCGATCCTATCTGCCGGATGTATTATCCGGGACATGCAGGGAGACGGGCTCCGAAAAGAGCCCGTCCCTGCGATGTCTCCGGAGGGCAGTCGGGGCTTCTGCGCATGCGCAGTCCCGCGGACTGCACATGAGCAGCGCCCATTGCCGGCGGAGGGATCTGGCAAATCCCTCCGCCGGCTGATATGCGGTAAGTCCCCATAGACTACAGCGGCTAACACTATCTTTAGATAGCGTTAGCTGCTGGGGCCAATATTGGGAATGCTTCGCATTCCCGATATTGATACATTTTGCAGCATCGCATCCCCCATAGAAACCTATGGGGGAGGCGGCTGCCAGCGGCAATGGAGGGATCGCAGCAGGTATCGAAGATAGCTGCTGCGGTCCCTCCTTCATACATCCGGGGGATACTTAGTATTTGAGGTAAACCCCCGAAAACAGGTGTTTTAAGGGAATTTACCTCAAATTCACTTTGATAAATGGGCCCCTATAGATTAAAGGACTGGCTCATGTTTGCACTTCCCCCCTCTCTTTCAATAGGGCTAATTTAGTGTTTTGGTTGTTTACCCCATTTGGGATGTCATAACTAGTTTGTTCCAGAAAGCGTTTACAGAAGGATATGCAAACTGCTCTTTTATGAAGCAGATGACTTAAGTCTGCCAGGCAGGATGTGTTTAATCAGTGCGGTACCAGATTGGACAAAACCAAGGCTTATCCAATCAAGTGCTAGATTAGTTACACATGCCATTGTCCATAATATCGAATGCAGTGAATGGCTGTAATGCTGTAATCAGTGATAGGTAACAGGCAGCTTTAGAGCTGTCCAAGCCCCAAGCTCCTCCCTGCTTTCTTGTCAGATTTATATATTTTAGTTTGTGACTTTTTTAAGCAATCTTAAATTAAAATGCCTGCAGATAGGTATTTCTTTATTTCTTTGCACTTATGTTCTAACTCATTACTGAGATTAAAAGTAACGTGAGGCCCATTTGTAGGTTCAAGGGCACCCTCAAACCTACAGCCTTGGAAGTGTAGCAGAGGTTGCCCATCACTTCTGTAGAGCAATACTTTCTTTGATTTACTGATATCCCCAGTTACAATTTAGGTAATAGATAAGGTAAATGAAGGAACACACTCCAGCACTAATTGTGAAACTAAAATTCAAAGTGAGAAAAAGAGAGTTGTCAAGAAAACGAACCCCACACTAAAACCTTATTCATAAATATTCAATATAGATAATTCAGTGTGAGAAAGAATTATACATAAAATAATAAAATACTATAGCTAAGGTTGCCATATACACACACGGTACTTGGATCGTAGTTAAAATGTATGTATAACATTAATGCAGAAATTCAAAATGCATCTGTACCCACTGAAATCCAACAGGATACAACTTTAAACATTTGAAAGCATTGAAACATTTTGAAGAAGTAAGGATAGAGTGGTTACAAAGGATGGACAACTGTATGGATGTGGCAGTCTTACAGACTATTGCTGCTGATTTAGTTGGAAACAAATTATAACTATTATTATTATTATTATTATTATTATTATTATTATTATTATTATTATACAGAGAGTGTGCTGAAGTATCAGTTACTGCTGCTATAGAAGAATTCCATTGTCTTTACAAAACTTTCTTTCTTCACTTGATACTTTTCTCCTGTATTATTATAAATTTGAATGCAGTGCATGATGACAGCACTGGGCAGCACAGACGGTGTAATGGTTACCGTTACTGCCTAACAGCACTGAGGTCATGGGTTCGATTCCCACCATGGCCCTACCTGTGCGGAGTTTGTATATTCTCCCTGTGCTTGCGTGTGTGTCCTCCGGGTGCTCCGGTTTCCTCCCACACTCCAAAAATATACTGATAGGTTAATTGGCTCCCAACACAAATTAACCCTAGTGTGTGTGTGTGTGCGCATGTGATAGGGAATATAGAATGTAAGCTCCACTGGGGCAGGGACAGATGTGAATGGCCAAATATTCTCTGTAAAGCGCTGCGGAATATGTATGCGCTATATAAAAAATTGGTAATAAATAAATAATAAATAAATGATGACTATAATAGAGAATGTGTTATAAACTGGGTGCATTGTGCAGTTTGGGAATGTATATGATCCACTTGGGGTCCAAGTATTTATAATTAATTCCCTCGACAGCACATACAGTGTTACAAGTGAAATACCATTTTCTTTTTACATAATGGCTTTATTTCGAAACTATAGTTTAGTAAATAAAATGTGTGTATCTTTTGTTGATATATTATGAATATCTGTCTGTGCAGAGCAAGTAACATACGGCTGTCTGTAAGGAGCGAGTTATTGTAGGATGTTTGCATTGGGCTAGATACCATTCATATTATATGTGGCATATACAAGAGATCAATGAATTAATGTAGTGTTTGCAATAAATAAAGGTCATACAGTATCTGTTATTGGATATTGCTGAATGGCAATACTGTATGTATAGAGCTGCATGTGATATTGTAAAATGATTTGTCTATGTATTTGTCCACTAATCTTCCCCTCCTGCTGCATAGTCTCTCACTGTGTACTAAGTGCACTGAGCAGCTCCTTTATTGGTATTTATTTCTAGATAATTGTATACATCAGGATGAAAAGGAATTCCATACTCACTATATGTCAGCTAATTAACACAGATAACATGAAAGTGGTCTGATTGTTCCAGGCACTGGATTCAGTCAAATCCCTTGTGTGCCCTAGGAGCGATGTACAGTAACTGTTGTGCTATTGCCCTCTTGGCATCCAATAGGTTAAGGGAAGTCTACGTGCAGATATGAGACACCAGTGGAAGATTCTGCCTCACCATAAGTATGGTCTTCTGTTTCCTGCAGTGACAAAAAGTTAAACAAATATAAAGGTCATCTGTGTTTGCATTAACCATACAACAGTCACAGTAAATTTTCTTAACAAGGATTGGCCATTATTTATCCACTTGTTCATTTTATCTTTGCTTTGAACTGCCTGGGTTTGCTTGTCAAGATGTTAACAGTGCTATAAACAGCCAAAGTATAGCAGCTCGTGTTCTCTAAATAGACCGTGAGGTCATTTTATTATCAGGCATACAAAACATATAATGCTGCCCATCTGTTCATCTTGCACATCTGGAGAGACTGTAAACACGCTAGTAATTTTTAAACTACTTTTTGAGGGCTAATCCTTTAAGTAGCACATATTGATATTGTCCATTTTCTAAGAAACAGTACAGTACTATTTGAGATGAGGTAAATATCAGTCATTTATTATTAGTTTAGTAAGCAGTGACACATGTAATTACCGCCAGCAGTGTCTTTATTTGTGGTAACAGGTCAAACACTGCCAGATCTACAAATAGTGTACAATGGAGGCCCCTATATACACTATAGGATTGATTTGACTCTATCGTATCATCAAATGAGTAAGTTTTAACTTCTCCAAATTCAAAGCTCTGTTTGGACATCATTTTCTCACCACTGTATTTGATTTATTGTTTGTTGCTGACAGTACACGATAATATTTTTATTCTTTTATACAGCACCAGAATGGAATGAAGACTATAGCCCTCCTTCATAATTTCATATTAGATATAGGGGACAACTACAATACAGTTTGATGTGCAATGTCTGGCTTCACACATTACTATTTCATACAGTAATCAATCATCGCTCATTTTCTTGCGCTGGGGTGCAACCACATGGCACCAAAACATCTTTGATCATTCCGACCGCCAACATACTGAATTGAATTGCTCCTTGATGCATCTTCTTTCTATGGGGTATATTTACTAAAGGTTTTTAGAAGTGGAGATGTTGCCCATAGCAACCAACCAAATTCTAGCTATTATTTTCTAGAAGGTGCTAGATAAATGTTAAGTAAAATCTGATTGGTTGCTATGGGCAACATCTCCACTTTGAAAAACCTGCATTTTAGTAAATATACCTCTTATGCTGCATACACACACAACGACTTTGTTACCAACGATTTTCTGAACGATTTTCTGTCAGATTATCTGTCAGAATTTTTAAAGTGTAATGAACAATTTTTTGAACTACAAATGGTTTTTGTAACTTTCCTTAATGAAAATCGTTCAGTTGATCAGTCAGAATGAACTACAAACGGGAACGCGCAAGAACGATAATCGTTCATCGTTACAACTCAGAAACTAAACGATTTTTTCAATGATTGAACGATAGCGACGTCGTTATAGTTAAATCGTTCAAAAAATCATTACGTGTGTATGCACCTTTAGTCTCTGTCTGGAGCAGATTTCACTGTTTGAGTACATCAGATATTATTGACTTAAGTCTATAATTACAAATCTAGTAATGTTGCTACAGAACTAGGGGGTCAGAAACATGTCATTTAACTTTTTTGGCCCCAAGCTATTTTCCTTTACATAGCCTCTCTTAGTCCTAGCACCCCTGTAATAGTTACATAAGTTTAGGTTAATATGTGGTGTGATGTAATGTCTCTGTACAAATAATAAAATAGAACCAGCTTGTACTGTGTTGTACACAAAAGCCTATAAATGTAAATGCAAAACAGATTTTCTATTGGACATATCATTTAACTCTATAATGATAAAACTTAGGGAATTTTATGCCTCATTTATTTTTTTAACACACACAAAAGAATAATAGTTGTATGAAGCAAAGTAAGGATACATTTGATATAAAAGAACAGCATTCAAAATCCTTGATTTAAAAAAAAGAAAAAAAGACATTACTTTGTTTTAACACTGATGAATATGTGTGTTATTCACCTAGTTTTCAGCACTCACTCTTTTTATATAGACTGCTTAATGTGATACTTCCTTCAAATAAGAATTTCATCCAAAATAAATACGATAAACCGAGTGTCTTCACTTTCCAGAAAAAAATGTTTAGCTTCTCTTTTATATGGTACAGAGACTGTCTGCTAGTTCTCTGTTTTTAACTTAGGTTTTGTTGGCAGACACAAAAAGTTTGAAACAATAATTCTAAATGTTTATTTCTCATAGTACAATCCAATAGCAATTATGCCGTCCATAACAATGTAAATATACATTTTACTTGGCTTTGTTTGAAAACACATGCAACACATACACACATTGAGGCTGTACAATTTGCTGTGTAAAATGGTGATCATTTGGGCTGTTTAATATGCTGGTTACTGTTTGTTATTGATGTTATGTAAAAAAGCTATAAGTTGCTCCTTCAGCCAGGCTGCGGAAGCTGAAGCTTACCACAGCCTGACCAGGTCCTGGTCACTTGGGAGGCCAGGAAATCTGTGTCCACTGATGCAAACCCTAGCCTTGTCCCTCCCAGAAAATGGGGACGGCACAGCCTCGTTTCAAGGAACGGTTGCCAGCCACGCCCTTGCTCCGCCCCCCAAAAGCCTTAGCATGTCAATCAAACATCAGAGATGTGCGCTAACCATTGGGCACATCCATTTTCCCGGCCTTTTGCATGTGCCCAGTAGGAAACTCTAGTGCCCGGAGTCTCCTGCTTCTGTCAGTTCGAGGAGGGGCCCCGGATGGTGAGTGACCATGGGCCCCATCCTCTCTTAATACGCTCCTGATACTGATAGAAAATGAATGTCAAATAACCCATCCAGTCTGCCAAATTTAATAATTAATGGTTTATTGCAACAGTTATATGCTGGTAATTGCTGGGTATAATATTCTGTACAATTCATGTATGTTTCATTTGTATCTGTGTAATCAAAATACAAACACTTACTAGCAATAAAATAAAAATTCCAATTGAAACATGTTACTAGATATTAAATAAATAATCAAATATTACCTTTGCTTTAGTGTACATGCTGTTTGTTAAGTCACCAAAAGTTATCGTCACCAATACTCTGATCCTGGCATCTTTCAAATGTATCTGTTTCCACATATCTGCAATGACAAAGAACAAATATTATTTATGGTACTTTCTTTAACTTACTCTTTTATTGTAATGCTTCATTGTCCAATTTTTATAGAGAAGTAATAATCAAGATACTATATATACTTTGTATATATGTGATTTTTAACTTTTCAAAACTGTCACATTTACAGCAGAGTTGTGCAGATTGTACAAATGGATAGTAACACAATTAATTCAGAACACGGCTTAGTGCAGTTTTCTGATAGATTGGACACTAGAGATCTCTGAGCACTATTAAGGGGTCGATCCTATTAGGTGCGAAGGGTGCGATGTGCTGTAGCAGTGGCATTTAAACGCTGGCAACGCACCGCGTCTCACACCTTTCACTACCTGACCCGAGCCTGGATTTGCATAATTTTGTTCGGAGTCCTATGGGGCTGCGAGCAGTATCAGACGAATCCGGGCCCGCCGTAAAGTGCGGCCACTGCCATGATGACTCGCACCGGCGAGATCATCGCAGCTAATAGGATTGACCCCTAAGATTTCTAGTTTGTTTTGGTATTTCTCATGACATAGAAAACTAATAAAACTAAATGAAAACTAATTGAATAGTCATTACCTGTCTATGTGATAGGGTTCATTAAAGCATAGTTATTAGTAGCAAATTGCCTGTTTACTCAAACACACGGTGCCATGTACGTCCATTGATCAATCTGCATTTCAATCGGCTGACCAATTGGTACAGATGTAACCAGTGTCTTAAGACTGGCAGATATATTTCGGCCGATCAGTTGATCGGCAAATATATTATGTGCCCGTCGGCCAGTGTTTACCAGCGTTATGTCTATGAACGACGTTGTTCACAGACATATCACATCGGCTGTGCTGCACAGTCAATGTGATAAGCTTAGGGGAAGCTTGATGAGGTGTGCAGCTTGATGTGGAAACACATGAAGTGTGGAATAACTAAGTGTGCTTTCTGAACAGTTAAAAAACAGTTGAACAAACATTGAATACTATCTGAGACAGGATAATTTCAAAATCATTCTAGATATTTGTTTATGAACTATCCTAAAAATGTCACATTTAATTAAAAAATCACTATGTACCAAAAATAGCTTTTTATAATTTCACTTCATGGTATCTTCTCTAAGGCTATTACATTCTTCCTCTGCCTGCAGCTCATCCCTCTGTACACATTGCCACGTCAATAATCTACTACCCTCTTATGAACACACATAAGCTTATTATTTATCTATATACATGGATAATAACATCCTTTAACCTGTCGCCATAAAATCTTTCATACACCACCGACAACCTTATTTAACTCTCTCTCCTTCTGCTTCTATTACGTGGTGACATATCGCCAAATCCAGGCCCCACCCACATGCCCCAATCACAATGGAATAAATCCAGCTAACCTCATAAATATCACTTGTCTCCATCATCCTCCAAGTCACTAAAATGTACCTTATGGAATGAATGCTCTGTCTGCAACAAACTAACATCCATCAATGACCTCTTTATCTCAAATAACCACAACCTCTTGGCGATAACAGAAACATGGCTTACACAATCATACACTTTCTCCTCTGCTTCACTTTCACATGGTGGCCTACACTTCACACACACCTCCAGTCCTGGACGTAATACAGAAGGTGGGGTTCTCTCATCACTCACATTTACATTATTTGAAGTACATTCTGTTAGGATTTTCACCCCTCTCTCTCTGTGTGTTGCTGCTATCTATTGCCAACCTGGGCCAGCACAACAATTTCTGGAACATTTTTCTGCCTGGATCCTTCACCTCCTATCCTCTGATATCTCTTCCATCAGCATGGGTGATTTCAATATCCCCATTGACAGTCCACAATCATACCTATAAACTCTTCTCTTTAACCTCCTCTCTTGGCCTCTCCCAATGGCCGACTCCACTAATCATCAGGAGAGCCACTGCATTGATCTTGTATCACCAGACTATGCTTAGATTCTGAATTCACTGACAATCCTTGACCTCTCTCAGATCACAACCTTATCACCTGCACACTCTCCTTCATTACGTCAACCTCAATGTCATTGTAATCAACCAAGCCTCCTCAAACCAGCAGAAATATTAATGCTATTCATTTTCAAAAACTATCCACCTCTCTGTGACAACTACTCTCACCAATTTCTACATTCACTTCTCCCGAGACGGTATACGTTCGGCATCCTGGTGTGAGTGATGCCGGCTCTTATATTGCTGGTACCGGAATCTCAATGCCTGTCAGTATCCTGGCACCATCATCCCGACCGCTGGGATACCAAAAGTAAGTAGTGGGGTTAGGGGTTAGGGTTAGGCACTAGGGGGAGGGTTAAGGTTAGGCACTAGGGGGGAGGGTTATGCTTAGGGTGTGGGAAGGTTAGGTTTAGGCACTAGTGGGGGGAGGTTAGGGTTAGGCACCAGGCAGGGAAGGTTAGGGTAGTGAGAAGGCTAACATATCAACCAACATGTGTCGGTATGCTAACCCAGTTGGGTTGCCGGCGCTCTGGATCCGACGGGATCCAGAGCGCCGGCTTCCCGTACCCTGAGACTGCTGACACATACCTGACTCTAGAAATAGCCTGCCATGAAGTAGCTCCAGCTACCCATCACACTCCTAATAGACTTAGACATCAACCATGACATTCTAAATTAACAACACTCCTACAAAAACTTTCACATAAAGTAGAACATCAGTGGCATAAATCTTGTACTCCAACTGTACTCCTCATATATAAGACTATCTACCAATCTTACCGCAATCCTCTGGACACTGCCAAGCAAACATATTTCCAATCTCTCATCTCTGCTCAAGCCTCTAACCCCAAGTGACTTTTTAATACATTTATATCCCTTCTTACCCCTCTCTCCCTCACCCAACCCACCTGCTAGTATCGGTGCACTAGATCTTGCTTCCTATTTCAAGATTGACAAGATACTAAATGAAATGGTATGCTCTTCCTCCACCAGTGACCGACTCAATTTCCTATCTGAACTCTCTGGCACATTCTCTTAATTTGACCTCACAAATTAAGATGAAGTTTAAACACTCTTCTCATCCTTCTACTCTACTACCTCATATTTTGATACTATACCCTCACAAATCAGTAAAGCTAAATCTAAACTAAAATCTGTAAATGTATCTGTTCAAGCATGCAGTAATTACTCTCATTCTGAAAAAAAACTAAATTCTGACCCTAACTCTCAAATTATTGTCCCATCTCCCAGCTCCCTTGCCCTCCAAACAACTTGAGAGACTTGTCTACATTTGCCTCACACACTTTCTTAACTCACACAACTTATTGAGCCCACTAAAGTCAGGCTTTTGATTCCAACACTCCACAGAGACAGCACTGACTAAGTTAGTGACTGATCTGGTCACTGCCAAGTCTAAAGGCCATTACTCACTTCTTATTCTTCTAGATCACTCTTCTGCTTTTGACACTGTTGACCACTCTCATATAAGGTCTTATCATTCAAGTCTTAATGACACAGCCCTTTCTTGGTTCTCATCCTACCTATCTAATCGCTCTTTCTGTGTTTGTTTTTTTGATTCTGCCTCCTCTTCGCTACTTCTATCTTGGGTCCTCTGCTTTTTTCAATCTATATCACCTCTCTTGCCAAACTAATCAGCGCTTTTGGATTTCAGTATCATTTGTAAGCGGATGATACTCAAATCTACCTATCCTCCCCAGATTTCTCTCCATCTGTATTGGCCCATGTCACTGAATGTATTTCTGCCATTTCATCTTGGAAGTCATCTCACCACCTCAAACTTAATATTTCCAAAAGAGCATTAATTATATTTTCACCGGCCAATAGTAGTTACGAACCTGATATTACTATCACTGTTGATAACTCAACAATCAACCCTACCCCACAAGCTCGCTGCCTAGGTGTCATCCTTGACTATGAACTGCCCTTTGTTCCCTACATTTAATCAGTCTCAACATCATACATACATCTACAAAATTAATCCAGAATTTGACCATATCTTACACAAGACACTGCAAAAACTCTAATCTATGCAATCATTATTTCCCGCATTGACTATTGCAATAGTCTCCTTACTGGTCTTCCCAAAAACAGGCTCTCACCACTACAATCCATTTTGAATACAGCTGCAAGGCTGATCTTCCTCACCAAACATTCATCGTCTGCTGCTCCGCTCTGTCAGTCCCTCCATTGGTTACCGTTTTTTTACCGTATTCAACACAAAACACTTTTTCTTACACAAAAGGCTATTAATCAAACCACACCTACATAAATCTCTTCACTTATGTCAAAATATCTCCCAACCCGACCTCTCCACTCTGTACAAGATCTGCATCTCTCATTCACACGCATTACTTGCTCCCATTCATAGTTACAGGACTTTTTTCCGGGCTGCACACACTCTGTGGAATGCCCCTCCACGCACAATAAGACTTTTCTCTAGTCTCCAAACCTTCAAGTGTTCCCTGAAAACTCACCTCTTCAGAAAAGCTTATCAGATTCCAGAACCACCCACATAACCATCATAGCTTCCCTATCTAATGACACACCCTTTTACAGTCCACACATAACCTCACATATTTTTTTCTTCACTTTCACATCCTCGTGACCTTTGGACAACTTTCCTGTGCGACTGGATCATACAGTGGGCCAAGAACCTCTGCAATCTGGCTGGACCAATATGCAATATGTAGCACCTATCCTTGTGTACTAATGCTTATTTCCCTATAGATTGTAAGTTTGGAAGCAGGGCCCTCTTACCATTATGTCTGTCTTTTACTACCCAGTTTTGTTCTATTAATGTTTTCAATTGTAAAGCACAACAGAATATATTGCGCTATATAAGAAACTGTTAATAATAATAATAATACTGTAGTAATAATAATAATAATAATAATAATAATAATAATCACATCTCCCTCATTATTTGACAGCATTTTCCATTTGTGCTTGTTCTTGGTACACAGTGGTTGAAAATTTCATGGCAAATGAAAAGCAAAGTGCTAGTGTCATCCAGATCTCTTATTAAGAGTGCCGTAATTGAGTCACAAGTTGAACCATGAATTATATATAGCAGCTTAGTGCCCCATTTTTCTTATGCCAATACTTGCATCATTTTCATGCATCATCTCCATATGGTGCATTTCATTACTAACTGTGTATACCCATGGTATACTTGATGACATGGTGTGACTAGTGTTTGCTAAAACATTTGTCTGGGTGATGTAAAACGATGCTTTGATCATTATAACATTGTTAGACTTTTGTCAGATGACTAGCATACAAACACGTCAAAATAACTTAGTTTCAACCACTTCAGATACTACTGACCTATTATCATGGTAATATCAATTGATTCAAACATGTTATAAAGGTTTATGTAATAGCTTGTGAGAAGCAGGCTGTAGTGAAATTCCGGTGAGTTTGGCCATATTTTTTAAGCAGAAATTGTTTAGAAGTTAACACTAGGTTGGTTTAGCCTTTTAAATAATTGCCACCTTAAAAATCTCGCCAGAACCTGCATCTCGCAGGCTATTACATAAACCCCATAGTACTGTATATAAACTATTGTCACCCAAGTGTGTTTTGATATTCTTATAATTTGAATTAAAAAAAACGATTAAATCTTAAAATCATATTTTACCATGTATGAGCTTCTATAGAGCAGCACACTGGAGAATATGTACTGACAAAGGGCCTGATTCACTATCGATTGCAACTGCGAACGCAAAAGCGATTACGCAAACAGTTCAATAGCTATAGTATGCTAATCCATTGCGATCGCTATGACGCCGCAGCACTACATAAGGCTGCCCACTTTACCTTGCACACATCCGTAATGTTTAGCAAGATTGCAATAACATCGGTACGATCAAGCACAATCGCAGCCTCACACACACTTGGACAAGGTCAGACCTTACTCAGAAATTGTAAACTTCCTCTCACGCTATGAGACCTCAGGCTGCGTATGGCACCACAGTGGATAATTTATGCACGCCCCTGCAGTGGCATTCAAACACCCTGGCTTGTCTGCGTTTCGCCAACCACCCCCCCATCACCACCCACCAATGACACTTTCTGTCAATCACTCTGCGATGGGTCTGCATGGTCACTGCGATCACAGTCCCGATTGCAGTGGCCGGCTTGCGCACTGCAATGCATGCGCATATGCAGTACGCAACATTCGGCTGATTGCATGCGTAATCGCAGCTGCGATCGGTAATGAATCAGGCCCATAGAATACAATACCTGGAACATATATTGAAATAGAAAGAATCCTACAATCTTAATAAAATTAATTTGCATAAAAGAACTTCACTTATTTTATACAGAACATGTCTCTCATGTTTATTCTAATATAATGTTTGGATTTACTGTACAAGCTACATTTAAGGTGGAAGTGCTAGCATCACTGTAGAAAATCAATGCTCTAAAATATCGATAGGACTAGAACGACCTGTAACCAACCAGAGCATTATAATGTTCACTACACAACAGAGGTTTGCCTAGTTATGTTGCCACAAAACTCGAAACAACGTTTATGATAATGGTAGCAGAAATATGTAAATTTTGAGAAATGATTCACTGCAATTCTGATTCATTAGTTCATCATTTGTAGACAGTTATCTGCCATTCAATGCCCTAAAAATTAATACCAAAAAGTGAATAGTTTGAATCTTAGGGCCTGATCCAGAGCCGGACGCTCTTACCAGAGCACTCGCTCTGAATCAGGGCCGGGCTACCTAAAATTGGAGCGGCCTCTTGGACGCTCGCATAGCTGTTGGTTACCACCCACAGCTTTAACGAGCGTCCATGATGATGGTCAAGACCATCGGGCTTGCGACGAGACACTGCGGTAGGGTCTTGTTGCCGCAAGCCCTGGAGTGATTTTGGCTCTATCATAGCCAAAATCACTCCCACTGACATCACTAGTGATGTCAGTGGGGCCGGACCCAGACGGGAGGCGTTCCCAGGGGAACGCCTCCGTCTGGCAGCCACGCCCCCGGCACGCCCACCAAAGGGGGCGTGCTGTCACTCACCAACGACAGCACGCCCCCTTTGGTGCGAGACCCCGAGTGACGGCTTCCCCGTCGCTCGCCGGGTCTCGCGCATGCGCACGACGGAGCTCCCTCCATCGTGCGTATGCGCACTTGGGCACCATCGACCCGCTTGCGAGCGTACAGCGCTCACGAGCGGGTCTGAATGAGACCCTTAGCCCAGTTCTGTATTAAGCTTCCATATTTAGAAGAACATTTCCTTACAAAGACCAAACACTGAACAGATACTTTCCTTCCATTACTCTTTTTATCTACCCTAAATTTTAACAGTAGTTTTATATATATTGTATCTAAGGGCTGTAAGTCCCGGTGAAACTCAAACAGGCGAAAAGTGCTGTCAGATTAGGGTAAATCAGCCCGACACCCCCTAAAATATGCACTGACATGGGGGATCACTCAGGATACCCCCAAACAGCCCTGCTGAAGGTATTTGGGGTGCTGAAATGCTTTCAATTGATGCTAATTAGCGTCTTTGCACAAGTGCTGAAGAATAGTATTTAGCAGTGTTTTTTGGCTAAAATAAGTAGTCCTAGCAAATTTGGGGTACATGAAAATGGGTGCCAGCATGGTTAAAAATCACTAAAGTGATGTTTTAAAAAACGCACCTTCTGCAAACACCTGCAAACGAAAATCACCTGGGGCATACTTGGGGGACCCCCTGGAGTCTATTTCGCTAGTTTTTAAGTTTGGCCCCCAACTTTGTTTTTCTTCATCCCCAAAACAAAAGTACTTTTTTGGGGTGATCTAAAGTATTTTAAAAAAAAATTTTGACGCAGATTACCTTAGGGGGACTGTTCCAAGGCTGCAGTGGTGTTGCTGCAACTTTGCACCCCAAACCCCTAATTCTGCACTTTTTTGCACCTCCTTTGAGAGGCGAATCTTTCCCGCTGGTTACAAGGCGCAGACTTTTTGCACCGTCGGAAAGTTGATGGAATTGAATACGGGGAAAAGTTCTCGCCTGGCAATTGAATAAGGGCCTATATAATTATTAAAATATTATGTTCAACTGTATTTACTTTTGAAATTGTCTCTTCCTGTCTAAATTGTCAGTGTCTGTATCGTTTATGCATCAGGAAGGCCTGTGAAAGTGACTGCTCCAGAAATAGGTGACCACCACTTACTAGAAAGTACAGTAACTAAACAGGATTTTCAATGGATGTTTAGATGTATATTTTAACTACTGTATGATACTTAAAACAACAAAAACATATTTGAAAGGAAATACAAAAAAAACAATCCACTAAAGCAATATTATTATATGCCATAAATACTCTACATAATTTAAATTCTATTATTACTTCTTTTATTCCTTTCATTTCATAACTGCATTACACAAGTATTGCAACATGCTTTGACATTATATGTCTTAATAATGAATCCCCATTACATTTGTTTAATCAAGACTATGGGGCAGATTCAATTAGCTGCCGTGCTTGTCGTGGGTAGATAGCCTCTAGCTTTAACGCCTGGAGCAATTCGATTATAAGCCCACTTCCTCTCTCTGTAAACCCTCAGCTAACGTGCATAAACCCAAAGATTTCGGGTTAAGAAAGCTCTACTTACCGCAGATTTCTGTTCTGTTTTTCTGTTCGCTCCTCAGGAGAATGCAAACAGAAGTCTGCGGTAAGTGCAGCCTGCGGGTTAGCGCGGGCTGCAATTGAATAGGCTCAGGCACTGCTACAATCCCACAGCAAGCACTACTTCTAATTGAATGTGTCCCTGTAAGCCATTTAAGAAGGGTCTATTGTGGCATATTTTCTACTAAATTTATGATTGGTGCAGCCTTCTAGTTAGTAGAGGAGCAAAATTTGAAATATTTGCCTTTGGCAGGAGAATAAGCTGTTGATGAATTGTTGGAAGAAAATCTCATTAATGGTGTTGGTCCCGGACATTGGGTTCTTCAATTGTTCTAGTGAGGGGGAAAACAGAAAAACTTAAATGGAGAATTGTTATTATTATTTACAACAATGAATGCAGTGGTAAATGTATAAAACCTTTTAAAGAGGATAAGTGGAGAAGTTGCCTATAGCAACCAATCAGCTTCTATTTATCATTTATCATGTAAAGAATGTAAAATTATAGCATTAAGCTGATTGGTTACTATAGGCAACTTCTTTACATGTTTTCTCTGGTTTGATACATCTCAAACTACAGTATTTAAGTTAGTTCCGGAGCTATTCAATTCACCTCGCAATTTAGTCTGACTATTACAAGTTAAGTCGGAGAATGTCGGTTCTCATGACTTAACCTGGGTGTTTAGTCACGAGAACCAGCATTCTTCGACTAAAGTGCTGGCCGCAAGGCTGTAAGTGCTGCGCTAAACTGGCAAACAGCCTCACGGCTGGCACTTTAGTCGGATTTCTGCTCTCACCCTCTGGAGTGTGCGAGAATAAATCCTTTAGAAGACCTAACAGCACGCTGAATTGAATAGTTCTGGGAACTAATTCCCGGTGCACTGAATTGAATCAGCCCCTTTGTGTCTCAAAATATGCCACACAATGCGTGTGTTCTAAAGGAGAGAATTATCTTTCAACAATTGAAGAATTACCTGGTCTTGAAGGTACAGAAAAGAAATTAAACTACAGTCAGTTAGAAAACTGCTATCAAGAGCAGAATCAGTATATAATGTTTGAATTGTATAGCCAATCCCAAAGCTGATACATTAAATTTAAGATAGATTTAACCAATCAGAAAGTGTAGGAACAATGCCATATTCTTCCACAAGTTCCTGTTTTCAGGTTTCTCCAACAGAATTTTAGCCAATCATATCGATGAACAAATGTAAACATTTCCACCAATCAGAGATTAATAGTGACTACATGTAAGAGGCTACTGAAAATCTCTCAGTGTGAGCCACCTGACACATATGGTATTTTGGATCTAGATTGAAGATCAAAAATATCAGTGCTCGTTCTTCCATCTTTGAATATTTCAGATAAAGAGTATAGAGGGCAACAATTGAACATGCATGACACCAACCTACTAGTAAATGCCAAGTGGTTTCTTTTAATTAAATATTTTACTATGAAAGTGGTGGATGTGTGTGGGTTTTCCACCTGTAAACCAGTATATATGTACTCTTTTCACATTGGCATTGAGTATGAATACTAATCTGGAGGGGGCATACAGTAAGTCATGGCCATAACTAATGGTGTGGGAGCTGTGCCATTGCACAAAGCACAGAGGCCTGTGGGCGGCATCACCGCTCACCCACGGACCCTGCATCTGGCTAGCAGGGTGCCTGGAATGACCCCCTACATCCAGAATCTCTGCAGCAGGGCCACATCGGCCACATCCAGAGGATGCTCCAGGCATTATTGTCATTCCCAGTGATTGTGACCCTGTTCACTCTAAATGACAACATGCAAATGGGGCGAGGACTGCACCAGGTGTCGGTAACACACAGCTACGGCACTACAGTAAGTCCCCTTTCTAGGGTCAATCTGTCAGTGGTTGTTGCTAAATTACTGTACAAAAGTTCATACACAACAGCATTAAGAATTGCTAGTTAAGGCATAAGACCAAGTCATATATTTCTCCAATTATGATTTATAAAAATGACCCACCAATAAAATCGCCAAAAATAAACAACAACTTGATTAAACGTTGTCCTTTGTCTTGAACATAAATGCATCTCGGAGTCTCCCGCAGAATAGTATACTATGAACTTAAAGTGAATATTACCATTATATTTTAATGGCAATTGCTGTCAGAAAGTCTGTGGGCCTGAACGCACGCACCGCTGTAGCTATTAGCGGGGAAATCCGATCACAGCTTACCATAAGGACGCCCACTTCCCCTTACACACATCCGTATACTTGAGCAACATAGCAAAACTATTGGTAACATCGAGTAACATTGGATCCATACGCACAGTTAAGGCAGGTCAGACCTCACTCAGGAATTGCTAACTTCAGCACACGCTATGAGCCCTCAGACTGTGTATGGTATTGCAGTGGATAATTTATGCATGCCCCTGCAACAGAATCTGGACGCACTGGCACACTTGCGTTTGCCCGACCACCCCCCCGTCACCACCCACAAACGGTTCTTCCTGTCAGTCACTGTACTCTGGGCCTGCGTAGCCTCTGCACACGCAATGCCCATCACAATTGCTAGTTCACGCACGCGTACTGTGATGCATACGCATGCGCAGAGCTAAAATATCGGCCGAGTGCGTGCGTTCTCTCCTGTGCGTTCCTTGCTGAATCAGGCCCTGTGTGTGTGCACAGGTCCATGTGTTTACTTTATTTTTGGACTGTAAGTGCCAAAGTGAGTTTAACTGGCTTTGAAGACATGTTTAATAACAGGCATTAAAATAACATGTGTGTAAGGTCTAGAACTCACTGGTTTAGAAATGCTCATAATTACAAAGCCTTGATTGGAGAAATAGTTGCAAGATTCACTACAGTATATGAGATACATTAGGAGCCAGCTAGTACCAGTTGCATAGCACAGAATACATTTTCTGCACAGCACAGGTTTGTACATTTTGCTTCTGTAAATGTTAGTCTATGCTTCTACAGAACTGAGTGATATGAAGGGTTCATAAGCTTGTTTGTGTGGGTCATAAGTAACCATATGGTTCCCTTCACAGCATTAAACACAGATCCTCAGACATAAGTTCAACACACAAAGGGGTCTATCTATAAGCATATACCCCCCCCCTTTTTCTCTCTAGAAATTACTGATTGTTCCTGCAGCCCCTCTATTTTCTCTTATTTCTGACATCCACATGACTTAGGGGCCTATTTATCAATATTATTCTTACTAAAAACATTATTTTAGTATCACATAAATTTATTAAAGGGCAATTGTAGTAGTTTTTGTGAAAAACTATTCCAATCCCTTCAATTCACATATTTTTAGTAAGCAGATCGCATTTCCCATACTGGTAATGGGAAATGTGATCTGCTCAGATTTACTAAAAATAAAATGTGAAAAAATACTGGGGGAAGCCCTGTGATAATCACTCCACCTGGAGATGGCGTTATCCATGGCTTCCCCCAGTTCCCCGACTCCTGCTCTGTTCTGACAGGCAGAGCAGAGCCGGGAGCTGGGCCCCAGTGATCAGCTGTGTGGTCTAAATAGACCAAAGGCTGATTACTGTAAAAAAAATGTAAATAAATAGTTAAAAAGAAAAACACTTAGCTGCATCCAGAGACAGGAGATTGGTGCACTGGTGAGGTCCTCTGGGGCTCCTGTCAGCTGGTCTCCGGGCTCCTGCACTGTGACCCTGGGGATGGTTGCGGTATCCAGGGTTGTGTGGGGAGGTGCGGAGGTCGCCGCGGGAATGGGGGAGGTGATCGCGGGGGGAAAGTGAGTTGGTGCAGACACCTTCTCACTGTATTTTTTGCAAAAAATACAGTGAGAAGACTGTGGAGGGGATTCGCAGGGACAGAGCTTTATCGCAAGCTCTGTCCCTGCAAGGGATTTTGATAAATTCCTGTGATATTTCCTAAATTTGTAATGCAAATTTAGGCAAAAATATCACACTACAACCGCATTTGAAATGCGGATTGTAGTAACTAAGGCCCCATGGGGACCTACTCTATGTAAATGTGAAAAGCTCTACTCTTCTCAGAGGGGCCGTCCCTAGAGTTGTGCTAGCATTGCGGCTGCCCACGGCACAGGGCCTGAGGGTTAGGACAATCGCTGCCCTATGGCACCTGCATTTGGCTTGCCTGCAGAGCTCTCCTTTGGACAATCCAGACACGCACGCTGCAGCCTATGATGCAGCCTCTTTTTCCTGGTTCCGGGAGCCCTGCTCCCTCTTCTGTACATTATTATCTGGTATTTTTAAAGCACCTACCTATTATGGAGCGCTGCTATATTTCCTACAATACAGGCACACCAATATGAGGAGAACATGCAAACTCCACACATATAAGGCCTGTTTGACAATCACTGTATTGTTTATTGTTATAGTATAGTATTAAAAATACACTGACATAGAAACCTATTTTAGTAGGAAAGCATTTAGAAGCTCCACATATGTGTTGGGGGAAGGGGAAGACCTGTGCAACTACTGAACAGGGCAAAGATGCAGATTAAAATGAGATATAGGAAACATTGTTGTAGAATTTCTGTTTTTCTTTCAGAATGAGTGATGTGTCCGTAATATATCTGTGGCTGGTTGTATGCTAACATCTATGTGTCACATGAAAGGAGGGGAAAACAGACACACAGGCTCCAGACCACAATTTGTTTAAATGTTAGCACAGCGGGGGGACATGTTTTTATGAATCAGGCAGCATGGGGCGCAGAATGACATTTGTGATATATAAGAACAGGTTCCAAGAATGACACCAACCACACAAAACAGTGCAAGGCAGCAAAATGCTGCACAGATCTATTTCAATGGACCCGCACCCAACTAAAATCTAAGAACCTGATTCACATTTGGGAATAGAGTAAGAAAGAGCAAGTAACTTTATTCCTTGGTAAAACCATGCTGCACTGCAGGTGGGGCAGATTTATAATGTGCAGAGATTTAGATTGGTAAGAGGGTTTGTCCAAACTGAAATCGAAATTGCAGTGTAAAAATAAAGCTGTCAAGCATTTGTGAGCTGTATGCAAAATCAGCCAGTATCAGGGTTGCCCTGCACATGCTACTGTGTGCTGAGCGGGCAAAGGGAGACTGCAGTCATTCCTCCTCTGCCCGTGGGTGATCACGTCATCCCCTGGATTTGCGTCGGGCTGAGGGGCTCACAGTGCCCCCCTCCCCAGAGTTATCCTTATCACTTGACACTTTTTTTGCACCTATCCAAAAAATGATTCACACAGAGGATCTACTGTCCGGGGGTACCTGACTATTACCGGACTTTGCTGTACAGTTCTCGCCACAGAATCAGAACATTAGTAATAAACATAAATAAGATACAAATTACAGAAGTGATACGTGCAGTTGTCCATACAGTGCATGACAGAAATGACCATTTCTGAGACGTGCACCCAGCATGACAAGTGTGGTTGTGTAGTTGTTTTATATTAAACAGAGACAACATTGCAATACTGTAGATACATTACATTTAGCTTTTTTTTAGCTTTTTTTTTTTTTTTATATTTGCATAGTGACAAAATTTTAATCATGTTTCAAAGTTGCAACTCTAGGAATACTAATACTGCTGACAGTTCTATTTAAGAAGTGATGTTGCCCATAGTAACCAATCAGATTCTACTTCTCATTAATCTAGCACCTTCTACAAGATAATACCTGGAATCTGATTGGTTGCTATGGACAACATCACTTCTTAATAGAACTCTCATCTTAGTAAATTTACCCCATAGAGTAAAATAGGGACAATGCCTGTCACTTTGTCCTGCAATCACACAGAAATCACCCATTAATTAACTGACACAATACCAAGCAGTGGGGAGAATATGGCCTCAGCCTTTTATTTAAATTCTAATATCTTAATCTTAAGTAAAGGGGCATACCAGGCATCCCATTGCCCTTGCCCGATAACTGAATTCTAAGGGGTTGATGTATCAAGCATTGACAAGAATAGAGAAGTGGACCATTGGAAAAAGTGACCATAGCAACCAATCAGCTTTGGGGAAGCATTTATCAAGTACATTCTATAAAACAATATGTAGATGCTGATTGATTGGTTGTTATGGCCTATGAAGATGGGCGGTAGAACTGCTCTCTCGTTGACCAGGGGGTGGTGTGTTGTGGTTTCGGGGTGCTGCACCTTTGTGTGGGAGTACCTTTCCCGCACTGAAAACGTATGGGGGTAGGGGGGGTAAGGTGCGCTCTTCCTGCTAGTACTGGTGATGACTTGTGTGTGTTTGTAAGTGGTGTTAATTAGAATGTTTCTTCTGGTGGTGGTGATGTTTTGGGAGTGAGGAGGGTGTGATTGGGTATGGAGTGTAGTTTGGAGTAATGTGAAAAGGGGAATGGAATAGGATCAAAATGAGGCCAGCGAGACACAGTAATTTTGGGCAAAATCTTTTATTGAGTAGTCACAATGCTGCTCTGTTAAGATCCCGGGCAGGTGGGTGGGGTTCAGTGATGAGTGGTGATGAGACTGGGGAGGTAGGTGGACCCTTTTAGGGGGCTCCTTCCCGTGCGGTTCAGTGACCTTGCACGTAACCCCTGCTGGACCTATGGTCGACAGTCTAGGAAGTCTCGGGGGGTGGGGGGATTTGCAGAGTGGGTTGGAACACCTGTGCGGCGTCCCGCGTGTTGGTGTGAGTCTTGGCAGTACTTACCTACCGGTAGGATTTTTGTTGTGGTGATGTAGGTCGACGTTGCGGCCGTTGCAGATTGGTTGGAAGCTGCAGGTTTGTTGGTGAGCCGGATCAGCGTGTTGCTGGTGTGCTGCAAGTGTTCGGCTGTTCTGATTGGTCTGCGGAGGACAGCGACCGTAGTATGCAGCTGAAATTGGCTCTTGGTCGTGCCGCTGGTGGTGCGGAGCCAGAGGTGTGGATGGGTGAGCTGCTGGGAGGCTGGGTTGCAGCGTGTGTGCTGGGACCACCCCTGGGGGGTGGTCTGACCGGGATACTGATTCAAAAAAAGCCACTGAGGAGGGGGGATGTGGAAAGTGTGACCGGGATGGAGCTGGTCACTGGCGATGTTGGCTGGGCGGACTTGCGGCCGGATGTGCGGGATGCTCTTATCACTGACGGTCCCTCGTGGAAATGGGGATCGACGGTGGAGACACCCCTGGCCAGGAGTGAGTTGCTGAGCACGCCTGGGAGCAGGGGGGGAGAGGGGCTGGTCCGGGGTGGAGCCGGTCACTGGAGGTGTGAGTGGTGCGGACCAGCAGGCGGGTGGGCTGAGAGCTTTCTGCACTGGTGGTCCCTGGTGGGGATGGGGATCTTTAGTGGAGGTCAGCCTGGATCGGTGTCGGGTTTGATGTGAGGGTCCCCAACGCGTTTCGACACAGGTGCCTTCTTCAAGGAGTTGTGCTATGGCCGTCTTCTCCTTTGGTCCTCTTCTGCACTCTCTTCACTGCTTGATACATCAATTCCTTAGGTCATATTTAAAGTAACAATAAATAAATTTGCCATCCGATGCGCCATCCTGATTACACTCAAAACTGTGGCATACTAACCCCTTCTAGTCCCTTCTAGTCCTGGATTGCCAAATAATCCAGTTGCCTCATATATTACCGTACTGTCTTGTACTGTCCCATCTTTTCCAGGGACACTAGTAGGCCCCCTTACCTTAACTGCAACATGTGACATAAGTCAGAGAGCAGTAATATCTCCATCTTACTCTTTTTCTTCTTCTTTTTTGGGATTAACATATTATTTTGTTTTCTTTCTTTTACCTTTTTTCTTTTGTTTGTTTATTATAACATAATTAATTCACAATATTAAGAACAATGTAGAATATGGAAAAAGTATGCTAACTCGAAATATGTTAATCCAAATGCATGTCACATTATATAAAAACTCATGCCAGCACATGAAATGATATAAAATGGCAGATCGAGTTTTCTATAGTATATCCCTTATGTGGCTACAAACTGTGAGACTTCAAAGAAAATAGTTGCAATGTGGGAGCCACCCATCCCTGAACTCTCCATTGCACTGTTAAATGCAGCTTTAATGGAGCCAGTATACCCAGGACTGGCGCAACCACCAGGGGAGCCTAGTGTATCAACATTTAGGAGACCCCAAAAAACATTACAAGCCATCATAATGAGCCTCTCCTTCTGCCACTTACCTTGTAGAGAGTGAGACAGAGGAGCCTGATGTCAGTCTGTGTTGTCATGTCATCTTACACATCACCTATTTCTTGCTGTTCAAAGCCTATCACTGACCTGGAGCAGCAGCTACAGTAAAGCTGGCCACACACTAGACCAACTTACTTCCAACCAGCCAACTAGTTGATTGGTTGGAATGAAAATCTGGTAATGTATGGGAGTAACTGATTATCAGCAATTTGCTCCTAAATGCCAGAAAACAGATGAAAATGGTTATTCAGACAAGTTTGTTAAATGTTTGACCTAAACTATTTGTTCAAACAACAGTTTTAGTCCATTTACCAGCGTTTGGGAGCAAATTGCTGATTGTATACCTTACCAGATTTTCATTCCAACCAATCAACTAGTTGGCTGGTTGGACAGATAATCTTTAGATGTGTGGCCAGCTTAATTCTGCAACTGGACCTGCAACAAGCTCCGCCTCCTCTACTAGTCTGCTCTGCAAGGTAAAGAGGAGGAGAATGTGCAAATCAGAGGGGGAAATGAGCAAAGCTGCATCATCCATTAGCCAACCTGGGCTCCTGACTAGGGCTGTGTGTGTGCACTGAGGGGCCTGGATTACTCTAACCTGTATATACAAATGTGTCCTCATAAACCTAGGAGAAGATCTTCTAAAGTGCAGGTTTTTAGAAGTGGAGATGTTGCTCAAAGAAACCAATCAGATTCTACTTATCATTTATCTAGCACCTTCTAGAAGTTAATAGCTAGAATCTGATTGGTTGCTATGGGCAACAACTTCACTTCTAAAAACTCGCACTTTAGTAAATATACCCCCTGGTGTCAATACATCATACGGCGCAAGACGCCTGGTGCGACCGAGCTGCTTGAGATGCTGGGCTGCAACTTTTACTGCACAGGAATTAGTTCTAAACACATAAAAAGTCACAGACAAAGCACAACCGGACGTGGCGTGAGAAAAAGCCGCAGTCTTTGCATCATGGCACTTAGTACACAGCTGCAGACTCATTCGCACACAGGTGTACAAATGTCGCACATCAGATTGATCGGTGCAGTCTAGCTAAGTAGTTTTGTTGCTTCCAGTTGTTTAATTTGAGCAAATAAGATGCACATTTTTAGTGAAAAAGATGCTCGACGCTCCCAAGTTACCCGGGAGGCGCAGCGGGAGGGCTGATTGGTGAGCCTAAAGCCACAGTGTATGAGGACACATCTGTATGTGATCTATTTTGGTACGCAAGGAAAGAGGTGAGCCCCTAACCATGTTGTTTGGGCCCCATGGGATCTCACCCAGGCGCTAGTGGTGAGGGGGTGAATAAATTGCAGAGGATGGTATAGGGGGATATGAAGTACAAGGCAGAGCGAGAGTGGAATTAATTACTGAGGCATGAGTGTAGGTTGAACTACAGGGAATTTGGAGATGGTTATTATTGGGGAGGCTGAGAGAGAGAATTTTTAATTACATGGGGGTAGGTGGAATAGAGAGAAATATAGTACAGGGGAAGGGGATGATGTCGAAGGAGAACTATGTTACCTATCAGTTGATGGGCTTTATAATGTAATAACCAACAACATCAAGCTACCACTTATCACACTTAACCCCTACTAAAATAAAAAAACAGCATTACACAGACAATCTACCAGCTGCGCACTACAAATACATGATGGGGATAGATTTACCCCACTCCCCTTCATGATCCTGGAATGTGGAGCCTCACAACAAACTTGAACCCTACAATGCAACTGCTGAAGAGCAATGCTTTCCTGTGCCTTATCTGCAAAAGGAAAACAGTTAAAACATAATAAAGAAATAGCAGCAACTAGCAAGAACAAACAATGAAAGAAAGAATCACTGGAGACTTCACAGGAAATCCCAAAAGGAAAAGAGGGAGAGACCTCACCAATCAACAATATTCCTGTTCTGTTCATAGACCCTCCCCTATATATCTAATAGGCTGACATATGCATTCATAACTTACAGTGCACATTGCCATTTGTTATATAATCACCCTCAATCTAGGTGCTTATGTGCCCTCACACTTCACAGTAATTTATCTTAAATAACAAGTGAGAGCACTGGTTTGGAGGAATTCATTGAATAGGAGGATTGTAGTTCCCTAGCATTGACCCTATGTTATCAGAGGTCTAAAATTGTAAACCACTCAGAGCCGAATATGTAGTAATGGGCCATATACTGAAACCACCTGTATGTTAGCTAAAAATTCTTAAACGGTGACAAAGCTGAGCCATTTTGTTTACTGAATATTTGAAACTCTTAAATTCTGAATTCTTACAGACGTGCTGTGATGTCCTCCCATAACACTGATTTAAAAAGTTTAATATAACTGCTAAGCAGGTTGTAAGGGTGTTTTTGTGGTCACAAAACAGCTCTGATTTTATGTAGCATATTGGAGTCATTATGTAGCGTATAGAGACCCCCAGACTTCCTGGTCCCCAGAGAGGTACAGTAGCTACCACAACCATGGGCGCCTAAAGGGGGGGAGCGGGTACAGTTTACCTGGGCCCGGGCTTGCTAGAGGGACCCGGCAGGGCCCGGGTCCGGCGTCGCCCCCCCCTCCCTCACAGCAGCTCAGCACACAGCTTGTGCTGGGCTGCAGTGCGAGACTGCTCGCGGCTGCTGCAGCAGGCATAGCAGTCTCCTATGGCTGTAGGGGGGAGCGATCACAACGATCCTGCCCCCCCACTTAGCGCCAGGCTGGGTGGCTTACAACGCCCCCCTCCCCAGCACGCAGCGCTGCAAAACTAATTTGTTTATTTTTTTTTTCATTTCGAGGGGGCATGACCACACCTACCGCGATTAGGCCATGTCCCCCTGTACCTGGGCCCAGCCGGGCTCTCTACAGCCCTGATCACAACTACCACTCAGAGCCGTAACTAGATTTTTTGGTACCCTGTGCCAGAGATAGCATTGGCGCCCCCCCCATTTTTTAAATAGGGATATAAGATAGTGCACCTGAAAAAGGGTCATGGCCTCATAAGGAAGGGCCAGGGAAGGGGTTCTCCTGGGGTAGCCAGAAGATGCTGGGGATAAAAGAAGAGGAAGCTACAAGTGAGAATGATAGTAAACAGGAAAATTGACAAGCCCAAACAGCGCCCTCTACCCTGCGGTGCCCTGTGCCATGGCACAGGCCGCAATCAGGACTGGTGCTACCATTAGGCAACTTTAGGCAGCTGCGTCGGGACGCCGGCCACTGGGGAGCGCCGCTGAGTCCACAAAGAAAAAGGGTGTCTCTTTCAGTCCCATACAGGTTGGTTTAGTGTGTGTGGGGGGGTGGTTTTATTGATTGCTGACATGGTTAGTGTGTGTGTGTGGGTTTAATGAGTGTTGGCAGGGTGAGTGTGTGTATGTGGGGGGTAATGGGTGATCTATATTGGAGCACAGATGTGTGGCATAATATATTGGGGCACAGCTGTATGGCATAAAAAGAATTTGGGGCACGTGTGGCATATATACTAGGGGCATTGTTTGGCATAATTCATGACTATGTGATATACAATAACTTTGATGGACAGCTGTGTGGCATATGTATTGGGGGGCACAAATGTGTGGCATATTATGTATTGGGGACATAAACGTGTGCCATTATGTATTGGAGGCATTGATGTGTAGCATAATTATGAATTGGGGATAAAGCTGTGTGGTATATAATGAATTGTAGAACATTACATATTAAATTATGAAATGGGGCAGTTGTTTGAAGCACAGTATGATTTTGGGTCTCTGCTGTGTGGCATATTATAAATTAGTGTCAATAATATGTGGCATAGTATGAATTGGAGGGAGCAGGATTGGTGGGTGAACTGTTGCAGAGGACACCCAGATACCTTGCACCGGCCCTGGCCTGCTACCACTATTATTATTATTATTATTACCAGTTATTTATATAGCGCACACATATTCTGCAGCGCTCTACAGAGAATATCTTACCATTCACATCAGTCCCTGCCCCAGTGGAGCTTACATTCTATGTTCCCTATCACATGCGCACACATACTGTACAGTCTAGGCTTAATTTGTGTTGGGAGCCAATTAACCTACCAGAATATTTTTGGAGTGTGGGAGGAAACCAGAGTACCCCGAGGAAACCCACGCAAGCACAGGGAGAATATACAAACTCCACACAGTTAGGGCCGTAGTGGGAATATTGTTACCTCACTGGTGATGGTACACAAAACAATTGTAGTTTTCATATTTGGCTAATTGGCCTCATATGCATGTGAGGCACAAAAACAATTCACATGTGCAGAACATAAAATATCCAATTGCCAAAGAGTCAGATCTGTCTAAACTGGACACCTACAGGAATGACTAAATTGGATCAGCATCGGTACATAAGTCACTAGATGTCACTATCTCTAAACTGATTACTTGTATTTTAGTATAGCACTGCAGCTGATTGCCACGACAGGGTTTAAATTAAAGAGGTTAATGCTAACATATGACTTATTTTAGTTACCAATTTCTATAGCTAAACATTAGCACTTTCAATTTTGGGAAATATATTCATCTATTGTTATTTTTATTTCTTTTTTTGCAATGGTGAGCGTTAAAAGTACTGTATTTCATTGGTGTGTCACTTTCTAAATACCTGTAGGTAGCGCCATTTACTTTACTGTCTATAGAATGCACTTTGACAGCAGCTGTCAACCTTCTGTACAGACAACAGTGCCTCTTTAAGGCTGCACTACCCTGCACAAGCAAGCGAAGTTCAAACATGCTGCTTGTATGCATACATTGGGACCTGCATACATTTGAGAATGTAACTTGTAAAAGAATCACTGCCTGCAGTCATTCAGTCCATTTCCATATTGAATCAATGTACAGATTGAAATGATAGTGTGACATTGCAACATATCTTTGTGACACAAGGCATACACATGTTTGACCGCTGCTGTGCAAGTTTTCTACGGAAATGTAAATATGTTTTAAATAAGGGACTCTGTGCTGTATCCTGTTAAAAGCTGTAATTTACTGTAGACTATGAAGGTTCTTGGCAGGCACGTCTCCATAATATACTTTAGAGAAACACATGCAGTCTACATGTTTCAACTAATTAGACCAGGACTGTCCAACAAGAGGCTGTTTGGTCCAGATACAGCCGCCAAGGTTTTTTATTTTTATAATCTCACGAGACTATATTATATTACATAATTTTATGAACAGTGTTAGGCGCTCAACACATGGCTGTAAAATTGATAAAGCCCTGTTCATGTGCTGCACATACATGAACAGGGTTGTGTTAGACAGTTACTACATGAAACAATGTAGTGATAATGTAGGAAGCATAACTAGAAAAGGAACATGGATTGATACTTCAAATTTCAATATTTTGAGAAAGTTGTGATGTCTCTGTCAAAACTGAATTGAAACCATTTTATAGCTCCACAAATTTGTTACTGATGGGTCTATTTACTAAGCAGTGTTAGGAGACAGAGTGAAAAGTGATAAGAAAGTGATAAAGTGCCAGCCAATCAGCTCCCAACTGTCATCTCACAGGCTGTGTTTGAAAAATGACAGTTGGGAGCTGATTGACTGGCACCTTATCACTTTCTTATCACTTTTCACTCTGTCTCCTAACACTGCTTAGTAAATAGACCCCTGAATGTCCAGGGCACATAAATCCTTACTGCCACATTAGCTGTGTACAGTACTTATTACTTGCACTTAACAATACATTTTAAATTATTTCTATGACTTACCCATGAGAAAAGAAAGCATGCAATAAGCATACAATAAACAGCATGCAAAATTATATTGTTTAAAATATGTTTATATCAATTTTCGTAATAGAATCATACAGTGTAATATAACAGAACACTTACATTCGCACTTGGCAGTCTTGGAGAAAGCTTAAATAAGGGTGTTTAACATTATTTTTCCTTATGTCATAAACAATATTGATAGTGAAATAAAGCAGTGTGCAGTCATTTAAAGATATTCAAACATACGTAAACTTGTACAAATGGAATTGTCATCCCCACATAAAACTACAGTGTCTTTAAAACATCAAGCAGAGATTTGTCCATATGAGTGTTTGTTGAAAACATGAAGGGATTTTTACCATTATATTGCAGTAGCAGTGATGTTTCTAAGTAGCTCATCCATATATGTTGCCTTCTTTATTTACAGCTCCATGCATGCAACATTTTTTTCTGAGTAAGGTTATATATAATTCCTGAAAGTAAGTTGATATATCAAATAAAGTTCCTGGATCTGGGGTCTCTATGTTCATTCGGGCTTATCTCTTGAATCATTGGATGGATTTTGATAGGGTTTTCACTATTCTATACAGCATTGGTCGAGGAAAGTTTAGGTGCATGAACCATTCATCTGTGACAAAAGGGAGCCAAGCAGTGATGATTTTAGTGTAGCAGTCACAGAAAAATATCTAGTCTTACACCAAGTTAAAGTACATTAGCTGCCCATAGTGTTGAAACAGCAACGTGATAGCCAATCAGAGCTAGCAATGTGCCCTGTTGCTTAGCAGCAGCCTAGAGAGGGTAGGGAGAGGGCCTGATTCAGATTTGGGAATAGAGTAAGAAAGAGCAAGTAACTGAGCATCTTGGTAAAACCATGCTGCACTGCACGTGGGGCAGATTTAAAATGTGCAGAGAAATTTAGATTTGGGAGCGGTGTGTCCAAACTGACATCTAAATTCCAGTTAAAAAATAAAGCTGTTCAGCATTTGTGGGCTACATGCAAAACCAACCACACATGCAAAAAAATATGTATTTTCACCCCTTGCATTGCAACTTGGTTTGTCCAGGTACAGAGTTACTTGCGCTATCTTACTTTATTCCCAAACCTGAATCAGGCCCAGATAGTAAGAGACAGCCTCCAATGAACCCATGAAGATGCCCTGATGCAGTCACAGTAGCCAGGAAGGAGCCAAGAGAGTCATAGCTATCAGGAATTTAATAAAAACAAACAACCATCCAAACACCATAAAATGATTTCCATTCGATGGTGGCAAACATTGGAAGGCTATCATCAAATGGTAAAAACACTACCATCGGAACACAAACATTAATGATTAGTAACCATCGGATTCCAATGTCCAACGGTATGCTGAACCTGCTGGCGGAGTCTGGCCAACACTTCTTCACTGTGAAGCTCCCTCCTCAGTGTAATGTTCCTGCTCAGGCACACACCCTCGGTGAACAGGAGGCACCTCCCATGAAAGTCAGTGCTGTTCTTGGGCAGGGGCACCATAGTAAGGAAGCTCAACAGGAAGCCCAGGAAATACAGGGTACATTGTGCAAAGAGGACATTGCTCATTGCCATATTCGGCAGCAAAGGAGGGGCGCACATGGAGGCTGTGGAAATATGCACAGATGCCCCAGCCCCGAGGATAAGCTGCTGATAATACATATGGTAGCTGCAACACAAATCTCTCATTCTCCTGCCTTCCCAGCACATACCAGTGGCCACTCCCCAGCCAGCTGTAGGGCAACAGCAGTGCAGGTTGTGGTCACACTGGTGAGATGCAGGGGGTAGGAGTAAGATGCGGGGGTTGTGATGAGATCCAGATGCCGGTGGTGTGATGCAGGGGGCTGTGGTAAGAAGCAGGTGTGAGAAGCAGGACCCTGTGGTGAGATGCAAGGGCCTATGGTGAAATATAGGATGCTGTGGGGAAACGAAGAGGACAGTAGTGAGAAGAGGCTCTTGTGAGATGCAGGGGGTAGGAGTAGGAAGCAGGAGGCTGTTGTGAGATGCAGGAGGCTGTGGTGAGATGCAGGGGACTATGGTGACATGGCGTAGGTTGTTGATGCAGGGGACTGTGGCAAGATGAAATTGCTCCTGTGTGAAGCAGGACTGGGCCGCTAGTATTAAATATATTGGTTTTGTTACATACATCTTCACATTGGGAGTCCCCAAAAAAGACGGGATGAGGGGGTCTGCCTTTGCCTGCCATGGAGTTATAATCCCAACCCCAGATTGTAGTGGACACATAGCTTCATCAGAGAGCCCCAGTATTCACTACAGAGAGTGACCATGAAGTCATACTTGTCCATATTCCCATTACCAGGGCCCTACCAAACTCTTACCATCTCTACATCTCATATTTATGTGTACTGTGTATTAGCCATACCAAAATGGTGCACATAACATTCTTTAAATTGATAGAAAAGGACTACTGTAATTTTTTCTTCCATATGAACAGCTAAATAGTCTGGGGCACTGAGACTTCAGACAGGTCTGAGCACGGGGGCTGCTGTATACCTGCTGGAGGGTGCGCAGCTAGTTCTTTTGTGTACATAACTATGAGGCACATTGGGGGACATGAATTCAGCATTGCAGGGAGCATGCTTACATCTCCCCTGCACTCCTGGGCCCCTATAGAGGTCATGGCCTGGGTAATCTGTTACCAGAAAGCAGCTGTCCCGGGAACCATATCACTAATACTTTCACTGCTAAGTAATAGTGCCCAGAGTTTACACTGCTGGGTTAGACCCTGAGATCATGCATGTGTAATACCAGAGCGGGTATGCAGCCTGGCTGGAGAGGTTGGAGATATCTGAATCAGTCACACTTCACAACCTATACCTCCTTCCCATAGGAAGGCACTGCACTCTGAGAACTAATACTATCTGAAAATTGCATCAATTCCAGCAAACAAAGAGTTTGTTGAATAAGGGGTGGGGCAACATAGGGCCACTGATGATGATACTTTTAAAACATTCAGAAACTACTGTTTCCACATGTGTGATGGGCCTGTTCACCTTGATGAATATCCCCCATAGTGTTGTACCTACACTGTCTGGGACCCACACAGGTGTTTGAGGATCAGTGTTACTCAGTGCTGTTTTACTTACTGCATAGAATCCAGATCCCTATACTGGATAACTTGAATGGCCATTTACATCTTTGTAACAATCTATTGCTTTTACATCATTTGACATTGTGTAAGCATTTATTTTGTGTAGTTGTTTTAGCATTCCAAATTTCTACTTACAATCTGTAGGAGAGTGTTAAAATATTTTAAAATGTAAGATGTCGCACGCAGTTGGCCAATGATTTAAGTCAGCTAATGCATCTGAGTCACACAGCACATGCGTAACTATTGTCATCACTCAGAGACGCAGTACAGAATCGGACTCAGGGTCTGCAGTGGGCACTCCTGGGAGGTGACTGGGGGGGTGAAGTCGATGCAAGAATTTTGTAGGCTTATCAATGAAAGTGTCCAAAGATGCTGAGATGCTCACACAGGAGGCCATACTCAGATGGAGAAACTTCACCTGTCCTAGGGTTGGTGCAAGTTTCGATGGTGTGACCGAAAGTGTTACCGATGGTGTGACCGATGGTGCATATAACGACACAGAGAGACGGAAATGCACTGTCTCAAGATGCTGCAAGTGGGCGTCTCAGTTTTGTAAAATCAGCCACAGCATTAGCATAAGACACCGATGTGACTGCAGCAAAAGGCGAAGTCTGGCCAGAATCTGTGTCTGACGCAGAATCAGGCCCTATATGAACACTATAGTCTTGCTGAGCACATTCATTTTCACATGACTACTATACATGGGTACATACTGTAATACATATGCACATATATTAAAGTGTTGATACACTTGTACCCTGATATAAATGCTGCGACTGGCTGAAACATTCATTTATGTTTTATGTGACAATAAAAGTACTCTTGAGCAAGTCTGTGGTATCTGGATTGTTTCTCTGTATTAGTTGTTTGACTGTTGGAGCTCTTATTATATCTGCTGTGTGGACATAGCATATGATGCACATCTGTGAGAGGTTCTATTTGAACCACATGCTGTGCTGCCCTACAAAGCTACCATGCTAAAGATGAGACTGTCATGTGAGAACAGTAACAGGGCATAGTCATCCATGCAGTATGCCATGTGCTGCACGTGGTAAGCTTTTCTGAGGCAAGTCACATGCCATGACCCACTGTACTGAGCTACTACTAATGGTAATCCAAATGTACAAGTAGGCTGACTACAGACAGAGAAACGTCAGGACACCTCCGGGAAAATCCTGAGCAGATTGCCCTAAACATATATTTAGCTACATTTCAAAATAAAGCATCTACAAATACTAAAGAGGAAAATAAGGCAATATCCTACTGTTAGAAAAAAAGGGAGATGACACGTAAAGCATATGAAGAAATCATTGGCAATATTCTGCATAGTACAGTATTTGTTTCCTGTTTATAAATGTATGTTGGAAAGCGATACCCCATGGCGTAAGATACAGGATGTACGTTACATTTACATTTTTCACCAACGCACAAAATTTTGCAGCTTAATCTGGAGGATATATTAAACATTCATGGAAAAACAGGTTTCTCTGTTTCTCATTCACTACGTAAACCAGCAATTAATCATTGTGCACGAGGTAACTGTGTGGGGGGCTTTTATATAAACTACAGTGCTGGACTGGTAAACATTTCTGTATTGTCACTAATAACCCACAGGAGCATAGTTAATGCAAGTTTAGTTTTAACCTTGGATGTTTATCGAGATTTCTTTAAACTGTTTACATGACAGAGAACACATTAAATGTCCCTGAGCTGTTGGGCAGAACCATATGGTGAGAAGAAGCTTTCCTGCAGTACAGAAAGATTGGTTTGGATCTTGTAGCTTTCAGAATATCTTCAGAAGCAGTTTTTATCAATGTGTCAAAATTAGAAATCCCATCAATCAGCTTTATTCTCAACATCTGTAATGTTATAAAATGGTAAGGAATCATATCAGTCTGCTTGTCAGACTTTCTGTAGAATTAATGTAAAGGAACTTCATCACCAATAATGAATACTTTGAACATTAGGGTAGTATTCATGCTGCAGGCCGCCTACATTTCACAAGCAACTGTCATGTACTATACTAGATTATACATTTATGCATTCCTATTTATCAAAGTCCTCTATAGCCCATTCAGGAACAGTTTGCTATGACCTCCACATACTACTGGCCATGTATGCTATTGGTCAGGCAATTGGCTTGATATTGCAGTATGATTGCAAAACCCAATTATTATAATACAATCAAAAGTGATTGGACCATTATCAGGCTTGTTGGTGGTTATTATCATTATTGTTTATTTATAAGCTGCCACAAGGGTTCCATAGCACAGCAACAATGTAGCTGATAATGATAAGAAAAGTATGGTAATGTTGCCATCTTCCCTGGAAAGTGACAAGTATTGCATGAGTCTGTAATTGCTCATATGTTTGCCCACTAGAACCAGTGATAATTTGTACCTCTATAGTTTCAATATTCTGTATTGTCCAAGGCAGTAACAAATGCCTGCATAAAGAGAAAGAATGCTAGAATTATTTGGGGAATCAATCCAAAAAAGATAAACTATCCGCACCAGTACAAATATCTATCATATATGATTTTATAAAAGAAAATGATAGTCATATAACCCCTATAAATAATTCTATATATTGGTAACAACCATTTTATTTGAAAGAAAAAGGGGGGTGCTATCCCAGATGATTATGTCAAAGTACAATCAACAGAACAAACAAAAAAGAATTGTGGATGCACTCATGCTAAAATATAACCTTTATTATATTTTAGCATGAGTGCATCCGCCTTAGACAATTCTTTTTTCTTTGTTCTGTTGATTACAATTATTTGTGGCATCCTGCTAGCAGACAGTGTTATTTTACCGGTAAAATGGAATCCTCATAAGGGATGGTGCATGTCCCCGTCTTCACAATGTGATCGCTGTGCTTCCATTGTCTTAAAGTGTTGTGGCTTTCTTGAATATCACAGTGACAGTTGTGGTGCATCAGAGTAACGGTGCCCATGCACTATACGATACTTTACATGATTCGCCCGATTTCGATGCATCAGAGTGACAAATCTCGTAAAATATGTCCAAATCGTGAGTGTCCACTCATGATCACGATATGTGTACCCGCTGGTCGTACATTGCATCTTCAGATCTTGCCTACTGCAGGCAAGATTTGCCAATCTCATACATGATTTTGTGCAGATAGATTTTGTGTACGATAGATCTTAAGTCAGATTGGACACTTTTTAGCACCATATCGTGTCCTGGAGTGGCAGGGAGCTGCTGGGGCGAGGTCAAGGGAAATAGCTGATGATATCGCCTCGTGAGCACATTGTCTAGGGTGTAGGCGCCTTTAGGTTTGTTCAGTGATCGTACAATAGATCTTAGTAGTTCCAGCCTCCCCAGCCAGAAATGAAGGCTATCCTCAGATAGCCATCTAGGGTGCTGATAAAACAGGATCAACTTCAGATGAGTGCCTTGTTGAAAGTGCGAGTAATCCCGACAAATAGCATAGTGTATCTACAGTGGCGGCTCTAGGCACGAGCTAGCAGGGGCGTTGCCTGGAGCACCATAGCCTAAAAAGAAGAGCCCTGTGCCCTGCCTGAGCTCACCATCGGCTGGCTCCTGCGGAAAAGCCCCTCCCTCCCCTCCCGCTGGCGTTATTGGGTAAATGCTCAGGGGGAGGGAAGGGGAGCAGCAGAGCAGCACAGGATGGAGCTGGGTGCAGAGAAGCCTAGCTCTGATCCTGTGTATCTAATATAATCTATAACAGCTTCAGTGATGATAAAGATGGGTAAGTCTTGGAATAACACCACAGCATGTGAGCACAACAAAATCTGCCAACTGGATTGATCCCCTTAAAATTATACACTTACTGGACGTAATATGCAGGGAAGCTTATGTGAAAAAAAATCCTCTCTTGGAGGGAGATGTATCAAGCTTTGGACAGTGATAAAGTGAAGAAGTTGCCCAAAGCAACCAATCAGCTTCTAACTGTTGTTTATCTAGCACAGTATTTGAAATGGTAAGAAGGTGGTTGCTTTTGGTGGGTTGGGTACATGATCCCGGCAGTCAGAATCTCGATGGTGACATTTCCAGGTGTAGAATCCCGATGGTCAACATCCCGACACATGTTGGTGAGTATTCTAACCTTTACCCTAACACTAAAGCATCGCTCCTGCAACCTAACCCTAGCTGCCCCCTCCTGCAGCCTAACCCTAACTGTCCCTTACTGCAGCCTAACTCCGAACCTCCCCTCCCACATCCTAGCCATAACCCTCCATCTAGTGCCTAACCCTAACCTCTCAAAGCTTTTATAAATAATATTGGACTTTATATGCTGTAATATACTTCAATATGTGGTCATTTGCTCCCACACATTACCAGCTTGTCATTCCAACCAACCAAATTGTAAAGATAATCTTATAGCGTGTACTTAGCTTAATGTGTGGCTGTCTTAATTTAGCTTGCTGTCACAGTTTAATTATCTGAACCACTTTGCCATGTTTGGGTGTGAAATTACAGCTTCATGGAATCCCCCAAACCAAAAGATGCTGAGAAAGTAAAATAGGCTATAGTGCCATTTATGACCACAAGGTGATGCAGAACCCCCCACATGAACCTTATAATTATTAAACTATGTCTATGTAGATCAGTGAAGCCATTATTAATCAAAACTGATCCATAGCTTCATACAAACAAAATCCCAAAATGGAATACAAGAACAGCTGCTATTTTAAGGAAGGATTGCTGAAAACTGTTCCAATGCAGTTGACTAGAATAAATCCATATCATATTTGTATGCACTATATGTATAGTATACATGTATAAGAATTGTAGTGGGAAATTATTGTTTTTCATGAACATAAAGTGCTTCCCAGTGCTATGGTTCCTTTTCTTCACCATATAAGGAGCTAGTAAGGTATTCGGTCAGCTGTTGACTGTTTTAGCTCTGATCTTAAGCCTTATGTTGAATAGTAAACGCTGCTAGTTTTTTTAAGCTAAATAATTAACTATTCTAAATAATGTTTAATGCTAATAACACAGTGTAGAACTTATTAAAACTATTAAATTCCTAATCTCGGGGAAAGACAAACTTCTAAAAATTAATAAATATACTGATTATTCTTTTTTTTATAAGTTTTAATCTTTTTTTTAATTCTTCTTGGCACGTCTTTTTTTATTTTAAAACAGCTGCTACAGGTTGTGTCTCCCATATCCAAAATGCTTGGGACCAGGGTTACTTTGGATATCGGAATATTCCATATTTTGGAATACTTGCATACCATAATGAAATATCTTGGGAGTGGGACCCAATAAAACACAAAATGCAGGTAATTGTATACAATATTTTAAATAATTTTGTGGCTCAAACAAAGTTTGTGTAGATACATGAATTCATTTAAATTTCATATACACCTTACACACAAAGCCTGAAGGTAATTTGATACAATATTCTTAATAGTTTTGTGCCTTTTACAAAGATTGTGTGCATTGAACCATCGAAAAGGGTTCATTATCTCAGTCATGCTAAAAAAATCTGTATTTCGGAATATTTGGATATGGGAGACTCAACATGTATTAGACATTTGTAATTTGTAATTATAATTTTCTTGCATTTTTTATTTTACTGCAAATTATTTATTTTCCGGGTTCCTTTCTAAGCAAATTTAAAGTTAAGAGATCATATTCATTTTGAAGATGATTTATTGAAAGCTATCTTATTTGAATCAATGAATCTATTTAATTATGGTTAGGTTAATTTATTATATTACTTATTTTTCCATATTAAATATTTTGAAAGTACATTAACTTAATCACCAACAGTTTAAGGATGCTGCTGAAATTAGCAAATTTAATGTTACTATATTTGAACCAGTTTAGTTATTGAGTTTATCTTAATGTAATTATATATGTTTTAGAATTGTTTATTGTATATGAATTGCTATAGATCTAGAGAAACTTTAGGTTATTATGTGCAGGGGATTCCGTGTCATATTCTATTGGCATAACTAAAAATTTTTGGGGGATTTTATTTAGTATCTATAACATAGGAATAACATTTTAAATCTTATCTTTACTGGAAAGAACTTTGCAATGTATTTTATAATTGTTTGATCTTCAGAGATGACTAGAACTCTTCATTAACAATGAAAATTATTCACACTTTTGACAAATTAGGTTAAACAAGCATACCGATGCATCTTAATTACTTTCGTCTTCTTGGCATAATAATATGAATGAATTGGTCAAAAAGTTGTTTAAGTCAGTTAAATAAACAAGTATCTGAACAATTGTATCTGTGCAATATGGCCCTGTATATATCTGCCCAAATTTCCTACAATTCTAATTTATCAATCTTGATATTACATCTATCTCTTGTCTTATTAAGACAATAGAAGTGCTATATTATTGAATGGTGTGAATGGAGGAAGAAGTCCTGACTCAGGGTGTTCTGTCTATCTGAACCTTCTGGAATGCAGAATTTTGTTAATGTGAATTGTAAAAGAAGATTGGTTCAGTCAATCAAACTATTAAGGTGTTACACTTGATCTAGACACACATTATAGACAACAAAGACCATTAATCACAAGCTGACATGTCCAATCATGGAGTATAGTGTCCTTCCAAAGTCAAATCAAAAGACCAAGTTAATTATTTATGGTGAAACAGATATCTATTTGCCTTTAACAGCTTTTGCTGTTTTGTGACCATAGTCTAGCATAGTATTTGTCATTCACTCCTGAAGCTCATTCAATGAAATAACTTTGTAAGAGTACTTTTCATTATCTCCTCGCTCTAGTTTTACTATATCAAGAGATAATGTTTTGTCCTCCTTGAAGGAAAAAAGGATAAAAGCAGCATGTGTCTATTATATCATTTAGATCACAAGTTGTTATCCTTTTCTGACCCAGAACCCAGATTAAGTCAGCATTCATCTTAGGGACCCATGATTTCAGTTTTGAATTAAAAATATATTTTGTATCCAGTACCTAAAAGGTGGGTGCAAGAAAACAATTTTATTTGGTGTTAATATTTACTGTTATTGTTATTATTATTATTATTATTATTAATAATAAATAATTTAATAATTGTCTGTATTCAAATTTTTGATTGACAGGTTCACGTGAACTTACCCTAAAGGCCATGGAGGCCCATGTTCAAGAATCTGTGACTAAACTCAGAAGATAAGACATTTACTTGATATATATATATATATATATATATATATAAGTGTCCAGGGTGTGCTGTCATGTAACAAGACAGACCACAGCGCGTCACTCCAGGATTTAGAAAATGATACTGTTTATTCAACGTTTCAAGGCTCTACCGGCCCCGTCGTCAGGAATGGTTTGTATTCCTGACGACGGGGCCGGTAGAGCCTTGAAACGTTGAATAAACAGTATCATTTTCTAAATCCTGGAGTGACGCGCTGTGGTCTGTCTTGTTACATGACAGCACACCCTGGACACTTATACCTTTTTTTGTGCGAGCACCCAGGTAACATATCTTTTTTTGAAGAATATTGAGTGCCGAACCATACCCCAATATATATATATATATATATATATATATATTATCAGCATCTTAATGCAAGTAAGCATACATACATGGTCAAGAGGTTTAGTTGTTAGCCAGATCATAATGTAGAAGAAATGTGATCTAAATAACTTTGAGTGATAAATAATTGTTTGTCCAAACTAGGTAGTTTGGGTATCCCAGAAGCTGCTGGGATTTTCAGACACAATAATTTCTGAGTTTACATAAAATGGTATACAAAACAAAGAACATTCAGTGAGCAACAGCTCTGTGGGTGAAAATATCTTGTTATTGAGAGAGGTCAGAAGGGAATGACCAGCCTGGTTCAAGCTGCCAGAAAGCAAGAGTAATTCACATAACCATGTGTTACAATAGTATGCAACCACAGTATGTGTGATTTTAAAGTGGGTGGGATACAACAGCATAAAACCACACATATTCTACATTTGCTATCTAAGAACAGTGTTGGAAATTGAGGCTGGTGGTGGTGGTGTAATGTTATGGGAATTTTTTCTTAGCACTCATTAGGCCCCTTAATACCAAATTAATGCCAACTGAGCATCATTTAAATGCCATAGTTTACATGAGTAATTTATGTAACTCTGCATACAGTTGAATATATATGTTTATTTTGTATATTTCATGGGAGCAGTTGTGGCCAATTGGCATTCAACATGCATCACACCCACATATGTCCAAAATCTATTTAATATAAATACATAACAAATAAATAACTAGCTAAACCAACGCTTATGCCATACTTTTCCAGCAGTAAAAAAGGTTACCACCTCTTAATCTAGAACATTTTTAAACAATTTATTTATAATAACAAGGCATAGACAATGGATAATGCCATACATATGGTAGAATAACAAATTATTATTATTATTATTATTATCATTTATTTATATGGCATCACAAGTGTTCCGCAGCACCTTACAAAGTACATAAACAAATAGGTTGACCAGTGACTTACAGTACAATACAATACAGGATGAGGACAAGGATAATATACATTGCTACATTGGCGACATAACACCCAGATAAGCAACAGAGCAAAGCAACCAAGTGTTAGGTGCCCTAGTGGAGAGTAAGAAGTAGATAAAAGTAAAGTAAGGAGAAGCACAAGAGGGTAGAGGGTCCTGCATGTAAGAGCTTACATTCTAAAGGGAAAGGGCAGACTAACAGGTGTGACACCAATGGGGTAGATAGAGAGGAAGGAGCATGTAGCAGCAAGTTAAGATGAGAGCTGGAAGGCTTTGATGAAGTAGTGGGTCTTGAGAGCTCGTTTGAAAGATTGTAGAAAGGTGGAGAGTCTGATGGGAAGAGGGAGAGAGTTCCAAAGGTGGGGAGCAACACGGACAAAATCTTGGAGGCGGGAGTGGGAGGTAGTAATCAGTTGGCATGAGAGGCGGTGTCTATTTGTTGAATGAAGGGGCGGACAGGAGAGTGAAGGGAGATGAGGTCAGAGATGTAATGGGAGAGGAATGGGTGAGGGCTTTGTAACTAAGTGTGAGAACCTTGAATTGGGTTCTGAAAGGGAAGGGGATCCAGTGGAGGGCTTGCAGGAGAGGAGAGGCAGATGCAGAGTGTTTGAAGAGGAAGATGAGCTGAGCATCAGCATTGAGAACAGACTGGAGAGGAAAGAGATATGAGTTGGGAAGGCCAGATAGGAGGAGGTTCCAGTAGTCCAATCTAGAGATGGCCAGTGAGTGTATGAGGGTTTTAGTAGCATCCTGGGTGAGAAGGGGCCTAATCTTGGAAATATTTTAAGATGGAAATGACAGGACTGCGTGAGATTTTGGATATGTGGTTTCAAGGAGAGGGAGGAGTCCAGGATAACTCCAAAACAGTGCACTTTGGGGCTAGAAGAGATAGATGTACCATCAATTGATAAAGAAATGGTGGGAAGTGCTGTTATGTTGGAGTGTGGGAAAATGATCAATTCAGTCTTAGACATATTAAGTTTAAGAAATCGCTGGGATATCCAGGAAGAGATAACAGAGAGATAGTTGGAGATACAAGTGAGGAGAGAGGGGGAGAGGTCATGGAAGGAGATCTGAGTATCATGAGCATAGAGATGATAATGAAGGTCAAAAAACCTGATGAGTTCACCTAGTGAGGACATATAGAGTGAGAATAGGAGAGATCCAAGAACACAACCTTGGGGAACACCTTCTGTATGAGGCTGTGGAGGAGAAAAGGAGTCATGAAAGGAGAAAGAGAAGGATTGGTCAGAGAGGTAGAAGGATAGCCAGGAGAGGGCAGTGTCCCGTAGACCAAGGGAGTGAAGGATTATAAGCAGGAGAGGGTGGTCCACAGTGTCGAGAGCAACAGAGAGGTCAAGGAGAATGAGCAAAGAGTAGTGGCCCTTGGATTAAGCAGCAAGGAGGTAATTGCTGACTTTTGTGAGGGCAGTTTCAGTGGAGTGGAGAGAACGGAAGCCAGATTGAAAAGGGTCAAGGAGGGAGTGGGAGTAAAGAAAGGTTGTAAGGCAGTTGTAAACAACATGCTCAATGAGCTTGCAGGCAAAAGGGAGGAGAGAGATGGGACGGTAGTTGGAGAGAGTGTTAGGATCAAAGGAAGGTTTTTGAAGAAGGAGGGAGACAAGGGCATGTTTGAATGCAGAAGGGACAGTGCCTGATGAGAGGGAGAGATTAAGGAGGTGGGCAAGATGGGAGCAGGCAGAAGGAGAAAGGTAGTGGAGGAGACGTGAAGGATAGGGTCAAGGGGGGAAGGTGGAAGGGGGGAGGACCGGATGAGGTACATGACTTCCTCTCCAGATACACGGTAGGATGTCATAGTCGGTAAAATGGATGGGGAGGGGTGATCCAGGAAAGGAGCAGATGGAGAGCTGGGGGGCTGGTGGGATATGATGTCCTGATGTATGGAATCAGTTTTAGATGTCTAGTAGGTAGCAAAGTCAAAGGCAGAGAGCGAGGAGGGGAGGAAAGGAGGGGGTTGGCAGAGGAGGGAGTTGAAGGTGGTGAAGAAATGCAGGGGACTTGAGGACTGGGAGGAGATGAGGTTCTTGAAATAGGACTGTTTAGAGAGGGACAGAGCAGCACTGTAGGATGAGAGCATAAGTTTAAAATGGAGAAAATCTGCCTTAAAGCATGATCTTTTCCACTGGCGCTCGGTGGTTCGTGAACACTTTTGCACATATCTGGTGCATTTTGAATGCCAGGGTTGAGGTGTATATCTGTAAGGGTAAGTAGTGATCACCAGAGCAACAGAGTCCAGAGCAGAAGTAAGGGAGGCATTGTATAGGGAAGTGGCTTAAGGGCAGGATAAGAATAAGCAATCATACAATTGGTGGGGAGGGTAGAGGAGCAGTGAAACATAGAGATCAACAGTATCTAGATGGCATGCCTGTCCATGTCAGATGGAGCAGTACACATGTCAAACCGTAACGCAGGTGTCCTAAGGAGAGCTCAGGGAGGACAAAACCTCCCATGGAGCAGAAGGGCACATGAGTAGGTGCCTCTAAACGGGATAAGGAGATAGAGTAGGATGAATTAAAAAGCTCCAGGATGAGGGGAGTTATGGTATTCCCAAATTGTCTGGATTTGAGCTGTGTTATTAAGTAAGCAAGTGATGTATTCCATTGACACGATTAACCATATGTTGGAAATTAGTGCATTTCAACATGGAGCAGAAGGAGATGTCCAGCCTCTAGACATTTGTGAACTATCTGATGTGCAGATATGTCATAATAATCTATCATTGGGCTTGCAAAGTGTCACACAGTAATAGTACCAATGGATTAATAGGGATCATAGTACCGAGAAGTCATCCCACAAAGTCAGTATTTTATTAAAAAAAATTAAAGAATTGTGGACTATCCCACCAAACTATCAGAAATGCCAATGCCTCTGCATGGTCACTAATGCAGATTGGATGTTGCCTGAAAAATTGTGTGCAGATTAGATGGAACTAAAGACCATTTCATGTATAATGTGTAGGCGTATCCTATGAGAGCTATGTTTATAGATGATTTGGCAACACATTGCCTGAGAAGCGACCATCCCTACTGATCCAAATTGGTGGCCAGGTCCCATTCCCTTGCCACTCAAATGTCTCTAAAGGAAACTCTTTGGCAGAGTGGATGGCATATTAAAGTAAGGAGATTGTATCCCAGGCCTCAACTGATTGCACTCACTTCTGTTCAAAGGGAGTAAGAGGACAAAGCGTGGGTCTGAATAAACCCTTTTTAATGGAGGTATTGAAATAAAAAATTGAAAGAGATACCACATCTATCACAAAAATCAGTGAAGATTCTTGGGACAAGTCACCTGACATATGCATAAACAGTACAACAACCATATGTTTCCATGTCAAGCCACTGTTTGTATTATTCTCCATGGGGTACAGCCATTGCCTCCAAATCAGTGTCAATGGGATAGGTATCAAGTGAGGTCAGGCTTATTGACTAAATCATCTCACAGGTCTAGCATATAGTGTATGGTGGGAAAGGAGTATGCAGAATTCAGTGATGCCTGAAGAAAACATCCTCTATGAACCTTATGATAATACCATGAGAAGATGGGAAGACCCATTTCTCCTGAGGTCTTGGGTTTTTCCAGATTGTGATAGTTGATTCAACAATAGTTTTTATATTGTTCCATATAAATTTGTTACAAATTATGACTTCACAGTATGGTCAGGAAGATGGAGTTACTAATCTTATGGGAGTGAATTGCACATGTAGATGGACCTACGGGCTATTCTAAGATGAGCATATACAGAGATCTGCCTGATTTGAGATGGATCTATTGCAACACAAATAGGGCGTGTGCAAGTCTGCACTGATAGTGATGATAGCTACTACCACAAGTAGATTGATAAGGACTTTGTGGCCACATATGTGTGTTCAACTCTGAATACAGGTGAATAATATAAACAGTTATTGCTGTGCCGACTTGCGTACAACTCTGAATCAGGGCCCTAGTGTCTATTCTCTTTATACAGTATTATATTATTATTATTATTATTATTATTATTTTTATTACTACTATTATTTTTCAGCAGATTAATATATGCAATGTTTTGTTTTCTTTTTATAGATTGCTAGTGTACGTATAGAGGCTAATGCAAAATTGGCAGCAAATTAAATTAATTATTTTTTTAAATAGAGCATATTTTTACACATATGCAGACATCTCAAGATTCTTATGCATTTGCATTGGTTTCCAGTAAGTGTACATTTTCACCTGCCCTGTAGCAAAATATACTTCTCCTAACATGTATATACTGTATGCGCACAATTACTGGTCTGCATGAGCCACATGTGCATGTACACTCCCTTACTGAACTTTGCCCATGTGGGAACTTCTCTTTGCACTCCTCTCTTCGGTCATAAGGTCTGATACGTGCAAAATGCGTGAGCTTCTACAATTAAGCATGCACAATTAAGCCTGTGTTTACTTTCTGAGCATTTGCAGAGCGGAATCACACAGCATAAGCTACACAAACAGATGTAGTACCCGTTCTATATCAGTGCCATAGGTATTAGGTAAAACTAACACATTTGGGCGTGTATTCAATTCCTGGTGTAAAGTCCGAATCTGCGGTAAAGTATCGTGAGTGACGTCATTTTGCCAGGCGGAAAGTTTCCGCCGTATTCAATTCTTGCAATGTACCCGGCGAAAAAGTTTAGGCTCTGAATAGCCAGTGGAAAAAAGTGCAGAATTGCAGTTTTGGGGTGCGAAGGAGCGGAAACCATTCTGCACCCTTTGGACATGCCCCCAAAGGAGAACTGCATCAAAAAAATGCAAAAAAAAAGAGGAACACCCCAAAAAAGCACGTTAAAAATGGGGGCAAAAAAGTACAAAGTGGGGGTACAAATGCAAAAACTAGCAAAATAGACTTTTGGGGGGTCTGACAGTATGGGGGAGGTGTTTTTTTATTGCGGGTGTTTGCTGAAGGTGTGTTTTTTGCAGCACTTAAAACTTGACTTTAGCGATTTTAGCTATGCTTGCACCCATTTTCAAGTACCCCAAATTTGACAGGACTACTTATTTTTTCCAAAAACAACTGCTTAAGGCTATTTTTCACCACTTGTGCAAAGCCGCTACTTTGGAGCAAATGACAGCACTTAAGTACCCCAAATAGCTTCAGTAGGGCTAATCAGGGACATCTACATTGATCCCCAATGTTAGTGCATGTTTTGGGGGGTGTCAGGATGATTTCCCCAATTCTGCAAACACTTTTTGCCTGTTTTCGCCGGGACGCGTTTTCACTTCCTTTGGAATTGAATACGACGAATAGTGGGGGTGCACACGATTAGTTTCCACAGCTAAGACACGTGAAGTTGGCGAAAAGTGCGGCATGCAAAAAAGTATCGCTGGTGCGAAGCTAGTTGAATACGGCCCTTAGTGATTTCTTATAAAATGCAAACTTGCTTACATAAAATATGTGAACTCTGTGCTTGAGGAGTCTCTCACCTGCTTTACTTTTATCTGTCTTATAAACAATAAACCCATTCATCACCTTCAAATAAATAAACCTGAGCAAAAACAAGACTAACATCATAACAACAAAACACCTATTGCAGTTACATTATCAATACATTGCTCTAACACAGGCCAAATTGTACAATGCACATTATTTTTCACAGTACACCCCAGCTATCCCATATGTGATAATTCACTTATAGCTCTCACCTAACTTTCCCAAGGGTCTGCTAGTCAGAAACAAGAAACAAGCAAGATAATCATCTTTGAAAAGGCTTTTGTTTGATATGTTGGAGTAATTATTAACAACATTTCAGTGACAGGAACTGACTTGTCCTTTTTATAACATTGAAGATTCATTGCTGGTTTTATTTGGTGACAGCTGATTACACACTTGAAATGCTGAGGCTCTGTGACGTTAATACATGGTGGTTTTGGCAACGACACTATTTCCCCTTTACTGAAGTCTTTTTTTTGTTTTTAAAAGCCAGAGTGATGTTATTAGCAGTCCGGGCAGCCTCTGCGATGCTATCACAGATAAGTAGGGCCTTTGATGTTACAGAGGGCATTGGAATCAGTAGAGATGTCAGTCGCTTCAATTTACCTTTTTTTATCTGCAATTTGTAAAGATTATGGGTTCAAAAAATACCACTTACAGTAAAGCAATTGTCTACAATGTACATCATGATGGAGAGGTGGACAGAATTGTCCTACTGTAGGTCTACCTTTATTACTATTATTCTTTCCTTATGAGCACAGGTTAAAAATGTCAGTGGTTTTTATCAAGAAACACTTGTGCTTTTGTTAATATTCAACTCTGAAAGGATGCTTTAATAATGTCAATTATTTAAATGTACAGTAAATTATTTCACTGTATATGTAACTAACTAGAAATTAAACAAGTTAGTAGCTTGTACAGCAAATAACAAGGAACCCTTCTGTTATATTTGTGCTAGAGTCACAGATGGACACCAGATCTATGGTAGAGGATGTCGGTGCATGTCCTACCACAAGTAACTCTGTGGTACTGATGTAACAGCAGATTATCTCTCTCATGCAGCGAACACCAGGAAGACATCAAATTGCGTGTTCAGTCTGAGCCCAGTGCTATACTTTAGAACAGAATGAGAGCAAGTGGCAAGTGCGCCATTGGCTAAATACATTTAGGACAAGCCATGAGTAGAGTAGGATATTTGTGTAGCAATTTTACAAAGTAACAGTGTAACGGTATAATTACCACCAGAACAGCCCATGTGACTGCTACTTGACCTGGCTGTAATGAGGACCCAGCAATACTGATCCATCCCCTCCAGATGCCACTCTCACCTCCTCCGAGTGTGGCCAGCAAATGAGCAGGGAAGTAAACTTGGGGCTTTCAGTTACCGGCCCTTGCAGATGCACTAGGAGAAGGATGCAGTGAGTGCATAGTGTGTCCCTTCAAATTAGACCTTGGTCAGAAATTTTAGGATATTTAATGGATTTAGCCAAATTAACAAAAATAAACACACACACATGCATTTTGCACTTGACGTACGTCTTGTAGACAGCATACTGTATTCATCTGTACCATCTGCAAATTGTCCTTGACAGTAAGATTCATTTTACTTCATACAGGAAATATCTTTGACACACATTTAAAAAGGCATTAGAAGATTTCTAGATGGAAAGCTAGGATCAATATGTCAAAAATATTCATCTGGTAAAATATATTCACACATTTCCAACTCCATTACAATGGATATAGTAAGGGTAAAATTATTATTATTATTAACAGTTTCTTATATAGCGCAGCATATTCCGTTGCAATTGGAAACATTTATAGAACAAAAACAGGGTAATAACAGACAGAGATAGAGGTAAGAGGGCCCTGCTTGCAAGCTTACAATCTATAGGGAAATAGGCATTGGTAGACAAGGATAGGTGCTTAGGTGCTATATCACCTATGATTTCATCTGTGGAAATTAATAGTTATTGACATGTATTTCCCACACATGTGGACGGCAGTTAGAGATGGCTAAAGTTTACATCAGTTATGTACCTTACCTGCCAAATTGCACCTACAGCTCTACATGCCTACACAACACAGTCCTGCTGCTAGACCATGGGGAAGATTTATCGCAGTTTGGAGAGAGATAAAGTACCAAACAATCAACTCCTGTCATTTTTCAAATACAGCCTGTTTATAGAAGCTGATTGGTTGCTACTTTACTATCTCTCCACTTTCTCTCTCTCCAAACTTTGATACCCCCCCCCCCAATGAGCACAACTGTCACCACTGCCATTTTTATTACTCCTTTAAGATGGAGATTTAGCAAATCTTGGAAAGAGATGAAGTAGAGAAGTTGCCCATACCAACCAATCCGCTTCTGTCACTTTACTTTTGTGTGGCTGTTAGCCCAGTAAAAGCAGAGTAAATATTACAGTACCTCATGCTTTGTACTATAATGAAATACCCTGACAGTGTACATCTAATTCCCATATATATTATATATTACATTCCCCTCTCTCTCAGTGATCCCCCACATTCCCCTCTGTCTCTTAGTGAAACCCCACCCACATTCACCTCTCTGTGTCAGTGATCTCCCACATTTGACTGTCTCTCATTGAACCCCCACATTCCCTCTGTGTGCATGGGCGCCGAGAGGGGGAGGAGTGGGTACACAGCTAATGCTGGGCTGCAAAAGTTATTTATTTTTATTATTTTTTTGTCAAGGGGTGTGGCCACACCTCCCACGATTAGGCTATGCCCCCTCCTTTACCTGGGCCTGGCTGGGCTCTCTATGGCACTGTCTGTGTGTCAGTGATCCCCCCATATTCGCCTGTTTGTCACTGACCCCCCCAACATTCCCCTTTGTGTCTCAGTGATCCCCCCCACATTCCTCTCTGTCAGTGGTCCCCACCCACATTTTCCTTTGTCTCTCAGTAACCCCCCCCATTCCCCTCTCAGTAATAAGTTTGTATCCTCTGACATCCGTTGTGTAACCTGACTAATGCGCATCTCATTCTGTTGTTGAACTGCACGTCCCAGTGTGATCTCCTGATATAGCAGGCTGGACGAACATGCTGTGACTTCTAGTTCCATAGCAACTGAATCAGGCTGACTAAGAGTCCCCTCCACTCAGAGTCCTCACTCACTGACTTTTCTGAGTATCCACTCCTCCTCACTTGCTGTCGTTTCCCTACAAGTGGGTAAGGCATGGGTTGTTTCTAGATCCAAGTTGGAGAAAGGAACCATGTGACCACTATGACAGGGCCAGTTATTATCCATGTGGGCATAGAGGGGAAACATAAACTGGTTGCGAGTGAGCAAGCTCCCAAGGGGACACTTTCGACTCCTGTTCTGAACCTTGCCCCTCCCCATTTTCCTGGGGGTAATGTGGTTGTGATGCAGAGGTCCTTTACAGCACCTCATTCTAAACCTAACATTAAAGGCATTCCATATATATCGCTGCAGAGTCTTCACTGCTGTTGACGCCTGCTACAAGGGTCGTGGAGTCCGAGTAGTGGACCATGCTGGGTGCTGGGGCAAGAGGAATGACGAAACAGGCCTGTGCTCATCTGCCCCTGACTATAGCCCAACACATTTTGCCCAATATCAACTACAGTTGTTATTCTGCTTCTTTATGTATACTCCCCACACCTCTCTTATTGTAAGCTCATGTTTATTAACATTTAGTTTAATAGCGCCAACATTTGCCATAGTGCATTAAAATTGGGAACAAAACAGTAATAAAATAAAGCCTGAGCATTAACAGACAGACAGAGATGTACGAGGGCCCTGCATGTACAGTAAGCTTACAATTTTTCTCATTTCTATTGTATCCTCTTCACTGTTTAATATGTCAGTACTTTATAAAGGATATTTTTAATAATATTATTATTAATAACAATATTAATATGATTATTATGATGATTATTATTATGATGATAATGATTATTATTATTATTATTATTATTATTATTATTAATAATAATATAATTTATGTGTAAAGAAATTTTCATGTCACAATTGTATACTGGACTTCTGTAAATAACTGGATTTACTAACCCTTTCTAGAAACTGAATATAAAAGAAAACGCTAAAAATCCACTTTCACAGTATAATAAATCTCAGTAATTTAGTTTACTGAACTATTATTATTTAGCGATGAATAATATGCGTTATGACTGAGTTAATTATTTAAACTACTGCACTATAATTAAGTCTGCAGATAGGTGAGATACAGTGTTCCTTGATTTGATATATTTATTACACCAATAAAAAGTCTGGAGTTTTGAATAAAAAATCTGAGACAGAGGAACACAGACATGTTTGAAGTCAAGCTTTTTAAAATATCCAACTATTTTAATAATCTGGGAAATAAATTGTTGCTAAACGTTTTCTTTGTGGTTGTAAATAGGTATGACAAATAATAAAGTTCATTGAGAAATACTTAATAACTTTTGTAGTCTTTCTAGACAGAAGGATGCTTTTTAATGCTTAAACAAGCAAGCTACCCGGAAAATTAAAATTTGGAACATTTATAACTCTTTCCTTTACAAATCATTCACGGTGAGTTTGAGGAGTGGCAGTCTAGAGCCACTCCCAAACTCTATATTCACACAGTACTTGTCATATAACCGATAGGTGCTGCAGTATTTTAGCAATGTAGTGAATTAAACTGCAAAGAGGTATTTCCCAGATTATTCACAGCAGCCTAAGGGGAAATATTGATTTATATATTTCATATAATAATATGAAACAACTGAAAAGTTAAATGGGAAATGCCTGTGTAGCTGACCTTATTGGACTTGTAACAAACTACCTGAATTGCTTGGCCTGAGCATTGGACAACTGCATCTAATTAGGTGAGATATGAGGATGGACAACTTTAGCGGCTTGGACTATAGCTGGACAGGGCATGCTTTGGAGAGACCTTGCGCATTGTGCCAAAACTGAGCACTGGCCAACAGCAAGCAGCACCTAGCGTATTCACATGGTTATAATATTAACTGGCTATATATGTTTGCTAAAGGAAGATGTGACCTGTTGTGAAAAAGGAAGCTGGGACAAACTATTCACACTCCTCTGGTGGCCAAACTAAACATGGCAGTGGTCATTCCGCATCATGCTCTTCCCTGAGACTAAGTAGTGACTCCTTTAAAATGCTACTTAAATTACCTTTAATTCACATAGTATGATTCTAGCCACATTACAGTATATAAGTTGGTAATATAGTGATCATATTACAAGTCAACACATTACATATAATAGAAAGAGACAAATTGGTAATAAATTCTGAAAAATCATTAGTTGTCAGGTATATTGAGAAGGAAAATGACTGTTAAAAAGTTTAGACTTCTGAAACCCAATGTTATCATATATTAAGATGCTTTACACACCAAGCTTACCACATATGGACATTATAGACTACATACCATATCTACAGTATCTTCCCCATGTACTGTAGGGGAAATATGTTTAGAGTGCTTAAACCTGACACCTTTCTATTACAAGTCTTCCTTCACTATGACATATACAGTATTTTACTGTATAGACCAAAATCTCTGAGTTAGGCAGTCAAACTTTTCTAGGTGAAAGGCCAAGAGCAATATGTCAGAAATACTTGCTCTAGAAACTGCATTCTCAAATTTCTAACTCAAATACAATAGAAAAGGATTAAAAAAAATGAAAGAATGTAAAGTTACTGTATACAGTATGCTGGAGAAAAAGAAAGCATTTTAAGGCTAATACATTGGTTATAAGCATTTACTTTTTTCCTAACATTTTGTTATTAATGGTATCCTTATATAAATCAGTTTGTCATTGCTTAGTACTGTATTTTTAAATAAAATACCTAAAACATTATTTACACTTCTCTTCCATATACAGTACTCACATATAGGTGAGAATGCAATTAGCTGCGGTAATTTACATGATTCTGTGATATCATTAATTTCTATTGATTGTTATATTTATTTCCTGTAATTGTGAGAATAATTTTATGTTTCATCATTTTAAATTTGTCTGCCCATGACATCCCTTTCAGGCATCTCTTTAATAAAATGAGTTCAGTATAATTTGGCTGAACACATTTTTTTGCATACATCCTAATTTATGTGTAAAGAATGTAGTCCACCATTTAGTGCCATAGATACAATGCTATCCTGATATAAAAAGACACATAATCCATTAGTATCCATACTGTATCATCACCAGGAGAATTATTTCTTTATGCACACTATTAGGATTTGGTTGGAAGACCCCATATCTCTGCAGGCTGCAGATTTAGATACAATCCTTTGCTGCTGTTTTTGCCATATTTTTCATATTTCTTATAGATGTATGACTTACTATGCTGCTGTGCTGTGGAAATGCTATCATGATTTGTGACCACCCCATCATTTTTAGTCACTATTTAACACCTTCTCTGAAAAAAATGCCAGCATTCCCAGTTAGTTAGACTGTTTAGTTACTAATAAAATATTGGTGCCAAGGTCCATTTTTACTGGTCAGATGGAAAGCCCTAGTCCACTAGTCCAGAGGTTCACAAGGCACCCTAACAGTCCAGGTTTCAAGGATATCCATCCTTGACCACAGGTGATTTAATTACCTCAGTCAATTTGCTTTAACCACCTGTGCTCAACCTTGGATATATCTAAAACCTAAACTGTTGGGGTGCCTTGAGGACCATGCTTCGGAACCTCTGCCCTATTTACTAATCTTGCTATAGTGTAACTGAATATTTCCATTGCTATTATATACAAGTAAAGCAGGACAAAGAATGGCCAAGCCTCAATCATACCAGACCACACCTACACCTTCACCCAACAATATTGCCATTCATCTGGTCAACACCATAATCCAATAGGTAAAAACAAATTTCCATGGAATATATTTATCCAAGCAAACACCCATATTTCAGAGATCAGGTCAGACATTAAAAAAAACACACATTATGCATTGATGTCTGCAGTCTAATCTGCTAATGAGTACCCAATATGGGGATGTTTGCCCGATTATATTTTTTAGCTTGCCTTCAAAAATATCTGTCAATTTTATGCATATTTTCTATTAGGAAAACATTGGATTTTGGAAATATTGTTCCATAAATTGTATCAAATGTTGCTAAAGAATATACAAGCTCACAGTCTGAAATGTTTTGATGCTACAATTGTCTTTAGTATTTTATCTTAGATATGTTATTAAATGAATGGTGGCACTAAATAACAATAGTAATAATAATAATAATAATAATAATAATAATAATACTAGAGAGTGCAAAATTCCAGCAATACAATTATAATTTTCTGCTTTTGCTTTGCCAATTCGCCCAACATTTGTACATTGGCATTTTGTGGAATAGATAATGTATGAATGGGGCTAGGAAGAGGATGGTCATATTATTCTGCTGGGTGATGTTGTTGACATTGGTTTGGGAATACTCAAGGTAAAATTCCAATGGTGGAAATATTGTGGCCATTGAGGAATATTAAAAAATGTGCCATTGAGCTCTTGCCATGTGCAGTACCAGTACCATAGCAAAATAATGTCACAGAACATTTTTAGAATTAATAAATAATATTGCTGTCTTAAGCAAATTCCAGTGGGCTTTTGCCATATGTAGTACCAGTACTGTAGCAAGATAATGTCACAGAACATTTTTTATTATAAATAAATAATAATGCTCTCTTAAGCAAATAAAAAAATTTTTTGCACCAAATTATGTTAATAAAATAATATTGACCCAAAAGAGTATTATTAATGTTATATTTATTGTTCATCCATTTATAATGATTACCCTCAATACAAGTGTATTGTGAGAACTCGCCTTCTAATAACATATATATACTAGCATACAACTCAAATTGTTATAGTTGCATAGTTTTGAAAATAGTTGACTTATGCAGATGCTCTAAAAATAATTTAGATACAGAGGTAAACCTTCCCATGATGAGGAAGTGAACTTTTAAAAATGTGCTATAAGTATTGTACTTGACAAAAAGAACAAGCATTCAAGTGGAGTAGAAGAATGTTCATCTGCTACTTTATTTACACTACAATTGCAGGTGTGCCACCACTTTCACATTCTTCATTAGTTGAATAAATCCATAGTTAAAATGCCAAGATTCTCATGATTTGCATTGTATTGCATTCTTTCCCCCAGAGTTTATTATTTCCCTATACCCTTATATCATTTTTTCCCCCTGCCCCTGTTTTTGTGTCTGGTTGCAGTTACACATTGTATTATAACGATTCCTCAATAAAGATATACAATAGTGTAAATAAAACTGAAACATTGAGTGCCGCACCTTAGTATTTGTATTGCATCACTCTGTGCAAATTATCTATCTACGTTATTGGAGCGCCGGACCTTCCTCTAATATATATATATATATATATATATATATATATATATATATAAGGAAATAACGCCGGCACTCCACTAAATAAATCAAAAACTGGCCTGGGTGCCCTCAAATTGGTTAAATAACCATGCATATAAACAAAACAAAAAGCGGCACTCTCAGGACTTAAGAAAAGAAGACTCACGACTCCACCAGGTCTCCGTTCAACGTTTCAGTCGATTGGACTTTTATCAAGAACAGCAACAGCGTGAAAACAAACATACCTTTATACCCCCAAGCATCCCATGAAGTGAACATGGATCCTGCCTTGCCGCCCGCTGAGTGCATGACGTCACTCTGGAGGGGCCGGCGCATGCATGATAATGCGGCCGCTGAGAACTGAGGACACCACAAAGGGTTGCCATGGCAGTCCAGTTCTACAAAGCGGTCACTAACAACAGGACAAAACACATGATAAACAATATATTTCACATGATGCCACCATAGTCTCTAAGAGAACCTAATGTTGGTGATAATGTAGGAGATACAATGCAATGCAAATCAATGAGTATAAACATGAATAAACATGAATGCACGGACAGGTAAGTGACATAAACCAAATACAATACAGAGAAGTGTAACCAAACAAACAGTGAGCAAGCATAGATCATAAATGATAAATCAAGCTGTGTGAAGATAATGGGCAGATAGTATGGTACATGGTACAGAACACTAATGTATATACATCACCGGCAGAGGACGTGCACATATCAATGAAACATATGTGGAATAACAGAGATCATGAGTACATAAAAAAGAACCACTGTATGAGTGGCCATATGTAAATATGGACAGAGCCTGCAAATGGTATATAACAATGACATACTGAAACTATGATATAGATGTGTCAGAAAAAATAGTTCAAGAGTCTCAGAGACATAACAAGAAACTGACAAAGAAATTAGGCGAACCTCAGATTCTGTGAACATCGGATCCTGTAATATAGTATGCACATGGCAAAAATGCATATAATAACGGTGGATAAGGAAAGGACAAAACATGTGGAAAATGTGGGGGACAAGGAAAATGGAAGTGTTGGCTAAAGTGCAATTGAGGATAGCGTCTAGTTACAGCACCAGGTATTCCAAGGTGGTCTCCCATCCAAGTACTAACCCGGCCTACACTGCTTAGCTTCAAAGATCAGACGGTATAAGGCGTATCCAGTGTAGAATGGCTGTAATTAAGACATAGATAATCCAGAATACATGCACGGCCTATGGGCTCGCTGTGGCGAACACGTCCAAGGGGAAAAAAGAAGGGAATGGGCAAAAGCAGGGAAAAGAAAAGAAGGAAGAGAGGGTAAGGGAAAACAATGGCAAAAATACTGTTGCCGCAGTATACAAGATGCGAAATACTTATTATACCACAGAGGGTAAAAAATACCCAGTAAGTACTGGAGAGTAAGTGTGCTCTAATGTCAAGAGAATGTTCTTTAATAGTAACATGAAAAAGATAATTGTTCGTTCAGTCCAGAGGGGGAAACTGTATTCATTTTATAAATCCAAAAGGTCTCAAGTTGGAGAAGTTTCTTTTCTCTGTCACCTCCTCATTTAGTGGGGGGGACGTGGTCGATTATTTTGTACACCAGGATAGATAAAGAGTGTCGTAAGTTCTTAAAGTGACGTGCCACAGGCTTATCTACTTCTTTCCTATCAAGGGCCTGTCTGATTGCAGTATGATGTTGGGCCATTCGAATCCAAGCTGTACAAGTAGTTTTCCCTATATAGACAAGTCCACAGGGGCAATGAATCATGTAGATGATATACTTGGTGGTACAAGACAAAACATGTTTGATGGGTTTGCGTTTCCCAGAGTGTGGATGTACAACATCGGGACCTGTTTCCAAATATCCACAGATGGTGCAACCAGTGCAACGATAACAACCAGGTTTTTTAGAGAGGAAATGGTCCGTAACGGGAGGACCACGACTGACATCATTGTGTACTAACCAGTCTTTTAGGTTCTTCCCATGTTTGTATCCTAGCATGATCTTAGAGTTTAGTAGAGGTTTGATAGTATGATCCGTATTGACAATGGGCCATAGGCGTTTAGTGGTAGAGTTGATGTATTTACTGGCTATATTGTGCTGATTCACAAATATCAAAGTGTTTGTGTTTCTAAGTGTAGAGTCAGTTTGTTGGCTACATTGTTGGTTTGAACCAATGGCTCTTTCTTTCGCCCGTAGAAGATCTTTATGTCTGTAGCCTCGTTCCAAAAATTTGATGATCATGCTGTCTACTTCAGCAACAGCCTGTTGAGGGTCATTGGTAATTCTGATTGCTCTTAGAAATTGTGAATATGGTAGGCTTCTTTTAAGAGACACAGGATGATGGCTTTGAGCATGTAGTAGAGAGTTGCCATCAGTGGGTTTATGATAAACCGTGGTGTTGAAATTGGTACCCATCCAATAAATGTTGATGTCCAAAAAATGTACATGCTGGGGACTTTGTTCAAAAGTAAATGTGATATATTTATGCTTGGAATTGATTTTCACCATGGTTTTGATTAAATCTTCCTCAGTGCCTGACCAGAGGACCAAAATGTCGTCTATGTACCGAACAAAAAAAATTAAAAATTTATTGAAGTCTGGATTATTCAAAAACAATTCTTTCTCGATGGCAAACATATAAATGTTGGCAAAGGATGGTGCTACATGAGACCCCATGGCACAGCCTTTTTTTTGGAGAAAAAATTTATCATCAAACAAAAAATAATTGTTTTTCAAAGTTTGTCTGAGAAGACATATAAAAAAATCAATATTGGGTCCCTGATAATCAGTATGTAATTTCAAAAATGACTCCATGTGTTCACAGCCCTCCTTATGAGGTATACTGGTGTATAATGAGTTGACGTCTATTGTACACATAATGAGATTTGTAGGTAGATTTTGTAATTTATTTAGTAGAGTGTGTGAATCAAGCAAATATGTAGGTTCTTGTGAGATTAGAGGTTGCAAGAAATTATCAAGATATTTGGAAGTTTTACTGTATAGTCCATCTCTAGCGGAAATGATGGGATGACCCGGAGGTGAAACAAGAGATTTGTGGATCTTGGGTAAACTGTAAAGCAGGGGGGCCACAGGTTTATCTACAGTTAAAAATTGCAACGTGTCACTAGTAATGAAGCCATGTTGTAAAGCTTCAGATAAACAAATGTCCAGTTCTTTCTTGAATTTGGACACCGGATCATAAGTTAAACATGAGTAAGTATCTAAGTCATTTAGTTGGCGATAGATTTCATTGACATAGTAGTCTCTGTCTTGGATGACAATCGCACCTCCTTTACCTGCTGAACGAATAACAATGGAGGTATCCTTGCTGAGGGAGGTGAGGGCAACAAATTCCTCTTCAGATAAATTATGGTGTAAAGAATTGAAGCCCTTGAAGTGTGTGGTGACATCATGATCTAATATTCTAATAAAGCTCTTAATAGAAGCGTTGTTAGAACAAGGTTCAAAGGTGGAAGTTTTTTTGAAAGGGGCAGATGCTGTGGGAGGTGAAGTATTGGTAGAGTTGCTAAAAAATTCTTTCAGTTTGAGACTCCTGTTGAGTCTCCATAGGTCCTTTTTCCAATGGAAACCATTGAAAGAACAGGTGGGAATGAATGACAGGCCCCTATGTAATACTTTAGACTCGGACATGCTGAGTGGTCTAGAGGACAAATTAACAATTACGTCTTTTTCTGGTATGCTCTTTTTCCTCTCCCCTTGTTTGCTACGCCTAGTGTGAGGCCACTTCCTTTTCGGGCCCGTGTAGACACACCTAAAGGGGGACGTTGTGTCAATGGGTTAGAACCTGACTGAAAATCCTGATCACTTTGTGAGGAATTAGCCCCACTGGAGCCTTCTGTATCAAATGGTTGTCTGGGAGTTCTAAAGCGTCTTCTCTGAAATCTGGGATTGAGTGTTCTGCCAGTAGCCCACGAATAAACCCTCTGCTCCTTATAATCTGTATTGACTTTTGCCAATTTTTCTTTTTTGTAAGAAATGAGGTTCCTTCTATAGTCCTCTATTTGTGTATTGAGTTTGTCCAGCCAGCTATCAGGATTATCTCTAGAGAGACTATTTTTGTGTGAAATTTTAAAAGTTTTAATTTTGTCACGGACACTATTGAGCTCTCTGCTGGATTCCTCTATAACCAATAACATGAGATCCAGGGAGCATTTATTAAGGACGGCAACCCATCTCCTGCAGAAATCGACACTATTTCTGCCAGTGGTGGGGACGTTCTTAACCCTGAAACCCCTGGGTATTTTTCTTTCCCTGTGATAATCAGATAGGGTAACTCCGTGTAAATGACAATCAATTTATTTTTTCTTTAAACTGAGCAATTGAACAAAGAGCTCCTCAGTGGAGGATGTCCCTGCAGTGTCAAGAAAAGTCTCTTTAAAGTAACGACTTTCAGCCTCTGACTCACTGAAACTAAGTGTATCACCTATAGGTAATTGTATATGTAAAAAACCACTCCCATCTGATGGAATGGCGGTAGTTACTGTTTTGCTCTGAGACATAACAAATGAAAGGAAATGAGAGTAAATGTATATAAATATTAAAGGCTGTCTGGTATCATGTAGAAAAGAATGTTGATATGTGGACAGTGGAAAAAAATTATATATATGATAGAAAAAATCTATATGTAAAAATCAATCCAAGTCCAAATGGCTATAGAAAAAGTAAAAAAAATATTATTTTAAAGTGCACCAAAATTAGTCCATAGTTCACACAGATGAAAAAAAGACGATGAAAAAAAGGAATAATACAAGCAAAGTAAGAATAAAAAATAGAGATGTTTCTTGATGGGTTGAAAAAGAAGAGTAATCAAAAAGACGGGGTGCCTTGCAATCCACAGGGATATGCAACCATACCACAGTGGGAAATTATATGGAAATAACGCCGGCACTCCACTAAATAAATCAAAAACTGGCCTGGGTGCCCTCAAATTGGTTAAATAACCATGCATATAAACAAAACAAAAAGCGGCACTCTCAGGACTTAAGAAAAGAAAACTCACGACTCCACCAGGTCTCCGTTCAATGTTTCAGTCGATTGGACTTTTATCAAGAACAGCAACAGCGTGAAAACAAACATACCTTTATACCCCCAAGCATCCCATGAAGTGAACACGGATCCTGCCTTGCCGCCCGCCGAGTGCATGATGTCACTCGGGAGGGGCCGGCGCATGCATGCTGACGCGGCCGCTGAGAACTGAGGACGCCACAAAGGGTTGCCATGGCAGTCCAGTTCTACAAAGCGGTCGCTAACAACAGGACAAAACACATGATAAACAATATATTTCACATGATGCCACCATAGGCTCTAAGAGAACCTAATGGTGGTGATAATGTAGGAGATACAATGCAATGCAAATCAATGAGTATAAACATGAATAAACATGAATGCACGCACAGGTAAGTGACATAAACCAAATACAATACAGAGAAGTGTAACCAAACAAACAGTGAGCAAGCATAGATCATAAATGATAAATCAAGCTGTGTGAAGATAATGGGCAGATAGTATGGTACATGGTACAGAACACTAATGTATATACGTCACCGGCAGAGGATGTGCACATATCAATGAAACATATGTGGAATAACAGAGATCATGAGTACATAAAAAAGAACCACTGTATGAGTGGCCATATGTAAAGATGGACAGAGCCTGCAAATGGTATATAACAATGACATACTGAAACTATGATATAGATGTGTCAGAAAAAATAGTTCAAGAGTCTCAGAGATATAACAAGTACTGTGCAAAAGTTTTAGGCAGGTGTGGAAATAAATGTTGCAAACTAAAAGGGTATACACACTAGACCAGTGGTCAGGGAACAGGGATAAATTACCCCACGTGGGTTAAAAATGAAATTCCTGGGGGTAATGGACGGACAGCCGGGCATGCATATGAATTATTCTATATTATAAAATGATTCATATGCATGCCCGGCTGTGCCGTAGGGAGGCTCTAAGCCGGACACCCGCTGAGATGTTATTACCAGAGGGCGCCCGACTCCTTCCCTGCAGCGCTGCGTTAGTCAGAGGCTGAAGTTTTCTTTTGAACTCCAGCTTCCGCCTCTCTCCATGCGCACTATGGGAGAGATGTCATGACGTCTCTCCCATAGTTCCGAGGAGCAGCTAGGCGGACAGGAAGGCGGCGGATGCAGGAGCGGGAATTAAGGTAAGTATTTTTTTTTGTATAAGCGGCACTACAGGGTCATTATATGGGGGCACTACTACAGGGGCATTATATGTGGGCACTACTGCAGGGGCACTATATGGGGGCACTACTACAGGGGCATAACTATGGGGTACTACTACAGGGGCATTATATGGGGGCACTACTACAGGGGCATTATATGGGGGCATAATTATGGGGGCACTACTATATGATTTACTTCCTTTCAAATCAAGGGGGTAATGTCGGCGTACCTAAATATATTTTGGGGTAAAAGGTAAAAAAGTTCCCTGACCCCTACACTAGACGATAATAGTGAATGATAATGATATCGTTATCGTTCATATCGTCCAGTGTGTATGCTCAAAACGATGGACGATGCACGCTCCTGCGGGTCATTCATGTCTGCTGTCATCCGAACATGCAGGTCAATCTAACAGTATCATCAGGAACTGCATGTTCGGGGAAGTGCAGGGTGATGTCACTGAATGATATCGATATCGTTCAGTGCGTATGCTCAATGTTGTTTGCCCTGGAGAGCCCGGGAGATCAAGGCCAAACACTAACAATATCGCTCATTATTTTAATTATTTATTATTTATTAACAGTTTTTTATATAGCACAGCATATTCCGTTGCGCTTTACAATTTGAAACAACATTAGAACAAAACTGGGTTGTAACAAACAGACATAAAGGTAAGAGGTCTCTGCTCGCAAGAGGTCTCTGCTCGCAAGCTTACATTCTCAAGTGTTAATAGTTTATTTTTATCAATTAATAAAATGCAAAGTTAATGAACAGAAGAGAAATCTAAATCAAATCAATATTTGGTGTGACCAGTGACCACCCTTTACCTTCAAAAATGCATCGATTCTTTTAGGTACACTTGCTCACAGTTTTTGAAGGAACTCGGCAGGGAGGTTGTTCCAAACATCTTGGAGAACTAACCACAGATCTTCTGTGGAAGTAGACTTGCTCAAATCCTTCTGACTCTTCATGTAATCCCAGAAATACTCGATGATGTTGAGATCAGTGCTCTGTGGGGGCCATATCATCACTTCCAGGATTCATTTTTCTTCTTTACACTGAAGATAGTTCTTAATGACATTGGCTGTATGTTTGGGGTCATGGTACTGCTGCAGAATAAATTTGGAGCCAATCAAACGCCTCCTTCATGGCATTGCATTATGGATAAGTACCTGGGTCCCACTGGTTTCTGTCAGTTCTGAGCTGATGGCACTGGACATCTTTTGATTTCAAAGGGAAGTGAGAATGATGTGTCTTTCATCTACCACTGGCTGACCACTATGTCTATGGTCCCCAACGTTGCCTGTTTCTTTGTGCTTCTTTAAAAGAGCTTGAACAGCACATCTTGAAACCCCAGTCTGCTTTTACATTTTTGCCTGAGAGAGACCTTGCTGATGCAGAATAACTACTTTGTGTCTTGTTGTGTGCTCAGTTTTGCCATGGTGTATGACCTGTGACATGAAACTATCTTCCACAACCTCATCTTTGTAACAGAGGGGGTCATTCAGACCCGCTCGTGAGCAAAGGACGCTCGCAAGTGGGTCGATGTTTGCCGAATGCGCATGCGCACGATGGAGGGAGCTCCGTCGTGCGCATGCGCGAGTTCCGGCGAGCGATGAGGAATACGTCGCACAGGGTCTCGCACTAAAGGGGGCATGCTGTCAATGGTGACTGACAGCACGCCCCCTTTGGTGGGCGTGCCGGGGGCGTGGCTGCCAGACGGAGGCGTTCCCATGGAAACGCCTACCGTCTGAGCCCGGCCCCACTGACATCAGTACTGATGTCAGTGGGAGTGATTTGGCTCTGATAGAGCCAAAATCACTCCTGGGCTTGCGGCAGCGAGACCCTACCGCAGGATCTCGTCGCAAGCCCGATGGTCGCGATGGTCAAAGACCATCGCGACCATCATCATGGCCGCTCGCTATAGCTGTGGGTGTCACCCACAGCTATACGAGCGGCCAGGAGGCCGATCCATTTTAAGGAGGAGGGCCCTGATTCAGAGCGAGCGCTCTGGTCAGAGCGTTCGGCTCTGAATCAGGCCCAGAGTTTGGCTGTTCCTCACATAGTTTTAAGTCTCCTACATAGCTGTTTCTGTTTTAGTTACTGATTGTGTTTCAACCTACATATGCAGGGCCGGTGCAAGGTTTCTTGGCACCCTATGCATTTTTTCAACCTTGCGCCCCCTCCCACACTCAGATAGCTACACAAGCCCTTATGCAGTGCCCCTGATAGTGCCCCCAGTAGTGGTACCCCTATGCAGTGCCCCTTATATAGTGCTCCAGGTAGTGTTCCCCGTATGCAGTGCCCCTTATATAATGCCCCCAGTAGTAGTCTCCCTTATATAGTGCCCCCAGTACTAACCCCCTGGTGCAGTGCCCCCAGTAGTGGTCCCCCCAATGCAGTGCTCCCAGTAGTTTTCCCCCCCAGCAGTGCCCCCGGTAGTAGTCCCCCCCCAGCATTGCCCCTAGTAGTAGTCCTCCCCCAGCAATGTCCCCAGTAGTAGTCACCCACCTATGCAGTGCCCCCAGCAGTAATCCCCACCTATGCAGTGCCCCCAGTAGTAGTCCCCCCCAGCAGTGCCCCCAATGGTAGTCCCTCCCAGAAGTGCCCCCAGTAGTAGTCCCCCCCAGCAGTGTCCCCAGTAGTTGTCCCCCCCAGCAGTGACCCTAGTAGTAGTCCCCCCCAACAGCAGTACCCGAGCAGTGATCCCAGGGCCAGACAGACTCACACGTAAAAAAAAAAAAACTCCACTTATCTTAATCCCCGCTCTGGTGTCCCCTCCTCTGTCCCCCTGATGTCTCTCCCATCACCCACTGCAGAAGCCGGAAAATGGAGTTCATGAGTAAGCTCCAACCCGGCTCCGGCAGTGGGCGCAGCAGCCGATGAGATTCTGTCTGACTCTCTTCGGCTGCTAAAACAAACACACAGCTGCCGGCGCTGGTGGCTGTGTGTTTGTTATTAATAGTGTTGTGCGGGCTGCACTTATGTGCAGTACGCACTACATTATTCCAGGCGCCCTGCAGTGGCTGGCACTCTTAGGCAGCTGCCTAAATTTGCCTAGTGGTAGAGCCCTGTACATATGAAAATTATGATTATTATCACCTGTTTGGTATAATACACCTGACTATGGCCCTCATTCAGAGCCGTACGCTCTGAGCAGAGCGCACGCTCTGAATGAGGGCCGGGCTCCACTTTCATGGAGCGTCCTCCTGGACGCTCGTATAGCTGTGGGTCACCACCCACAGGCTATACGAGCGTGCATTGTGATGGCCGCGATGGTCGAGACCATCGCGACCATCGAAATTGCGAGTCGGAGCCTGCGGTTGAGGTTTTCAACCGCAAGCTCCGGAGTGATTTTGGCTCTATCAGAGCCAAAATCACTCCCACTGACATCACTAGTGATGTCAGTGGGCCGGCTTCTGACGGGAGGCGTTCCCGTGGGAACGCCCCCGTCAGGGAGGCACGCCCCCGGCACGCCCACCAAAGGGGGCGTGCTGTCAATCAACATTGACAGCACGCCCCCTTTGATCGGACACAACGAGCGAAGGACTTTCCTTCGCTCGTCGCGTCTGGCGCATGCGCATGACGGAGCTCCCTCCGTCGTGCGCATGCTCAGTCCATAACATCGACCCACTTGCGAGCGGACAGCCGCTCGCGGGTGGGTCTGAATCAGGCCCTATAATCCTACAAATCCCTGACTTTGTGCAAGTGTACCTAGAAAAAGAAGAACTGATGCTGTTTTGAAGGCAAAGGGTGGTCACACCAAATATTGATTTGATTAATATTTCTCTTCTGTTCATTCACACATATATATATATATATATATATATAAGTCCAAATTCAGCCCGGCACTCCCCTCCAATATCCGCAGACAGCTTGCTCCTGGTGCCCTGCACTGGGGTACGAATCCCCCACAATATAGAATTAAAGAACTGGCGGCACTCAGGAGACTTTTGTAGAAATAGTGCAAAACTTTGTACTTTTAATCTACGTTTCGGGACTTTAAAATCCCTTCTTCAGGATACACAACATGTTGTGTATCCTGAAGAAGGGATTTTAAAGTCCCGAAACGTAGATTAAAAGCACAAAGTTTTGCACTATTTCTACAAAAGTCTCCTGAGTGCTGCCAGTTCTTTATTTCTATATATATATATATATATATATATACACTATCACTAGACACTCTCCAGACTTGGCTTGAAGTTTGCAATATTAATCAGTTTAATAGGACATACCAAATTAATTTGCCAACGTTTCGGTTCTTTAAGAACCTTTGTCACGGCATCTCAGTATTTCTTAACATCAGCAAGTTTTAACTAAAATTGGGGTAAATAATAACAACATCAGCATATGGTCTAACAGGCCCTATATTAATTACCTAATATGAGTTTTACTGAGGAAAGTATGTGATAATGCCTATACATACAATCACTAGTACACAAATCTTTACATACACAGATATACATATGGATAGACATGCACGTCCCCATAGGGACTGAAGAAAGGATAATATATACATGTATTAAACTATTGCTGCCAGGGTATATACTCATCATGTGCTAACACCACTAGTCCCAAGTTGCTAGGTGAGACAACATAAGACTATGAGAGAATGATAGTGATACGTATAATATAAAGTTATAGTACCTGTATTGGAGCTAAACTGCCTGAAGGCAGTATATGCATATGCCAGTGCATGGCTGCTATAGACTGGTAGCGTCTTACCTGTTGGTCCCATAGATCAGGTGTGGTATGTCTTTCTCTGAGTATCCCTGCTAGTACTGTGTCTCAGTTTAAATAGCGCCCACCCGGAAGTGCATCATGCGCATGCCCGGAAGTGCTGGGGCGATCATATACTGTGCTGGTATAATCTATTTATTAAAGCGGCTGTGTTAATATGCGTTGTGTCCGCTGGTGACCGGAACACCTCGCCGGGAACTAGATATAGAAGTGTGAGTCTAATTAATTTGGAAACGTTGGCAAATTAATTTGGTATGTCCTATTAAACTGATTAATATTGCAAACTTCAAGCCAAGTCTGGAGAGTGTCTTCCTTTCATCACATGATGATAGTGTAAATATATTAGTGGGTAACTATCAAAGCTACCCTGGAAAGCACCCCAGCAATTGATACACACAAAAGTGAGAGTGCCGGACCACTTCTCTATATATATATATATATATATATATATATATATATATAGGCCCGCCAAGAGCCTTGGCGGGCACCAGTAATAGGGGGCATGGCCTAATCGTGGGAGGCGTGACCACGCCCCCTTGCCGTGAAAAAAAAAAAGATTTGCGGCGCTGCGCGCTGCAGAGGGGGGACGCTCTGAGCCCCCTCAGCCCGGTGCAAAGCCGGGGGGGGCGCGATCACTGTGATCGCTCCCCCGCACAGGCATAGGAGACTGCTGTGGCTGCTGCTCAGCAGCCACGAGCAGTCTCCAATTGCAGCTCAGCACACGCTGTGTGCTGGGCTGCTGTGAGGGGGGGGAGTGGCGCCAGACCCGGGCCCCTCAGGAAGCCCGGGCCCGGGTAATCTGTACCCGCTCCCCCCCCCTCTCGGCGCCCCTGTATATATATATATAGCAAACCCTCAATGCGCTAATAGTTATACAGATTATTATATACAATTGAATAACAACAAAAATCAGACCGAGCTGCTCTCTCTTGTACGATCCTTGCCAGCAGATGGATCTAGAATTGAAATACAAAAACAGGACAAGAAGGCGCTAATAGTAAAGTATGTAAAAAAATAATTTGGTTTCAGGATAAGTAATATGCGTACAGTTGATGAAAAATAATCACACTTACCTCAATTAACTCCAACCAATGAAATGATGAATCAGGACATGACCTTCATAAGATCTCTGATTTTAGAATATAACCCAGCACCAAAACAAAACCAGAGAGTACTCATAGGGTAGTAGATCATAACTTTACAGTTTAAAAATTGGGATTAAGAAATAAATAAAAACAACTTGGCATAATACATATCAATCAAGAATAATTCACCCAACTCGGGATCCGGATAGTTTGAACTGTGGTACCAAATTCAGGGAACCTCCACCAACCATGGTGTTTTCTCAGGGGGTGTAGACTTGAAAGATGGTGAGCTGGAACCCCCAACGTGTTTCATTTGACCCAAACTTCCTCAGGGATAGGTTTCTGGTCCACTGGTGGTGCTTAAATAGGGCTACTTGTTCACTAGAGCATTACTATCAATGTTTCCTGTCCACAGTTAAAAAGACTCAATACGTGGACATACATATTAGTGAAAGACTAAATAAAAAACATATACAAAAGACTCTTTTATATATAATATAATCCAATGTTGATAAACTAATGAAAATAAAACACCAATAATTATGAAATGACATCTTTAAACAGACTGTACATGTTGAAATTAATTTATTAGTGATAACCAGGCTAACAAGAAATGGCTGCCGATAAAGCTCTCCTGGATTAATAATTGAACCATAATGAAGTCTAAATGGACCTAAAGGACATTGCCGCATCATTGATGGGCCAGAAGGGGGGCAGTATATTCAATATTAGTTGTACAGGGACCCAATTAGGGGTCCTGCTGAATAGCGCTGCGTCATCCACGAACCAGAAGTGACGCTGCGCTGGTGGACGCTAGTCCCATACGGAATGATATGACGTCACTCGCGTACTGGTAACGCGGCACCTCTGACCGGGTCTCAGACATGTGGTGTAATAATAGGGAACCAAGGAGTAAGGACACCGGAAGTGGGCCATGACTTGAAAACCCAGAAATATAGGAAGTGGGGTGGAGATGGTAGGAAATGGGGAAAGCTCAATGACAGGATGTGGGGTGGGGAATGAGTGATACTAATGCCCATTGTGTACAGGAACAATGTCCAGAATAGGAAGTGGGGCATCACTGTGAAGTTCTAAACATATAAAACATATAAAATCTCCATATTAAATTAAGTACTGAAAATAAATGAATATTATAATAACTCCTAAAATCTATGAGTATCTTGATTCTAGATCAATGGATGAATGATAAATAAAGTGCTGAATGTGAATGAATGATAAAGTAAAAAATTAACGCAACATGTACATTCTTGAAATAACAGTACAATTCCGCACAGATAAATAAAATATATTTCTACAAAATTCATGTACAACAATATACAAAAATATGTTTCAGATGATTCTACAGAATACATATTGATACATAAAAGTATGATTCAGATGATTCTACAGTATACACATTAATTCATACAATTAACATGTAGAACTAACCCAAAAAGCATACAATATTGATGCCCTCATATAATCCCGCTGGGGCTAGCGTGTTGCACATATATATCCAATAGGATTCCTTCCTGGATAGAACTAAATCCCTATTGTAATGATAAGACTGAACATGTTCTAGTATTGTACATTTCAAAGATTGGGAGTTTGAACAATGGATATGGGTAAAATGTCTTGGTAGACTATGGTTAAACACATTGTTGCGTATGTTTCGCAGATGTTCCTGGATCCTAATCTTAATCGGTCTTTTGGTCTTACCCATGTAATACAGACCACAGCTACATGCGATACGGTAAATAACATATGTACTATTACAAGTTACTGTTGATTTTAGTGTGTATTTTTTTCCATTATCTAAATAACAAGAAAAGGAATGCTTGTCCATAAATTTACAAACCATGCAGTTTGTACATGGAAAACAGACATATTTATTTCTGGTTAACCAATTGGCCTTCTACTGAGCGGGATTATTTTTTATATTACTCGGTGCAAGCATAGTTTTTAATGATCCTGCTTTTTTTATAAATTATTTGGGGTCTCAAAGGTAGTTGGGGGCCTAAAATGGGGTCTTTTAATAACACTTTCCAATGACAGCTCAACATTTTTTCTATTTTTCTATTCTTTACATTGAATTTAGTAACAAAAGGTCTAGTGTAAGGACCAGGTTTACATTACATGGAATGGTCTCTCTTGTCTTTCAGAAAGCAGGATCTATCCTTGTATTGTGCTTTGGACCTCGTCACCTCTAGTTTGGTCTCATCATACCCCCTCTCTAAAAAACGTCCTTTGATAAAAGAAGACTGTTCTTCAAATTAATCTATCTTCGAACAATTTTTCCTAATGTGCATAAATTGAGAATAGGGTACATTATCCTTCCACAATTTTAAATGACAACTATCTATAGGTATGCAACTGTTTGAATCAGTTTCTTTAAAAAAAGTACATGTTCGTATTGTATTGTTAGGACCAATATCTAACAAGATATCTAAATAATCGCTAGTTATTTTATTAGTCTTGTTAGTAAACTTCAGGTTCCTATCATTATTATTTAGTTGAGTTAACAGGTTTACAATACTTTGTGTGTCTCCCTTCCAAAATAAAAAAATATATGTATATATTTATATATATATATATATATATATATGTAATGAGGGACACTCACCAGGGTTTGCAAAAGTAGAAAAAATGTTTTTTAATTCTTATACATACATATTCAATTCACATAATAAATTGTATAAAGCGGCAATCCTTCCTCAAATTAGCAACACACTCAGTGAAGCAAAGATGCCGATTTCATATCGGCGGTACTCTAAATGGGATGTAGTTATGAGACTGGAATCCCGGCAATGGGATTTAACATAGGCGTTGAAATACTGACGCCCTTGTTAATCCCGATGCCAGAATGCGGAGAGGACGCCGGACCGATCGTCCTCTGTTGGGGTGAGTATTTACTTAGCCGGGGATGGGGGGGGTTAGGTTTAGGGACCCCCGGGGGGGACTGAGGGTTAGGCACCCCCCCGGGGAAGGTTAGGGCTAGGCTAGAGGAAGGGGGGTTAGGTTTAGGGACTAGGGGGGGAAGGTTAGGGTTAGGCACCCCCCTCGGGATTTGAACCGCCAGGCTGACGTCCGGTGGTCATTCATGCTGATTCCCTCTAAATAAACAGGCAGGCAAAGTAGGTTAGCAATCTTTCAAAGCTATGTTAGGTTGTGCATTTTCATCAGGGTGAAAGGTACAGAATGAACAAACAAAGCTTACCTAAATACCTGTTGAACCTTCCATTTCTCCGCCCGCCACAAACTACAGCATGAACAAGTGATGTCACGGAGACATGCCGCTCAGGGACATGGAGGGAGCCGCACTACATGATGCATATGAATCTGTAGTAAACAATTAGTAAGAGTAACTAAGCAACCAGATGTACACAAAAAGACTTGCTGACTAATATAATACTAAACTATATCAGACAACAGAGAAACAAGTTATGTAAATATTATATGTCAATCTAATCTGTAGTACAAAAATCGTAGGCAAATGTTGAAAGAATAAACACTACCGCTGATCAATTATCATAAAAATGGCAACAAAAAGGCATAGCCCGACAAATATTCTAAGCAGATATAAGGAAAAATACAAAAATAAACAAATATATGAAAAAATTAAAAGTGAAAAAAAAATAAAAATTACAGAATTTATAAAAAAGCTTGAGAGACCCAAGTTTTCGTCTAACACCTTAGGAGCCAACATGTCCAATCGATGTATCCACTGGCTTTCCGCTCTCAATAACATATGAGAACGATCACCTCCTCTGGATGGATTAGGGATGTTTTCAATGATACGATGCCTTAAGGTCACTATGCCATATAGATATATATATATATATATATAGATATAGATATAGATATATAGATATATATACATACATACACACACACATTTCAAGCCAGACATACGATGTTGATGATTTTTGTACTCATTTTATAATCACAAAATATAGAATATATATTTTAGTCAAATTGGGATATAAGCAAAAGCACCGTAATAGAGATTATCTGCACCCAGTGGTGGCCACGCACCCTGAGTCTTTGACGGCATGTAGAGGGGGGTTCGGCTGCACTGGGATTTACAGCACTGCCCAGAGCACTCTCAGAGATGCTCCATGGGGCTGCTGGAGTTGCAGCATGCATGTCAAGAGTTCCGGGCTGTACAGGAGCAGTGATTCTGGCTGTGCACCCTAGTAGCCAGATACAGGAGCTGTGGGTGGGTGGGGTGGCACCCACAGGGCTCTATGCTCTGTGCGGTGGCACAGCTAGCATACCCCTAGTTCCAGCCCTGGTAAGCAAATTAAGGGGTCTATTTACTAAGCAGTGTTAGGAGACAGCGTGAAAAGTGATAAGGTGCCAGCCCATCAGCTCCCAAATGTCATTTTTCAAACAAAGCCTGTGAGATGGCAGTTAGGAGATGATTGGCTGGCACCTTATCACTTTTCACTCTATCTCCTAACACTGCTTAGTAAATAGACCCCTAAGGCATTTCTTTTTCTACCAGTTACATTGTCTGTTAATGTATTTTTTTATCCTCTCTCATATTTGCAACTACCTTAAACTGATTTGCTAGTAAAAAATATATTTTTCATGCAGCATTGTATATCAGACTAAAAAGACACAAAGAAATAATACATGATGTGTTTTTGTATGTTAATTATCACAAAGATTACGAAAAACAATTTTTCTTCCTGAATAACAGCTATCATTCCTTCTTTTTATTTTGTCATGCCTTATTCTGTTTAATCAATGAATTGATTCCACTTTTCCATTTTGTAGTTCTATTTCAGTTCCCTCACAAAAGAATATCTCAGATCTTATAAATGATCATTAGATAGGACACGTAGAAGAACTTCTAGTTTCAATTTTGGTCAATTTCAAGGAACAATTGATTAGGCAGCTGGCTAAGGAAATTGTTGACCTGCAGAATAATTCAGGAAGATTGATGGCTTCTGTCTTCTATTATTGTGCACCAAAGCATTCTGACCAATCTTTTGTTATTTTGGAAACATTTTGTTTGGTTCCTATGTACAGCTTTATCTGGAAGCTGAAACCTGTGAAGTAAACCTGTGAGATGGGGAAATGCAATGTTGCTAGACTTTTGTTGAAGATGAAAGAGAACTGATAGAGAAGCACATTAAAAATCCCAGATGGTTTAGTGTAGACAGCGTCTACACTAAACTGACTCAGGGTAACAGAGTTGATCCTGACTCAGGGTAATGGTGCATACACATGGTCCAACTTAAAAGAACGATATAAACGATAACGACATATTTTATCGTTTGATCATTTATATCGTTCTTTTCTTCAACCCCTCTAACGACCAAACGATGGTCAATGCGCGGGCACGGATGGTCGATATCGATATCGACCATCGCCGTGAATGCAGGCCAACCTGGTCGATATCGACCAGGTTAGCCTGTTTATTCTCGGGACCCCTGATCGTTGATCGCGGGATTGTTAAGTCATTAGAGGGTTGGTGCATGTTGCTGGATATTCGATATCGAACATCCAGCACATGCAGGACAATCAGACAACGATATCTGATCATTGTCTGATCGGCCCGTGTGTACGGGCCTTAACACAGATAACACACTTCATGCATACTGCGAGTAACGTGATATCTACCATAAGAGTATTATGTGTCCAATATCACCTGGTACATAATAATGTCTAGCAATTAATACTTTGGTTTGTCATTTCTCATTATCAGAGTCATATTATCCCTTGTGTCCTCCTCCTCTTAACTATCCTCCACATCACCAACACAACATGTCCAGTACTATCTCCCTGGGTCTTAGTCACTAGTCTCCATACCTCTCTCATCTCCTATCCTCCATCAGTGGAAATGGTCTTATTTGCTCATCCTAGCTACTGGTCTCAGATTCAGCTCATGCTGATTTGCTCCCTGTTCTATCAAAGCACTTAGAGGGTCATTCAGAGTCAGTCGCAAGCGCTGAGCGCTCGCAACCGACTCAATGTTGCCCCACCGGGCATGCACACAACGGAGCCGGCTCCGTCGTGCGCATTCGCGAGACCCGGCTAGCGACGGACGCTCTGTCGCTAGGGGTCTCGCAGCAGGCGGGGCGAGCTGTCGATGGTGAGTAACAGCTCACCCCGTTTGGGAGGCGGGCAGGGGCGTGCCTGCCCAAATGGAGGCGTTCCCGCCAGAATGCTTGCCGTTTGGGGGCGGCCCCACTGACATCATTGCTGATGTCAGTGGGGAGCTTCCTACTCGATCAGAGCAGGAAGCTACCTGGGGCTTACGAGTGCCCACACCCAACCTTAGGGTCTGGTCGTAAGCCCCAATGGTCGCGATGGTCTTGCCCATCGCGACCATCACCCATGTCGGTCGCTAGAGCTGTGGGTGTTAACCCACAGCTTAGCGATCGACAAGGAGGCGGTCGTTCAGGATGCAAGCGGCCACCCTGATTCAGTGTGACCTCTTGCAACTAATGACCGCCTCTGAATGAGGTCCTTAGTCTGTTTTCATCTCTATGTTATAGCAAGATGCACCACTGTACCTTGCACCTAACTGTTCTTTATTTTTCGAATCAGTTATATGTGATCAGGGCCGCCATCAGGGGGGACTGCCGGAACTATAGTCCCGGGCCCGGACAGAAAGGGGGCCCTGGTAGCAGCGGAGTAGCCAAGTGCCGGCGGTATTTTAAATTTGGAGCCAGCCGTAAGCTGATCTGAGCTTGTGGACCGGCAGCCAATCAGGAGTGGCCGCAGTTGCGGCTCCTGAGTAGTCTGCCGGTCTGCAAGCTCTGATTGGCTTGCGGCCAGTGTTATATTCAAAATGTGTTGCCTGCCCCCCGGGTCCCTCTCTCTGTCCGGGTAAATGTGAGCGCCGAGCAGGAGCAGCAGGGAGAGGCCGTGCAAGGAAGACAACAGTCGGAGACAGAGGGAGCAGCAGCTGCGGGCGGAGAAGCTACTTACAGCCACCTTGTGTGGTGCAGAGGAAGGACGGCAGGAGCAGGAGAGGCTGGAGACTGGTCAGGTACATAGACTCCAGCTCTCTCACTCACACCCTCACCCTGCTCTCACTCTCACCCTGCTCTCTCACACCCTCACCCTGCTCTCTCACACCCTCACCCTGCTCTCTCACAAGCTCACCCTGCTCTCACATCCTCACCCTGCTCTCTCACTCACACCCTCACCCTGCTCTCTCACACCCTCACCCTGCTCTCTCACCCTCACCCTGCTCTCTCACTCACACCCTCACCCTGCTCTCTCACCCTCACCCTCACCCTGCTCTCTCACCCTCACCCTCTCACCCTGCTCTCACACCCTCACCCTGCTCTCACACCCTCACCCTGCTCTCACACCCTCATCCTGCTCTCACAACCTCACCCTGCTCTCTCACCCTCACCCTGCTCTCACACTCACACCCTCACCCTGCTCTCTCACACCCTCACCCTGCTCTCTCACACCCTCACCCTGCTCTCACATCCTCACCCTGCTCTCTCACTCACACCCTCACCCTGCTCTCTCACTCACACCCTCACCCTGCTCTCTCACTCACACCCTCACCCTGCGCTCTCACTCACACCCTCACCCTGCTCTCACACCCTCACCCTCACCCTGCTCTCACACTCACACCCTCACCCTGCTCTCACACTCACACCCTCACCCTGCTCTCATACCCTCACCCTGCTCTCACACCCTCACCTTGCTCTCATACCGTCACCCTGCTCTCACACCCTCACCCTACTCTCACACCCTCACCCTGCTCTCACACCCTCACCCTGCTCTCAGTCTTACACCCTCACCCTGCTTTCACACCCTCACCCTGCTCTCATACCCTCACCCTGCTCTCACACTCACACCCTCACCTTGCTCTCATACCATCACCCTGCTCTCACACTCACATCCTCACCCTGCTCTCACACCCTCACCCTCACCCTGCTCTCACATCTTTACCCTCCCACGGCTTACACCCTCACCCTCGCGTTGCTCTCACACCCTCAATCTGCTCTCACACCTTCACCCTCCCACGGCTCACACCCTCACCATCATGCTGTTCACCCACATTATCCACAGCGACGCCCACCTCTGACAAACTGCCCCCCCACCTAAGATGAGGGGCCCTGCCTCTTTTGTCAGTCCCGGGCCCCATCATTTCTGATGGCAGCCCTGTATGTGATATTGTATAAAGTATGTATTGTAATTAAACATTCTGTTTTGATGTATGCTTTTGGTATGGGGCTGCGGACCCTTTGTTGCACCTTATAAATAAATGATAATAATCACTACAGTGACAGATTACATTTTTTTTAACTGTGCAGCGAAATGCAAGCTATTTTCTGTCATTAGCCATTCTTGCCTGAAGATGGTTAAAATAATGGTGTTCTTTAATTGGAATACAGTCCAGAAGTCTGCTGTTTGCAGGAGCGCAGCTAGGGCAAGGGGCAGCAGACAGGTCATGCCACCCAGGTGACAGAAGGAGGGACGTGCCAGCCAGTAGCGTAAGTTCATTCCAGACACCCGGAGGCAAGATATAATTTAGTGCCCCCCTATCCCCCATATTTACAGCCCTAAATGGGGTGAATATATTGTGGGTGATGGAGGAGGTGCCCCTTCAGTGCTGGCGCCCGGGGGCAGATGCCTCCATTGTCTCCCATACTTCTGCCCCTGGCACCAGCAGTGGATCCGGAGTTGCAGCTACTTCAGCTATTATGCCAGAAGGCAGGGAAGAGGCAAGGTCAGCCTACAATTATAACCTGCCAGAGGCTGTGCAATGAAGCGTAAGGCTGCATGGCCAGTCTCCCCTGCCTGTCTCTGCATGGTCCCTCCTCCTCCTCACTGACAGCAGCAGCCTCAGCAGTAACTGCCTGACAGGCAGCTACTTCTTGAGCACTGCTGTGTTGCTACTACAGGAGAAGAACAGATACACAGAATAAATCTCCACCATGAAAGTTAGTGTATGGGGGATGATAGTTTGGTATGGTAGGTAATACTAAGACAAGGGCGGAACTACCACCAGTGCAGCTGCTGCATTGCACTAGGGCCCACGGCAATGAAAGGGTCCGCAACCAGTGACATTAGTGACCGTTTGACTCATTATAGTATGCCGGCCGACCAATCGCTGCTGGCTGTAAGGAAAGAGGATGCAGTCCGGCCGGAGGAGAGGAGGGGGTCCTTCCCCTCCCTTTATTTTAGGGGGCAGGAGCCTGCATCATCACTTCTGACACTGGAAAACTTCAGAGAGTGTGAGTACATCCAATTGCTGCTGTGCACTCCTCCTCTGCAAGTGATCTGTTATGTGGTGGCGGCTCCCTCCTCCAGGACTAGTCACCCATGTACTGCAGCTGCACTGTCCCGAGAACTCCCTCCCTTCTGCAGGACTAGGCCAGGCCCTCCTTCCCCTATACCCTGCTGCCCCATTTCCCTCCACCTTTCCACCCTCATTCAGCGGGCCAGGCACATTCCCCCTCTCACTCTACCCTGCCGCCCTCATTCTACTATGTTAGGAGCTCCATATGAGAGAGGGGGGCTAAAAGGTCTTCCTCATGTTACATTCATGTGGAGAGAGGCTCTGGGGCATTTAAAGGGGCTTGAGGGGGTTCTGAGGCATATAAGTGGGCATGAGGGGGCTCAGAGGCATATAAGGTGCATGAGGAGACACTGAGGCATATAAGGTGCATATGGAGCAAATGGCATAATGGGGCATGCATGGGCCTTAAATCTGAGAAATAAAATGGTGGTCAACCTATTACAGTTGTGACCACTCCCTTTGTCATCCCAACTATCTGGTCATTTGAATTGGAAAGGTGGTAACCCCACCTCCCCTTCCCTTCCTTCATCTACCTGCTCTTACCCAGGGCAGGCTAGATGGCTGACCAAGCACAGGGGCCAAATGGGGGCAACACCCCCCCATAGGGAGTGCATTATAGATGTCACCACTCATATTGCACAAGGTACCAGACCCTGTGTCCTGCTGCACACTTTTTGCCAGGTCAGGCTGCTTGCACCACAAAAGAAGAGTCTAAAGTAAAAATATGACAGTTATATAAGGAATACGTTGCTGGGCTGGGTGGAAAGCATGTCAGAGAGATGATGGGTGCATGTGACAGATGCTGGGGGTATTTAAGGCACACAGGGCAGGCATGTGAAGAACATGCTGCTGGGGCACATATGGCAGAGACACTGAGGGCACTTGGGGTACAAAGGGGTACAAAGTAGAGGGGAAATGTCAGTGAGATACTCATGGCACTTAGGGGCACATAAGGGGGCATGTGGGGAAAAATCTGCTCTGGAGTGGGCACAGCCACAGGCTCTCATTACAAGATCCTAACTACTGCCTCATTTTTATTTAATGTGGGAGGGGGGGTCTGAAGCAAATTTTTGCACCTGGGCCCACCACTCTATAGTTCTGCCACTGTACTAAGAATAAAGGGGGGGAGGAGATTAATAATTTAATGGGGTTAATTAGGATTAATGTTTTTTTATGAGAATGAGGGATGTAATTAGGTGTTTAATGCTGTCTGTAGTATATGGTAGTCACTGATGCTATCTGTATTAAATGGCTTTCACTAATGCTGTATGTATTATGTGGCTTTCACTATTGCTGTCTGTAGTATATGGCAGTCACTAATGCTCTCTGTAGTATATGGTGGTTAATAATGCTGTCTGTACTATATTGTGGTCACTAATGCTGTGTGTAGTATATGGTGGTCACTAATGCCGTCTGTATTATGTGGCAGTCACTACTGCTGTCTGTAGTATATGGTGGTTACTAAAGCTGTCTGTATTATATGACAGTCACTGATGCTGTCTATAGTATATGGCGACCCCTTGTGTTCTCTGGATTGTCCCTGCAAAAATATTCCTTTTCGATATAAATTGGCAGGCCCCTTCCATTACTCAAGAAAACTTCTTATCTACACATTCTTATCCCTGCTTACCTCTCTTACATATACACCACAACACTCTCTTCTATTCACTTACACGTCTTCTGTCACCTGCCTCACACTCCCTCTCTCTACTGACAGAACTTCAGACACATTGGGCCTGATTCAGACTTGTACGCAAACCCCATGGTAACCTGAGGATAACTCAGATGGCCAATGCTTTTGCAGATGGTCCTATGGCTGCATCCTTGGATGAAGCTGTAGATCACAGAAGCATGTAGAAGGCCTGTATTTACACAAGACACCTCCTCATTGCACACTTCTTCTCAGAGGCCCTCCAGCATTCTACATACACATGGCAAATGGGAAGTAGGAGTTTGCTGGGAAGGTGTGGAGGAGGATGTAAGCATCAGGCCTGGAAAGGAATCAGCTGACTGATCCCCTTAAAGGTTGGCAGATGGGCCCTTCTTGGGAGGCATGAGGCCCTAGGCTTGTGCCTAGATCACCTAATGGGTGATCCAGCCCTGCAATTTACAATCAGAGCATTATCTAAAATATATTTAGGAACCTACTTATCTAAGGGCATAGAGCCATAAGTCTTGCTTTGCTTTGTTCAATACATGAGAGGGGATCCTGCCAACGATAACATGGTTACATTCTGTTGGCTTTCGGCAGTGAAAGCTTCCCAATGAAATTATACATTATTTTTTCTGTTGTCTCAGGATGGCGATAACAGAACAAAATAAATGAAATATATGTTTAAAATTGTTTTTTTATTTTGTTAAATATATCAAATATATTTTTTATCATTTTAATTTTTTTCCCCATTAGTGGAACTGATGCCCAAATCTTGGCTTTCATCTACACGTGCACAAGCCAACAAGGTGGGAGAGTCAAGTGTCAGGATTAGCCCATTGTTAGATGTGGATGTAGAATAGTAAGCACACAGGAAAACCAGTTTACCTCAGAGATTAAATGATATCACACAATTTACAAAATGAAAATCATGCAGCTACTCAGTAAGCCTGGCAAGCACATTATCCCAGTGGTTCCCAAACTTTTTAAAATCACGGCGCCCTAGAGTATCAGCATTTTTTCCACTGCACCCCATGGCCAAAAGTTTCTTATTGAGAAATTCATCAAAAATGAAATAAAATAATCTGTGTTAATATGTCACCCTTAGCTTCAGTTATGTTGTGGTTGACAGGGCTGCACTTCTTTTTGTCCACATATTTTTTGATTGGGAGTTATTAGCACTGGTTTTGCCTATCACACTGATTAAATATAATTGTATTTGGTACTGGACCTCCAACCCAAGGCACCCCTGCAAGTGCCCTGAGACATCCTAGGTGCCACGGCACCCAGTTTGGGAACCACTGGTTTATTCTGATGCTACTGTACATTACATAGGCAGTTACCGTACTTCAATTTTGTTTTGATATAGAAGTGTATCTGTAGTTGTGTCTGCAGGAGAAATAAAGGGTGCACAAATATTAAAACATTACTCTGTATTCAAAGTTTCCAAACTCTTCTGCACCATACATAGAACATGATGAAGCCAATTTCTCCTACCTGAATGTAAGTAGTTCCTCCACTGTTGTAGTCTTTTTATGGAACTTAGGGCCTGATTCATGTCTGGACGCAAAGTCGATATTTCATGCAAGTGGAGCTATTGTTTGCCACTGCGCATGCGCCAGAGCTGCAATGCGCTCGTGCGGCAATTGATTAGCGATCATGCACGCATAGAGAAATCCATTGCAAAGTGAGTGATTGGTAGTCAGCATATAGGGGAGGTAACGGGGAGTGGCTAGGCCAATGCACATGTGTCAGGACCGTTTAAACTGCGTTTCATGTGCCTACATAATTTACAGATTGCAATCTTCTTCGCAGCATGAGAGCTCTCAGTGTGTCAGGAGAGACTCAGGAGGTATATTCACTAAAGTGCGGGTTTTTAGAAGTGGAGTTGTTTCCCATAGCAACCAATAAGTTTCTACTTATCATTTATCTACCACCTTCTAGAAGATAATAGCTAGAATCTGATTGGTTGTTATGGGCAACATCTCCACTTCTAAAAACCGTCACTTAAGTAAATATACCCCTCAGTGTTTGAGGCAGGTCAGACTTGACTCAGAATGTGCGTGGCTGCCCGATCTGCGATGTTAAGGAGTTTCATCTCAACAGGACTTAATAAGATCTGGTCAATCGTCTTGGAATGGATGTATTAAAGACACTTTAATGGCTCCTGTTTCCTGATGGAAACCTGAAGTCAGGAGTATAACATATGCAGGAGTATAACATTTGGCATGTTATACTCCTGCAAATCTAGTAAAATAATTATTACAATACAAAAAGTGCACTAGAGGCAACAAGATAATGAAATGTTTAAAATATTTGGTGCACTTGCTTAAATGCCCACTATCAATGGTGTTGGTTATAAGTCTTTCTATCTAATGTTCATACAAGTACTGGGAAGACTACCTAGCTGCATATTATTGTGTAACTGTTAGGCAATATAAAGAAATGACTTGGCATAACAATGATGCCACAATGGTTTCCAGTGGGAAGTTATATTTGTATTTGGTACTCATGGATGTAGCATGAGGTTAGATATACACTGCAGTTGTAATAGGCATCAAAAATCATAAATGCATTGTATATACTGAGTGCTTTTTTTCCGAAATAGTGATGTGTCATGACAAACCATGAGCAGACAAAAGTCGGAACTAGCATCTTTCATGATCAATCATTTTCTATATGCAATGCATTTAACATAGGAATAAATGATCCCTATTACAGCTCCTGTCAGCACACCTTTCATTGCACTGAACAATGAGTCACGCAGCCCCATGTACCTCAGTCTAGATATCCTGTGCATATATACCATGAGATAGCAACAATAAATAGCATTTCAAAAAGTGACTACTGGAAATATTTACTTTAAAAACGTATTGCCTTCCCAAATTAAATTCATATTACAATCACCAAACTGTTAGAATGGGATAAAGTCAGTATCATGGCGTCCGCGATGCCGGCGCTGATATTGCCGACGCCGGAATCCCAACCATCGCGATACCAAAGGTACTGTAAGTAGCGGAGTGAGGGGAGGGTTAGGGTTACGTTTAGGGGTTAGGGTTAGGCACTAGGGGGAGGGTTAGGCACTAAGGGGGGAGGGTTAGGTTGAGGGTGCGGGGAGGGGGAGGTTAGGTTCAGGCACTAGGGTTAGGGTTAGGCACCAAAGAGGGAGGATTAAGGTTAGAATAGGGAGAGGGGGAGGGTTAGCATAATGAACAATAAGTGTCGGTATGCTAGCCCCGTTGGGATGCCAGTGTCGGGATTCTGACAGCCGGGATCCTGACTGCCGGCATCCCATACCCAACCCTGTTAGAATACCTTCATTATTTCTACATATTATTGTGAGAACATTTTTTATGTATGTACTATTTAGTAAAAGCTGTAGCTGATGTACTTGTGATAAACTGTACAACTTGTAAACATGTTTATGCATATCAAATACACTACTTGTAAACATTGCTTTCAATTTGGCAGCAAATTTACATACATTCTGTGGATGAAAGCAATGTTTATATATTGGGGTGCACCATAGGTTATCAATGTGCCCCATAATGCTGGGGTCATGTTTTGATGTTTGGGTTTTACCCCATGTACTTCTGTTTCATCCGACAGCTAAATAATATACTGGTATGTCAATTTGCTGTTGACAATAATGGAACATGTTTGCGTGTGCATGTGAGTGTGTGTACATGTTTTAGAGAATTTACTGTACACCATAAGCTCCAATGCTGCAAGAACAGATGTGAATGAGTTAAAGGTTTGCGTACAACTCCAATGGCTGAGGGACTGTGCATGCGTATGACTCGTTCTGCGTATGTGCCGTACAGGTCCTGCATCATCACACACAGTGCCCCCTAAGCTGCAATCTGATTGGCAGGCTGTGGACATTTGGGGATAGGGAGGGGTGCTGCCAGCCGGCCCCCGTTTGCTCAGAGTGACTAGGCCATGGTTTGCATCTTCCAACGCAGATTTCTTGGACCGGGCAGAAGAGATCCGGTCGCCATTCTGAGTAAGCTTAGGCTTAGCTTTCTCAGATGGCTGATGATTGCCTGAGACCGAGCAGCGGACATCTATTTACACAAGACGCCGTCTGCGGTATTAGCATATGTTAACATTGCTGCGCAGCTCTCAGTCAAGCCCTATATAAGTAAGCAATAATAAATACACTTTTGTTACAGAACATCACAAGTCAATACAGGAAATTCATCACATCATCCCAGATTACACGATCCATAGAAGTATTCAACGTTAATCAGTAAGTTGCAGTAAGTAATATATTATCTAAAAAATATGGTTATAACCTTTTCAGTAGGGTTTATAATAAATGCATAAAAAGGAATATTATAGGTTTAGCTTACTGTACAAGTTTTTTTTCTCATATAATGATATATAATTATATATTGATCACAGGTGATACTACTTTTGACAACTCAGTTGTAGGAGTCTATGTGACTGTAAAAATAATGTTAAAACATGAAAATCAATAACCTACTGCAGGTTTCATTTCACACCCACATACAGAAACCATCCCACCGGTGTGTGCTTTCGTGTGCGTGCATATATGTATGTGTACTACCAAGAACATAATTGAACTTGAACAACACCTCAGAGAGATGCTTGCCCAAACTTGCATGCAATGTTCACCGTCAGAGTGAAGCAAAACTGAAAAGTGTAGATTAACTTTAAGTTTTGTTGATATGGAAAGGGAGTCCCCACCTACTCAGCCAAGACTTGTGTGGGTGGTGTGTGTGGGAAAATACTACCCTTTTCCACTGCGCACGCACAATTAATTCCATCAGCCAAGTTATTTTATTTTATAAATAGATTTAATGAGAGGTCTTGTACAGTTCAAACCTGTCAATGCACAAAATATACTTTCAAGAAACAGTGTACAAATATAGCACTGTATGCATATTAAAATCCTACTACTGTACATGCTTAATATGTTTACTATGTTGTATTATAAACTACATTATCATGCAAAGTAGTATACCGTTTTCTATAAAAGATATATCATAAGATTATATATTTCAACTAGTGTTACATTTTGAAGAACATTGCAGCACTTATAAAATGTATGTGTAGCAAACACCTCAATAGGATCATAATGGGTAGAGTGCGGGATGCCGGCATTCGGGATCCCAGTGGCCAGAGTGGCCAGAATGCCTATGCAGGCATCCCGACCAGGTTACAATGCAGATGGCTACAGGTAAGTACACCTAACCCCAACCCTAACCCTAACTCTCCTACCCTGGTGCCTACACCTAATCTCCCCACCATGTGCCTAAACCTAACCCCCCACCCCCTCCCACTAGGGCTGGCAACAGAAAACTTGGGGCCGGTACACTGGTTTCTCTGGGGCCCCTTCCAGCTGTCTCAACCACCGCCACCACTACCACCCTCGATCCTCCGCACACAGGGTCTGCTTCAGAGATGGATGGATTTGCAGAGCCGCACACAAACGGCTGTGCAAATCCATCCATCTCAGATGCAAATACATCTCCTTGCTACATTTGTGATCTCAGCACTGCGATTGAGTCCCAGGCTGAGAGCATTGTGATTGAGTCCCAGGCTGGGATCTCCATCGTAACTGTGGCCGCGGCGGCGGGGAGGCAGACCAGACAGGGACACAACCGATGGGTGCAGCATCTTTCGTACAGGGCCAGTGCAAGGTTGCTGGGCCCCCCAAGCAACATTTCATCCACTGCTCTTGCTCCCTCACATTCATAATGTGCCACACATTTGTGACCCCAATTTATAATATGCCAATCAGCAGTGTCCCAAATTCATAATATACCATATAGAAATGTCCCAGCTAATATGCCACCCAGCAGAGCCCCAAAATCATACTGTGACTTATAACACTGCCCCCAATTCATAATATTCCACATATCCATGCCACAAATTCATTTTATGCCACACAGCTGTATTCCCATATTATAAATATGCTACACATCAATGCGTCCAATACATATTATGCTACACATTTGTACCTCCAAAATATAATATGCCACACATTTGTGCCCCACTACATAGAATGCCACACATTTGTGCTCACAATGCATATGCCAAACAGCTGTGTACCAATATTATTGTATGCCACATAGCCATGAATTATGCCACACAATACTTCAATACATATGCCACTCATGTGCCCCAAATACTTTGTTTGCCATACAGCTGTGTTCTCAATTCATCCACACATCCACGCCCCAATACATATTTATGCCAAACATCTGTGCCCAAATAAATGTCGTCACCCATTAACCCCCCACACACTGCCAGCACTCATTAACCCCCTCACACACTAACCCTTTTAGCACTCATTAACACACACACCATGCTATAACTCATTAACCCACATACACTCACCCTGCTAGCACTCTTTAACACATACATTGCAAGTGCTCATTAACCCCCAAAAAACACTTTTCCTGCCACCACGCATTAAACCCCATACATACACGCACACTCACCCTGTCAGCACTGATCAAATCCACACACCCACTCACCCTAAGAGACAGGCTTGCACCCAGAGGAAAGGAGATGAATTGGGGAGAGGGAAGGGGCCACCACCACTGTTGCTGACTCGACCACATTAACAAGTGAGAGTGCAGTGCCGGGAGTTGGTGGAGTTCCTGTGTCAGCCTTGGTCATCAATAGTCACAGTCGGGACTAAGAGACCTTCCTTCAAGTTTTTTTGTGGACTCAATGGTACCCCTAGGCAGTCGCCTAAAGGTGCTTAATGGTAGCACCGGTCCTGCATGCGTAATGACATCACAACGTCATTCATACAATGAGCATGGACCAGAGAGGGGGGGGTACCCTTCCTGGCTGCCACTTATTCATTAGATTATTTTTGCCCACTTGCGCCACACTGGCGGCTTGTCAGTTTATTAATAACAATTAGGTGCCATGGCCCCAATTTCTGACCCTCTGAACCTCGGGGCCCCCTGAACCTCAGGGCCTGGTATGGAGGCACCCTCCAGGCCTGCCCCCCGCAGCCTACTCTCCCCCTAGTGCCCCTTACTCTATCTCTAACCCTCCCCCTAAACCTAGTACTTACCTTGGGGATGCTGGCGCTGGTATTCTGATAAGTGTCGGGATTCCGACGTCGGGATTCTGACCGCCGTAATCCCAGCGTCCCAATCATAACATTTTTAAAAAAATAACAGATGAATGAAACATTAAAGAGCTCACATACAATATCCTGACAGGGAGACTGCTGGATAAATAACATAAAAAGTACCTAGAAATGCAATTTGGATTATTATAGTATAAAATTAATAGATCCTTTGAAAATGTTGCAGTCGTCTCAAGGAGATATCAGCCTACAGATGTGCAGATGGTTCAGCAGCATTTTCCTAATTATTGAAACAGAACTATGGGCCTGGTTCATTACAAATTGCAACTGCAACAGAGTACACAGTCGGACGATTGTTGCGTACTGTGCATGCGTATGGTTTGCAGTGCGAGTGTGCGACAGCTACACTGTGATCACATTGCAATCACGCAGAGCACGGTAAGCCATCGCTGAGTGATTGACAGGTAGTCAGCGTTTTGGAGTGGTGGTTGGAGAAATGCAGGCGTACCTGTCCGTTTGAACGCTGTTACATGGGCGTGCATAAATTAGCCACTGCGACGGCATAAACAGCTTTTGTGCGTGCACGAGGTTAGCAATTTCTGAGTAAGGTCTGACCTGTTGTAATTGTGCGTAAGGGGTCGATATTACTCGATGTTCCCGATGTCTACGCTGGACTGCAAGGTATTACGAATGTGAGATAGTTGTGGTGGACGGCAGTGGGTGTCTCTATGCTGGATGTGCGACGGCATTGCAATAGCATTCATTAGCATGTTTTCGCAGTGGGTCTGCATGCGTAATCGCAATAGCAATCCGTAGTGAATCAGGCCCCATGTCCATAATGAGCTCATGGGTATAGTTTGGGTAAAGTTTGTAAATGGGTATAGAATAATTACATGAAATTCTGTAATAATATTTTACGTGTAAGTTTAAATTGTGCATCATCATTTTTAGTTAAATTAGTTATTTATATTACTTGTTAAGATAAATTCTTAGTTCGTGAATGCGAAAACGTAATTCATTTAAATAGTATTTGATTTTTATAGGCTTTAAGAAACCCTTAAAAAATTAAACCACAACATTTTCTCACATTAAAGATACATAGGTATTATTAAATTAGTTGCTCATACATACAGTCAGGTTCATAAATATTGGGACATTGACAGAATTTTCATATTTTGGCCTCTATTCACCACCACAATGGCTTTGAAATGAAACAAACAAGATGTGCTTTAACTGCAGACTTTCAGATTTAATTTGAGGGTAATTACATCCAAATCAGGTGAACGGTGTAGGAATTACAACGGTTTCTATATGTGCCTCCCACTGTTACCATCGACACATGTCCATCCATGTCATAAAAACATTGGCTACTAAACTAATGTTTTTGGCCTTAAAACATTGATGGTTTTTAATCAAAACATTAGTTTCTTTGCAATCAGCATCATGTGATCTCCCCTTTTCCTTAATGGGAAATACCATAATTCCTGATGAATGAAATGCACTTTTTTGACAAGGTTATATGAATTAGTGGCAATTAGTTTTTAATTAGTGATCATTAGTGTATTATTAGTGAGGGATAGACTTACTGTATGTGATGTGTTTAGAGTGACGTGGGGAAGTCTGCAGGGGGTTTTGGAGTACATTTGGTATCATAGAGCAGATGTGTACTTTTGTGGCAAGTCTGTGTCTAATGGTATGGAGGGTGCAAAGATAATTTTAGAACTTTTTTTATTTTTATTTGGAGGGTGTAGACAGATGAGATGAAGAACAAAGGGGTTTTAACTTATTACAGAAATTAAGGGTAGTGTGCTGCCATTTGAAGGTCATAGGCAAGTGTATCAGGCTGCCCATCACCATCATACAGTCTGATCTGGTCCTCTGGCACTAAAATGACAGATTTGGTCACACACATTATATCTTATTTAGCCACATTGGTGATTACCGTAACCACCCAAACCAAACAGCCACATGTGCTATAACCACACAACATTTCCTAGTTCTGGTCAGATGATGATGATGTCTTATACAGTATGTGTCAATGACAAACCATATTTTTGCTGTTCATTGATCCTTATCCAAATGGTTATGATCGGATAAGATGGATAATTAACTTTTTCCTGAGATTGACCAAACTGAGCAGCAACAACCTGTGCATGTATGAAGTTACAGTACATCTAGCATCATAGGTTAGGCTGAAAAAGACAACAATTCACCATAGAAGGGTTAAGTTTAATTTACTGTTTATCTAAAAGAAGTCAAAAAGTAACTGAAGCTTTATCATATATTCTCAAATGAAACTCTGGATTAAGACAACAAAATGCACTTCAATAGCCTTTGTGGTAAGAATAACAGGATTTCTGTCTCCTGAGGTAGACTGGGCACACAACAGCAGATGGACAGAAATAAAGATAGCACCAAGCAGTAAAGTTAACTAGCTGAAAGCTAGCTTTATTATAGATGATTATGGGACTTTGTGTATATTTCCCTCACAGGATAAGCAACAAACAAAATACAAAATCATTGCCTGCCTGGATCTCACTAAACAAACTGTTCCTTAACTTACGAGCTTTCTGACCAGCTCACACTGACAGATTTGTTAACCAATACATCTTCTATGCACAGTTGTTTTGTCAGAATTACTCTCTTAGGTCAGCATAACATCTATTCCTCAGGCTAACAGCTTGTTTGCTGCAGGCAATTCAATGGCGTGGAATGTCCTGCAATGGGCTTCTGACTGTTCCATGCATCACAGAGCCATTTGCTCCAGGATGCCCTTTCCAGCTTTTGTAATAGCTACAAGTAACACATCCAGCATTTCAGTACCACCACAAATCAGATGTTCTGGAGCTCTAATAACAATGGTCCTGATTTAGAGGTGTACACAGTGCCGATGTTTGCACAGTTGAGCGCTGTTTTGCTACTTCGCACACGCATAAAGTTTACAAAAACTTTACTGCGAACCAATGTGTGTGATGTCATATGTCATCGCTATGACTTGAGACACCGTCTGTAATCCATGGATGTTTCAGAGGGGAGACTATGAGGTGACCTAAAGTAATCGCAAAAAGAACGGGCATGGGCTTGTTATGGGAGTGTCATGAGCATGTTTCGGCAGTTGAGCGATGTTTTGCTACTTCGCACATGCAAAAAGACTACAAAACCTTTACTGCGAACCAATGTTTGTGATGCAGGGCAATAACTAGGTTGATGCGACATGTGCCATGGCAGGGGGCGCTACTTGGGCCTGTCAATTTTTCTGTTTATAATCATTCTCATTTGTAGCTTCCTTCTTTTATCCCCAGCATTTCCTGGTCACCCCTATTTCCTTCCTGGCCAACTCCCCCTCCATTTGGCCACCTCCCCAAGCACCTTCAGTCACATCCTCTTTTATTCAATGCACACATTTGAAAATACTGTCATAACCTGGACTCAAACATATAACCTCTTACATGGCAGGTAGACACCTTACACATGGAGCTATCTGCCTTACAATTCTAGATGAGAGCCCTGAATATAGCCACTGATTCCAGATCCAGGTGTTACCAGCACATCTTTGCCAGTGAATTCAGTTGTTTGTGCAGGGTACATACACAGATCTCCCTGCCGCTATTTGCTGCATATACACTACAAGCAGCACTCTTTCTATACCTTCAGTCGGCAATCTACACTGCCGGCTCCAGGAATGCGCACAGCTGTTCTGATAAACAAATCCTGCTGATGGTGCAGCTTCATCAGGTCTCTCCTACACCTAGAGCTGGTGAGTTATTCTGCATAATTATTGTGTATCATCACTGTAGCTATTTGATTCACAGCGCATTTGGCAGTGACATCTACATAACAGTGGTATAATGGGATTGCACCCTTTTTTAACACATGCATCTTATGTCCCTATTTGAAAAATGGGGGTGGGCACCAATGCACTTTCTGACCAAGGGCACCAAAAAGTCTATTTACGGCTCATACGACATCACTATGACTTGAGATACCGTCTGTGATTTATGGACGTTTCAGAGGGGAGACTATGAGGTGACCTAAAGTAATCGCAAAAGGAACTGGCATGGGTGTGTTATGGGGGTGTGATAAGCATGTTTCGGCATTTGGCTGCGTTCTCTTTTACAGCCACATTGGCCAGTTTTGAGAAAATTACATTGGGAGCAGTGCGTTAGGCAGAGGCTGCTGTCGATGTTGTGACCGATGATGTGTTGATGGTGGTGTGATCGGGACCACCAGAGCAGTTGAGCATTGCTCATATATGCAAAGTGGACATCGCAGGGTTTGCTCAGGCCATTGCAGGGAAGTGCACAAGTGGAATGCTCAAGTTGACATTTACATATTAAATATACACTTTTTTCCTATCATTCCTCTCACAGCTTGAAAATTGTATTATGCTAAAAGCATAAACCTCTGTAATACTATCTGCTGACTTTGCTGTGTCACCTTTTCTGGTAAAACATTTCACATTTTTACTGCTCTAATTGTAAAGAACCATTTATGTACCATAAAAAAGAAAGAAACATTTTTTCTGGCAATACCCACCATTATCTCACATGCTTTGTGAAGGCCTATCCATGAATATATATTTATATATTATATTGACAATATATGTAATTATATAACATCATTATTTCACCTGTTAGATTGCTCTTTCCTACTAAAAATCAATGTCATTTAGACAGACTGCTTGAGTGGCAAGCATAGAGTTTTTGCAGGGTAGAGTCCAAATGTGCATTTCTCCAGAAATGTTCATAATCTCTGTATACAGGGGATGTAGTTGGCATCTTGACGCACACAATGCCAGCGGTCAGAATCCCGGTATTGAAATCCCAACAGCAGTCAGAAGCTGCGATCCTGATGGTGAGTATTAAGGTTAGAAGAGGCTTAGGTTTAGGGTAAGGGAGAGGGCTAGGGTTAGGCACTAGGGGGAGTGTTAGAGTTAGGCTGTGGGAGGGGAGGGTTAGGGTTAGGCTGCGGGTGGGGCGGTTAATGTTAGAGGCTCCTGAAGGGGAATGTTAAAGTTAGGCTACAGGTGGGGTGGGTTAGGGGTAGGGTTAGGGGAAGGTTAGAATACTTGTCTGCATGTGTCAGAATTTCCACCTTCGGGATTCCGCTGCTGGCACTTTCAGCGCCGGGATTGTGTACCCAACCCGTATATAGATATCCTATAAATGCTGCTAACAGTAATAACATCTGGGGATTTCTGTAAATCATCAAGGAGGGACCTTGAAGATACAACTTTGACAAACAGCTCTCTCCATTAACCTTCTGTTCCACTGGAGGGTTCTGTCCTCCCTTCGCTACCTTAGCACACCTGCACAACTTTTTAGCAGGTGTGCCACTCATGGGGAGTTGGTCTTATGTCATGTGCATCAGCAATGCATGCATATACATCAATATAGGTATGCGGTTCTACAAAGCCTTTTTTGCTTTGCTTTTTTTTTGGAGGTCCCATTTACAGATGTGTCCTTATACATCAATTGTTTTTGCTCCATATTGCGTGACTTAGATGTTCCACCACAGGTAGCGACTCTTGGACATATTATTTTTATCTTAATTTAGCATCTGGTTGCACCGAAGCTGCATCCAAAGCCACCTATAGTGTACTAGGTGCTTAAGATTTGTATTTTTGTTGGTATGAAGTCGCATGTTGAGCACAATGCTGTGTGGCGGGATGCATGTTGTGGCTTACTTATATAGGACTTTGCCTATTTTTCAGGTTAGCATCCTTGACACACACAGCTGCTGCATGCAAGGGCAATAGTAGTGTACAAAGAACTCATGCATTGTACTATTGTTGCAATCATGGGGCAAATAAGATGCACATTTGATACAAAACTGTGTGGTGGGACACATTGCACAGCTTAGTCACATTTTCTGTGGTGCACCAAATGGGGCTATTTGGCATGATTTGGGAGCATGATGATGCCATATGCATTTTGACAGGTCCACTCCACTCTGTGCGATGATGCAATTCACATAATCATGAGTGTTTTTATTTTTGTGGTTAAGAACAGTACAATTTTCCAAATTTTATGCTAAGGAAACGGGCTTAAGCCCATATCACAATGAGCCCCAAAATAATGGAAGGTATTAATATCTCCTCAATTAATATCTATATAATAAGTAAAAAAGTGTGTGTGTGTGTGTGTCTGTCTGTCTGTTTGTCCTTTATGCACGGCCAGGGTTTGTACCTAGCTCCACCAAATTTGGCATGGTGGTGTAGTTTTACCAGGATTATGTTTTTGGCTATGTTTGAAGTATGGCCAGTGCCATGAAGGTCTATGTGGTGCCCACCAAGTAGGCCATGGAGTCTCTGATTTGAAATTTTTGTTTAAGCAAGTTCACTCAGGATGTCTTCCAATGCCTAAAACTGCATCTGAAGGCACAGGCTGATATGTACCAGTGGGGGCCAGTCAGAGCTCCAACTGAAGAGCAGTGAGTCAGAGGATCAACTGTCACACTGCACCTGCACTGACAGTTACTAATTTCCTCCAAGCACATTTTCATATGCCATAGTCTCCAATGCTGGACTGCAATGTAAAAAAAAGAAGGCTACTGATGTACTTCAAGGTCATAAAGGAGTCTGGACTGAGTAGCATTTTAAATTTTTTTTTGAAAAGGTACAATTCACAATTTAATGAAGAAGATAGTTGCAAAGTAGTAACATTTACACTTTTGCTCATAGTAGCAGTTGTGATTTTTCTACCTCCGGCACACTCTAGTATGACAGGGTTTTTTTCCAACCAAAGAGAGTAGGCATGCAACTTGGGCATTATGGGCTTGATTCAGAGGTGGACACAGTGACAACGGGCCTGATTCATTACGGATTGCAACTGCGATTACGCATGCAAGTGTATGTAACTAGCCACTGTGATCAGGACTGCGATCGGAGGGACTACACAGACTCATTGCAGAGTGATTGACAGGAAGTGCCATTTGGGGGAGGTGACGGAGGGGTGGGCGGTGAAATGCAGATGTGCCAATGCGTTCGAATGCCGTTACAGGGGCGTGCATAAATTATCCACTGCGATGCCATATGCAGCTTGGGCTTTCACTGCGTGTGCTGAGGTTAACCATTTCTGAGTAAGGTCAGTCCTTGTGCAAGTGTGCGTGAGGCTGTGATGGTACTCTATGTTTCCAATGGTTTCGCAGTCTTGCTAAACATTATGGATTTGTGTAAAGTAAGGTAGGTGTCCCTATGCAGTGCTGCGACGTCATAGCGATCACAATGGATTAGCATATGATTACAGCCAGACTGTGTAATGTGTAACCCTTCATGCCTGTATGTATGTATGTGTGACCCTGCCTGTATGTGTGTGTATGTGTGTGTGTGTCTATGTATGTTTGTGTGACCCTGCCTGAATGTATGTGTGACCCTGCCATGTATATCCCGATAACCCCGCACTCCAAATCCTGACACTAATGAGCTCCGGTGCCCTCAGTCAAATATTGATATGTTGGACATGGAAAATACTGCGGCACTCAGAGTCCTGAAAGAGTTGATTTCTTAAATTCAAATCATGGTAATACATACCTCCCAACATTTTCCCTGGCCACATGCTACACCTCTGTGTGGGAGTGTCGAGGTTAGTGACTGCAACTAAAGACACAGGTGCAATCTTTTATGGTGCGAGAATGGTGTGTCTTAATATGCACAGCAAAAGATTAGCGCTGCAGCCATTGGGCGTCTCAGTAGGAAGACCATCAGCCACGACATTAACATAATGATGCGAATGCGGCAAAAGACTCAGCTATGGCAGCAACTGCTTCCACCACTGAATCAGGCCCTATGTATTTTGTAACATTCTTTCAGTGCACTTTGTAAATGAGGTCCTGTGTCAGCATTTTTTTTAAACGTGGTCCTTTTTGGAACTTAGTGACCAAATTTGCACCATGTATTCCAAGTTTGTTAATACTTAATATGCCTTTGTCTTGTGACTTAGAGAAAAGCAGGTAAAAATAAAATAACAATCAAATCTTGCATCTAAGCCTGATTCAACGCATATGGACCATATCAGCCCTAGACTGCAGCTTGATATATTTTTTTTTTTCATTCCAACCAATCAACTAGTTGGATGGTTGGACAGAAAATCTTTACGTGTATACCCAGCTTAAAGCCTTCAGCCTAATTGTAGCTATCTACAACACACCCACTTACCTCCCAACATTCTCAGGATAGAACTTGGGACTCAACGCATGCCAGAAAAAGAAGCGTGACCTCGCGGGACAGGAGCATGATCTTGTTGCATTCTGGGGAGCAAGTCTCCTCCGCATGCTGGTACTTGGAGAACCACAAGTACCAGCATGCTGGGGAGGCTTGCTGGGACCTCTAGTTCTCTTGTGAAAGACAATATTATTTATTCTGTTTTTTTTCACACTATCAGCCCAGGCCTAGGGTGCCCTGGAGAGGGTGAACCCTTTGTTGGGGGTGGTTCCCACCTCCCAAGGGATCCCCGACCTGGGCTGACTAGTGTGGGGTGATAATGCTTTGGCCAGCTGTGGCATTACACCCCCGCTAGAAAGAGTCCGCTGCTGGTGGTGGATAATATGGGGAACCCTACTCATTTAGTCTACTGTATTTCCACAACTAGGACTGGCTCACTGAGCCTGATGCTGGTTGATGAAAAAACGAGGGACCCCTATGTCTTTTTTCCCCTGTATTTTAACAACCAGGACTGGCTCAGAAAAACCTGGTGCTGTTTGTACCTTTAGGGGGGAACCCCACATCCTTTCTTTTTATTATTTTAACACTTTTATAGGATTTATAACTTTTTGACACAGAAACATGCATGGATTTCACTGACTGATCTGTGCATGCCTCTGTGTAACTCGCACATTGTAATGAAATTCGCATTACAAGGTGCAAGGCTACCCACAGTATTAACTCACATTCACTCGCGTGCGAATCAAAATGGAACCCATTATTAACTCACCAGTATTAACTCACATTCACTCGCGTGCGAATCAAAATGGAACCCATTATTTGAGAGTTGAGGGACAAACTCACACATTCTAGAACATGTGGCCCATTGAGTTGAAGACAGATCTTTTATATTTTTGCATCTATTTTAACAGCAAAATTTACCAGATTATTCTTAATTTTTTTATATGTTAGGACCATCCACAGATGTCAGTAATTACAGTATGCCTCTGTATCCAGACCAACCTCTTAAAGCGAGATGAATGGAAACACTTTTATTCAGCTTTACAAACTTGTCAGATTTAATTCCTCTTCTGCTGAAAACTCACTGTGAGATATGGCTTTTAGCTACTCCCATGCAGCAGAGGCTCTTTCTACATAATTAGCGTAAGTTAGAAATTAGATGTATGTCTAGCAGTGGACAACACCGTTAACATAAACACAGTTCTTTGGTATATTCATACTTCAAAAATATTTAAACTTTTATTTTGTATTAGCATATTATAAGGGGCTACAACAGTTATGTGAGTTATTGTGCTTTTTTAAAATGTTAGTTTATTTATACCATTTGAAAACTTGCAAAAACATCATGTTAGAAAGTATTAGCACATGCATCAGCACAACAACCATCTTTGGAGAGATCCATGATGGCTCTCCCTACAACCAGCAGTGTCTAGTTTCCCAAAGATCATGGCACCAGACACAGTGATGGAGCATAGATCAGCATAGATTTTGTGTAGGGAATTGGTATGTAATGCCGGCAGCTGAACAGACGGCGGATGAAATACCAACGCTGAAAGACCGAATGATGGAGATCCCGACTGGGGCAGGTAAGTACCCTAACCCTCTCCCTCCGCTAACCCTAACCCTCCCTTAGTGGTGTCTATCCCTAAAACTCCCGGGGTGGTGCCTAACCCTAAGTACCCCTGGTTGTGCTTAACCCTAACCACCCTTCCCCCACCCTAAACCTAACCTTCCCGGGAGGTAGGTGCCTAACCCTAACCTCCCCCCATTGGTGCCTAACCCTAACCCCCCTTTCGCTAGCCTAACCCTCTCTGGGGGTGCCTAGCCCTAATCTCCCCCCGGGGCTTCTTAAACCTAGCCCTACCCCTCCACGGCTACGAGCTAATAAACCCAGCTTCCCTTCGTTCGAGACGCCAGCCGTTGGTAACCTGACTACATCTCTTGTGTAGTTTGAGCACATAAGCCACCCAGTGTGAGACCTATATATAATATACACTGCGAATGCCTGACTTCAGGTAAATCAACAGATCAATTTAAGTAGCATTTATTTCATAGGCTTGGCAATGTTTTAACATTCACTATTTTATGGATATTTAAAATATTTATGTAAAGCATACTGTAATGACATGTGAGGTATTCATTATAAGTACGATACAGATGGCAGAGAGGGCACTGCCATTGCTCCATGACTTTAGAGCAGTGGTGTCAAACTCGGGCCCTCCAGCTGCTTTGGAACTACACATCCCAGCATGCAGTGCCACAGTTTTGCTATTAGGGCATGCTAAAACTGTGGCAGTGCATGCTGGGATATGTAGTCCCAGAAAAGCTGAAGGGCCCGAGTTTGACACCACTGCTTTAGAGCAATAAACTTGACATGATAAAATTGTTGCATTACTCCAAGTGTGCACAACATTTTGTAATGTGGGGGACACATTGAAAAAAATAGTACTCATTTGAAGGGGCTTTAATAAAGCTTCACTTAAATATATGTAGGATTGTCTATAACACAGGTTCTCAAACTCAGTCATCTGGACCCCAAACAGTACATGTTTTCCAGGTCTCCTCACAGAATCACAAGTGAAATAATTAGCTCCACCTGTGGATCTTTTAAAATGTGTCAGTGAGTAATGAATACACCTGTGCACCTGCCAGGAAACCTGGAAAACATGACCTGTTTGGGTCCTGAGGACCGAGATTGAGAACTTCTGGTCTATAATAATAGAGGTATCTCTTTGGAGTAATGCCATACCTGACAACATTAAAAATCCCCATGATTATAGCAATGTGTGTGCAAAATGCCAGGGTTTCACAAGATAAGGCATGGCCTTCCTGTGTTGTGGGAGTGGGCAGATCAAATAGGGAGCAACCTATGCTCCACCAATTCACACATTTGGCCTCCCTCACTTTTGCAACAACACATTCCGGCTCTCACATCTAATAAAATATTTCCCAACACAACCCCCCCATCAACTTTGTAATAACGTATTCCCCCACCACCTCTGTAATAACACATTCCCCCACATCCTCTATAGCAGTGGTTCTCAAATTCGCCATCAGGACCCCAAACAGTCCACATTTTTCAGGTCACTTAGCAGGGGCACAGGTGTATTACTAACTGTCACATTTTAAAGATTCACAGGTGACTTGGAAAACATGAACTGTTTGGGTTCCTGATGACCGAGTGCTTATTAGTAACACACTAGAACCACTGCTTATTAGTAACACACTAGAACTTTCTGTGTTCTATTATGTGTTGCATGCACACCTACAAGTGTGGGGGCGATTCAGAGGTGAGCGCAAAGCAGTAACAGCTGTGAATCATGGTAATGCTGCAGCTAATGGGCTGCCTATTGATAAGCCCACCGGCTGCAACTCTAATCTACCACGGTGTGCAAAAAGGTCCATCAATGAGCGACATTGGCTGCACCATCGGACCTCTGAGCAGCTCTATGGTTCCTCAGAATGTCGATGGAAATTTGGCCACCAGGTCCAGAGGAGCTGCATCTTCCCACACAGTCCCTGACTCTAGCATGCCCCCGACATACCTGCCGCCTCGAGCCACAGCCCCTGTCACCACCAGGAATGCCTATGGAAACTGCATGGATCTCCATGCAGTTCTGATCTGTGTCCACCTTCCTTCATCAACACGTATGTGTCCAGGTCTGTATCAGGCCCTGTGTCATCTATTTCATAACATGATGAGAAAAAGTGAGTAGCCTAAGATCGTCAAGGTTTGACATCTGGATCTGTAACTGCAAAATGAACTAAAACTTTGAAAGGTTCATATTGATGCATGATTTACATTTGTACTTACCTATTGCTTATCATATTTCTGTCTATTTTGTGAAAACATACTTGAAGTGTTATGTATCATCATAAAGCTCACATTTTTCATTTTTAAGTAACACATGGTGTTTTCAGCAGCAGTCCAGCATGTTACATGTTACACCTGGGTTGTATAAGAAATTTTGCAATAACTCGTTTAACATTCTGTTATAAACATTGAGTTTGTGTAGGCAATCCTTCATATTGATAAAAGGGGGAATGAAAATGTAATAGTACTTGATATTATTTAGTCCTTTATCATCTCGCTAATGCAGCACGCAGTGCACAGCTGATCACTGGGGCCCGGCTCTGCTCAGAGCAGAGCAGGAGTCGGGGAACCGGGGGAAACCCTGGATAACGCCATCTCCAGGTTACTTTTAGTAACTCTGGCCAGATCACATTTCCCATTAAAATTATGGGAAAATCAATCTGCTTGCTAGAAATATGTGATAATTAGGGTTTGGAGTAGAATTTTACAAATTCTGCTCCAATTGTCCTTTATTAAATTTATGTGAAACACCCTTTTTCACTTTATTTTAGTAAAAGTTAATAAATAGATCCCTTAGGGTCCTATTCATCATGATAAAAATTTAATGTGTGATATTTTAGTTTTGAACTCGCCACGAGTGCATTGTTGAATTTAGTCCAATTCATAATTTCTGCATTACTAAAGTATCACTTCTGAAAAGATGCTATTTTCGGAAATGTAACAAATAAAAGAACGATGGAAAAGCACTGAAATCACATATACCTTAACCACTCATATGAGTTAATAATAGTTGTTTTTAACCTGCGGTCTAAAAAATATTAAATGATAACAATATCATACGAATACAGTCACAAATTATAAACAGTATATACTGGATCTTCTGTAAACACATGGAAAGCTAAAATAGGCACTTGGGAGTGCTGTGTATCCCAAATGGCAACAATGTATAACATGAGAGCTGTATAATAGATAAAAAAGTGTCCAGTGAACTGAAAAGTCAAGCGATATAAGTCAGTGCTTGTAAAAATACAAGTAATTTAACTGGAGTCCACCAATGTCAATAGCTGTAATGACGTGGATGTATAGTGTTACTCATGCACTGGAACTGATGATAATCCAACAGATATGGGCAAAATATGTAACAAGTGGAGTCACCAACCATTAGATGGCAGATCTGTTTGTTGTAATGAAATACATACTCCTGCAGCGCAGTGGGACCGCTGCTCCTGCCAGCTGTATACTGGCTGTGTGTGTCGGCTCTACGATCCAACGCTCTCCCGACTTTGCTGTGAACAGCCGCGTTAATAGAGTCGTGATTCGGCCTTCAAGTAGCGTGGTACACACTATACTGGTGGTAGGGAATACTGTACCAAACTCAGGCAGCGTGGTTCGTCCTTATAGTTGTTCGGGTTTATAGTAGCATGCAGTTCCACTGGACCTTTAGGCTAGGATGATAGATTACTGCCCGGCAAATGACCACGTCCTTAGTTGAGAATCTCCAGTTAACAGATAGTGAGTCCAAAAATGCAGGCATGCACAGCATGCGTGAAAAGGCACTGAAGTTTTTGTGTAGCTTATCCTTAACACGTTTCATCACGACCAAAAGGAAAATGTGATACTTCCCCTTCAACTGCACTGTCCTAACTGCATATGGTAGTGTAGCTGTCAGTGTACCCCCTCCCCCCACTGGCTCCTGTGTAGTATCCTCCCCCTGCCGGCTCCTCTTTACAATGCACCTCCGCTGCCTGCTCTTGGTGCCCCTCCCCCCAAAGCTGGCTCCTCTCTATGGTGTCCCCCTTCCTGCTGCCAGCTATCGGTGCCCCTTCCCCCCTGCTTCCGGATCCTTTGTCTCCCTTCCCCACCCCCGCTGCCTGGCTCCTCTTTACAGTGCAATGCTGATGGCTTTTGGTGCCCCTTCCCCTGATGCTGGCTTCTCTCTCTGTGGTAGGTCCCCCCCCGCTGCCGGTACCACTGTTGGGTGTCTTAGATCACCCCTACCCACTGCCTCCAGGAGCTGCACTGAGATTACAGTGACCGCCTCCCGTTGTTGGCTCCGGTGTAGGGTGTCTCTGTCCCCCACCCCGCTGCCGGATCGCAGTGCTGGGATTGCAAATGCAGCATTGGGTGTCATACACCTACCACTGTATTTGCATATTAGCAAGGTCAGAACTGCAATTCCGCCCTAAGCTGAATCACCCCATTGCACAATTGTTTCATTTATGTCTAATCAGTAGGAAAATACTACTGAGGTTCCTAAATAAATGTAACGATAAACTAACTTCATCTCATCAGCACAAATTTCTTCCTAACATAAGATCTACATGAATTATTACTGAAAGGTGATTTATTTTCAAATTTATTGTATTATAAAGCAAATGTAATATTTAAATGAAATAACATTTGGTGGGCATGCCGGGGGCGTGGCTGCCCAGACGGAGGCATTCCCATGGGAACGCCTTCCGTTTGGGGCCGGCCCCACTGACATTACAAGTGATGTCAGTGGGAGTGCTTTTGGCTCTGATAGAGCCAAAAGCACTCCAGGGCTTGCGGCAACGAGACCCTACCGCAAGGGTCTCGTCGCAAGCCCGATGGTCGCCATGGTCTTGACCATCGCGACCATCATTTTGGCCGCTCGCTATAGCTGTGGGTGGTCACCCACAGCTATGCGAGCGGCCAGGAGGCCGCTCTTAAATTCAGAGGGACGGTCCTGATTCAGAGCGAGTGCTCTGTCAGAGCGTCCGGCTCTGAATCAGGGCCCGAATGTCTGTATTCATTGATGGAAATGTTCATGAACATATTTCCATAACGATGATGATTTAGGGCCTTATTCAGAGATGGACACAATGGCGATATTATGCAGGTTGAGCTATTTGCCAGCACGCATGCATATACGTTGCAATATGCACTCGCCGCAATTGCTTTGCAATTACATTTGCACAGAGGAACCACTCGCAAAGTGAGTGACAGGTAGTAAGCGTTTGGGGGTGGTCAGAAAAAACGCAGACGTGTCTGACCGTTTGAACGCCATTTTACGGGCAGGCATAAATTAGCCATAGCGATTGCATTCGCAGCATGAGAGCTCTCAGTATGTCAGAAGAGCTGCAGTGTTTGCGGCTGGTCAGACCTGCCTCAAGGGCAAGATTGCTGCTTGATGTGCGTCAATGTTACAGATATTTATGCAGGTAAGCAACATTTTACACAGATGAGAAGGCAGCAGTGGGCGTCCTTATGCTCAAGAGATCTTTGCAACCATTAGCATATTTTCCCAGCTGTGTTACGTACAAAATTGCAGCTGCAATCGCATTACTGTCCATCTCTGAATCAGGCCCTTAGTGCTGTGTCTGTGTATGAGTGTAGGTTATTCTACAACATTTATTTTCTTAGATATCCCTTTAATTATTTATCAGGTAACCCAATATTAAAGGTACATACAGTATATCTAAACATAATATTATATTAATATAAAGCTATAGCTATGACTCTTCTAAAAAGAAACATTTGGATAAAAAAAAAAATATTCTTGGTTCACTACAAGTGGTTTCCGGCCTTTAAGTATATATTAAAAATATTTCCTGTCTAAAAGGAGTTAAATAAATCTTCAAAAAGTAGATTTGAATGGTTCACATTTTAATTTGTATAACAATTAAATTTTACAAATGTAACAGAATGTCGACTCATATTGTGCAAATAGAATTTGATGCCGACAAGGAGCTGTTTCCATATTGAATGCGGTAGTCAGTACAGTTGCTCAAATTACTGCACTAGACTAGAGGCTCTACCTATAGCACTAACATATGTTTAAATGTAATTACACCTACAGTATCTGCTTGTTTTATTGCTGGTGTAGCAATGCAGTTCTTTATGAACTCCTTTACCTGGCAAGAGCAAATGTATCTGTATTTGCCAGACCACACACTCCGACATTATCTGAATGGCCTGTGGAATGTTGCAGAATGGTATTTTAAAATAGCTGGGATCACAGCCTGCAGGAAAATCAGAGGATAATTATCATGCATCTGAAACTCATGCGAACCACATGCATGGCAATGAGCGAGTAGAGTACAGTAATACGGTAATAGAGACAGGCACTGGGAGTCATTTACAAACCAGCAGCGTAAGAGGATCACATCTGCCCGTGTGAAGTCATACCGCTGTATTGCAGAATATGGAACGTTTTTTTATGGAAACCAACATGAACTTCTGTGTGAAAATGGAGAGAGGACAATGCACTTGCACATATTTGGCATTCCTGATCTTGCACAGCACTGCAGGACTCACTTGCCAAGCAAATCTATTTTAGAGCTTTTCCGTCAATTCTCATTACATTCCTTCCTCCATCTAGTGCAAATAGTTTGAAATACACATAAATAGGTCTGCATAAGGCAATTTAATTTATAGAAGGGACATAAAAATATTTATTACTCAACTACATACATACAGCTTGGTTCTGCCCTTGCATTCAAGAGTTATATGGTTCCCAAGATAAATACAGTATCTTATCATAAAATATGAAAGTAACTTATGCCTCAAAGCACTTCTTAACTTCTTAATCCGGGCAATATGCTATCCTCCAGTTTTCCTTTTACAACAACGATTGGTTAAGTGAAAATATGGGATGGCGTATCTACGCGCTAAAGAGCGGCGAACATTGTAATTAGAAGCAACCTCCTAATGTAATATAATTATAGAAGTAGTAACCCAAGCGCTAACTATAGCTGCAGATATTAACTTTGTGTGTGGTGGATATTGAAGGAAGGGGATGTTATGAAGTACTCTAAGCAGGTAACAGTTTGAATCAAAGTTTGTATCTTTTTTAAAATCAGATAAACACAATGTACAAAGCCAATTATAAAGACAGATCAGAGAGGGAAATTAAATTGATATTTGAAATGAATAGTGGCACTATATGGCTACTGCCAAAAATAAACATGTTGGTGATGATAATAAATCTGGCCCATATTTGATCCTGACTGCAGTGTCTTAGCAGGGTGTATGTCCCCTTATTGGCAGTGTTATCTAGTGTTAGACAGCTGTCACAGAATGGACTTATAAAACAATGGGAGATGGGGGTGAGTGAGGTGTGAGGACTGAGCAGCAGCAGTTGAATTGCGAAATAGGATGAAAGTCAATGGGTCAGAGCAAGTTTTCTAGTTAGGTGGAAGTGTCTCTGCGGCTCTGGGAATCATTCATGAAATGTCCCACTTGAATGGAATGTCCCATATGCAGGCACTCACCCTCGTGGGTGTCTTAATGGTCCAAAGCCGGTTGAACATTGGACTTACAGTTGTAAAGTGTGGTGAGGTTTGAGGCCCCATTTAACAGCGATTCATAACCCTTTTAGCACTTGCTAAAAGGGTTATGTCATCCCTTCAAACAGCTGTTTGTCAATGCATCGAACTCACCATCTTAAAATAGCAAGAGCGATCTGTCCCTTATTGCCAGCATTGAGAACCTGGTAGAAGACTTTTCAGCTCCAGCAAAGCCTTCCAGGCACTGCTAGGTTAAACAGTCATGCACATGTGCAGACTGACCATGCACATGACATATAACTCTGTTGCTGGCAGCGATAGGCTGCCAGCATCTGAGCGGAGGACCCTGCTGAGTAAGTAAGTGATGGTGAATACCAGTGGCATATTCATTTGTATCACTGCAATACTAAACTAAATAATATCACTTGTATTTGTTATTAATTTGGGCCCTCTGCCCGTTAGTGCTAGCAGCTCTTGTGTGTCATGGATTCCGTCCCCGATTACCTCACTTTCAGCTGGTGGGCAGGTGTTGGTTGGACAACAGAGGTGTCCAATGATGTCGGCAGCCTCTGCGAGGTTATCATCACATTTCGACCTGGGTCTGGCCTATCTGATCTGTCTTTATTATTGTTTTTTCACATCTGATGTTAATAAATTATACTTTGATTCAAACTGTTATCTGCCTAAGGCCTATCATAACATACAGTACATGTCCTTCAATATCCACCACACACAAAGTTAATACTAGTATCTATAGTTAGCACTTGAGTTAGTGCTTGTATAACAATGAGCAGTTGCACATATAAGCCATTAATTGATATGTATCTATCTCTGTTCTGGCCTACAAATCAGATGCTCCATATAGGGTTCCAAACAGAAGAGGGTGACCCAATAATAAACACAATGTAAACACTGATGGAGTATGACGTTCCTTGTTCTCTTTGTATCTGTTCTTATTAGGAGCACTGCATAGTTCATTTTCTTTAAAAATTACTTTTAAAATGACAATAGAATAATATGCTGTTGATATCCTTTGGCCATAGCCAAATATTATTAGCCAAGTATATATTAGCGAATTTGAGGGACTTACAGTCGTACCATCTACAGTACACCAGATAAAACAGTACACCGCAGGAATAAAGCGTCCCTGAATATGATTTCATAGGTTAACAATAAAGTCAATTTCTGAAAATGCAGACATGTTTGTTGAGTAACATCTGCCCACTACATCTGAATGGTGGGAAATGGTTGAGTTTGATGTTTTGTAGGCTAGTTATATACTACATTTTGGATATAAATCAGATGTTAATGATTATTGTACATTTTGTTGTGTAGAGGACTAGCGCTCTTTGACTTTTTAAAAATTGTCTACACGACCACATTATCCCCAATATTAATTAGAAGTATCAAGATAAAGTTTGTGAAGTCACTCTGGAAATAAATACCATCCAGTAAGTTTTGCACTAATTGAGCTTTGATAACATGCTGTCACTTTGCCCTGGTGGAAAGAGAGGATGAGCCAAGAAGGGAGTGAGCGATGGGGATTAGCCTGTTAGGCAGAGACCTGTATTAACACTATCCCAAGTGGACAGTGTAATAGCTGCAGTAGGAAAAGATAGGATGGAACATAGTCTATGTTTCACTTTAAGGCGAGACATAAATTCCAATAGGTTCTCCTCAATCAGCTTGTTCTCCAGCTCTACCAAACATTATATTTAATTCCATGTGCCAACCTAACAACTTCCATACATATAATGTTGTAATATCTGAGAAACTGTGGTAGCCCCAATCCCACTGTGACAGGAGATGTGTTCAAAAGTTCTTCCATTCAGCATGATTTCTTGTCATTTCAAATACATTAAATACATTTGTTACATGCTGTTTGGAGTGTGTTTAATACTCGAGTTGGCACTGCAATAAGTAAGATTTGAAACAGAAGACTCTAGGAAGAAAATACATTTATATTACATTTGTTTTACCTACACAAGAAATATAGGTTAGATATTGTCAATTTTTTTAAAATAAAGGTGGATAATTATATTTCTATATTTGGTCATAAGACTTTGTTGTAGTGATGCCTAGATACTTTTTTGAGGCTGGTTTCTATTGGATGTCAAAATTCAGCTTAGGTAGTTTCTGTGATCTGGTAGGTATAAAGGCCGGCCCTCTGATTCGTGCTAATCAACCTTATATCTAAATACAGTACCAGGTTTGGAAAATTTCTTATATAAAATAGAAAGATGGAGGAAGGGAAGTGAGTTTCAGTGATGAGGGTCAAGAGGATACCGTCAGCAAAGAGGGCAATTTTATCACATGGGGTACGTTTTTTATTGTGCAAAACAGTTAACACCCTGGTAGATGGTAATATTGTCTAGGATAGGGGTGGGATGTAAGCGCCCCCAGCTGTAGTTGAACTACATTTCCCAGCATGCCCTGCCACAGTTTTGCTATATGGCCATGCTAAAACTGGGATTTGTAGTTCAGCAACAACTCGAGGGACGCTTATTGCCCACCCCTGGTCTAGGATATACTACTGTAACAAAAATAGTTGTGTTTCCAATTTCTCTCCTACTCAACAAGTGCATAGTGCAGTGACCATTACGTTAATTAAGCAACACATATGATATGCAGAAATATTACTTCTCACTTCTGTCTATACTGGATCAATATGTTACTGAGAAGTGAAAATATGGGGTGTAGACTACCTTCTGTAACTATATATGCTGCATATATATTTGTATGAAACTTACTCTAAGGGACAGATTCAATTTTATGCGGAAGCCTCTGGAACAAGTCCCAGAGGCTTCCACTCATTATCTGCAGAAGGCAGATTCTGCTCGCATCCTATGGAGGTGCACGCAAAATCTGCCAATTGTAGCTGCCAGATAAATGAGCAACGCGAGCTGTAGATGGCAGCCCGTGAACAATTGAATCTGCCCCTAAGGGCCTATAATGATAGGCTACATACAGAAAATGAAGATGAAGGGCGAAAACCCCCAGACCCTTTCGGGCGGCTTCTTGGGATAATTGAATCTGCCCCTAAATGTTCATATTCATTTTGCGATAGGTAGACACAAGAAATACAGTACATGGGTACACACTGTCAAAATCAAATGTATTAGTTTTGTAAAGGACTTCATTTATATATGTAATTGAATTAACCACATAATTTCATAATGTTGCTTTTAATGAAACATTCTTATTCATGTAATAGATAGGCTTAAGTAAGGGATTATATGTAAGAGTTAACATTAAATCACATGCATATTTTAGAGACAAATATGTCCTGACAATAATTTAGATTATGTATACAAACAATTATACGGGTTATGAACTTGGGTTCATTGTAATATGATGTGAAATCTGGAAAAAGCATTTTTTTTTACTAATGACTCAGCCTTTGTACTCTTTCAAACTGGATCTAAGGTAACTTTTTTAAAAACTAAGGAACTAAAAAGGCTTCATGGCACATTTAGGAAGTGTCTTTGTTGAAACTTGCTTCAACATTCCACACATATTTACACGTTTCTTTAAGCAAATAAAACTAGGCTTTTAAAATAGAACCTGCATTATCATATAAGTGGCTTGAAATATATTTTGATTTACCCATTCTCACCATTCCGAATGATTAATGTCAATTTAATTTTTAATTAGGTATTAAACGGTACTGTACATTTTAGATATTAAGTATAAAGTTGCAATACTCCTGATTTATCTATTTTTATAGTTGCAAACATTGTAGTTTTATTTTGTGATTGTGTATTTTCAACAATACTGTATATTGATTATCAATTAACAGCATCTTAAAACACAGCAAAGATTGAATTCTACTGCACAGGATAAATAAATAAGGTTTTATCTTCTGATGTGCTAAATGTACTTGTGAAGAGGCATCATATGCATTTAAAATGCTGTTTCACTTCACAGACATAGTTTGTGAAGTTAAATTATATGTCTTACTTACTCCTTACCCTGAATTGTTGCACTAAATGTTTTATTAAATCAAATATAGCATGGAGTGTTTAATCCTTTGGAAAATATGTAAATGCTGTTTCCTGTTTTCTTTTATGGCTTTGGTCACTGCCAGATGAATCAAGGAGCAAAGATTGTTACATGATAGCTATTTAAAATCCCATTATTATACATACTTATTGGTAATTGTTGCATGATAACTATTTAAAATCCCATTATTAAACATACTTATTGGTCCCTCCATTACTTATTACCAATAAGTAATGGAGGGACAGTAATTATGCCATTTTGTTATGTAACATCTTCATTTTTTAAAGAATGTGATGAGATACATAACCTCATTTAACTTGACTTTGTGACATTAATAATTGGTAAATATTTTTATGGTTCATTTCTTATTAAGACAAAAAAAAATTTAAATATTATGGGGGATGTACTAAGCCTTGGAGAGAGGGAGAAAGCAGAGAAAGGTAAAGCATCAACCAATCAGCTGCTAACTGTCATTTTTCAAACTGCCTGTAATGTAACAGTTAGGAGCTGATTAGTTAGTGCTGTATCTCTCTCCAACTCTTAGATCATCTCGCCCTATATGAGGATGGATCAGCTGAGTTAGTACAAACAGCAACTAAAACATTATTGAAATGTAATAGTAACTATGTAAGTATCAAAACCAATTAGGGGCTGATGCAGAATTGAACGCAAGAATTGGATGCACGCTACTGAATGCATGTATTCGACCCATATGCAGAGTTGTATACATCTTTACCACTGTCTTTACGTTTAGTTTGATGCCATTATCATTATCAGTGCACCCTTGCACCAGCTCTAACTTTGGTGCAAAGATACAACTGAAAACGGGTGTATATAACAGTTCTGTTCCAGCCCAATTCTGCCCATTTAGTCAATTAAAGGAAGAGGCAAGTGAAATGTGCATGATTCTGTATTGCCTATAGATGCGTACACTTGGCTAAGTAGCATGTGCATTGCAAAATCAAACAAGATACCATCCAAAAATGCATCAGCCCCTGAGTGTGTACAACTTGGCAGTCACAATGTATTGTGATTTGTTGGCTAATATGTTTAATGGCTGATATTTTCTTTTCAAATTCAAAAACCCAAGCCATGTACTCTAGATAGCGTTAAATTACATTTTGTTTCCATATGTGAGCAAAACCAATTCACTAACATTTGGGCAGATTCCAGCTCTCCTTCCTGTTCTGTATTCCCAGGGGTGACTTTTAGGGGGATGGTGTTCTTATATGGTTACTAGTCTAATATTAACCAGTTCTGTATATATAATGCAGCTTATATGTAGTGCTGTACGATTTGTTGGAGAAATATAGACATTGCATACAAACTGGCAAAGTGGGCTCACTACATAAAGTGAGATACAAGATGTGTATTAGGTGCAGGGCAAGGTGATTGAAGCTCCTGAGATTTTAAATATGTAAAGTAGTAATTTCTGCCTGGGTTTAATCCTTATGTGTATACACACCTGACAGATATATCTGCAGATGATGATCATTCATACACACTGAACGACCATCATGTGCATGCTGCAGCAGCTCGGACCGGACTGGAGGCGGGTAGGGGGCGAGGCCTAATCACAGGATACATGGCCACACCCCCTTCGGAAAAAAAACACCTATGACGCGGCGCTGGGGAGGGTGGCGCTGTGTGCCCCTCAGCCCAGCGCACAGACAATGGGGGGCGTGATCAGCATGATCGCTCCCCCCTTTGGCATAGGAGACTGCTCAGGCTGCTGCTTTAGCAGCCTCGGAAAGTCTCCCAGTGCAGCCCAGCACACAGCAGCGTGTGCTGGGCTGCTGTGGATGGGGAGCTGTGCCGGACCCGGGTAAGTAGTACCCGCTCGCGGCTCCCCCCCTTTCTGCACCCCTATGTACGGGCAAACAGCTGATCGCCCATACACACTTGCTGATGGACAGATATGTCTGCAGACATATCTGTTCATTGGCTGTGCAGCACAACAACGTCGTTCACAGACATATCGTCTGTACACACTGGCCGACGGAAGCACGATTTCTTTGCCGATCAATTGATCGGCCAATATATCGGCCACTGTGTACCCAGCATTAGCCTGTAGGTTGTAGAGGAGGTGACCAAGAGAGAGAGAAGAGTTTTGAGAAGTGTTGAAAACTCCTGGAAGATCCAGGTATATTTACAAAATAAAAATGACTTTTGTGCACATGGCAGTGAGCAAATCATTGGAATGTTGTGGGCAGAATTTATGTTGCAAACTTATAGTTTTTACATGGGCAGGTAGTTACATACAAGTTATTTGGGGAATTGTGAATAGAAGGAGAATAATCTTTTACAAATGGTTTAGAAATTAACACGGTTTGCCTAATTCTGGGTGGCATGTAATGCTGAAATGTGCACAAATGGTTGATGTTCAACTGTGCATGCATCTAAATAGCTAAAGAGTCGTACAGCGCATGTGTCCCCCTGTGTGCACACACAGAGTCACAGTCGCAATTGAGACGCACAGTGTATGAAATGTATTGGGCATTCCTGGGCGGTGACTAGGAGGTGGCTATTTAGAAACTTGAAGATTATCTGTCTTATGGATGTGTTATTGGCATGTCATGGTCATGCTATTGGCGTGTTATGGGAGTGTTACGGGTGTGTCACATAAATGGTTGCAAACTCAGACGCTTAATTGCTTACATTCAAGCCCATACTGTGACAGAGAAGCAGCACCTAGCATGGGGCAGGTACAAGTTTTGATGGTGCGTCCAATTGTAGTGTCTAAAGACACACCATGCAGGATCGTTGCACCTAAAGATGCACAAAGCAGGCGTCCCAGTCCTTGCACATTCAGACGCACATTTGTAGACCAGTTCACAAAATATAAGGACTCAGAAACCATGTGTATATATAGGTAACAATCCAAAATGTAAATATAGATTGCTCTATAAAATTCCCCAAGTTGTTTGCACAAAACTTGCAACCTTCAGGTAAAAGTGTACAAGATGTAGGTTTAATCTACATTATTTTCATGGTTGTTAATACATAATATTAATATAGTAATAAAATATAATGTAGTGTTGTGCAGATAGATCCAACTAATGATGCAGGTTTTTTTTATATCAAAACAATTGCTGCATTAAATGACTGCATGTAAGAGCTTTCATTTCTCAAGAAAACTAAGGAATATAAACAAAACGTGTACCTTGGATGACTGTCTAATCAACAAAGCTTACAACATGAGAGCAGACTGCTCTGAGCAGTGTTTAATTCTGTTTCCTTGTATAATAATGTATGTGCAAAAGGAAACCTGTAAACTACTACCTAAAAGAATATATTTTCCTTTTTTTTTTTTTTGCTAAAAATAAATATCCCAATTAGTGCTATTAGGACATTAGATATAGGCAGTGGCGTCACAAGAGTGGTGCGGGGGGTGTGGTCCTCACCCGGGTGTCACCCGCTGAGGAGTGGCACCAAACTGCTGACTCCTCCTCAGTGACAGGAGCCGGGTGCTGTACTGTAGCATTACGTCCAGCTCTTAGTTCCTGACACAGTGAGGGAGCCAGCACTGCATAAAGACTGGTCTCAGGGGGCAGCCTGCATCTCCAGGCACCCTCGGAGTGACTAAAACGGGAGTTCAGGCCATGTGGCCATGCTTACTGCCCATGAGGCCACACCCCTACCCACGAGACCATGCCCCCTTTTTACCGGCACGTGGCTTTGATGCACGCACTATCCTGCCCGCACCGGGTGCTACCCAGGGTAGGGATCCACTGGATATAGGGGCAGTTTATGGGGGTCAGGAAAAATGTCCCAAAGTATAGGAGATTATCAATAACTGTCGTCTTTAATGATTAGATAGTCTAAAAGTTAAGAGAAGGGAACTGAGTGCATAATGGAAAATAATACATAATTAACTGCTCATTTACAATGTACAGCATACCACTGCCACCAGGCCCATACCTGCCTTTTCAGTGCCCTCAGTAGGCCGGGCAGTCCTCCCCTCACATGTTTCTCACCATCACTCCCCGATATCACCACCTGCTCGATTCTCTCCAGCACCTTGTTTACCATAGCATTCCTCTCTGCACTGACAATGTTACTCTGTAAGCAGTGCATCTGCACCTATTGAGGAAGCCCTGCACAGGTGCCACTGGGGCAGATACAGTGTACCATCCTCACTATGACCCTGTCTGTGCCATGTATGAATGCAGGGATTTATGGTCTATATATATATATATATATAAATATCACCTGTGCCAGGGAGACTCCTTACCCATTTGCTAGTTGATAAGAGGGTTAAGACAGAATAACAGTAAACAAATAAAAAAATACAAAAGGTACTTCTGAGCCTTTTCTATATGCTTGAATCAATAAAATGTTTACTTTATAGTGAATTTGGTTACCTGTGATTCATCTCATTTTATTTACTGTACTGTCCAGTTATTAGACAACTTTTGCTGTATGATACAATAAATTTGGCATATTTTTCTTTCCTAACTACCTTTGATAACTGTTACGGTACAGACACATGTGTTGCATAATCTATTGCTGTTTACGTAGAAAGTTTTTACTATATGCATTTTTTTTCTACAATTTACAGCTGTTTTTTTTAGGGTGGAAAATAAGACTTCTTGTAATGCCACTTAAATCCTCCCACGTTCAAAGCATGTTGTGTGTCAGTTTCCTTCTCATTACCGTGACTCTCGGTTGCCTTATGAAAGACCAAAAGCTCAAAAATAATAAACACCAATACTTTATATTCCCACATCTTGACATTTTCTCTGGACTTTCCCAGTTGGAATCCATAAAGGCTGTGACAAATCAAATGTTGTCAGATCCTGTTCACTCATGTGTATATACAAACACATATATACAAACATTTCCGATGCTGGAGTTTCAGCAGAAAAGGAGACCAAAAGCCATTGCTGCCACTAACCCACACTGTTGTCAAAATCCCTTGTGTGTATGATTTAACCTTAGAATCCCTCTGTTTAGATACTCTATGTAATCAGGATGTGTGACTTCTTGAATGTCAATGGAAAGAAAGCTGTTTTTGTATACTACATTCTCAAGTGCAATCACAAAGTCAAGTAGGTGGGAGTCATAGGTATAGGTTGGCAACCAAAAGCCTTGCCTTACATTCACTTATTGTTCACCAACTGTACATACATATTTTTGTATTTGTGATTAACTAAATTGATGCATTTAAAAGGATTTAATGAGTATCATTGTAGAAAAGAGCAAAAACAACAAATAAGCTCATAAATGTAATGATTGATAAGGAAAACGGGCAATGAAAGGACCTCGGTTTTCCCAAAATTTGGCAATGAATTTGTTTCTTGTTTGACCAAAGTCAAACTTTAATTGCAGTAGTCTTTTTTTTTTTTTTTTAGTTTTTCTTGTATTCTCTCACTAATACTTTCTAATGGTCACAATTTTTTTTGCTTATAATTGCCAAGTAATTATATAAGTATCTAAGTAAATGATGATATATAGTTCTAGATCTTGTCTTAAAGGCAACTTGTATTAAAATACAAGATGTTCAGACTATTCAATGCTCAATAATGTTTCCTTACTATATATTTATCATAATTTTAAAGAAAATAATGAAATTTCACTGGTGTTTGTGACACTGAACTCTACATTTCTATGCTATGTCAAGAGAGGCCACTTCAAAAGGCCTCCTACCAAGCAGGGAACACTATTTGCTATTGTCCAGCAAAATAAAATCTTCATTTGCATTTGGATTAAAATTAGGTGAACTCATGAGCATTAGGTGTACTCTAGGGCAGTCTGGAAGCAAAGCTTCTCAATTCCTTTCATTGGTCAGAGCAAGTTTTGCACCCCAACATGTATTTCCATTTTGGCCTGCAGATCCAGGTGCTCACCTGTAGAATTGGTTGCATTTATACAAATACTAGAGCATTACATCACAATACAGCATTTGAGCTGTGGACTAGAACTTTCTGATTGTATATTTCCAAAAAATTATATAATGTATTACACAGTTTGCTTATGCATAAAAATGCTAATATTTGTAGCTTCTATTAAATGGTAAATATAGCATGAACACATATGTAACACAAATAAATTATTTGGAATCAGTACTAAAAGTATCTTATAGATAGATTCAATTACCCGTGGTGTTTATCGCACTGGTAAAGCTCCAGGTTTAACGCTCTGGGCTATTCAATTATTGTGCATTTTTCCTGCACTGTAAACCCGTGGCAAGTAAAAAAATCTGTGGCACCCTCTAGGGCTTAACGCATGGGCTATTGGCACTCAGTTGGATAGCTCAGGGTAGAGCAATTAGCCATGCGTAAACCTTATGACTAATTGAATCTGCCTCTTTCATACTTAGTTAATTATCAAATGAAAAGGACGATTTATTAAAGGGAAAAAAGTTTCCAAGTAAATTAGGTGTTTGCCAGCGAGAGAACTTTTTATCATTTTTCTCAAAACAATAAATGCTTGTATCATTGTAGCTTTCTATGCCTTTGCGTTTAAAGCCCATTCAAACAATATCACAGTGGTACTTGAAAAGCTGTAATACTTCATATATTATCACAATCTCAGGATGGTGATAATAGATGAAACTCATTCAATTCATTTGATTGAATCATTTTATATGTTTTAAAAAAACATTTATTTTGTTATGATTTATTGATTTTTTTAAAAAAATTTTAACTGAAAGCCTAAAATCTATGAACATTTCTATAGAGAAGTACTGTCCTATGTTATTTTTCAGTTTCCTTCACAAATTCTGTGCATATAACGGATTTAACATTTTCTATTAAGAAAAAGGCGATGTTTACTGTGAATCATGCATTAAAATATTCAAATACAAGAAATGCATGACACACTATCATATATATATTGTTTATAATAGAATAATGTGGTCACATATTTTCTTAAACCCCATTTTCCCATATGTAAACTAATTCTTGTCAGCTAATACCCAGTTGCCCATTAATTGATATGCTTGGAGTGGTTCTGTCTCTTTAAGACTATGAGCTAACAGACCTCAACCCATGAAAAAGGCATAGATTGTATATACAATCTGTGTAAAATCTGGTGGCAAAGCATGCAGAGCAGTTCTCATGTTTTAGAGAATCAGTGTAGGGACTGGCCAAAAGGAAAGCCTTTGATAGAGTTCGTCGGCTTAACAATTTATTATAATATTTTGGAACAAACATTCCTTGAATTTAAATGAAATCCAGTTTGGCGTGTAATTATATATATACTGGCAAGGTTGGCGGCACAAACATTTTCACTACCATAGACATACTGTACTTGCACATGCAAACCGAGGCAAATTTCTTCTATAATGTTCAGTAATAGATCAGCAACAATAATAATAATGCAACTTTATAGATCAGCATTAAAACTAATAGGTAATAAAATGCCTACCATAACATTAAGAGCCATTATATTACTTCTGGCATATTGTATTTCAGTTGCACAATATATATAAAACCCAATATCATATGCTCACAAAATTCATTATGCAGCTGTTTCCGTACTCTTATCAGCTGCTCATTTTGCTTACTGTAGTTCTGTCCCATCAGTGCTATAGTAAGTTATGTAACTAACAAGAATGTTATGCTGGGGACTTTTAATTGGTCACTACCAACAATTAATTAAAATCATTGGTGCATACCCAATCTCATCCAGCCTCTGACCTCTTCTATTGCCCTGTCCGCTCACATTGAGCAAGGAAGAAAAGTCAGAATAAGAAAATAATTTAATATTGCTCTTCCCTGGCTGTGTTCAGTCTCAGGACAGGAGGGCCTTCTGTTGATCATCAATGTTGTGGATTTTTCTAAATCTAAATGATAAAATGTGATAATACAACATAAATTATTTATACACCTATTTCAATATGGACATCATTCAAACCCCTATATACTCAGGGTTCTAGATTCCATATTTTTTACTCACTATCTGCTATCCACATGTGAAGGAGTACTAACATATTTGTGCCCATATAAGTTTTGCAGGTACTACTATTGGGACTTTGCTGTCTACTGCAGAGAGGTCTCCTCTCTTAAAATCTTTAAAAATTTGTCTCATCTTCACTGGTATATCTATAATGGGTGCAGGGGGTTTGAGTACAGGGTCCTGGTGGCCAAGATGCCGGTGGTCAGAATACTGACATCGGCACCCCGACACTTAGAATCCCGACACCCGCAGGTAAGTACCCTAACCCTAATCCTCTCCCTAACCCACCTTTCAAAAAGCCTAACCCTAACCCTTCCCTCCCACAGCCTAACCCTCCCCCTGCAGCCTAACCCACCTTCCTGCATCCTAACCCTAAACCTTGCCCTAGTGCCAAAACCAAACCCCTACCCTAACCCCAAACCTAATACTTACCATCAGGATGTCATCGGTCAGGAATCTGGACCCAGGATTCGGACTGCTGTCGGGATTCCGGCGCCGGTATTCTGACTGCCTGCATCCTGACCACAGGGATGCCGACTACATCCTGGTGCAGGATGCGCAGAGCACTTGGGCCCATGACTCAAGAGGGGCCCACACTGCACACCTTACCCGCATTGAATAAAATGACCTTGCGGCCACATCTCTTGGAAAATGGCACCAGTGCATGTGCAATAGAAAAATCAGCAGCATAATTTTCCTGGAGACATGAGCATACAACGTGGGTGTGGAACTACTGTGTTTCTAAGGCAGCACAAAGGGCTTAAAGGAGCAGGAAGCCTAATAATGTTGTAGTTGAAATCGACTGGATCAGTTATGTTGGAAATGTGGTTGCTGTATGACTGCTATCAGAAATAATACAGATGTTAGGACAAAGGAGAGATTTATCAAAGCTTCTTAGCATAGCAACCAATCACATGCAAGTTATCATTTGATAGAATGTACTAAATAAATTATAGCTACTGTTGAATCTGATTGGTTGCTACAGACAACATCTCAACTTGTCCTCTTTAGGAGGTTTGATAAAATTGCCCCTAAGTGTAAAAGTTCATGTCTAAGTTTGACTCTGTACGACTACAGGACAGCTAAGAGACTAAGGCGTATTTTACAAAAGGTCAAAATTCACTAGCAGATGATTTTTGATAATTTAAGTGTTAGAAAATGTGATTTAGCCCCTGAAACACAACATTGATGTTGTTCGATTTAGATTGATTTTTAATCTATTAAAATCGATTAAAATCGACCTTTAGTAAATTTAACCCAGGGGTGAGATGTACCAAAGTAATTTTGCAGTAAAATCTCTGAAAACTGCCATCACTTTAGGATCCCTGTAGCTTCATCTTCCAAAACATATATTGGAGATATCTGCTGAGGTTCCTCGGCACAACAGTCGAGATCTGGCTGAAGGTATCAGGCTCCAGAAAGCGTACTGTTTCAAACTATCTTTGGATGATGTTAGCCATAGTAGCCTATTGACTACAGCCTGTTGACTACAATATTGCAAATTGACTCTACACATGTGTAGTCCAATGGGCATGCATACACATTACAACTGCTTGATGTAGAAGCTAAAAGCTAGATGTCAAAGCTGTCTTACACGATTTTGTTGCAAGATTCCGTCAGACTTATAAGTCTGCTATGATTGATGTTAATGATCACATATTAAATGCGTTCATTAATAAATCTCACCCTAAAATGGAGTAGCACCAATAAATAAAAGCATAACATGCTTTCTGCAAACAGTTATCCACACAAAATAGCTTTGGTGGTCCAAATAAGTGACACAAATCTATTGGATATAAGGCCCATCCATACATTTAGTCATTCCATTGCCAAATGTACTATTCCAATTTATTATTAATACTATGATTAAAATGATACATAAATCTAAAATATATACTTGTTTGAATGAATACTTAAATATAAGACCAGTAGTAAAATACATATGCAGTAATTCAAGTGTATGTTAATAAGATGTACAATAAGTCGTCATATGTTTTAAAGCAGTCAATTAAGAGAGTTATTATTTAATGAAAGTGAAATACTTATCTTCAACTTTATTTTATGTAGATGCAGCAGTTTTATTATTGCTTATACTGTGTGATGGTTATGTTAAACTTGACAAGCAGACATATAAAAGTGAATGTTATGAAAATGTATCATTACAAATTATAACAAACATTGCTGTTTTGCGTCATAAACCATGTACTCTTGTTAGACACTGGCTGATTATCATCAACACAGTTAAACGTGTCTGTTTTGTAACAAAAGTCTAAAATGTTATTTATGTATATTTACATAATGAAAGATAGTGGTAACATTAATTAAATTCTATCCAATTACCGTGAAATCACTGTTTATAGTTTCAGAGTAGCTTATAAAGAAACAACTGAATTTATTGATATTAATCTTAGAGTAATAAATAGAAAAACAAGTTATTTAAGTTCACTCATTAAGAGAATTCAAGCATTTTGTTGCATTTAGGAGAACATTACATTGTTAAATGATTTCTTGAAACTGAATCACCAATATTAGCCTATAAAATCCTAGATCTAGGTCAGGTCCTTAGCTAAACAGTCATTAGGTTGACACATGAAGTCATGTTTAACCATTCACTTCATGCCAGTCTTCATTTTGATCCAGAATAAAATTAGGAAACCTTGTTAGCATAAGTATAATTTTCTTCTCTATTGGCAAAAATGCTCTAACTCCAATAATGTGTCCCGGATCAAGTGTTAAGCCACGGGTGTGACTCTGGAGGGTATTAGTCCCACAACAGACTTTATGGCTGATATGCCTTGGTTTGATGGACTTGTGGGCCGTAAGACACGATGCGGCCTTTGGGCTGTGCAGCAGCCTTGAGGGCTGGTATTCCTTGGCTTGCTGTGGCCTGAACTGATATGACTTGTCTAGCTGTGGCCTGTGGGCCGGACAAGATGTGGCCTTTGAGCCATGTAGCAGCCTTGAGGGCTGGTATGACTTGACTAGCTGTGGCAGATGAAGGACTAGTGCCACAGGAGAGACACAGGTTATAGCAGCCAGCCAATGAGAGTCAGACAGACTCTCATTGGCTCCTGTGTTCACCGCAGCGGGTGATGGGAGAGACATAATGATGTCTCTCCCGTAGTGCCCTGCAGGGTGGGGCGGGAGGAGTGGACAGCGGCGGTCGCGTCAGGAGTGGGGATTCAGGTAAGTTGTTTTTTTTTTCTCTGTGTAAGCCCAGCACTTCTACTAGGGGGCACTGTATAGCTGGTGGCCGCTACAGAGGGCACTTTATGGGGGGTGGTGGCCAATACTGGGGACACTGAATAGGGGGGGTGCTACTGGGGGCACTTTATGGGGGCACTACTGGGGGCACTGTATAGGGGGGAATACTACTGGGGCACTGTATATGTGAGGACTACTACTGGGGGCAATGCAGCATAGGGGGCTACTACTGGGGGCACTGTATAGGGGGACTACTACTGGGGGCAATGCAGCATAGGGGGCTACTACTGGGGGCACTGTATAGGGGGACTACTACTGGGGGCAATGCAGCATAGGGGGGACTACTACTGGGGACACTGTATAGGGGGGACCACTACTGGGGGCACTGTAGAGGGGGGACTACTTGGGGCAATGCAGCATAGGGGGGACTACTACTAGGGGCACTGTATTTGGGGGAACTACTGGGGGAAATGCAGCATAGGGGGGATTACTACTGGGGTACAGTATAGGGAAGACTACTACTGGGGGAAATGCAGCACAGGAGGGACTACAACTGGGGGCACTGTATAGGGGGGACTACTACTGGGGCAATGCACCATAGGGGGATTACTACTGGGGTACTGTATAGGGGGGACTACTACTGGGGCCAATGCAGCATAGAGGGGATCACTACTGGGGGATCTTTATAGGGAGGACTACTACTGGGGACAATGCAGCATAGGGGGGATTACTGCTGGGGGCACTGTATAGGGGGGACTACTACTGGGGGCAATGCAGCATAGGGGGGATTACTAATGGGGCAATGCATAGGGGGGACTACTACTGGGGGCACTGTATGGTGAGGTGGCCGCTACTACGGGCACTGTAAAGGGGGGACTACTACTGGTGGCACTGCAAAGGGGGGACTACTACTGGGGCACTGCATAGAGGGGACTACTACTGGGAGCACTGCATAGGGGGGACTACTACTGGGGACACTGCATAGGGGGGTAGCTGGGGAATCATTTTAAGTACTTATTTAATGTATAGTGTAATTTTTGCAAGGGGAGCTCGGAGCCCTAGATACACCCCTGTAAACTACATCCCCTTCACCCAACACTTCTCAAGAACAGGAACATTATTTTACACCTATAGTATTTTCACTCACCTTCAATGTATAACACACAGCAATGATCAGTTTTAAATTGACTTCTGTTATATTATGTATATTCATAGTGGTTATTTTTTTTTGCATTAGATATTAATTTTTGCATGTGCCTCCCAAAAAGTATTCATATATCCATATAAACTTTGTGTTTATGTTCAACTTATGACTGCTTGCTGACTCCTCCTAACAAGCTGGTACAGGGGGAGGAAGGGGTTGACAAGCATCAGTCAAACAAAGTAAGGGGGTGTTTACGCAGTTGCAACTCAATTAGATAACATGTCATATCCAGGTACGCATGTCAGGAGGCATAGATCTTATGGGTACTGGAGGGCTGGTACAAATATATGCAATGATGGAGACTATCAACAGCACTATCTAGCTGCTTCTAATTGGCTTTCTATAAGATGTATCTAACATCACATTTTAATAAGTATTTTCATTGTATTTTCAAATACAGTACAGGTTGAGTCTCCAATATCCAAATATTCCGAAATATGGAATTTGTTTAGCATGACTGAGAAAGTGAAACCCTTGCTTTTTCATTGTTCAATGTACACAAACTTTGTTTAAGGCACAAATTATTAAAATATAGTATACAATTACCTTCAGGCTCTGTGTATAAGGTGTATATGAACCATACATTAATTTCATGTATGTGTACAAACTTTGTGTGAGCCACAATATTATTTAAAATATTGTATAAAATTACCTGCAGGCTGTATGTATAAGGTGTATAAAACACATAAATGCATTCTGTGTTTACATTTGGGTACCATTCCCAAGATATTTCACTATGGTATGCAAATATTCCAAAATACGGAATATTCCGATATCCAAAATACCCCTGGTCCCAAGCATTTTGGATATGAGAGACTCAACCTGTACATGGAACCCATTGCCGACCAATAATTTTGCCAACACTACGTTATTTCAAATTTCTAGACAGTGAGTGCTCAATATAAAAAATTTTAAAAAGTGATCTGCACATTATGAAATATAATGCTGTGAAGAAATCTATTGTCAATGGAAGAAGACTGTGAGAAATGGCCTTTGCAATAACTAAAATCATCAATATGTTTTCACTGCATTATTATTGCTATAGCTCAATATTCTGGATTGTGCTATAGCAAGGACCTGGATCCCGGCACATATTGATATCTTGGAGGTATTTGCTGACATTCAGATTTATCTATGTAAAATATTCCACAATAAGTTCACTAATCATTTAACATATAGGAGTCAATGGTTACAAGACAAGTACTGTGTCCTGTAATAGTGCTATACAGCATATATTTTTTGTGTTCTGGTTACTTGGTCGTAGAGATGAGTAAAACAATATATCAATGTCAACCTACAAACCACAGGAAGATCGCTCATAGCTAAATATTTAGTTAATGGAATAGATGAATATAGTACTTTAAATTCATGAACAAATGGCGGTTAGGTGTGGAGAAAAATGGTGATGTCTTTTGTGTCACAAGGGGAGTACTAAAGAAAATACATATCTCCAGATGTAGTGTGTAGTATTTTTCCTTGTACTGTAGATGTTCTGTGTAGTACTTTTCTTTGTGCTCATCCGACCCGGATTTTTCATACCAGGATAATCAATAAAGGAACCGTTACAAGCTCTAGCTTGCACAGTTTATGTGTAAGTCAGGTGAGTCTAGAGAACTTATTAAGGTTCCCACCTGCATAGAATAGATATTCACCTTTTTATAGTATTACATATACCAATGATACATCCACTCCCTACCTAAGAGACTTGGAGTAAGTTTTCCCTTCCATCACCTGATATTGGTGTAAAAATCTTTTATCTAGAGGAAACTACACATTGTTGCATTATGGTTTTTTTTCATGCATGTATGAAAAATCCGGGTTGGATGATCACAAAGAAAAGTACTACACAGAACATCTACAGTACAAGGAAAAATACTACACACTACATCTGGAGATATGTATTTTTCTTTAGTACTCCCCTTGTGACACAAAAGACTTCGTCATTTTTCTCCACACCTAACCGCCATTTGTCCATTATTTTAGACCTCGAGGGATAGGTCCTTTTGGTGTGGACGGGCTGAATCCTTTTGTATTGCAGCCCCTATCTTGTCTCCCTGCACCCCCCTATTTGTTACTTTAGAATCATGTTTGTTTAAAAATGTACAAAAAATACATAACAACTAGAAAATAAATTACACATTTAATTTATAAAGAATTTTTAATTTGTACTGTTGAAACATTTCTGTAAATTACTTTGTTTCTGCTTCAATAATTTATTAGTGCATAGTTCTCTAAAATTGAATTACGGGTCCAAAAAGTGCAAATGTTCCCCCACAAACTAAACCACTGGAGCTATGCTCATCTCTAATTGATAGCTGTGGCCATATGAGGTTGTACAACATGGACAAGATGACCTATGTCCACTATCAATGCTGAACATTGTACTAGATGCTGGGAGGTAAGATGTGACATGTTGAGTTGCATGTAGTAGGGAATATAGATTGTAAGCTCCACTGGGGCAGGGACTGATGTGAATGGCCAAATATTCTCTCTGTAAAGCGCTGCAGAATATGAGTGTGCTATATAAATAACCGGTAATAATAATAATAATAATAATGTTCCAAACAAACACAAATCTGAGAGGTTCCCGCATGGTATCATTTTGTCGTCTTATTTACCAATTTACTTTTTATTATGATACGCAACAGTTTAATAATTGTCACCAGGGAACTCAGTCTGAAAAGGGGTGATTTTCTAATGCCAGGTGACCCCAGAATGTAATAAATTACTATGTTAAAGAGGTTAAATAAAAAAAATGCAGTGTTAAGGTTTCAAAGGTTTTGTATATAATAGCTGCACAGATTTCCCTTGTTGCAGAGCAGTGACCTCTTCTGGGTTCTTGAAGGCAAGCATTTAGGAGATGTACACTATAGAAGCCCAGAGCAGGACACAAAGATCTTTGCTTAGCTATCTGCTACTCCACATACTGTTGTATTTAATACTAAACAGATAAACAATACATAACAATATTCGACAAATGTATCCTGCACATAAAATATATGAAAATATGTCATATGTACTGAATAATACTATATGCAAGTACAAAGTAAGAGCATTTAAAAAATAATTATTGTTATTAATATTATCCTGGCATTCATTCCAATTGTTTATAAAATATGGCAGCTTATGAATTAATGTGTCTATCATAAATCAAAGCCATAAAACATGATGACTGTGATGATTACTTAATTGAAATTAATGTAAGTGATATACAGTGCAATGTCAAATATGTGTCTTGATTATTCTGTTTAATGCATTTTAGGTAATAGTTAGTTTACAGATTGCTCAACTTGAACAAGAAACATTCACCCACAATATGCACAATGTGAAAAGCGTTCCATGAATTTAGGGTCAGCGCTTTTAATAGATTTGTGTATTCTGAGAATTGTATAAACAGCGTGAATTTACTCTTGGTGTGTCAGTCTTTCTCTAACCTATGATCTTCTTGTCTTAGTCATCCCCTGTTTTAGAGGTAATCAGTTAATCACGCGTACATACTGTACAATGTGAATTTGGAAATGTGTGAGGCCTTCCTTGCACACATGCACACAAATATTCATTTTTACTAGAGATGAGTGGTTCGGTTTTACTCAGTTATGTTCGTATCTCAAAAATGGCATCATATTGGCTATCCACCTCCCACGTGTTTTGGATAGCCGATAAAATATATACAAACTTGCGCTCTTCAGGTGAAAAGAACCGAGTCAAAACCGAACCACGCATCTCTAAACATTATGTTGTATTGTTTTATGTGGATTATGTTCTCTATGCTTAACAAAATGGGAAGCATGGTGGTTTAGTGGTTAGCATTACTGCCACACATAATAGAGGTCATCATTTCAACTATACATCATAATAACTGCGATGGCTATCCGTTATATCCATAGATTCCAGGGATGATGTGTTGTGGTGTTATTGATTCTGCAGCACCAATAAACTTAGTGGATTTGCACTCTAGTATAGTACCATGTCTGTTCATCATTCCAGTGGATGTATCGTTGAGGCATACAGATGGAACGCATTACTTTTTGACAATTAGGGTCATCAAGCAAGCTCAAAGTTGTGGAGACCATTCAATAAAGACCTATTGTAGTGCAATATGGTAAAGAACAATCATTACTTGGTGCTTGATGAATTGTTCATAATGGATTTGAACTAGAGATGAGCGGTTCGGATTTACTCAGTTCTTTTTGCAAAAATTGTACATAAACCATTGGGTTTGTGTACAAATCCAAATCAAGCCATTTTATCTCTCTCCACTTTATTTCTCTCCAAGATTTGATAAATCTCCCCCGAAGTGAGTTAGACATCACTTTTATCCTATATTCCCAATAGCTAAAAATGTTGCGGTCAGATTTTTCAGTGGATGTATTGTTTTCACGTGCAAATGCAAATGTCACCAGCGCTGCACTTAGTAGATGACAATGCAGCAATATCTTAGATATTGATAATGTAATAAATTACAAAACCATTAATAAAGTAAAAAAAATTGACGGGTTACTTAAATGAAGCCTTACAAAACCTTGGAAGCCAAGAAGAGTCAGAGGTGATACGATTAACATATTCATCATATATGTGAAAGATCTTAATGAATTTCAGGACAGCAGTATTTTTAAAAAGAGGATTTCTAGAATAAAGGAAAGCTGAAGATAAAAAAAAACAGAAAACAATAAAACAAACATGAATAAATATAGAAATACAGAAATGCTATATTTATTAGGGAACATTCATGAACATTGGTGCAAAGTAAAATGCTGTAATGATGTTTTACATAGCAACAAATCAGATGTATATTTTCATTTTCTGTAGTAGACCAATGACAGCATCTGATTTCTATGGGAAACACCACCCTTTTCCTTTGCATCAGTTTTGTAAATGTCCCAAACAATCTTCTGTCTCTAGCTGTTACTATGATCGTAGGAGTGCCATATAGCACCAGATAATTCAGACACTTTTGTCATTGTCAAATACCTACATACCAGCAGCGTGTTTTGCTTTGGTTACATACATATAGCATATGTGCATATTTAACATTTTTGTAAATAGAGGAAAACCATACTCAAGTATATTTCTATGACCAGAAAACAAATAGAAATTCAGGTACTTAGTGTATCAAATTCCTCTTCTATAACGACTGAAACTTGGCAATTTTCCTGCGATGTTATAAGAAGCCTGAACCTAGTGAAGAAGCAGGTGTCCAGTGACATAAAAGGAACACAGCACACGCAATGAATTGGCAAACACACTTTGTTTTGTGTACAGCTTGCAGCATATTTAACTAGTTATCGATAATGCATAGTTACAAGGGTTAGCTACGGTTCTGATATTTCATATAGATATATTTCTCAGAAGTCTTTATCTAACTTACACCATAGTATAACAATCTACTCCAGATTTATATGCAGCACTGTAACTGGTAACAATTTAGTTAAAATATAAAGACATAAGGAAAAGAGCATTACACGGTGACTACATGTGTGTACGTTAGGAAACTCATAATGAAGGTGCCATTCTAAATAATCATCAAAATGTAACATTGGATCATCATTCCTGAAGTTTAATTTCAAGAAATAATGTTTAGGTATTGGGTATCAATTCCAACCAAGGCCCCATGTGGGTGGAGTTAATATGTTTTTCCCATGTTTGTCTGGGTTTCCTCCAGGTGCCCTGGTTTCCTCCCACAATCCAAAAACATGATTGTACTGTAGGTTAATTGGGTTTTGACAAAAATGAATGCTATTGTTTATATGTGTGTGTACATGTGTACATACCTGTAACAGGGCTTCAGTGCACCCTGTGCTGCTGCCACCACTCCCCCTGAATGCATGCCATCATAAGGCTGCACCACAGGAGGTGGGTGGATGTGCCATGACTGGAGCACCGCACCCTGACAAGAATGGCCTAAAGACAGCCTGAACACCAGTATGTTCCAGCCAGCACTGCATCACCGATACTGGCCGCAGGGTGCCATTCCAGGCACCCTGTTAGCCAGATGCAGTGGCCAAGGGGCTTCAATGGTGCTGTCCACAGGGCGCTCTGTCCTGTGTGCCAGGTGCAGGGGCCCATAGCCCCTGCATCTGTCAGCAATGCTGCACGCCGATCCGGTCTCCAAATGCTCCGGCTCCACCAACATGGCAGACACTCGCCACAGCCCGGCCCTTGTTTTGACACGGCGCATGTGATGTCATAATGTTATGCACACTGCTGGGGGGAGAGGTAAGAGCCGTGGATCGAGAGGAGCAGCGCCGGGGAAGAAGCAGAAACCAAAAGAACCAAGGAAAGTGTAAGTGGTAAAAAAAAAAGCTGGGCTGGCGACGGGTGTGGGGGGGGCTGCGTATGGTGTAAAGTGTGAAAAAAAAGTCTGGGCAGCGGGGTGTATGTGTGTTGCGGTGTATGGTACAGTGGGGGGGTTGTGGTGTACAGTGTAATGACTGGGGGGGTAGGGAGGTGGTTAAAAAAAAGGCTGGGCAGCAGGACAGACACTGGATTTAATGACGGGGGGCAGAGCTGCCATCAGAAATTATGGGGCCCGGGACTGACAAACTAGGCAGGGCCCCCATCCCTTCTCCACCCCCTCCACCCACTATACATCTGCACATAATTACTGTATCCTCTATGTTGGTCATTAGAAACTATATTCTGATATAATGTGCAGGAGGCCACCTATACCTTTTATTACAGTACTCTGCAGATGTGCAATTAGGGCCCAATACAGAGACTTACAGTAATGCTGGAGCCTGCCAGGCAGCATGGGAGGGTAGAATTCCATTAAGCACAAGGACTGAGTCTGGTTCTCCCAGACTCTGTCCCATCGACTGTCTCAACTGCCTGAAATGTACTAAACACTCCAACAAAATGGCCTGGCCCGGGCCTGGAAGAAAGGACACACACACACATTTAACTTACCTGTCTCGCTTCTTCTTCTGTCAACCTGTATGCTCCGGGCGCCGGCTCCTCACACTACCCGCCCGCCGCTGCCGGAGCGGGAGGCGGCGCGGGTGGGTGAGAAATGACTCACATCGAGTCATTTACTCACAGTATTGTGCAGCGGGGGGGGGCCCGGCCGGGGGAATAGTGGTGGGCACTTGTGAAGGTGGCTGCATGCCTGCAGCGTGCTGCCACTGGGTCTGTCATTGCAGGGGGTAGTAGCGGGTGAACTGGCACTAGCAGGTGCCAGACGGGCCCCCCAAGTGTTCGGGCCCGGGACTCCAGTACCGGCAGTCCCCCCCTGATGGCGGCCCTGACGGGGGGGAGTGAAGTGGTGAAAAATAAAGGCTGGGCAGCAGGACAGACACTGGATTTAATGACGGGGGGAGTGAGGTGGTGAAAAATAAAGGCTGGGCAGCAGGACAGACACTAGATTTAATGACGGGGGGGAGTGAAGTGGTGAAAAATAAAGGCTGGGCAGCAGGACAGACACTGGATTTAATGACGGGGGGAGTGAGGTGGTGAAAAATAAAGGCTGGGCAGCAGGACAGACACTGGATTTAATGACGGGGGGTGAGGTGGTGAAAAAAAGGCTGGGCAGCAGGAGTCAGCACAGGCACTGTACTTAATGACAGGTGGGAGTGAGGTGGTGAAAAAAAGGCTGGGCAGTGGGGGATTGCGATGTACAGTGGTAAAAAAAAGTCTGGGCAGTGGGGGGAGCTGTTGCGGTGTGAGGTGGTGAAAAAAAAAGGCTGGGCAGCAGGACAGACACTGGATTTAATGATGGGGGGGTGAGGTGGTGAAAAAAAGGCTGGGCAGCGGGGGATTGCGATGTACAGTGGTACAAAAAAGTCTGGGCAGTGGGGGGAGCTGTTGCGGTGTGAGGTGGTGAAAAAAAAAGGCTGGGCAGCAGGACAGACACTGGATTTAATGACGGGGGGGTGAGGTGGTGAAAAAAAGGCTGGGCAGCGGGGGATTGCGATGTACAGTGGTACAAAAAAGTCTGGGCAGTGGGGGGAGCTGTTGCAGTGTGAGGTGGTGAAAAAAAAAGGCTGGGCAGCAGGACAGACACTGGATGTAATGACGGGGGGGAGTGAGGTGGTGAAAAATAAAGGCTGGGCAGCAGGAGAGACACTGGATGTAATGATGGGGGGGAGTGAGGTGGTGAAAAAAAAGGTTTGTCTTACTTCTGTGTGTTTGTGTCAGATGTTGGGGTGTGGGGTGCCAAGAATGGGGGGGGGGGCAAAGCATATTCTTTCACCTGGGCCCACCACTCTCTAGTTCTGCCAATGGGCCCTGTGTACATATGATAGGGAATATTAATTGCAGTGAGCTAATCAGTTGCAAAATGAGTGAATAAATATTCAACTTTGGGAATTAGTCTAAATATGCTGAAAAGTAATCCCAGAGATAGTTAAGTGATGATTGTATCGTTGAACAATAATGAGATTTTTTAATCTCTTGCTTACTTCGCAACAATGTCAAGCAGCTGTGCACACCTTTTATTTCCCATACAGATGATTGCTTCATTTCTTAAAGCATAAACATTTTCTTAAGCAATGCCTAAAGCAAGAATAACACCCTGTACAGCTAAACATGTATTAGTTCAAAGTGATCAGGAAAAACACCAAGAAAGAGCTATAGTCATTTTATGTTAAAATATTAAATAAATATTTATTTTTAACAATTTCCCTACAAAATGTTTTTACAAACAATTAGCAGCCTCTCACAGTTGCACATGTTTAACCCATTAATGCTCTCTGCATTAAAGTTACTGTCATGTAAAGTGAAATTGTCCTTCACTGAATACACCCACTAGACGCTGTGATTGGATGTGTGAAGTTATCCTACAGTATCCACTTGTTTCTGACACTTTAAAGTCTGTGAGACACAAGCTCTACTAAAAGTATGTGGGAGCCTTTTCAGTGATATAATCTCTCATCTTTTATTATAAATTCGTATGTAAGATAATGGACCACAAACGTCATGAATCCTATGAACACTGTAATAGGTGTCACTAAGAAGTTTTATGACCCTTATAAATGTCCAAGGTTGCTGGCATTGTTAAATATAACTTACATGACATTACACAGTGCTTGAGTTGAAGCTGAAGTAGAATGAAAGTATAAATGGGGTATTTAGAATGGTACTTCTCCATTAGCAGCTCTGATAGCAGGTACTTTTGGACTAAGGTTTTAGGGATATATTAATTCCGACTGACAGAAAACAACTGATTTTGGTCTCCTCTGCTTTTACTTGGAATAAGGATGGGACATTGAACCAGTAGCATTGATGTTATGCCATCAATGTTATTCCATCGAAATGTTAACATTGATGGTACTTAAACATCATCTACAAACATTGATTATTGTGCCTGGAAATATATATTATTTATTTATTAAATGTATGCATCATTTATTAACAAAGAACCTTTTTGGTAGTAAAACATTCACTCTTTTTTGTTTGTTCTGAGCTGCTCGTCACTACTAAAATAAGCCACATACGTGTGTCAATGAGCTACTGATGCGACTGCACTCACGCTGCGACCTGTCACCTGACCAATCACCAGTCACTGCTCAATGACTCATGCCAGTGTGTCAATGAGGGTATGAGAGATCAATATTTTCCCAAGCACTCCCGAAAACAAATGGTAGTCAAGACCGAGCCAATCAACATTCGAACAAAACCACCTTTGATAATAAAACACAGAACATTAGAACCAAAACATTGATGATTCTAAAGTTTCATCATTCGATTTCCATCCTTATGTAAGAGTTGGAGTGCAATGAGTCATGTTGTACACACGGTGCCAAGTGCTGCCAAGTAGTCCCAACTCAGAAGGAAGGGGTAAAAAGTTGCTGGCCAGTCATTTGAGCCAAACAGAATATAGTGACAAAACATTGGTACCAAACCATCGATGGTAAGTAAACATCGCCCTTTCACCATTGATGGAAAAAGAAAATTGTCCATCAGAAGTTAACCATAGTTTTTTTACAATATATCTGTATTTGATTTCCATCTCTAGTCTGGTAAATGAAATTTCCAGATACACTAGCTCTCCATATGCTGAAGCACTTTAGCATTGTCCACACAGTATTTAGGGACCTATTTATCACATCACATATAATAAATTAGTTTGGTATGTGATAATAATGACTACATTTGCAAAATAAAAATAAATAGTTTTGTTTGAATTGAGTAATCTTCTCTTGCCGGGACACAGGCTCCAATAAGAGCCCGTCCCAGTGAAGAGCTGAAAGCAGAGTGATAGCTTATGCCACCGGGACTGTGCATGTGTCAGTGGTGGCTGACAGGAAGAGATCTAAAGGATGGCTAAAGGGTAGCCCATAGACTACTAAGGACTTATACTACTGTATCTGAAGATGGTATTAGCCACTGAATCTCCAGAATAATTCACATAGAAACCTACGAGAGCTGCTTGTGCGAAAATGGGGTACCATAGCAGGTATTTCCAATATCTGATGTGGTCTCCTGCTAGATGCATCCAGGGGATGCCTAAAACTTGTGGCTATTACCCAAAAATGGGTGTTTTGGGGGCATATCCAACAAATCTCCTTGGAGGTTGCAATGTCTGTAATTATGCCACTAGCTACATATACTTTATTTAATGATTTTAAGATTTCAAAACTGCATAGTTGCTACTTATATACAGTATATTACAGTATTAGTCACAAAAACAAGAGAAATTGATCAATGTAATTGTTGTACACATAGATATTAGCTATCCACAGTGTGTCCTTTTTTAAACAATATTGTTGCTTCCTGCGTCCATAATATAGCCATGGAGCTAATAATGATCATTAGTGACAAATCTAAGCATTAAAAGAAAACAGAGACGCAACTTTTTAGAATTTCCCTTTAAAACAACTTATCTGCATGACAATTATATTCATCTGAGATTCCAAATGACTGAAATGTTTAAGTAAACATTTGGCAATCTGAATTGACAGCCATGATATTTAACTATGCCTTTTCTGATGGATAAATAACTTTGTATTCAATAACATTTCAGGTGGGATGCACTATTATCAATTATCCGGTCAAATCCCCGGAAATGCAGTTTTCAGAGATTTGACAGCATATGTACCAAGCTTACCCAGTGGGCAATGCCATAAACCCATTAGTTCTTCTATCGCAAAGGACAGCTCTTGTCTGGAGAGCATCCTATGCGAGTTTACTCACAAATCTTCATGCATACCGACATAATTAACGCTGGCATGCATGCAATGAGCTGGCGGGATGCATCACACGCAAAATGAGATGATTGATGCATCCCATTGTTTGTGATCAGACATTCTTACTCATTTATGCTTTATGTCTGCATGATGATAGCTATTAAACTGAATAGAACAATTACAAAGCACTGTGATATAAAACAGAACAAATACACATTTGCAGCTGTTGCCATATATCTGGGTATAAAATAGGATTATAAAAACATTGTGGGGCACCTGAGGTATAGATGAATGGGTATTTTGTATTACAGTCACAGAATATAATGTATATAGCAAAATCAGACCATCTGCAGCTGCTGTTAGGTTGGGAAAATTAATAGAGATACAATTTAAACAAAAGGTTTATAGAAGCTGGAACTTTAGTTTGTTTGACACTTTAGAGAAGCATTAATATTAAACTTTTTCTTTTATTAATATTTGAATTTATTTAATGTATAGTCTACCATTTAAAATAAATTAAAAATAAAATCATCACTTAAAAAGTGTGGTGAAAGAGCATTAGAATACCGATGATTTAAAATCTGAAAACTTATATTAAAATATAGATAAAGGTAAAGTATTCACATTTGTTAATAACTTTTTAATTTTGCCAGACAGGACCTTAGTACACAAACTGCTTAATGGTTGGCACATGACAATGTAAATGGTGTTTTTATTTAAAAATGGCAGATGTATCAGGGCTATTTCCCAAAAAAATTTTAAAATGTCACTTTGCGCATGTTTTTTTGTGATATTTTTCATGATATGTATTAAACTGTCAATGCATTAGATATCACAATTCTCTGCCATTCAAATTTTCAAACTGTAAAACTATAATACCACCAAAAATCACAGTTTTTTTTTAAAGTTATATTTATTTAAATGTATCAAGTGCAAAAATACATTTTTATTTTAGTTTTTGACGTTTTTTGATGGTCAGTTAGGTAAATTTCATGAAAATTTATAGGAGAAAGGCATCTTTTCTTATTCCTCCTCTAAATCTCTGTGTTGCTTCTCCTCTCCCAGCACAAGGAGCATATTTTGAGATTTTCTGCACTGTTCTAAACATCTGATATAAAAATACCCCTACCTAAACACCAATCTACTTTCATTTTACCTAAACTTAGCACTGTCCTTACTAGTTACTTCATTACCCATTGTAACATATTTTTGATATATTATTTGCCATATCCATGTGTATCAATAATATTTTAAAAAATATTTTTCCAAAAAGCTACATAAAATATGTTTGACCCATATGTCCATTAATTTTCACACAGTTTGTTTATTATTTTCCCCAGTTGGTGCTGTAACATAATTATGTTTCATGTCCAGATTAAGTTTGTTATAGATGGTTTCCATGATCTTATGCTGCAGCCATTTTTTTTACTTTTCTACTTATAGCAGGAATGTACACTTTTTGAATTTGAATTCACTTTCATACATACGGCTAAAAAGCCCTGTATTATCATTACAATAAAAAGTGATAATTCTTGCATGAAAAATGTGATTAATAAGACATCTGCCCTAAAGGCTGGTTTCAATCATATATGTTTCCAAATGAGCTATTCAGCTTTCAATGTCTATTTTTGTTTGTTGCCTATATGTATTTATCATGTATGTAGACATGTACATGCCATGGTTTGTGTTTTTTTTCTAATTCTGCGATTGTGGTAATTCTGATAATTGAATTGCCTCATGGAATATATGTTTGATCACAGGATCCTTTAACTTAAGCTGCTGTAATTCAAACTATAACATGTTGGGAATCATCACTGTTTGGATGCCACACAATGGCACAACACTGGACAGTCAGAGTTACAATTTATACAAAGCAAGAGCACATAAGACAAAACAAGTAAGACAAAGTTGCCAAAAGGAGATCTGAGACAAACTTACGATGACCAACACAATCATTAAACTTACAATGGGGCCTATTTATCAAATTTAACAAATACATAATATTTGTGCAAATATTAAGTAGTCCCCTAATGTAATATGGAGGGGCCATAATAAGTATCTCTATCTGCCACGGTCCCTCCATTTCTGACAGCAGAAACAGACCCAGTAGGTTTTTATGGGGCTGCTAGACTGTCAGATTACCTACGCATTCTGAAGTTTGACCCCAGCAGCTAACGTCACCTTGACATGATGTTAGCTGCTTTAGCCTATGTGTTACTTTCGGAGCCTCTGTCCCTATATGTGTATGATATATGCTCGCAATCCATCAATTGTTATTGCAGTGAATAGCGACAATAAGAGATTATATTATCGGGTCTAAAACACGATGATTGGTAAATATCTTTACATAAGGTATCTATTGTAACATTTATAAATACAAGGGTAAAAGTAACCAAAAGTAAATATATTTGCTATAAATACTGTGGAAAGAAGATTTTGCTACATACATTATACTTTTTTTTTCCAGGATTCGCTGCCAGTCCATGTATGCCAAGACAATGTTTAGAGGCACATGGATCTCTGCACCTGCTGCCGCACATACAATCAGCATTGCTGTCATCACTAGCAATCAGCAATGCCGATTGTAGGTGCGATTGTAGAGAGTCGGGTTCCTCTACACATTGTCTCTGTATACACGGACTCGCAGCTGATCCCGGCAGTATACCAGTGAGCCAGTCCGACTCTGCTTGTGAACAGTGGCTATTTTATCCCAGTAAAATCCGCTGCATGCTGTGAGTGACTTTGGAACCATTTCTGATAATCACAGTCCGGACAGGCAGTCTCGTGGAGAGGGGGTACTCTCTCCCTGGGACTGACAGTTCAGACTGCGGTCAGCAGAAATCTCTTCTGACCAGAAACTACTCCTCTGCTTTTCTGTAAACCTTATTTGGCCTCTTGGGGCTGCAGCTCTAGAAGCTGGCTTTATTTTGTGTGAAAATGCGCAAATCATGCATGTGCATACAGAATGGCTTCCCCAAAGGTGAAGCACCCGCTTCTACTTTCTACCTATAAGCCTGTTGTTGAATACAGCAATGAAACAGACATACACATAAAATGTAGATATTCAGCTTAGTCTCTAGGCTTCTCGATCAATGTCCAATTTGGCTTTATTATTTTGTGGTCAGCTGAAATGGTCACATAATGATAGGTCCTGTTAGTGTGGTCAGTAATTTTAGCTAGAAATGATTGAACAATGGTCAGATTTTAAGAAGTTCTGGCTTTGTGGTTAGTGGAAGTCCACACGTGACTTTTGGGGTACATTGTTTCCATCCTCACTCTGTAATTACTGCCCAATCTCTCTGCTCCTTTTTGCCTCCAAAATACTTGAGCAGCTTGTCTACAACCGTCTGCTACCTATCTGACAACTTTATCCTTGATCCTCTATAATCTGGCTTCCGCTCCACCACCAACAAAACTGCCCTGACCATAGTCAGCAATGATCTTCTTTCAGCCAAATCCAGAGGCCACTTCTTTCACCCCATCTTTCTGGAACTCCCTGTGGTCCACCATCTCCTACTACGCACCTTTCAGATAATAGGCCTCTCTGAAACGTCCACTCCTTGTTCACCTCCTACCTCACCAACCGCTCTTTCTCTGTCTCAGCCTCTGCCTCCACCTCCCTGTGGGCATCCTGAAGGGATCTGTCCATGGCCCTCTGCTCTTCTCTCTATACACATCCTCCCTTGGTGATCTCATCAGTTCCTTCAGCCTCCAATATCACCTCTAGGCCGATGACACCAAACTCTACCTCTCCTCTCCTGACCTCTCCACCTCCCTCCTCTCTCAGGTTTCCAGTTGCCTCTCCATCATTTCCTACTGGATGTCAATGTGCTTTTTCAAACTCAACATGACCAAAACCAAACTCACTTCTTCCCTACATCTAGAGTCTCCTACCCTCGCAATCTCTCAATCACTGTGTCCAACCTCATCTTCATACATAGTCGACTGGAATGATCTCCCTCACTCTACCAGACTTTATTCCAGCCTGCATAGCTTCAAACTGGTGCTGAAAACCCCCCTATTCATCAAAGCATACTCGTCCACCACATGGCTGTATTCCCACATAAAATCTAATATGAGTTCTTGGTTTCCAACAACTAATATCCTATACAGCTACGTTGAGGTCCCCCAGGAGTGCCAGAGCACAATATTACAGCAGTGCAATAAATTACCTGCAGATTCGGGCCTTGGAGCGGTGAGGAAACCGCAGGCTAAACCAGGCTATTTAAACCATTACAAAAAGGGCTATACCTTTGGATACATATATCATACAGATGGGTAAGAGCACTTAAACATTCAGTATATACTGTGCTAGTGAGCGAATTAGAGACTATTTCTCTTGAACTTTCAAGATTGTTGCCTTATTATCTTCACTATATTTAGAGGCTCCTTTGGATATAAGTATTTGAGGATCACAAGCAGCAGAAATACAAGCTACAATTGCTATTTTGCATTTTATTGCATTTTATTGTTTTAAATATGTGTGTGTAGTGTAATATGTGTTGATTATGTGGTACATGTTTATTAAAAAATATTAAATAGCAATTTATTGAGAGAAGCCTTGGTCAATATTTGTAATTTTCACTCAAGCAATACTATAATGTAATTCATAGACACACCGACAGCGCAGTCCTATTCCTAATTTTTTTCTAGCGTGTATCCCCATGTAGTTTACTTCACCCTCCCACATCCCCCATCTCTATCACTCTTGCTTCCTGCCCTCAGATCTCCTTACACTGGTTCACTCCCCCTACACTAGCTCACTCCTCATGTTATCAGTTTGTCTCCCCCCTTCCACTTAGATTGTAAGCTCCCTTCTGTTCTCACAGCCGATTTCTCATGCACCCCAGCTACACTCTAGACCTCCTCCTTGGGTTCTAGCCCCCATACTCCACTCCTTCATCCCATTTCCACCTCTTTCTGCAGCTGTAACCTGTTAGTTGCACCCACGCTAATGGGTACAGATTTCAGCCTATGCTGAATAGTATCCATGCACCCCTTTCCTACAAAGCTGTATTGTTTATTGAGCATTGTATTTTTTTGTTATCTGTTCATGCTGGTTACTGTGCTATACTGTTTACCATTGTGCTGTCTGATTGTTTGGCCTATGTACGGTGCTGCGGACCACGCGTGACGCTCCATAAATAAAGTGAAATAATAATAATAATAATAATAATAATAATATTCAAAAATTGGCCAAATTATATGATAAAACCACTGTGGGCTTAGCTGGGAGCAAAGCAAAAAGAGAAAGTAACTTTGTACCAGGATTAACCATGTTAGAATGCAAGGGGTGTACATATATTTATTTATTTATTTTTGCATAGAGTATAACTACTTTTGCATGTACCCCACAAATGCTGGACAGCTTTATTTTTGCACTTTTTTCAGATTTGACTTTGGACATACTCGTCTAAAATCTAAAACTTTCTGCACATTTTAAATGTCCCCCATCTGCAGTGTAACATAGTTTTGTCAAGGAGCAAAAGTTACTTTTTTTGGCTTGCTCCAAACTCAGAATCAGCCCATGTGTGGCCAGACTAAAATAACAGACAATAATACCCTGCACACACTTACATGAAAAGAGCAAAAACTAATACAAACATCCAGAAATGTTACATATCTGCTTGTGAAAGTAACAAGATGGCATTTCATACTGGATCAGGTTATATTTTAGTAACCCTTTTCAGGGTCGTATTAAAAGAGGAGTGGGCCTGTGTGCAGTCTCTGTCTGGGGCCTCCTCTTCTCTACCCAGCAGCACAGTAGACTCTGAGCTCTAGCAGACTCTAGAGCTGTGCCAGAGTCTACTGTGCATGCGCAGGTCTCCAGGTAAATGGCGCCCCAGACATTTTGTCAGCATTTTCCTACTCCATATGTGCAAAACGCTGGGAAAATGGCCACCGCTCCATTGTCTCTGTGATTTGTGAAGTGCTGCTGCCACTGACGCATGACTACGGAGAGATAAGTATTAAATAAATGGGTGCAGGGTGCGTGGTGTGAGACCCATGGTCCCAGGGGCCCGTGTGCACCATACACCCTGCCCCCATTATAGATATGCCAGTGGCTCTTTTACAAATCAATGCTTTTGGAAATTCCAACAAACATACTTTATAAAGCAAATATTTATTTTATTGGACTGTAGTCACACAATTGTAATGTTTATTGCAGACTCCTAAAACTCCCAATACAGCATCTCTTATTAAGCAATAAACCAGGAAATACATTAGGGATTATGACATCACAGATTTTCACTGATAAGTAATTATTCATTCTAACCATAACCAGGAAGCAGTTACCAACATTTTGGTTTTACAGTGACAATAAAAGGTTCAGAACATAAAATAACACAGATTTACATACATATTAACTAATAAACTGCACCAATATGTAATAAAGTTTGAATATGTTTCAAAAACTATAAATGAAGATTGAATTATTAATAAAACTGTACATGCCTCATGTCTGCTCCTTCAACTTTGTATGTTCAGGCTCTTTTTCCATGTTTGATATAATTTTCATATGATAATATTACAGTGTCCAGCACTTATGTACAAACCGAACCTCTGCTAATCATCTTCAGTGCTATTTGCTTTCTACATATCAGGAAAAATCCTATATATAGTCGTGGGCAATGCTAGAGTTACGGGGATCCCATAGTAAAATTTCCACGGGCCCCCATAGGTCTAGCTCTGCCCATGACTAGCTATGGCCCAGTCCCACCTCATGCACTACTCACCTTTTGAACCCAGTACTCTCTCCTCACGGATGCTGGGAGAAGGCATGGCCGTGGTCTGAGGATGTCCTAGCAGGCTCAGCACAGCCACGCCTCCTACCAGCATCAGTGAGGAGAGTCGTATCAGATGAGAGATTGGGGGACGGGGGAATTCCGTAGTTGCTGCTGGTCAGTCTGACAAGGGGCCCACAGAACTGATGATCCCTGCAGCAAACTGCTTCCTAGTTACAGGCTAAAGTGTGCAGGAGGGATCAGCGGTCACTTTAATGCCACTGAGGCGAGCTGGGTGCTGGGGGAGGCTGGCCCCAGAGGTGCTGCATGCCCCAAAGCAACCACACCTCCTGCACCCACTGTAGCTACGCCCCTGTACATAGTAATGCTGGGTACACACTTATACCACTTTCAGACATACACCAAAAACCCAGGTTTTTTCCTGTGCATGCGCATCGTACCAGGTCTTGGCTGTGTCTGAACAGAAGTTACCTGGGTTGGAGTCCCAGGTCTGCGACCCTGCAATCGACCTGGGTTTTTCCCAGGACTTGCAGCCCAGGTCAGTGACCCGGCTTATGTTAGAAAGGCCTAAAAAGACTTGACTGGCGGGCACAGTAGCGCTTGCAGATGACATTATCTCCAAGCATTCACTGGAAGAGCCGAGTCCGGTGTGAATGGTGTCGACCCGAAATAACCCAGGACCATCACCCAGGTGTGAAAGGGGGTAAGCCAGTGGTGTATCTATAATGGGTGCAGTGTGTGTGGGGCACATGGGCCCCCGGGTCAAGGGTGGCCCCGCACCGCACACACTGCACCCATTTTAAAAAAAAACTTACCTGACCGTGGTCCCCGCGTCGGGTCTCAGCGCTGCTCAGAACACCGGAAAATGGCCACCGCTGCCATTTTCCCGGTGTTCTGCGCATGCGCAGTAGACTCCGGGCACTAGAGTGTGCCCAGAGTCTACTGCGCATGCGTAGAACACTGGAAAATGGCCGCTGCAGCCATTTACCGGTGTTTTACGCATGCATAGTAGACTCCGGGCACGCTCTAGTGCCCGGAGTCTACTAAGGCTCCGGTGGCTGGCCAGCCGCATCAGTCGGCTGCCAGCCACCAGGGAGAGAGGAGGGGGCCCCGCACGGTGAGTGCACACGGGCCCCCTCCTCTCTTAAGATGCCCCTGGGGTAAGCACTGAAACCATGGCTTCAACCCAGTCCAGGGTTCAGAGCCACGTTAAAGCTGAGATTTATGTCTGAAAGGGGTATTAGCGACCCAGCAGCTTACCTATTGGCCACTCAATATGTTTTGCCAGATATCACAACTGAACAGTTATTTAAATTTGCCTGCTCAGTTGTGATGTCAGTGTCGGTAGTTCCTGCGGCAGTGGGCCTGATTCAGAGCCGCTCGTAAGCGGCCGCTCGTTCGCTCCGAGCGATGTTCGCACATCTGCGCATGCGTATGGGTCGTAATGCGCATGCGCCAACCAGCCAGTGCGGTCGGAAATCGAGCGCTCGCAAAATAGCGAGTGCCTGCTAATTTGAGTGACAGGATGAGGCGTTTGTGGGTGGTAACAGGGGAAGGTGCTTGAAAATGGGGAGTGGTGATCCGAACGCAGGTGTGCCAAACGGTCAAAACAGGCGTTTTAAGGGTGTGCATAATTAACAAAGCAGCGTCATCGACCACGTCACTTGGTTGTTTCTTAGCCTGAACTGTTCGCATGATTGCGGTAGGAAAATCCTACCACAAGTACTGCGAGCAGTTCAGACGCCTTTTGATGTACTCGATTAATCAAATAAAAAGCGGAGATGACGTAGGATGCGAGCGGCCAGGGGGCATCTTTACAAAATAGCGAGAGCTCAATTTAAATTTCCGGACCCTTTTTCTGAACGAGCGAGCGCAAATAGCGTCCGGCTCTGAATCAGGCCCAGTGTACGGGCGGTCTGTGGGTTTTCAGTGATGTGTGCGGTCGCATATTGTGACAAATGTCAATTGACCCCCTAAATGAGCAATTCAATTAACAGCAACTTATTTTTCACATTGCGTAATTTTTCCCTCATTGCGTCATTTATTTCTCCTCTTAATGCCAAAAATGCGTGATCCATTTTCAAATCTTTATCTGTAGAAGTGAATACTGCATGTGACGCAGCGATACAGAGAGCGCCAAGCAGCGAAAGATATCACAGCTACAATTTGAGTGTCTTGTCTCTGCTAAACATAGAAAATGGTGATTATGGGGGAGACACCCCCACTAATATATTATTACTATGAAGACAGATTTAGTAAAATTAATATTTCAAGAGGAAAACGTCTTTTAGGGGCATATGTATCAAAGCTTGATGTGAGCTAAAATTGTGAGATATATATCACCAACCAATCAGCTTTTAACTTACATTTTGCAGGATGTGTTTAAGAAATGATAGTTTGGAGCTGATTGGTTGGTGATATATATTTCACAATTTTATCGCACATCAAGCTTTGATACGTATGTAAATCTTTAACTACTATGCTCTGAGATTGGTAACACTATACAGAAGGTGAAATGTAGTGTAAAAGCTTAATAAAAATAGACACACAACAGCAATCCTGTTCCTGCTTGTCACAGTCTCTGTTCTTAAAAGGCCAGTGGCAGCACAGTTTGCAAAAGCTAAACGTCACTAGAAACAAAGGGAGAATCCTGCCTGCCTTTGCTGATAGCAGAAAGAAAGTAAATGATTAGCGACCTCTGGGGGGAGAATTGCATATATACATACATGCATCACTTGTGTAGAAATAAGGGCTAGGCAGCCCTACAGTACATCACACTGATTGCTCCACCTACATAGGTGGGTGGTAGGACTTAACAAAACTAGGAGAAACTCATTATAGAATGGTAGAGAGAAAGTTTTCTCCAGAGTAACGCAGAAGCAAAACTTGGAGCAAGGACAACCTCTGTTCCAATGGAAAGTGTAAATTAGATTCAAGAAGCTTAAAAAAAAAAGAAGCAGGAAGTATTTTGTTGTGTTTTTGTGCATACAATTGTTATTTTTATTCAATATTTTTTATAATTATTTTTTATTAATCCATTTTTGTAATTTAAGTGAAGACACTTTTTAATATTTTAATAGTCTGGCTGAGGACAGGTTGGGAACAATTCCTGGATATCCATTTCTGATTCTTTGTACTTTATTCTTTTGGTCTGACTTTTTTTTTTAATACTTTACAAATCTGCTGGAGCTAATTTGTACGAGTGTGTCCAGAAAGAGGAGCGGCTAGTGAGAGCGTGAGGGCACTGTCAGAGCAGCCACAGGATCAGGAGGGTGCTGCTGGGGTCAGGCTGCACAGCTCTGGGTCAGCTACACTGCTCTCAGGTCCTCTCTAGCAGCAGATAGAGGCAAAGCCATAAGGACACGCTGGATCATATATTCCAAGTATTTCAATCAAGAAGTCTCCAATCCCTCGCAATGTCTGAGAAAAAAAAGGAAGGGAAGGGGAAAAAGGGGAAAGGAAAGAATAACAAGAAGAATGAGAAGAAGACACTTACAGATGGGGAGCCATGTGAGTTGATCACGTTTTGTTCACTGAATTAGCGTCTGTAACATGTGTAGTATATTTATTAATGTACAATGCCTTTTGCTTTAACTAAATTAGATCACTGTTATATTGAGTTAAATGTTTAGAGATTTAAAAAAATCTTCTTATAATTTAAAAGTCTGGTTGTTGCAGTGTGCTGCTGGGATTATCAGGTCAGTTACTGTGACAGTTCCTTCCTTACATGCAGCACTGCCGGCTACTTCCCTGCTAGGTCACAGCTTCATCTGCTTTCCTAAGCTGCCCTCTAGTGATGAAGTGACAGATCCGTGCTGGGAACAGGGAATTCCCTTATTCCTATAAACTAGGCTTGATGCCGCATGTACTAATAGTGTGTCTAAGCGGTGATGGCCAGGTAGCTGCTGCTGGTGACGTCAGTGACCATTACCTTCTCCTTGCGCTGCGACAGGGCTGTCTGCTGTGTATCACTCACAGCGTCTGACAATTACCTGCAATGCTGTCACAGTTTCACTTTATTTAAAGGAAAACTGCAGCAACGTCTTTTTGGAAATGTAACATGATATCAAAGTGCCGGCATATGTTTCATGTCTGTGATACAATGATAATTTGCGGTTTTATAATTATTTTTAACCACTGTGAGGCATAGGCAGCACAAAACTATGTTGTTTGTTTGTAGAGATTATGGATTACTTATTCTAGTGTTTGTGTATCCATTGTGCAGCATGTAACCCAACAGTGTTTGTGCATTCTTTTTATCAGAGTGAGGAAGTGTGAAATACTTGACACCTTGGTTCTAGCACTCAGTAGTTTAACAGTTGGTGTGCAGAAGGCTAATTACAGCTAATTTAGTTTTGTGTGTGTCTGCTATGCTCCACTAATGCTGATTTTGTTTTTAGTGCCTTACTATACCTTACATGTGACTTGTGTTTTAGAGAGACATCACTATATTATTGCTTGTTGAAAGATGACATTAACTTGTGCCAAAAAATCTTTATCTCATTATAAAAAGAGAGGTTCCCAGAGAGAAACTGAGACAATCCTGTATTTTAATCCTCTTCTCTCAACAAGAATAGCAGAACTGTGTTTAATATCATTGCCAACTGTGCCTAACTTCCAGGAATACCCTTGGGTTTTACTGTTTTGTCCTGTAAAGATTCTCCTTACTTTTTTTATATGAACCACCTGTGCCATATTATTTCTCTTATTATGCATGCTGGAGGCAACTCACTTTCTGAAATTCTAATGCAGTCATTTTCGAAATTTGCTATGTATTAAAGGGGACTATTTATATAATGTTATGACATGACAATGTGTAGTGGACATGTTGCTAGGGAGTTTTGTGTCCATATGTCTTCATTATTAGCACATGGTGACGAGCTTCTATGTACCTGCCAAGCTGCAAAGGGCCCCTGGGAAAATAGTTTCTAATTTTATTGAATCTTGTTTCACAGAATGAAATTAAATTCTTTAAATACTAATGGGTGCATTGACTCTATCTAATACAGTCATTTAACTTGCCCATCTTGGGTATTGCTATAGTAACAGTTACATAAGAATGTAATAAAATGTTGGTCTACATTGGTCTATCTTCATGCGTGACGCATAGAGGCACAAAATAAGCAATATTTCGTACCAGTAGCATCTCACAGATCACATTGTGCAAGACTCTTGCGCTTGATTGAATATCTGCCTAGAATAACTGGTAAGTGCTGTCTAAAGGCACTCACTTGTGAACCTGAAAATCCATTTTGATTACACCTGCCTCTTGATTCATTTTTATATGCTGCTCATTTCAGCTTTATATTTATTTGTACTGTTGTATTAAAGCTTCTTTTTGGTTAATCATGTTGCATTTAGTTTCCCATAAGCATGTAAGGTGTGTAAGGTGTCTAAGGGGTGAGTCTGAAGTAGCTATGATCTGTTGGATATCACAGTTGGTATGTTGGTTTGGCACAACCTTTTGATCATCAAAAGTCTTTTAAATTTAGAATATCACCCCTTAGTTTTTTCCCACATCTTTGTATGAGAACCTTTGCCTTAAATTTTTTCCCTTCCATTAAAGTTGCTGCTTCCTTAAAGCAAATTGGTTGCTTGTTCATTAGCTTATCAGAATGATCTCTGTCTTCAAGATCTTGTCAGAACTAAAATCAGGACAAAACATGAGTTGACGCCTCCAGGGCTGGCATTCCAATGGACAATGACCTGCTTACCGAACATAAGGGTGACTGATACATCCCAAACTATTGTAGTAGAAAGATTTATATAAGTTAAGGCAGTTTAGAATCATTGGTTCGTTATGTCTTTTCTTCCGGGTTTGCGTTTTGATCCCATAGTATTACTATGCCTAATTAGAATACCTTTTGTGGATTTGCATAAATCCATGGCCCCAAGGTACAATCACTCAGTGATTCCTGTCCTTTGTTTTTCTTTCATTTACCTGTTGCACTGAAGATATATTTTTTTTCAGCAAGTGTGATGTGTAGTCTTCATTCTGTGAGTGCTACATGAGTATGTACATAGATTTGCTATGCATAATAATCTTCTTTTCAAATCAATGGCTTAATCACAGCCACACAGAGGAATAACTGATAGCTACTGCCATGAGCAAACCTGAAAATCTGCAACTGATAACCTAATTTATGACAATTCACTTATTCTTAGAACACAGTTCCTAAAGGAATCTGTAATGACATGTTATAGGGTACTATCATATATAATGCCTTATCAGTTATACAGCTATCATTTGCTTTAGGGTGGGTGGGTCACTAACTGCCTATCATAGCAGCGCACATTCCTGGGCTCCATGACTGCAAAAAAAATCAAGATGGTGATAATGCCTCACACTTTTCACTATGGCAATTATCTATTTCTTGGAGTCAGGAAGGAATGTTTCCATCCTCTTTGGCTGTATTGACTGTTGCTCAGCTGTTGGATCAACAATAGACATGTGATTCAGCAAATGGCAGATGTGACACATGTATTCAACCCTACTATGCTCTTTTCAGAGTAAAAACTCTCATGTCTCCCTGTTATTCATTAATATTTTTAACTTAATCATTATTCATTACTCTCGTGATCTTGCCACAAAGAATTACTCAAGAACTTGAGCAGAACAGGAAAGCTTATTTAAATTATACATAGCAATTAATCATATTAGCTTTCATCAGTCTAGCAAAGAATGGTAGAGTGTATTCTGACCTAGGAGTAGGGGTTCCACATTAGAGTTCGAGTAGGTAAAGATTAAGGACAAAAGCTAATTACACTTTAAAAAATGCATATTTTAGCTAATTTGCCATATGTGATCTATTGCCCCATGAGAAAATTGCTTGTAGAAGTATAAGATTACTGTTATTGGAAACAATGTCCTGTGGGAAACTGCCACATCTGCAAGTAATGCCAATGCTGCTGTGGAGAAGTATCTAGAGTCAAGTGTGAGAAGTTAAGGTTTGTCTGTTGGAAGAGTAAAGGTGACAAGGTTCATAAATTATTATGGCATATAGATATACTAGCATATTGGATCTGGCGACTGCCAGGTCAAGGGGTCTCCCTGCTTCTCCCTACACATACCCTGGCTGTGAAATTGTTTATCTCGTCCTTACTAACTCTTGTCCCTTCACTCTGTCTCCTGCTTTGGGAGCCATTAATGGGGATGGGTGGCGCATTCTGGCTCCCACTGAGCATATCTGACTCATGATAGACCTTGTAGGGTTATTATATAGATAAAGATAAAAAAATAATGACTAATATGTACTGATTATATGGATTATGCATCCCTGTACATGTACACACTTGTAACAGCATAAACTGATTATAGATCTGTAGCTGGTTGTGATACTTATACCATAGCTATATATGAGAGTCCCCCCTTACCACCACAAACAAGATATCATCTCCAAACATCAAAGGATTCAAAACAGTGGCAAATCACTATTCACAGTAGGTTCTAGAACCCGTCCAATTCCTCTGCAGGTATCACAGACTGAGATTGGCATTTGCAGTTTGAAATGGACAGTGTCATGACACAGCAATGAGTGGAGACAAAAGACAATCATATATAAGCATCATTTGCTGTCTAGACGTACAAAGTACAGGTATATACTAGTTGTTGCAACCTAAAAAGGTCTGTAATTTTGTAAGATGCTTCTGTTAGTGAAAAAAAAAGTCAATTAGGTTTTGGCAAAAAATTAAGATTATGGTACTTGTTATATATGAATTAAAAAATAATTGAGGTACTGTAGCCTTTATTTCTTCCATATTAACAAATTGGAGTCTTCAACTACTAAACTGTGCGTAGCCAATTGAATTAAAGGGATTGACTTGCCTGACAGCTCCTATGTCAATGTTTGGAGCTGGGCTTCAGTTCATAAGTTCTAGGATTTACTACCATTCATGTCTGGGGTTTATTGACCACAGAGATGCATTGTGTGGTCCGTGCATATTCGTTTTCAATGAGTTAGGAAGCAAGGGCTACTTAACTAATATGCTTTGTCAAAAAGCCAGGAGGGAAATACTATGCTCTATAAACTCAAATTTATTTACTGATAAATGACCTTGTAAAAATGTTGTCATTAACAATTTATCCTCTTAGCAGCTAAAGATTATTCAACGCTACTTCCTATGTTAGAGCAGCAGCATTAGCTGTTAACCATTCTTTAGTAATAACCTAGTGAAGCACGCACTAGAAAATGAATCTTGTAGCAAAGTATAATGTTATTATTGTTATAAAACAACTTAAAATACAAATTTGTGTACCAAGTAATGAGATTTTTAGGTTATTCTTATAAAAAATACATAATATGTACTTGTATATGAGAACTTGTTAGCCTTGATCTTCCCGGTTGTTTCATAGAATTGCGCACCTCACACAGTAAGTAACATCCGCCCCCTTGATTATGGTCATAAAATGTAAAAAAATAGCATTGACGTTAAAAAGAAACATCTAACAGGTTTCAAAGTAAAATTGTTACCGTCTAATTAAGTCCTTTGAAGTACTTAACTGCTAATGCTTACCGATAAAAGTATTTATTTGAGAGCCAATTACTTCTATTAGTTGTTTTTTTTTTTTTTTTTTAGTTTCAAAAGAAACAGATAAAACAACCACTGCAGAAATTTCAATAACATTCAGTATATATTCAGTATGGTTGTTCTGCTCTTAAAATAAATATTACCATTTGGCCATTTTTAGTACTAGTAAAGCTATAGGGGCTCATACAGAACGGGATGTACTTCTTCGTTGTTTAAGATACACATTTCCATACGGTGCATGCTCGCTGTGCAAGGAAAATGTGTACACAGTTTTCTGCATATCGTTACTTACACCCCGTTACTATTGGAGAGCAGGATATAGGGAGTGCAGGGGTCGGGGCAAGCGCAGGCTGTTTACACAACAAAGGTCATGTACAGATAATTGCTACACATCCACAGTTACTCCTTCTTGGGGCTTCATTTAATAAGCATACTTATTACTGGCAGCATTTTTAGTATTGCAGTATGTTTAGTATCGCAGTGATACTTATGAATATGCTGTTAATATTTAACATTACTTACAGGTCCAGCGATAGCCCCCTCCTCGATGACATCCTCCATGCTGATGCTGGCTGCCTATTGCTGCCAGCGATGGGCTGCTGTGTCATGTGCATGAGTGACAGCCAGTCTGCATATGCGCATTACACTTTCACCCAGTGGGTACACAGCAAAGCCTGTAATGCTTGACTGAAGCTGGAAAGGCTATTGCTGGCTCCCTATTGCAGGCAATGGGGACAGTATTGCTTTTGCCATCTATAGATGGCGTAAGCTGTACAGTAACAAACAGCGGTAAACTAAAATTACCGCTGTTTGTTAAATACTAAAAGGAGGACATAACCAATTTAGTGAGTGCTAAAGGGGTTATGTCTCTTTGTTGCATGGAACCCTAAGTGGTGTATGCCTTGCGTGTGCTGTGGGTTGGTGCAACAATATGCAGTGATGTCTAGCTTCTAATTGGCTGCATAATGTCCCAGTTGATAGTACTTAAATCATTAGCAACATTATTTAATAGACAAATCTATCGGGACTTCAGACCCATAGTATATACATTTAAACAGTTGCGAGATATCTATGAAAAAGTTATAAAATAAATACCTCCTAGGGTGTGTTCACTAAAGTAGAATGGGGCAGCTACAGATAGCTATCATAACTCCCATTGTGATGTAAATGGGTGGGAAACGAGACATTGAAGGAACATTAGTATTTATATGTATCCATGTAATGTACTTTTCTTATATAACATAACATTGAAAATGAAAGATAATATCCATATATACACCAATTTAGACACCAAATTAATCTATTTTAGTCTAAACTAGGCTCAAAACACTGTCCGTGGGTTCAAAATGGCTGACAATATCAATCCAAGTAAATCAGATATCCAACTGTATTGCCAAAGATACCCAAAAGAGGGGTTATCTGATAACTGTAACCTGCGAGGATGTATGGTCTTCAACCTACTGCACTTATTGGTCAGCTTGTTCAAACCCATGCACTGAATTCCTGATATGCCATTCTACGAACATGTTTATTTGTTTGAATGTGTTTGCTGCCATCTTGTGGCCCAGATTATTTCCCATGATTTGTTTTATAGGTATCAGATTTTAATCAGGTATTTTTCTTTATTCTCTGACAGATAACTAGTCTATGACTGGCATATGAAATGTTTGTGTGGATTGGAAAGTTAGACAACTTTTCCCCCTGTGTCCTTCTGGGCTAGTTAAAGAATGAAATGCTAGCATAAAAACTAAGTTTATGAGGCTGCTGGTTTCTATAGTTTCTTTATGACTTAATCCCTGGAGAGGAACACTATTTCCCACTACAAATGATGTAGAACAAATCAGTTTTATCTTGCTTGTCCCAGCTCCATAACTTTTTTTTTATCTTCATTCCGTATGGTACTTAAGGAGATTGCAAGTACAGGTGGTGGAAAAACTGAGAGCTAGTATTACAAATTGCTGAAAACTGACAGCAGGATCTGTACATGACATCATGAATCTACTATGCTAAATCATTTTTTGCACAAAAAAAGAACACTGGTATTTTTGGCTTTCACCCTAGGACACCAGCAGAGTAATTTTTGGCTTTACTTTAGAATTGCATGGTACTTATTGTATGATGATCCTGGTGTACAGTAACGAGTGACCATAGTGTTAGTTTTTCCAGCTTTCTGAACAGCTTACATGTTTGATTAATGGATTCAATAAAAGCTTTATAGATATGACCCGCTTCTAAAAATGTAGTTGTTGTGATCTTATAAACAAGGCACATTTTGCTTATACTGTATACAATATAATTGTTAGCATTATTTACATAACCTTGTATAATATTTCCCACAGATTATATTATTATCACCATCGGGATACGTTTAGGAAGCCGGCGTCCACAATCCCGACCGCCGGCTTCCCGAATCCTCTATCCCGTCTAGGGTTAAATGACAGGCGTCTAAAATCTAGATGCCTGTCATTTTCCCGACGCCGGGAGACAGGCGCCCGGCATCCCGATCGAAGGGATGCTGGGCGCCGCGAGCGGACAGCCACCGGGGGGAGGGTTAGGTTTAGGGCACCCGGGGGGGACTTAGGGTTAGGCATCCCCCTGGGGGACTTAGGTTTAGGCAGCAGGGGAGAAGGGGGGGTTAGGGTTAGGCACTTAGAGGGGGGAGGTTAGGGTTAGGCACTTGAGGGGGAGGTTAGGGTTAGGCACCCCTAAGGAGGGTTAGGGGGGTTGGTTAGGTTAGTAAGTACTTACCTTAGGGACGATCAGGATTTCCAGCGCTGTCGGGCTTCCGCTGTCGGGCTCTGCTGTTTTGTTGGGCTGCTGCAGCTGGGAATCGAACTGCCGGTCATGCGGCAGCCGGCTTTTCATACCGAATTCTCACCATCATCATCATTAATATTAAGCTTTATTTATAGGGGGCCACATGTAGTCCGCAGCACCGTACAGATGGCAAATGATAAGTCAGTACATGGTAACACAGTACAATGCAATAAGCAATACAGTATACCTGCCCTAAAGCTAATCAGGGACTTTTATCAAAGATATATTTTCTCTAAAAAGAGCATTTCCAACTACCCCTTCTTACATTCTTAGGGCTAGACTTTTCGCATGTCAGAGTTTTCCCTGTCATTGCTAACTTTGCCTCCGGAAAAGTATCGCACTCGTCACCGCTTTTCGCCCTATTCAATTGCAAAGGACGCGAGAACAGGCCCTGGCGAAACTCAAATCGGCGAAAAGTCCTATCAGATTTGGGGAAATCACCGTGACACCCCCCCAAAAGATGCACTGACATGGTGGATCACTATGGATATCCCCGAATAGCCCTGCTGGAGGTATTTGAGGGTGCTTAAATGCTCTCAATTGGTGCTATTTAGCGTCTTTGCACAAGTGGTGAAGAATAGCATTTAGCAGGGTTTTTTTTAAAAAAATAAGTAGTCCCAGCAAATTTGGGGTACATGAAAATGGGTGCAAGCATAAATAAAAATCACTAAAGAGCAAACACCTGCAATAAAAAAAAAAGCTTGGGCATACTTGGGGGACCCACTGGAGTCTATTTCGCTAGTTTTTAACTTTGTCCCCCAATTTTTTGTTTTTTCACCCCCAAAACGAAAGTACTTTTTGGAGTGTTCATAAGTAAATTTTTAACTTTTTTTGACGCAGATTACCTTTGGGGGACTGTACCAAGGATGCAGGTGTGTTGCCACTACTTTGCATCCCAAACCCCCAATTCTGCACTTTTTTCCGCCTCCATTCCGAGGCGAATCTTTTCCACTGGTTACAAGGCGCAAACTTTTCGCACCGGCAAAAAGTCTTTGCAATTGAATACGGTGGAAAGTTTCCGACAGGCAAAATCACGTCATTGGCGAAAACTTTTCGCTGAGAACGGCTTTTCACCAGCAATTGAATACAGCCCTTAGTCATAGTTACACCAAATTAGGGGATCTATTTATAAATGACAGCAGTGGGGCCCCATAAACTGTAATTTATTATCACCGCATATCTTAGCAATAAGAAATTATTTTCATTGCCTATTTATCAAAAAAGTTCTGCCAGTCTCAGTGAATCTGATTAGAGACTGTCCTGGTGAAGAGTCATTGGTAAAGTTATAGCGATCACTTTACTGCTGGGCTCTGACCATGTGCATGTGCGGCCATTATGTTCCTCATGAACAGAACCAAAAAAACATTGTGAGTGAAGGTATGAGCATGGGCAGAATGGCTAATGCCATCTTCAGATGTTTACTATTGGGGCCAAGTAGATGGCAGAATCCATTGAGAATAATGGGGTCTGCAGTCTTTTACATTACTTAGCTGAACGCTTATAGTAAATTGCTCTGTTACTGAAAAAGTACCTTAATCTTCTGCATGATTTTGGCTTGATGAATATGCCACTAAATTAGATTAATATAGATGAGATTTTGATTTTGTGTGATGAGCCTGCAAATGTTTAAGTGGTTGGTCTATTTCACAGGTTCTCAAACTCAGTCCTCAGGACCCCACATTGCAAGTTTTCCAGGTCTCCTTACAAAATCACAAGTGAAATAATTAGCTTCACCTGTGGATCTTTTAAAATGTGTCAGTTAAGCTGGCCATACACGCTACAATTATCGGGGTGATGCGCCTGATATCCGCGGATCGCCCTGATAATTGTAGCATGTGGGGGGGCGACCGAGGGTTAAATATTGCTCGGTCGGGCATGCCGGATTGTCCAGCATGCCCGTCTGATGCAATATTTACTGGTAAACTGTCGGCAGCATCGGGCAGTGTATGCCCAGCCGCGGACGACAGACAGACATTAACTGTGTTCCTTCCCATGGAAGCTACAGGGAAATGTCTCCTCCCCCGGGGGCGGAGCGCAGATGTCGGCTAATACACTGTGAGAGAAATCTCACAGTGTATGCAGCGGACATGTGCGGCTGCCAGTCTGACAGACATTTTATCTGGCCGTGTATGCCCAGCTTGAGAAATGTATACACCTGTGTACCTGCTGGGTGACCAGGAAAAGGTGACTTGTGTGGGATCCTGAGGACCGAGTTTGAGAACCACCAGTCTATTTGATTTAGCTGATCAAATTAACCAACAAGAATCTCACTGTGTACAGTATAATCATCTTTATTTCACAAGTAGCCATATACACTGACAGAATGGTATATATTTCACAAGTGGTTAAGCAGATTGGTGGAACTGTTTTTATATTTCACAAGTGAATAAAAAAATTGCAGTGGTTGCGTGAAAAAATAGCAGCTCGATAGATAAACACAATGAAAATAAACTTAAGAGAGCGCTTGTAGAGTATATGTTAGTCGATATAATTGTTACAATAAAATATCAATAGATAAAATAATGTAATAAAATACACATGTATGAGGAGATCTATTTTATTGTATTTTATTACATTTGATCCCCTTTGTTTCAGTACATTATTAAACTGTATCTATTTACACTTAATCAAATCAAACCCTTTATAGCTGGGGTATTTCAAGAGAGGAGGGGGTCAGTGTGCAATCTCTGTCATGGGCTCCCTCTCAGTCCGGCGGCAGGCAGTGCACTGACCGCAGCACGGCCAGCGCCACACTGATAGACTCTGGACACTAGAGTGTGCCCAGAGTCTATAGCGCATGCGCAGGTCACTGGGAAAATGGCCGCGGGGGCCATTTTCCCTGTACTGCGCATGCGCAAAACGACGAGAAAATGGCCGTTAATATGGGTGCAAGGTGTGCGGTGCGGGTCCCCCTGGACCCAGGGGCCCCTGTGCACCACACATCCTGCACCCATTATAAATGCGCCCCTGCTTTGTAGCTGAATAAATAAAAAATACAAATAAATAAACTAAGTTAATGCTAAGTGGTGACTGTAGTTTTGGTGATCTAGTGATTTGGTGCCCTCTGGGCTACAGAGAGCAACAAGTTACAAAGTTAGACTATTTTTATCATTATTGAATTATGGTACTGATTCAGATTTGTACACAAACCTGATGATTTATGCACAAATACAATGGTTCTGGGTCTACGCAGGCGGCAACCAGGACTTTTCTACCGTTTTGTAAGCGTACCAAGCCTAGGGTCTGCATCGGTGTATGCAGACTTCATGGACCCAGCAAAGGGGTTCCAATGGCCAGGCTGAGTAAGCTTCAGCTTGCGCAGACTAGCCATGGGCAGCGAGCATCTCCACCATCGATCTGAAGCAGCATCTACGGACGCTTCACTCGGATCACAGATGCATGCAGAAGGTGTCTATATGCTACAGAGACCTCCTGCTGCATTTGCATTTTAGTTGGACGGTATTGCACAGCCGATACCCGTCCGCAACAGAATCAGATCCTATGTGACAGTGTTATTTAATGAGCAAACTTTGAACATCTTTCCATTGCAATAATCCATGTCAAAAGTTAAGCATTGAGATAATGAAGAAATGTTTACATATAAAATGGGTTATGTAAACCGACAGGAATTTTCCCAATGTCTGCCATTTTTATATCAAGATTACCTGTTGTGTGTATCAATTAAAACAAGAGCTACAGTTTAAATGTCATATATACTGCAGATTCCTGAATCTAAATGAGATGGTTAGGCTTGCAAATAGCACTAACTGAAAATAAGCCATATACTAGTATGTATGTAGCAGGCTATTGTAGGGTATACCTGCTAATTTTACAGTATTAATGAGCTTTCTATACAGTTTTAATTTTTGGTACTGTAAAACTTTATTTTTCTGCTTGTTAAAAAAAAATAGTCCATGCAGTTCCTTCCTTTGTATCAACATCCACTTAGCTGTAATCTACTTTAACATGTTTTATGATTTTGAAAATCTAAACAATAATACAAAACAATGAAATAACCCTGGTTCATGACGTTAGTTCATCACAGTGTATTGTCTTATCACATTTTGAGTACAGGTGCTTAACATGAGCTAAGGGCCTGATTCAGAGCCGAACGCTATTTGCACTCGCTCGTGCAGAAATATTTTAATAGATATTTTAATAGAGCGCTCGCTCTTTGCGGTCTGTTGACGCCTCTATGCCTGAGCGAGCGAACGAAATATGCGCTCGCTATTTTGTAAAGACGCCCCCTGGCCGTTCGCTTCATACATCATCTCCGCTATTTATTAGATTAATCGAGTACATCGAAAGGCGTCTGAACTGCTCGCAGTGCTTGTGGTTGGATTTTCCTACCGCAATCATGCGAACAGTTCAGACTAAGAGACAACTAAGTGACGTGGCCGATGACGCTGCTTTGTTAATTATGCACACCCTTAAAATGCCCGTTTTGACCGTTTGGCACGCCTGCGTTCGGATCTCCACTCCCCGTTTTCAAGCACCTTCCCCTGTTACCACCCACAACCGCCTCATCCTGTCACTCAAATTAGCAGGCACTCGCTATTTTGCGAACACACGATTTCCAACCGCACTGACTGGTTGGCGCATGCGCATTACGTATGACCCATATGCATGCGCAGATGTGCGAACATCGCTCGGAGCGAACGAGCGGCTATGAATCAGGCCCTAAGTTGCTTATATAAACTCACAGAAGATGCCAGGAGTGTTGGAAGCGTAAAGAAGTGTTACCCAATCAGTGTTTTGTTAGCATTCCTAAAGGAACAAGGCTGAATATTGCTTTAACAGTGCTGATACTTTATCATGTTCCGTTATGGTACAGGAAAACAAAGCATGTGTCAGTATAATGTGTGAGCTGTCCAAGCTGCTTCAAAAATCTGTTAGGGTTACACAGCACTTCCCCCAGCCCTCATATTGTTTTACTACTATCTAGGTTTTCCACTTTCATTATCATACTGCAATATAGTGACGTTTAATGGACAAGAGGATGACATATAAAAAATATTCAAACAGCGGATATTGGGCCTGATTCACTAGAGTTCGCAATTCTGTTAATAGACATGCGCCGCAGTTGCTAATATCAGCGGTGATATGGAAATGTTTACATTCACATTGTGAACGCAGCCAGACATAAGGACACCCACTTCCCCTTATATCCGTATACTAGGGGAACATAGCGAAACAATCGGTAACATCGAGTAACATCGGACCCATAGGCACACTTGCACAAGCCCTGACCTTACTCAGAAATAGCTAACAGCCACGTACACTATCAGTGCTATGGCTGCTTATAGCCACGCAGTGGATAACTAATGGACACTCCTGCAACGGCATTGCAACACACTGGCACACCTGCGATCGCCCGACCACCACCCCCCCGTCACCACCCACAAACGGCACTTCCTGTCAATAACTCTATACATGTACATATATGTCCAGGGTATTGCTAGGTTCTTCTGCTGTTCCCCATCTAAAATAGAAACATTCAGCTCAGGCAGGATGGCCCTACTACAGCATATAATGGGTTACTGTGATTGCTGGTCCTGTATATGCTGGAATTTTGAAACACAATACACTTTGTATGACACATATTAAAACTGGATAAGTGGTAATTATGCCCTCTTCATGGACTGGCCACAGCATTTGGAAACCCCCCTCTAGAAATCCTGCGTTTGCCACTGCCAAGGTTAGTAACGCACAGAAATACAAACTCTTCATTAACACAGAAACACAGATGTGAGCTTTACCTGTATGGGACTATTTTTCTGTAGTCTCTTTGCTTTCTGCCTGACAGCAGTTCAATTGCTAGTGATGGCTTTGCTGCAGCCATCTCTAGAGCCGATTGCAACACATAGAAAGATATAAGTTGTGTATAATGGTAAACAGCTTCAGAACTCGTCCTGACAAGCAAATATTCACTGTCTCGCACACAAATGTTCTTTCGTACCAGTACTTGCTATAGTTAGTGAAGTATTCATTGATCAAAGGGCCTGATTCAGGTTGGTTCAGAAGGCTGTGTTCGCACGCAGCCACTCGCTGCAAAAATATGCTAATGAATGCAATTGCACGGCAACCGCAGCACTATACCAATACGCCCACCACTGTATAAAGCCGCCCACTTCCCATGACATACATCCGCAAGTCAGCGAAAACATTGGTAACATCGAGTAACATCGAACCCATACGCACAGTTGTGGTTGACCATGACCTGCCGCACAAACTGCTAAACTTCCTGATGCCAACTAGATCTCTGGCTAAGTATACAATCGCAGGGGCTTAATTATACACGCCCCTGTAACGGCGTTCAAACGCACAGGCATGCCCGCGTTCATCTGATTCTGCGTGCTCAATACGATCGCTTCCTGATCGCAGCGGCCGTTTCACGCATGCGTACTTCAAAGCATACGCATGCGTAGAATACAAACATCAAATGCAGCCGTGCGATCCAACCTGAATAAGTACCAATGTCCACTGAAAGGGTATGATTTAGATCGGACTTACATCTCTTTTTGTTTGTTTAAGAAAATTTCTTCACCAAAAATGCTTATATATTAGATATGAGCAGTCTGGTTTACTCGGCATCTTATTGGCTATAAGGTTCTCATTGTTCTGAATAGCCAATAAGCTAAATCTGAACTTGTTGTAACTTGCCAAAAAGAACTGAGTAAAAACCGAACCGCTCATCTCTACTATATATACGGGTAGGTTTGGAAAAGTTAGGGGAGAGTATAGTAAGGGTGTGTTTGCGTTATTTTTACACAAATAGACATGGACACAACCATAGATGCGACTTTATGGAGGCTTACCTTTTGTGGATGTTGGAGGGCTGGTGGAATGATACACCATGGGGATGGAGAATATCAGAAGCCCTACCTAGCTACTTCTGATTTTAGTGACTACTCCAGCTTTACTATATAAAGTCTTGGCCATCTGCTCAAATTACTAAATTGACATTTGGGGGTTTATGTATCAAGCAGTGAAAAGCGTGGAGAAGTGGACCAGTGGAGAAGTTGCCCATAGCAACCAATCAGCTTTGAAGTAGCATTTATTAAATACAGTCTATTAAATAATAGGTAGGAAATTATTGGTTGCTCTGGGCAATTTCTCCTCTAGTCCACTTCTCTATGCTTTTCACTGCCTGGTATATGAACTTGTATATATGACACTTCATTATATTATTATATTGTATTCAAATAGAGTAATACAAAGCATTCGGTATGATTTACCGCTGGCCGCATGGCCGGCAGTTCAAATCCCGGCAACGCCAGCCAGACAGAGGAGGAAATCCCGATCGTCCTAAAGGTAAGTATAAACTAATCGAATTCTACCCCCTAACCCTAACCCTCCCTTAGGGGTGCCTAACCCTAACCTTTCCCCCGTACCTAACCCTAATCCCCCCACTAAATGCCTAAACCTAACCCCCCCCCTTCCCCGCCGCCTAAACCTAAATCCCCCAGGGGGGGTGCCTAACCCTAACCTCCCCCCGGGGGTGCCTAACCCTAACCCCCCCTTCCCCTAGCCTAACCCTAACCTCCCAAGGGGGTGCCTAACCATAAGTCCCCCCGGGAGCCCCTAACTTAACCCTCCCCCCCTCGAGCTGGACACATCTCTGTATGTAAATATTCTTTTCTATGTATATCTTTTCCCTACATGTGTTCTGAGAGCACATGCGTCCCTCAAGTCAAGAGACCTGTTTTGAAGCCTTTTTAAGTGGTTACAATAATTTTTTTATGTGTAGTTCTGGTCGACTGCAACTGACAGTCTTGATGCATTGTTTATGTAGTACTGTTTCTTTCTTTAGTACAGTAGTTCTTTATTACATGTTTGCACAATTGTATCTTAATCCGCTTGAAATTATTTTAAAGAAGACGTTCACACCTTCAGTTTGATATTATAGAAAGAAGCTCTAAACATTGAATCTGCAGGATATATAAACTAAAGCAAGCACACCACATCCTACCACATGGCCTGTGAGTTACAGTTTTTTCTTTACTATAGTTTAAATCTTGATGTGACGAATTACCACAGTAAAATATGGGATTATAAAGAATTGCATATAGTTCCATTCCTGACTAGCAGAACTACTGTAGATCCTCTTAGTTGAGGATGAAGGAAATAGAAGTGAAATTGTGAATGAAACAGGTTTCAGGGCTGACCAGGCCAATCCGCAGGGCTGGAAAGTTTTGAAGAATCAATCTGCGCTTTTTTTCTTTATGCTTCACCATTTCGCAGAGAGACGTTCTGCTCTTTATTTGTAAATGAGCAATTTATAGTCTACCGTATGAATAGTCCTGACATAATGGTGTAATTGGATCAGGACCAGGACTGGGGACACTTAATATAATTATCTCCAGATAATTTTAGGTTATGATAAATACTCCCCTGAAAGTCAAATTGTTGACAAGATCTAGAAAGAGATAAATATTTAGCCAAACACTTTTTAACATTTTGTATCTGTAGTGCTCAAATATCAGCAATTCATCACCGGGATGGGTATGGCTTACCGCAGACCTCCCAGCTGTCCTCATGTTAGTGGGACAGTCCCACTTCTCAGGTACTGTCTTGCCACCAGAGCAGCAAAGTGAATAGATGTCATGTGCATGCGTGTGACATCTAACTATTACAGAGAGGTGCTGGTGGCAGCCCATCAGCTCAGGCAGCACAGGGGATGCCCCCAACATGACCATAGTGGGGATGTGATGTGTGACCACACCCCCATGTTGCATGTCACATGGCCCTATTTCTGTGCATACACACCTTCAATGTATGCAGAGTTCCGCTCCCTGCCTCACAAATGTTGGGTGGAAAAGGAATACGTATATATATTTTGTTGTTTATTTCTTTTTCACATATAGGGCCTGATTCAGAGGTGGACGCTATTGCAGGTGCAACTGCGGCTTTTACACAGCTGCTGCTGCATCTTTAGCAGAGGTAACCATAGGGACAGATGCGCAGGGCGACTCGGACACATGCGCAGTGGGACTCGGAAACATGCGCAGTGGGACTCGGACACATGCGCAGGGCGACTCGGACACATGAGCAGGGCGACTCGGACACATGCGCAGTGCGACTCGGACACATGCGCAGTGCGAGTCGGACACATGAGCAGGGCGACTCGGACACATGGGCAGTGCGACTCGGACACATGCGCAGTGCGACTCGGACACATGCGCAGGGCGACTCGGACACATGCGCAGTGCGACTCGGACACATGCGCAGGGCGACTCGGACACATGAGCAGGGCGACTCGTACACATGCGCAGGGTGACTCGGACACATGAGCAGGGCGACTGGGACACATGCGTAGTGCGACTCGGACACATGCACAGACTGAAAACAGCTACTTGCAGGCGTCTTTGACACATTTTACACCACTGAATCGGGCACACAGAGTTTATGAAAGAGCTCTGAAATATGAATTACAAATGCCCCTTAATGGAATGATCATCCTTCATGTCATCTATTATATTTGTGCTTGCTAATAAACTGTATGTTAAACATTTAGCTTTCTCTTGTAGTCTTGGTGGAATATGGTGGTCTTCACATGGAATTGGTGGTGAAGGAAACTTTCTCGGAGTTCCCAGAACTTTTTCATTTCACAGTTACCACAGCAGCTGCTCACTTTAGACAGCTGTTGATCTTTATTCTTTATGCATTGATATGTGGGAGAGAAGTTATTTTTTTAGCACCTTGCATATATCGAAATGCACTTTGAGTAATAGCAGCTTAACAGCTTTGGAAACTGTCTGATTAGTGTTATTTCAAAGTGTTATATCATTGGGCACCAGAGGAAAGATGAAATAGTGTAAATTGGCCATTTGTTCTTTTTCTATTTTATTTGAAATTGTAATACGTTCAATTATATGTAAAAAAATATGTTTGAGAGCATCACCCTTTCAGCAGTGCTAACATTAGTCGGAAGAAAAGGACTTACTTGGTTACCTGGTGCAGATAGTGCGATTATGCTATAAACGACAGCAGCCAACTACATTTAATTAGCATTAGGACAGCACAGAGTTATATGAGAAGTTATCTGCCATGCCCCATCTTAGTGCAGTCATACAGTGATACAGCCATTCACTCATCATGATACTGCCATGTCCACAATTGTAATTCAGCCATGCACCCATTATGATTCAGATACATCAACTGCCCCAATTTCCTGGATATGAAATGTAAGGAGATATGAAAAAATAAGCTACTTCAGTTGTGGACATTTTGCTACGATATCTGCTGTACTCAAACCAGTCAGGGAACTGAATTTGCCGTTACAGGGCTGTAACTAGGGTAGCGCGACCAGTGCCATGGCACAGGGCACGGCAGGGCAGGGGGCGCTGTTTGGGCCTGGCACTTTTCCTGTTTATTATCATTCTCACTTGTAGCTTTCTCTTCTTTTATCCCCAGCATCTCCTGGCCTCCCCTATCTCTTCCCTGGCCCTTCCCCATGAGGCCATGGCCCTTTTTCAGGTGCACTATCTTGAGTTTATTTTTAAAAATTGGTGCCAATGCTCTAATGGCACAGGGCACCAAAAAGTCTAGTTACAGCTCTGTTGCCACCCAGTACAGATGGAGCATATTTCATTTAAGCATTTGGTGGGTTATGATCACCAGATTGCAATGCACTAACTCCTTTGTGTAATAGTTGTAGTAAAGTTAGAGAGTTAGTATTTGAATATATTAAAGGAACCTACCAAATTTTTTTTATGTGTTGTCTGAATAATTATTATGCTCCTTCTACAAGTTGCTAGGTATTGTTAGGAAAAAGCAGTCACATGTCAAGGACACAGCTCCTGTAGCCAAACCGATGGATAGTTTACAATACATACAGTATTAATGCTATGTCAATTAATTTGTCATTTGTAGTCCCTTGCAAAAGTGGACATGTGTGTACAAAGGGAGGACATGTTATGACCACAACTGTGCAAATATATTTACATTCCACGTCCAGTGAGTAAAATAGAACTACCAGGTACTGTACCAACCTTTTAAATGTCAAGTTGCTTATGAAAGGATCAGTATCTTCCTGAGAACTGTACAGTGTTATGCCATCATTGCCTCTTTTATTTTTAATAATACATTCCTTTTAGTCCTAGTAATAAGAAAATTGATATTTTAATTTCACTTTTGCCTGACCACATGAGTATAAATTTTTATTATTGATTAAGGACCTAGGGCATCATGTATATGAGTGGCCTTATTAGAGAATAATGGGATTATTTATTAAAAAGTGCTGTTAGTGATCATTTAAATACTGGTTATACTAGGGGAGATCTGTTACCACACGTGCTGGAACAAACAAGAGAGGGACTGGGCTACATGATGGACAAACAAAGTATCCACATGCCATTATTGTCCAATCAGATTGTGGCCTATGCCAATACCCAAAATAAATGTTTGTGACTGGATTGTCTGTTGTCCATTGTGATCTACACAGACACAGACATAGGACACGTTTTACCTAAAACAAACAAATTTGCTGTCAAATTAGTCTGGTGTGTATGGGCAACATTTAATAAACTATATTTGTTACTACATTTTTCTAATTTGGTGTTTTTTGTGTGTTCAAATTATAAATTTAATAAACATATTATATGTGTTTTTGGCAAAATATATACTGTACTATATACAGGGCCGTAAGTAGGCTTAACAGCACCACGTGTTGGCCCCGCACCTTTTACACATGACATCATGATGTCGCGTGCATGGGGGGCGGGGGTCGCCAGCTTCTGGAAGTACAGCAGTACTCAAAACATCTTGAAGAGGGGGTAGTGGTTGGAGAAATGCAGGCGTGCCAGTCCGTTTGAATGCTGTTTCCTGGACGTGCATAAATTAGCCACTACGTCAGCATTCGCAGTTTGAATACTCTCTACGTGTGACAAGACTTGCAATTTCTGAGACAGGTCAGACCTGCTGTAATTCTGCATGAGAGTCTGATGTTACCGATGTATACGCAGGATTGCGAGGTCTTGTGGATGTGCAAAAGTTGTAGTGGGTGTCTCTATGCCGGGTGAGCATAGACATTAGCATATTTTCACAGCAGTACTGCGTGCGTAGTCACAGGTGCGATCGCAATAGCCAATAGCCAATGAATCAGGCCTAAAGAGTACAACGTTTTGTCAGTCTATTGTTGTGAACCAATCATAATGTGGGGAATTTAATAATTAGAGACAATAAGAAGAAACAGAAGCGGTATTTGTTCTGATTTTATGCATCAACTCTTTTTTTTTTTCAAAAGATAGTTGTTTTGTGCTATGCTGCACAGTGCTGTTGGTTTAGGAGAGTGCTGAAGACAACAGTCTGTAAGGTCCTTAGATATATGTCTGTCCGTCGTTTGACATCCACTACTTGCACGTCCAGCATCCCCGTCCGTATAAACAATTGTGAAGTGTCAATGTGTGTCTGGGATAAATCCTTGCCAGTAACATCACTGTGAGCAGCACTTTCTTTCCTGTTCTACAGTATGTGTTGTTTTATTACTTTTAGAAGAACAATGATCTACAGGTTGAATGCTTTGATGTAAACAGTTCTAAAATGTTAATTGTGAAAATATAAAATTATATGTTTTAAATTCTCTGACTTTGATGCTTATACAGTACTAATCACTGGCTGCAGACATACACAACATAATAGGCTTCCTTAAGCTGTCTTTAACCATGTTAACAGCTAGGCTTTGTCTGCATTCAATTCTGAGAATTAAGTACTAGCTAAATCAGTTAGGGACAACTATTAAGGTACCACACCTTTCCTTATATGAACAGCAGTGGCAGAAATGAATTAATGATATAGGGCCTGATTCATTATGAATTGCTCTTGCGATCGTGACTGCGATTACGCACGCAGGTCTGCTGCAAAAATATCCTAATGGATGCAATCGCAAAGCTGTCGCACAGCCAGCATAGAGGCCTCTACTCCTATCTCACATCTGTAATACCTTGCAGTCCTGCGTATACATCGGGAACATCGAGTAACATCAGCCCCTCACACACAATTACAGCAGTTCTGACCTTACTCATAAATTGCTAACCTCATTGTACGCAGTGAGTACTGAAGCTGCATATGCCGTCGCAAGCGCTAATTATGCATGCCCATGCAATGGCATTCAAATGGACAGGCACGGGTGCGTTTCTCCTACCACTCTCCTGTCACCACCCCCAAACGCTGTCCCTCGGTCTGCGATGGCTTTGTATCTGCGTAGGTGATCGTAGTGCGATCGCAATCCAAACAAAAACAATGAATGAATGAAAAACAACTGCAGATCCCTGAATTTGAAGACATGATTCTTACATGCCACATTATAAGAAGCACACTCGCCTACTTTTAGAACCTCCCCTCCAGTGTGTGTGAAAGTGTTGTTACTTATTTTTTCAGACCTGGGTAAATTTCCTTAAGTTATTCCACTATTGGAAAGTAGCATTGCAACAAGTGATTTATCCTTCTGTTTGAATCCTGTCCATAATGGTAAGAATGTTTTGGGAGCACTGCCTCTTTAAAGAGAGCAAGTGTTAATAATCCGATGACAGATGTTATTCTGAGTATTGTGCAGGGGCTTTGAGACAGTATTATTACATATTGTTACATTTGTTCCTTGCAGGCTCAGTAGCTGCTTAACACAATGTTATTCAGAAACAGCACTGTCATGAGTAGGATACTTCTATAGACTTCACTTGCCGCATTATGCAGCAGTATGATAGCAGACAGTGGAGTGGTTACAGTACAGTGCTGATTTACTGCAGTGCAGCATAATCTGGCATCACAGAATATTTGGTATCTATTCTGCTGAATGAGAACTGATGTTAGTCACACCCATTTGCTGTCTGCTTTCTTAGCTCACATTATTACATTGGAAGTATCACTATTTCATTTGCCACAAACATAGTGTGTGTAAGGTTTAGCTGGCACTGTTACATGCATTTACATGTGGAATGTGGTAAATGTTTGACATTTTGAAATTGCTTGGTTCCAATGTGATACAGCACCTTTGTGGCATTGTTACTTATGTACATGTTTTCATAAATGTATCATTGTATCATCATTTCCTTTTACACTTGAGAACAATGATATTCTCTGTATTTGCAACACTTGCATGTTGCTATTTAAGTGAAAAATGGAAGGAGATGTTCCTAGGCATCGGAAGGGCAAGGATAATGTAGTAAATCTTTTTCATGTGTTTTAGTAGGTACAGTATATAATGCAATGCACTGAAAGAAGCTATGGCATTCTCAAGAGTGCTATAGGCCATACAGAAGCCTTTTGTATCACAACATCCTGTGGTCCGCCAGTTGTTAGTCCCAGGGGATAAATTGTGTGTGAACATTGACAGTTATAGAAGAGAAATATCAATGTGTGCTGGCTACAATGGCTGACAGAAAACATCCCTACACTCTTGATTAGTGTTAGCAGTTAAGTTACATCATAGACACAGGAAGTGTCAGTATAGGGAAATATGATCTCAGTTTTTCAGCCATTTTTATTCGTAGCTTCATAGGCATTCAGGAGATTCTAAGATCAATAGTCCTTAGGGAGAGATGCTGTGAAATTTCTAAGCAGCTGGATGGCACAGATTATGGATAAAGTTGCTGTCAACAAAAGACTTGTGAGAACCCAAAACTCTGAGAATTCAAAAAAGGCTTTTATGCTGTCTTTAAAATTTGTCAGTGGAGCATCAAGAATAATATGTCATTGGTTTCCTAATCATTGTCACAATTTCTTCTCTTGGCTTTTCGATTTTTTTTTGTCAAAACTGGAACTAAGCATTATCAGACTCATGTTACATAACTATTTAAATAATTGCAGCAAACCTTGATGCACTTGTTCAGTAGTAAAGCCAGGTTCTCTTAAAGCTGCATTAACATCTAGTAAAAGATTTTACCAAAGAAAAATGTGGGGGTTTAAAGGATAAAATAATGCGTTTGATCAAGCATTTATGAGAAAATGTTGTTTATGAACAAATTGCTGTATGTGTCACAATGTGATACTGCACATTTACATATGACCTGCATGCTCATCTGTTTTACAAAGATATCTGGAGTCTAGAGTCTGCACATCTGGGATAAGAGCAGTAGCTCAGTGGGTAAGAGTGCCAACCACATAATTACATGCAGAGTCCCACTGGTGACCCAGTCTGATGCTGTATTTCCCACAAAGCTGCTCATTATTACATAGTACTAATAGAGGTGTTAAACCTGGTTGTACTGTGCGTCTGTTGGGGAAAAACAGTATGTAATAACACCTTCTATTATCTGTGAGATTAGCAACCCTGTCTACTGAGTAAATCAACTGAACACTGTAAAACATACACTTAATTTGAAATGTTTGTTGAAGGAGCAGGACATGGATGAAGTTATGACGTGCAAAAAAATAAACAGAAGGGCAGGACCCTTTGATGTAAAATGAAAAAAAAAAATCAAACTTACATTATTACAGTATTGTTATGTGGCAAGCTCAGATGATTAAACTGTTGTTGGACTCCAGTTTTAATCACCTTTCTGGTGGCAGATTGTTAATGCTTAGAGATGAGCGAATTAAAAAAAAAAAAAAACTGTTTATCAAAGTCTGCACCTTGTTTTACATGTGGCTGGAAAACTTCACACGTTTCACAGCTAGACTTTGACCAGGGATGCCTGTGCATACACAATAATCCAGCATTATCTTCTTTAATATGGTACCAATGGTATATGTCTAGTGTTTACTTTCATAATATGGCACCATATTTCCAAAGATATCAGTGGAATAATGGCAGTGGGTTTGGCAGGAGGTAATTAAGTAACTCATATGGGTGCAGTGTGTGCGGTGTGGGCTGCACACCATGTGCCTCTTATAGATATGCCACAGCTAAAGTGTTTCCAATACTACACCAGCCATACTGCATACCAGAATTAATTGACTGTCATTGTACCACTCTACCAGCACAATACTGTCAGTGGCAAACGCAGGATTTCCAGAGGAGGGTTTCCAAAGGCTTCATTTTAGAGTGAGTGTGGCCTGTCAATGAAGAGGGCATAATTACCACTTATCCAGTTTTAATATGTGTCATTAGTACTTAACCAGCTTTAAAAAGCATCATACAAAGTGTATTGTGTGTATTAATTCCAGCATATACAGGACCAGTGATCACAGTAAGCCATTAGATGCTTCAGTAGGCCATCCTACCTGAGCTCAACGTATTTATTTTAGATTTGGGCACCATTCCAGACTATTGGAGCCTGAGAGCCTGGAGGAGCAGCAGAAGAACCTAGCACTGCCCTGGACATACTCTATATGTACATATTGGGCTCTATAGCAGTTCATTTCTAACAGTGCATGTTTTCCAGATCTTCTGGTTGGTGCACACGTTATTTATTACTGGCTGATACATTTTAAAAGATCCACAGGTGGTGCTAATTATTTCATTTGTAATACTGAAAAGAACATGCAGCACTAGGAACAATCTATTATATTACTATCTCTATTGTGGTCATGGTGTGGGCTGGGGAGGGGGTGTTTCCAGGCAGATGGAAACCCCCCCTGCTTTTGCCTATGACTGTAGATATGACTGGTAAAACAGCAACGTATGAAAGCGCACAGTTAAAGCTACATCCCTAACAATGTGGCTAAGGAGAACATTGGTTTCATTAGTTACTGGGTGTAATTCAATTTCCTCTCACATATGTGTGAATGTGCCCTCAATCATTCATCCCAGATGGTTTTCACAACATTTTGTAAAGTCACTCCAGCATTTTGCTTGTTTCAGTCCATATGGGGTTAATTTGATATTTCTATCTCTTAGTTGTCAGTGAAAATAAAACCAGTGTATAATTGGCTACCAGCATCCAGCATGTATGGGTTACTTATTTCTTGTACTGTTATGGTACATATGACAGCTTTATTTTCAGCATTGATTAAAGCCTTGTTTTAATAGACATTTCTGAAACATAAAGCATGTATAATTGCAGAAAGCCATCATCCCAAATGTAAAAACCATGCACTTTGAACAGTAGAAAGCTAAAACACATGTGTTGTTCGTGTTTTCTATGCTTGGTTAACAGTGAAAAAATTAAATTCTCTTTAGTTTCATCTTTGTAAGATGTGGTTTGGAACTAAATTTGTTCCAGAGGAGTAAGTGACTCCATTACTGGACTTCTGAGATCATGATTTTTACTGCTTCAGACAGACAACCTCTGTAACAATTTACCTGTTGAGAAGGACCTTTATTTTAAATGGTGAGCTCAAACAGTAGTGGATCAGTTTGGCAGTAGAAACCCCCCCAAAACACCCCCCCCCCCCCCCCACACACACACACACACACAATATTTAATCTGGGCAAGTTATGCACTTAACAGTACTGTGCACAAAATAACATAGTCCATTTGGCTGTCAAAGTGCTAGGCAGCACCAAACCATCATATGCTGTATCAAAAGCACTCCTTAATTGCTGCAGGACCAGATTACCAATTTTCTGCAAGTAAGACTAATATTCGGTCCGTGTTGCCTAATTCAGGTCTGTAGGAAAGTATGTAGATCGTATTCTGTCTCAGCCCTCTCTTAATGTATCATACTGTGAATGTTTAGTAGGCAAAGCATTCACTGATAAACTGAGATTAATACCCTATAGGGTCCCAGGCAAATGGCTTGGGCCCCCATCCCCTGAGTTCATCAAAAGACAAACATAAAAACAGGTTAGGATAATTCAGGATTCTCGGAACCTAGGTTCACTAATGGATGATCCAGCTATGCTCATCAGATATGCATAAGGGAGGCATCACTAACAAATATTGTTATTAATGAGCCTACATGACTTAGATTGTCTGTCATGCTTGTCAATCAAATCTCCATTGTTCAGATTTACATTAATAATGTACTTTAAATGACTTTAATGTTGTTTACACGTTTATTAATAAAGCATAATGAATATACAACATGAGTCATATAAAGAAAATAAAGATATTAAAATATGATCCTTAATTAGTAAATTATTTGAAAGAGCTCAAAAAATGTTTACTAATAGAGGGACATGGAGACCTCGCTAAATGTAAAGGGCTATTGATGGTCTTTACCTGCAGATTAAGATCCCCTGCTCTAAAGCAGCTGCTATTGGATAAGTACCGTCAGCCTGCACAATGGCTGAACAATGCTTTTAAGCTTGTGCATTAATAGCAAAACTGTGAAAAACAGCTTAATGTCTGTTACTATTAAAGACATCTAGAAAACTGTATGGGTCACTAATGGAGGTCCTTAACTGTCAATGACTATTGATTGTTGACAGTGACAAATGCAACATGCCATAATGTATAGAGCCATCATTTACAGAGCATGATGGTAGCAGATTGAAATTTTGGGCTTGACACTCTCGTGATCTTTGATTAAAATGTCACTAATTTATTTTACCTGTCACATGCATTGTTATGACTATTTATTGGTCTTTCATACACATTGTAGAACAATACTGCCACATTGTGGACAAATTAATGTTGCCTAAATGTCACAGTTCATAAAACAAGGACATTGTATTTTTCTATCAGAAGTAGCTCAGTTGTATTAAACAAGCTAAATCATGATTGAAACAACTAGCATAATTCATTTTATGAGCATTTGAATTATACATAAAAAGCTATTTAAATGTAAAATCAATATGACTATTACACAATGCCACCCATTAGTAGCTAGTTTTATTGTTTTAAATGTAAATGTGTAAGACTGACTGGGTATATGGTATTAATTACCTTATTGTTTGTTAAAGATCTTATTGAACAATATGGACACTTTTTTATACAACAATGCCCTATGCTCTGTTGTTTAGGATTCCACTCAACTGTTTTCCCATCTGTATTACTTTTCATTCATTCATTTATGTATGCTGTGTTAATTAGCTTAAATTGCCAAATTTCTGTTTGGTCAGTTTCAATAACAATACATTTCACATTTAATTTGAATCGTATTGTGATTGAAATTGATCGATTTTATATGATTTATATGATTTTACATTTTGTCATGAAAAATATACAATCCAATTTTCAGAAATGCCCACCAGACCATTCACAATCAAGTTAGTATAGTGAAGTTAGTAGTCATTAACAGTACATTTTACAGCACATTAGTAAGCCTCATACAGTTTCCTGCCTATAGTCACAACAGAGAATATTATGTCAGTGTGATGATTATATTAGGGATGCTGTACAGCCGTCTATGCCTGTAATTAATTATCCAGCTTATGCTTGGACTGCCTCTATCTAATGATTTATACTGTAAGTGTTCTGAGCTAGAATTTGGAGAACAATTGGACCATGCCTCACGTGGTTTATAGACCTTTGAATTTAAAGCACTGTCTTAAATTTGCCATGCTGACTTATATACTCATTTCAAAAGTGGCACATCTAAAGAAAAAAGTAGCTGAGCTGTGGTAATATATCATCTATGGCTCCATTTAATACAAGAGGAGAATCAATACCTCTAAATGCTTACCCTTTTATCTAGGGCGAGCATCCAGGAAGATCATTTTAATTGATTTAGTACACAGAACTTAATAAAGAAAACACACAAGAAGCCAATAACCCATTAATTCCTTATTTACCATCCAAGCTGGTAATAGTTCGTACAATATATCTAAACCATTTTCTTGCTAATGATTAAGAAAAAACAAGGCATTCTACAGCATGTCATGTCTGAGTTACATCTGGGGGAGGTGCTGCCCGCGGGGAATGTGTGAAAATGAGGATGATAAGCATGAGGATGATAAGTAAATTATTATACTGGTCCTGTACTTTAACATGCTAACAGAGACAACTTCAGGATTAAACTATTCTGCTTAAAAATAAAGGTATTTTTAAAACAGATTTTTAATTAAATCTACATTATTCTTACAGACCGTACTGGTTCACAATTATTCCCAATGGGACTGACTCAGAGATGAACGCAATGTCGATGTTGGACATAGTGGAGTAATTTTTTAGTTTTAGGATAAGTTTGCAAAGCAAGTGACAAGTAGTCAGTGTTTGGAAGAGGTAACGGGGGTTGGCTACAAAAACGCAGGTGTGTCGGGACCGTTTTACGGGCTGTGCCTTGGTGAGCCTCTGTGACTTCAGATGTTCCTAAAGTTTCATCTTTTGTATGCAAGCGGCAGATTTAAGATGTCTGGAGGAAAGCGTTTCTGTGCACTAGACATGAGCTAAGTCATTAGCATATTTTCACAAGCCCGCTGCGTCCGAAACCGCAGCTGCAAATGCAACTGTGTCCACCTCTCTGCATGCTTCTATTTAACATCAATTACATGAATATTTGTTATTGTGGTGAATGGAGAAGGTGGATTTTCACAGCTCAGTATTGGTGTAGGAAAAGGTATGCATTTATCAATAACATAAGATTTTTTAAAATGTTTACTAAAGTCCTATATCAGTGCAAGTCCGTTAAATTAAAAAAGTTACACGTTCAGTGTAATTTTCCTTTTATTGCAATGGTCAATAGAGAGTGCAGAGAGTAACTGTATGCTATCCTATCAGTGTCACCACACATTCCAGTGTGTCTAGAAAACAGACCTTGTGACCCCACATGCCACTGAATAGCAGCATCAGTGCCTCCACATTTTAGGCTAGCCCGTACTCCCATAGAATATCAGCGCCTTGAAACCAAAGAATGCCAGCAACAGTGCCCCTACATATTCTGCAGTACTTGTACAGACTGCCAGGCAGTTCCTACAGAATGCAAAAACCAGTGCTCAGCAATTACTACCAGGCTGTGCTTCTATGGATGACAGTTCCAGTCCTCTTTTTTATGTAAGAAATAGTTAAGCACAGCCACTACCAGTACTCGCTAGCTATTAAGCACTATTTGGTAAATGACTGAGGGTATCCAATCATCCCATTCATGCTGATTAGGTTTCATTAAGTGACAACAGAGGCCATGAGTGCCTGATGGTTACATAAAGGAGGGAACTACTGTAGTACTGACATATACTGTAGAAATATCATTAGTATTGTAGACAGCAATGGTTCACCATGGCAACCAGGCAAATGGTATTTGTCCAGCTCTGCCTTAAACTGCTGGCTATCTTACAATACAGATCCCAATCCTGGCATCTAGCAAACCCCCATTCCCGCTGGCTATTGAAGAAAGCAGATTACCAATCCTGTTAGATACTAAGATTGAGGCAGACCCTCAGCCTGTGTAGGTAATGTATAAAGGAGGCTCCAAATCTGCTGGCAAATGCAAAAGATAGACTTCCAACCCTGGTGATTAATGTAAAGTGCAGATGCCTAATATTGGAGTTTATAAAAGGGACCTCTACTCCTGGTGGCTATCATAAAATGTAGACCCACAATCATGATAGCTAGTGAAGAAAACAGGCCTCCATTTATGATGTCTAGTGTATGAAACAGGTGTCAATTCCTGGTAACTAGTGTAAAAAGCAGACCTCAGATTACTTGCATATCCCACTGGGTCATGCAGTTTTACCCGCTGAGTGCAGGAAGGAATTGTCAACAGCACTTGCATTGGTGATAAAGTTGCTCTTGCTTCTCCTGCAGTGAATTAGCTTACTGACCTTGTTGCAAACTGCATGTTACCACCACTGATAACTCCAGCTGTTCCTGCACCTGCCAGTGACAGCAGAAAACTACTGTTTGCAAATCAGTCAGTGCTGTCAGAACAGCAGTACAAATACAGGGACAGCCCTGTGTAAATGGGGACTGTTTCCTGTTATTGTTTCTAAAAGGGTTGAACAATACAAGCCTAGAAATTATATGGCACAGTAGCTCTGTTAGGTAAAATTAAATAATACAGTACAGTTAAGCATTGCCCTTGAGTACCATTTTTAGGGAAATAATAGAATACTTGTTTTCACTAAACAACTTGCTGGCCACAATAGTCCTTCTAGTCTGCAGTAGATCATCATGAACGCATGTTTTGCCTGCAAATGTATAACTACTGGATTAGCTACATGTCTTAGTCTGGGTACACACCTGAATGACTTGTTCGCCAACCCAGGGATCCACAGAAAGAACTGCCGATTGGTAAGCCAATACACACTTACCAATCTGAGGCTCAATATATATCTGCGCTGACATCACAACTGGACAGGAATTTAAATTTGCCCACCAAGTTGACATGTCCGTATCGGCGGGTCCCTACAGCAAGTGTAAGGATGGTCAGCGGGGTCACCCATACCAACAGCCAGACGTACCGATATATCTGCAAAATACGAGGTATCAGCTGTGCTGCAGGTCCGATGCGTTATGTCTGTGAACAACGTCATATACAGATATATCTTCTGTACACACGTGCAGATGCACTATGCGATATGTTTCTCGTAGACCGACTAAACGACATATCGCATAGTGTGTACCCAGCATTACAGACCATCAGCCTTTGTATTGCTTACTTTTTATCTGCAGAAGTTCTGCAATATTTCAATGAGCAGATAAAACATCTATATAAATAAAACAACAAGTACTCTCATATATGATTATACTGCTCTCTTCCTGCAACTATCCCATCTTCCTGCCACAGTCAACCTTTCAATAGATCAATGACATGAATTGTTTAAAAGCTGCCCAATTGTTCTAATACAATAGCTGTGAAAATTTCAAAGTGTTCCGTTCTAATGAGATGGGTGGTTTTCTTCTGTAGAGATTATTAACAATTTTATCCTGATTTAAAAAATAAAAATGTAATAATCAACATACTGCTTTGGCTTCTTTCATTTAAAATGAACTTCAATATACTAAATGCGTTAAAGATTGGATTTAAAGATACATTTGTTGCAATAAAAAGTACTTTAATTAAAATTGGATGTAAAGCTAATTTTATTGCAAAGAAGAGTATTTTAAATGCAATTAAGGGCAACATCTATAAGCAAATCTGTTATGTGTTGCAAATACGCTGCAAAAACAACTAAAATAGGCAAAAGGATAAAACAATGTTTTTTTTTTTAATTTGTAAGAGGACATTTGTACTGTAAATTAAGTTAATGTTACAAGAACGTGTAAACAATACTATTTTTCTTGCTTTATCTATCAGCAACCTAACATCACATTGTCAGAAGTCAGTGCAACATGTTAAACCTATTTATTTAGTTTTGTATTAAAATAGGGTTCTACTTTTCTATGGGTGTACCATTACCATAATTTCTACAAAGAAGCCAAAAACGGCAGATATATCCAAAGTATACAATATTTCTAGGGGCTACGCTCAGGGCTAGTGCTATCATTAGGTGAGCCTAGGAAATATCCTACTGTGCCAATGGTTGAGGGATGCATAAAACTATGAGTGACATAATGTAATTCATCCAGTGATTTTGATGTCCATCACACCAGGTGCCAGCCACTGACATGGAGGCAAAGCAATTTAGTATACACTGGAGGTGAAGCAGCCTGCAGCTTTTTACAAGTGAAGCTATTTGCTGCTGCTCTCAATGCCATTGATGGGCAGGGAGAGTATTGCTGGCAAGTGCGGATCAAGAGAGAGGAGAGCCCCTGTGCAGCAGTGTGTGTTCGGCCCCCCTTCTCTCTCACCTGCTTTTTTTGCAATAGACTGGCATATGTCAGAGTCTACTGCGCATATGTTGATCTTTGGGATGCCACTTTCTAGGCAATTTCTGTAGTGTTCATGTGCAGATATCAGGAAACACGGCACCTGTGCCAATTTTCCAGTGATATCTGTGGTGCAGTTCTCCGGGAGCATGTTGCTTGTGCCATATTCCAGGAGATACCTGCAGCACTGACAGAGAGATAAGTATTTCGAATCGGTGCAGAGTGTGTAATGTGGGCCCCCTGGTACCAGGGGCCTGTGTAGATATGCCCATTAGCGCTGGGCTATGTGTTACATTCTTAGAGAGGAGGCTGTGCCAAGGACACCCACAGGCTTCTATCAGCTCTGCATTTCTTTGCCTTTTTATTCATTTTGTACTACTGATAACATTGGAACCATGTGAGGAGGCTCTGTAATAACCCTGCATCAGTTATTATATGGGGGTAGCTGACTGAATAAGAGGGCTGCAATATTGACTTTGCATGCTGTTTGACAGCTTCACTTGCCAATGTAAGAGATTGTTGAATTTACATATATTGTCCTTAACTATATTGTCCATGACTATTGAATACACACTCATTGCCTTCCTGGATTTCTACTGTGTAGCCTTGCAGCCTTTCAGAAACCTCTTGTACAGTCATAGAACATGCAGTGACAGCATATAACTTGCTTTGAAATCAGTATTTGAGTTGCTGTACAATGTGACATGACTTATTAGTTTTACCCGGAGGTAGTATCCCTTCCCACAGACTTTATGTACATTGCCCTATGTTTGCTTTATGGCTATAGGCAAACAGAAGGGTGTCATTCTGTAAGGATAGCATTGGCAGCTGTCATCTTCTCCTATATAGTCCTACTTCCTTTCTGTTGTGTTGCATCAAACATTTTATTAACCTCACATTGTTACCAATAACACAATATTAATAATATATTAATGAATGTAAATTCAGTATAGATATTATCTATGAAAAGGTATTTAAGTTAAGAGGAAACAAATGCAGAATTATATATTTTTATACTAATCTACATTTTAATAAATATGATACCACCACTATCATCACCATAATAATTATGGTTGTGATATTAAGTCTTGCAGTAAGGCTGCATTCTGGTGGAACTGCACCTTTAACCTGTGTAGGTGGTATGATTAAGTTAAGTTGATATCTATCTTTTGCAATTATGTCACGCAAAGCAAGAGGACTCAGGATGGATTGTCACAGCCTCCAGCATAGCAAAGAAACAAGTCCTGCTTTGCTTCATCTGTTGCACAGTGATAAAAACATGAACATAATCAAAGGAAAAAGACAGCTGCAAAACTATTATTTACTTTTTTGCAGGATAATTTAAGAATAAAAATTGAACTTATTTGATTTTACACATGATTTTCAAGTATGTTATATTTGTATGTGACATAGGGGTATATTTACTAATGTTCGATTTTGTGTTTTGAGTGATTTGACATTCGATTTGCATTCGGTTTTCATTCAGTTTTGCCTTTGGAGATTTACTAAAGGCAAAATTGAATGTCAAATCGAACATAAAACTGAATCCCACTCAAATCCCTCTCAAAATCGAACATCGGCAAAACATCGGTACTTTTACATAGACCAACATACAAATCTCTGATTTACTAATATATGATATGAAAAGGAACACCAAATTGAACTCAAAATCAAACATCAAATCCCCAATATAATAGACCTGCTTCATGCTGGTGATTTTAGCATGAGCGGGTATGAATTACACAGATGCATGCACAGATCTTTGAGATCCATGCATGCTTGTGTGTGTACAAAGGCTGGAACGTGTTAAAAAAAATTTTTAAATGACGTGGGTCCTCCCCTAATGCATAATCAGCACCAGGCTTTTTTCAGCAGGGATGTAATCGGGAAGCCGGCTGACATTATACTGACAGCACTGGGTTCAGCGAGCCGGTCCTGGTTTTGGAAATCCGGGGGGAAAAAGACGTAGGGGTATCCTGATTTTTCCAAAACCAGCACAGGATTCTTTTTAGCGGGGGTGTAATGAAACAGCCGGGGTACTCTTTCACCAGGTCTCCTGGCCATAGCATTATTCCTGACTAATAGTCAATCCAGGCTGGGGATCCCTGGGGAGGTGGGGAACCCCCAATTTAGGGGATTCCCCTCTCCAGGGCACCCCAGGCCTGGGCTCATAGCCTGGGGATATCCCTGGCACCCCTGGCCAGTGGTTGCCAGGTTGATAGTATGTAAAAATAGATTAAATAACATTGTCTTTTACAGGAGAACTAGAGTTCCCAGCAAGCCTCCCCTGCATGGAGGTACTTGGAGAACCATTAAGAGCCTGCTGGTACCTCCTAGTTCACCTGCAAAACAAAATTAAACTAAACACAAGACACACACACCGTGAAAGTAGAACTTTATTACATTCCCACTCTTAGTCACACATACTCACCTACAATTCCTGTGCACGTCCTCTTCTCCATGTAGGCATCCACGTCTTCTTAAAACAAAACAATACTAAAGGTGCGTACACACATAACAATATTTTGAACGATTTAGCTATAACAATGTCGTTATCATTAAATCGTTTAAAAAATCTTAATTTTGGTGCTGATGACGGTAGCTGCAATACAAATCTTCCATCCATAATTCTCCTGCCCCTCCCAGGCCATTCCAGTGGCCAGGCCCCAGCCATCTTCAGGGCAGCAGCAGTGGGGGTTGTGGTGACACTGGTGAGATACAAGGGGCTGTGATGAAATATAGGATGCTGTTGTGAAAATGCAGGTGAGTAGTAGTGAATAGCAGGAGGCTGTTGTGAGATGCAGGGGATTTTGGTGAGATGCAGGGGTCTGTGGTGACATGGTGTAGGTTGTTATGAGATGCTGGTGGCTGCTCCAAGATGAAATTGCTCCTGTGCGAAGCAGGGGTGGATCGCTATTTCTAAATAAATAAATCTATCTAATCTATCTATCTATCTATCTATCTATCTATCTAATCTATTTTATCTATCTATCCTATCTATCTTATCTATCTATCTATCTATCTATCTATCTATCTATCTATCTATCTATCTATCTATTGATCGATCTATCTATCTAATCTATTTTATCTATCTATCCTATCTATCTTATCTATCTATCCTATCCTATCTATCTTATCTATCTATCGACTCTGTACTGTCATTGTTATATTTTTTTTAAAAATGCCTGGAAGAAGAAGGCTAGTTATATACATTGGACACTATTTTCCCCCGAGACTGTACTTCCTTACAAGAATACGAATCAGTTTGAATTAGTAAGGTTTATTACTACTGACTAAGACTTTTTTATCTCCTGTCTGTCTCCGAAATAAGGGTCAGCAGCAGATCACAGCATGCTGCGGTTGTCTTTTTCTTTTTTTTACACTCCCCGATGGCTAATAAAAACATAAAAGGAATACAATTTTACTGTGTTAGACTGTCTGATCCCAGAGTGTGTTCACTATCACTAGCATCATATCTGTATCTTTGGTATGTTTTATGTATATAAAAATAAAATTATAGTAAAACAGCTTAATGTCATTATGCACATTATGGCACATGCAATATATTATTATGGAAAGTCCATTAACGAATGTTAAAAGGTATTTGTTAATAGAGTGCAGTTCAATTAGAACTATATATTTTGTAATAGTTTGATCTCAGTAATTATGGGGTAGATGTATGAATCAGTAAAAAGAGTGGAGAAGTCTGCCAGTGGAGAAGTTACCCATGGCAACCAATCAGCTTTGAGGCTGCATTTATCAAGTACATTCTATAAAATGATAGGTAGAAGATGACTAGTTGCCATGGGTAACTTCTCCACTGGCACACTTCTTTTCACTGCTTCATACATTTACCCCAGTATGACTTGGATGAACCCTAGATTATGGCTGTTTAAATGATAAATATTTTTAAATTTGAACATTAAGTCAAGGAACAAGACAGATACGCATCATGGAGGACATGCAGAGTGACACCCTCGCCTGTTTGCCTGGTATAATTTACATGTAACACTCTCTGTATGCCCAGAAAATAAGATGGAGTCATATTACCCATGCTTGCGCTGGTAGGTGAAATGGGAGAGGGCAAGGGTGTTCTAACATTGGCCAAGTACAGTACAGCTAGGGTATGATCATGCAGATAAAGATTGTTTCAAAGAAGATTTCAGCATTTCATCGAAGTCTAATAGCGATTACGTATTTCACAAGCAAAACAATGGGTAAAAATATGGGTTTAAGTGTATGAGACATTTGCCAGGCATAAACCAGGCGCATATGCTACTTGTGCTGGCTTGCACGCAACTTGTGATAGCTGCAGGTTTTCGTATGTCTGCAAATGTGGCCGTTGTAGTGAATCCTTCCCTCTAACTGGGCCAATATATTAGTAAGAAGTTGGCATCTATGACAATGACATTAGGTTTTATTGTACTGTATGAAATGTGCAATATAACAACAGGCTGCTCCACATCTTCCTTCATTATTAGGCAGTGTATAATTCTATTTATCTAGTGACTGTAAAGTGCCATGCATAATCACTAGCACTGTACATTTTCATTTAATAATTAAAAATTATACATTAACATGTTTATTTTCAAATGAAAACAGCTCTTTATGTATGTATTATGTATTAATGTGTTTACAGTTACATTCAGTTTAACTGATAACTTCCCATGATATTGATTTAGTCTGTTTATCTCCTCCACAGCGTCACCCCCTAGAGTAAAAGAGATAAAAAGCCAGAGCATAGCAGAGGGTGAGAAGTTGACGCTCAAGTGTGAAGTTGTATCAGATCAGCCTGAACTCAAATTTAAGTGGTTTAAAGAAGGGAAAGAAATTGGAGGCAAGAATAAAGCAGACAGCAAGCCGGTCAATATGAAGATAAGGAAGAAAAAGTAAGTTTCATTTCACTTACTTTTTTTTGTACTTTGAGATATGGAATTAGAATTTATATGTTGGCCTGTTCACAGTGCATCCACACAAAAAAGTGATAACAAGGTGCTATAAATGATTACAGTGCTAACTAATGTAAGTAGGGCAAATTATTCATTTAGGGATTAAATATGCTAAACAGAAATGTTTTCAAACAGCGATACATTTCATAGACACTGAATTTACAGCCACTACATTTACAGCGGGGTTCATGATAGCAGATGAGTTCAGTGAAAAGTTGATGTGCCTCCAATTAGGGACACTGAGAGCGGAGACGGTCAGGCTTGCTCAGGCCTGTCTGCCACGTTACCGTGCACATTCGTAACAATGCACCATATGCCGGGATGCAGCGGTCGAAATCCCGGAGCCAGAATCCTGACCCGAGGCCAGAATACCGGTCCTGGAATCCCGACATCACTTGAGATGTCGACGCCGTTATTCTGACAGCCGTTATCCCGAATGTAAGTATAGCGGGGCCGGTTAGGTTTAGGCCGCTGGTGGGTTAGTTTTAGGCACCACCGGGAAATTTAGGGTTAGGCTGCAGGGGGGATGGAAGGTTAGGGTTAGGTTGCAGGTGGGGGTTAGGTTTAGGCAACAATGGTGGGGTGGTTAGGGTTAGGCACTATGGGGGACGGTTAGGTTTAGACACCAAGGGGGGAGGGTTAGGTTTAGGCACTAATGGGGAGAGTTAGGGTTAGGCAGCGGGGGTGGGGAGGGTTTGGTTTAGGATGCAGGAAAGGAGGGTTTGGTTTAGGATGCAGGAAAGGAGGGTTAGGTTTAGGATGCAGGAAAGGAGGGTTAGGGGGTGAAGGGGGGAAGGTTTGATACTTACCAAGCCCTTGTTGGGATTCTTAGCATCGGGATGCATCCCAACTGCTGGTCTCCGTATGTATTCACATATGCCGAGCAGGACACCGCAATGATTGGTCGCACCCCCACTCTAGCACCTGTGCCCGAATGATGTCTTGGTGGCTATGCCTCCAACATGCATATAAAGTAGTTCAATGTCTTTTATTGGTTGTGTGCCTCTTTGTGAGCTGAACATGTTCATAACTTCCAGGTGAAATCATGTCCAAACACTGTGTATCTGTAGGGAGCAGGGACCATCGTCTAGTTAAATAATTTTTACCTTAGTACTGCTTGTTTGGCCTCCAGCTTAGCCCTTACATAAATACGTTTTCAAATGCACACCCGCACGACACTTGCAATGTGTGCATATGGATACTCAGTTTCTGTACATAGAGTGTATGTCATCAGGTGCACTAAATGTTACAGAAAAACAGCTTCAGTTTAAAAACAAAGAGCAGAACCTTTCTATGCACACGCCTGAATCTGAGTCACACACTGTGCTGATATGTATCAGTAGGCTGATGTTTTATGTACTGCGCATGCGTCCGAGTTGCATTGTGCATGCGTCCCGATTGTTACCACACAGAGACGCAGGAGGAATGTGGACGCAGGAAGTGTGGAGTTTAATGGGCATTCCTGGGAGATAACAGGGGGTGGCTAGGCAGAGACGGGCATGACACCGACTCTGGCTGCATCTAAATACATAGAAGTACTCACACAAGACGCCATGTTCAGATGGAGAAATTGCATCTGCAGTAAAGCTGGCGCAAGTTTCGATGGTGCACTGATGCTTCTACAGACTCGCCAAGACAGATTTACACCTCTGCATTTTGGTATTTTGGTTTTGAATAAATCGGCGACTGTGTGCAACTCAGAATCAGACACATATTTCTTTGCTTGTTTTTATAAGGTTCTATCAAGTATATGCAGCAGACTTAGATGAGCTACTAGGCTAGGATCATAGCCCTTCCATTTATATGCTATATACTTTTTGAACTTCCCCTCCATGAGAGCCTGAATTGGAGGTCAACCAGCTGCACCAATTTATGGTTGACATCATCGCACAATGAGGCACAGGGCTATGATGGTGCAATTTGCAGTGGATTGTGTCATCATGGCCCCACATGATGTCATCAAGGGAGGTGAGCAGGATCCAGGAGTATGGTTGAATATTCCAGGAGAGTAGGCATGTATATTATATATGTAGTTGTGTAGTTTTCACTCTGAAGTACAATATTTGAATACATAAATATAAGGCAAGTGGACATTGACACTAATTTATTTATTTATATAGCAAATCCAAGAGAAGGTGACTCTGCTTGGTAGATCATATAATGTACATTCTAGATTCTTATCCCAAAAAAGTTTAGGCTATACTAGATTTTTTTTCTATAGGAACATTTGCTAACGCCGCATTTATTAATTCCACAGAAAGTCTTCAGAGCTCCACATTACATCAGCGTCAGATACTGATGCTGGAGAATATAAATGCACCGTGTCAAACAAGCTGGGGAATGACAGCATGAGAGTCAATGTCACCATATCACAACGTAAGACAACACATTTAATTATTTCTTCTGTAAAAGTTCCTTTATGTATATACTGTACATAGTGCATGCTTGTATAATACAGAGAAATTGGTTGATACTTGTTTGGAATAAACATAATGTGCTGGACTTCATAGATTAAATGTGATCACTTGAATGTAATTGTTACTTCAATATTTCTGAAAATGCTTTATATCATAAATACAATATGGGTAAGAAAATGGATTTACCAATATAAATGTGCAAACACTGGCTGCATCATATACATATCATAGAGATGACAATGCTTACAATGTTTTTAGATGGCTAGTAGTGTGTATTTATACAGAGCACAACACTCAGCAAGCTTGTACAATGTGTATTGTACTAATCTATAATTAGAGGCTATACTGTTATTCCCAATAACACATAATAGTGTTTCTTACTGCATTATTACTAGGACAGATGCAACTGATATAAGGATAAGGTGGATTTCGCCATTAGTATTGACACTCACATATATGTGGATGGCCTCAACATATCAGCTTGACTTGTTTTTTTTTTTAATTACTGGCGTGTGTAAATCTCTAAGTGTCTATGTAGTGCAATATTTACTCTATTTAACTATGCGTAAGATATATGTGTCACAATGCAAGTCAAAACATTCCAGCATAATTAAATTAAGCATATGATGTTTAAGACCACCAGAGCTCTCATTATCATGGTATATCACTTAGACACATACTGCAAGCAACTGGGTCACAGTCTATTGCAAGTGAAACCAAGAGTTTAGCCTTCCAATATATCTGTTCCACACAAAGACAGTAGGTAATAATTTGAAATTGTGTAAACAAATTAACATACAAAGGAAATGAATGATCAAAGTCTCAAGTGTTAGAATGTCTACAATTTATAGCACAGAAAATGCACAAATTTATGGTATGTTCCACATAACTGCACACATTAACAACATTCCTGTAAGGTCAAAAAACAGCCTCTTGTCTTACATCAAGATATGCCCGCAATTACTCATACATGCAACAAACTGGTTTTTGAAGACAAGAACTAATCATCTAACATAGAAGTTCCATTATAACTTCCATAATCCGCTTTTTAAGTGCTGAACTGTGCAATATGCTTGATATGATCTAGTCAAAACATTTTTCTAGGTTCTCAAAATAGTCATATTATGCAGTATTTAAATACATTTTGCTATTATATTGTTTGTCATATGTATGTATGCATGGTTGGTCATATTGAATATAGAGGGGTACATATACTAAAATCAGTGATGTGTGGTGAGGTAAATGGCCTGGGAGGCACTGGCTAGTATCAGTACCAGATACATACAGTATATGTAGCAGAGGGTTCATGTGGGCATTTTACAAAGGCTCAGCAGTATACAGTATAGTGATGGAAATTTGGTGTGTTTTGATCAGGGATATGTGGAAAAGGTAGACAGGGGAGGCAGTGCCTCACCTGCTATACACTTTTTACTCCAGAGTTTTGACTATAAAAATGATTAGAATAATACAAAGAAGATACTTATAATACTTTATTTACATTTTCTTATAATTTTGATAGTAACATCTCTGGAGTATACTGAAGTATGACAGGAAAGGTTCTGCCTCACATCACTGCTAAAAGTCCACTTACCATGGAGAAAAAGCAACGTCTGCGTCGCAGGTTATCGCTGTGAAGCAGGAGGCGGCTAACGCAATGTGCCATCTCCCCACCTAAGATAGTGAAAATGACGTCACCCCCTGGGCTGTGACAGCAGGGACGCAGGGACACATTCCTGCTCCTCCAGACTGCGCTGTGTGGTCTCTCTCTCGCCTCTCTCCGGGCGTGCAGGTGCAGCAGTGAGATGTGTTTTTTCAAAACTTTATTAACAAGCGGCCCAAATGACAAAGAGCTCTTTTCCATTATCTGCTTCAAACACAAGCAGATAATGGCAGCTAGAGTTGACAAAGCCGGTGCTGGAGAAGACAGCTGATGTTAAGTCACCTCTCTCCTTAGCAGGGCCGGCTCGAGGCACGTTCGACTAGTGCGGACGAACAGGAGCGCTACCCCATAGAGGACGCACCCCTCCCAACCATTCCCGATTTCAGTGGTACAGTCCCTTTTTTGGGCACTGCCCCGCTGTTCCACCCGCGTGGTGAAGTGTTCCGCGAGCAGTCGGGAGGTTGAGCACCTCCACCGCCGCAGCTGTGCCGGCCCCAGAGAAGAGAAATAGATGCTGCGTGCATGGGCGTGGCATCCATTCAGTGCAGGTAGAGGGCTGGGGGCAGCCCAGCTACTGACGTAGTGCTGGGATTGCCCCCAGCCTGACGTTAAATGGGAGGCGTGCCATATGGACACCCCCAAGTAACATAATTTAGGGGGCATGGTATATGGTAATTAGGCCACCCCCCATTTTTGGACGCACGCGTCTTCACCGCGCACAGGTAATGGGCACCTAAGTTCTGTCCTGCACAGGGCGCGGCTTCCCTGGAGCCGGCCCTGCTCCTTGGTGTTATCTGGGTCACGTAGCGCTTCCATAGGGGGCTATAGCAGCGCAATATTCTAGCCTGTTCTTAATACTAGCAGGCTGAAAGCTGAGAAAACAATTTAGTATATATCCCAAACCAATATGTAAAGGGATTTTCTCTGACTTTTTCGTTTAGTCTCCATTTAGTACATAGACCCTATAGTTATGATACAATGTTAAATTATACCTAAACCTAAATACAGCAAAATATTTGAAAGCAGCACATACACATTCTCAAACATTTCCCATGAATAATTAGTTTGTAACACACCAATGTTAGGACAATTTAAGACAAAACTTAATAATAAATAAATATAAGGACACTTTTGTTTTTTAAATGAGAACCGTTTTATTGAATTTGTACAGTTCCAGCAGGTAAAATATATTGCACATATCACTCCCATGGAGTCATTTGAGAAATTTTGTCTGTATACCCTAAAACTTTGTGACATATCCAGACTATTGTGGTCACAGTAAAATGTGTTTAATTCATTGGTAAATAGTTAATGCAATTGGTGTATTTTTGTTACTATTATTACATATTATTTCAGTTTTAATGAGCATCACCAAATGTTAAAATTTTTAAACTATGGGGGTGATTCAGCGCTGGACGCATGCAAGCAGCTTTGCAATTCCATTGTTGCTATTATGTTAATGCAGCAGGAAGTGTCATGTCACCTGCATGCATTAATGATCCGAGCTGCGTCCACGGATGCAGCGATGGATCATCTGCGTGATCCTTGGCTGGCTGAGTGACCATGGGATCATGCAGACTGGCCATCACAAATGTCCAAAAGAGGCCAGGAAATCTCTGTCTGTTGACGGAGATCCTGGCCTTTTCCCTCACTACCAATGGCGGCGACACGCCTCCGTTTTGGAAAACGGAGGCCGTCGCTGTCCTCTCCTCACCCCCCACTGGCAGCATGCTGTCAATCAGGGACTGTTCACGCAGGACCTGTTCTGCACATACGCAGAATAGGTCCTGCGCACACTCAGATTCCTGACTATCGGGAGTCTTAGGACAGCAACGCACAGTAAATCACCCCCTATGTGACTTGTGTAGTAGCCTACTACAAGATGCAAGCACAGGCGCGATTTAGACAAGTCTCCCCGTATTTTTAAAGAGGCAATCATTTAAAAGGGCAAAACCAAGTAGGCTTTGCCTTTTTAAATGATTGCCGATTTAAAGCATGGGCAAACTCACCGGTATTGGGCCAGTGCCTGAATCTTGCAGGCTGTTACATAAGCCTCTGTATATTTAAAAGTTCCCTGCCTTGATGGATCTTATTTAAAATTAAATATAGTGTTTTTCATCTTGTTGGGAGAAACATTTCCTGAGCATTGCTCTGTTCTACTGCAGTGGTCGCATCCTTTTTTATGTTGGGACATTTATTCATTATATAAAATTCTAAATTAATTTTGTTTCATGAAACATCTGGAATTATGAAAAAAAGAAACTCATTTAAATGTTTACGTCTATTCCTTTTCATCCAGAATATATTGCAACCCTTATCCAAATTCCATTGTTTATAACATTTCCACCCATCCTACAGTACTTAATATGGCCAGACCACCTGTCCTCCAACCATCCAACTAGTTGGTTGGGTGGAATGAAAATCCGGTAATTCATGGGAGCAAATGACAATCAGCCATTTGCTCCCATTTTATCCATGTTACTGGAAATTCCTGAAGAAGAACAGGCCCTACTTCCAAAGTGCTCTGTTATGTAAACCGTACAAAATAAATTATTTCTCTAAAGGAGAAAAATAACAAATGTTATCATTTATTTATATATATATATATATATATATATATATATATATATATATTCCCCCAATCACACAGAGTTGTACTGGATATATTTGTCACCCACACCATTTCTGTTCCATTGGAGTCTACATACTAAACTCCATTAAACACAAGCACGTGCACACACACACACACTCACACACACTCACACACACACACGTGTATGCACACACACAGTCACGCACTAGGGTAAATAAAGTCACAGTCAATTATCCTGCCATTATGTCTTTGGAGTGTGGGAGGATACCAGAACACCCAGAGGAAACCTATGCATAGTTACTGACATTCCCAGAGGGGGCTGCCAGGTGTGAAAGTGGGAGGAGGAGGTGTGGGGGTGGCTGAAGTGGGCGGTGCGGGGGGCGTGTCGGTGCGATTTTTTCATTGCGGCCCCACCCCCCACTTTATAATGCCGATCGCGTCGTCGCATCCCCGGATGCCCACTTTCACATGCTGGTGCAGGGGGCTGCGCCCAATCCAGGAGACTTGCCTATTCTTGCAGGGGGCCAGGAGCGGGAGACTCTCAGCAGCCCCAGGCAGAGTAGGCAAGTATGAACCTATGCAAACACACCACCCAGAGGAAACCCATGAAAACACAAACTCCACACTGATAGGACCCAGCTCCGGAAATTAACTCATTACTCCAACTGTGCCACTGCAAAGTCCTAAATACATAAATAAAAAATATTGACTAATAATTAATATGCATGTTCTATGAAGACAAAGTATATTTAATATTTAAAACATGGTTGCAGGTATCAGTGATGTTATATTCTTACTTATACCGTACCTTGACTCTATTCATTAGCAAGCATGCTGGGTTTCTACAACTTGTACTTTCCCTTTTAGCACAGTGCATATATGAGTATTACAAGATACTAAAATATCTTAGTGTTGACAAAATACCAGCATTGTAAAATGCTAAGAATGCTATACTGCTAACTACCTTCACTGTCAATGTAAAGCAGATTTCAAACACAAACAAAATACAAACATTTACATACACATTCCAGCTACAGTATGTTACTTTCAGAGATTCAGAAATGCATACAATAAACAACAATGTAATGCTTGCAATTACCTTCTATAGTGGACCGATTCATGGGGACGAATCATCTCCAGACAGGGTGCATACCAGATCATTCTCAGGCAACCAATGCAGCAATATCATCTATACATGGCACCGGGTTTACTTTTAGCCATTGTAGTGTTTCATATACAGTAATTAGTTTTGTATTTTTATTTTTGTATATATGATATTTCACTTGTAGGAGACTAAGCATGAGGCACGGTTACTAATGTATTAAAAACTGCATACATGTCAAACAAGTCATTAAAAAGATGTTTATATCCCCGTCATCACTATATACAGGATTTATCTCTTCTGTTTGTCTGAGTGAGAAAATATTTTCTCTCATGATTCAATTCAGGAGCAGACAGATCTCCAGTAAGTGAAACCCTTCCTGCAATCATTAGTAAGAGCCGGCTAGGTCAATAGTAAGCACCTAGCAGAAGTTAGTGAGAGGAAGTCATTTTTCTTCTGCTGAGAGTACCAAAGTGACCTTAGAGAGATGTCTCACAAGCTACAGCTCTTTTGTTTGTCATAAAAAATATGTCAGCACTCTGTGTTACACAAACGTGATGTCTCCGTATATCAGTTACGGCATAGCTTTGGAAACAATTACAAATATTCAAGTTGAATGTAGAAACCAGGTGTGTTATGATATGTCGACATTCATCATGTTGACATGAAAATGTCCATATGGCCATAATGTCGTCACTGACTATGTGCGGGTACTGGCGTTCTGGTGAGTATTACTTCCCTATTTCTAATCCCTACCCCTACAGTATTTCTAGTGCCTAACCCTAACATTCCCACAGCCTAACCCTAAACCCCCCTATTGCCTAACCCTAACATCCCCACAGCCTAACCCTAAACCCCCCTATTGCCTAATCCTAACATTCCCACAGCCTAACCCTAAACCCCCCTATTGCCTAACCCTAACATCCCCATAGCCTAACCCTAAACCCCTCTAATGCCTAACCTTACAGTATTTCTAGTGCCTAACCCTAACAGTCCCACAGCCTAACCCTAAACCCCCCTATTGCCTAACCCTAACATCCCCACAGCCTAACCCTAAACCCCTCTAATGCATAATCCTAAACCTTCCGTCCACAGCCTAACCCTAACCGTCCCCTTAGTGCTTAATTATAAGCCATCCATCCACAGCCTAGCCCTAACCTCCCCTAGTGCCTAACCCTAGGCCTTTCGTCCGCAGCCTAACCCTAACCTCCCCCAGTGCCTAGGCCTTCCGTCCGCAGCCTAGCCCTAACCTCCCCTAGTGCCTTCCGTCCGCAGCCTAATCCTAACCTCTCCTAGTACTTAACCCTACAGCTGTCCATCCGCAGCCTAACCTTAACCTCCCATACTGCTTAACCCTACAGCTGTCTGTCTGCTGTCTAACCCTAACCTCCCCTAATGCCTTACCCTAAGCCTTCCATCCACAGCCTAACCCTAACCTCCCCTAGTGCCTAACCCTAATCCTTCCGTCCGCAGCCTAACCCTAACTTCCCCTAGTGCCTAACCCTAAGCCTTCCACCCGCAGCCTAACCCTAACCTCCCCTAGTGCCTAACCCTACAGCCTTCCATCTGCAGCCTAACCCTAACCTCCCCTAGTGCCTAAGCCTTCCATCCGCAGCCTAACCCTAACCTCCCCTAGTGCCTAACCCTACAGCCTTCCCCCCGCAGCCTAACATTAAATTTGACATTCTGAAAATGTCAACATTTGACATGTTGGCATTCTAAGAATGTTGACAAATTGATTGCCGAAATTTTAGCAGTGTCAACATCATAACTGTGTTGTCTGCATTATGAATGTAGACATTGCTAATGTCAACCTGATGACTACTCCCCGCATTGCACACACATGTCTCTGTAGTCAACACAGTTCCTACACCAAGTAAACAGAGGGAAAGGCTTTTACCTGCAAGAGTTCATTCAGTTTTGGGCAGGATTTGGGCAACTAGTCGGCTGGTTGGAATGATAATTGTCCAGTGTGTGGGAGCAAACGATAATCATTCGTTTGCTCCCACGCACTGAAAATTGGCCAAAAACTGTCGTTCCAACTAGTTGGGAAAATCAAACATGTTTGATTTTTTCCAACTAATTGTTCTAGTGTAGGGGGAAAGTTCCCCCCAACTGAACGATAAGTAGGTGCACACTGGCCGGCAGTGTCAGCCTACTTTTGTACCATCCTGACCTCACCTCCATCACAGGTGCAAAGCTGCAGCAGTCCATGTCACCCTGGGATACTTGGCAGCAGCGGCAGAGCACTAGGAGGATCAGGTGCAGGCTGCAGCAGTGCATACTGCTGGGCCACCCCTGTCATGCAGCAGCGCAGCAGATGGAGGATCAGGGGCAGGCTGCGGCAGTCCATACTGCCGGGCTGCCCTTGTCATCATTAGTGGAGTAGGTGGAGGTTGAGGGGAAGGCTGCATCAGTTCATCACTGCCAGCCTGGCCCCTGTTACCCTGGGACCCCTGCAAGCAGCAGCGGCAGAGAGGGAGGAGGCTCAGTGGCAGGCTACATGGTTCCTATCTATCTCTATTCTTAAACAGAAAATTAAATTGGTGCCTTAACTTCGCTAGCAAAAAATATATTTTTATTCCAATTTTTGAGTATTTAGGGGGAGAGTTATCAAAGCTTGGAGAGAGATAAAGTGGAGAGAGATAATGTTCTAAACAATCAGCTACTAATTGTCATTTCACAAACAGTTAGTAGCTGATTGGTTGGTATTTTATCTCTCTCCACTTTAACTCTTTTCAAGCTTTGATAAATCTCCTATATACGCAAAAATTGGAATACAAATATATTTTTTGCTGGTGAAGTTAAGGCACCAGTTTCATTTTCTGTTTAAGAAAAAAAATGTAATTCTCATTATAAAATTGTTTTTTTCTTATAAATATAACATGCCATGGCATCCTAAATACCGGTAGGCATTTAGCTATGCTGAAAAGGAGTTTTATTTTTAAGCTGGCTCCTTGTCAAAACAGAAGGATAATTTATTCTGCACAAAGCTCCCTGGAACTGATGATGCTGAGTAACCAGAGACTTGCCAAACTGCAGCATCATGGACAATGTGACCTTGACGGAACACAAGCATTTCTGAAACCAATTGGAAAAATTAGATGATAAGGTTTCTAATGCAAGTATCTTTGCCACTCACGAGCATGCAATCTCTAATAAAGAGTCCTAAGTAGGCAGAGAAGGCTTGAAAACTTAGATTGTGCCAGTACTGCCCTGATTTCTTGTTATGCTTTACAGGGCAATTACAGTAATGATAACAATAATTTACTTTCATACAATAAACGCAACAAAAACTTAAATAAAAAAAAAGTCCACCAAGATCCTGAAACTTTTTTTTTACATGCCGCTAGTTGCAGAAGAGCATATGTCTACATTTTAAATAATGTTTCCAATTGAAAAATAAAATAGTAAAAAATAGTGGGGAAACTGCTCCAAAATAAATAAATAAATAAATATAATATTTATATATCAGTATTAACCTTATTTCCCTTTTCTTCTCTTTTGAAGAAAAATGTTTTCCTGGTTATGCTGCCATTTTTAAACTGATCATTTGATGTTGCAAGTTGCTAAAATATGCAAATCCCTTCCAAAGCAAAGCAGAGCATAGGGACGCCCACTGCTGCCTTCTCATATCTGTACGATGATGTGCAACAGAGTAAACATCGGTAACATCGACGCACATCGGGCAGCCATGCTGCTTATATGGCAAGTCTGGCCAGCCGCATATTTTGCAGTTTTCCTTTCCCCCAGAGAGCTCTCATGCTACACAAGATATCACAATGACTAATTTATGCACGTCCACAAAGTGGCGTTTAAATGGTCAGACATGCCTGCATTCTTCTAACCACCCCCCTGTTACCACGCCCAAACACTGACTACCTGTCACTCACTTTGCGAATGGTTCCTGTGTACGGACGTAATTGAAATGCAATCGCTGACTTTGTGTAGTGCAGCTCTCATGCGTTTGCATTTGCAAATAATCGCTTGATCTGCAAAATATATATCAGCTTTGCGTAAATCTTTGAATTAGGCCCTATGTGTAGTACATTGTACAGAAAGATATAGGGTATATTTACTAAAGTGCAGGTTTTTAGATGTGGAGATGTTGCCCATAGCAACCAATCAGATTCTAGCTATTATCTTCTAGAAGGTGCTAGCTAATGGTAAGTAGAATCTGGTTGGTTGCTATGGGCAACATCTTTACTTTTAAAAACCTGCACTCTAGTAAATATACACCATAGAGTTTGTTAGTTCCTAGAATGTAACTTAAAAATTGATTAGTACTCTCTTTTACTCATAGCGCATTCTTAATTTCACCTAATCTATGCTAAGCTTTTCACAGATTCTAGAATCTGGAATGTGGTCAGATAACTTTGCACCAGTTGATGCTTTAAGATCAAATCTTCCCTGTAATACAGTAGTTATACTGTAGCAACTCATAGTAAAGGCTATCTAGGTCAGCTGGGTGCTGTTCAGCATAGTGGTGCTGATTCTTGAAAGCAACTGCTTAACAATGGAATATCTCTAATAAGGTTGTCTTTAATTGATTAGTGCAGACAGAGTCACCTGCAGATTTGTGGCTACTGCTCTTCCTGCCAGTATATCCATTATACAGAGATAACAGATAGAAGGGAAATAAATATGAACGGCTACTAGAAGTGGTCACTGTGTGTTACTTTAAAACATACAAATTCTCATTCATCTGATCAGCATAAAATATGGTATTGTATGAAGTACAAAGCTATCACGTGTGCTATACACAGCACTGTCTCTGTGTTGTATCAATGTCCTCTGTAGTCTGTATGCTCTGAATGTGAATGAGGTGAAAGTGCATTTGTTATATGAAATACATTCATCAGGGAAAATGTTAGTGCATTGCATCTTAGATGAGTACACAAACATGTCTGCCTTCTCATTATCTGACAGTTCTTGGACACATTACAGTAGTTTGTGACATGTGCGTAAACAGAAAATTTCTAGATTTTAATCCTGCTTGTTTATAATAATAATAGTAATAATAATAATAGTAATAATAATAATAGTAATAATAATAGTAATAATAATAGTAATCAAGAACAAACTTTGTCAGTTACATAATTGAAATATAATTGCACATTTTTAACTTAAATCAAGCTTGTCTCACAAAATATTAGATGGTTATGCGCATAGGAGAGAATTTGCAAACCTGATACACTATACTATCTTAGAGAAGAGTCTTCCATTTAACATTTCAATCTTTGTTATTTTAGGTATAGTATTCAGCTCAGTAATAAAGTGTACAGACATTGTTTAATATATACAGTAAAATGTCAAATATTTTCATACATCATTTTATCATTCTGTACAAAATGTCATGCAACTGCTTTCACTACACATCAGAATAGAGTACTGGATATGTCTGATACTATAATATTTGTATTAATTACACATATTCACAAATAATCACATATTGAAATGCAAGGCCTAACAATTATCTATATAGTATCCATATAAAATGAACTAGGGTTATTTTCTAAGATGATACATTTAAGTGTTAACAATGACTTGCACAATTTTCCCTGTGTTAACTGCATTGTGTTGGCAGGCATTGTAGGTGAAAGCTACTGTTTTTTGTTTTAATAATCGTTATTACTATGCTATTTTTTGGCATAATTCTGCTATATTCCATCTCCTAATGCACTGGCAAGATTCCTGCTGCCAATAGCTGGATCTTACCACTGCAGTGCTAAGATAGCCTCTGCAGCTATTTAAATTATGCATCCCACTTCCTGTAACTACATGAGCCTGCAGACTGATTAGAGTATTTTATTGCAGAGTATAGGAGTGATCTGTGTGTAATGTGATAGAAGTAGCAAGAAATAAGAAATATTTCTGGTATTTTCGAAATCTTATATACTAGTGGATTAGCCATTGTAATTAAAGAATAGCGTATTATGAGTTACAGTTTCTCTTTAATAGGTTTTTCACTTAAATATTTTTTTAATATACAGTATTTTATCAGTTTTTGCCTGGAAAAACATCATAACAATTTATTTTCAATTTACATTTGAAAGCCTGTTGGATACAGGCCAATGTATTACAAAGCATCACAGTTAATATAATTAATAGCATTACTTATAAATGACCATGTATGAGCAGATTCTATTGCTCAGTGTGTTTAGATCCTCACTACTGAGTACAGGATGGAATATGAATAAGTTGGTCGTATAATGGTTCCGCATGTTCTATGAGCATGGTCATTGAACAGCATTCCCAGACAAAAACAATTCAGTTCCAATAAGTTTTTGATTGAAATTAATAGTAATATTCAACCCACAGAATTATTTTTTATATTGAAAAAAATTACTTAACAACAGCGCTCTATGGGCTAGATTAACTAAACGCCAATTCTCAGTGGTTTTGATCCCAAGATGTTGCCCTATGTGTTAGTAGTTTATTACAAAGTTTTGTTTAACATATTGGGGGAGATGTATGAAGCCCAGGGGGTCTATTTACTAAGCAGTGTTAGGAGACAGAGTAAAAAGTGATAAGAAAGTGATAAGGTGCCAGCCAATCAGCTCCCAACTGTAATTTTTCAAATACAGCCTGTGAGATGACAGTTGGGAGCTGATTGGCTGGCACCTTATCAATTTCTTATCACTTTTCACTCTGTCTCCTAACAATGCTTAGAAAATAGACCCCCAGAAGCGGTATCAGCGCATGTTATGTGCACTGATACCGCTTCTCCCTGATGTATGATCGGGGGTCTGGGCGGTAAATGACAGGGGCGCCCCAATCATTATCGGTGCTGCTATCTACAAGATAGCAGCACCGATAGCCTGGGCCATATACTAATGGTCAGATCGCCTGACCGTTCGGCCCGCTGTAGCTTTCATTATCGACAGCTACAGCCTGGCGCTAGCCTATCCCTACAGCAGGGACAGCGCTGTCCCTGCTGCGGCAGCTACCAGCTCCAGGCTGCACGCGGGTATCTCACGATACTTGGAGCCGGCCGGGACAGAGACACAGGGCATCAGCTCTAGGCTGATGCGCTGTGGTCTCTTGCAGGTAGCGCCAGAGGGGGGAGTTAACGCTCCCCCTCTCTGGCCGATGAGATGGTCTTACATCTCATCGTTAGTGCTTCCTGCTTCGCCTCGGTAAAGAGGTGAAGCAGGAAGCATTCTAGCGGCACGTTAACATCTACCCCATTGTTTCTTAGGCAAAATTCAATTCAATTATATTTGTCTAAACTCAACAACATTGACACCGAGAGCATCTTGATATAGAAGGACAGGGTGCCACCTTTGGAATTATACACACATCCTATTGGTTCTCTAATATTAATCCATATATTTTATATTAAAAGCAGAGTTCCTGTAATGAAAGTAAGTTTCTATATCAGAAGTCAGCAGATCTCTTACTTTTGAGGGTATGTTAGACCCTATTTACTAAACGGCGAGCATACCATGGATATTAGTATAGATCTGAGTCTATTATAATCTCCATCGTACAAACAGCTAAACATAATACTGATTTTCAACATCTGCTAACAATTCCTTTTACTCACCTGAGTCTCGCTCACTAACCATACCTAACTCCAGTCATTAACATTTAAATTAATTTGCTGTTTTTGTGAGACACTTTATTAGATATTCTCTTCATTCTTTTATTGTTTTGAGTGGTATGAGTGGTATATTAGATAAAATGTTAGCATCTAACTTATTTTGTAGAGGTCAGCATTATTTCATAATTGCAGTAAGAAAATGAATAATTAGTATTTCCTGATCTATAATAGCCTGTGGTATAGTTTTCAATGTTAGGGTATTTCTTAGCTTCCTGGTGTAAGGCTCCTGTACATTTTCCTCAATCAAACCCCTCCAATATTGAGGATATTATATTACAGTGCTATGCAGATCGCCAGCCATAAATGTATTACACTATCTAATGGAACATTATAGATTATTTTCATGTACGTTTGTCATCTAATGTTCCTGTTTACATGTCCTGTCTAGGGTACACCACACTCAATAGCAAAGCCAAATGCCTCCGGAACAATAGCTTAACAAAAGAGTACACTATCACAATATGTATGACACATGACTATCTATGCATAACAGGCTAAATAGTTGCAGTTACTGTATGTAGACTTAAAAAAAGGTGTGATCTGCAGATGCACATAATGGGTCCAGGGTAGGAGGTGCAAGGAGGCAAAATTGATAGTTTACGTAAAAACCGATGGTTCTGGTCTGGGCAGGCACAGGACCCATTCTGCGCATGCAGTGGTGGATTCTGGGGGGGGGGGGGGCGTCTTTTAGGGGAAGTTTTATATTAGTTATACTGAAGCAAATCGTAACCTGCCCACCCACCACCAGGGTGATGCAGAGGGGGACTCTTTCCCTGGAGGCCAACGTCTTAGGGGGCTGCTGACTGCAGAGTTTATAGTTTTATTTCGGCAGCCTAATGAGTCAGCTCCAGGGCACATTGCCGGGCCGCTCCCAGTTTACATGTGCTCTTCTGGGTGGCTGGCCCCTCCCCATGGACCAGCGTGCACCTCTACAAGACCTCCTCCAATCCCAGCGTCATCGGGGGTTCCATGCTGTGCAGTGCTTTCCTCGGGAAAAGAAAGTTACAGGTGCCGCAGCATGGGACACAGGGCGTGAAACTGGTGCTGTTGCTGACTCTGTGCTGCTCTTTCAGGTCAGTCACTCACTGTCTCCGCTTGCCGGAGGTACAGCCGTGGGTCACTTGGTACCGCCCCATGCCCTGCAATATGCTGCACCCCAGACCTGTCACCTGCTGGCTCCTGACTGCTCCCTATGCCACTGATTGCTCCCTATGTCACTGACACCTCTGACTTCTCAAAATGCCCCTGACTGCTCCCTATGCCACTGACATACCTTTGACTGCTTCCTATACCCCTGACTGCTCCCTATGTCTCAGAGGCACTGTCCAGCCCAGTGTACCCACCAATGCTGACCCGCCTCACTGTGCCCATTTCATTGCCCCCCTACCTAGAACCCCCCAGCCAGTTCAGTCACAGTGATCCTTCCTCCTTCAGCCCAGTGTTCCCCCTCCCACCCCTTTCTCACTGTCCCCTTCATATCCTGCCCAGTGTCCCCCAATCACAGTGTCCCCATCCAACAGTGTCCCACAACATCTCACTGACCCCCATCCCAGTATCTCCCACCCTGCCAGCCCATTATCTCCCCCTTCCATCCCCCAACCAGCCCACTGCCCCTGAACAAGGAACCCTCCAGCTAGTCCAGTCAGTGTCCCCCTTATTCAGCCCAGTGAACCCTCTTCTCCAGCCTAGTGTTCCCCTCCTCCTGCCACCATCTCACTGCTCCCTTCCCATGCAGCCAGTGCCCCCCTATATATCACCCACTGCTTCTCCCCATCACCCTTTCCCTGTCACCCACTACCTTTCACCCTCTACCTGGCACAACCCACTGCCTCTCCTTCTTACCCACTGCCTGTCACCCTCTCCCTGGCGTCACTCACTGCCTCTCCCTGTCACCTTCTCCCTGTCACCCACTGCATCTCCCCATCACCCTTTCATGTCACCCACTGCCTCTCCGTCTCCCACTATCTCTCCCTATTACCTCTTTCTCCTGTCACCCACTGTCTCTCCCTGTCACCTACTCCCTGTCACCCACTGCCTATCCTCGCACCCACTAGCTCGTCCAGTCACCTTCTACCTGTCACCAAATGCCTCTCCCCGTCACCCTCTCCCTCTCACCCACTGCCTTTTCCTATCACCCTGAACTGTCACTCACTGCCTCTCCCCATCACTCTTTCCTGTCACCAACTGCCTCTCCATCTCCCACTATCTCTCCCCATTAGCTCTCTTCCTGTCACCTTCTCCCTGTCACCCACTGCTTCTCCCCATAACTCTTTCCTGTCATTCAATGCCTCTCTCCATCACCCTTTCCTGTCACCCACTATCTCTCCCCATCACCCTTTCCTGTCACCCACTGCCTCTCCGCATCGCCCTTTCATGTCACCCACTGCCTCTCCATCTCCCACTGTCTCTTCCTATTACCTTTTTCTCCTGTCACCAACTGCCTCTCCCCATCACCTTCTACTTGTCAACCACTACCTCTTCCAGTCACCTACTGCCTGTCACTCACTGCCTCTCTGTCTCCCACTATCTCTCCCTGTTACCTCTCTTCCCATCACCTTCTCCCTGTCACCCACTGCCTCTCCCTGTCTTCCTCTCCCTGTCACCCACTGACTCTCCCCAACACCCTTCCATGTCACTCACTGCCTCTCCCAATCACTCTTTCCTGTCACCCACTGACTCTCAATCTCCCACTATATCTCTCTATTAACTCTTTCTCTTATCACACACTGCCTCTCCCCGTCACCTTCTCCCTGTCACCCACTACCTTTTCCTGGCACCCTCTCCATGTCACCCACTACCTCTTCCAGTCATCTACTGCCTGTCACTCACTGCCTCTCCCCATCACCCTTTCCTGTCACCCACTGCCTCTCCCCATTACCCTTTCCTGTCACTCACTGCCTCTCCCCATCACCCTTTCCTGTCACCCACTGCCTCTCCCCATTACCCTTTCCTGTCACTCACTGCCTCTCCCCATCACCCTTTCCTGTCACCCACTGCCTCTCCCCATTACCCTTTCCTGTCACTCACTGCCTCTCCCCATCACCCTTTCCTGTCACCCACTGCCTCTCCCCATTACCCTTTCCTGTCACTCACTGCCTCTCCCCATCACCCTTTCCTGTCACCCACTAGCTCTCCCTATCACCCTTTCCTGTCACTCACTGTCTCTCCCCATCACCCTTTCCTGTCACCCACTGTCTCTCCCCATCACCGTTTCCTGTCACCCACTAGCTCTCCCTATCACCCTTTCCTGTCACTCACTGATCACCTTTCCTGTCACCCACTGCCTCTCCCCATCACCCTTTCCTGTCACTCACTGCCTCTCCCCATCACCCTTTCCTGTCACTCACTGCCTCTCCCCATCACCCTTTCCTGTCACCCACTATCTCTCCCCATCACCCTTTCCTGTCACCCACTGCCTCTCCGCATCGCCCTTTCATGTCACCCACTGCCTCTCCATCTCCCACTGTCTCTTCCTATTACCTTTTTCTCCTGTCACCAACTGCCTCTCCCCATCACCTTCTACTTGTCAACCACTACCTCTTCCAGTCACCTACTGCCTGTCACTCACTGCCTCTCTGTCTCCCACTATCTCTCCCCGTTACCTCTCTTCCCATCACCTTCTCCCTGTCACCCACTGCCTCTCCCTGTCTTCCTCTCCCTGTCACCCACTGACTCTCCCCAACACCCTTCCATGTCACTCACTGCCTATCCCCATCACCCTTTCCTGTCACTCACTGCCTCTCCCCATCACCCTTTCCTGTCACTCACTGTCTCTCCCCATCACCATTTCCTGTCACTCACTGTCTCTCCCCATCACCCTTCCCTGTCACTCACTGCCTCTCCTTCTCCCGCTCTCTCTCCCTATGACCTCTTTGCCCTTTCACCCACTGCCTCTCCCTGTCACCCACTGCCTCTCCTGGCACCCTCTCCCTGTCACCCATTACCTCTTCCAGTCACCTTCTCCCTGTCACTCACTGCCTCTTCCCATCACCCTTTCCTGTCACTGCCTCTCCTCCCACTATCTCTCCCCTGTCACCCACAGTTTATCCCTGTCATATTCTACGTTACCCACTGCCTTCCTTTGGTGTCAGCCACTGGCTCCCCCATTCTCGGGCGTCACCCACTGCCTCTCCAACACGGGTGTGGCATGTGGATACGGCATTCCATTATAAGTCACGCCCCTTACTGTGAGGCCACACCCACTTTTCCACCTGTCATGGTTCCCCCCTGTCATTTTATTCTAGATCCGCCCCTGTGCGCATGTGCAGAACGTGTCCTGTGTGATTGCTCCCAGTCCCCCCTTAGCCGCACCATGTTAACCAAATTAAATAAATTCCTCTATTTGGGGCAGATGAACTAAGCTCTGGAGAGTGATAAAGTTCCAACCAATAGCTCCGGTCATTTCTCAAACACAGGCTGTAACATGACAGTGACGAGATGAGTGGCTGCTAGTTTATCACTCTCCAATTTATCACTTTCCAAAGCTTAGTACATCTCCCCCTTTGTCAGTTGCTTTGTGTACTGTCCGGCTACTTAGTCATTTGCATATTAGCCTCTGACAGCTCTTTCTCACTCTTACTCAGCAGTCAGTTTGCATCTCTATCTGGCTGCAAATAAATCTGTCTATACAGCAGCACGTATCTGAGACTGCAGAGGGTCTGTAGCATTTCTAATTATTCTGAAATGAAATGGAGGATAACAGATTGCACTATAACAATCCCACCAAAATGTCCACTTAGCCAGTATGCTTGTAGATTATATAAAATATATATGAGTTATATACACTTCTGCTGCCATTAGCCAGCAGCATAAAGGAAGAAGCAACAGATCCACTTTCACAGTCTTCGGAGGTTTGAGTGCTCAGTTATATTCTTTACACAGGGCTCCCATGCAGCAATGTTCCAAAATGGCTGATCTTGGCATAAATTCATGCTGGCCTGTCAGTAAAGACACTATTACCCAAGAAACATAACAGCAAACACAAGAGAGTGAAAATAGCTTGGAACATGTTATATGTCACTTTAGATAGACAATAAGTATAAGTCGAGTGTTTTTTGTGAACTGACCATAATGATCAAAATATTTGTTCCACCCAGTATTATAGGGTCTATGTACTAAGCCTTGGAGAGAGATAATGTGGATGGAGATAAGTACCAACCAATCGGCTCCTAACCAGTGGCAGATTTTACCCAGTAAAATCTGCCACCCGCAGGGACTGCCTACTAGGCTAGCAGTGGCAGTGACTTCTCATTGGAAGCATTCCTTACTGATCAGCTCCAGAAAGGCAGTCCCAGGAGGAAGTGTTTTCTCCCCCTGGGACTGCCAGTCCGGATTGCAATAGCAAAGAGAGTGCTTTCCATGAGAGCCACTCCCCTGCTATTATGGCAGCCCTATTTGGCTCATAGGCAGCCTGTCTGTTAGCAGCACTGGGCTAATGCTGGGTACACACGAGACGATCTGTTCAGCGAACAATATCGCTGAACGATCTCCCTTGAAATTCCTGGTGTGCTGGATGAATGATATTGGTCATCCACACACCAAAGATGTCACCAACGATGAACGACCAACGATCGGAAACCCCTATGGAAAATGAACAATATCGTCCAGATTGGCCTGCATGCCCGATGGACGATATCGTTATCATCCAGGGGGCGCGGACATTGTTGGTCGTTCGTTGCATACACACGGAACAATATGAATGATATATCATTGAACGATATCGTTATTGTTCATATCGTTAAGATATATTGTTCTGTGTGTACGCACTTTTAGGCAACACCACTCATTTAGGCTCCGCCCCTCGAGGCCGCCGGACTTAAGACGAGCCTCCCTGTGACATCAGCTGTCAATCAACAGGATGGGAAGGGAGGAGAGGGCTGCATAGACTGCAGCCTATGCTGTGCTGACCCCCCCACCCAGACAGGTAAGGAGCCGCTGCTGCTCCTAACTGTCACTTTACAGGCTGTGTTTGAAAAATGACAGTTAGGAGCTGATTGGTTGGCACCTTATCTCCATCCACTTTATCTCTCTCCAAGGCTTAGTACATAGACCCCTATATTTCCTATTTGTACAGAATACCATTTACTCCCTGTTCTAGCTAGATGCACACTGTATACCTATTGTTTAGTTTACATTTTCACAATTGCATTCAGAATATCAGTGTAAAGTTAAGCGTTTTATGTGTTAGGTTTCGATTTTGAAATGTCAATTAATCACACCCCGCAGGAGTTTAAAAAGTTATGTACATCAGTTCCCCTTTAATTTAGCCAAAATACAAGTACAGTATAAAAAAAATTGACCTAACTTCCAGTATATCATTTGAATTATGACTGCTTCCGTCCACATTTATTCTTCTCCAAAACATCATGTGTGGCCAGTTGTGTTACACAACACTTTTGATATTCATGGTTTAATGTCAGAATTTTCTTTTTTTAAATTCCACTGTTTTAGTTCAGACATTTTCTGCCTTGAGGGTGTAATAACACCAGTGTCTATTTCGGTGCAGTGTGGAAGGGGAGTGAAATGCAAGTGGGTGTTTTTATTGAAAAGTCAAACTGTATTAATGCGTGGCATTTCCCTACAGTGCCTGTGCTGATGTGAACACTGTGCGATTGGCACGTGGAATGGGACACCCTGCATGCAGATAGATGTAAATAACTTCATGATGTTCTAGAGTTAGCTAGTACTGTAAGTGCTTCTAGTATAAGCAGTGTCTAAGTGACTCCAGAATAAAGTAACAAACCGTGATGGCCTATCTAAATAGAAGAGGAGGTTGAAGAGTACAGTATGTCATATTTATTAGAATGTAATCTCTTACGAGCAGGGCCCTCTGCCCTCTTGTGCTTCTCCTTACTTTACTTTCATCTACTTCTTACTCCCCACTAAGGCACCTAACACTTAGTTGTTTATGCTCTGCTCCTTATGTTGGTGTTGTGGTTGCTAATGTAATCCATGCCCTTATTATCCATGTCCTTTTCTTGCATTGTACTGTAAGTCACTGGTCACCTAGTTGTTTATGTACTTTGTAAAGCGCTGCAGAGCACTTGTGACCCAATATAAATAAATGACATAATAATAATAATAATAATAATAATAATAATAATAATAATAATAATAATAATGATAATAATAATCAGAAGGATGAATGTGTTTTTCTAGACACACTTATGTTTGATATTTCTTTTATATTTATATTTATTCCAGTTGTAGTTGTTTATTTTTTTTAAAACACTGCTTATACGGGTATACTTTAAACACTAGAACCTCTTCCCTAGTACAGTCCAGAACTTAGGACATTCATTTTACATGTTTCAAATGTGTCCACATACATCTAGTCTCCTTGCGCGTTAAACAGCCCTTCATGCTGTTGCGTGACTCGGTAGAGCCAACCGTATTTTCGTGCAAATTTTCCCTTAAAATGCGTCTTATTCACAAATTGATGTAAATAGGATGCACAAGCAGCTTATGCTGATTAAAATGGTATGCAGCATGCCTATATCACAGTCGTTGGCACTGTAACGTAGCATTTCACATGCAGATATAACTGCAGTCACACACAGAATTATAGGCATGCCACATATTTTAATCAGCATAAGCTGCTTGTGCATCCCATTCACATCGCTTTGCGAATAAGATGCATTTTGAGGGAAAAAGTCGCACAAAAGATGTCTCACTTTTTCCGGCGGCTGGGAGCACCAGACGATATTTTGGGAGCCTCCCGGACGTTCCCGGCCCCTGACCTGCTATAATTGACCAATGAACTAACATGCAGAGCAATCAGAATTTGGAGGACATTCTGAGTCCATGCCATGCCAATGTTCACGTAAGTTGGCATTTTTTGCAACTGCGTGTACAGAGTTACAGGACTGATTGAGCTGCACAGACTCTGAAATGTATTGGATATTCCTGGTCAGTGATTGGGAGGTGGCTATGCAGATACACTAAGATATTGCATCTTATTTGCATGTTATGGAAGTGTTGCAGGAGTGGTATAGGACTCAGGCACTTGACCACGTACATTGGAGACCAGACTTTGATGGATATTCTGTGCCTAGCATGGGGCTGGTACAAGTCCTGATGGTTGTGTCTGCAGCTGCTGAAGTGCTTATACTAACATTAGCATAAAGTTTTAGGCACAGCTACAGCAGAAGACGCGAACACCATTGCAGCAGTGTCCTAGTCAGAATCAGCCCCATAGTGAGTATTTGAGTTGAAAAGTACTTTTCTATAGTTACTTGAGCTGATGTCTCTTACACCAGAGGTCTGTGCTCTGTACCTGAGCTGATGTCTCTTACACCAGAGGTCTGTGCGCTGTACCTGAGCTGATGTCTTTTACACCAAAGGTCTGCACTTTGTACCTGAGCTGATGTCTCTTACACCAGAGGTCTGTGCGCTGTACCTGAGCTGATGTCTTTTACACCAGAGATCTGCACTCTGTACCTGAGCTGATGTCTCTTACACCACAGACCTGAGCTGATGTCTTTTACACCAGAGGTATGTGCTCTGTACCTGAGCTGATGTCTTTTACACCAGAGGTCTGCGCTTTGTACCTGAGCTGATGTCTTTTACACCAGAGGTCTGCGCTTTGTACCTGAGTTGATGTCTTTTACACCAGAGGTCTGCGCTTTGTACCTGAGTTGATGTATTTTACACCAAAGGTCTGCACTTTGTACCTGAGCTGATGTCTTTTACACCAAAGGTCTGCACTTTGTACCTGAGCTGATGTCTTTTACACCAGAGATCTGTACTCTGTACCTGAGCTGATGTCTTTTACACCAGAGATCTGTACTCTGTACCTGAGCTGATGTCTTTTACACCAGAGATCTGTACTCTGTACCTGAGCTGATGTCTCTTACACCAGAGGTCTGCGCTCTGTACCTGAGCTGATGTCTCTTACACCAGAGGTCTGCGCTCTGTACCTGAGCTGATGTCTTTTACACCAGAGGTCTGCGCTCTGTACCTGAGCTGATGTCTTTTACACCAGAGATCTGCGCTCTGTACCTGAGCTGATGTCTTTTACACCAGAGATCTGCGCTCTGTACCTGAGCTGATGTCTCTTACACCAGAGGTATGTGCTCTGTACCTGAGCTGATGTCTTTTACACTAGAGGTCTGTGCGCTGTACCTGAGCTGATGTCTCTTACACCAGAGGTCTGCGCTCTGCACCTGAGCTGATGTATTTTTTTTTTTTAGTTTTCTTTTTTTATTGAAGCACCATGCATAGCAGATTTTCCATATACAGAAAATACAATACAAACACAATAATCAGGACAATAAAATAATACAAATATACATCTGTATATATTGAGCTGTCATCATAAGATTCATTGTTACAGTGTATCTAATTTTGTAAATACATTCAATAGATTTATATTATTTATATAAATTACAATATAACAAAGTACATTAAATGAAAGTAAAAGAACTCCTTCTTCTCGTCCCCCCCACTGGCCTGCCTAGTCAGGATTCGCATCTAGAATGATAGGTGGGTCATTTTCAATCATCCGCAATAAGTACCATGAAGTAGTATGAAGACTTTGGTGTATTTGACGTCTCATATCTATGGACAACGTAGATATGTAGCTTTCCCACATATCGAAAGATCTCTCCGTTTTGTATTCTTTCTCCAAAATAACTTCCACCCATTCCGTTCGAAATAGGTGAAAAAGTTTAAATCTGAATAATGATAAGGATGGAATAAATGTTGATATCCATTCTTGCAAAATAGTTTTGCGGCCTGCCGCACTTATAGCCATTAATAGTCTTTTCCCTCCCTTACTTATTTTAATATTTGGTGGCAAAATGCCTAATATCACCCATTCTGCTGTAAGGGGTAAATAGTTTATTAAATTGGTTTCTGCATATTGTTTTATTTGAAGCCAGAATATTCTGACCAATGGGCAAAGCCAGAAGCAGTGAAATAAATTTGCGTTCTCCTCTCCACATCGATAACAAGAATGTGAACATGAACGGCCCATTTTAAAGCTTCTCTTTGGGGACAAATATGCTTGATGGAAAATATTTAAAAACATCTCCACATACATGGCTGATGGAAACATTTTACGGGAAGTTTCAAGTGCCCTCAGTAGGTCATTGATAGTTAATGAAGGGAAATGAAATAGCCACTTTACTATACCTGTAGTTGAAGCAGAATGCTCCATACTATCTGTTAAGGCTGTATAGTAGTGTGAAATAGATTTCCCAGTGACAGGAGTGCGCATAAAAAGTGTATCTATCGAATTTTCCCAATCATTTTCTGTAAAATTACTGACCACTGAGTTAATTTAGTGTTTTGTTTGAAGAAAGGCTATTGGATGACCTGTTATAGTCGGATATTTATCCACTGCATCTGAGAACGATAATAGTTGTTTTGTGTTTCTATTGACCAAGCAGCCTATGTTATTAATCCCTCCAACCTTCCATAATATGAATGCATATGTAGCACGGCCTTCTTGAAAGTTTAGGTTATGTAAAAGTGGAAGAAATAGTGTGTTGTAAAAGTTTAACTTGGCCCTACTGTATGTCTAATCACATGCCAAAGTTTTCTGGTGTTCCATAATAGTTGGTTATTTCTTAAGTCTGGAGGTATTTTTTGATCTTGGAAATGTAGAAAAGCAATTAGACTTTTGTTAGGTAAAAATTCTCTTTCTAATGAGGTATTTGCATAAATATCGCTATCATGGAGCCAATCGGATAAATACCTGCACATGGCTGCCTAGTTATATTGTTTTCTGTCTGGGAATCCCATTTCCCCCATTATTTCTGGTTTGTTGTAATCTGAGTAAACTGATTTTGAGATGATGTATTTTACACCAGAGGTATGTGCTCTGTACCTGAGCTGATGTCTCTTACACCAGAGGTCCGTGCTCTGTACCTGAGCTGATGTCTCTTACACCAGAGGTCCGTGCTCTGTACTTGAGCTGATGTCTTGTACACCAGAGGTCTGTACTTTGGGCCTGATTCAGAGCCGGAAGCTCTGACAGAGCGCTTGCTCTGAATCAGGGCCGTCCCTCTGGTTTTTCAGAACGGTTTCCTGGCCGCTCGCATAGCTGTGGGTGACCACCCACAGCTATAGCGAGTGGCCATGATGATGGTCGCGATGGTCAAGACCATCGCGACCATCGGGCTTGCGACAAGACCCTTGTGGTAGGGTCTCGTTGCCACAAGCCCAAGAGTGCTTTCGGCTCTAACAGAGCCGAAAGCACTCCCACTGACATCACTTGTGATGGGAACGCCTCCGTCTTAGCAGCCACGCCCCTGGCCCGCCCACCAAAGGGGGCGTGCTGTCACTCAACATCGACAGCATGTCCCCTTTGGTACGAGACCCGGAGCGACGGTTTGCCCGTCGCTATCCGGGTCTCGCGCATGCACACGACGGAGCCGGCTCCGTCTTGCACATGCGCACTGGGCCACCATCGACCCGCTTGCGAGCACATATCGCTTGCGAGTGGGTCTGAATCAGGCCCTCTGTACCTGAGCTGATGTCTTTTACACCAGAGGTCTGTACTCTGTACCTGAGCTGATGTCTTTTACACCAGAGATCTGCACTCCGTACCTAAGCTGATGTCTTTTACACCAGAGATCTGCACTCTGTACCTGAGCTGATGTCTTTTACACCAGAGATCTGCGCTCTGTACCTGAGCTGATGTCTTTTACACCAGAGGTCTGTGCTCTGTACCTGAGCTGATGTCTTTTACACCAGAGATCTGCACTCTGTACCTGAGCTGATGTCTTTTACACCAGAGATCTGCACTCTGTACCTGAGCTGATGTCTTTTACACCAGAGATCTGCACTCTGTACCTGAGCTGATGTCTTTTACACCAGAGGTCTGTGCTCTGTACCTGAGCTGATGTCTTTTACACCAGAGGTCTGTACTCTGTACCTGAGCTGATGTCTTTTACACCAGAGGTCTGTACTCTGTACCTGAGCTGATGTCTTTTACACCAGAGGTCTGCATTCTGTGGGTTTTGTTTTATCAATATTAAGCTGCATACACACGTAACGATTTTGTTAGTGAACGATTTTTATGAACGAATTTCGTTCAGTTTTTCCTTTGAACAAGTGAACAATTTTTTGAAGTGTAATGAACGATTTTTTGAACAATTTTTTCAACGATGAACGAAAAATGTCCCTTCCCTTAATGAAAATCGTTAAGTTGGTCAGTCAGAAATGGACGATGAACTACAAACCACAAATGGGAACGCGAATGAACGATTATCGTTCATCGTTATAACTCAGAAACTGAACGATTTAATGAACGATTGAACGATAACGACGTCGTTATAGTTAAACCGTTCAAAAAATCGTTACGTGTGTATGCACCTTTAGTATTTAGGGGCCGCTAACTGTTAAATATTATTTGTTTTTACTGAAAACAACAATATTGGTTATCCAGACCTGTCCACTACCTATCTAAAGCTGCACTACCACCTAAGGGTTTATTTACTAAAGGTTGATTTGAATCTATTTTCAATCGATTAAAATCAACCTTTAGTAAAGATGCCCCCCTAATCTGCAACCTTCTAAAATCAGCACAATGGCCCTTTCACACACACTCTGTGGTGTGTTACAGTAGGTGCAGGGAGTGCAGTGCCCACAGGCCCTTAGTTCTAGGAGGGCCCCATGCCACACATCCTACAGTACATTCACAATAGATCCCATTGTGTACCAAGAAGCATGCCCACCTATGCTTGCTGCCGGTGACAATCTCACAGGTGATATTTTCTAAATAACTCAGAATATGCAAAATATTGCAATGGCTCTGGCACAGTGCCAGATTGTTTAGGTCTAATGTGCTGGTGCCACCTTGGTTGAATGTATCGCCTGAATGGTGCCCGTCTGCAGCAGGTATGGAGGGTGCTGCTTGGCATAAAAGTGGTCTATTCTTGGTGCAGAATATGTCACACGTAATCCTCCTTGTCACTGGGGCCTGTTTACACTGTACACCTAGCCCCACTGTTATACCCCACTGGGTGTGTGCAAGAGGACCAATCAGAAGTCAGAATCTCCCCTTTGCAGTATTTCACTGCCCCATTTTTTTATTTGCCTGTGAAGGGAACCACAACGGCTCCAGAGAGGGGAAGGAGCATCTCAGTGCCATTTAATAATAGTGGTAATGCAGCTTTAAGACGCAGCATGACTATTTGCCAAGCAGTTATGGCTTCTTTCCACACACTCAGCATTCCTTTACCTAATACAACTTGATTAATTTTTGCATTGCTATTTTATAGCTACAGTACACCCTATGATGAGTTAGCACAAAAATAATGCAATTGGCAAAATAGTTCAAAACGTATCTAAAATATGAAGTAAAAGGAGTAGTATTCGGTTTCTGAAGCTGCACCATGATGTGGCAGTACCCCTGCCACACCTTTCATTAGTCTGCAGAATTTAAACAAAACAAAAATCTGTGGCATCCTTAATACCATTTCCCATATGTCACTCATAGCAGCTGCATTGTAGACTAACCCACATCCCTATCTGCATACAAATATGTAACCTAATATTTCAGCAAGAATTGTAATCATTTCTAGTGTAATTACATTTGTCATAATAGTCACCTTGGCCATTGTTATAATTATTCCTGCCCTAAAGCAATTTCATATTAAGGAGTAAGCTGTGCAAAGAGATATGTATTAGATTCATGAGCTACTGGACAGTTATAAAGTATTATAGAATAGCTACCTGGCCCTATCTAGCTTGTTGGTTTTTTGTGTAAATTGATCATCTTAGACGTACAGCAAGCTGGGACTATTTGAATCTCACAAAATGCTGTTTCACTGAAGGATAAACTTACAAGAGCAGAAGGCGAAAGGAAACAGCAGTTAGAAAAAAAAGTCACTCTCTGGGGAGGACTCGAATATCAGACCTGCTAAGCTTTGGGTCCTGCCTCTACGGCTACCATCTCCATCTCCTCCCCATTGTAGCCTGGTAAGATTGCTGTAATCGATTGCTGCGCCTTTCCCTAACTAAACAGTAGAATAAAGGTGGAAAAAAAAACTGAAGGAGAGAGAAAAATGTCATAAATGCAGCCTGAGTCTGCTGCCTCCTCTATGATTTGATGGCCTTCATTCCTTCTAATTGGATAAAGTAGGAAGTCACTGTTAGCACTGTGTTGCTGAATGCACTAATTTTATTCAGACCAGCCCTGCAGTGGGTGGGGGAGAACAGTCAGATGGGAAAGGAGAATCTAAGTGATAAGGTGCATGACTGGTTGAGTGGATAGAAAAAAATCTCCTGTTCTAAAAAGGAAAGACACAAGAAGGATGCTGAAGAGGACTAAGCAAAAGAAGGAGAAGGGAGTAACCATGCAGCTCTCACTATCATTCCTTTTAAACCTCAGCCTGTAATAATAGTGTTTGCAGTGATGCTCGGAGAGCAAGCACCTGCTGCTCTGTAATGATTCAGCCTCTTTCACTCGTAGCTCTAACACAACAGGATGATATTGCTGCTGTCACTGCTGTCTCATCTGCTGCTGCTGCCGGACTTACTGCCTTTCTTGTGGTTGCTACTTCATGACAGCTATTTTCTGCCAAGCAGATACTATCATCCTGTGCTCCAGGTGAGAATACATCAATTCAATCTTGGCTATTGGGTTACCTAACTAAGAGGAAAACTATTTGTAAAGGAGTGAGAAGCATGCACACCTAACTACGAAACTGTCAAAGAAGAGCATGAAAAAGCCACTCTCTTCCTCTAAAGCATTATATTTAGTTTGCTTCACTGGTAATGATCTTCTACTTAGACTTTGTATTGATTTGCAATGTAACATGCAGCATTGTTTTTTACTGTATGTCCTTCTTGTTGCTCTGGTAATGGACCATGTACAAATTCATGCTTTACTAAGGCAAGGTGATTGAGATTTATGCCTTTAAGATGCCTGGGGATACTGCAGAGGGTTTTCAGAATCATTGCTCTGAGCAAAGCTCAGACCCTCCCTCTACTGAACTTCAAGATGAAGGAAGCGTGCCAGAGACGCAAGCTGAGGATGGAACTACCCAGGGGATAGCAGGCCTCGCTATTACCTGCTGTGTGTGCCTGGAGGCAGACAGGCTGAGAATCTGCCTTAGCTCAGAAAAGATATGTATCCTTCCCATACTGGCATGCCTGATAAGCCTCTGCCTCTGTATTGCTGGCCTAAAATGGGTATTTGTAGACAAAATATTTGAATATGACTCTCCGACTCATTTGGATCCTGGGAGAATAGGCCAAGATCCTATCATTTATGCTGACTCTGCAGCGAGTTCATTGGTTCCATCTACTGTATTTACTCTGCCTGTACTTGTTAATACTACTGAAAGTAAACTTCAGGTTACCGTGGAAGTCGGATCCTCACTTTTGCCTACAGAGACTACTTTTCAGTCATTTTCCACAGACAATATTTTACCAAAAATCACCTCAGTGGAAAAAGTATATCAGCCTTCTACACTAAGTCATCTAGGAGCTTCAGAATCTAGTACAACAGTCACAACAAAAAAGGGTAGGTATAGATTGTACCTATATCTGTACTGACTTGTTAGTTATCAGCATAATGTATTGATTCTAACTGGATCAGGATTAAGGATATTATATATGATATGCTGCATAAAGTTACATTATAATCTGTATAGATACATTTTCTATAAACTCAATCTCACGTTTCTCAAGTCATTGCTAAATAACTGTATAACTAGTCACAGAGTGGTAGTTGTCACTAGTTTAGTAAACAGGTTTTTCCCAATAATCTAAACATTTTTTTTACGTGTACACTACATCTGGTTTGTGTGCTTGACAATATATAAATGATAATATTCCATTTTCCCTTAATATCTTGTACAAGGACATATTTGTATTTGTTAATACCAGTCATACTTGCCAACTCTCCCTCATTGTCAGGGAGACTCCCTGAAACAGTAGCAATCTCCCTGTCTCCCTGAAGAGCCTAGTATTCTCCCTGATTCTAACTTACCCCCATTATGAATATGTTATATATAAAAATAAACAGAGATATTTACATTAAAATGGGATCATTAGTATCATTTCCCTGCATTAGTTATAAGGCACAATGATCCCTATGGAAACATGAATTTTTTTGAAAAGTATCAGTGTGTTTTCATCAACAAATAGATCTTTACTAACTGCTTTGGGGCTCATTTATATTAGGATGGAAGTCAATTTTATGACACGCCTCTCAGATGTACCAGTACACGCCCACTTTACCACCATGCTCATAGGTGCTGCTGTCACATCTCCCTGAAACGCTTTTTCAAAAGTTGGCAAGTATGATACCAGTAGTACTTAAAAAAAAAAATTAAACACTACTGATAAAGCTTTATCTGCCGTCAAAACAAAACTAAGCGTCAACACAAAACTGTGCATAAGACTCAACAAAGGTGTGCTTGCAACCTGAAAATAGCCACTGTAAGATCAGGAATCAGAGGACCATACTCTTGACATAGAGACAAATAATCCCTTTGCCTGTAAATATGAACTGCTGCCTACTTCAGTCTTTAAAAACACTTGGGGCTATTCATTTTTTATAGACTTTCAGTGTAGGTGTTGATTAATATGCAGTAATAATGATGTAAGGAGTTTAAATGTTTTGAAGCACATGGGATTAATAGCCTGGTCGAATTCTTTTGACACCTACATGAATGCCTTGTTGGTGAAGTCGCACCACAAGATTGGGCTATCAGATCCTGAAATATGGCTTTAAATTCACAGACCCAGTGTGCTGTTCAGTGTTGGTAGTTACCATAACATGGCTTTATATTTTATTTTATTGATATTATATAAATGGGTAACCTTGAGGTTGTCTCTTTCCCTTGCAAGTACACTGTATTTATGCCTAAGAATATAATCGGACATCATGTATGTAATTTGGTGACACCTATGAATTCAAGCGACTCGTGTACCCACTTGGTGTTCCATTTAGTTAAAGCTTTCATCTCTATCTGCCACATCTTTCTTTTCACAAGTTTATGGGCGTGTTTTAAACTCCATTTTGTTCACAAGGAGGTAGAATTGTAAAAATGCTACTTCAATTCTATACAATGGAGTTTTTTTATTACATTTTTGCTTTTTTATTATCATTACATTTATTTTTTACAGATTTACCATTTAGAATATTTGACTATCCCAACAATATCTCTGTAAATAAAATGAAGAATGATATTAGTCCATTTGGAAGTGTTAATGATAAGATATTGATTTATGCACAAAATATGCTATTTTTGCTCAGTAAAAAGAGCATCTCATTGTTAAATCCAATGATCTGACCATGTTCCAACAATGTACTTAAAAAAACACAGTGTACAGCACATATAAAACAAAATATACAATAACACACTCACACAAAAACACAGACACAGCAATCACACAAAGAGCAATCCTGTTATGTTGCATGTATCTCTACGTTACTAGCAGGTTCCATGTAAATATATCCTTCAAGGTCATAGCCCGGTAATGTATAATTGATTTTACTTTATGGTTGAGGTTGGGGGAGGGAGACAGATAGGAAAATAGATATTGAAGTCAAACAAGGTATGAGTAGAGAGAGCTAATGTACACATTTCTTGACCCTATAGTACCTATTTAATACCATATAGTTAAGTTTTGTGTAGAATTTAGAGGAACATTTTTTTATATCAGTACGCACCCGAGTGGGCAGATTAAATTTAATGTCTCAATGTACTTTCATTTTTTCCTGTCTGCCTAATGCTTCTGTGTGCATTATTAATAAGCTAAGTGGAATGTAGAACAGAAGCAAAGCAAGGATCTGCGCTTTCAGATCGCCACATAACAGTGTCCTTTTGGAAAGCTCACACTTAAAAAGTAGTAGAACCTTTGTGCAATTTCAGAGCAAACATGATGATGCAAAAAACAGTTAAAAAAGTTCAGAATGCTCATAATAAACATCCTATTGATTCTGCTTAATGAAAGGCCATAGACTATTTCATGAACATAGGTATATACAGTATAGAGCACATGGTTTCAGCAATTAAGGAAGATGACCAGGCGAAGACTTCTTATAATCATTGTCTTGCAACAGCGCTTCCTCTGCCATATTTGGGAGGGTCCAGTTCATATTTCAAGATAGCGTATTAATTTCTATTTTTTGAAAGCATCAATATTTAATGATATAATGGTTAAATCAGCTTACTAATCATTGCTATTGTTGCACCAATCACATTATGGAAAAAGAATATGCATTCTTTCCATACCACTGTGCAGATATTTATGTCAAGGTTAGCATCGTTTATTGAAAAAGAGGCATCTCACAAAATAAAGGCATATAAATGCATCCTTATACAACTAAAACCAACATGTTTGTAAACAATGCTGTGTGCAAAGACCTTAGGAGATCAGAATTTAAATTGTTATAAAATATACTGGAAATATTCTGGTTTCAGAAAGCCAATGCAGAGTGAATATTGATCAAATGAAACAGCTATTTTATCTACTTTTGTTTTTACAAAAGTAGTGAAATATAATCTAAGTGTGAAAGGAGATTATTTGTCTCCACGTGGAGTCAACATTAACTAAAAATCTACATTTGAAAATGTACAGGGCAGCCTATAAGCAATTCTGTTTCAATGTTGGAGAGAGATAAAGTACCAACCAATCAGCTGCTGTAATTTTTCAAACACAGCCTGCAAAATGACAGTTAGGAGCTGATTGGTTGGCACTTTAAAATCTCTTCCCACTTTATCTCTCTCCAAGGTTTGATACATGTCCCCCTGTGTGTCTTTGTTTGAGAAGGCACAGTAGTTTATTTTCATAATATAATTGTATGCAATGTAAATCTTAAACAAAAGTCTTGTTGATAAAAATAAATAAATAACTCCCCCTGCATTTATAAATGCATGGCTGAAAAGCATGATAGGGAGCTAGAAAAGTAAAGCAGCCTATAAATTCTACATGCTGTAAATTGAAGTTCAATTAATGATGAGTCTAGACTTTGGCAGACGAGATTTTTTAAATGATTTCTCATTTTCTTCCCATCTGAAGGAAGGGAAAGTCTAATGTGTGCTCCACCCTCCACATAGTCCTTGTCCACAATCATTGCTCTTCATCTGATTCAAATCCCTCTATAACAGAGAGAACATGCCCCAGGCAGTGAAGTACTTATATATGTTTAGCTATGATTGCAACCAGTTGTTAAAATACATTTTAAATCTGTAAACTTACTACTTATTATATTGGTACTAAAAGCTGGGATATATAGGTACAGTATATATTATATAATACAACAAGTGTTGTACAACTTCCTGTTTAGATTATTTTTACTGCAAAAATATGGAACATAATATATATTGCAAATCGTTGTGTCACTTGAATTAGGAAACGTTTCATCGGATATTAAATATATTATTAAATATATATGTAAATATATAATTGGCTTAAATGCAAAGTAGACAAATATCCATTTTATTTTAAATGTGGGTTCCAGTGTAATGTTAGTATTTGATCCCTGTTTCCTGGGGTGCACATGCTTTTCCTAGTAGATGGGCGGCCTATGTATATGCAGCAAATAGTAAGACATATAATACTAATACTGTATGTGTTTTACTATACATCTCTGTGATTCCTGGATGCCATGTGCCCCTGATTTATTAAGTGTTCATTGTCAACAAAGCCATTCAAGGCACTGTCCTTCTGTTACACATTTCAGGCTTTAATTAGTTCTGTTCCCATATGATTTAGTAGCTGTTTCCTTGTAGACAGCTGGATGTCTGTTCAAAATACAACCTGATATTCGATATTTAAAGAGTTAACTTTGGGTCAATTTAATTTGGCAAGTGATAAGTAAGCTACTCCTATATTATAAATGCATGCAAGTCATCTGGGATTTCCTCTTCTTTCTAAAACATTACTGATTTTTGGCACATGTAGTTCATCTGTGCTATTTAGCTTGGGGGAAAAATTCTTAAAGCTAGTTAATAAATATGGCAGATATTCAAATAGAAAATATATAGTAACATTAAGAATTAAAAAATGCAACATAAGTAAATGTCTTAGTCTCGTAACAGAAGATGTTATATGAAATGTTTTCGTGCCCAAATTTAAGTGCAGACTAGATGGGCCAAGTGGTTCTTACCTGTTGTCAAATCATATGTTAATGTTGGAAAGCAACATTAGTGGAATATTTTGTCATGCACAATATTTTTTTCAAATACTGAACCAAAAAGTTGTTCTTTAAAGAAGAACTATTAAAATTATAGACATATTTTAAATAAATATTATTGAATAACCCATAATATTCAATATTACAAAACAAAAAAATCATATTTTTCCTGTCTCGTTTATTGCCAATTTAAGAGTAATACAATCAGTTTTACTACCGCTAATGATGGTTACAGGTACTGTATATTTTAATGCACGTACATCTTGAGTCAGATAATTAAAAGTAGATAGTTATATTTTCAGATCCCAATAAGTAATGTATGAGTGTGTGCAATATTAATTCAGATATATTGTGTAGAGAAAGCTTGATGGTCCTTTCATATTTACCTGGTTTGGTGCTTCATTAATGTAATCAGGGCCAAATCTAGGACTTTTGTTACCCGGTGCATGGCAGTATTTTGGTGCCCCCAACCCACTCCCGCCATAACTATAGACTCTGGGATTCAGTCCCTTTCGCTATCTGCGTATGCTCGCTAGATGCGTATGCAAATGTTTTAAAGTGATGCCACGGGAAGCGATCGCTCGCCAAGGCATAAGCACGCCCACCATGTCTTAGCGAGCGGCCACTTTGTGTATGCGTACGCCCAATCGCAGAGGTAGAGCCGCCCACCAGCAACATGTCATCTCCAGGAAGTGTTTTAAAACATTGGTACATCGAGCACCATCGGATGCGAACGCAGTGCTTGAGGTAGCTTTACCCTACCGCAAGCATTGCGAGGAAATCAGTGTAAAAAATGGCAAGTGACAAGTACTATGACGCTGCCTGTTAATTATGCACGCCTCTAAAATGGCGTTGAAACACCCAGGCACGCCTGCGTTCGCATCTCCAACCCCCCGTTATTAGTGTCCTGCCCCTATTACCACCCACAAATGGCCTCCCCTGTCACTCATTACCCTGGGCTACCTTTGCTGGGTGAGCGAGAGGGATGCAATCGCAGTGTGTAGTTCGCGCAAGCGCAGAATGAAGCGTGTGCATGCGCGTACGCAGAACATCGGGCCGCTTGCGAACGCACAGTGCGAGCGAGCGGCTCTGAATCAGGCCCCCTGTGCTTTCAGATCCCCTTCCCCTATTGTCTTTACAGCAGACTGTGCCTCCTCTTCCCATATCACTGCAGCAGGCTGTGCATCTCCCCCCTATATCTCTGCAGCAGCAGCAGCCTGTGTTTGTGCCACCCCTCCCCCCACCACTTACCTGGATATTCTCTCTTCTCCTCCTTAAGGCAGCAGCGATGGCAGGCTCTTCACACACTGTTCTTCAGTGCGTGTAATGTTATGACGTCACACGCGCAGCACAAGTAGGGGGAAAAAAAGGTTATTGTGTCGGGTGATCCCCGCTCCCTCTATGCTTGCGCCCTGCTGACTATTTCAGCAGCGCAGGCACAGAGCCGGGTCACAATCACCGGACCAGATATCTCCGACCATCTCTGCGCCCCCTCAAATCCGGCACATGCCCCCTAGTCCCCCTCCCCTAGTTGCGGCCCCTGAAGTAATTGATACACATTATTATGTAAATGCCAGCAGTATGCAGACAGAGCAGCTGGAAACTGTGTTTATTTTTATTTTTCTAAATATAATAGACTTAAGTTGTGATTGTCTGGATATGTATTCATTACTTATGTGTTATCACTCATTATGAAAATGCAGCTTGTGTGAGTCATTAATGGCAAACACACCTAATGATCAACTCATTCAACTAAGCTGTATTAATTATGAAAACTCATAGGCACCCAGAATATGAAAAAAAAGTAGTTTGGTACTTATTTCAGCACTCTCATTGGTTAGTTTGTTTGAAGGATTTTCCCACATAAACATATAAAAGAGATCTCTTTAAATACTGAATCTGTGTAAGACAGATATTCAAAATCAATAAGAATCACAGCTATTCTTAATTCTTCAGCAGTTATACAGTAGTTATTTCAAAATTCTGCTTAAAGTGTTTTCTTTGTGTAAGTTAATGATCCATCGACAACATTTTAAAATAAACATTACATTTCAAACACATTATGGCCCAAATGTAAGGGCATGTGAGTTTCATGCATCGGCGCAGCTCTGGCGTTTTATCCTGAAGATTTAACGTGGCAATATTTTAAAAGGTACAATGAGGTGGATTTTACCCTTTAATTTATCACCATTATAATACTATGGGCTAAATCGGCACGGTTCCTGCGACTCGCAGGCTATTACATTTGGGCCTATGTTGTAACAATTGTAACAATTTGTATTGAATATTTTGCATTTCGTCAATTATTGTTTCTACCTGTACAGTATATTAAGTTACATTTAATGTGTTTAGTTTGTATCCAAGAAGCCAATGCAGTAATTATAATGATACAAATAGTTAGTATGACTTCATCAGTGTAAACAAATGAGTATTTGTAGTGTTTATGAAAACAATGCATAGCTTTCAACAAATTATTATTATTATTATTATTATTATTATTATTATTATTATTATTATTATTATTCCATGCAATGTATAACTTCCATTGCCTAACTTTCTTCTGATTGTTATAATACATTATGTTCATCCCAAAAGAATTATGGCTGGATTATTATTAGATTGTTGCCTGTGGGATTAGTGAGATGCTTCATTATACATTTTCTTTCTTAATCTAAGAGGTTACATGAGATGTTTTGTTCAATAGTTATTAAATTGTAAAACCAAGATAACTCATTACCATGTTCATTAGTGAAGTGGTCTGTGGCAACATTATTGCAATAAAGCAGTGGTTCTCAACCACAACCCCAAAGTTTTCTCAACAGGTCATGTATTGAGGATTTATGTCTGTGGAAGCAGGTGGGATAATTACTGACCCAACCATATTCAGTAGATTAACTCACCTGTGCTTGATTAAAGAAATCCACAAAACATGATCTGTTGGTGGTTCTTGAGAACTGGAGTTGAGGACCCAAGCAACAAAGCACATGGAGAATATATTCCAATTCATCATTGCTAGTAAAAACAATATGGCAAGTCTCACTTATGCTAAATGCTGTCATTGCTGAGCAATGTATACCCTCAGGTTGTGTGGAACATTTTTAAAACACAAATTAAAAATAAATTCCATTTAGAAATTAAGATTATATTCTCTTTAGTGCAGCTGTTGCAGAATTAGTGAATTATTTAGTATGTTGCCATTCTGCAAACACTACAGTATATATGTGTCTGAAGATAGTATTACAGTAACGCATAGTGTTGTTCTATAAAGCAAAGCATCTTTTTATATAACGTTAGATGACACTGAAAATAATATCTACCTTGAAAAATGTACATGTTGCAACAAAAATAAGCATCAGAAAGATTGAGGCCTAATATTGTGTTTAAAATCATTTCTGCAGATATGTGATATGAATTTTAGCATGTGGAAATGTTTGTGATGACTAGATTTTACCTTTTTACTGTATTGATTCTACATTTACACTGAAAAAATCGCAGGTCAGAAGATAGACAGGAAAGGTGAGCAACTCCGTGAAGAACAGAACATAATAGTTTTAATTGCAGGAACACTTTAACGCCTAATTATTGCTATTATTCCTGTGGCCTAGAGGCCTAAATTTTTAATTCTTCAGGTGTCAGTTTAGATCTCTTTGGATTAGGTGAAGGGTGCCACGGCCTATCTAGTACATGGCTCCATAACGTTCAACTATTTCAAAATTTTCTAGACACAGTGAACAGTATAATCCCAAATATAATGGGCATGGCAATAGATTATCTGTTGTGTATAACTATTACACTGATGGTGAAACATGAATAAAGTTTCAGAAAAGGTTTATGTGCCAGATATTTTGGGTAGATACCAATCATAGGTTTGAAATATTTGTTTTTATTACTTGCTTGTAGGCAATATGTTCATTTAAATCAGATGCATGTAACCTGGTAGAGGATTAACATCAATGTATGTAAAAAGCTTTATCAAAATATAAATCTGTATTGGATGTACTGAAGCAGTGAGACCTGTTTTTCTTTTCTGCAACTTTCTTGTAAACTGTAAAATAGTGTTCTGACTTAAGTGTAGCCTAAACTACAGACCTGGTTTCGTCTAGTGGAAGATTAAAGGGGTCTTCTACCTTCAAAATAATGTAATGGTCATCTTGGTACACAACTGCAGTCAATGCACAAAGCATAGCAGAGTTCATAGCTCATATCCCAAAGCAACAACTTGGGACCTTCAATAGTGATAAATTGATATCCTTTGACCTATTTCCTGCTGATTGTGATGAGTACAAATATCAAATGCATTACACTTACACAATCTCTGTGTGTTGATAAAATGCTGATGACATCGCCCTGTAATCCATTGGCTAACATAATGCATGACTAAGTGAATAGATTTTGTAGGCTTAACCAATATTTATAAGCATATGGCCTGTGCGCTCACTAGGACCTAGTGGCATCACTGACACTTTGTTCCTAGTGAAATATAAGCTGAATTTCTATGAATATTAAGTCCCACATAATGGCTGCCTTCACTGTGTACACAAGATGAGTGCCCTTTAATGCACAATAATTAGCCTTTTCCAATAAGTTAGACTTGAACGGATTAGTGTTATACTAGAAGAGATACTTCATGAGATAACAGTAAAGATACAAATGTCCTTTGGGGAATTTTCTTGTTATCAATAATCTTCCTGCTTTAATGCCCTGTTAATCTGATTGTTTTTTTCGATCATACAGTGCTTATCCAATCTGAATTATAGAAAATATATTGGTATTATAGATATTGCCAGGTTGGCAATATTGACATTCCTTACCACTAAATTACAATATAATTTCCCAATTGCAGCTGCTACATTTTACAGGTTCTCTTCCTTTAAGTTTGCTCTGCAAGTTTTTTCCTCTCTCAGGGCAAGTCACTGATGTGAAGTGCACCTCAACATGTACAATCCTGTTCTTGTGATTGATGTTCCTCAATGATCAATTATCTTAGCACAGGACTAATCCACTTAGTATTTCCAAAGCTTTTTAGTGCTCCCATCACATCCCAGTATGCACCGGGTAGTATTTTGTTTCATAACCTGCAGCAGATGTCTGCTCACATCCTAGTGATTTCAAAGAATGGACGTTCAAATTTAAGATTCAATATTTAAATTATTTAGGATGAAAAAAAAACTATATAATAAAAGGAAGGCTGAAACATAGTTTTTAATTGCTAAAAAAAAACATGAGGAAGGAGAAAGCTGTACCAAAGTACAATAACTGTAAATTAATGAATCTCATTAGATATATTATAACTACAGTATAAATTAGTGTTAGTTATGTTCCACATGTTGCAGAAACTCCTGATCAATGTGTACATTCCTATTAACATAACAACAATCTCATAATAATTAGACAAAGCCAGAACAGCAACATAAAACATGTTATACATGTTATACAGCTTGATTGACATGGAACTATGTATGTACTATCATAAAAATCTGCATATATATTAAGACTCTTTGGCACGTTTTTGTATGGTTGGGCATGCCATTTTGCTACATTATGTAATGGTGCCTTAGGCATAACTGAATAAGACTGTAATTCATGAGATGTCAAGACAAGTTAGTACATTGATTAGTGATGGGATATTCTTCTTCGAACATGACATTATTTTGTTTATTAAACAAACCTCCCCACTTGGTTAGTTTCTACTGATCAAATGCTTCCCCTGAGTGGAGTCCCAGGAACTGCATGTTGATGCAATTTTTCCTGAGGCTTCTGCGTTTCAGTGACAGAGCACCCACATATCGTTTAAGCACACCATTTTAAAATGACTGCAGGGTCGTATATGAGGCAAATGTCAGGGACAGGACCAATAAGAACCTGTGGTTTTGTAGCTCACAGACCTCTGGAAATACAGCTGGAGCATACCCCAATGATTTGCTAAGGGAGATCACCCTATCTAAGGATGTATCTTCCCTTATCACCTCTATACAAACAAATGGCAATTCCAGTATAATGACTAAACACGAGTTTAAAAATATATTAATGACAAACTGTTACTATAATGTATTTATAGGTAGTATGATTTTCATTCTAGAAAGACAATTGGAATTTAATGCCAGGTAACTATATATATATATATATATATATATATATAAATTTGAGTGCTAGAGCTGGCCAAATTGAACAGATCTGTTCTTTTAGGTACTGTCTTAACTGACTGGATTAATTGTGCATATGGACCTTCTGTTCTCCCTTCTACCAGGTCTTCTGAAGACCTCACACATTAGCAGATAATGTTCTCATGCCAAATATTTTTTATTTTTTTTTATAAACTCTATTCTAACTAGATTTGGAAGGATGAAGTCATACACAAACAATTGGCAATCCTAATGTGTATGTGTTGCCAGCTAATTTTTTTTCCTTGACAATATTACCAACCAGGAATATAACAGAAACCAAATATTAAGTTAAGCATTTGTATGTGTAGCACTTGACATTGATACATAGAACTTTTTCTATATCTTTATTATTTATTTTTATTTACTATTTTTATTGCTTTGTTCATGGTAAGTATTTATTTTATGTTCTTTTTTTGTTTTAGCAAACTTAAGATGCACATCCACTAGGCGATTTTAATGAGCATCGTAATTGTTCTACTGCTCATTAATCATGCACAAATCGTGCACTATATTGTCGGAAAAGACCAGTGATGCGCTCTTCCGTTGGTCGTTTCTGACACCAATCATCGCCTGAACATGCCGGTCAATCTGCCGATAACGACAGATTGGGCATGTTCAGGGATGAGGGAGGGTGCCTGCACTGAATGACAAATCGTTCAGTGTAGGTACTACAGGGGATGAGGAACGACTGTACAATTATGTAATGTTTTAATCGTACTGTCATTACCCCATCGCCTAGTGGATGTGCATCTTTAGAAATTAACTGTTATTATATATTACATAATATATTATATCATATATACAGGGCCGGATTAAGGCCCACATGGGCCTGGAGCTGAAAATGTTCAAGGGCCTATTCTGAGAAGGGGAAGAGCTGTGAACGGTGCTGTGTGGCCGTGGTCAGAGTCACCTTGGTGTATACACCCCCTAAACTATGACCACAATGTATCCCTAACGACATAGAAATAGAAAAATTGCATAATTTTGTTTTTTTTGAGGGGACAGGGGGACTAGAAAAACTATTTAACTACTTAAAATTTATGGCTAGCTAGGCAGCTGGTAATCATTCTGTCATGTTGTTGGGCCTATTTTTATTTGGAGGCCTGGAGCTGTAGCTCCATCCGCCCCATTGTTAATCTGGCCCTGCATATATAACCTACACAGATCGGTCCACATTTTTGCAGTATAATTTAACTACTATTAGGTTATATTTGTACAATTTCATATAATATATGTAATATATGTATTGTTTTGGTTGGATAGTTGTCTGACAAAGGCACTAATGTGGTTTGTGGAACACTTGTAATCTGGCAAATAACCAAGTAAGCCGTGGAGAAGTTTAATAGCTGTAGGAGGCTTTTCTTCTGCTAAACTTAGAAAGAAACATAATAATACAGTAGGTACTGCCATTATCTGTGTTTCCATATGTAACTGGTGGCCAAGACAATATCTGCTGAACACATTTACCAAGTGCAATTTAACAGGAATTTGTATGCATTAGCGTTTATTTCATCTTAATCACTTGTACCTATGTTGCTACCTGTTACGAAGGTGCACCAAGCAAGCAATGTGATGTAGTTATGGAACTGACGTCAAGTATTTCCCAATAGACCAATAAAATGTTCATATAGATTCTCCAGCTGGTGGTTATGTCAAGCTCCCAGTCTCCTGGGAAGGATCCCATTTATCTCATAAGGGAATTAATACTTATATTTTCTTTATGAAAAATAATTAGAATTACATTTTACACAGAAAAAGTAATGTACAAACATGTTTTGTGGTTAGTCATTCTGAAGCATTGACCTGTCTTAATACATAAGACTGTTGTCTTTGTAATACACTTTTCTGCCTGTGCACCCATTGGAGAGTATTGTCCTTGATAATATAACTTTTACTTATACACTTACAGTTAATTATAATACTAAAAATAATCAGTAAACACAACACTTTGCAGCCTCTGAACTCAATGTCCTTGATAATATGCAATTTTACTTAAATCTTACACTCAAAAAAAAGGAGAAAAAAACAATGTGTAAAGAATCTCACGTTTCTTACATTTATCCTTGGCTGTAATGCAGGAGGTCAATGAGATGCTGTCAAGTTTCTTTAATATCCAGAGATTTATAATGACTGTGCTGACTCACCACTTAACAACAGACCCAGCTTGAATGCCTGATGTGCAAACCAAAAAAAAAAGAAGGAAAGAAATGTAGACATGACTCGTCTGTAAAACATAATAGAATGCATAGACAGAGCTCTAATCCCAGCTTTGATTAACTAAATCTTTTTTTGTAGAAATTCTCCTTTTACATTTTTAAGAAGTCATATTCTATTTTCTGTTCATCAGTGAGCTGTTAAATTGCTATTTTTTAGCTGAGCTTTTTATTCACATTTATCTAATTATGGGAAATGTTTAGTGAAGTGCAGTTAGTTTATTATGCCTTTGGCAGGTCATCTTGGTCTGTGTCTGGTCATTTCTGAAATACCACTGTTTCTCTGTGTTCCATCCTAATCAGGATTATAGATGGTTTTATTATTTTAACAATTTACTTCCAGAATATATTTGCCTCCAGCATTAAAATAACAAAAAAAATAATTAAAAAAACAAGCTATTTTTATAATGTATCTACAGTATATTCGATCTATACCAATATTATAAGAACATTGTGTCTGTCTGTTTGTTCCAAGTTGGCACAAAAACTAGTGAACCTATTTTCATGAAAACTGCATTTTGTAGTGGAAACGCCTAGAAATAACCTGCACTTTGTTTCATCTCATTTGACAAGTTAAAGCTGAGCAATAACAAATCAACAATTATTGACATAATCAGTGCAAGAGATAGGTGTGGCACCATGCGCGTGGCCAGTAAGGAGTGGGGGAAGAGGTGCTTTGAGCTCACGTTCACTTGAATATGATAGGCTACACAGTGACGTTTGTGTGCTTGGTGGGTGTAAGCGCTGCTGGTCACGTGGGCTACTTCTGCAACAGATAGGACCCCTATGCAAAGCATTACAACTATAACTCCTCAAATAAAAATATGTTGGCAGTAGCAATTTCATTGTGGGTGAATCCACGTGCAACAGCTAGTATATAATGATAATATATAGGAAAACAAAGATGTGAACCATAAGTGCTTTGTTACCTAGGATTCCATATATTTCCAAATCTATCCATCAGGTTTTGCTGTACTTTTGACAGCTTTTTATGTGACATGCCCAGGACCACCGAGACATCAGTTGTGCAATGGTACTTGGTGGGACATAGCACTGGAAGGGATGCAGTTATGCCCATCATTGCCTATGCTGCGCATAGAAGGAGAGCGTAGTCATGGTATCATGGGTAAGGTGTCCCATACACTCCTGAGCCCCTAAACAACTCCATAACTTTTACTTTATACCCACCCTCTTCCTGTCCTTCTTGGCACCCCTGGACATGCCATTTTACAACCAACTATAGTAACTACTCTTTACACCTTACCTACTGTAATGGATACATACACCCATCAGCCATATCATTAAAACCAACTGTCTAATATTGTGTTGCCCCTCCCCCCCCGTGCCACCAAAACAGCTCTGACCTATTGAGGCATGGACTACACAAGACCTCTGAAGGTGTACTGTAGTATCTGGCGCCCAGACATTAGCAGCAGATCCTTTAAGTCCTGTAAGTTACAAGCTGCGGCCTCCATGGCTTCGACTTGATTTTACATCATATCCCACATATGCTTGACCGGTAGGTGTTATGTGTCATGCCAAAATCCACATGAATGCCAGGACCCAAGGTTTCCCAGCAGAACATTGCCCAGATCATTATACTGCCTCAGCCATCTTGCCTTCTCCCTATAGTGCATCCTGGTGCCATCTATTCCTCCGGTAAATGATGCACATGCACCTGGTTGTCCATTTGATGTTAAAGAAAACATCATTCAGCAAACCAGGCCACCTTCTTCCATTGCTCCATGGTCCAGCTCTGAGGCCCACATGCCCATTTTAGGTGCTTTTGGCAGTGGACAGGGGTCAGTATGGGCATTCTGATAGGTATGTGACTATGCAGCCTCATATGCAGTAACCTGTGATGCGCTGTGTGTTCTAACACCTTTCTATCATAGCCAGCATTAACTTTTTCTGCAGTTTGTGCTACAATAGCTCTTCTGTCGTATTGGACCAGACGGGCTAGCCTTAAGCTTCCTACGTGATTCAATGACCCTCGTGGGTCCATGATCCTGTCACTGGTTTACAGGTTGTCCTTCCTTGGACCACTCTTCGTAGGTACTAACCACTGCATACCAGAAACACCCCACATGACCTGCTGTTTCGGAGATGCTCTGACCCAGTCATCTAGCCATCACAATTTGGCCCTTGTCATAGTCGATCAGATTCTTACTTGAAAGTTTCCTGCTTCCAACACATTAATATCAAGAACTGAATGTTCACTTGCTGATTAATATATCCCACCCCTTGACAGGTGCCATTATAATGTGATCACTTGTCAGTGGTTTTAATGTTATGGCTGATGGGTGCATATATGCCCAACTGCACTACAGAAATGAGACTGCTGCCTCTTATGGCCATATTGGTAAACCCTAGCAGATATGCACAGTCTGTCATGTCAGTAAAAAAGTTAAATGTATAAATGTATGTTATATGTACCTCTGACATTTGTACAAGGACAGACTTACTGTATGTCAGTAAATATTTAAATCTGCAATTCTGAAAGTAATTATCAGGTCATTTTTTGCTAAAGTTGCAGATACTTCACAATGTACAGTGGAGGATTTTTACAGCTTGCACTTGCAATTACCGGCATAGCTGTACAGGGTTTCACACCCTCAAAGATATTGGGCCAACTTGAATCCTGTAAAGTTTCCTGAAATAAATTGTTTATTCATGATAAAATGACTTTAATATACAATTGGAGCAATCATTTCACAGTTTAGATCACAAATTAATTGGAAACAAGTTTACAATGAGATCACCAACGTCAAAGCTGTTGCATGTTTGTAAATCTGCACAGTTATATTGTATCTGCTTTTGCATATAATAAATGTAATGCTGCAATAAATTGGACTACACAAAGAAATAAAAATCTAGGTTGGACATAATTCAAAAGGTTAATTTGCCCTTGTGACAAAGTAGAATGAAACAAAGCACATCATATCATTTTTGCAGTGGATAGTATGTGATATTTGGTTTCAGCAGCTCTTATAAAGTATGTCTCACCCTTATCTCCATTGCTATTAAATTAAATATGGCTTTGCTATTCCAATAGAGGAAGTGAAATGCTAGGCAGATAAATGCTCCTAATCTGCTTTATAAGACATGGTAATTCTGTTTTCACTTTTGCATTTTCCTGCTTTTTGTGTTCATCCTGCAAAACTTTGACTCATGTACTGTACCAGATGTCTAGTAAAACTTATAAGGATATTGGACAGTTAAATAGTATCTTGAATCTTAACGAAGCAGTAACACCAAAAATCTCACAGATACAGCAGTCTGGTATTTTCTATTCATAGTCATTTGTATATTTAAAACAAATACCATAACCTCAATCTCGATAAGATCGCTGTATTCTACATTAATTTTAATGTCTGCATTACTATGTCAGGCTTTCAGATTCCTATGTGTTGAGAATATTTTTTATGGCAGTACTAGTACATTTAAAGTATACAATGTTTCCTCTTTTGTTAGGATGAATATATTTGATTGTTCTGTCATCCTTTGTCTAAACATTTCCAAATAAACATCTGATTGCTGGGTATATGCCTAAAAACACTTAGGGATATATATATATATATATATATATATATCCCTAAGTGTTTTTATACTTAGGGATATATATATATACTTCTTGACAGTTTGGAGCTGAAAATTTAAAGTGGCATTCACATTCAGTGTAAAGAATGGTGTGCTTTACACTGAATGTTAGTACCGCTTTAAATTGTCAGCTCTAACCCATGGGGAAGCAGCGGCTTACAAGAGCTATTGTTATTTGTTTCTACAGTCAACAGATTCTACAGATTTGCTGAAACAACATTAATTTGACTGTGCGTATGTGTGAATGCCAAGCAAGATTATATTGAGTAAATAAAGGACTATTACACATAACAGAAGTAATACACTTTGAAACATTTTCTAATGAATAATGCCTGTAGCAGGGTGATTTGTATGTCTAGGTTGAATAATGGCATATTATTTTATGCAACAACATTTATTATAACCTAGTTATCCCCTGGCAGTCATCCTCAGGACTATGTCGAGCAATTTACAAGTAGATTGGCATCCTTCCAGCTACTTAATGGATCATGTTTGCGTCAATTTCACCCAGCCATTTTGCAAAGTCAATCTGAGCGCTGCCTCATCATCTGCTTTCTTGTGGATTTTTTAGCTAGTATTGCTGTCATGCATGATCTAAACATCTAGCAAGATGACAAGAGATTCATCATAAAATACAATGACAAAACTAGTTAACTGAGTGCTTCTGAGTTTCAAGTTGTTATATGATGGTATCCTAATTTAAACTGCTTCTTTTGTCTTAGTCTTTATTACATGCGTACTGTAGGTCTCACGTGTGTCCATTTTTTACCATGACCATTTTGCTGCCACTAGTAATTTTAACTTACATAGCTTAATGTTTTTTTTTCTTATGTAAAATGTCTACTTCTTTAAAGTAATCTCGAAAGGTTTCTCGTAATGATTTAACAGCATTTGGCACCCAAAATGAAGCATTGGGGTAACATTCATGGATTAAGCAGTTTATGTCACATGAGTTAATTGTTTATTTTTATTGTATGTATTCTACCTCTCTTGCATAGCTTCATATATTATGTCAGTAATGGGTCTCATCTTCAAAAGACACTTCAAACTTAAGGTGCCTATACATGGTGCGATTGGCATCTTGCGCTGTGAAGGCCGATCTGATGGCTGACATATTGGGGGGTCCCCACACATGGAGCGATCCGCTGCCTGACCGCCTGATATGCCAGCACTCTTCTCCCCCACCCGCATAGCGCTGCATGGGACCGTACATCGCATCCCCAGATCAAGTGAACATGCAGTAAGATCTGGAGGAGCGATGTATGACCCCACGAGAGCGAGCACTGGCCGATATCATGCCCACACAAGGTACGATATAGCAGCGATATTGTACCAATCCGTCGGATCGGTTGCTGTATCGCACCGTGTATGGGCACCTTTTGCTTGCATGGTAGATTAAAGATAAAATAAAAATCATTAAAAATTACAGGTTACTGTATGGCACTGAAACTAAGAGGGTGGAAGAACTGAACGGACTGTGTGCAGTTGGAAAATGTAATGTAAGCCTACTTCCCTCTCACTAAATATATACAGCCAATAATTATTAATTGACACAATATTAAGTTTCATATTTTTGTAAACAAAAATTTTCTTTTTTTATTATAAAAAAACACCTGTTATCATTTTTTAAGGGTGCTAAATGTGTTGTTTTTTTATGTAAAGTGGTTGCATAGAAAGGTATAGGTATATCAGTTTTGTAAACTTGTTACATAAATTTTCAAACGTACTTTCATTTGAAGACTATTTCCCCCTTTTAGTAAAAATTTGAAAAACATCCTCTGCCCCCTTGCTCCACACTTACCTGAATTTTAGGAGACCCGCTCCAGGGACAACCTTATCTCTATGTCAGGGTTACTGATTCTATTAAGTCCCTACAATGGAGGGTCCTGGATTAGCAATAGTAATGTTAACCATTGACTGCGCTCGGTACAAGGCATTTGATAAGGGATAATAATTCAAGTAAGGGGGAACAACTAGGTGGATGTAACTTTATAAAAAGTTGCACAATAAAGGCGGAAATGGCTTTGAATTTTGAATTGTTATGCAGCAGTTCGTTTACAGAAGCTTTCAGAGGATCAACTATATTATCCTTTAAAGTTTATATTGCCTCTGAAAGATATGTGCATATTTTATCAAAGTATTTAATTATTCATTTAGTATTATGCTAGAAGCCACAAGTGACGGGCCAGGTGCAGAACGTGTTAGCATGCAGACTGTGTGTCTTCACGTTGTGAGTCAGCGATCTTCTGCATGCCTGTGAGGTGTAGTTTCGTAATGTAGTGCTGAAGATCAATATTGTAGAAATAGTTTTTATTTCCTCGGGCATCATATTTGTGAATGATTGTTTCTTTTTTTTTGCCTTGCCTTTGGGTATGTGCAATAGAACATTGCTACGCGTGTACAGCAATCAATTAAATAAGTCAATTAATGTTTTTGGCAATTACCACACTCAATATGCAAAAAGACTATCAAAAACTATAGATGAGTGAAGCTCCTACATTTGGCTTTTGCAGTTGGCCACCACGGTCCAACATACTCAGCTCAATATAGTTTGTTCCTCTCACAAAGAAGACCATGTTGTAACACAGCTGGTGTACTGTAGAGACATGACATGTGTATGTATATATATATATATATATATATATATATATATAGGATCTCTTAAGCTGCATACAGATGGGACGATCTATTCAGCGATCAGTATCGCTGAACGATCTCCCTTGAATTTCCTGGTGTGTTGGATGAACAATTTAGTTCATCCACACACAAAAGATATCACCAACGATGAACGACCAACAGTCGCAAACCCCTATGGCAAATTAACAATATCGTCCAGGTTGACCTGTATGCATGGCCGACCAACTATATCATTATCATCCATGCGGGAACGTGCACCATTGGTCGTTGGTTGGTTGTTTGGTACATAAAAATGAACGATATAACGATGTACGATATCATTATCGTTCATATTTTTCAAGAACATCGTACCGTGTGTATGCAGCGTTAGGCAGCAATCTAAAAATGCAAGTAATAATTAGAGGTCATATATGAAGCACAAAACCATAAAATACCTTTAAAATTATGATGAAGTCATAAAAATTGTAACAATATATTAACATCAATGTTTTTCCTCTCATAATTGTTTTTTCCCATTTTCATCTTGTGAAGTTTGCAGTGATATTAAACATTTAGAGGACACTAGCATTAGTTCAAACCTGATAAACATGTATTACTTTCTGTAGAAACTCTCTAAACACTTACAGAGTGCTGCAGAATTCAATGCACATTATTACTCTCATCTAAACCACTGTCACGGACTCAAGTTTTTTAAGTTTATCTATTTAATGTGTGCAATAATACAATATTTATTTGCAGAAACAAAATATAATGGCTCTGGAATATTCCTAACAAATTATTTCTAATGTGTTACATGAAATTTTGGTTATACTGCATATAGTTTTTCTTCATATACTTGCTTTGTATAAAATAGTACTATATTGCTTTTTTACTTTTATAATCATATCATTCCTACAGTCTTCTGGTTGGTGTCACATGTATTTTTTCAGGCTTTACATGTAACGGATGTACATTTTTAACTTATCACTTGAAACTATAAACTAGGCTTTCTTTCATTAAGGAAACTTCTGTTCTTTAGCCACTTAGGCTAATTAAGTAATCATTAAAAATGAAACTGTTCCACTTCCTTCTGGTCTCTAGGTGACATTGATTGAGTGTCTCTTTGTGGCCATGATGGCACAAAATTGATTCATTAAATTAGGCCAGTCCTTAAGACCCAGATACCGATTAAGTGAACAGCTTGCAATTTGGTAGTGATTAATTTGGGTTCAATGTAAATGATGTCCTTAAGCAGCAAGAAAAAAATAGTTACAACTCTAGATTTTTACATTTAGCTGTACATTAAAATCCTAAGGCACTGGTTTTAATAAAGGTGAACATTTTAGCCTAGTTTAGCAGATCAACGTCATTTTCCTATTATATTATGACGAATTTATGTATATTAATATAGTATATTTTATTTATACAGCAATAGGATATTAATGTACAATGTCTTTCTAGGGCTATACCCCAAAAATTAGACTGATAAATACTAAAATAGAAGAAGTGTAAACAATGATGAAAATATTCCATTAAATGAACATTAAAATGGTCATATAACAGGAAAATATTTTACAATTAATTCTATATGGACCAATGAGTGAACCTTTTTTTTCAAAACGGTTGCTCCCATTTGTACTCCTTTCTTCGTTTTCCTGGTAATAATTTATTTTTTCATGTGCCAGGCGACCAAACTGCCTTTAGATGGGGATGATATGTATCAGAAATGTTAACCATGCTCCATAGTATACAGTACAGATGTGTGTCCTGCTACATCTTTGCTGTGTATGCAGCAAATTGCACCATGTATGGCGTGAGGCTTATGCCCACGAGTGGATACATGCACTGTGTTCGCACCTGCACCTACATGATGCAATCGCAGTGTGCGCCGTAGCGTATGCTACTGTGGGTAGTCGCATGGCTCGATGCATGCACACGTTTGTAGCGTGATCGGCAAAGATGTAGCAAGACACATCTGTGTATAGACAAAAAACATCTCAAGTGCACCACCAGGTGCAGCCTACCTCATACACTCACTGCCATCAAAGAAAAGAATTACAATAAAAAGTACAAGATAATGGTGCTCAGAGACAAACATCACTGAAATGGAATATTATAGTATATGATAGTCCTATCACTCACTATTAAAATTGCCTTATATCAAAACATGAAAACAGTTTTTATTCAGTTTCTTTTCTTAAACCTGTTTGATAAAGGTTAATTCATTCCAAATCCATGCATGCCATGTAAAACAAGAACAACTAATACATAATCTGAATCATTGAACTCATGTATTTACTTTTTTAATAGTGACAATGCATTAGGCACACTACTGATACTGGATTGTAGATTAAACTAGAATTTTAGTCAATGCATATTTAATATTTGTAGTAAAGGAGAAAAATAAGTTGTCTTTAAATATGAGGTCAGATGTATATGAAAAACAATTAAACAGCAATGTCAGACTGGTACATCAAGTTACAGTGGGCACATGCCAGCCTCTTAAGGTGCCCATACATAGTGCATTATAGCAGCCGATCAATCGATTGGTACAATATCGCTGCTATATCGTACCATGTGTGGGCATGATATCGGACAGTATGCGCTCCCATGGGGTCGTACATCGCACATCCAGATCTTACTGCATATTCACTTGATCTGGGGATGCGATGTATGATGCCATGTAGCGCTATGCGGGTGGGGGAGGGGGGTGCTGGCATACCAGTCGGTCGGGCAGTGGATCACTCCATGTGTGGAGACTGCCCGATATGTCAGCCATCGAATCGGCCGTCGCAGCGCAAGGTGCCTATCACACCTTGTATGGGCACCTTTATAGTGATCTATGGGGCAGAATTTACTACAATAATATAGTTTGATACTTTTGAGTTCACCTCATGACGTGCCAAAAAAAAGAAAATGCTGCTTTCTGATCAATTAAAGGGAGGGAGGGAGATAAAGGGAGCTTAAAAATGTTCATTCGCACCATCAATGACCTTCATATATTTCTTCATAGATTTTAGTCCTCTAACGATTTAGGGTGGGCTGATCTACCACAATAATATTTAAACACCCTAAACAAAATTCAGTGAATGAAAATTTGTATGAACACAGCAGCAATTGAAATTGTCCTTGATTCCATCACCTAATGCCGGCAAGGATTTCTGCATTGATTGAAATGCCCTCAGTGTGAAGGAAAATGCATAAGTCAGTTATAACGGATTGTAATAAAATACACCAAATAAAGGCAAAGTCAAGTCTATTTTTGTCTAGCATTCACCAGCACAATGTACATGACCTTGTTGTTGTTGGAATTTTTTGTTTTGTCCTTTAAAGAAAGGTAGAATTTAATTGTAAAATAACTTATAAAATGTTGACTCACATAAGATAAAATAAAATAAGACTATTTAAAATATATTACAATAAAATAGGATTATATTATTTTACATATTAAATTTTACTCTAGCTTCAAATTTATTATTTGACTTTTGAAGCATATTCAATACAGTGCAGAGGTTAAATTAGTGCATCTTGACCCTGATTCAGACCCGCTCGCTTCCGCAAGGAGCTCGCAGGGTCTGTGGGCATTTTTTTTTTGTCTCCAGGCCGCTCGCTGTGGGTGTCCCAATTTGGTGAGTGAACCAAGTCCCAATTTGGTTCTGCAGTCAGTTTGGAACTCGAATTTAAAAACCAAACTCGGGTTTTGGATTGCATGTAAACAGATCCAAAATAGCTGTTTTATTGTTTTTTTAATACATTTTTATCGATTTTCGAATAAACTTTTATTGATATTTAAGGAATCCAAAAACGAACCAAAACAAATCTGAACCAAAACACTTTAGGGCGATTTTGCAAAAACCAAAACATGAAGATAAATTAGAACCAAAACGCAGGGGTTCACGCACATCTCTAGATATTACCTCTTTGTCTGTTATTACCCAGTCATGTTTTATTACTGTTCTTTTACTATTTTGTTCCCAAATATAAAGCGCAATGGAATTTGTTTAACAAAATATTGTTTGTTTTGCACTTTCATCTGGCGGAATTGGGCCTTAAGTGTCTCCAGCAAATAGGATATAAATTGCACTAAATGTGAAAGAACACTACAGTATTCTGTTGATTGGTGATGTGAAATTGGAACTTGAATATAGTATCAATGTCGCACATCTGTGATACAGCCTGTTTCGCTGCAAAACTACATTAGTGCAAGCTCTTTTTTGCAAATCTCTAACATTAACTAATGAATTTGTTTATTCAAGTACTGTTCATTATAACCAGCAGATCGTAACTATATTCTATTTATGCTCCTAGATTATTTCTCTTCTTGTTGTCCTTATGTAGGAACTAGAAGGCAGGATGTAGTTCAGTCCTATCACACATTAAACCTGGAGATTAAATATTTCCTACCAGCAGCTGATCTGTAGAGATGAAAAGAAGATTGTAAGATTTCTCATTTTAGATGCCGGCCTAGCACATTTCAGTGAACCTTTACCAAAGTTGAATTTAAATTTTAAATACCATAATGTCTCAAGTATAACAATTTCTAGAGATATGTAATAGGAATCATATTAAAATATAATGCATATGTAAGGAATATGAGCTAAGGTATCTGCTTATGTTATACTGACTTTATCACAGGGTAAATGTAAGAATAAAATCAGTATCATGAAATCAGAGATTCATTTGTGATATGGACAATAAATATGCATCTTGGCAAATAGTAGACACATCTGATAAGCAACATATACTGAGATAATCACTATTTTCATTATGAAACAGTAAATACTCTGAGGTAGACTGTCCAGATAAACAAAATATATAAAGGTTTATTTGTTCCTTTAAAGCACTAGGGATGATAATATTTATTATTATAATTTGCAAACAGACGACTAAACATCAGATCGTTTATACCTACCATCTGAAGATTCTGGTTAAAACATATCACTAACTAAATTACCATAATCCCTATCTGCTGCCAATATTGCTCCTTCCTTATATGATCTCAGCATCCTACAGTTTCTTCAGAAAATGACCCCTAGAAAACCTTAAACTAATATCAAAAGTAATATCATTATTAAATTGGTTTAATAACCATATAGACAACTATTTTTTTTATGCCTTGAAGGATAATACAAAATTAAATAGTTGAAGGTAATAAATAAAATGTACAGTGTAAGAGCGTAAAGAAATATTTTTGAGACTTAATACAGATATTTATCTCAACTTGTAGAAGTCTGTTCTCTGTTAAGATCAGGCGGTGAGTAATGTGTGTCACACAACTAGATGTCTCGGTATTGTGGGTATTAAAGTTGACCTTACACTCTTTGAAAGACTGTCTACTCCATGAATCGATTAAAGTCAATCTCAACGGATTACTGATTTTCCTGTTGCCTCTAGCAAAAGAAAAATCACTTACGGTAAATGTTTTATGTCAAGTAATATACCACAGTATTGTAGGTTTTGCTACACTATGACAGCTTCCTTCCTCCACACAGTTTGAGCATTTGTAATGGAAGTTTATAAATGCATCTTCTAACATGAAACAACATGTACCGTACATATTACTCTAAAACTGGCATTGCTATTTGCCTTGAATGTTCCTGTTTAATCTGGATTTTGTTGGAGATAAAGACCATAGCTGTTTAACTTATTCCTCATGCTGTCAAAGTGAAGAAAGATAATTACATAGTTCTTTACCAGATTTTTGCTAACAAATGGTTTTCTTTATTTATTATTGTTTACTTATGAGATTTGGTTTTAATTTTTATTGTTAGGCATTTTTGTTGCAAAATTTTACACTGAGGGTGTGGAGCCAGTGCTGGACATTCATTGATGGGAAAAGTGTAAATTGAGACATGCCTGAATGGGTTTAAAAGTAAGAGATGAGCAAAATGTGGTTTCAAGTTTTCCCAGTTTTACCCCCAACCACACCACACAGCAGACTTGATCATCCAGTGTAGTCATAGACCAGTGTTGGCTAACCTTGATAGTTCCACTCCAGCTGTTGTGGAACTATATATCCCAGCATGCCCTGCCACAGTTTTAGCATGCCCTAATAGCAAAACTGTAGCAGTGCATGCTGGGTTATGTAGTTCCATATCAGCTGGAGTGTCAAGGTTAGTCAACACTGTCATAGACTATGAATTCCAAGAATTGTATATTTACAAGCATAGTGCAAAAATGGATAAACCAAGTTTCTCCCCTATGAAAAAATGGCCTGTTCCACCAGGAAATTCAGTTAACCTTCAGTGTTGTCGCAACTTTTCTCATGTCTACTAATTTATTAATATAAGAGTATACTATATACTGTATGGGGGAGATGTTTCAAACTTTTAAGAGAGATGAAGTAGAGAAGTTGCCCAAAGCAACCAATCGGCTTCTAATTTCGTAGACTGAGCTAGATTTTTTATAGCTTGAAGCTGGTTAGTAGCTATGGGAAACTTCTCCACTTTATCTCTCTCGAAAGGTTTGAAATATCTCCCCTATAAACTGTTAAAGTATTAACAAACAGTGCCTCCTAAAGGCAATGTAACAATACTGCAAGTTGTTGATTTATATTTAGAAAACAGGAGCTTTCATTAATAACTTTGGCTGCTGAACTTTAAAAGAATAGGGCTGGCCACTATGTATTCCTTATCAGAATATCCCTTACCATATACCACTACTTAAATAATGTCTTCTACTAATTGTGACACCAAATAGTTTATCCAATTAGGCACTAATAACAGTTTACTTTTAGAGACTTTAGAGAGCATTTTATAGTTTTCATCCTGATCTACAGTGTGATTGAAATAACATTTGGGGTGTTTTAATTCTATTGACTATAAAACGGCTTAATTGTTTATTCAGTTCCACCAGCTGTCCTCCTATACTATTGCCACATACAGATGACAATAGCAATACAGAGAAAGTATTCAAATAAAGCATTTTTTTTTAAATATGAAAATATATATATATATTTTTTTTTTTTTTTTTTAACAATTCGTTTTTTGTACTGAATGAAAATTATACATCACATCACCTAATCTGTCACATTTCAGAAAATGATTTGGTTTGCTATTCTGAAAATATAGTCTTGCACAGCTCATTCATACCTGCCAAGCTGAACCTGCCAAGGAATGCATGAGGTTTTATGATAACAATGCTGTATCTGCAGAAGGACTTCTTGAGCAATAGAATTTGCTCAGGAAATCCTGCGATAAAGATTTGGCTAATCTATACTTACAGAAGTCACTGGTTACAGCAGATGTCAAACCTGTCCAAGCAGACTTGAAATGTAGTGATACATTCACAAATAAAACTCATTAAGTCATACCTGTAAGGAATATGTTATCTTCTGTAATATAAAATCACATTTAAGCTTTTTTATAATGATCAGTGTTAAAGACAAATCATTACAAATCTTTTCTCTTACAATGTTAAATGTAAGCACTTGGGGTCTATTTAAGAAGCAGTGAAGAGCCAAGGTGCCAATTTAAATGCCATCTTAGGACTGCATCTCAGTATAGCAATAGCATACCTGTCAATGGGAGTCCACAGAAGCTGATGAGGCTTTGCTGGTTCATCCCAGGTCAAATGAAAATGTGCATGTGGGATATTTGCTGAGTATGAGCATAACACTTCCTCCCTTCACAGGTGGCATTAGGCTGCTGATGAGAGGCTAATCTCCATCACAGAGGCTAGCAGATAAATTGGCGAGGTACTTCATTATGTTTCACTGTGATATTCAGTGATATATAATGGGAGTTACTGCCCAGTATGTAAACCTCTTAAAATCGAATACATGTTCATTTTAATCACTGTTAAGGGAAAGAGAGAGATGTGCCAAAGTCTCTGCTGAAAACCCTACTTATTTCTTATCATTTCTAAGCAGCATATGTACTGGTCAGCATGATCTTTCTTGCCAAGAATATAGTCAAACTGCTTAATTAACTTATGTAATAATAATAATAATAAATATTGAATATAATAACAGACTAGTATAACGGTAGGACCGCCATGAAACTTTCAAATTGTGCAGACCCATCATTTGTGTCATTTATTAATGTCCGAAAAACCAGTGTCTTCATTTTTTGGGTAACATATAAGTAGTTGCCCCATTGCACAAAAGTTGTCTGCAGTTTTCTATTAAAGTTCATAAGCTATAATATATCTGGGGTTTTAAAAAAAATTATACTTAATGTTGCTGTATAGAAGAAAAAACGGTTCTAGTAGACTTGCAAGTTTACTGTTATGTAGAGATTGTTTTACTTTATGTAACAAACTGTCAGCACTTACTATCAGAAGCCTGCCACTGCATACATAATTTGACCTTTAAAGAATACTTGCTCACAAAACTTACAAGCAAAAATACTGCACCAATATTCAGCGCCAGGCTTTATGTATTAAAACTAAAATCTCTGGTTCTGTCCTCTAGAACATCTATTCAAATGATATTGCACAATGGACTTGAGCCATTGGCGTATCTATAATAGTTGCAGGGTGCAATACTTCCCCCCCTGTCTTCAGCTGTTGAGCCAGCTCTAGCAGCAGAGCACATCAGGGCAGAGATTGATCAGCAGCCACCCTCCCCTGCCCAGCACACAGTAGTCTCTGCTCTCTCCTGCCCTGATGTTCTGCATGGCGTACACCTGCACTCTGCTGACAAAGCCAGCCAATAGCTGACAGCTGTAGGCAGGGAGAAGTGTTACAGAGGAGATTGCCCTGATGGCCCCTTACACCCTCTTCCCGATCCACCACTTACAGTGCACACGCTACACCCATATATTATTACTAATCTCATTAAAGTCCCACATCGGTGTTGAAGCAGCTGAAATTATTGGGAAAATGGCAATGGGAGATTGAGTAGAGAATCACCAGGAACATGGTGTGGGTGCCATCTTCCTGTAGACCTGAGTAGAGCAGTAGACCCTGGCACAATGTCACTGTTACTGTGCGGCAAAGAGGAGGGGTCCTGCACAAAGCCTGCACATGGGCCCCCTCTTCTCTTAAAAAGTCCCTCGCTTGAGCAGTATTGTTTGAAAAAAAGACTGTGTATAAGGTATTGATATACTTCAATTGTCACCATACAGACGCACAATGTACAGTGTTATTTAAAGTAATAATTATATACCCAAGTTTAACCTTAAATACTATTACACATTACCTTGCATGCTATTTTATCAGGAATGCACACTTAGGAATATGTGGTATGCTATTATCTCTAAATAAAATAAAGTCACATTCAGTCTGTGTTTTCTTCTTCTTGGACGTGCTTCCAGGAAATACATTGTCTAGTATTATCTATTCAATGTTTGTTCTGTAGATACATTATCTGAGGCTTGTGCTCTGCTTATTCCCGGAGGGAGGAAAGAGAGAATACTTCCAAACAGCACAGATTTATGAGTTTGCATATTTGCATGTAACTGTTAGTTATCATCTTCAAAACTAAAAAAAAGTGAACATTTCATTTCAATTTATTATCATAGAAACTATCATAGAAAGAGTACTAGATAATAATAACATAGTAAGTTATGTTAAAAGTTTATAAATATGATAAAATAAAATGTTCACATGATAAATGTGAGGGGTAATTATTTTAGTATGATAATGCAAATGTTTTATATCAAGAGTCTGAGAATTTAGGTCTTGTAGTTTTGAATATTTGTTGCAGTTTCTGACCGCGACACGCCCGAGCCCGGCTAGCCACCCCCTTATTGCCAATTGAAATTGCCTCTCTCTGCATCCAAATTAATTCAGGGTCATTTGGCGACAACCATTGGGCAGTGAAACTTCCATGCGCAGACTGAAAACATTGGCCACTTGCGTCCGACATAGTCTGTAGCATATTGATAAAAAAAACAGACAATCGAGAGTTTTTATAATGTAATATTATGGAAACAACAAGCTTATGTACTGTGCGATACAACTGCATATGTAAATGTGATAAACATGGGCCTGATTCCGAGGTGCATGCAGATCATGCGCTGCTGTGATTTCTCACGGATTCGCAAAGTGTGAAAATATGCAAATGTCAGTGTGAGCATCCCTCTTGTGTACTAAAGTACCATGGACTGAAAAACCCTGTGCTAGTGGATCCGATCTCCCCACCATCGATCAGTGACTGTGGTACTGCAAAAGAGAACACAGCCACATGCTGAAAAACACCTAATGACACCTCCATAACATGACCATGCCACCTCCTCTTTTGCGATCACTTTAGGTCACCTCCCTGTCTCCACCCGGAGGTGCCATCTCAAGTCATAGAGATGTCATACACCAATTCTAATTAGACCCAGTTGTCTCAAATTAAGAACAATCATATGTATCTTTGACTGTTTAGGATCCCAGTTTCCTGAAAACAAAAAATGTAATATGCTGTCAGTGTTACAGTCAATCAGGATTCTTAAAACATACTGTAAAACCTTAGACAGGTAAACCCTCTTTTAGGTTCTCTCTAAAGTTCCACACAACTACAGCTTGTCACCATCATTCTCCAATAAGCCTCATGGTATGAAGTTTTATTGTACAGTATTATACATAGTTTGGTGTTTCTATAATGTTACCTTATAAGCTCTATTTGAAATCTGTTACTTTTGTATTATATGTTTACTGTATATACAGATGGGACACATGTTATGTGTGTGGTAATAGCTGTTTAGCGCGGTACTCATTTTATGTTCGCTCGTTTTGAATTGGTGAAAACAGTATCATGCTGTCAACAGGGAGATTTGTGCATTACTAGATTTTTCATGGATCAGACAATTATTTTCCACATCACTGATAATTAGTGATGGCTGTTTGCTGAAAATTGTAATGGAATAATAATTTCCTTTTCCCAAGACACTCTAGTTTGTCCGTGTGGAGTCACATAGGGTATTCTGATAAATATTTTATTACAGCTGCTCTTGTTTTGCTGGGAAGATCTATGAATAAAGAAAGGAGAAGCTCTGTTTTGTGTATAGGCAATTATTTTTCCTAGAAATATATATTATAGTATCCCTAAGTTTATATAAATAAGTCCCTAGTAATATTTACAAATGAATTAATATTAAGTACTGTATGTTTCAATGCATACATCCCTTGATTTAGGAATAAAGCTTTATAATGTTCGTATTCTTTCTTTTTATATCATGCGCTATAAATAAAGATAAAATTCCATGATATTATTAACATATGTGCTATTTGGTCATAAAAATACTAGAGCATAGGAGACTCATTTTAATGTGTAAACTGAAATTGAGAGATTGTGTCAGGTCAAAGCAGAGGAACATTTCACATGTCATAATGATATCACAGTTGTGTTTGACAACCACAACGTGTTCTCATCTATGGCAATTGGGGGAGAGCAGCTGTAGTCCATCATTGTTCACTCTCTGGCATCAGTTAGGATCTCTTGTGAATGCTGCTTTGAAACTGGTCAGGAATTAGCTCTTGATCTTCAAGATGCTTTTTCTAAAGGGCCATAGCAATGGGGACTAAATGCATCTGATATCATTGCTCTGCTAGCTTGGGTACTGGCAATTCATTTTCTGTGTGACTCAGATTTTCTATTTTTTTTTTTTTTAATTAAGAGCTTGAAACTTGTGTATGGGAACAAATTTGAGATAACTAAATGAATTACGGCAGTATAACTCGAGAAACAACTTATTGTTGTTGAACCACAACTCTAGTTATCCTGTTTTAATTATTGCTAAAAAGTTAAGGTAATGAATATGATATTTACTCATGTTTTCTTCCTAATTTGTAGAACTTTGTTCACGTATCCTATTATTTATATCTATGTTTATTCATAATGTATTTAATGCTATTTTATACTTTTTTTTTGCTGTAAACTAGACAAGTTGTTGTACCTATGAGATATTCAGTAATTGACATATAACTTACAGCAGTGCCGTGCGGTGAGGTCAATGGCTGGGGAGACACACATGTATAAAAACTGTTTTTATATCAAACTTCTGGAGCACGACAGTGGGTATGATAGGGGAGGGAGTATGAGAGGGGAGGCTCTGCCTCCCCTGCCTACTCTGACCGCATGTCCCTGACTTACAGTAAGCACTATAGGTGTCAACACAAAAGCATAAACACCATGGAGGACAAATGCATTCTTGTACGTCACACACAATTCTTGTGTATTTTCATGTTATTTTATAAAACGTACAGAGGATGATAAATCCCAAAAAATTGAATATAATAGACTATATACCCAGGGGTAATATACATGAATCTGGTGTAGACAAAAATAAAGTTTGGTTCAAATTACAAATAATAAATATGCTTCTATTAATGCAGTAAATTGAACATGTGGGTGAATTTAAAATGAAAATATTGACCAGTTTTCTGTTTTCATTACAGCATCTCCTCCAGGGCACCTGTCAAAATGTTCAGAGAAAGAGAAGACATACTGTGTAAATGGAGGTGAATGCTACGTAATCAAAGGGATAACAAGCAGTGGAACAACTAAGTACATGTGCAAGTAAGATTACATTACTTACAATATATTTTCCTGTGATGGATGACCTGCTAGGTAATATCCAGCCATGAGTCTTGTGCTTGTAAAATAAAAATCACCAATATTAATACTCTTTCCAGGAGCATCCTGAGTACAGGATGGGAGCATTAAGTCAGTCATGTAATGTAGACTCTTACAGAACCGGAACCAATATACCCCCAACACTACATTATACAGTCATAAGGACTAATTCAGAGTATAATGGTCTTAGCACGGTGTTAGCATCACTGCTGCATCTTTGGACACAGCAGTGATGCTAACATACGCTAATGCAGCAGTTTGTGCCTGAGGACAAAAGACGCCACCTCCTGCCAGTATCACAGTATCACCAGCGTGACGAATGGGTAACCGAACTCCTCTGCTGGGGCAAGGAAGTCTGTGTCGGAAAACACAGACCCTGGCCTTGGCACTCACACTAGCTGGAAGCGACACGCCTTTGTTTTGTGAAATGGAGCCCATATCCACAGCTCCATATCCCATATCTATATCCCTATCCACAGCTCCAAATGGATGCAGACTGTCACTCACCTGCCATCTGCAGCTGCACTGTATGCGAGGACGCAGAACCCGATCTGCACATGCACAGTATGGGTCCTGAGCATGCACATTTTTCCGACCAATGGAAAAATGGGTGAAAATCAAAACATCGTACAACTCTGAATCACCCCAATGGTGCAAATCAGGTTCTACATTATATGTATTGTTGGCGAATATTAAAAAGAAAGTTAAATACAAACAAAAACATTTTTGGGGCCAAAATTGTACACTGTGATTTCCCTGTGCATTATATATGATTGTAAAGGGATGCAAATTCAATAAAACGATTGTATCAATTAGGCAGTGATTTCTTATTAACTAGCACAATACTTTGCGGCTTCAGCTATTACCTTAGATTTAATGTGTGTTTTATTGTCTGTTTTCAAAACGGAATAATAGGTGTTTATTGTGTAAATGTGCTAGATGCATGGTACAGTGTCCGACCCTGTAAAGCTTACAATACAGTTTTGTGTGCCTTAGGTAAGAGAGACAATGTAAACTTGTCTAAAGTCCCAAGGAGCCAACACTGTAATGTCAACTATGGTCTAAAGCATATTTCACAGTCACAGTCTACTGTTTTAATAAAGATGTGGAACTATAATATGAAGTATAGAACAAACAAGTACACATAACCCAAATAGTTCAACAACTAAAGACTCGGGAGAATTTAATGCAGAAACATATAAACTCTTAATTAGCATTTTTTTTTTTTTAAATAAGAGCTTTAGAAAAAATGACAATGTAGGTGAACAAAAAAAAAATACAAAGTCCCTTCATATGCTATAATTTGGTTAAAACTATTGAAAACACAGATGAGTATATAATAAAGTAAATTATATAATAAAGTAAATTGTAGCATAGATGATACACTGGTGTACGTTTAGCCATGAAATACTCATGTTACTTCACTCACACTATTCCAAAAATGAGACTACAATTATTCTAGGATTGTTCTGAAGTACTGGGAATTATTAATGTTGTTATCATAGATCATTAATAAGTGCAGAGCAAAATATTTTTATGAGAGGAGGAGGAGGAGATTAAACTCTGAAATAAAGTATTGAATCAATAAAAAGCAAATAATTGAAAATCTCAGCAAACAAAGTATTCTGGAAAAAAAAATCAATACATGCTTTTTCTGTTATACATTTTGTTTATGGACTTAGTGATATTATCATCTTCCAAATACTCCAGATTAGTCTCTAAAGTAGTCTTGTTTGACATGGGAATCCATAAATTTTGAAAGTTTCAATAAAAAACAATAAGCACTGATAATAGGCAAAAAATGACAGCAATAAATGTTGGACAATACATGGAAGCTAGTGATATCAGTGAGAAGTTAGTGATATCAGTGAGAAGCTAGTGATATCGGTGGAGCATATTTCTTTGGACAATATGCCACACTCTATAGGGGAAATTCAATGGTTAGTGATGGGCGCAAGTAACCATCATTCAGACTGTTTCTCTAGCAGCTTGTGCTATCAATATTGCAGATATTCCTTCTCATCCCATAGAGGTGCACAGGTGCATCTGTGATGTTGTTGCACCATAATTCACAGAAATGTATTGGATCACCCCTCCTTTGTTTAACAAAGGAAATGTTAAGCATCTGACTACAAACATTTGCAATCAGTGTGTCATGTCACAATTGTTTGTAACAAAGAATCATGCTACATTTGTAAAAGTCCAGAAGAAAAGAAAAGATAACCCACTGTTATTAAGTAAGATAAAGGACAAAGGGTCTGATTCAGATTTTGGGACTAGTGTAAGATAAAGCAAGTAACTGTCCACCTGGACAGACCATGTCGCAATGTAAGGGGTGCAAATACATTAACTTTTTGCATGTAGTCCACAAATACTGCACAGCTTTATTTTTACACTGCTATTTAGATTTCAGTGTGGACACGCCCCTCCCAAATCTAAATATCTCTGCACATTTAAAATTTGCCTCACCTGTGGTGTGGCGTAGTATTACCAGGAAGCAGGGCAGGATTAAGGTAGAAGGGCGACATGGGCGGCAGCCCCAGGGCATCCACACACATAGGGGCCCCCACACAGGGTCGGTGTGACCCTGCCGAGAACAGGTGCCCAGTGGCACCTGTTCCCGGATGAGGGCTCAGTTGCCATGGCTGTGTTCTACAGTCACTGCTGCGCTGTATGCAACAGTACTGACTGTGCTGCTGCATGCAGTAGAACTTCTACTGCATGCAGACAAAGCACAGAGATGCTCCGGAGTCCCCTCATTGGCATCACGTGAGAGTTAGTGACACTGATTAGGGGACTACAGAGCAGCTCTGCCAGAATCGGGAGGTGACAGCAGGTGAGTAATCAATCAGGGCTGTAGTAGGGCTCTGTTTGGCTTGGGCGGTGGAGTGGGAAGGGGGGGTTGGGCAAGTTGATGGGCTCCTTTTTGGCAGGGGGGGTTAGGTTCCATGCGGCTTGAAGGAGGCCCTGTCACGATGCATAGTTACTTTCTCTTTCTTGCTCTATTCCCAACTCAGAATCAGGCTCAAATTGAGGAAACCCTTGCAGCATTATGTAAAAAAGCCAAGAATTAAATAAAAAACGTTCCCATCGTAGTACCATTAAAGACATTGTATTGGTCATCCTGGCATACCAATAGTTTGCCACAGACTTTTGCTTAGCCCTTATTATTCCATTATTATCATCCATATTATGTGACTTCTATTTTCAGGCATGTTTTGCATTGTGTTTAATATTAATTTTAGATTTCCAAATTCTATTTTGTTAAGATTATATTAATTACACAAGGCAAGTTACTTATACTTAATACTTGTGTAAACACTTTATTAGTAATAATGTATTAATATTTTCATAGCACAATTTAAAATTAAAACTGAAAATAACTAATGAAGACACATTGATTTATTTATAATATGCTGTTCACACACATATACAGGGACATTGGCTTATGGGCATATAGGGATGGCAACAGACACAAACTATGGGTTAGCTTTGTACATTGGTCGATCTAGTATATATCAGGTCCAAACTGCAACTTGTGTGGAATTAGTCATTAAATTATATTACCCAATTGATCCTTTGTTGTTTTCGATTCCACACCTATCAATAAATCACAATCTAAAATAGATAAATAAAAGAATAAAAATTTTGTGAAGCCATTTCTAATTGTCTTCATACTTTCTTCTAAAATCATTGGAAAATTCCCACAGACTCTCTTTCAGGATGTATAGTAATGTTAATAATGTATAGTAATGTTGGATATGATCTTAGTACTATATGCTGTCCAAAGAGCCCATTCAAAATGAGACTAATGCCCTCTAAATAATCTGTCTATAAATATACAGTAGCCCACTCCTGTGTTAGCAGTTTTACCAACTTTTTAACTAGCAAGTTAAACACCTTCTCCTACGCGTTAATAGAAGTGATAATTGCATGCAATATCACACATAAATCAGAATTATTTGAACACCAGAAACACAAAATTGCTTACAAAATCATCTCCTTAAAGAGGATGTACCTGAAGTTTTCATGTGATTTGATTCATATTACAGTTGTCTTATACTTGATGCAATACTTTATAGTTACATTATAAAAAAGTTATAACTATTGACTGTATTTGGTTGATTAAAACTATTTTAAAAACAGAAATATAAATACAAAATATATTATCACTTCTTAGAAACGTCACTCTTATATTTTAGCTATAAGACAAGGAGAAAATATTCAAAACACTATAAGAGATATCTCACAGTTGGCCATGGCAATGCTCATTTGTGCCATTTGCTCAATTTTTAATTTGATGTCCTATATATGAGAACTCAAAATAAATAATTATTACACTTTTCCTATTTATTTCTATTTAATGCATGAAATTATAAATGTGATATTATGAGACCTGAGATTTACTAGAGATGTCTAATTGGGTTATCCAGAATATTTTCATCCTTGAGCCTCATGGTGCAGTGGTTTAGTAAACCATCCTTCTTTACTGTGTTTTTAATAGTGGCACTTGTGGCAAAAGAACATTTTGTTTGCCATCTAATACCTGCTGTATTCAGGCTTTTTTTTAACCAAACAACTTTTGCCAAGGGTAAACTATTTCAAATTGCAGTGAATCTGTTAAGAAAACATTTTGTCTAGTAGTGTTTTACATAATCATTGTCACCTATTATAGGACTGTCTGTATTTGTAAAGTCACTTTTTTATTTATAAGAAGAATATTTTCTGTACTTCTAGATTGTCTCCATGAGTTGTGCTTAAGTTAAGCATCACTGTAGATCATACATGTGAGAGATCTACATTTCCATTTTGAAATTTACATTTTTTTTTCAACCATGTCCTACAGGCGAACAAGTTCAGGTGGATACCATTTTGTTTTTATTTTATTTTGCTCATCACATTTTTACCCTTTAGGTGCAAACCTGGATTTACTGGAGCAAGATGTACTGCAACTGATCCTGTGAGAGTCATAAGACCAGAAAGTATGTCCCAACAATCTGGTGTTTGTTTTCTCCATCCCCAAATGCAGCAACAAATAAAAAAACAAATGAATCGCTCTTATGCTTGGGGATGTCTCTTATCAGAGAGAACTGCCTCTTTTTGTACCATACATGACTATGGGAGAACCAATCAGTTTTATTCCATCAATCAATTGATCAATAAATCAATCAGTTGATCACTATTTGATATGTTCATGAATACATGCACTTTGTTCAAATTACTGATGTTTTTGAAAATCATCTCGAACAAGTACAGCTATTGCAAAATTGGCTGTATCAAAACTAGGTCAAGTGTTCCAAATTTAATTATTTTACCAAAGTAAACCACAAGTCATGCTGGTACAAAAACAGAGACTCGGCCTTTGATGTTGGACCTCCAAGAACAATCAGTTTACACTTGAAGGATCTTCTTTCTTGGCATATATTCAACTCTTCACTTTTCTCTGTTTTCTCTACCCTTTTTTGTCTTTCCTCTCAGGTGCCCAAATGAATTTACTGGTGATCGCTGCCAAAACTACGTAATGGCCAGCTTCTACAGTACGTCCACTTCCTTTCTGTCTCTGCCTGAATAGGAGCATGCTCAATTGGTGCTGCTTTCTCGTTGCTGAATCTCTCTTCAGATCTCACCTAGTACTTGATTTTTATTCTCTGCTAGACTCAGTACTATTTGCCTCTGCCTGTAGCATGATACAAAATAATAATAATAATGGCTATTATTATTATTAAATCTTTTTGATGCACCAATGTTAATGGGCATGCATATATTGTTACTAGAATTGTACAAAGTATAGCCACTGTAAAGGTAAGAAAAGAAAAGCATGATACACAAAAATATAGGTTTCCATATTTACACATACTTACATATACATAGCTTTTAAATGTGTGTTGACTTCACATAATGGAATTAAGATCTATGAGTCCAAACCGAAATACAGTTGTAATGCAATTTATGTTTAGGAGGGTAATTTATAGCTTAGGTTATGACAACCAAGGTTCAGTCTTAACTGTTTTATCACCCTGTGTATTACATATGAACTTGTTCCACTCTTTTTCCTGCACATATTACCAAACCGCATTATAAAATCCAGACTGATCTATAAATACATCACAACTGTAATCACATTACAACTTCCAAATCCAACTACTGTACTAAAGACACATCACAACTTCAATAACCATCTGTAAATTCAGCCCAACTTCCAGACTTATCTGAGGTTAGCATAACCTCCACACCTATGTAGACTTACCATAGCTTATATCATCAATTCCAGACCCATATGCAAATATACTGTATCACAACCTCCAGACTCATCTTATATAGACACAATAGTCATCTTTAGGAACATAACACTTTTCACACCCAGCTGTGAATAGCACAATTTCAAAAGTAAATGTAGACATGTCATGACTTCAAGAAAACATCACAAATTCCAGACCTATCTGTAGTTATGTCCAGACCTATCTAAAGTTACGGAAAGACATCCAGACCTATCTTTAGTTATATCATGATGTCCATACCTATTGGTAGTTACATCAAGATATCCAGATCTATATTTAGTTACATCAAGACAAGCAGACTTATGTATGCAACACCAATTCAACTAGTCTGTACTGAATCATTAATTCACACCCATTTATAAGTATATCATAACTTCCAGGCATAAATTCACAGGTATCAGTTATTAATGATATCTTCCCTGAACACACTGGGACAGGTATCAAGTAATAATAATGTCAACTCGAGCACTGCAGAGATTTTTGGCTCCATATAATTTAACAATGCTGAGGATGATTATAAACATTTGTATGTAATATATATATACATATATATATATATATATATATACAGTATACATATATATATATATATATATATATATACATACATAGACATATAATAAACTAGCATTGTGTTTATAACAGGTATATATAAATCATGTACACAATAAAAACATTAGTGCAGAACATCCAGCAATTCAATCTTTCTATGACTTTACAGGAAATTGATTCCCATACCCAGATATTTTAGATCTACAGTACTGTGGAGGGATAATTTTTACTATCTATTTTTTGCACTTAACCAATGCATGCCGCATGTAAGAAAAATAAAGGAGAGTTTAAGAGGTTTTTCTTATTTTCTGTTTATTCTTATGCATTATGGGACCAAGTGAGTCTACATTAGGACAGATCCAATCATGATTTTTTTTTATTGTTTATCAACCACTAATAATGTAGTGCCAACAAATCTTTTAAATTTGTTAAAATGAATCTCTTTTTGCACAGAGATCATCATTATTTCTCTGGGAGACGTATACAATATGTACCAGATCACAGTCCCACATATATATTTATGAAAGACTATCAAGCCTATTTATTAAACTGAAAAAAACATCTCTTTCAGAGCATGCGGAAATCTATTTAACAAGGATAGAATCCTTTTTCAAGTAGTTTTTACATTTTTTAAATGTATTTATTGTTTTTATTTGCAAATAGAACTGCGCATGTGTAAGCTGACTATTCAGCTCTAGCATGCATATATATCCCCTGATACTGGCCCAGTAATGCGGTATGTTAACTATTTCTGTCCAAAACCCATGTCTCCAGCAAGCTAAGTGTCACTGGCAATATTTTAATAATAATCATGGCAATAAGAGATGTTTGTATTGCTGCGATAAGCTGCAATTGAAAACCATCTCTTTCACCTGTTTTTAATAAACAGGCCAATAATGACCCATAAAGCATCCTACAATTGCATGAAATATATGTACATGTATCTTGTATCTCCAGTCTGAAGTTAAAAGTTTGCATCAAATCAAAATAAATTTATAAAGAAATATATTGTTCAATAAGTTAGGCAAAATTTAAAGTTCACCAGTTTGATTAGCCTAAGTATATAAAAAATGTTACCTTGTTATTCAGGGTTACATTTAGACAGCACAGTTTACTAGTTTTATTTTGTAAACAGATTTAAGGCATTTGAGGAGCTCAGCTTGCAAAGTTTGTCATCGAGAGCATCAAAGCTTGGCTAGGTTCCTTTGGTGAGATGAATGTTATTGCTCAGTGCATTTAATTTATGTGTCCTGATACCACAGTCAGAATGGACTTAAGTAAGTAATGTCAATACCCACTGTCTTCCTTTGTTCAAAATATATCTTTCCATACGTCTTTCCACGTTCCCTAAGCATTTATTATGGTTGATACAGTATATTCGGAGATCATTAAGATTAAATTGTACTGTACACTTAATTTATTTGATAATTGGTGACACATGCAAAGACCTTCTTTCCAGGTCACCAGCAATTTGGGCACAAGCAATGGGGATATCACAATAACTAGTGCAAACTGAACCACACAAATTAACCTTTCTGATAAATACCGTAGACCAATAGATTAAGTAAATGAGCAATAGTACAATTAATAGCTTCTTTTTATGCTTCATTAATTTCAACCGTAATTGTTACAATTATTGCTAATAATCCATGCAGCCTATAAAAAAATCTCTTAAGCCATTATAAAAATTAGAATAACCAACTTCTTTTTTAATATTTATATTCATGTTTAAGAGTAGTTATTAAAAAGAATACCGAAAATAATAGCAAGGAACTTTATCACATTCAGATTTAATTGAGTATGCATGAATTCCCTTAGGTGAATACAAACCAATGGCAGAGTTGTAAAGGAAGGGTCAAATATGGTACAAATTATAGGAAAAACTTAGCGACACAGGTAATGAACAAAACAGACTGTTCTTGACCACTGATCACAAATGTAGCTGTGAATAGTAAGCACAAATTTAATATTCCCTAGTGTAATATTTAAAGAACCAGTGCATGTTTTCTCAGCATGTTATCTTGTTAAGTCACACAAATAAATCACATTCTACTTATGCAGATCAATTTCAGATTGTATTTCAAATGTAATCTGCATAATATTTTCTGAAAATGATTTTATTAGGCTGAACTTCCTACCTAGAAATGGGCATAAATGCAAAAATATGTATGCATGGGCATGCCACTAACCAAGCTTCTTGTGCAACTAATGTCTAATTAGCAATGTCAATGTAGGCTTTTATTAATGGCTGTCTGTGGAAGAAATCTGGATGGATGCCAGTGCATATATTGTGTTGCCTTGAAGTGTTACTGATTGAAAACCAAAAAGCATTATATATATATATATATATATATATATATATATATGTAATTTATTTGTTGTTACATTTGACTGTTTGGTAGTTACAGTGTTACAGTTTATGTCTGCTTACACTATTTTGGTAAGTTTAAGATAAATACATAACTAATTAATATTATAAATATAATTTAATTTCTATGTTCATAGTATTATACAGTTTATCTTTTTCCTATCTTATAGTTTAGGGTATCTCTGGTTTAGTTTTTATTAAAGCTAGATTGTAGCACAACCTACAGTAATTTTGCATTTAATAATTTGTTGTTTAGTCAATTTTATCTAGCTTTACAATTGATATTTTAAAAATTTAGAACTATATTAACATACAAAATTGAAATAATACCACATTCGATTATGATAAAATATAATACAAGACAAGCATCTTAAGTATGTAAGAGTTTGTTATATAACACTGTAATATAACTTGAGAATATGTCATAGAATAGAGTGAATAAAAATGTTATTATCATATAATAATGTATATTAATGAAGAGCTTCTGCCTTTATCTATATATGTATACATTCAGATTTCTTCCTGTGTTCATGTTGACATATAAAGTCTATATTTACAATTAAAAATCAAAAACGGACATGGACACTTGAAGTGACCATTTACCATGCATCACGTCTTGTTTCAATGTGCAGACACAGAGTAGCCATGATATTCATGTACAATTTGTTTTTGGAGTACAGTGTATTGCTCTTTTCTGAAACTTTTTCCCTTTTCTTTCTTTTTGTCAACTTTCTGCATTGGCAGAGCATCTTGGAATTGAATTTATGGGTATGGACCAATCATTCCTTTTAGCCTGCAGATATTAGAGCCTAAAAGCTTAAAACCTTCTTTTTTCCTTCAATTCCTAACCAATTTCCTTATGCTTTGTAAGGGATCATACAGCTATAACACAATTCTGTTAGATGTCTGGATTCTGTTATTTCTATTTCATTTAATATAAAGTTTAACATTAGAACAGATTCAAATCAATATATAAATTGCTTGCACTTTTACTAAACTGATTTTGACTCCTACTTATACCTAGTTTATTGTAAACGCATAGGTCATGTTGGAACACTGAACTGATAAGCAATACCCAAAATTTAGACTTTACCAAGCAAATATTTATTAACAATAAAAAAAAAACTATAAAAAAGATAAATGAAATTGAAACACATGAGAAATTGAATTAACTTTAATATAAATGTGAGGTTTCAATTAACACATTCAGTATGAAGGTGAATGAAAGCACAGACTTCATTGTTTGGGCCTGTGTCATGTTTTACTCTATATTTTATGAATGGTAATTGACTTATGACTAAGCTAATTGTCTTATAACTAAGTCCTCACCCTTTGCTAATAATCACCATAATAAGAATGATGCCAAACTATAGAAGATATGTTTAGAGATATGTATTCATTACTGAATACATTATTTCAAAAAGTGAATGATGGAAATTTAAATGCATAACTTTAATGTTGTTATTGTTGTAGAGTTACAATATACTATGACAGTGAATTAGAGTAATATGATTAATATCAGTATCTCTTGCTTATTTTTTACTTTCCATTAAATTTCATTCCCACCAAGCACATATTACATTATTGCATGCTCTTCTTATCATTGTCCTCCATATTCTCATTTGTAATTTTTTTGTTTATAGTCAGTATACCCCAGACTCATCATTACATATCATGTTTTTTACCTAATTTTATTCTACCTCCATTTCTACCACTTCTCTGCCTAACACCAACAGAGCTCAAATTTATTTGAGATACATATATAATAGTAAGCCAAAAGATAGCACGTGGGAAGGTCCTCTTGTCACTCTCATAGCATAATTTTGGTGTCCAGTACATTGTGCACATACATCGTTCAGTGTATGGCAGCACATATATTTTTAGACCATCTCTACCATTTGGTTGGAGTGTTCTTGAAATCTTGCAGCCTATGGCCAGCATTAATATATAAAATACTTTCCAATCTGACATCATGTAATTATTTTTCAGCTGAGACTTTCTAAGTAGAAATTTGAGAAATTGCTGTGCACTCAGGATTAATATTAAAAGCAACTTTTTTTCAGTTTGAAATCCAGTCTATACAATATAATATAACAATGCTTCATTATTATTAGATTGCATCCTGGAAATTCTAAAAAAATATTCTGAATTCAGTAAAACATTCATTGAAAAAGATTGATCCATATTTTTGGACTTCTTTATGGGTATTTAATCAGAGTGATAATTATGTCATTTATTGAAAACATATATTAATAAAGAATTGATTTTTAATATTAATACTGATCTTCCATACACAACCTCTTTCTCTCTCTTTTTCTCAAATATGTGGATAAATGAATGTTAGTGGTAGCACTCTCCCTCCTCTTTATCTAAAAAATTGTCAATGACGCCTTTATTGGCTCATAGGGTTAGGATCAGAATATATATCCTTATTTAACTTCTGGAAATTTAAGTAAAAGATTAAACCAACCCTGCTCTAAAGTTGGTTTAACTGCAAGATTTTACAATAAAGTAGCAAAAATTTGTTTGAAATTTTAACTAACCGGTTGTAAGTCATGCTTATGAAAATCAACTGGACAGCAACTGTGTCATGTCTTGTCTGAAAAACTTTCTTCATATAATGCTCCTTGACAGCCTTTTATTTTTATATTGAGTATTTTTCATGTGCTCTAGTCTTTATAGATGCATTTCATAGCCGCTGAGACTAGAATTTTAGGGTACTTGGATTACTGACCTATTTTTTTGTAGCATTGTAGTCTTAAGATTCAGTTTTTGAACATTTCTGTACAGGCAATTAGATTGATCATTTTACATTTGCATTTGAAATTACACTTATTTATATAATAACTAGGAGTGTATATTTCTGCTACTGTATGTAGTCTTTAGAACAAATGCTTATTAATGCAGTTATAAGAAACCATTGAACATTTTAACAATTCCTTAGGTAAAGTCTAGAGTTGCAAAGAATACCCATATACAAGGAGAGTTTGCTTGTCGAAATCAAATCAAATAAAATGTAATAAACAATGGTGAAAATATACATAAAAAAGTTCCAAAACACATTAATTTGCAGTATCTAACATTGCTGACTACTTAGCTATACATGAAATGACAAAATTAAATAAGGAATTTTGATATCACAAAATATATGTGGCACTTCCTACTTTCAGGTCAGCAAGTAAGTATCACAACAGATGTTGTAATCTGCCAAATCAAAACTAACTTGGAACATACCATAGTCTGATCATTCCAAATTAATAACTGAGCAGCCTCAGACAGTACAATATGTGGCTACTGTGGATTCAAATTACCAAACTTGCCAATTAGGTTGCTTTTAAACAGTTTAAGGTTCAGTGGTTCAAACCTGAATGACTAACCAAGTAATCTGCAGGTTTGTTTAAATTGCTGCTGATGAGTCTGTATTTTTCAGGGAAAAAATTTAAAGTGGAGCACCCCTTTTTAATTTAAAATCCTATAAACCTTTAATTCAGAAAGTCATAAAAAATATAGTATATGACCAATTTATTCCTAGTCCAAATAATTATCATGATAATAATGTATTGTAATACAAAATATTAATGAAATGAATAAATTGAATAAAATAGATGGGTGTGACTATTCTTGATATCAGCAGTTTTTTATGATTTGACAAGTATATAGTTTTCACACCTAAAGTAATAAACTATAACAGGTTGCGGATTGTTTATAGTGTGGTCATCATCTATGCTCCTTGGCAAATATAGATGCCATCTAAAAGGCTAAAAACTTCAGGGTTTTAGATAATAGATTTGTGTGGTTTAGGTATACCATATACATGTCAACAAAAGTGATTGGACATTGACAGCAAATAGATCAACAAGATTTTATTGACGTCAGTACTTTGTAGGTCCACCACATGCAGTGATTACTGCAGACACCCTTCTTAGCAAACTGTCTACAAGTTCCTGGACAACAGCAGGCGGTATGTTTTGCCATTCTACCTTATGTACAGTGACCAACTGTGACACTGAAGAAGGTCGAGTCGGCCTAGAATGCACCCATTGCTCCAATTCGTCCCAGAGGTTCTCAATGGGGTTAATATCTGGACTCTGAGCTGGCCAGTCCATCCAGGTTACCGAATTTTCTGTATACCAGTCCAGCATTGCCCTGGAAACATGACAGGTGGCATTGTCATCCTGATAAAAACATTAGTTGTTTCCTTAGCACTGCAAATACATGGGCTCACTATGAAGTGTTTTTGTCGAAATGGCTAAATTAGTGGCTATTTTGTACTTGTGTGCAGTAGTATGCATGGTATGCATTTTGCTTGCACGGGGATGCCCAATTACTTTTGTCTACATAATGTATATCACCAAAATATAAGTTATATTTAACATTATGCAACTTTGTATCTTATAATTGGATTAACCAGAAATCAGAAATTCTGAGGAAAGAGATTTATGTGGCAAGAAATTACACAGGTTGCTGTGTTGGCACAAGCCTTATAATGCTTTAAAAGCCCAGTGGGTAAAGTACTGAATTAAAGGACTACCATGCACATGCTATGCATTTCATAGAAGTTTTATGACATTTTGTAATGTCTTATACTTATAGTAAGTCTATTCAATAAGAAGAGCTGTTCAGTGCCAAGGTACACCCGACCATAACCAGTTACCCCTGTCATTCATCACTATCAAATCCTCTGCTGCCTCTCAATGGCACTCTATAGATATGCAGGGGATGTTCAGGAACAGGTTACTGAACGGGTGTATATCCGTTTGCATCCTCCATCTGTATGTTATATATGTCAGGTACTACAAAATCAGTAAATAGACAATGACGATGATGATTGTAAGCAAGACAGTAATGGAATAAATTGTATTGATATTAACTACTTTAAAAAAATCTTTCCTATTGTATGTTATTTTTATAACTCTGCATCCCCAATGGCCACTGGCTTGTCATCTGGGGTAAGTTACCTCACCTGAAAGCAAGAACGCACCATTGCATACATACAATAGAATGTATTTAATTGTGTAGGTAGTAGTATGTAATTAATTTAATTTTGTCTTTTGGGTTTATCAGTTCATCAAACATACCATGTTGACTTCAGTTTAGAGTGTGAGCAATTCATTTTAAATTGCCATTAGCTGCCAATATGTGTGAATTATTTTCTTAGTCACATATATTAAGTACAAGCTGATGGCATAGGTGAAAAGCAAGCATCGCTAAGACTAGCTCAGGGGTTATGCTGTATGAGAAATCCCTTCAATTCTGCTTCAACCTTTTTTTCAAGCATTTCCTCACTCTGTTTTTTCCAGTATCAAGCATGCTGTGCCAGGCCTACAGTTGACTCCTTAACCTGTATCCCTTAACCTTATATTTTACTCTATATAATCCCACTCTAACTCTGCCTGTCCTTCATAATTTTTTCCTCTAATTCTGTCTCTTCATTTTGTTTTTCGTAATTGTTGCAACTTTCCCTTAGTACAAGCTGACTTCTTTCACTTTATTAATAATCTTTGCTGTTCATTTTTGTTTGACAATGTTCATAACTTGTTAACTGTATATTTCATTATCATGACATTGGCTTGCAAGACTCTCATTATCATGCTAGAGGTGCACTGTTTCTTAAAACTACTTTTAATTAGGAATTGTACTTAACAGATCTGCTAATTTATTACTACAAATTGGGTAAAAGTGCAAAATGTTTTATTCAGTTGTAATGTTAGTGGTGAAACTATTATTCAGTCAGTTTGAATGAAGTGTAACTATTTTATATTAATACTTTTATGACCATCACCCTCTGTTTTTTTGAGGAAATGCTGTTTTTGAACTTACACTTGACTGGATAAAATATGTAGAGTTTAATTTTCAATGTTAGAAACCCTATTATTAAACACCACACATTATAATAAACTAGAATTAGCATTACACTGTATATCAAAGAAACATTTGATGTCATTGAAATGTCAAATAATCACATATCAAATTGCCTATTCTGGATTTTTGGTAACACCCACCCTAGACACACAAAAACTCCACCATTATTCTATAAATTAATAAAAAATAAAATACCTAAAATTTTCTGTTGTTCACAAAATTTTGCATAAGGGAATAATTTCTACTGCTTTGCTTTTTCTCATATACAGTATGTATTTCAAGGTATTTTAATGCCTGCAGGCTATTTAGGAAACAAGGGTCATGGGATTTTTTTAATTGGATGTTTATAATTTTCTTTTCCTGTTTTTACATTTGATTTCAAAATTTAGAAGCAGTATTACCAGCTGTTTTAAGTATGTGAAATATACAGTAAAATTGATTCCCTTATGGCTTTGAAATATACAGTAAACTTTATTCCCTTATGGCTTTGAAATAAAACAATCAAGTAGGGATTTACTATAAATTTCTCTAGCAAATATTTTCTGATATATTTCCCTTAAGGTATGGATTCATGTAGCATTATTTAAAATTTTTGTAGACTTAATATGTGGTTTGTTGCTGCAAAATGCAAAATATCTGTCTTAGTTTACAAGGATAGATCTTGATTAATTTAAAATATTAGTCATATGTTGATGATCAAAGTAGATATTTAAATATATATTACTGTATTATTAATTTACAAATATAGAAATATTGGGAATATTTGAAAGGACAATTAAAATAAATAAGGGAATATAAACATTTTGCCTCAAATTTTACAGAAAATTATATTTAAAGAGTACATAGTGCCCCATTGTGAAGGTGGCCAATTTAAAAATGCATTCATTTACTTAAAATTAGTGTGATTATTAATACATGAGTCATTAAAATGATTGCCGCTTTAATAATACGGGAAGACTTGCAGGAGTTCCTGCAGTGGCTGCAGCTCACAACCAATTACATAAGCCCCAGTTTTTCAGTAAATTGAGTACATGTAACACATCAATCAATCACAATTATACAATCATTAACCATACATGCACCACATTATTTAAAACAAAAATCTGATAGGTTATTACTGGCAACAAACATGGAGATTAGAGCTTGACAGTTTTAGTAAATTGGGGTAGATGTATGAAGCCCAGAAACGGTATCAGCGCACGTTATGTGCGCTGATAACACTTCTCCCCGATGTATGATCGGGGTCTGGGCGGTAAATGACAGGGGTGCTATGCGCCCCTGTCATTATCGGCGCTGTTATCTACAAGATAGCAACGCTGATAGGCTGGGCTATGTACGAATGGTCAGATCGTCTGACCGTTCGGCTGGCTGTAGCTGTCGTTATCGACAGCTACAGCCTGGCGTTAGCCTATCCCCACAGCAGGGACAGCGCTGTCCCTGCTGCAGCGGCTACCGGCTCCAGGGCTCCACGCGAGGATCTCGCGATACTTGCGAGATCCCGCGCATGCTCAGTGGAGCCGTCCGGGACAGAGACACAGCGCATCAGCACTAGGCTGACGCGCTGCTGTCTCTAGCAGGTAGCTCCGGAGGGGGGAGTTAACGCTCCCCCTCTCCGGCCAATGAGATGTTTGTACATCTCATCGGTAGTGCTTCCTGCTTCGCCTCGGTAAAGAGGCGAAGCGGGAAGCGTTATAGCGGCACGTTAAGTGCCTCTATAATACATCTACCCCAATATCTTATGTATTTTTGTGAGTCTTCTCACAATTATGTCTGTCTAAATCGTAACTTAAACTCTTGCAGTTATAGAGAAAGATTGATCTGTCGATTTCAATTCTGTGCCCGGAAATCACATCACTGCTGGGTTATTTTACCTTGATTAATGTTTTACCTTTTTGTACAATCTAATTACAAACACTGAAATTATTTGAAGGAACTGGGGGCAGGGAAGGCAAATGATCATTTATCTACTGTGCACTGTCTGGAGAAAAAATAAATGATTAACCTATACTAAACACATAAGGAAACAATGCATATTAATTAATCAATGTATAATTAATAATTAAGTATTTCCCTACCTAAAAGTATGGCCAAAAATATATTCCTAACCCAAACCAAATTGACAAATTTTAAAGTTGCTGTTTAGCATGTGAGCATATGACCTAAGTTGCAGGACATTTAAGTTGCAGATATTTAATTGAATGGTATACTCACCTATGCAACTCTCTTTTACATGTATTCTTGCTGTTTGCTCTTTGATCCAAAAGAGGCAAAATATACAATAATATATGAAACAACAGTGGCTCTAGAAGCACACTAACCATTAAAAAAGTAATAGTAATAATAATATTCACAGTAATAATTATACTGAAGTCCTATTTGGCTGAGAATCATTAAAATAAACAGCAGCATCAAAATGGCTAATGTATCACTGTTTTGAACTCTTTGCTGTTATTGCAACTTTTTGCCGCTTCGGACTTCAGTAATAGTTGTACGTGCCCCTTAAGTAACATGGAGTAGTTGTATATAAAGTGTGACATTTATGGAATGAAAAAAACATTTTGTTGCCTATATTAACTAGTTACATTCTAACTACTACTTTTATAGTGGAGTTTATAAAATCAAAGCAAGCATCTGATTAGTTGCAATGGACAGCAGCACTTTTTCTTAGTTAAGTTTAGCTACTAATAATTAATTTTTTTAAGATACAGTGCACTTCATATATGAGAAAATTCTACTTTCTTTAGAATATTAATTTGCATAGCTTTTGTTTCTATTTTGCCTATTTGCTATGTGATTGCAAGCCAATATCAAATATATAAATGTCTGTTTTTCTGAGAAGTTCATGTGAAGGAAACTAATGTAGCTAAGGTGAAGTTTTTTTATTATTATTATGATTATTATTATTATTATTATTATTATTATTATTAATCCTAGAATATTTAAACAATTGCAAATAAAATGTAATCTTAGTCTTTTCAAAGTAATTTTGCATTATTATTCTTCATATATTCTTTCCCTGCCCAATAGAATTGCCTTTTTCTGCAATCACGTTAATGTGACTTAATTTAAAGTCTAAAATTTTGCATCCAGTTTTGATGTTTCTCTGCCATTTTCCATTTATACTATATTTAAATACATCACGTCAATCCAGCTCTTTTTGTAAAAGGTGCCTTCACAAGATTTACATCAGAAATTTCATGTTTCATATATCACTGTCAAAGTATTTGCAAACTTATATAAAAAAAGGGGAAAGTCTATATTTTCCTAACCTTCAAAATTCTATTTTATTTATTACACTTTTATGATATTTAAATGCATGAATATATTAAAACATTTAAATACATTTAGTCATTATTGTTTATAATTTTTCTGGGCTAGTGTGGTAAATTTATTTTGGGGCTTTGACTGTAGCTCATAATGAACTTAGCATTTGAGTGCATCCTTGTTTTTTTACCTTTCTAGAAGCCGAGGAATTGTACCAGAAAAGAGTGCTGACCATCACTGGCATCTGTATTGCTCTGCTTGTAGTTGGCATCATGTGTGTTGTGGCCTACTGCAAAACCAAGTAAACTTTCCTTTTATTTTATATATTTTAAATATATATTTAAATATGTTTATTTGAGTGTATAAATCAGAAAGTTTCTGATACAAATATTGTCCTTGACAATTTGTAAAAATATTTAAAGATATCATTAGTGATGTCTGATCACACCAACTAAACATGCTCTTCTAGCATAATATGTTATTAGTAATCAACCAATTAATTATTATGCATTTTAATTATATTAAAATTACTTAATTTATAGTTGGCTGAATTATCTCAAACATTAAAACAGAAAAATAGTGGATGTGATCAAAGCAATTTAAATCATTCACATAAGTCACATGTTTTAAAACTGGCAAACAAGTGTAAATTAAATTGACAGAGTTAGCTAATTGGAATGTAGTTAGGATAACAATAGTCAGGATGCTGATGGTCACAATACCAATAGCGACATCTCAATGGTTTTAATCCCAACAGACTCCAATGGTAAGTATTAAAGTTAGGTTTAAGGTTACGCACTAGGGAGAAGGTTAGGATTAGGCTACGGAAGGTGAGGGTTATGGTTAGACTGTGGGACGGGATGGTTAGGGTTTGATTGCAGGAGGGGTGGGTTAGGGTTAAGCTTCTGGAAGGGTGGGTTAGGGTAAGGGTTAAGAAATGGGATAAAATGCTTACCAAAATCCATCTGAGATTTTGACCATCGGGATGCAGCTGTTGGTATTCTGAGCATCGGCATCCTGACCATCGGGATCTTGTACCCAACCCAGCTATTTACCTAATATAGGCATGAAATAATTGTAAACTGATTTTTGATTGTCAAATTTAAGTGTCAAGAATGCCCCACTAATTGGAAAGTAATTTTGTCAATTTAAAGTCATATTTTACAGTATATTATTAACTAGTGTCCTTACTTAATAATTGTCATAAGTCACTAAGATAAATACTAAACATTATATCTTAAACTTATATTTAGGAAACAAAGAAAAAAGTTGCGTGATCGTCTAAGTCATCGCTCGGAAAGGAACAATATGGTCAACATGGCAAATGGGCCACATCATCCAAATCCACCACAAGAAAATGTCCAGCTGGTAAATGTAGGTTATTCTGTAGTAACTGCCATACTGTATTGTTAACTGTAGTACTTTAGCAGTAATGTCATTAGGCTAATCTATGTACAGTATCAAGGTCTAAAAGGGAAGTAATATAAGCTTATAAAGGCATATCTTTGTGAGTTGCACAGTTTATTGAAAAAAAGTATTCAATATTATTACAGAATTATTTTTATCTGCTGGGTATAATTAATAATTGCACTAGCATATTAAAGTCTCTGAGTTGCATCAATATTATAAATGAATTATATGTTTCATGAAATCACCCATTAGGGCTTTTGTTATCACTCACTACTGTGTAACAGAATATTGTGTGAAAGTCATAATATGTAGTTCATATTTTAAAAAGAAGAAGAGAAACACATCTCTGATAGTTAAGAAGAATAACTACAAATATTGAACTAATACAGTGTGTCCATGTTTGATGCTGAATAGCGACTGAATAAAAAGGTTAAGAGTCCTCAAAGTTGTGACTGGGCCCAAGTTCACAAGAAGTCCTGTTGCAACTTCAGCAGTAGTGAGGGGCTTAAAAGTTAGTTTTGGTAGAGATTTTTTATCTCAGTATGCCATCTGGTAGTCCCTTGCCATAAACACAGTGATCAAACAAACAGACACAGACACAGCCTGATATTGTTGGGGCGGATTTCTTGGGGGGGGGGGGGGGGGAACTAGTACACCAAAAAAAGGGATTTATTGCATAGGGCATAAAAGAAAAGACAAATCTCTTATTGGGGGCACACTTGTAGATGGTAATATGTCAGGCGATATGCTATGTGTATAGTATGTGAATTCCTTAAAATTAGTTTATTTCATTTCTTAAAATATAGGTGGGATGATATTCCCAAAGTTGAAAAAACCCAGAGATTTTCTTACTTAGATACACAGAAATATAAATAGACACAACATATATTAATATAGAGAACGATAGACAATTGTATAAAGAGGTGTGCTTAAAAATAAAAGCTAGCACAAGTCATATATGACTGATTAATAGAGGCGAATAATTCATAAATCAAAATGGAAATTATGTCAGCTATCTTACAGCTTGCACATATATGGGAAAACCCAGTATCCTTGTGTGCAGTAAATAGAAAGAATCTTTTGCAGTATGTTAAATTCACAGTTCAGGCTTTGCTAAAAAGGCACTGCATGAAAATATGAATAGTAAAAGAGACCTTAATGTATTTTCTTCTGTATGGGGTTTGTGGCTCCGGGACTAGTAACAGTAGCGACAAAACCTGCCCCAATAATAGTACAGTATGTTAGCTTGTAATCATGTAACAGCTAAGTGTATCAGGCTTCATATAGTAATAGTGGTATGTAGCAGATAGTTAACGAACATAATTATGAGGTTCCTAGATATTTCTCTGGTGCATGTCAATCACCATTAAGGGCTGCTATTACAATCATCCACATCCAATAAGGTCATAGTTTATTGGTCAAACCTCATTACCATCATTGGAGCATGGATGCTCAATTAGTATGCATGAATAGTGTGAAACACAGAAGATTAGTGTTGCTCTAATTTGTCATCAATTACTTGTTTAAAGTTATACTGAGATGTCAATCAGTTTTAAAACAGTTTACATTCACATGTTAATGAAACGTTCAAGCAAGACAAAACTACAGTGTAACACTTGATTATATAATCACAAGTCTTGCTAGAAGAAAATAGGGTTAGTCCCCAGGTATAACCTAGCAGACGTGTCTGCTTAGAAATAGAAATATGTGTGAAACAAAACTATGTGAAAAATCACAAGGGGGCTGCTGTCATGCCATTTGCAGATGCAGTAAATGGCTAATGAGTGTTCCTCATGGTAACCACACAGTTGGAAGAAGAAAAGAGGCAGTTATGCTGTTTATTACTCATCCAGATTGAGCTTTTGCTGTGTGCATTTCTGGGGATTGCACTGGTGCAAATGAGAAAGTGTCGTCTTTCCAGAAAGCTTGACTTTCACACAAGAGCCGAGATTTCCGGAAAGATGATGTTTTGTCTTGTTCTGAGATCCAAACTTTGTAGGGAGATCCGAGGCAAAACCAAACCGCTCATCTGTAGTAAAAAACAGATTTATTAAGATACTCATTGATGCCAGGTGCACTTGAAAAAAAAGAATAGTCCAATGCTTGTGTAGGGAACCCTCAGCTGAACCCAGCCAGGATAATGTGAGATATAGTAAAATCCTGTGTGATGGTGCTTAATACATCATTATCCCTGTATAATAACCATGAAACCTAGTTGTTGTGCTGCTGCAATGTAAGACACTGTCAGGTGATCTACTACATTGCAGCTTAATAAGACAACAATTGTTTTCTTTCAAATAGGCCTAACATTGAGAATAGTGTATAATTGTAAAACAAAAATAAATAATATGTACAGTAGAGGAAAACGATCAATACGGCGCTGTCACTGAGCAGCTGGTTCAAATGGAGGGTGTCAGCCTCCTGATACAGAAAGTACACAATAGATGGGCGAACAGCGCTATTAAACTAATAACCATAAATTACATTAAACTAAATAAATAGGGTAAATAATGAGCTCACACTATGAATGAGATGATCTGAATATAGAAACAATGTAAAACCAATCTCCTAGTGCATAATATAAAGGTTGGTATAATACACATGTATATGACTCTAAGCAGCTTGGTTGAATAGGAATTAGCTATTTATTGCTGCAATTTTATACAAAAATAGTTAAAAACATACAATGTAGGATATATGGACAAATCATTCAAGTGTTTGGTATCCAGCTCCAGGAGAAAATAATAAAAATATATAAGATTAATGTAATTGCAGAAAAATAATAAAAAAAATATATGGTGGGTGTACGAAAATAATATGAATAAATAGGAATAAAAAATGCTAAAATAAGCAATAACTGTTAGTAAGTCTCACTTACAAGTGGGCAATCGGCATTGAATAAAAGCTCAGTCACTGGTCTCAGTAGAGTGGAATATTTTCCAGCTTGTAAGTATTTACCAGACTTGTGTAGAAAGATCACATCCCGATAAACATGCAGGAGTTGCTGCAATGGCGTGCTTGAATGAGTACACCATAAGACTGGAGTGAAGTGAGTGATGCTGGTCCGGAGAATGTCCAAATGGGATCCCAATGATAGATTAGCTGATGCCCATGGGGTGCTAGACGCGTTTCCCTGTGGAATGGCCCACAGCTTCCTCAGTAGCAAGATGCTACTCATTCAGTATTCCGGATCACTCTATTGAGACCAGTGACTGAGCTTTTATTCAATGTCGATTGCCCACTTGGAACTGAGACTTACTAACAGTTATTGCTTATTTTAAAAAAAATGTATTCCTATTTATTCACATCATTTTCATACACCCACTCTACATATATATATATATATATATATATATATATATATAACTTTTCTTCAATTGCATTCATCTTATATATTTTTATTATTTTCTCCTGGAACTGGATACCACACGCTTGGATGATTTGTCCATATATCCTACATGGTGTGTTTTTAACTCTTTTTGTATGAAATTGCAACAATAAATAGCTATTTCCTATTCAACCAAGCCGCGTGTATTATACCAACCTTCATATTATGCACTAGGAGATTAGTTTTACTTAGTTTCTATGTACAGATCATCTCATTCATAGTGTGAGCTCATTATTTACCCTATTTATTTAGTTTAATGTAATTTATGGTTATTAGTTTAATAGCGCTGTTCACCCATCTATTGTGTAAAAATAAATAATATTATGTATAATCTTAAACCAGTTTTTTGAAGACTTTCTTGGTATGTTTCATGTACATAATTAAATAATTAAAGAAAACGTTTAAATTACTTTTACAGCAATATGTTTCCAAGAATGTTATATCCAGTGAACACGTCATTGAGAGGGAAACAGAAACATCCTTCTCAACAAGTCATTATACTTCAACAACACATCATTCAACAACAGTTACCCAAACACCAAGTCACAGGTTTGTGCACTTTCACTTTTTATCTTTGAAATTAGTATTAAGAAAAACATCCTCTCAGTCTATCGCCAATTACTGTACCAGTTAAAGCTTCAAAAGCAAGTGAGCATTGATATCCAAAATTCTACAGTAATTATTAAAGTTTACAGCAAGTGTATCTAAACACACATTATGTGTACTAATCATGTTTACAACCATGTGGATTTAGATAACTTCATGCACTTACCATGAAGTCGTAAAACTAGGTGATATTGTCATCATTTTTTAAGATATTGGTTTTACTTTACCCCTGAATAATTATAGCAAGAAGGGTTGCCACTTTGAGGATTTAGGGGTCTATGTATCAATAATCGCGGTACTGCCGCGTTTATTATCAGTCCAACTCGCAGGGGATATTTTCATTTTTAATGAAAATATCACCGCTATGTACAAAGTGGAACTCGCAGGGTCAGCGGTTGGAGTAACCGCTGTCCCGTGAGTTATATCCCCAGCAAATTTTGGAAGTCTCTCACAGAAGTAAAAGACTTCCCTGGGGGAAGCGGATACTGCACATGCACACAGTGTCAGCTTCCGGAGCTGGCCAGGGGCTGCGAGAAATAGATCAAAAGATCGCTCTCCTGCCCCTGGAGCCTCCATAGGCACAAAGCAGTTTTTCCTATCTGAATATTATGTAAACTACCGGGGCTAAACTCCGAAAATCTATGATTTTTGGAGTTTAGTACATAGGGGTCAGATCGTAGTTCCTATTGATAATATTGGAGACTGTGATCTGCAGTGCTAATTAGCGCTTTGCCTGAGATATCTGTGAAATCTCCTGCATTGTGCTTTTAGTGCATAGGAGCAATACATAAACTTATGCAGAAACTGCAGTTTCTGCATAATTTTATGTATCAACAGCTTGATACATAGTCCCCATAGATTTACTTTATGGAGCACTATGAGTTTTTGTTCATATACACTAATGTTAAATTCGACATTAAAATGATGGTACACAATCGTTGGGTGGCTATTACAATTGAATGGAAATAGGTCATTTTTTTTTTAAATGACTGAGGCCCAGATTTATCAATGAGTGGTATTCTTGTTATCACTCATTACTAATCTTAAATGTTGCTCCCACCAAACTGATCCTAACTGTCATGTGTTTGAAAAATGACACTTAGGAACTGATTGGTTTGAGCACAAATTAAGATTAGTATATAGAGTAATAACAAGAATATACAGTAACTTGTTGATAAATCTGGGCCTAAATCACTTGCAGTGTATCTGGAGCCTGATTGCACATGCAGTCCATAGTCCATAGTCAAGATTTACCAACAAGTCCAATTATAGTCTGATTAATTTTGATCAACATCATAAGATCACTGTTCTCTAATATTCATCCCTGCTTCTAACCATCGAGGTTACAATTCATTTATGAAAGTGCTTTTTTCACATTGCTTAAGTCTTGCAATTGACTGTGGGTATATGGATATTGTCATACTATTCTGAGATTTTAAAATATGTGTATTTCAAATAGTGTGTATGACACAAATGAGAGCATGTTACTATAGGTCATAGCAGACATCCATCTGCAAGACACTAAGGGGCCTATTTATCAAATAATCTTTGCTGGATATTCCCTGAAAACACCCAATTTTGGGGGATACCTGCAAATATTAAGGGACCCCCAGGGGGATCTGGCTGCGCCTGCACAGTGAGTGCTGGGGACCCAAATCAGGAAGCAGTGCTCTGCTTCCACCTCTTCACCAGGATGGGGTCTCATTAAAAATGCAGATTGTGATAAGTTTCCCCTAATACAGAAGAGTAGATCTTATATTTTGCACTACTTCTATTGTATCTCAATTGCTGATGTATCTTTGGCTGATTTTAAAATAAGGGCAGAATCCACATGTGCCTGCCTAGTATCGCACATTACCACTTTTATCCGTAGTGACACTTGCCTGCAGACCATGATCACAGGGAACCATTTAGAGTCCTCTTCACCCAGTCTTAATTACTATCCTAGCAGCTAGTCATTTAGAATCTTGCAAGAGGCTTTTTCAGGCCTCCCTGGGTTTTCTAGTCCTGTATAAAAAGTAACAGTTGTCATCCTTAGGATCCTTTTGGAAGAGGAATGGGCACTGCATACATTTGTACATTATAAATAATATGCAACTGAAACTATCTATAAAGAAAATACATAAATGAAACAGCAAAGCCATAACTTGCCGTAACTGTTATATAGAGCCATTTATAAGCATGTACCTCATTAGCAATGCATTTCAGTTGTAAACTGAACCGTGGACAAAGATAAACTATGATTTGTGAACCTTTTAATTTAAGTAAGAAAAAAAAATAACCAAGGCAAGCAACTGACTAAATCTACTCATACTACATAACTTTCTGTCAGCCATTCCCAGTTGTCTTTTAAGGTTAGAGCATCATTCTTTTTTACAGTTGTTTTTAATGCAGTATAGTTATTTATTATTGAATATTTTATATATATATATATATATATATATATATAGCATCACTGTGATGCATATGTTTATTCTGGACGCAGTCACGATGTTGCCAATCACAATTTTCGACAGTCACAATGTCGACACCACCATGTATACATGTTCAAAACGCCAACGTGAAAGTCGCCACGTCAAATGTCAACATTCTGCAGAATGCCGGCATTACGCTTGGGCTGCGGGAGCAGAGGATTAGGTCAACATGCTGCATGATGAAATGTTTTACAATTTACAAGAATACAGAACAGAAAGTAATAATCATTACAAGGAATAAAAGGAGCATGTCTATATCCGGAAGAGCTTTCAGTCATTTGAATTAAACATTGCAAATAAAAATAAGTGCTCTGCAAATGAGGAGTGATGCTTGAAATGTACAGCTCTGATAACACAAAAATCATACTTGCATCTGTGTGTATTGTATATGTGTGATAATGTATGTATAATTTCTCATTGTGGAGCTAATCACTGTACATGCTACAGTAAGTTTACTTCTTTTTATATTAAAATTTTACTCTTGACTTTACTCTGTTGGATATACATTTGTATATATATATATATATATATATATATATATATATATATTAAATATACATTGTCATAATAATTTATTAAACAATGATAGTCAATATCATTTATTGATTTAAATGTATTGTTTATCATATATGACATACCAGGTGCCCAAAGTGTTTCAAAATAAAATGGTAAGCACTGTAATTAACTTTTTATTTATTTTCTTGGTAGCTGGAGTAATGGTCAATCAGAAAGCATTATTTCAGAAAGTCACTCTGTAATTGTGACCTCATCAGTAGAAAACAGTAGACACACAAGTCCAACAGGGCCGAGAGGACGACTCAATGGCATTGGAGGTCCTAGAGACTGCAGTTATCTCAGGCATGCAAGGGACACTCCAGATTCCTACAGAGATTCACCCCACAGTGAAAGGTAATTCATGCTCTCTCTTTCTGCAAAAGCAATGTTCATGCAATTGAAATACATTTTTGAAGATCTTTCACACCAAATTCCAGAGTTCATCATTATACATGTCATTGACTAACTTGAGGATAATTTACACACACCCTTATATAGATGGAAACCAGTTATTGTAGTTCCTTCGTTGTGCATGAATCGGTAATTAGGTACATATAGTAGGTACATGGAATTAAATATTCAAAGTTCGAGGCCTCTCTGGGGACAGATCACCCCCATCCCTATGCTTGGTTAAATTGCCAGCAACATCATCATCAGTGCACATCTTTCTGAAAACAGACATATTTACACATAGGCACAACTCTGCATAGCCTGCAATTATGTCAGCATGCCCTCACTGAATTCTACCTACATGTGAACACCCCGTTACTACCCAGTTATGCCCCTTTAGTCTCAAATGAAGACGTGTTTGGTTTGAATATGACTGTATTGCATGTAGTTGTGTACACTTTGCTCTGGAACATGAGCAAAGCAACAACATGCAAGATAGTCTCTGCGAGCGGACTTGCATTCAACTCTGCATCAATCCCTTTTAGTTTATGGCATATTAATTGATAGCCCAAGACAGGGTTTACTGCACATGCACACATTCACAGTATAGAAGAGTGGGGGCCTTTTTAGGCATGGTTGCCATTTTCCTGAAGATCTGCGCATGCACAGTAGAGAAATCATCTCTGCATGCACAGATCTTCGGGAAAATGGCAACCATAGCTAAAGAGGCCCCAGCTCTTCTCTATTTGGCAACTGCACTGATAAGAGGTGGTGGAGCCCACACAGAGACTGCACAAGGTCCCCTGTTCTCTGGGTATGGCCAGATACTCTTCTTCCATGGAGTTTGTTTTTTAACAATTCCTTACATTAATGTGTACATTAATGCTAAATCTGCATAAGAAATAACATTGACTACACAAATTGTAAATATCAATTCACTGTACAATGTCTAATTTTTTTTATTCTTGTTTGTTTTTCATGGCATAGATATGTTTCAGCAATGACAACACCGGCTCGCATGTCACCTGTGGATTTTCAGACTCCGATCTCTCCAAAATCACCTTGTTTGGAGATGTCTCCACCAGTATCTAGCTTAGCTGTATCAGTTCCTTCTGTGGCTGTCAGCCCCTTTATAGAAGAAGAAAGACCATTGCTTTTGGTGTCACCTCCAAGACTGCGAGATAAGAGATATGACTCATATTATCACCATTACCACTACAACCAGCAGTACAATTCCTACCATCACAACCCTGCTCACGACAGCAGCAGCCTGCCGCCAAGTCCTTTAAGAATAGTGGAGGATGAGGAATATGAAACTACGCAAGAATACGAGCCGGCCCTGGAGCCTGTAAAGAAACTAGTCAACAGCCGGAGGGCAAAAAGAACAAAACCCAATGGCCACATTTCCAATAGATTAAGATTGGACACTGACACAAGCTCTGAGATCAGTATATCTGAGAGTGAGACAGAAGACGAAAGAATAGGTGAAGAAACACCTTTCCTGAGTATACAAAATCCCCTGGCGACTAGCTTAGAGTCAGCCAGTGCATACCGGCTTGCAGACAGTAGGACTAACCCAACTAGCCGGTTCTCAACACAAGAAGAGTTACAATCAAGGCTGTCCAATGTAATAGCTAACCAAGACCCTATTGCTGTATAAAACAAATAAAACATAGATTCACCTGTAAAACTTTATTTTATATAATGAAGTGTTCCACCTTAAATTAAACAATTTATTTTATTTTAACAGTTCCGCAAGTAGAAAACAGGAAACGTTTTATAAATTAAGTATATGTACAAATGTGTTATGTGCCATATGTAGCAATTTTTTTACAGTATTTCAAAATGAGAAAGACATCAATGGTGCCTTTATGTTATGTTAAAAACAGTTTTTGTATGTCCCAGTGATTGCTGTCCCACAGTATTTTTGCATAACTGCTCTATCTCTTCATTTTCTTGGCTTTTTGTGCATTACATTAATGGTGTCAACTGAATGTATGATTTGCAAGAGTTGCAGCAATTCCCCATTTTTGCTCGTGGTATAGTAGATCCTTGACTAACTGTCCCTGTGATGCAGTACTCATAAAACTACTGTTTACTTTTGTAAGAGGAATTGTTTTGCTTTCAATATACAAGACAAGTTATGTCTGCTCTTTGCCGGCCAAAGCTTTGCATTAGGAGGCTCTGATGTAATAGTAGATTGAATACAATGCTACAATTAATTACAGCAGATAACAGAGACTGCAAATAAAAGATGTTTAATACTTATCTAAAATGCAAATGCTACTGTGACATACATAACATTAACTAGGAAACTGACAACTCCAGAAAACTGTCAGCATAGAGTCACATGATATAGTGGATTTACTGTACCCTTGATCTATATAGACTGAAGGCATCACACCACCCCTCCCACCTAAAGCTTCCCAAAAGCAGCGGCTTCTGTTTCATTAACAAAGAAACTCTCATAGAATACTATATTACTCCTTAGAAGAGAGCAAGTAGGAAATTAAACAGAAATAAAGGTGCAATTATTTTTTACCATTCTTTTTGATTGTTTACATAAGACACATGAACACTATAGACTATTTATTAGCTAGCAAACCTGTTACTTAGACAAACAACTATCCTTTACAACTGTTTCCATTTTATAGGGTGTGTAAGTAAGGTGTAGTATGTTTCATTTAGCAAGATGAGAGTGGACATCCTATTTTGATATAAAGAGTATGTATTTATTTGAAAAGCACGTTTGCATTATACAGGCTGATAAAATGCATGAGCATCTGGTTAGGAATATGCATGACACAGTGATTAAATGAGACTCAGTGACTGTTGGTAGTTGCATTAGTTTTGAATACATGTGGAAAATATTGCACCTTTTAGAAGGATTCTTTTTTCCATCCAGTTTTCCCAGTGAGTGGTTGAGCATGATTCTGCCTTTAAACTACCTAATTTCTTGGGACAGCTAAGATATTTAAAAACATGTCTTCCATATGCAATGAAAAATAGTGTATTACACGTACTAGAGCAAGAAAGCAAAATAAATGTTTGTCCATTTTTTGTAAATAGTTACTGTCTATTTCTGTCATGGAAAAAATGCATCACAAAGTAGATCTCATAGCTGCTGCCATTTTCACTGTGATTAGAAGAATGATACTGTTCAGTTTACATTTATTAATGCATTCTAAATGCTAGAGAGAAATGTCCTTATTGGTCTCAATTAAAGGAACCAGTTTAACAGAAACATTTCTCAAAAAATGTTTGGTCTCCAGGCAAATGGCTGCTGAACAGAAAAAAGAGTAAACACTCTCTCTAGTTTTTAGACCTCTTGCAAAGAATGAAAAGTATACTCAATGTAAGGGTGTGAATAGAAGAGGATAATACGTTTCGAATGTCTGTGCTTTTGCAAGAACATATGCATTTTGTGTTAGTAACTCCTCTGAGCCTGTTGCCTCACTTCTAAACTGCTAAATAACTTTTTATTTCCCTTTTCCTCTTTTATATTTTGTGCGTGTTTTTTCTTTTGTTTATGCCATGAAAAGAGAATATGTTACACTTGCATTTGTGGGACTCACATGGATTAAAAAACTTTGCTTGTTAAATATCTGCACCTGTAGTTTTCAAGTGTATTCCATTTTAGTGCATAGTAGTAACGCCTGCCTCTGCTATTAGGCCATATTGGCTACTAGTAAAATTGTAATTAACAAACGCTGCAGAGTAATAGTAACAATACAACTGGCACATATCACAAGGTCCAATATATGTTTTTATGGGTTTTTTTTTTGTAAATACATATTCAAAGATATTTTACTTATTCAATTACAGTCTAATATACATTTTGTGTCATTAGCTCTCTCCTGGTCATGTGTGTAAAAAGTTAAAGAATTATAAAATAAATTCCTTTATTTATATTTAACCAGGAGAGAAAGTTCATAATATTTTATGTTAAATGTTTGAATTGTTTAAAAGTCCAACATTATTATTTTTATTTGAGAATGTAATGTATTCTCCTTTTCAGTTCTAAGTAATTTATTGTTCAGAAAAATGTAATGGAAATTGGTGAAAGAAAAGTAAAAAAAAATATTGCAAGGTACTGAAAACTACTAAAGAAATTATTATCCCAACAACTAAGCAATAAGCAATTGTTGATTTATTTTTGGTTCTTATTCCTTATCTGCAAACAAGCTGCTGATGCAATAAAATGCTACAACATACAACCAAGAATTTTGTGAGAGCCAGCGGACATGACTGAATGAAATACGATCTACATGAACACTGATCCAGAGTTTCAATAGTTAACAATAGAACAGGTTATCCCCCCTGAAAAAAAAGAAAAACAAAACAAAAACATTTCTGGTCATGCTGTGAATCTCTGACAGTTTGTACAAACCTTGCATGTGAAAATCTGTCTGAATAAATTTTCCACTTTTAGTGACTTAGAAAATTCCCCTTGTGAATCTTTACTTGTAAAGGTGTTAAGAGCTATTGACTGGACAACTACCTTCCTGTTACACAGCCCAAATGTACGTTATTTGGGACACAAAATTAAATGTGAAATTAAAAATATATTTAACAATGATAATAACACACTTTGCCTACAGGAAACCAATAAACTGCCTTATCCTTTATGCCTCTCTCTTTCTTATTTTTTTGTGACAATGCATACATATGAAATGGATGGTGGAGCCTAATATACAGGTTGCTTGATTTGATTTCAAAGTGATGGGGTTAACTGAGATATCCTTTCTCTCATATTACCACACTGCACCAAATACAAAACAGTCAGTTATTAATTTTAATGTCATAACTGTTTATTTACTTTTCCTCTTTTACAAATTGTTACATAAAGTGCTTCCATATTCTTATTCAGAAGACCAGTGGACACAATGGATTTCTCTCTTTTGCCCGGAATATAAAACTGTTATGACCTGGAACTATGTGTATGCAGAGAGGTAGTTTCAATGTCATGGGCTCTTGTTAATGACAACTAGCTGGCTGCGCAATGAAGATGACCTAAAATAGAAAAAGCAGACACATTTTTACCTGCAATAGCCTGGTTAATATTGTTTAAAATGCAAAATGTAAACTAATAGTGCATGTAGCATTTAGATGCAAATTACATTGTCTTTAAACTGTTTAAAATGTACATATGGGATAATTTCCTAATAATAAATCACACTTGCAAATATAATTTCAGTATTCACTCTTTTTAATTGTATAAAAAAATGTTTTAATACTTTGCTCAAAGATATATTTTATACACTTAAAGCATATTCCACTATAGAATTTTCTACATTCTTTTACATACACTGATGAATAGTTTGCATTTAGTCATTGTTGCCATTTATTTTGCCTTACGGTTGAAATAAATGTCTTATGAATTCTGTTTTAACAAGCTGTTTAAAACCAGATTCAGCCAAGCTTTATCGAACTAATTTGAAAAAAGAAAGTAATTTCAACTTTCACAGCTCCCTATATCTCTATAACTCTATTACTAATTTTATTGCAACATAAAATAAGTAAAACAGAAGAACTGTTAATATTTGAAAATTATTGTTAGTACATGAAATAAAAACAATACAAATAATTAGAAACCCTATCTTTCATTAGACTTGCCAGCAGGGTGTCAAATCCTGTACAAATAAGTGCCTGAAAGTATAAAAATTAAATGCTGTCTCCTTTAAATAGGAAATATTTTGAATAGTAGCAAATTAGTAGCAAATAATAAAATCCTGGAAAGTTGATTAAATGTTTCAATACACAGCTTGATCCAGCATCTGGATCTCTATCTGATTTGACCATACATGTACTTATATAAACATAAATCTCAAATACTTTCTGATCCTTAATTATTTTTTGGCCAAATAATAGGTATTTGTTTATGATTTCAGTAATTCATCCCCATAGTGTGTGTTTCCTTGAGGAACTGCAATATTTTAAATTACAACATTCATTCTGTTAAGGAAAAAAAAATTGAACTTGTTCTTAATACATTAATCATGCTGCCATTAAAAAAAATATTTATTTTTCAATAAATATTTAAAAATATTGGTACACAAAACATTTTTCCTAGTACAAAAATATAGCAATTCAACTATGCAATTGAGAAAAAAACAAATTTCCTAAATTACAAGATCACCAAGCAGTAACCAAACAATGTTCAGCAGATAAAGGCAATATACTGTACTGTCTACAATCTCAGTTGACATGTATTTGTAGATCATCTACAGGTGTTCTGCAGGTTCTAAGAGACTTCTACTACTAAAAATAATAACAAAACAGTAATTTATAATTCTGAATAAACATTTATTTTTTATTTAAATAAATAAATAAAATTAATTGGAGTAGTCCGAAAAATAGACAAATTAAATATGCATTAAAACGTTCAGACTTATAGAGGGAAAAAAAGGAAAACCATCAGTCTTATATGAAGAGTCGCAAGATAAAGACCAATGAACAATGGGAGGAGAGCAGACTGCACACTGTTAAAGCCTCCATAAGAGAAACTTGCTACAAAGTCTACACCCAATGGTACCTGGTATCCACCAAGCTTCACCACAGGTTCTAGAGTTATCCTAGTCCCAAGACTGCGGCAGATCAGAATGTGTGCTTGATCCCAAAAAGGGCAGATAAGGTGGCATGTCCACCATGTGTGGAAAAAGAGAGCCTTCATCCCCACAGAGTATCCTACATGAATTACAATAGATGTAGCAGAGAAAATGGAGTGAAGTTTGGTGGGTACCAGGTACCATGGGGTGTAGGTTTTGTAACAAGTATCTCTAAGTGCAATGCTAATGGAGGCTTTAGAAGTGTAGAGTCTGTTCTCCCTTTGTATATCAGTTAGTGATAGGGAAAAATCTGATTCCCAAGTTAATTTGTGAGGTTCACAAGGGAGGGAGTTGGGAGCCAAAACAGAATTACAGATTACTAGGAGGTGTCCTTTCCGGCTAACAGAGAACAAACAAATGTTCAAATGAGCTAGACAAATTAAGTGAATGAGACTTGGTTTGAGAGCAGAGAAAACTAACAATTTGAAGATACAGGTAGTGACATGAGGAGGGAAAGCTAAAGCGGTCCTGAAGGTCCAAGAATGAATATGGGGCAAATTTGCTCTTATTATGAATGAAGCAATCAATGCTACAGTCACATCACAGATCATCCATCTTATCATCACCATCCTGGGGGAAATAAAAAACTATCCCATAGCAGGGGGAAGGGTAGGAGGAGTGGTGGTGAGTGGAGCAAAGCCTATCGCATAGTCAGAGAATAAAATTAATAATCAAACCGAGTAAGCCAAGGCTGGTCTACATGATCTGTAGAGCCAAACCAGGGTGCCAATTGTCTCTGAAATAAGGCGTCCTCAATGTCAACCCATTTCTTGATCCCTAGAGCAAAGTGCTTGAGGATACAAAATTGTTGACACAATGTGGTTGAACTGGCTTGCCGAGTAATGGGTATGTAAAATAGGGAGACCCAAACCACCAGAGACTGCACTTTTGGCTAGAATAGGTTTATGTCCCTATCAAAAATAATTTGGAGCAAATTTTCTACAGGGATGCGAGGGTCAATCCCAGGGGCGGATTGGGAATTGAAAGTGGCCCTGGAAAAAATCCTGAAAGCGGCCCTATGTGCGCTCACTGAAGGTGCGCGCCTGATAAAGTGGGTGTGGCCATGCGGAAAGGGGAGTGGCTGCATATTAAATACTATGCCTGCAAGTTACTCCCCTTATTTTCATCATGCTGGGGGCATGCCCACCGCCCCAGGAGCTGATGGATATGCCCCCAGTCCTTCTCTTCAGTGAATAATCACAGCATGTGAATAAGTATTTTCTTACCTATATGATTTCTCAGCAGCGGGGCTTATCTGAAGAAATTGATCCTCCCTGGACAGGCAGTGTCTTGAGTCGGTATTCACTATTCATGCTGGAGATCATATGGTCTTGAAGTCGCCTTTTTGTGTAGGAATAAAGCCAATGTCAGCCTCATGCAACAGAGGTTCAATCATATGATACATAGTAACAAGTTTTGGGGCAGGACAACATGTGGGTTTCCCTTATCAAAAATGTTACATTAATAAAATATATTTGCTCATTTGGTACCATTTGCATCTGTAATATGGTTTCATTAGAATTGTTGTCTCACTGAAGATTACTATCCCCCAGTCTTTTCCTCTAATAATACCAGTGGTCTTACCATCCTATTTGTGTGTCTCCAGCACCATTGCCTTGGTGTGTCTCTAGCCAATCCCCCCCATGTGTATCCCCAGTGCTATCCCCGTACACCTCTCAGCAACATTCCCCTGCTTTTCTCCAGCACTATCCTTCTGAGGCTCCCCAATGCCATCATCCTGCATCTCCCAGAGCCATTATCTTTCCCTAGAACAGAATATCCCCCTTCCAAACAGAAAGATCATCATCTCTCCTTAACACAGTCGCCCCCCTCCCCACACACAGATCATCTTCCCTTAACACAGAATAGCCCCCTCCCCCACACACACATCATAATCTCCCTTTAGCACAGAATAGCCCCCTCCCCACAGACAGATCAACATCATCTCCCCCTAGTACAACAGATCCTCCCTCTCAGACAGACAGATCATCATTCCCCTCCACACACAAATTGTGCTGGGCCATGAATGTCATCCGGGGCCCTCCAACACCACAGGTACTATAAAATGAATAACATTCATGGCCCAGCACAGGCCCACAGGAAAAAAAATAAATCTTTCATGGCCCCCAACAGTCTGCAGCAGGAATAAATTAACATTAACCTGGGGGTAGGAGTGCAGCAGGGCTACTTCCTTGGGGGTGGGGGTGCAGCAGGGCTCCTTCACCTGGAGGTAAGGGTGCAGCAGGGCTCCTTCCATGGGGGGTGCAGCAGAAGGGCTCCTTCCCTGGGGGTGCAGCAGAAAGCCTCCCTCCTCCCTAATAGTTTGGCACTGGCTTTTTTTTACAGGCACCTAGCCGGCTGCCTGATGCCACACTAGCCCCCACAGCCACACCTCTCCGCTCCGACCTCTTCCACTTAAGATGGATGCGGGTGTGGTTGAAGGAGGATGGATAGTGTGGGTCTGTGCTATGCAACACTGCGTGACCTCTGACATCACGCCACACCATTGCGCACAGCTGGGCAGCATCTGAGCTGAGTGCTCAGAGCTCAGTGCTGCCCAGCAATAAACAAAGCCATTGCGCATACACCTGACAGTCCCGGGCCACGGGCAGCTCTACTAGCAGTGACAGGCAGCCGGCACCGGGCTGCCTGTCATGCAATAAAACTGACAGCCGGATGATGAGTTTCGGGGGGCGGGGCCACAAATGTCAAGCTGCCCCATAGTCCAACTGGCCCACCGGGAATCTTCCCGCTTAAAGTAACGGCCAATCCACCCCTGGTCAATCCCTATATCATGACAGGAAGTGTCTGAAATAAGTACAGTAAACGGGGAAGAGATTAATTTTAAGTGAATTACTCCTACCTACATAGGAAATGCACAGATGGTCCCATTTATCCAAGTCTTGTACAAGTGTTTTAAACATGGGGATGTAATTCAACTGGTAGAGGGAGAATGAAGACCCCTAAATATTTAATGGATGAAGGCTTCCAGAGAAATTGAAACATGGAAGCCAAAGTAGTTTGTAATTGAGGGGTAACATTTAGAGCTAGGACTTTGGTTTTGGTATGATTTACTTTATAGCTTGATAGGGAGCCATATAAAGACAGTACCTTTGACTATTGGGGTGAGATACCAGAGGGTTCATGAGCGTTAAAAGGACATTGTCCACAAATATTGATATTTTTTACTAAATATGCCCCACATTATTACCCCCAATAACAACATGGCTCTAATATGTGCTACATGGGGCTCAATGCATAGAGCAAAAATTAGTGGCGATAACAGGCACCCCTGACGTTTTCCATTAGCCTATTGAAAATGTAAGGAATATAGGCCATTTGTCATAACCTTAGTAAAACATTAAATTTTATTTGACTCTACTGATCATTTAATTAACAGAAAAGTCAAATGACAGTGTCTCCTCCCCCCTACTTCCATACAGAGAACCTCAGAAGAGGAACTACTTGAATAGTACTGACTAAGGTGAGAAAAAATCTTAGTACTGACTAAGGTGAAAAAAAATATATATATATAAATAAGTAGATACTGTACAGTATAAAGAATATAGTGAAAACAGAAATTGGTATAATAGGCCTATTATGTAGGACTCACAATATGATAACATCACTATGGCTGTTGAGCATTGTGTTATGTGAGAATATGTAATATCAATATGATATAATAGTTTTATCAATGTTTACCATGAGCAAACTTCCACAAACCAAGACTTTGAGTTTACTAAATAGTCTTCAAATATAAATAGGCCCATCAGGATGATGAAACTAAGAGGAGGAAGCACTGTTAAAAGCAATAAACAAATGCATATTTATTGCAAAATGCTACATTGTGGCTATGGGGCATTTTAAATAGGGCATAGACAAAAGATTTTTGGTATTCAGTTGGGTGTAAGGTTTTTATATTTCAGGCAGCGCACAATTTTTTTTAGAGCACTTGCAGAGCAAAATTTTTTTTTTTAAAGTCCCTATTTGCAACCAAAATTACGCTGACAACTGAATATGCCCCTATGATTTTTATTTATATTTAACCATTTGCCTTGCACTGCAGGTCGCATCTCACGCATTCCATCTATAATTGAGAAAATCAAACGGATTTCCTCTTCCTGTTCAAGCCCTCTGGGAGTGACTTTGAGGTCTGTGATCGTTGATATAACTCCCAAATTTGCTCCCCAGATTTCCATGCAAACGGCACTCCTGGGCAGTTGCACCTAAACTATTATGAGGAGAGGAACATAGTTCCCCCCGAGTACAAATGGGAAACAGTCGGGAAGCCGATGGATGGAATCCCGACCGCCGGCTTCCCAACTGTATAATCCCGGCAAGGGTTAAAGGACAGGCATCGAAATCCCAACGCTTGTCTCATTTTCCCTACGCCAGGAGCCTGACACCTGGCTTACCAATTGAAGGTAAGCCGGGCGACGGTCGCGGACAGCCGCGCGGGGGGGGAAGGGTTAGGTTTAGGGTTCCTAGGGGGAGACTTAGGGTTAGGCACCCCCCCAGGAGGTAAGGTTTATCCTAGGGGAAACGGGGGTTAGGGTTAGGCACCCCCCCAGGGGACTTAGGTATAGGCGGCAGGGAAGGGGGGTTAGGTTTAGGCACTTAGAGGGGGGATTAGGGTTAGGCACTTAGGGTGGAGGTTAGGGTTAGGCACCCCTAAGGTAGGGTTAGGGTTAGGGGGTAGAATAGGTTAGAGAATACTTACCTGGGGACGATCAGGATTTTCAGTGCTGCTGCGATGCCGCCATCGGGATTTGTGGCCGGTGGTAAAACATACTGAGTTAGTACAAATATACCTATCTTTGCATGTACAGAGATCAACTGCAGCAGAGGGGACTAATGATCAGTCCCCCCTGCCCTATGCAACAAGATGAGGGGCTGGGGCTATGTCACAAGGGGAGGAAAGTAATGGAGGAGCCATCTTTTGGCACTGAAGGAGGGTAGGGGCAATCTTATGCCACACTAAAATAAATTTTGGCCGTGGGATTGGCATATATAATAAAAAAAAATAATGTACAGTGACACATGGTGAGGGGGGGGCACTAATCAGTGGTCCATTGACACTTTGAGTCGGGTGGGGGCTTTTCCATGGGCTTCTAATACAACTAGGAGGGTGATAATGCTGGGGATCTTTTTCCACTGGGGGCTATTTCTGATGGCGGGTGTGAGGTAATTTTATAATGGGGGCCTATGTACACAGGGGGCTGCAAAACACCCCTTAGGTATGTATTATATATTTAAATATACTTTTAAAAATACATTCTAAACTTAAATAAATATAAAAAAATAAACAATTTTTGACCAGTTTTTGGGAAAAAAATTGTCAATTAATTGGTTAATCAGGAAATTAAAGATTCCAACTTATAACACTGGTCCAGAGTTGCAAGGGTTAACTTGCCACTTTGCCAGACATGCAAGGGCAGAATAATAATGGAGCAGATGGGACTGCAGCCCGAGCCTCCAAATAGAAATAGGCCCATCAGGATGATGATGCCCTGCCAGTTGCATAATATTTTAGAAGTTTGTGTCCACCACTGATGCTTCTCTCTATTTTGATCAGCGCCATCCAGTGTCGAACTGGGGCATGAAGGTCCCACAGGGGGAATGCATTGGCCCACTGAAGGCTGTAGCTGTGAAAAGCTTGAGGGGGTTCGAGGGATGAAGAAGAGAAAATGTCCCAGTCAGTGAAAGGGGTATAGATATCATTTTAACCAGTTTCAATACTAGAAATACATGAACAACACTGTGTACAGTACTGTTAGGTGTACGCAGCTTACCCTTCACAAGAAGAGCGATATCTTCCAACTGCCCTTGCAGTGGGGACAAAGTCCTGACTGAGCACACCAGAATCAGTGTAATTAGCAGATTGTCCCTCTCTCCTACTGATTTCACTACCTACTGTTTCTTGTCTGGATTCTGGAATGTTGGACTCTGGGGTAAAAAAAAATCAATCCCTGCTAGCAACAAGTCCTGACATTGAATAGCATTCACAATTCAATGTGTAACCCCAAACCAGGGCCTGGTTAAGAACCACATGGGCCTGGGACTGAAAATAATTGAGGGCCTATTGTGAGAAGCAGAGGAGCTGTTACTAATGCTGTCTGAGTGTGGCCAGTGCCATGTGGGCATGTGCACCACCTACATGATCAGTCCCAATGTGCAGTAGAAAACTTGAATCATTTGTGAGGGAAAAATAAATAAAATTTGAAATACTTATGATTTAAGGCCAACCATGTGGCCAGCTAGTCAACATCATGCTGCCATGATGATAGGCCTATTATTATGTGGAGGCCTGGAGCTGTAGTCCCATCCACCCCATTGTTAATCTGGCTCTTTCAAACATCCAAATAAACTGCCCCATCATTAAATTAAATTTCTCTGATTTTTTAATAACTAGTCCTAACTTTACCATTAAATAACTTATACAATGCCAGTCACATTATTACATGATCACAACAAGCAGCTCAGATGCAGCCCACAGACAAAGCAGAGATAGGCCCTAGCATATGCCTGTCAGTGTGTGTTCTGTGACTATGTTTCGGTTAGACAGATTGCAACAGTCAGTTGTGGTACCATGGGCCCAGAGACAATGGGGATATAATACAGGTGTGCCCACCTATGGTCTAAAATTATGTAAAAGTATGCAATCTCTCCAACAAGCCAGTCTGTGCAATAGCTGCCCCTGGTCTCCTGTATATGCTACTATTATAAAGTGTAAATGTCTAGGAGTAACAACTCAGCCTCCCAAGTTCAGAGAATGGGGCAAACGAGATCTGGAGCAGTTTTGGATGCCAGGAGAGTGCTACCTACCTGAATGCGTATTGCCAACAGTAAGGTGTGTGGTTAGAATAATGGTCTACGGCTGTTATTCACAATTTGGCCAAGTTCCCTTAGCTACAGAGAAAGGAAAACCTAATGCTACAGCATACAATGACATTCCAGAGAATTGTGAACTTCTAACTTTGAGGCAACAGTTTGGGGAAGGTCGATCCTGTTTCAGCATGACGGTGCCCCATATACAAAGTTCTGATTTCAAGCCCGTTGAACACCTTTGGGATGAATTAGAATGCTGACCGAGAGCCAGGGCTTGTCTCCTAAAATCAGTGCCCAACCTGTCTTGTGGCTGAATCAAGCACCCATAATCCTGTATCTAGTGGAAAGCTTTTCTAGAAGAGCCCTTTTCCCCATCTTGACACTCTCTGCATCGTAGAAGGATTCTGCTGTGGACTGTTGTTTTATCATGTAATCACCAAGCATGCAACCCACTGGTGCAAACTAGCGTACATATCAAAAGCTGTAATACAAGTGCTAGTGAAGGAAAACAAGAGGCGGGCATCTTATACACCTAGCTTACAAAGGGAGTACTCCCCTTTAGCTACGCACTTTATTTTTAATTATATTTTCATTAATGTTATACACATACATCCCCACAGACTCAACTCTCATATATACAGTACAACGAAGGAGGAAAGATGTTCCAAGAAAGAAAACTCAGGGCTGACCACCTTTTCTTGTTCAGAATGCCAGGGATCATTATTACATATTACTATTAGTAACTGATTTTAAAAATGATCTTTTACTAGATATGTATTCACAATTTCAGGAGGTGTCCTATAATTCTCCAATATGTCAAAGCAGCAAAATACTGTATCAAAAATAAACTTGTAAAGAAAATGTGAAGTGCAGGTGAAGATATATATTTATTTATGTTTATTTTCTACTTAAGTGTAAAGAAAAGGTTAAAAATCCTCATGGATACCAGTATTAGGGGCCTACGTATCAAGTCTTTTTTTTACACAAAATATGTAGAAACTGTAGTTTCTGCAAATTTTATGTACTGTGTACTAATTGCACAATGCAGGAGATTTCACAGAAATTAGCGCTGCAGATCGCAGTCCCCATTATTATCAATGGGGACTACAATCCAGGGGCGTATCTACCCATTGGCCAGGATGGCACTCGCCAGGGGCGCCTGCCGAGGTAGGGGCGCCGCCCAGCGGTGCCACACATGGCCAAGGGGTAGGATTGCATAGTAGTTCGCCGGTCCGCCATGTTTTTTAATGTAATCATTGCCCGCCCAGTCAGGAATGCATTACCTCTGCCTGACCGGGAGGACCTGCATCTTGTCCCCCAGCTCCGCCTCCCCTGCTATTCTACTAATAGGATCAGAGCACGGCGGTGACGTCATGACGTCGGGTCGTGCATGATCATACAGTGTGGAGAGGAGCAGTTTCCTTGCCAACGCGCCATCTAAATAGATGGTGCACGGCACCCGCCCGCCATCTGAGACCATTGCGGCGGAGTCATGATGGTCACTCACTCTCCCACCAACTGCCTCCCGAGTCCCAGAATGCCGGTGCGGCACTCTCCTCGACGTTGACGCTGCCGTGCAACGCGCTGGGGGGGGGAGAAGACCCGGGACATAGGGGAGTGGCCTGAACCTGGAGGTACAGCAGCAGGTGAGTCACTGGAGGGGGCGAGAGGAAGGAGAAGGGAGTCATGGAAGGGGGGAGAGGGCATTACAAATTGTGGCTATGTGTAAAGGAATTACGATTCTTGGCATTATGTGTAAGGGGAATTACTGCATGGCATAATGTGTAAGGGGAATTACTGCATGGCATAATGTGTTATAAGGGGTACTACTTGAATGGACTCTCTGTGGCATAACGTACATACTCTGGCAGTGCCATATTCATAAACTGCTGCAGTGTAATGCGAGTAGCGGGCAGCAATGTGTGGTGCAATTTTAATTTCGGGAGTTAATGCGTGACCACGTCCCTTTCCCATAAGGCCACGCCCCTTTTGCAGAGCGCGCTGTCCATAATTACAATATGGGGGCGCCAGACCCTTACTTTGCCATGGGCGCTCGGACCCCTAGATACACCCCTGCTACAATCTGACCCCTATGTACTAAACTCCAAAAAGCAAAGATTTTCGGAGTTTGGCCCTGTAGTTTACACCCTCTTGAAATGGTGGAAACTGCTGTAAGCCTATGGAGGCTCCAGGGGCATTAGAGAGATCTTCTGATCTCTTTCTCACAGCCCCCTGCTCGCTCCAGAAGCTGTGAGCATGTGCAGTGACAGCTTCCCCCAAAGAAGTCTTTCACTTCTGTGAAAGACTTCTAGAATTTGCCAGGGATTTAACTCTCATGGACAGCAGCACAATCATGGCCCCTTATACAATGTATGTAACCGGTATATATGGTTTTATTTAATTATTATCAAGTAGGTAGATCTATTTGAGTCTACTCCTATATGCAGATATATTATATAATGTGTAATTATCATTATTATCATTAAGTGACAAACCAACAATAATCTAACTGAGCAGTGTTATATTGATGGAGTGGTTCAGCAAAGTGTTAGCATGGAAATGCCATATACTCAATATTGAGAGATTATTCTAGACAGTTGCTCAGTCATATACTGGCATGGGTATAGTGTGATTATAAAGGTAACATCCACTGCTAATTGTTCAGGCTCCTTGACCTTATTTCTCCTGCTTCTCACAGTGATATAAATTATTACAATTATATATTAATAATTTGATTGATGGGGTATAACTCAATGTGTTCCCAGCTCTAAAATCTGCTAATAAAGGAATGAGATTTATAAAGTTATCCAGGCTGAACCAAACTCACCCCCTCCGTCCTGCACTATAAATCACTGCACATACTCCTGACGACCTGTTTGTACACACTAGATACTTGCCTACTTTTGAAAAAGCATTTCAGGAAGATTGTGAAAGCAGCACCTATGAGCATGGCGGTAAAGTGGGCGTGTACTGCTACATCTGAGAGGCGTGTCATAAAATTAATTTACATCCAAATGTAAACGAGCCCCAAAGCAGTTAGTAAGATCTACTTGTTGATTAAACACACTGATACTTTTCACAAAATGCATGTAGTATAGGGCTCACTGAGCCTTATAACCAAAGCAGGGAAGTGATACCAATGATCCCATTTGAATATATATATGTCTGTTTTTTTATGTATATAACAGCTACATAATGGGGGTAATCTGCAATAAGGGAGATTGCTAGACTCTTCAGGGAGTCAGGGAGATTGCTATTATTTCAGGGAGTCTCCCTGACAATGAGGGAGGGTTGGCAAGTATGACGCACTGTCTGTAAATGCACTGCTTGACACATATAGATCACACTGCTGACACACAGACAGTGGACTCACTTCTCCTCAGATCTGGACTGTGTTGGCTGTCAGATTTCCTGTGGCAGACTTCTCAGACATTGGGATCTATTCATGTAGCAGTGAAAAGCCCTTTATCAGTGACAACAGGGCTTTTCACTGCTTCACCCTATTCATAGAAGAGGTTACCATGGATAAATCTCAGATTTCTCATAGAAGCATGGAAAGCTCAGCTTTCCATGTCGCTTCTAAAATATTTTTCTCCATCTCAGGATCGCGTAGACAGCTTCCTGAGGGGAGAGGATCAGGGAAGACAGCTGTTTCCCAGCTCTCCCCACCCCCTTCCCTGACACCGGCCAATGAGTGGTGCCTAGGGTGTAAGTGGGACTTACAAAGCCCAGCAAGCAGGTGTTACTCACACACACACATCACAGGTGTGGCTATAAAGCAGCGGGGCCCACCCGGGAATCTCCCAAATCCCCGGCAGCCCAGTCCAAGACTGGTACCATTACTAAGTGTCAAGCTGCATGATATGGGAGTTGTTCATGCTAAGCTACAGCAAACCCTCCCGTTGCCCTTTGCACACATAAATGGTCTCAGGATGCTTTATTGTTGGCATGACTCAGGACTGATGGTAGCGCTCACCTTTCCTTCTCTGGAAAAGAATTTTTCCAGATGCCCCAAACAATCTGTAAGGGGATTCATCAGAGAAAATAACTTTACTCCAGTCCTCAGCAGTCCAATCCCTGTACCCTTTGCAAAAAATCAGTCTGTCCCTGATGTTTTTCCTAGAGAGAAGTGGCTTCTTTGCTGCCCTTCTTGATACCAGGCCATCCTCCAAAAGTCTTCGTCCTGTGTAATGCCAACAGTAAAGCATCCTGAGATCATTCGTGTGTTGGGTTGATTCTCAGCCAAGGGAGTGGGATCACTCACAATTTTGCCTAAGAACACAGCCATGAATAAAGAATGGAACCAAAACATCCTCCAAGAATAAGTTCTCCCAACCATCCAAGATCAGTTTGGTGATGAACAATGCCTTTTCCAGCATGATGGAGCACCTTGCCATAAGGCAAAAGTGATAACTAAGTGGCTCTGGGAACAAAACATCGAAATTTTGAGTCCATGGTCAGGAAACTCCCCAGACCTTAATCCCATTGAGAACTTGTGGTCAATTCTCAAGAGGCGGGTGGACAAACAAAAACCCACAAATTCTGACAAACTCCAAGCATTGATTAGGCAAAAATGGGCGGCCGTCAGTCAGTATGTGGCCCAGAATTTGATTGACAGCATGCCAGGGCGAATTGCAGCGGTCTTGAAAAACAAGGGTCAACTCTGCAAATATTGACTCTTTGCATAAACATAATGTAATTGTCAATAAAAGCCTTTTACACTTATGAAATGCTTGTAATTTTACTTCAGTATACCATAGTAACATCTGACAAAGAGGTCTAAAAACACTGAAGCAGCAAACTTTGTGAAAACCAATACTTGTGTCATTCGCAAAACTTTTGGCCATGGCTGTACATACCCACATACACATATATATACCCATTCACAAAATTAAGTAAATATCAGTTGTCATTTAACTTACCACACAGTCTGTTGTGCAGGCTAAGGCTGATACGCTGCCCAGTCAGTGTCAATCACTCTGGGCTGGCTCATGGGTGGGACTGCTAGCCAGGGAGGGCATCTGTAGAGGGAGAGGTGGTGCTGCATGCCTGCAGCTTGATGTTGACGATGCTGTTTTGTCATTGTGATTGGCGGACAGCGGACAGCAATTACTTATTGCTCGGCTACAGTGTAGTGCTTCTCTCTTGTTTCCCGGGCCGCGGCGGCGAAGAGTGGCCGGCACCCAGCGCAGTGTGGCAACATCATTATTATGCACTTGAGTAATATTACGGACTGGACCAAGTGCAGTGAATATCCGGGGGGAGTAGGGGCAACTTAATCTCTTTTTTTTTTTTGCTTAGGGCCACTCAGAGCCTTGGGGCCCGGGAAGGGGGTACCCTTTTTACCCCCCTGTTGCCGAGCCTGCCCACAATTTATTAAATGTTTACTATTTGGCAGTGGGCGAAGTGGAAATTTTGAAATGGGGGTATGGAAATATCAGGGGGTCTTTATTTAGGCAGGCCCAAATCCTGAAGTGACATACTGTTTCATACCGGCACACTTCGAGCACGCAATTTAGCAACAAATCTGTGCTTACTTGCCATCCTCAAGTTTCATTATGTGACATTGTAAATCGTTTCACCAATGGTTTGCGTTGTTTGATTGGCAGCCTCCCGGACTCCAGAGTCGGTTCTTTCATTAGGCAACTTTAGACAGCTGTCTAGAGCACTGGAACCTGGGGGGGCTCTATGCTAAGGCTGCTGGGACAAAAATTAAGTACTGTATGCCTCTGAGACCTTTATTATACTTACTGCTGGTGGTGATTTGTAAGCCGCTGCCATTGCTGCCCCAACACCTTTTTAATTACACCTGCTTCTCTGGTTGTCAATGTCATGCCTGGTGCAGAAAGCAAGCGGCAGTGTGGGTGCCCATTCCCTTCCATCTTCTCCCCTTTCCTCTCACACAGTCAATCATGCAAGAAGCTCAGAATCTAAGACTGCACAAGAAGAATGAGGAGTTGAATGGAGCTGAAGCCAAATAGGCAAGTTAAGTGTTTAATGGCTTATTGGTGGAGTGATTGGTATAGCAGATGTTTGGGGTATATGAACTTGTTGATAGTTGCTGGGGATGAATGTGTTAATTGGTGCTGGGTGGGTTAATACATGCTGGTAGTGGAGTTAATTTGTTCTGGGGTGAAATGAGTAATGGGTGCTGGGGGTGGGAAGTTAATAGGTGCTGAGAGAGGAGTTACTGGATATTTGGGGTGAATGTATTAGTGAGTACTGCGTGGGGGAGGTTGGTGCTGAGAGGGGAGTTAATGTGTGCTGAGGATGGATGGATTAATGGGTGCTGGGTGTAGTGTGGTGATCCATGTTGAGAGGATGGTTAATGAATGCTGGGGGGAATGGTTTAATGGGTACTGGATAGGAGGTGGTAAATGGGTGCTGAGAGAAAGGTTAATGGGCACTTGGAGTTAACAGTTTAATGGGTGCTGGTTGGGGGGAGGTTAATAGGTGCTGACAGAGTTCATGAATGTGGTAATGAGTGCTGTGAGGTTGAATTAAATAATAGTTTCTTGGAGAAGAATTGTTTAATGAGTGCTGGTTGGTGATTTGTTAATGGATTTTTAATTGGAATGGTTTAATGAAGAATGGGTTGGGGGAAGTTAATAAATGCAGAGTGTGTGTGTGTTTGTGTGTGTGTGGGGTTAATGGGTGCTGGGGGATGGGTTAAAGGGTTCCTAGTGGGGGAGCTGAGGACAGTGTGAATGAATATCAGGGGTGACTGGTATCCATAGTGCTTTACTATGAATACTATTAGTAATGCATATTTCTTTACCAAATAAAGAAAGCATCCTAGACTCATGAGGGAACACCCTGATCCACCTCACTACTCCAATGAAATGGTGTAAAATTTTGCATTATGTGATATCCCGTACAATTCTATAGCAATTAGCACATGGCATCACAAAATGGCATTGGAGTTGAGGTCAACATTTCCCAACATTATTAAATCATCCTTTGTGATTACAAATATCGTTCCTTATCTTTTCCCATATAGCCAGTCCTTTTATCTATTAAACTTAAATGTAGAAGTTGATACAAGATTTATAGTAGTGTACACACTCAGGATAAGTGTGCAGATACTAATTTTATACATAAAATTAATTCACTGATTTCTTCATGTTTGTGGAGCTAGTAGTAAAAATTTTAAATTAGGCCAAAAAAAGGTGCCAGTATTGCGGACTCCTGAGTGCCACCTAAAAAACAACAACAACACTGCATATAAATATATGATGGAAATGATATTGGTATATAAACTTGAGTCATCAAAGCAAACAATTTAATATAATGTACTGTAAGGAGAGACCACTGAGGCTAAAAGATGATAAGGAGTTATAGTGTCTCAGTTATCACATCACTATCTGTAAATCAGCAGCAAGGAAATGCAGTAATGGTTTAAATATTCTGTCGCCATTGTGACCCAAGGCAACTCATGTTATTACTAAGTGCCTCGTCTAGACTAGAAGCTCTAGAAGCAAGTATATGATTTAAGTGTCATGATAAAAACTGCCTTTATCCTAATAAAAATCTAAATATCTTAGATGCATTCGTAAAAACTAATCATAACCAATGTTAAATTATCATTAATTTATTCTCCTACCAGCAATCACAAATTATCAGGAGTAACTATAGTATTAATGACATCTCCTTCCATTAATCAGCAAAATATACTTTCATTGAAATACACAGTTTGAGAAATCATACAGTAGCAAATGTGAATATATTTAATTTATGTTCCACGTTACAGCCATAAATCCAACATATACAAATTGGCATCATAGCAACTAACAACGCTCCAGTAAATGACTAAACAAATGGGCAAATTAACATTAGCAACAAGTAACTAATGCCACACATGAAGAACAGTGACATACTCATATAAAGGGCTGACCTCTATAAGGGTTTATGTATGGTTTACACGTGGAGGAGCCGCTTATTGGTTAAGCCCACGTGGGTCCCAGCCAATGAGCAGCCGCTAATGTTAGCCACCGCTGATTGGCCGGCGGCCCGGGACTGAAGTCAACTCGTTCCCGCAAGCAGACATTAGCACAGTGTAACAGCATGCAGAAGCATGTTGTTACACTGTATCCGGGCCACGTATTGGATTTCTGCGGAGATACATCGAGGGACATAAAGGTGAGTATTGGATCTTTTTTTACATATAATTCGATGGGATACTTTACGTTGACAAGGGAACATGAACATCTGGAAACAGGTGAGTATGTGTAAGTGTAAGTGTAAGTGTGTTCATGGATGCAATAAAGCTTTAATTTCATGGTGTGTTGAGTGTTTTATTAACAATTTATTTACAGGTGAACTAAAGGTACCAGTGGGCCTTTAATGCCCCTCATGCTGGTACTTGTGGTTCTCCAAGTACCAGCATGCGGGGGAGACTTGCTGTGACCTGTAGTTCCACTGTAAAGACAATGATGAAAATTGTAATTTTTACACTACACCTATCAACCCGCCACGCACCGCCCAGGGGTGGCAGGGATTGCCCTGGGCTATCAGCTTAGGCCAAGGGTGCCCTGGAGAGGGTGACCCCTTTATTGGTGGGGTCCACAACTCCCCAGGGATTCCTGGCCTGGGCTGACTAATGGTCAGGGCTGATGCTGCGGCTGGGGGTCCCGGTGAAAGGGCACCCCTGCCTGTGGCATCAGTCCCCCATTAGAAAGGGTCCAGGGCTGGATTTAAATATACGGGGTACCTCACATAATTTTTTTTCTCTGTATATTTAAAACCAGCTCTGTCCCTGCTGCCTGTTGCTGGTTCGTAATTTACAGTGGAACCCTACACATTTTTTTCCCTGTAAATTAAGAACCAGGACAGGCTGGCAAGCCCGGGGCTGGTTATTGTTTTGGGGGGGGGACCTCACGTAATTTATTTACAAATTAACCCTATTTTAACCATTTACAGAAAGAAACGTACACAAATCACAATGATTTGTGTATGTTTCTGACCATCTCGCAGCTCAGGGGGTTGAGAGTTTCAAAAGTGATTTTGACAGAGAGTTTGCTCCTACAGTATCTCACCTGAGCTTGTCATCCCGATTTTTGGTAACTTTGGGAGATGTATGTTTTAGGTGAAAAGTACTTCCGATTTGGCCCGATGGTGATTTGATTCGACATTGCTATCTCACCCCAGTTTTACGAGTGAGATAAGAGAAATCTCTCTCTGACTCACCCGACTTTACCTTTAGTAAATTTGCAAGCAGGAAAAAAATCAATAAATCACCCGAGATGGTCATCTCGACCTATCTCGATTCTTAGTAAATTTACCTCTAAGAGAGAGCGCAGTAACAACTCTCATTCTTTTCAGGCATATGCACTTGTAGCAAAGTGAAAGGAAAAAGCTAAGCATTTATCTGCACAATAATTGAGGATTTACAGTAAATGTGCAAGACTGCTGTGTTACCGGTTTCACAATCTATTAAACCTTTGAGCTTTTGCCAGGTAAAATATCTTGACACACCAAAGAGATTAAGAATTCCAATTTAATAAAGCAATCTCTTTAAATTGCAGTGTACATTGCAGTGTACAATTTAGTACTTCACAGATGTCACTGATTAATCAATTTATTGATTCATTATTTTATTGGGTAGAAAGATAATAGGTTAATATTAACTGAAAGAAAGTACCTTCGCTAAAAACCTTTATTTGCACATAGCTATTCTTTATAGCTTATAACATTCTGCAAAACAACTTTGCAATTGATTGTTTACCAAAGAGTGATATTGAAATAAAAAGTTTATTTTCATGCATATTGATTTTTGACACCATAAATTAATTAAATGATTTCATTTATAAAATATATGTATATGGACAGAGGCGTCTTAAGAGAGGAGGGGGCCCGTGTGTATTCCCCGTCCGGGGCCCCCTCCTCTCTCCCTGGTGGCCGACCTCATCACCGCAGCAGTAAACTCTGGGCACTAGAGCGTGCTCAGAGTCTACTGCACATGTGCAGGTCAACGGGAAAATGGCGTGACCGCCATTTTCTCATCAAATTCCCTAGTGCGCATGCACACAATGCTGGAAAAATGGCCGCTGTGGCCATTTTTCAGGTGTTTTGTCCAGTGCTACAGCCCGCCGCAGGACTTCGGAGGGATAGGTGTTAAAACATATTGATGCAAGGTGTGCGGTGTGCCCCATCCCCCCGGACCCAGGGGCCCATGTGCACCACACACCCTGCACCCATTATAAATACGCCCCTGTATATGGAGTAATATATCCTCTACTGTATATTATGAATGCTAAAAGTTACAGAGACGTGTCATATACATTTATGCAAGTCATATTAGCTAAAGTAGACCCGGGTCCTACTACACTACAACAGTTCCTGCAAGTGCACCAGTGAGAATTTGGCCATATGATATTGACCATTTGATAATCACTATATCTATAATTGGTAATATTTCAAAACAAATAATCTTGACTGTGATTGTGAAGACTGAGTGAGGGGTGAATTTATTTTTATGTTTACAGTATTTTAGTGTGTCATTCTATGTGTAGGATTCTAGGTGATTTGTAAGGCTAGTTATTGCTGAGTTTATCCCATTGTTGGGGAGGGGACAGTTAAAGGTTTAAGGGCCTGATTCAGTACGGATCGCAACTGCAATCGCTATAGCGATTACGCACGCAGTCTCACTGTGAAGATATGCTAATGTCTGCGATCATTATGCCATACGCAGCCTAACATAAGGACGCCCACCTTGCCACACACATCCGTAAAACTTAGTAAGACTACGAAACCGTCGGTAACATCTAGTACAATCGATCGCAGCCTCACGCACACTTGCACAAGGTCCAGGGCAAATGCCAGAAGGGCCGATGGCCGAATGGGCCGGCTTGGCTGAGCTCAGGTTTAAACTGCAGCGCAGAACCTCCCGGGCGGCGCCATGTTCAGGCTTCACTAATGCGCGGTTGCGTCATTGTGCAATGACGTCATGAAGCGTCATGACGCAGCCAAGCCTCATGGTAAAGTGACTCTGGTCGGGCGCTATGCAGACAGCGCCTGTGAGCTGGCAACTCTGTTGCAACAGTGCGGCCATTGAATAGACCTTCACCTCCGCCTCCGCCTCGGCCCTTCTGGTCAGGACTGAGACTAGTAGCTCCGCCTCCTGTCCTGAGCTGCATGTCCCCTGCCGGCTGTCTTTTTTTTCCTCCAGTTACGCGCGCAATGTGACATCATGCTGTGCGCTTAGTCTCAGTATGTGCAGTGTGCCTACTCTGAATCAGGCCCAAGGAGTACTGGAGCCCACAGCTGACAGTCATCGACGGCACAACTTGGGGAGCTTGGGGACCGGCTGCCACTTCCTAAAACTCTGCAGTAAGTGAGAGGGGGCGCTCATCACAGTACACCTGATACACAGGGAGGAGTTACCAGTGTGCTGTCAGTACAGTGCCCCGACCTCATAGGTGCCATAGCTCTAGGCATTCACAGCATTCAGTGTCCTGCATTCAGTGTCACTGCCCTCACCTCCTTGTAATTTCCCCACAATGTTCCTGCCCTCAGCCTCTAATCCCCCCTTTGTGTCCCAGCCCTCGGTGTCCCTGCCCTCAGCCTCCCTGTAATTCCCCCTCAGTATCCCTGTAACTCACCCTTAGTGTCCTTGCCCTTAGCCTCCCTGTAATCCCCCTTAATCTCCCTGCCCTCAGCCTCCCTGTAATTCCCCCTCAGTATCCCTGTAACTCACCCTCAGTATCCCTGCCCTCAGCCTCCCTGTAATTTCCCCTCAGTGTCCCTGCCTTCAGCCTCCCTGTAATTCCGTCTTAGTGTTACTGCCCTCAGCCTCCCTGTAATTCCCCCTCAGTATCCCTGCCCTCAGCCTCCCTGTAACTCACTGTCAGTGTCCCTGCCCTCAGCCTCCCTATAAATTCCCCCTCAATGTCCTTGCCCTCAGTCTCCCTGTAATTCCCCCTTAGTTACCGTGCCCTCAGCCTCCCTGTAATTCCCCCTCAGTATCCTAGCTCTCAGTGTCCTGTCCTCAGCCTCCATGTACTTCCTAAATTTCCCTGCCTTTACCCTCCCTAAGGGCTCTATTTACTACAATTCGCATATTGAATGCAGATTGTAGTGTGATATTAACGACTGAATTCGCATTGCGAATTCAGGTAATATCACAGGGATTTACTACAAATCCCTTGCAGGGACAGAGCTTGTGATAAAGCTCTGTCCCTGCGAATCCCCTTCGGAACCTTATCACGGTATTTTCGCGAAAAATACTGTGATAAATTGCTCGTGCATGCACCAACCGGCCACCGCTGCTACCCACCCGGCACTAAGCCCCGCCCCGCGGCTAAGCCCCACCCCCCACGATCGCGGAACCCCCGCGACCCCTAAAATAATGTGAAAAGGGTGTGAAAACACCCTTTTTCACTTTATTTTAGTCAAAATAATATGAGATGCGTGGTGAGGGCTAGGCTCAGGAGTAGGCCTGGAGGATTGGCTGGACGGCATTTTGACAGCTGTTGTGAGCTGCCTGCAGGACTGCCCGGCGGCACCGTGCTAAGGACAGGGTGGAGTCACTGTAGTGTCACGTGCGGCCGCGTTGACTTCATTATGCTGCCGGCCCAGGGATGAATAACGTGGCAGGGGAGAGTGGGAAGTTGACTGGACGCCATCTTCGGACACCTCATGATCTGCTGACAGACGCCAACTGCAGACACCAGGGTATTAATGTGTGTGTGACATAATGTGTTATAAGGGGCAATATTGTGTGTCATAATGTATAAGGGGCATTGCTGTGTAGCATAATGTATAAGGGGCACTACTAATGTGGTATAACGTGAATAGGTTCTGGGTGGCATAATGTGAATGTGCTCTACTGTGTGACGTAACGTGAAAAAGGGACACTACTGTGTAGTGTGATAAAGGGACACTACCCTGTGGTGTAATGTGACTAGGGAACACTACTGTCTGATGTTATATGAATAAGGGACACTACTGTGTGACATAATGTGAAAAAGGGACACTACTGTGATGTAACGTGACTAAAGGACACTACTGTGTGATGTAACGTGAATAAGGGATACTACTGTGTAGTGTGGTGAAGGGACACTACTGTGTGGTGTAATGTGACTAAGGGACACTACTGTGTGACGTAACATGAATATGGTACACTACTGTGTGATGTAACGTGACAAAGCGGCACGACTGTGTGACGTAATGTGAATAAGGGACACTTCTGTGCGGTGTAATTTCTTTAGATGTAAGCTCTCATTAGCAAGGCCCTCGTTCCTCATATGCTTCTCCTAATACTTTTCTTCTACTCCTTACTCCTCATAAGGGCATCTACAGTAACACTTGATTGCTGACTCCCTGATGCTTATTTTGAGCATTATGATCGCTAATGCAGCATATTCTTGTCCTGTATTGTACTGTAAGTAACTGGTTTCTTGTTCACTTACTGTATTTGTTTATGTACATTGAAAGGTGCTGCGGAACATTTTTGGCGACTTATAAAGAGAGGATAATAATAATATCACTAAGAGGCACAACTGTGTGGTATAATTTGAATTGGGGGTACTATTATGTGGTTACGCCCCTTCCCGGTGAGACCACTCCTACATTTTTTTGCGCGTGCCTAAGGCACGCATCTCCCTGCTTCACCTTTCGACGGCAGCTAAAACACTCTTTTGTCAAAATGTGTGGTTAGGACTCTGCTTTGTGTGTACAGATGTGTCCTCTGCATTCAGCACCCCTGCCCTAAAAAATTCCTACAGTGAACACTAATCTAATCCTCTACAACTGCTAAGCTAGGGCTTGGTGAATTGGGAAAATGCCTTCCCCTTTCTTTGTGTGTGACCTACACCAATGAATTGCCAACTTAACCTAAGGCTGTGTACACACCTATAGATATCTGTCCAATCTGTCTGGTGGGAAGGAAAATCTGGTCCATTTTCCAGCATTTGGGAGCAAATTTCTATTGTTATACATACATTACCAGATTTTCCGTCCCACTACATGGATTGGACAGATATATCTATAGGTGTGTACACAACTGAATAACAGAACCAACACAATACCAAATGTTTGACTATGGCACATGTCTGAATCCCCTGCAGGATGTGCTCTGTTGTATGTATCTTAATACAGAGAATGATGTGTACTTGTATGTTGTTTTAATATTAATTATATTTGTAAGAGCATAGACTAAGAAGTGGGAGGGGTCAGGAATAGTAAGGGGAGGTGTCTATGCCAGGAGCCAGATGCTGACGCGAGGCGGGCCTGTATGCTCTTGAAATGCCAGGGCCTATTTTTAGTCCCAGTCCGGCCCTGACAAGGTCTGACCTTACTCAGGAATTGCTACCCTCATCACACGCAGTGAGTACACAAGCTGCATATGGCATCACATTGGCTAATCTATGCATGTCCTGACACGCCTGCATTTCGCTGACCACTCCCCTGTTGCCACCCCCAAATGGTATTTCCTGTCAATCACTCTGCGATGGCACTGCACAGTTCCACACGCATACTGCGATGCATATGCATGCACAGAACGCAACAATCGGCCGATTGCGTGCATAATCACAGTTGCGATTGCTGCTGAATTAGGCCCTTAGTTCAAAGTTTATTGGGTTCTAAAAAACAAGGATATTGTATTTAAGTATTTGAGAAAGTGGTATAAAGATACAGTCAGTATACTGGTTCAGTTAATAATGTGAAATAAATATATGCACCAGAAAGGGATTGTTGCACAACTTATTTATAAGTATTAGTTTCTGATTTAACTTTAAATGTATTCTTAAAGCATATCTCAAGGATATGTGATCTTTAATGTACTGATTCAGAGATGTACGAAGTGCTGATATTTACGCAGTTGAAACATGATTTGCTACTGCACATGCGGATATGGTCTTGAAAACCCTAATACACATGCACGAACCAATGTGAGTGATGCCATTTGCAATTCCAAACCTAAAGTGATCGCAAAAAGGGTTGTTTCATGGGCCTGTTATGGAAGTGTCACAAGCCTGCCTGGAAAAGCTGCTATGTTCCCAATTGCAAATTCAGTGCTTCAGGCCATGTTTAGTTGGATTAGAGGAGTGTAGGCTGGTCATAAGTAGACCCTAGGCTACCACAAATGTCAATGATGCGACCGTTGTAGCATCGATATTGGTGTTAAGGATACTGAATTTAAACCTCTATATGCTCCTGCCTATACCTTCTAAAACCTGCCTATACCTTCTATAATTGACGCTATTTCCGTACTCAGTCATACAGTAAAATAAAAGCCTTCAGACCTTGAAAATGTGTTTCCAAAGCACAAAGTATATTAGTCAACATAAAAACAGTAGGTTACACGCTGTGATCTAAAGACAATTTAGCGCAAAGAAATTATACAGACCCAAGGTACAGTTATACATACGCACGCGCACTGGGACCAGTTACCGGCATCCATAAGAAACCTCCATCAACAGCATCAGCATGAAGACTCCAGATTGGAGTCTATAAGCACATTTATACCTTACAGGGATAAGCAATACAATAGAAAAGTTTGGCATTGTTTCATTGGTTCCCAGTGCGGGTTCATCTGTTACAGGACATTTAACAGGTCGATTCAAATGGACACAGACCAGCCTCCGACAGCCTTTTGTCTCAATTTTCCCGCCTCATGCAGATCTAAGCTGTTAATTTTACAAAGTACATTTTGGTGTTTTAACTCTCTACGGTCCATAAGTTGAGAAATCATGTTGCGATCTTCACACCGATGATACCGAAAAGCTGTTGAGAAAGTGTAGATCAGTATAACACCAAACACGGTTTACTTATCACGTATTAAACCTTAGATACCAAATAGCCTTTATTTCACAGCATTAGTAATAAATTAATAAAACTTGAATCTTACACTTTGAAGCTATGGAACCTTTTATGTGAGTGTGCATTGTGTAAGTATTAGGGGTTTGGAAAAAGACACTAGTTAACTTGGAGCAGATGCGTACACATGAAGCTAATAAACAGCGTTCACATGCAGGATATTATGCATTCGCTAATGTGCGACATGTTAACAGCACAACTGTGTGTATTAATGTGTGTATGGGGTATGGTAAAATATGCGATCGCATGATGCTAATAATAACATCACCATATGTACTTAAGTGTGAGTTTAGCTAAGATGGCACTGGGCGGCCATTCGCAAAATGGCATCTCGCAGATCTCATTTTCAAGATGGTGTCTTGCGGCCATTCGCAAGATGGCGTCATTTTGATCTAATTTTAAGCTGATCTTGTCTCAGCCAATTATCCAGCTACGACAGTCCACCCTTTGATAGCAAACAACATGCTATCATACTCTGATTTAAAAAATATTAATTTAGGCTTACATTTTGATATATTATTTAATGTTATTATGGGATGGCACAAGGTGGTTCTTATTCCATCAATAATGTGTCTCTGGGAGAGGACATAAAACTACCATTATACGCACACCGCGGATCTTGGAAGATCATGGGAGTGATGTGGGGATGCATCAATCCAATAAAGGCAGTCTTGAGGGGGAATAGGGACTTGCATTATTTGTGATGTTTTTAAAATAAAATATTAATAATACATTTGTGCATGTCTAAATATAATACATTATATGATGGTATTACCTAGTTCAGGGTTGTAATGCAGTTCTATATTTACCTCAGTATTCATATTGTCATTACTGACCACCATCATAATTTCGTTCTTTTGTTTTACTTTATCTTTACATTTTCCACACAATAGGAACACACCGGACACATATGCCAATTACTATGATGACAGCTAGTATAAGGATCAGGAGTTTACCTATGCTTGCGATCATATCTTGGACCCATTTCCCTAGGCCTGAGAACCATTTCACGGGGTTCAACCATGAAACCCATTCCTCTACCTTCTCCTCTACTTCAGCCACTGAAGCATTATGGTTCTTTCAAAATTCCTATTTTAGCTGCAGAATTTCATCCATCTTCTGGTCTATCACCTCCTTGGGGTTGCTGGTATCATTGGTGACATAGGTGCAACACTTCGCTCCAAATTGGGTGGCCAAAGTTACACAGTACCCTCCAGTGACAGCTGTTAAATAATTTAACACTAGCCTGTGTTGCACCAGTTCTTTCTTGTACGCTTGCAATTCCCTACCTGTATACCTGAAGGTGTCATCCTACATCTCGGTGATATTATCTATCAATTTAGCATCGTCCTGAATATATCTAAAATTTAATGTACCCCGAGCGATCCTGGTGGGATCCAATGCTACTAAAACTTGAAAGCCAGTTGTCTAACTAATTAACTGAGTGGCTTTATGCACATCACCAGGTATCATATTTCTTTTGCCTCTGTGTTCATACTGCATGTGGAGATATGGTGATGGTGTGTTTTTATGAATACCAAGCATTTCACCATGTGTAAGGGTCATAATTTCTGGAAGTATTCTTCCCAAATAACATAACAATTACGTTACTAAGATTGGTCAGACACTCCCCTGATTTGGCATAGTACTCCTCCTCTCGACTCCACTTCATTGATATCACTATCAGCTCCGCTCTCTGTCCTCTGTCCTCCATCACAGAAACTGGATATCTCCAAACAGATCATCATGACAGAAACTCTGAAAGAAAGAACTAGGATGACCACAGCAGACCACCCCATTGCTGGAAGCACTGATCTACACATTTATTTAGCTCAGGTATCTCACCGCACCTTTTAACCCTTCCGGAACAGGCTCGCAATCGACAGGTTCACGTTATCTGCCTCGACTCTGCCCCGTATCTCCACTGGTTGGTTGACCTTTCTACAGTGAGTGGAATGGACCCACGTATCTCTCTCTGCCACCTTCAGCAACACCTGATACGGACCTTCCCACCGATCATGACAATTTGCTTCTGGCATATCAGGTGACAACAATTTCAGTTTCTGCTGCTGCTGTTTTAACTGCTTACTCATTGATATAAGATACATTACAGTTACCTCGTTGTTACTTTTTGAATCTTCCTGCGGACTTATAATCAAATGAGGTTGTCTACCAAACAGTATTTCAAAGGGGGACAGAGTTAGAGGGGGCATGGGGGTGGTCCTGGTGCTACTATTACTCATCAACTTACACATGCTTCTGGATGACCACACCTGTGAAATAAGTATCCCTATACTCTAGGGATACCATATCTGCATACAACCTTCTGTACAATTAAACCCTGTTATTAATAGCTACTGTTCTAGGTAGTGTCTCAGCCCCTGGGTTTGGACAGTTTCCCAAGTACTTGACCTTAGCCTGCCATGGCTGCAATTTGTCCTTAGCAACCATGTGTCCTGTGTGTGAGCGATGAAGCACAACAGTTTAGTATTATTTAAACATGGTATAAATGAAACAGGGCATAACAATAAATTGTCCACATATTGTCTCAGAGCACAGATCCAATGGCAGGTTGAAAAGATTGTAAACAGTCATATAAGGCTTGGGAGAAAATACTGGGGTTGTCTATGAACCCATGGGGCACCCGTGTCCATGTGTAGTGTTCACCTCCCCCTATGTGAAAGCAAAAAGATACTGACAGTCAGGGTGTTAGGACACAGGGAAGAAAGCAGAACAGAGATTGGGTATCAGTTACATCAATTACCTTTACCGGTTTTTCCCTAGTACTTCCCGTCAACCTGTCTATCTGTAGACCACAAGTATGACCCGACTCCTAGCATTGGCTCCCACTCTCCAATAAAGCATTAACGGCCACAATTGGAGCTGGTGCCTGTTGGAGGTTTCCTGTATTCTGTGTATATCCCTTGTGAGGGTATACAGGTACTGTCTGGTTTGGGAGTCCTACATTCTTCACTTTGCAGTACTTACTTAGGTGTCCCACTTGGCTGCAGTTAAAACATTTTTGTGAGCGGGGTGGATGAAAGGATTGTTGTGGGGGTTGAGCAGGAGGGAAAGCTGGTGGGTATGGGTAAGGCTATTGAGGAAGAGGATAGTATGGGAATTGTGGTTGTGTGTGATAAGTGGGGTAGGGCTGTGTTTGCGGAGGTGTAGGATTAGTGAGGACGTGTAACTGTTCAAGTGCAGGTTCAGGTGTGGGTGCAGGTGTGTCTGCTGGCTGTGATGTTACCGTCATTCCTTCTAGAGCTTGAATACTGACAGCCATTAGTTTCTCACTCTGGGTCTCTCTCTTTTTAGAGATGTTCTTATCATGTTCAATTGCAGATTCTATGAGGGTATCTATTGTGACTCCCCTCCAGCCAGGCTGTGAGGTCTGAACCCGGGTCTTTAGGTTCTCTTTAAGGCCATCCATGAGTATTGTAACAATCATTCCCCTGGGGTGAGTGCTATCTTTAATATCTTCTAACCCAGTGTACTGGGTGATAGCCTGCAGAGCACGGTCACAATAATCTTCTGCAGATTCACTCTCCTTTTGTTTTAATGTGAAAATTTTGTTCAGTTAACTACTACTGGGAAATATACCCCCAATTGAGTTACAATGCAGGAAATATTTCCTTGATTAATTTCATCTGTTAAGGGAACATCTCCATCCAATACACAATCCGTGATAAATTTTGTCACGTCGGTATTGCATGCCAGACAGGCCCTTAACACTACTTGCCAATCTTTGTTGGTTGGCTCATGAGAACTACCCAAATTTCTCAAAAATCTTTGACATTTGGCTAATTCCTTTTTGGGATCGGGGAAATCATTCATTATGGAATTTAGCTCCGCTCTTGTCCAAGGACAATGCATTACTACTTCCCTTGTGGGCACTACTCTGTTTGCATCTGCATTCCCATTCAGAACAGTTATTGTCCGGATGGGATGCAGACCGGCCGCACTGCTACTTTTCACCCTACTACCTGGCTGGAGGTTTGAAATGGCAGACATGACAATAGGCTCATCATCCACATCATAAACATTTTCCTTATGGTTACTTAAGAGAGGGTACAAATTGCTTTTTAAATTTTTTTGGTTTTTTCAATAACTGTACCTGCACCCCCATCCACATAAGGTGGTGGTGGTGTGCGTGAACCACTGGCAGTACCTTCCACAATGCTACCTTGAAGCACGTGCGCGCTATTTCGCAGCTCGCACGCATTGCAATTTACACCTGCAGGTGTACTTTCTGGTAATGCATTCACAACGCTAGTTTGCATCGCTTGCACACCTTTAAGCCACGCATCCCCTTCATGCTGCCACAATTTTAAACATTCGTAATATTTTACCTGTTTCACTCGAGAACACACCAAACAGATGTGAGCTCGGACATTATGCTCCTTATCAAAACTACCAATTCTAGGAAACGGCCTAACACTCTTCCTCGTCATATTAAACCATAAATCACAATACCTTGTTGCATTGGCACCGTACTTAATATGCATAATATGTCGTGCCGACCCAAGCGGCGCTTCCAACAGCAGCAAATCATTTAACATCTCTACCGTTTGCTTGGCCCCCATCCTGGGAGAACCCTAAGTTTTTCAATAAAGATTTAAACTGGTGAAAGACAGTCTAGATATTCTCAATTACCTATGGAAGAAATTTCTAGATGCTCCCACTCACCTATGGAAGTTATTTCTAGATGCTCCCACTCACCTATGGAAGAAATTTCTAGATGCTCCCACTCACCTATTATCTCTCAGTTTACAATCACAAGTTTCCATTGCGGCTCAATTACAATGCTCCAGTAACCCAACCTAATTACTAAACACTGCAATCACACTGAGAGCCGGTCCCTACAACAAAGACAACATGTACACCTGCTGATGTGTATAGAACGGTAGCTACTACTAAGCAGCTAGGCTAACTCCTGCACCTAGCCCTTAAGGATCATACAATACCCTTAACATTTAGGACCCGTGTTACACCCTAAACAAATACTCACAGTTACACACTCTTTTCCTGCGCAGAAAAATACGCATTAACCCAGTTATTGGCAACAATTGATAAAGTAATCTCAATGGCTTTGTTTTAAAACATGTGGCAGCAAGACTGGAAATATGTATACGCTATTGTGCGACTAGTCACATACACAATAATGCGACTACTACACAACCGTATGACTCTTACCCTTAGCTGCTTATGTCAAAATGCGTCTCTGCTAAATGCGACCCAGGCATGTACGCAATATGCGGCACCCCTTTTAGCATGCAATTCTATCAACAAAGGAAAACAAACTTTTTCCTTTCTTGTCCCTGGATTCTAGTCAGTGTACCTTGACTCACACGATAATGGGTAGCGATTTCTCAGCATCAAGTGGTTGCAGGTAAACTGCGTGTGGCCACACTCCACCCCTTGGTGAGAGATCGATAACTGTATGTTTATTGTGTGAATAGGTAAGTGACCTCACTCAATGAGCCCCCATCTAAGGATACTGAATTTAAACCTCTATACGCTCCTGCCTATACCTTCTAAAATCTGCCTGAACCTTCTAAAATTTACGCTATTTGCGTACGGATTCATAAAGTAAAATAATAGCCTTCAGACCTTGAAAATGTGTTTCCAAAGCACAAAGTATATTAATCAACATAAAAACAATAGGTTACACGCTGTGATCTAAAGACAATTTAGCGCAAAGAAATTATACAGACCCAAGGTACAGTTATACATACGCAAGCGCACTGGGGCCAGTTACCGGCATCCATAAGAAACCTCCATCAACAGCATCAGCATGAACACTCCAGATTGGAGTCTATAAGCACATTTATACCTTACAGGGATAAGCAATACAATAGAAAAGTTTGGCATGGTTTCATTGGTTCCCAGTGCGGGTGCATCTGTTACAGGACATTCAACAGGTCGATTCAAATGGACACAGACCAGCCTCCAACAGCCTTTTGTCTCCGTTTCCCACCTCATGCAGATCTAAGCTGTTAATTTTACAAAGTACATTTTGGTGTTTTAACTCTCTACGGTCCATAAGTTGAGAATGCATGTTGCGATCTTCACACCGATGATACCGGAAAGCTGTTGAGAAAGTGTAGATCAGTATAACACCAAACACGGTTTACTTATCACGTATTAAACCTTAGATACCAAATAGCCTTTATTTCACAGCATTAGTAATAAATGAATAAAACTTGAATCTTACACTTTGAAGCTATGGAACCTTTTATGTGAGTGTGCATTGTGTAAGTATTAGGGGTTTGGAAAAAGACGCTAGTTAACTTGGAGCAGATGCGTACACATGAAGCTAATAAACAGCGTTCACATGCAGGATATTATGCATTCGCTAATGTGCGACATGTTAACAGCGCAACTGTGTGTATTAATGTGTGTATAGGGGTATGGTAAAATATGCTATTGCATGATGCTAATAATAGCATCGCCAAATGTACTTAAGTGTGAGTTTAGCTAAGATGGCGCTGGACGGCCATTCGCAAAATGGCGTCTCGCAGAGCTCATTTTCAAGATGGTGTCTTGTGGCCATTCGTTTCGATCTAATTTTAAGCTGATCTTGTCTCAGCCAATTATCCAGCTTCAACAGTATTTTTACAGTCTCCAACACAAATACACAAACCCCGAAGCCTGAAAGTGGGCATCTCACCGCTCGTATTCTCCTTGGCATCATCCCGCGCAAATAGGAAAGCTGAGATTAGCATTTGCATATTCCTGCAACTGCTATTACGAGAGAATAGGTCCATAGATATTTGGGGATATTGTATTACATTGTTATTTATCTTCCTCTTTTGTTTTTTAATGAAATTACTTATACCCTTCAGGAATATTCAAGTTTAATTCCCTGTGTAGTTAATGCCACCATTAAAACAACATATAAATGAATAGTTACCTTGTACTCTTGTCCCTGGCTTGATCTGACATAATCCAATGGATATTGATTGTGTCACATGCAATGATTCAAAACCAGGCTGCCTGATCAGTAAATATCCAATAAGGAGATCCAGAAGCCCGGCTCCAGCAGTGGGCGCAGACTCTCAGACTCTGACAGACTCTCATCGGCTGCTAAAACAAACACACAGCTGCCAGCGCTGGTGGCTGTGTGTTTGTTGCTAGTAGTGTAGTGCGGATGGCACTTATGTGCCATCCACACTACCGCCCTGCCTGGGTGACTAACAGATGCTAGAAGTCCAGTAGGACCTCTAGCATATGTCTCCTCCTAGGTGGCGGCCATTTTGGGAGGGCTGTTCTCTGCAGATTTCATGCGGACGGCCAGTCCGCATGGAATCTGCAGCCACCTCACCCCACTAGCCTCCGTGGGGGCCGCGGGGGCAGTAGTTATGCTACTGGCTGATTGCCCGGGGCTATCCCCACCACCCTCGGGTGGCGTGTTGATAGTGTATGTAGTGTGTAAAAAATAGAATTAACAACATTGTCTTTACAGTGGAACTACAGATCCCAGCAAGCCTCCCCCGCATGCTGGTACTTGGAGAACCCAAAGTACCAGCATGCGGGGTATTAAAAGCCCGCTGGTACCTGTAGTTCACCTGTAAAGAAATGTGTAAAAAAACACACAACACACACCATGAAAGTACAGTTTTATTTCATACATACATACACACACACACATACTCGCCTACATTACCAGTAGTGGTTCCCTTGTACAAAGTAGGCATCCAAGGTCTTCAGAAAACAAAAATTAAAATACCGACCCACGCAACAGATACCAACCAGGATGGTTGATATCTCCCGAATGAAATGCTCAGACGTGGCTTCTGCCTTTATAGAGCCGTATCTGAGCAATCATTGGCTGAGAGAGGTGAGCCCCCGCCTCTCTCAGCCAATGAACGGCTCCTCCATTGAAATCAATGGTGGGAACCGCAGAATAAACTTTAGTAACCTGCGGCTACACTTAGGGTGTATCACATCCTGAATAGAACAAAGAATGCATCATGAGCATGGCCCACTGTACCTCCAAGGGTCAGGTCAAAGAAGAAGTAATATCATGATGAGTCCAACTGGATATACTGTTGGAGAGATGTGTTTGGCTACAAGTTGCATCATACTTTTTATTTTTAATGTGTCTGTGTCTGGCACTAGATGAACACATAGTGGACATGCACTAGGCATTCTGTGACATATAGGGGTATTTTATATATTTATTTATTAACATTTTTTCTTATATAGCGCAGCATATTCCGTTGCGCTTTACAATTGGAAACAAATAGAACAAAACTGGGTAATAACAGACAGATATATAGGTAGGCCCTGCTCGTAAGCTTACAATCTATAGGGAAATAGGCATTGATACACAAGGATAGGTGCTATATATTGCAATTTTGGTCCAGCCATAATGGAGAGTTTCTTGGTGGGCTGCATGATCCAGTCACACAGGAATGTTGGCCAAATATCAGGAGGATGTGAAAGAAAGACAATGTGTGAGGTTATGTGTGGACTGTGAAAGGGGATGTAATTAGATATGGAAGCTAAGAAGGTTATGTGGGTTGTTCATAAATTAGCCGCAAGATTTACCCTATGGCTAATTCAATTAGGTTCTGCAGCCCCCACGCATTAAGGGCCTGATTCAGACACGCTCGCAAGCGCTATGCGCTCGCAAGCGGGTCAATGGCCTACCACAAGGGTCTCGTCGCAAGCCCGATGGTCGCGACCATTGCGACCATCACCTGGCCACTCACATAAGCTGTGGGTGGTCACCCACAGCTTAGCGAGCGGCCAGAAGGCCGGACTTAAAAAAAACACCCTTCAGACCTGCGAGCGGGTCTGAATCAGGGCCTAAGTCCCAAGGGTGAACATTTCTTTGCAGCATCAGGAGCTGCGAGGAAAAGTCTGCATTAAAATGCACAATTTGGATTTAACGTGCGGGGAAACCCTTACAGTCTGAATTTTATTTGTGGGGAAAATGCTGAAAAATGTAATAGCTCTGAGTATGGAACCCGCAGCTTTTCCTTGCACGTTAAACCCCACACCAGGGCAGTAACTAGGATAGTGCGACCAGTGCCATGGCACAGGGCACCGCAGGGCAGGGGGAGCTGTTTGGGCCTGTCAATTTTCCTGTTTATTATCATTCTCACTTGTAGCTTCCTCATCTGTTATCCCCAGCATCTCCTGGCCTCCACTATCTCTTCCCTGGCCTTTCCCCATGAAGCCATGGCCCTTTATCAGGTGCACTATCTAAGGTGCCTATTTAAAAAATAGGGGGGGGGGGCACCAATTCTCTCTCTGGCACAGGGCCCCAAAAAGTTTAGTTACGGCTCTGCCCCACATTATATTGTATATAACCCATAGACTTTCTTATCTATACCAGTTATCACCAGTTATCTTGGAGGGATAACCATACAACAAGAAGGTACTGTATATAGATTTTGCAAATTCCTTTGTCTAGTGCTTTAGAGGTGGAACGTGCTTAGCAATGCAGTGACTATAGAATTCTGAATGTCAACATTAATGACTGATATGAGTTCCCCTCAGACTAGTTGAAGCTATGAAGATAATTAAATACTTGGAAACTCTAAGCTGCATATTTTTAACTTTCAATTGCATATTGTTTTATTATAATTTATGTGCACCACAAATCTGTATTTCTATAATATTTTTATACAATCTTGAGTCGCAACAGATATATTTTCTGACTGATACAGAATAAAGAGAATGACACCTGTCAATCAAAACACTTAGTATTACAAACCTAGTCTGGCAGCTCAATCAAAAAATGCAGAGTAGTTGTCAAACCAGGCTGAGTTTTATATTAATTTAATTTTTTGTTTTGTCGTTGAAAATGAAGCTTGGTGAACTGTACATTAAAACAATACCAATACAAATATTTGTTTCTAGATGAGGGTGCCATACGACTACTGGTTAATATACCACTTTTGTTTTATTACTGTGATACCATATACTGAATTGTATGGGATTATAGTGCATCCGGAAAGTATTCACAACGCTTCACTTTTTCCACATTTTGTTATGTTACAGCCTTATTCCAAAATGGAATAAATTCATTTTTGTCCTCAAAATTCTACACACAATACCCCATAATGACAACGTGTAAAAAGTTTTTTTTCGATTTTTGAAAATTTAATAAAAAAAAACTAAGAAATCACACGTACATAAGTATTCACAACCTTTGCTTAATACTTTGTTGATGAACCTTTAACAGGAATTACAGCCTCAAGTCTTTTTGAAAATCATGCCACACGCTTGGCACACCTATCTTTGAGCAGTTTCGCCCATTCCTCTTTGCAGCATCTGTCAAGCTCCATCAGGTTGGATGGGAAGCGTCAGTGTACAGCCATTTTCAGATCTCTCCAGAGATGTTCAATCGGATTCAAGTCTGAGCTCTGGCTGGGCCACTCAAGGACTTTCACAGAACTGTCCTGAAGCCACTCCTTTGATATCTTGGCTGTGTGCTTAGGGTCGTTGTCCTACTGAAAGATGAACCGTCGCCCCAGTCTGAGATCAAGAGCGCTCTGGAGCAGGTTTTCATCCAGGATGTCTCTGTACATTGCTGCATTCATCTTTCCCTCTATCCTGACTAGTCTCCCAGTTCCTGTCACTGAAAAACATCCCCACAGCATGATGCTGCCACCACCATGCTTCACTGTAGGGATAGTATTGGCCTGGTGATGAGTGATGCCTGGTTTGCTCCAAACATAACGCCTGACATTCACACCAAAGAGTTCAATCTTTGTCTCATCAGACCAGTGAGTCCTTCAGGTGCATTTTGGCAAACTCCAGGTGGGCTGCCATGTGCTTTTTAAAAAGGAGTGGCTTCCGTCTGGCCACTCTAATATACAGGCCTGATTGGTGGATTGCTGCAGAGATGGTTGTCCTTCTGGAAGGTTCTCTTCTCTCCACAGAGGAGTGCTGTAACTCTGACAGAGTGACTATCGTGTTCTTGGTCACCTCCCTGACTAGGGCCCTTCTCCCCCAATCGCTCAGTTTAGATGGCCTGCCAACTCTAGGAAGAGTCTTGGTGGTTCCGAACTTCTTCCATTTACGGATGATGGAGGTCACTCTGCTCATTGGGACCTTCAAAGCAGCAGATATTTTTCTGTACCCTTCCCCAGATTTATGCCTCGAGACAATCCTGTTTCGGAGGTCTACAGACAATTCCTTTGACTTCATGCTTGGTTTGTGCTCTGACATGCACTGTCAAGTGTGGGACCTTATATAGACAGGTGTATGCCTTTCAAAATCATGTCCAATCAACTGAATTTACCACAGGTGGACTCCAGTTAAGCTGTAGGAACATCTCAAGGATGATCAGTGGAAACAGGATGCACCTGAACTGAATTTTGAGCTTCATGGCAAAGGCTGTGAATACTTATGTACATGTGATTTCCTAGTGTTTTTTTTATTAAATTAGCAAAAATCTCAAAAAATTTTTTACACATTGTCATTATGGGGTATTGTGTGTAGAATTTTGAGGACAAAAATGAATTTATTCCATTTTGAAATAAGGCTGTAACATAACAAAATGTGGAAAAAGTGAAGCGTTGTGAATACTTTCCGGATGCACTGTAGTTCTACTTTTTTAGGTTTTTCTCCTGTCTCTTTTTTCTTTCCCAATATCCATTCCCCTGTTTCTTCTTTTCTATTTTAGTCTGCACTTGTTTGAAACCATGACTCCCTTGTTGTCACTTATAATTATCTGTACAGTATTTTTTTTAGTAGTGCAGATATGTTACATTGTATTAAACTAATCTGCAGCATGAATCTGCACAGTACAACAATCCAACTTTAACCTCTTCTATAGTTTGGTAATTAGTGTGACATATTTTGTGTTTTAAACTGACTCATAGTTTTGTACTATTAGTCTGTATCTATTACATCCTATATCTAAACATCTGACCATTTATCATTTATCATTTAGGGCTCTATTTACTACAATCCGCATATTGAATGCAGATTGAATGCAGATTGTAGGGTGATATTATCGGCTGAATTCGCATTGCGAATTCAGGCAATATCACAGGGATTTACTACAAATCCCTTGCAAGGACAGAGCTTGCGATAAAGCTCTGTCCCTGTGAATCCCTCCGCACACTAGTCACGGTATTTTTGCAAAAAAAAACGTTACAAAGTGCCCGCGCATGCGCCGACCTACTGCCACTGCTACCCCCTCCCAGCGCTAAGCCCCGCCCCCAACACTAATCCCCGCCCCCAACGATCGCAGATTCCCCAGTGACCCCCCCTCCCCCCCTGCGATCCTGCCTCCCTTACTTAAACTTACCTGCATGATCTGGGCCTCCGGTGATGTCCTCCAGGCGTCTGGTCAGGTGAAATCCCATACTGCACTGCGACCCGATCACCTGATGACTGGGCCGCAGTGCACTATGGGAGACCAGTTGACCAGAGGGCAGACATCGCCGGAGGCCCGATCACCGGTCCCTGGAGTCAGGTAAGTAAAAAAAAATCTGACAATTTTTTTTTATTTTTTTTTACAGTAATCAACTTGCAGTCTGTTTAGATCACACAGCTGATTACGGGGCCGGCTCCCGACTCTGCTCTCCCCGTTAGAGCAGAGTAGGAGGCCGGTAACCGGGGGAGACCCTGGATAATGCCACCTCCAGATGGCGTTATTATCACAGGGCCTCACTAGGTATTTTTTTCACATTTTATTGTTAGTAACTCTGGTCGGATCACATTTCCCATTACAGTTATGGAAAATGCAATCTGATTACTAAAAATAAGTGATACTTTGGGGTTGAAGTAGAATTTTACGAATTCTACTCCAATCGCCCTGTAATAACTAGGGGTGTGCACCGGCCACTTTTCGTGTTTTGTGTATTGATTTTGGATCTGGATCTTTCTTCGTGTTTTGGATCTGGATTCGTTTTACCAAAACCACTCTTCCATGTTTTCGGTTCTGGGTTTTGTGTTTTGAATCTGTATTTTTTCTTAAAAAAGCATAAAAACAGCTAAAATCACAGAATTTGTCGGTTTTTCTGCTCCTATGCTATTAATAACCTTAATTTCCACTCATTTCCAGTCTATTCTGAACACCTCACACCTCACAATAGTGTTTTTATGTCCAAAAGGTTGCACCGAGGTAGCTGGATGACTATGCTAAGAGATACGAGTGGGCGGCACAAACACGTGGCCCATCTAGGAGTGACACTGCAGTGGCAGACAGGATGGCAGTTTGAAAAACTAGGCCCCAAACAGCACATAATGCAAAGAAAAAAAAGAGGTGCAAGATGGAATTGTCCTTGGGCCCTCCCACCCACCCTTATGTTGTATAAACAGGACATGCACACTTTAACAAACCAATCATTTCAGTGCCAGGGTCTGCAACACGACTGTGGCTGAAATGATTGGTTCGTTTGGGCCCCCACAAAACAAGCTGGCAATTAATCTGTCCCTGCACAAACTGGCTCTACGGAGGCAAGATGTCGTCCTCATCCAACTCATTCACTAATTCCTCACCCTCTTCAGTGTTGTGTACATCCTCATCCTCACAGAGTATTAATTCTTCCCTGCTGGAATCCACCACTACAGGTCCCTCTGTACGTTCTGGAGGCTGGTCTTCCTGAAAGAGTTGATAATTCATTTTTATGAACATCATCTTCTCCACATTTTGTGGAAGCAACCTCCTACGCCTTTCGCTGACAAGGTTCCCGGCTGCACTAAACACTCTTTCGGAGTACACACTGGAGGGAGGGCAACTCAGGTAAAATAGAGCCAGTTTGTACAGGGGCCTCCAAATTGCCTCTTTTTCCTGCCAGTACAGGTACGGACTGTCTGACATGCCTACTTGGATGCTGTCACCGATGTAATCCTCCACCATTCTGTCAATGGTGACAGTATCATATGCAGTGACAGTAGACATGTCAGAAATTGTTGCCAGGTCCTTCAGTCCTAACCAGATGTCCGAACTTGGTCCTGCCTGCCCTGCATCACCGCCAGCGGGTTGCTTAGGATACCTAAGTATTTTCCTGGCAGCCCCAGTTGCGGGAGAAAATGAAGAAGGAGCTGTTGACGTGTCACGTTCCGCTTCAGCTGACAGTGTTTTCACCAGCAGGTCTTTGCACCTCTGCAGGCTTGTGTCGGCCGGAAATAGAGACACCACATAGTCTTTAAACCTAAGATCGAGCACGGTGGCCAGAATGTAGTGGTCTGATTTCAACAGATTGACCACCCTGGAATCCTGGCAAAGCGAATGAAGGGCTTCATCCATAAGTCCCACATGCCAAGTGGAATCGCTCTGTCTTAGCTCCTCCTTCACTTTCTCCAGCTGCTTCTGCAAAAGCCTGATGAGGGGAATGATCTGACTCAAGCTGGCAGTGTCTGAACTGACTTCACGTGTGGCAAGTTCGAAGGGCTGGAGAACCTTCCACAACACGAAAATCATTCTCCACTGCGCTTGAGTCAGGTGCATACCCCCTCCTTTGCCTATGTCATGGGTGGATGTATAGGCTTGAATGGCCTTTTGCTGCTCCTCCATCCTCTGAAGCATATAGAGGGATGAGTTCAACCGCGTCACAACCTCTTGCTTCAGGTGATGGCGGGGCAGGTTCAAGAATGTTTGCTGGCTCTCCAGTCTTCAGCACGCAGTCGCTGAATGGCAAAAGTGGGCAGAAATTTTTCGGGCCACCCAAAGCGTCTCCTGCACGCCCCTGTCGCTTTTCACAAATCCCCAGGAGAGTCTAAGTGGGGTAAGCCACTGGGCAATGATTTCCCTCAGTTTCTCTAAGAGGTTGTCAGTGGTGTGCCTCTTACTGAAACCGGTGATACACAGCGTATCCTGCCTTGGAACGAGCTGGCGTTTCTGAGATGCTGCTACTGGTGACGCTGCTGTAGTTGCAGCGTAAGGTGATACATCTACCCAGTGGGCTGTCTTAGTCTGCCCTGTTCCACTTGTCCACATGTCCGTGGTTAAGTGGACATTGGGTACAACCGCATTTTTCAGGACACTGAGGACACTTTTTCTGACGTTTCTGTACAGTCTCGGTATCGCCTGCCTAGTGAAGTGGAATCTAGGCGGGATTTTGAACCGGGGACACACTACCTCCATCAATTGTCTAAATCCCACTGCACTAATGGCGGATACCGGACGCACGTCTAACACCAACATAGCAATCAAGGCCTCAGTTATACGTTTTGCTTCAGGATGACTGCTGTCGTACTTCATCCTCCTCGCTAAGGACTGTTGGAGGGTCAATTGTTTAGTAAAAGTAGTGGTGTTCCTACTTCCTCTCTGGGATGATGAATGACTCCCAGCAGCAGCAACAGCAGCAGCGGCAGCAGGAGGCGTAGCAATGCAGGATCCTCCAGAGGAATCCCGGATAGGAGAGTCAGTCATGCCAGTGACGGTGTGGTTTGCAGGCACTTGGATACAACAGGACAAAGGGATTTAGGTGTCCCTGGACTGCTTACGGTCTTAGCCAAAGTTTCTGAACTTGACAGTAACTTTTTATGAATGCGCTGCAGGTGCTGTATACGGGAGGATGTTCCCAGGTGGTTAACGTCCCCACCCCTACTTATTTCACCTTTACATATTGTACATATGGCAAGACAGTTGTTGTCCGGATTTGGATAGAAATATTGCCAGACCAAAGAGGTGGAATGTTTGGTCTTCTGCCCAGGCATGACCGTGATTGGCTTGTTCATCCCACGAACAACAACTGTCTCCCCCGGAGCCTGATTTAAACAAACCACATGACCATCAGAATCCTCCTCGCCAACTTCCTCCTCAGCGCCAGCTACACCAGTATCCTCATCCTGTTGTACTTCAACAGTGACATCTTCAGTTTGCATATCAGCAAGTGGACTGTGGGTGCTCCTTTCAGCACTTGCAGGGGGTGTGCAAATGGTGGAAAGAGCTACCTCTTTCCATCCAGTGCTGGGAAGGTCAGGCATCGCAACCACCACCACACTTGGACTCTCCTTGGGGATTTGTGATATCTTCTTAGAATGCACAGTTCTTCGCTGTGCTTTTTCCAGCTTAACTCGTTTGATTTTTTTAGCGGGAGGAGGGCTTCCATCGTCATGTGAAGCTGAACCGCTAGTCATGAACATAGGGAAAGACCTTAGCCGTTCCTTGCCACTCCGTGTTGTAAATGGCATATTGGCAAGTTTACGTTTCTCTTCAGATGATTTAAATGTTTTTTTTAAGGTCATTTTCCTGAACTTTGTCATTTGGGATTGTATGTGCCCTCAACTATGACATTGGGCATCGGCCTTGGCAGACGACGTTGATGGCATGTTATCGTCTATGTCATGACTAGTGGCAGCAGCTTCAGCACTAGGAGGAAGTGGTTCTTGATCTTTCTCTATTTTATTTTTATCGGAGAAAGTTTGGTCCTCCATTTATGTTATATTGATATATACGTGCGGCTAAGGTGCACACAAACACAGAAAATTATTTTTTATTTTTGTTGGAGACTAGTGCACTTTGTGGGTTACACCACCCTTTAAGAAATGAGCCAGCTGGCTCTTTACTTATGGGACACAGGTGCACGCTTGGAACTGCTCCTTTGTTGATGCATGTGCAGCTACAGCCCACACAATTCACAAAGACAGAAAAAAAAAGAAGAATTTTTTATTCTTTGTGGAGCGCACTTTGGGGGTTACACCACCCTTTAACAGACAGATGCACGCTTGGCGCTGCTGCTTTGAGGATGCACGTACAGTGCAGACAATTCACAAACACAGAAAATTTTTTTTAATTTTTGTTGGAGTGCACTTTGGGGGTTACACCACCCTTTAACAGACAGACGCACGCTTGGCGCTGCTTCTTTGTTGATGCACGTGCAGCCACAGTGCACACAATTCACAAACACAGAAAATATTTTTTAATTTTGTTTGGAGTGCACTTTGGGGGTTACAGCACCCTTTAATGGTCAAGCCAGCTGGCCCTTTACTTATGACACAGGCGCACGCTTGGCACTACTTTGTTGATGCACGTGCGGCTACTGCGCACACAATTCACAAACACAAAAAAAAATATTTATTTTTATTTTGTTTGGAGTGCCCTTTGGGGGTTACAGCACCCTTTAACGGACAAGCCAGCCGGCCCTTTACTTATGGGACACAGGCGCACGCTTGGCGCTGCTCCTTTGTTGATGCACGTGCAGCCACAGTGCACACAATTCACAAACACAGAAAATATTTTTCTATTTTGTTTGGAGTGCACTTTGGGAGTTACAGCACCCTTTAACGGTCAAGCCAGCCGGACCTTTATTTATGACACAGGTGCACGCTTGGCACTACTTTGTTGATGCACGTGCGGCTACTGCACACACAATTCACAAACACAGAAAAAATATTTATTTTTTTGCACTTGGGGGGAGCACCCCTGATGGACAGAGCACCCCCTGGACAACACTACAGCACCCCTTTAGGACTGGGACACTGCACTGGACTTTGGAGTGGACACAGGGCCTGATTCAGAGCCAGACGCTATTTGCGCTCGCTCGTTCAGAAAAAGGGGCCGGCTATTTAAATTGAGCGCTCGCTCTTTGCGGTCTGTTGACGCCTCTATGTCTGAGCGAGCGAACAAAACATGCACTCGCTATTTTGTAAGGATGCCCCCTGGCCGCTCGCATCCTACGTCATCTCCTCTATTTATTTGATTAATCGAGTACATCGAAAGACGTCTGAACTGCTCGCATTGCTTGTGGATGGATTTTCCTACCGCAATCATGCAAACAGTTCAGGCTAAGAAACAACCAAGTGACGTGGTCGATGACGCTGCTTTGTTAATTATGCACACCCTTAAAACGCCCATTTTGACCATTTGGCACGCCTGCGTTCGGATCTCCACTCCCCGTTTTCAAGCACCTTCCCCTGTTACCACCCACAAACGTCTTATTCTGTCACTCAAATTAGCAGGTACTCTCTATTTTGCGAGCGCTCAATTTCTGACCGCAATAACTTGTTGGCGCATTCGCATTACGACCCATTCGCATGCGCAGTTGTGCGAACGTCGCTCGGAGCGAACGAGCGGCCGCTTACGAGCGGCTCTGAATCAGGCCCACAGCCCCTATGGACAACTGACTGCACAACACAGTCCAGCCAGCCCCTATGGACTTTGGAGGAATGGACACAGCCCCTATGGACAACAGCAGCACAGCAAAACACAGCCAGCCCCTATGGACTTTGGAGGAGTGTACACAGCCCCTATGGACAACAGCAGCACAGCAGAACACAGCCAGCCCCTATGGACTTTGGAGGAGTGGACACAGCCCCTATGGACAACAGCAGCACAGTGCAGCACAGCACAGCACTACACTACACTACACAGCCCAGCCAGCCCTAACTCCCACCCTCCCTCTTCACTGTCCCCAGCCGATTGAGAAAATGGCGCCAACGCGGGTACCTTATATAGAATCCAAAACCTGCGAGACCTGGAAGGCGGGATGATGACGTTTTGCCTCGATTTCAGATCCGAGTCAGGCAGGAAAAGTCGAGCCTGACTCGGATCGGCCTCGGATCGGGGGGGCTCGGGGGGGTTCGGATTTCAGAAATACAAAACCGCTCACCCCTAGTAATAACTATAGGTGATACTAAAATAATGTAAAAAGGGTGTGAAAACACCCTTTATCACTTTAATTTAGTCAAAATAATGTTAATAAATAGACCCCTTAGTCTCTGCACTACTTGATATACACACACCTGCTAATATTCCTGGTTTCCCACCCTTCAAATTGTAACTGAAATGTATGGTAATTGCTACTTTCAAGTGCTTATGTTTGTTCTGTATGAGAATTTGATGAGGCACCAGAAGGCAAGTGTCACTGCAGGGGACCCCTGCCCAACCGAGGAGGGGCAGCTGTTGAGTGAATACTGCTAATTCTGCTGCTTTGCTAAAGAAGAAGAAAAGAGAAAGATGAAAGTATTGCCATCTAGAACTACTTACCTTCTTAGTCAACTTGATATTACTCTGTAATAAAGCACATAGTTGCTTCAAAAATCAGGCTCCTGAAAAAGAGTCTAACCATCTCATGGCAATTAGGGAGGCATTCCCTTTCCAAAATCAAGTTGGGAAACGGCTTCCTTCTCCAGCAATTTCTGTGGAAGAACCAATGTGCATTGGTCATTCTAAATTGTCTCCACAGGAATGTGAAAATCGTTTGAAGAATAATCTGTGCCTCTGCTGTTGGAATTCTGGGCACATGGTTGCCGACTGCACCAAAGAGCCAGAAATTCCAGAACCTAGATGGTAAAGTAGAGGCTGCTTTAGGTTCTCTTTGTTACTCTCCATATCTGAAAGTCTTTTCCAAACATGTAACATTAAAAATTGAAGACACATTTCAAGAAATATCTGCATTTCTGGATTCCAGAACAGCTGAGAATTTCATTAGAGTCTCTTCGGTCTCGGATTTGGGACTGTGCACTGAGCCTCTTGTTCTGTCTTGGTATCTTGTGGGCATTGATGGAAAAAAGGTACAAAATGGTGATGCCTCTATCAAAACCATTTCCATCGTTATGCAAGTAGGAGCTCTCCGTCAAGAGGAGACAAGCTTCCTGGTCATCCCTCAAGTCATTAACCCTATTATTCTGTGCCTTCCCTGGTTGAAAAGCCACTCTCCAGAAGTGGTTTAGGGGCCCAGTCAAATTCTTGCATGGGGTTCTTTGTGTCATTCTCAATGTCTGCAGAAATTCACTCATTGCCCTAGGCCCAACACTTGTTTAGCCAAGTCCACTCCTTATGTACCATCTCAGTATCAGACTTTCACAGATGTGTTCAGCAAACAATCTGAGAAACTTCCACACAATAGGCATTGGAATTGTGCTATTAAATTAATACATGGGAATACAACCCCCAGGAGTTGGTTGTATACTTTGTCTATACCAGAAACATAGGCCCTGTCTGACTACATCAACATAAAACTTTAATGTTTTCTTATCCACAAGTTTTCTTCTTCTGCAGGGGCAATTTTAGTTTTGTAGAAAAGAAGGATGGAGGCCTTCATGCCTGTATAGACATCAGGAATCTCAATGCCATTATCGTTAATACCTATCCCCTTCATCTTATTTTTAAATTATTCAGCCACTTAAATTATGTTTAAAACTTTAGCAATCTGGAGCTCTGTGGAGCATATAATTTGATTTAGATCAAGGCAAGAGATGAATGGTAGCATTCAACACTTCTAATATATAGTTATGCCATTTAGGCTCAGCAATATTCCTGCAGTTTTTCAGAGCTACACGAATTGCATTTTTTGTGATTTGCCGTATAAATATGTCTTGTATCTTAACATTATCTTATACCCCTTTTCCACTGGTGAAAATACCCTGGTTTTTGCCATGTTAACTCGGGTAATGTCTCAGTGGAAAAGGGTCCTAGGAAAAAATCCTGGGTCGATTGACCTGATATTTCTTCCAGGTCTCGAGCAGGGTTTTCCACGGGTAAAACCCTGGTCAGGCTCAGTGGAAATGGGTAACCCAGGTCTTCCGACCCAGTACCCATTTCCAGCACAAGGATTGTGTGTCATTTGGAAGCTATCTGTGACAGCTGTCACTGGTGAGGGAGAGATTACAGCCTCCCCATATGGTCTGAACTGTTCCAGTTTTTACCCCATCCACGCTTCATACTGGGAGGCTGTAATCTCTCCCTCCTTGGTGAACGCTGTCACAGACAGCTTGCATAATGACACCCCCGTCCCCAGGAAGGACCCACTCCCCTGGTCCCCAGTCCACTCCAGTCTGGCAATCAGGGGAGAGATGGAGTTTCTGGCGCTTGGTGATGATGTCATCGTCAAGCGCCGGCACTGCACCCAGGTGCAGTGTGAACAGCATCGATCCAGGATATTCCTAGGCAGATTCCGCAGTGGAAATGGGGTAAATCCCGGGTCAGACTCAGGGTACCTTCACCTTGTGGGTTGTTTTCTAAAAACTTTTCTGCACCTGAAAATAACTACGGAATTGGAGACAAGGAGCTTCTTGTTTTTACTGTAAATTAGCACTTGAGGAGTGGTGATACTTGTTGGAGGGAAGGGTACAATCTGTGACCATATTTACTGAATAATGAAAATCTGACCTACATTACCTGCAGAATACTCAGTGATTATATCATCAATTACAGTGGTCGGTATACTTTGCCAGTTTTAAACTCAACATTACGTACTGTCCTGGAGACAAAAATTAGAAGCTCAGACTCCTTCTCGTTCTTTTGACTTATCTGACAAAGTGGCTTCTTCAGAGTTAAATTCCATATTGAAACCCGATAATTTTAGAGAATTATAGACATCCTCCTGCAAAGGCCTTTGTGTTATCAGATTTACACTCAAACTCTTAACTTGGGCCCATTGTCATTGATTCTTTGGACATGCTGGTGTAAAGAAAGCCTATAAGCTAGTTTCCAGATGTTTTTGGTGGCTGTCTCTTCTAAAAGATGTTAAAGACAACTAATGCTTGCACTAGTAGTGCACAAAATAAATCTCTTACCTACAACCATATATCCCACTCCTGCTTCTTCCTGTTCAAGACAAATTGTCTCTCAAGGACTTTATCTATAAATTATCACCCACAGAAGGATGCAATACCATTTTGGTGATTGTGGACCATTTTTCAAAAATGGTTCAGTTTATTAATTTAAAAAGTTTACCCGCTTCCCCTAAACTGGCTTCACTGTTCATTCTACATGTTTTCTGTTTCCATGGATGTCCACAAGAATTTGTATCTGATCACGGCACTTAGTTTGCATCTCGTTTCAGGAGTGCTCTATGCAAAAAAATTGGGCATTAAATTTAATTAATTCATGACATACCATCCACAATCTAATGGTCAGTCCGAGAGAGTAAATCAGGAGTTGGAGAACTTCTTCAGAACTATACTTTGACTTCCCAGAATTTGCCCACAATAACTACTACCATGAGACTTCTGATGAAATTCCATTTTTTATAGTATGGAACTTCTGCCTCTATGCCAGTTCCTGCAAACTTTCCATGTTCTGAAATACCAACTACAAGTTCTTGTTTTTAGGAGTTTATGTCCATATGAAGTCAAGTGAAGAGTAATTTTCTTAAAGCCTCTATTTTTACAAAATCTCTGCAGACAAAAAGAGGAAGTAGTACCTTCCCTCAGTCCAGCAGTCTGGGATCATTTTCTCATATTAAAAGTCCCCTGTATGAAGTTTGCACCTCGCTTCATTGATTTATCAAATAGTCAACCCGGTAACATTCTGACTTGAGATCCCAAGATCGCTACAGATTCTCAGCACCTTCAACATCTCTCTCCCAAAACCTCTGGTAATCAACTGGCTTTCTTCTACCTTTCCTTCCCCTGGCCCAGTTCTAGTTAATGAATATGAGTAATTTGAAATTAAAGAGTTATTGTACTAACAAACACTTTATTTCCTGGTGGATTGTAAAGGTTTTGACCAGAGAAACATTCATGGGTAAAAGTTTTTGCTGTCCTTGCTCCTTGTCTTCTGAAGAAGTTTCATAAAATGTTCCCTATCAAGCATTTTTTGGTGTTTTTGGTGACTTTCCCTAAGAGTATGACTGCTGTCACAAAATGGTCTCTGGGCAGCATGCTCTCCTGATCAGCAGGCTGCCAGGCATTCCCTCTCCCAACTGGAGGGCTCCAGTTTTCTCATTGGGACTTGAACACTGCTCCTCCTGCCTGTGTACCGACTCTTGCTTATCCAGACTATGATTCTGCTACCTGCCTGAGCTCCTTGACCTTGGTTGGTATCACCATCTTGATACCTGCCTGTGCCTCTTGACCTAGGTTTGTCTTATTGTATTTCTACTTTGCCTGTGACCCTAACCTCAGTCCTCCTGACTTCATTATTGTCTGCTGATTCTGTACCTTGCCTCTGTTACACTCCCACAATGTCACCTCCAGGGGACAGCTACAGGGTTGCAACCTGCATATACCTGGTAGCACAGCCCATGCCACCTTGTGACAGGACTTGCCAAAGATTGGAAAGTCCATTAGATTCTGGAGCTCATCCTTGCCAGTGCAAATTCTGGTCTGACATCCTATCCACCTAGATAGTTTGGCTATTTATGCAAAAAACTGCAAATCCTCCATAAATTTTCTTATAGACCTAGGCACGGTAATCATTTGATACAGGCAGAGAGGGGCCATGCTACTGTAGTATTTTATGACAAAATGTATTGAAACAAAGGTAATCATTAAAAACTGTTACATTTAAAATAAAATAAAAAATGTATTTACCAATTGCAAGTATTGGGTCATCCTTGCTGTAGACTGTCAGACCTACAAATATCCAAACCAAAGAAAAGACACTATAGGGGACTGATGGTCATTTTTCGTATCTTCAAGCATCCCAAGTTCAACAACCATAGATGGAAAAAAATTGTTTTGTAGTCTGCAGGTAGTTTTTAAGATATATTTTGAAAATATCAACCTCTTTAAAACTTCAATTTATTTACCTGATTCGGGGCCCGATTCAGCAAGGAATGCAGTTGCTTATGCGCACGCAATTGGCCGATTGTTGCGTACTGCGCATGCCTCGCAGTGCGCATGCGCAAACCAGCTGCTGAGCTCTGAACTGCGATTTCAGAGTATACGCAGACCCATGGCAGTGATTGACAGGAAGTGATGTTTGTGGGTGGTGACTCTGGCTGGTCGGGCGAATGCTGGCGTGCCAGTGCGTTGGGACGGCATTGCATGGGCGTGCATAAATTATCCACTGTGATACCATACGCAGCCTGAGGCCTTATAGCATGCGCTGAAGCAATTCCTGAGTGAGGTCTGACCTGCCTTAACTGTGTGTATGAGTCCGATGTTACTCAATGTTACCGATTGTTTTGCTATGTTGGCCAAGTTTACGGATGTGAGTAAGGGGAAGTGGGTGTCCTTATGTCAGGCTGCGATCGCAATATGAATGCAAACATTTATATCACCGTTGATATTAGGAACTGCATTGCGTGCATATAAGCAGAATAGAGATCCGTAGTGAATTAGGCCCTACGTTTATAACTTGTAGAAGCTATGTTAACTTTTGAGTTAGAAAATCAGTCAATTAAACATGCAATTTTATCAGGGATATAAATGTCATGTGTACAACATGTATGGCAAATAGTCATATATAGATGCCCACACATCATTTTATGAATTTTAATGGAACCATGTTGTTCAAAAAGATAATTTATCTGAAAATTTTACAAACACATGAAATACTTGAAATGTGATACATTGAATTTTGGGTAAATGCAGATAAACATGTTTTAATTATCTGTCTCAAAATCATGTTACATACATCTAAAAAACATATCCAAAATTCGACCATATCTCACACAAGACACTGCTAAAACTCTAATCCATGCACTTATTATTTCCCGCATTGACTATTGCACTAGTCTCCTTTCTGGCCTTCCCAAAACAGGCTCTCGCCATTACAATCCATTATGAATGCAGCTGCGAGGCTTATCTTCCTTGCCAAATGTTAATCGTCTGCTGCACCACTCTGTCAGTCCCTCCATTGGCTGCCGGTTTTCTACCGTATTCAATATAAAATACTTTTACTTACACATAAGGCTATTAACCAAACCACACCAACATACATCTCTTCACTCATTTCAAAATATATCCCAACCCCACCTCTCCTTTCAGCACAAGATCTGCATCTCTCATCCCCACGCATTACTTGCTCCCACTCATGGTTACAGGACTTTCTTCGGGCTGCACCCACTCTGTGAAATGCCTTACCACGCACAATAAGACTTTCCTCTAGTCTCCAATCCTTCAAGCGTTCCCTGAAAACTCACCTCTTCAGGCAAGCTTATCAGATTCCAGAACCGCCCACATAACCTTCATAGCTTCTATATCTAATTACATCTCCTTTCATAGTCCACACATAACCTCACACATTGTCTTTCTTTCACATCCTCCTGATATTTGGCCAACATTCCTGTGTGACTGGATCATGCAGCCCACCAAGAAACCCTATATTCTGGCTGGACCAAAATTGCAATATATAGCACCTATCCTTGTGTATCAATGCCTATGTCCCTATAGATTGTAAGCTTACGAGCAGGGCCTTCCTACCTATATATCTGTGTGTTACTGCCCAGTTTTGTTCTATTTATGTTTCCAATTGTAAAGCGCAACAAAATATGCTGCACTATATAAAAAACTGTTAATAAAGAAATAAATAAATTATGGATATAGTATTGTTTGTGTAAGAGATTGATATCTGTGCATGTATTCCAAAAACATCAGCATAATCCTTCCTTGCCAATAATATACATTGGCACGAGGCTCTAGAGTTTATACTGAGCCTTACCCAGGTTTTACCCATGTAAAACCCTGCCTGTTGCCCCGGGAAGAAATGCCGGGTCAGTCGACCCAGGATTTTTCTCTAGGAGCGACCTGGGTTGACATGACAATAACCCGGGTTTTTGCAGCTGTGGAAAAGAGGTATTAAACACAATCTGGTTTAGCATATAACTCTGTCAAAATGTAAATAAAACTAACATTTCAATTGCATTCTTCCTTGCATATATCGATAACTGAAACCAGTTTGACCTAATCACAATCTTAACACCTTTTGACAATACAGGAAATACTCACTGAAGTGCATTGGTCGTAAACAAAGGCTTGGCCATTTCATACTAGGTCAGGATAATTAGCATATTACTTTGTGAGAAAGTCTCTAGAGCAATGAAATTGAAATACCTTCCTGTAAGTGCATAGTTCATACATTTAAACATGTGTTCCTACAATTCTAGAACTATGCATAGTGCATAGTGCATTAAATATAATGTTACAATATATTATTAAATATACATTTACAGTACATGTAATATGATCGTTCATATGAAAATGGTGCTGCAGCACAAGTGATTAACCCCGTCAGTGCTATAGCCACAATCTTGGTCATATGAGCCAGGCCTCCGGCCACACTTACCTTCTCTCACTTCCAACGAAATGTATTTATCTAAAAACAGAACTTTAAACTCAGTATGTTCACTTCTAATAACTTGCATAGAAAAATAAAGAAAACATTTAAATAGTTGTATCTTTAAAAGTCATCTTAAGATTTTTCATGAAATTTATATTTAAAATTAGTCTGAATCTTTTAACCACTTGACTGGTGTGGTCTTATCTGATACAATCAGTCAGAAACACCCAGTGGGCAGTTACTGGAAACTATGTAATGAAAGGAGCTTTCTACCCCAGTGTATACTCGGCAGCTGTAAAGCAGAGCAGCCATCGGGGAAATGTAGTCACTATTTTCAAATTATCGATGATTCAATGTATTTTTAGCCAATGTTTTAAAAAAAAAAATTGTGTTAGATATGTTTTAAATAGATGTTCTTGAACTAATTTAGTCATAAAAAATCTTGACAATTTCGGAGCGGTTTTTGGAAAACATATTAGCCAGTTAAATGGTTAATTCAATTCTACATGTTTACTTTATACATTAAGCTTTTGTGGCCCAGGTTGTAAACTCTGACTGTAGAGGTTTTTTTTTTAGTACATCTACTTGAAAGAAACAGAAAGGAACACTTATTGTAATTGTTTTACAGTGTGTCCCGGAGTGTAGAAGGGAGGATAAACATGAAAAGATAAATGCAATGCTATATATTTGTAAGAAAACTCAGATAAAAAAATAATAATAATCCAATTGCATTATATGAAAAATATTTTAAATATGATTTTTGATTATTTTTTTTTATTTGATGGCAGTGCCTTTAGTCTTAGTTAATTTTATATTATTTCCTTAAACATTTGCTTTCAGGCTGTTTGCTCTGCTTACTTACACAGCAAAAATATTGCATCACATTGGCAAAATTATTATGTAATAATACTGACCTAGATTTAGCAGACAATGATGTCTGCATGAAACATTTTTCAATACACGGACATGTCTGTTTTCCTCAGCGATAGATTCAATACGTTTAAGGACAATTCAGTGAACAACAAAATAATTATTTGCATTATTCTTTCAATAAAAAAGGGAATCCGCAAGGCAACCTTCATCACCTGCAATTCCTATACTAGTTCATGAACAATTGTGCAGACATAGCACTTTACCAAAGCCAAGAAAGTGCTGTTTTGACGGCATCAGGGCCGGATTAACAATGGGGCGGATGGAGCTCCAGCTCCAGGCTTCCCATCAAAACAGGCCCACAGCATCTATGTACTGTGCTGCTGTACACAGGAAAACTTTTAACCTGCTACAGCAGGCTGCCAGTGCCCCTCCGAGGCTCCACCCCCTCAGTCATTAGGCCCCGCCACCTAGATCGCGTGCAGCGACCCCCCCTTCACGCCTCCCCCACCTGCGGAGGTTCAAGCAAATGGGGCAGAGCTGTCGGACTGCAGCTCATCACGGACCTCCCCGATGAGCTCCGATGCCATTATGAAGACAGCATTCAGGACCTCATTCAGAGTCGGTCGTTGCGGCCGCACGGTCATAAGGGAAAAGGGGTCGGATATGCAAATGATGCACTCGCAAGTTGCGTCCTTAAGATCGGATCGTTAGCTGGCCGACCAAGGGGAGGATGCGGCCGTAAGACAAAAAGTACGCCCCCTTCTCGTACATATTACACGTCATCTCCGGTAATATAAGGACTAATCGAGACCATCGGTAACCATCGGAACTGGTCGTAGAGCTTAAGGTTGACCATACCCTCTCTTAAGCACTACGATCAGGTCAGTGTACAAACCACCCATGTCACGTGTGCCATGACACTACTTTGTTAATTATGCACTCCCATAAAACGCTGTTCGCATAATTAGGCACGCCTGCGTTCAGATCACCACTCCCCCGTTTTCAAGCACCTTCCCCTGTTACCACTCACAAACGCCTCATTCTGTCACTCAAACTACCGACCTGGCTGTGTTCAAGGATAGAGAAATTTCTGATCGTAGCAGCTAGTTTGCGCACGCACATTGCGAACTTTACGCATGCGCAGTTTAGCGAACATCGGTGGCGTACGACCATGCGTCCGCAACGACCGACTCTGAATGAGGTCCTCAGTCTTATGAACCATGACCTTCAGGTTCCAGGATTCCAGACCTTCCAGCTCACTTCATTGCAGACTGACGTCATACTGCTGCGCTGCCAGTGCACACTCTGCAGAGGAAGGAGCATGCCAGAAGAGAGGAACTAGTAGGCAAAGTGGAGATCAGGTACTGTACTGAGCATGAAGCAAATGGGGGGTGTGCAGAATACTATAAAATGATCCTTTTTTATACAGTACATAAATGCACCTGAATTTGAGCATTCCATGTAATATGATCAGTATAAACTTGAGCTGGTTAATATCAAGACATACTGTATGCCGGCTATCACTCATCACCTCAGGATACAGTAATAAAAGCAGTTTTATGATATCTATTTTATGGTTGTTTTTTCTGCATTATGTACATATATATATATATATATATATATATATATATATATTTATTAGGGGTGAGCGGGTTCGGATTTCTGAAATCCGAACCCCCCCGAGCCCCTCCGATCCGAGGCAGATCCGAGTCAGGCTCGACTTTTCCCGCCTGACTCGGATCTGAAATCGAGGCAAAACGTCATCATCCCGCCTTCCGGGTCTCGCGGGTTTTGGATCCTATATAAGGTACCCGCGTCGGGCCATTTTCTCACTCAGCTGTGGACAGTGAAGAGGGAGGGTGGGAGTTAGGGCTGGCTGGGCTGTGTAGTGTAGTGTAGTGTAGTGCAGAGTAGTGTTGTGCTGTGCTGTGCTGTGCTGCGCTGTGCTGCGCTGTGCTGCTGTTGTCCATAGGGGCTGTGTCCACTACTTCAAAGTCCATAGGGGCTGGCTGTGTTGTGCTGTGCTGCTGTTGTTAATAGGGGCTGTGTCCACTAGTTCAAAGTCCATAGGGGCTGGCTGGACTGTGTTGTGCAGTCAGTTCTCCATAGGGGCTGTGTCCACTCCAAAGTCCTGTGCAGTGTCCCAGTCTTAAAGGGGTGCTGTAGTGTTGTCCAGGGGGTGCTCTGTCCATCAGGGGTGCTCCCCCAAGTGCTAAAAAAATAATATTTTTTCTGTGTTTTTGAATTGTGTGCGCAGTAGCAGCACGTGCATCAACAAAGTAGTGCCAAGCGTGCGCCTGTGTCATAAGTAAAGGGCTGGCTGGCTTGACCGTTAAAGGGTGCTGTAACCCCCAAAGTACACCCCAAACCAAATAACAAAATATTTTTTCTGTGTTTGTGAATTGTGTGCGCAGTAGCCGCACGTGCATCAACAAAGTAGTGCCAAGCGTGCGCCTGTGTCATAAGTAAAGGGCCGGCTTGCTTGACCGTTAAAGGGTGCTGTAACCCCCAAAGTACACTCCAGTCCAAACCAAAAAAATATATGTGTTTTTGAATTGTGTGCGCAGTAGCCGCACGTGCATCAACAAAGTAGTGCCAAGCGTGCGCCTGTGTCATAAGTAAAGGGCCGGCTGGCTTGACCGTTAAAGGGTGCTGTAACCCCCAAAGTACACTCCAGTCCAAACCAAAAAAAAAAATATTTTCTGTGTTTGTGAATTGTGTGCGCAGTAGCCGCACGTGCATCAACAAAGTAGTGCCAAGCGTGCGCCTGTGTCATAAGTAAAGGGCCGGCTGGCTTGACCGTTAAAGGGTGCTGTAACCCCCAAAGTACACTCCAGTCCAAACCAAAAAAAAAAATATTTTCTGTGTTTGTGAATTGTGTGCGCAGTAGCCGCACGTGCATCAACAAAGTAGTGCCAAGCGTGCGCCTGTGTCATAAGTAAAGGGCCGGCTGGCTTGACCGTTAAAGTACACTCCAAACCAAAAAAAATTTTTTTCTGTGTTTGTGAATTGTGTGCGCAGTAGCCGCACGTGCATCAACAAAGGAGCAGCGCCATGCGTGCGCCTGTGTCCCATAAGTAAAGAGCCGGCTGGCTCATTTCTTAAAGGGTGGTGTAACCCAGAAAGTGCACTACTCCCCAGCAAAAATAAAAAAATATTTTCTGTGTTTAGCCGCACGTATATATCAAATCAATATAACATAAATGGAGGACCAAACTTTCTCCGATAAAAATAAAATAGAGAAAGATCAAGAACCACATCCTCCTAGTGCTGAAACTGCTGCCACTAGTCATGACATAGACGATAACATGCCATCAACGTTGTCCGCCAAGGCCGATGCCCAATGTCATAGTAGAGGGCACATACAATCCCAAATGACAAAGTTCAGGAAAATGACCTTGAAAAAAACATTTAAATCATCTGAAGAGAAACGTAAACTTGCCAATATGCCATTTACGACACGGAGTGGCAAGGAACGGCTAAGGTCGATCCCCAGTATGTTCATGACTAGTGGTTCAGCTTCACATGACGATGGAAGCCCTCCTCCCACTAAAAAAATTAAAAGAGTTAAGCTGGCAAAAGCACAGCGAAGAACTGTGCTTTCTAAGAAGATATCACAAATCCCCAAGGAGAGTCCAAGTGTGGTGGTGGTTGCGATGCCTGACCTTCCCAGCACTGGACGGGAAGAGGTAGCTCTTTCCACCATTTGCACGCCCCCTGCAAGTGCTGAAAGGAGCACCCACAGTCCACTTGCTGATATGCAAATTGAAGATGTCACTGTTGAAGTACAACAGGATGAGGATACTGGTTTAGCTGGCGCTGAGGAGGAAGTTGGCGAGGAGGATTCTGATGGTGATGTGGTTTGTTTAAATCAGGCTCCGGGGGAGACAGTTGTTGTCCGTGGGATGAAAAAGCTCATCACGGTCATGCCTGGGCAGAAGACCAAACATTCCACCTCTTTGGTCTGGCAATATTTCTATCCAAATCCGGACAACAACTGTCTTGCCATATGTACCATATGTAAACATGAAATAAGTAGGGGTAGGGACGTCAACCACCTAGGAACATCCTCCCTTATACGGCACCTGCAGCGCATTCATAAAAAGTTACTGTCAAGTTCAGAAACTTTGGCTAAGACCGTAAGCAGTCCAGGGACACCTAAATCCCGTTGTCCTGTTGTATCCAAGCACCTGCAAACCACAACGTCAACTCCCTCCTCATCAATTTCCTCCTTTGTCAGGATCGGAAGTAGTCCTGCAGGCCATGTCACTGGCATGACTGACTCTCCTATCCGGGATTCCTCTGGAGGATCCTGCATTGCTACGCCTCCTGCTGCTGCTGCTGCTGTTGCTGCTGCTGGGAGTTGTTCATCATCCCAGAGAGGAAGTAGGAACACCACTACTTTTACTAAACAATTGACCCTCCAACAGTCCTTAGCGAGGAGGATGAAGTACGACAGCAGTCATCCTGAAGCAAAACGTGTAACTGAGGCCTTGACTGCTATGCTGGTGTTAGACGTGCGTCAGGTATCCGCCATTAGTGCAGTGGGATTTAGACAATTGATGGAGGTAGTGTGTCCCCGGTTCCAAATCCCGTCTAGATTCCACTTCACTAGGCAGGTGATACCGAGACTGTACAGAAACGTCAGAAAAAGTGTCCTCAGTGTCCTGAAAAATGCCGTTGTACCCAATGTCCACTTAACCACGGACATGTGGACAAGTGGAACAGGGCAGACTAAGGACTATATGACTGTGACAGCCCACTGGGTAGATGTATCACCTTATGCAGCAACAGCAGCAGCGTCACCAGTAGCAGCATCTCAGAAACACCAGCTCGTTCCAAGGCAGGCTACGCTGTGTATCACCGGTTTCAGTAAGAGGCACACCGCCGACAACCTCTTAGAGAAACGGAGGGAAATCATCGCCCAGTGGCTTACCCCACTTAGACTCTCCTGGGGATTTGTGATATCTGACAACGCCACCAATATTGTGCGGGCATTACATCTGGGCAAATTCCAGCACGTCCCATGTTTTGCTCACACAATAAACTTGGTGGTGCAGAATTTTCTGAAAAGCGACAGGGGCATGCAGGAGACGCTTTGGGTTGCCCGAAAAATTTCTGGCCACTTTCGCCATTCAGCGACTGCGTGCCGAAGACTGGAGCTCCAGCAAACACTCTTGAACCTGCCCCGCCATCACCTGAAGCAAGAGGTTGTGACGCGGTGGAACTCAACCCTCTATATGCTTCAGAGGATGGAGGAGCAGCAAAAGGCCATACAAGCCTATACATCCACCTATGACATAGGCAAAGGAGGGGGTATGCACCTGACTCAAGCGCAGTGGAGAATGATTTCCGTGTTGTGCAAGGTTCTCCAGCCCTTCGAACTTGCCACACATGAAGTCAGTTCAGACACTGCTAGCTTGAGTCAGGTCATTCCCCTCATCAGGCTTTTGCAGAAGCAGCTGGAGAAAGTGAAGGAGGAGCTAAGACGGAGCGATTCCGCTCGGCATGTGGGACTTGTGGATGAAGCCCTTCATTCGCTTTGCCAGGATTCCAGGGTGGTCAATCTGTTGAAATCAGACCACTACATTTTGGCCACCGTGCTCGATCCTAGGTTTAAAGCCTATGTGGTGTCTCTCTTTCCGGCCGACACAAGCCTCCAGAGGTGCAAAGACCTGCTGGTGAACACACTGTCAGCTGAAGCGGAACGTGACACGTCAACAGCTCCTTCTTCATTTTCTCCCGCAACTGGGGCTGCCAGGAAAAAACTTAGGTATCCTAAGCAACCCGCTGGCGGTGATGCAGGGCAGGCAGGACCAAGTTTGGACATCTGGTCCGGACTGAAGGACCTGGCAACAATTTCTGACATGTCTACTGTCACTACATATGATACTGTCACCATTGACAGAATGGTGGAGGATTACATCGGTGACAGCATCCAAGTAGGCATGTCAGACAGTCCGTACCTGTACTGGCAGGAAAAAGAGGCAATTTGGATGCCCCTGTACAAACTGGCTCTATTTTACCTGAGTTGCCCCCCCTCCAGTGTGTACTCCGAAAGAGTGTTTAGCACAGTCGGGAACCTTGTCAGCGAAAGGCGTAGGAGGTTGCTTCCACAAAATGTGGAGAAGATGATGTTCATCAAAATGAATTATCAACTCTTCCAGGGAGACCAGCCTCCAGAACGTACAGAGGGACCTGTGGTGGTGGATTCCAGTGGGGACGAGTTAATACTCTGTGAGGATGAGGATGTACACAACACTGAAGAGGGTGAGGAATTGGTGGATGAGGAGGATGAGGACAACATCTTGCCTCCGTAGAGCCAGTTTGTGCAGGGACAGATTAATTGCCAGCTTGTTTTGTGGGGGCCCAAACGAACCAATCATTTCAGCCACAGTCGTGTGGCAGACCCTGGTGCTGAAATGATTGCTTTGTTAAAGTGTGCATGTCCTGTTTATACAACATAAGGGTGGGTGGGAGGGCCCAAGGACAATTCCATATTGCACCTCTTTTTTTTCTTTGCATTATGTACAGTTTGGGGCCTAGTTTTTCAAACTGCCATCCTGTCTGCCACTGCAGTGTCACTCCTAGATGGGTCACGTGTTTGTGCCGCCCACTCGTGTCGCTTAGCATAGTCATCCAGCTACCTCGGTGCAGCCTTTTGGACATAAATACACTATTGTGAGGTTGTGAGGTGTCCAGAATAGACTGGAAATTAGTGGAAATTAAGGTTATTGAGGTTAATAATAGCATAGGAGCAGAAAAACCAACACATTCTGTGATTTTAGCTGTTTTTATGTTTTTCAAAAAAATACAGATCCAAAACACAAAACCCAGAACCCAAAACACGGAAGGGTGGTTTTGGCAAAACCAATCCAGATTCAAAACACGGAGAAAGATCCAAATCCAAAACCAAAACACAAAACACGAAAAGTGGCCGGTGCACACCCCTAATATATATATAGTATATATATATATATACTTTCACTGTATATATTTTGCAGCCATTGCTTGATTGATGCTATTTTGTACCTGCACTCCTTCCTGAATATTGTTTGTCCGGGTAAGGTTTAGAACATTGGGTACACTAACATTAATAAATTATATATATGTATATATATATATATATATATATATATATATATATATTCGCTATATATGTGGCACTTATGGGCTGATTCTGATTTGCGGTTCCATGGAGTGTCTTTAGACCATTGGTGCACAATCGGATGCATTATCTTGCATGCCATGGCTGGTGCAGTTTCGCTCTCCGAGTATGGCCTCCTACGTGAGCAGGATGCAGCCACTTACAGCGTCATGCCAGCAACTGCTTAGTCACTCCCCTGTAACTTCCCAGGAATGCCACTGAACTCCACAGATTATGTGTCTGATTCTGTTCTGCGCCTCTTAGAGCTAACAATGGAAATGTATGCGCTATGTGACTGGGATGCATACATTGGTCAACTGTGTGTGGAATCAACACTATTTTGCTCACACTATGGTGTCTAGAACTAATATCTTCTCAGTATAACTATTAATAAGGTAAGTTCTCTCTCTCTCTCTCTCTATATATATATATATATATATATATGAGCGAGAGATGTCACATCATGATCCATGTGCTCCTTAATAGAGACAAATTTACTTCATCACTATGCACCGTTTTTCTTTTTTTTGTCATGGGAAGTCACGTTAACAAGGAGTGTTTCCCTTTGTGTGTGTGTGTGTATGTCGTTTATTTAAATTTTGTGGTCACACTTGCTAGGGCACCCTGTTTTTCAAATGTAAGACAAACTTTTTTCTTTTTCCAGGTGCTTATTAACTGATAGCCCTGGGTGTGGTCCTGTCTCTTTAAGGCAGGACCCAGTTTTCTGTTTAAAATGTATGCAAGCTTGAGGCCAAGATGGCAGTTCAAGTTCATTTGTCTGAGAATCAGTGTAGGGACTGGCTAGATGGGAATGACCGTGAAGCGGTGGCCAGCTTAACAAATTATTGCAATATTTTGGAACCAACATTCCCTATGTTCAAAGGAGTTGCAGTTTGAAAAGCATGTGAGTGCCGAGTTTGTATGATATTTTATATATATATATATATATATATATATATTAGGGGTGAGCGTGTTCGGATTTCTGAAATCCGAGCCCCCCCGATCCGAGTCATATCGAAGTCAGGCTCGACTTTTCCGCCTGACTCGGATCTGAAATCGAGGCAAAACGTCATCATCCCGCTGTTGGATCTCGCGGGTTTTGGATTCTATATAAGGTACCCGCGTCTGCGCCATTTTCTCTCTCGGCTGTGGACAGTGAAGAGGGAGGGTGGGAGTTAGGGCTGGCTGGGCTGTGTAGTGTAGTGTAGTGTAGTGCTCTGCTGCTTTTGTCCATAGGGGCTGTGTCCACTCCTCCAAAGTCGATAGGGGCTGGCTGTGTTGTGCTGTGCTGCTGTTGTCCATAGGGGCTGTGTCCACTCCTCCAAAGTCCATAGGGGATGGCTGGGCTGTGTTGTGCAGTTTGTTGTCCATAGGGGCTGGTTGGGATGTGTTGTGCAGTCAGTTATGCATAGGGGCTGTGTCCACTCCAAAGTCTATAGGGGCTGGCTGGGCTGTGTTGTGCAGTGTCCCAGTCCTAAAGGTGTGCTGTAGTGTTGTCCAGGGGGTGCTCTGTCCATCAGGGGTGCTCCCCTCAAGTGCAAAAGACATTTTTTTTTTTCTGTGTTTGTGAATTGTGTACGCAGTAGCCGCATGTGCATCAACAAAGTAGCGCCAAGCATGCGCCTGTGACATAAGTGAAGGGCCGGCTGGCTTGTCTGTTAAAGGGTGCTGTAACCCCCAAAGTGCACTCCATAAAATATATTTATTTTTCTGTGTTTGTGAATTGTGTGCACTGTATGTGCATCCTCAAAGCAGCAGCGCCAAGCGTGCATCTGTCCGTTAAAGGGTGGTGTAACCCCCAAAGTGCACTCCAACAAAAATAAAACATTTTCTTCTGTGTTTGTGAATTGTGTGCGCAGTAGCCGCACATGTATCAACAAAGTAGCGCCAAGCGTGCGCCTGTGACATAAGTAAAGGGCCGGCTGGCTCGTCTGTTAAAGGGTGCTGTAACCCCCAAAGTGCACTCCAATAAATATATTTTTTTTTCTGTGTTTGTGAATTGTGTGCACTGTACGTGCATCCTCAAAGCAGCAGCGCCAAGCGTGCATCTGTCCGTTAAAGGGTGGTGTAACCCCCAAAGTGCACTCCAACAAAAATAAAACATTTTCTTCTGTGTTTGTGAATTGTGTGCGCAGTAGCCGCACATGTATCAACAAAGTAGCGCCAAGCATGCGCCTGTGACATAAGTAAAGGGCCGGCTGGCTCGTCTGTTAAAGGGTGCTGTAACCCCCAAAGTGCACTCCAATAAATATATTTTTTTTTCTGTGTTTGTGAATTGTGTGCACTGTACGTGCATCCTCAAAGCAGCAGCGCCAAGCGTGCGTCTGTCCGTTAAAGGGTGTTGTAACCCCCAAAGTGCACTCCAACAAAAATAAAACATTTTCTTCTGTGTTTGTGAATTGTGTGCACTGTACGTGCATCCTCAAAGCAGCAGCGGCAAGCGTGCGTCTGTCTGTTAAAGGGTGGTGTAACCCCCAAAGTGCGTTCAACAAAAAATAAACAATTCTCTTTTTTCTGTGTTTGTGTGCAAAATGTATGCACAGTAGCCACACGTACATCAACAAAGGAGCAGCGCCAAGCGTGTGCCTGTGTCCCATAAGTCTGTTAAAGGGTGGTGTAACCCCCAAAGTGCGCTCCAACAAAAATTAAAAAATCTTCTTTTCTGTGTTGTGAATTGTGTGCGCTGTAGCAACACGTGCATCAACTAAGTAGCAGCGCCAACCGTGCGCCTGTGTCATAAATCAAGGGCCATCTGGCTCATCTGTTGAAGGGTGGTGTAACCCCAAAGTGCTCCAAAAAAGAAAACAAAATGTTTTTTCTGTGTTTGTGACTTGTGTGCGCTGTACCCGCACGTGCATCAACACAGTAGCAGCTCCAAGTGTGCGCCTCTGTCATAAGTCAAGGGTCGGTTTGGACATCATGGTATCATATTGACAAGTGGGATTTCAACTTTGTCTTTCACTAGAATAAATAACTTACATTTAAATAATGATATTATCTTTGTATACATACCCCATAAATTATATAAAGGTACATCATATAATTAAGTACAGCTCTGGAAAAGTCTATAAAACACACTGCCCTGCAAAAATGTGTAATTGTGCAGATTTATACCGCTTTTATACCGAAATTCCGGGCCTGACCCGTAGGTTGGAACAGGGTTCCAATCCGGATCAGACCCAGAATTTCCCTGGCGCCGACCCAGGATATTCCCAAGTCTGCGTCGTTTACACTGGAGCCGGGTCTGCAGAGACCCGGTTTTTCTGGCATTGAAGTGGACGCTTGGAGATGACGTCATCTCCAAGTGCCACTGAAGCCGGCCAAGCGGCAGCCATGCGGCACAATCCAGGTCACCGTTACCAGGATCGCGCTGTTTACACTGCAGGGTTTCACAGGTTATTCCCGTGTCAAACCCTGCAAGTTACCTGGGTTGGATTGCCGGGTCAATGGACCTGGCAATCCAACCCTATCCCCTTTTACACCAAGGAGCTACCCGGGTTAACCCTGTAATAACCCGGATTTTAGCTCTAGTGTAAAAGGAGTATTATTCTCTTTATATTTTAAACTGTATCAGTCATTTCTAAACCACAAAAGCACAAAACCACAGTACAAATGCACTTTTACAGTGCCACCCTCACCAAGTTGTACAGGGAAGCATATAGAGGTGGAGGATAAATTGTAGCATCTGCAGGGGTGTAATGGTCCCAGCTAATGGGTGGATTGGCAGAATACCATGCAGTGTGTTGGTGCATTAGTGCACTGACATTTGGACCACAATGTTTTCTAATTAATTACTCTGACAGTAGTCATAAAATGGAAGGTCAACCATTAAATTGCACAGTTGAATCGGTTGGCTTATATGATACAGTGTTTCTAATTTACATAGAAAATACAGAAGAGTCATTATGAAGGGAATATTTTAGTTTAATTAATTTAAAATTCTTTTAGTAATGATAGCAGCACATATGAAATATGTATTCAATCTTCCAGTGCCTTTTGGGCATATTGCATACATATCCCACAACATTGGAAGCAATTACAATTACATATGGATTTCTTATTAATGTAAAAAGTTGTAACAGTAAGTGTTTTACTGAATCTTACTTTCTATAGTTGTATAATTGGACAAGTATATGCATGTGTGTAATTGCAATTTACAATTTACTTTTTGTTTAGGTAGGAAAATTATACAATGTACCCACACTGACAGGCATGGCCCTACTTTGTTATCCAGATAGACATATTTAGCATTTACTGTCCATTATAAATATTTTAAATACAGGATTACTCCAGAGCTGTAGGGATACAACATTGGGCTCATTGAACAATTTATGATTCAATATGGAGCAGCAATTAATGAAGGGAATCTCTGTAGTAGAACTGATTGAAAATTCTTTTAGTACTTACTGCAGGCCATATAAATTATACATCAGGGTTCTGATATCATGGAATAATTGTGGTCACAAAATACAATGAACTTCAATATAAATTGTAAAATTATTGTCACTGTACATTTAGAAGCATACTTGGCTGTGAGTATTGGTTTTGGTTGTAAGCCATCCAAAAACTAACAAAATAATCAAGAAACTATTTTTCATCATACAGTTATAGTATAATTAATTAACAAACTAACAATAGCAGGCAGCATGATAAAATGAAATAAATAATATAAATAAAAAATAGGAATAATTTATGTAAATTAATGCAATATTATATTTAAAATTATACAGAACTGCACAATTCCTAAAAAGGAAAAATTGTACAACCCTAGTGCATTTTATTTTTGCAAATCTGCTATTTATCCACTTTAACATTGGCGTGGGGACACCTTCCCAAAAGCATAACCAGGCCTAGACATTTGAGCCCATTTTGGTACTGGAAAAACAGGGGAAAACAGAGTGGGTTTCCCCTGTTTTTCCAGTAACCAACACCAGGCTCAACTAGCCGGGCGGTAATCCCATAACAGAGGGACACACATCATGGGGTCCCCCTTGGCAAAGCATTAACCAACCATAAACTGGTCACCACAGCCCTGGAATTACTCGGAAAGAGAGAACTAGCCCCAAAAAAGGATACCCTAGGGCTGGGGTGAAGCACAGGGTTATTTCCTGCACCCCTGGTGGCAGCGGGTACAGGATTAATGGTTGAAAGATGTAATTAATATTGTTCTTTACAGTGGTACTACAGGTCCCAGCAAGTCAGCCCCGGCATGGGGGCATTTGGAGGACCACAAGTGTCAAAATGCACAGACACTAAGTGTCCACTGGCACCTGTACCCTCACTGTGAAGAAAATATTTTACAAAATGCAAGACACACAGAATATGTTAACACTTTATTAACCATTCAAGCGCACTCACACTACATACTTACCTACTCCATGGCTCTGATTGCCCTCGTCTCCAAGTAGACATCCTGAGGGCTTGGCAAAAAAACTAAACAAATTCATAAATCCCATGGACACAGAACCACTATAATAATAATTACATATTAAACTTTACAGTGCTTCTGGAAAATGACAGTTCCTCCATGTGGGTTCCTGCACCTTAGTGCTGACTGGATAAAGGGGCAAACACACAAAATGATAAAAGTGAATGATATGGACGATAGCAATATCGTTATCGTTTATATAATTCATATTGTTCAGTGTGTATGCTCAAAATGATGGAAGATGTGCGCTCCTGTGGGTCATGCACAATGTCTGTTGTCGTCCGAACATACAGGTCATAAACTCTCTATTGTCAGATAATGGATGTAACCATAAGTTCTTTCAAACCATATTTTCTCAAAAAATAAAGACACAGACCAAGTTAATGCCGTTCAAATATAATAGGTCAGCTTTATTTATTTACAATAATGAGTATGGCGGCAAACCACTGTCGCCAGCCTGACTTAGGCAAAAGATGTCCACAACTTACCAGGGCCAACTATCCCAATTAATGGTAAGTGAGATGTAAAATACTTGCAAGGGTCAACTCTCCCTTTCTAAGCAAGTAAGATACCCATGCCAATATGAAATACTTGCAAGGGCCAACTCTATATTTCTAATAAGTGAGATGGTATGCAACACCCATACCAATTCACCATTTCGGCCCACCGGGATAAGAGGCGCCGCTAACCCCTGTAGGGTGAAATCAGCCTAACCCGTGCATGAAGGGGTGTGCACCACTCCCACTGCAGCAATATGGACGCTTTACAGATTGCCGGTCTTTCCCCCCACACATGGTTCCCATTAAGGAATCAGGCATGCCACCATACTACCTAGCTCACTAAACCCCCCAACACTGAAAAATGCTCAAGGAACAAACAATTCCCCTCCTCCATGAGGCTAACCCCATCCCTGCAAAAAAGATGGGCATCCTGGACTCTAAGTAGTTAATGATGCACCACAATCCCGCCATACTCCAAAAAAGTGTCTGGCCGCCCACTTGCCCACCATTTTCCAGGCCCTGTCAATCACAACCCTGCTTAACCTGCCCCCAAGAAAGCCCGGCACATATCATTCCCCCCTAGATGTATCACTACCAAACAAGAGAACTTAAAAGGAATCTGTAGACCGTGCAACAAAGCATCCCACAACATACTCCTACATCCTAACCACCGCACCATATCCCACCATGGTAAAATAGAGGAATTGGATGAAAAACTGGACTGTGCAGCCCACATATAAAAAAGTGACCAACCAGTCAGATGGGCTTAGAATCCAGGAAATCACCTGCAGTACACACAAACAAATTTATGAAGAACATGTAACTATAGAAACCATCACCAAAGGAGGAGGGGGGAGGGAAAGGGGGGAGGAAGACTTGACCCGAGGTAAAAACCTACTAAAAAACCTGCTGCATCTTTTATTTTTGTTAGTAATGCCATTCTCTTATCCTTTGCTGTTTATTTGTCTCCATTCAGTTTTACTATTTTTTTTTTTTATATTCAATCGTTGTCCTAAGCAGGGCAAAAAATAGGGCAAAATCCCTCGAGACCCCCACTGGAAAGGTGGCAAGTAGGCCGAGGCACTCAAGTCCACAAACAACGTTACACATCATTATTCCACATGAATATATCTCAGATAGGTGTTAGACTTCCATCTTCACAGAGCCTGTATCTCCTACCAAGCTGTGACTGCAAGAAGGTCTCTCACTGCTGCCACAAAGCCTGAAAGGCAATCAAGGTGTGAGGGACCTAGGACCGACATGCGAGACACTCCATGCTGGCTCAAGAATTGAAAGGGTGCTGGCTGTGCTGACGACTCCAGGCCTGGCAACAGAAGCAACACCATAGATCCCTGGGGTGGTGGCAGGAGCGATCACAAGGAGTCCGACCACATAAATGTCTGAAACAAACAGAACACAGGGGCAGAATCTTGTGAACTCCAAAGGTCCCCTGCAGTCAGGTTATGAACCGGATGCACAGGTGCAGCAGTGGAAAGAGACAAAGAGACAGAGGAAACAACAGGCAAAGAAGATAGATACAGACCACAAATCCTCCCTAACTGCTGAATGAGTGGACCCAAGAGCACCAGCATGGCGGATGCTGGAGGCGCAGACAATGACACCCCCTGTTGCAACAGCAGGGGCATTGGAACATCCCCACTAACACAAGTAGCGCAGCGATGGCTCCTGTAACCAGGGACATAGTATTCCCTGGTACTGGCAACACTGCAGTAAATCTGCTACAAAAGGCTGCCTCAGCTCATCCAAGCCAGTATGAGCCCGAAGCCTACAGCATGGGGGAACCTAAGGCAGGGTCATTTCCCGGTATTACATAGGGCTGTATATAAGACAGATGGGTCTATTTACTAAGTGTTAAGAGACAGAGTGAAAAGTGATAAGGTGCCAGCCAATCAGCTCCTAACTGCCATCTCACAGGCTGTGTTTGAAAAATGACAGTTGGGAGCTGATTGGCTGGCACCTTATCACTTTTCACTCTTTCTACTAACACTGCTTAGTAAATAGACCCCAGAGTGTGTTTTGAAGACCATTGCATATGGGGTTATGGACTCTGGTTAAACCTGTTTCTGTATGCAAGATATATAGATGATTAAGTCTTATTTGGGACGGGGATGAGACTTCAATTCAAATTTTGTAGCTCACCTAAATTCTATGAACACATACTTGGACTATAAAAACTGTCAACACAAGAAAATTAATGAAAATAAAATTCCCAAAGGCCAGTACCTGCGTCTGAGGAGGCACTGGTCCAGTGAGATTTTTAAATTAATCCCAGCAGATGTATCAGACCTTTGTGTAACATGACTATCCCCATGGTTGGACTGGCCCACAGGGGTACAGGGGAAATCCCCAGTGGGCCCCACTGCCTGGGGGCCCTACCACTTGCTCGAATGTCAGTTTCAGACTGTGCACTTGAACTATACATTGTTATTCTATTAGAGGGTCATTAAATGGTCACTAACTGTCCAAGCTTCTGTGGGGGCTGGCCTTATCCCCTTACCATGCCCCAAAGCATGGGCTCCTACCACTGGATTCCCCCAGTGGGCCCTTCATGATCCAGTCTGACATTGACTATCCCCATAATATTTTAGACAAAGTTCTCAAAATAGTCAGCAGTATAGAAAGACACAGGCTACAGGGAACAAGAGCCTAGCTTACGTGATTCAATACCATTCAGCTACAGAAAGTATTAGTAAAAACTCATAAGGACAAGAGAAAATGCTGCACTATTAAAGATGGACTGTTTTTTGGCACCTACCATAGGAGATGTTGATAAAGTGGTATTTAGAATGTTTAATAATCCGAATCAACTTTTAGCTCTGAGTGCATTGAAAAGCAGACAATGATGACATCAGAACTTCGAATTGAACGTGGTTACCACAGAGATCTGAACAAATTGCCCCACAAGCGATCATGTTAACCATAGAATCATCTCAATAACATCATACACAAATAAAGAGGTATTCCAGCTAAAAGGTTTTCTGAACTGCCAATCAAAACCTGTTATACATGCCAATAACTGCGGTTGTGGCATACAATATTTTGGTCGCACTATTCATACACTAAATATATGGTTAATAGAACAAAAATGAGGTGCAATCCGATGACTACAGTGCTCCTAGGCATGTACGTTTATGACCAAAAGGTGGTCTAAAAATTCTAACTGTGAAAGCAAGTAAACAAATGAAGGTTACTAGAAGAGGAGGTGATAGGTTCCCAATACTTAGAAGAATTTTGGATAGTCAGATTAAATTCCCCGTCCCCCCAGGCCCACAGACTATGAGCCTGTGTTACAAATTCACTAGTTGAAACCAATTTGAGTGGATGGGGGAAAGGAGGGGGGCTCTTACTCGCTTTAGGCCCCTACATGGTTATTAGGTCCCATACCACTCCCAATCTCTATTTAACTTAATAAATACCCATGTAAAGTGATTCAGTAGATATGATGTAGAGCCTATATAATTTTAGCGTGATATTAGCAATATTTCACAACTTTTAGTGAATGTGTCGTTTGTGATATACTATCTGCTGAATACTACATGATACTATTTCCTTATCCACTGTCCCCTTTATGTACTTACTTATGATCTATGTGCATGACTATACACATGAATGTATTGTTGTTAGAAATTAGTTTGATGGACAATACGGTCTTTATTCAGATTGCAATAATTAATTGATTGTTTTAATATTAGAATCAATATATCTTTTGTACTTTCCGATATATAATTTATTGAATGTAACATTTAAAGAGGTATCAACCATAATTCTCCTCCTCTCTTGATATTAATACTGTGTCCTCTTTACTTGATCCATTTTTCTTCTCGATATATTAATATTATTATCTATCATATTCCTCTATAGTGCCATTTATGTCATGTCATTATTTAGGCATGTATATATACTTAGACACGTATAAATATATATAATTTTTTGTTATGACTAGTATTTATAATATTATAATTTTTTAGATTAATTTATTTTAGCTTGTCTACTGATATATATATATATATAACATACTTTTCATTGCCAGATTAGTCTGCCCATGTTTACTATGTTATTTTTAATTAAAGTCTCTTTAAGAAGAACCTTCCTCTCCGCTTGATTAATTTATTTGCTCACCTGCTACGATTTTATGGGATGCATATATAAAGTGCATCTGAGGTCTGAAGCCACACCTTTTGAGAAAGTCACGTGAGCGTGACGAAACGCGTTAATGGCTTCATTGATACCTGACTTCCAGAGACAGAGACACCGGAGTATCCAGTTGCCGGTTATTTTGAACTGCTCCCAAGGGCTATCTGGTACCCGATCTCCGGATTATTGTGCTTTCCGGCTGCCCCGTCTGCTGTTGCTGGTTGTCAGTTGCTGCATTTGTGCCGTGGTGATGGGCGGATTATCTTGGTCCCGCTTTTGAAGATTGCATTTGTCTGCACCGTGGGCTCACCGGATCCCAGCATTTCCATCGGATCCCAGCACGGCTATTCCATCATTCACCGATCTCCGGGGATGCTCGGATTGATCAGGTGTTATTCTTCACAGCTGTTTGCATATATATATGCGCTCCATCTACAGCGCAGACCTTACTAGTCCGTGTTGAATACTGGGGACGCACGGTACTATCATTACTCCAAGAACATTCATCAAACTGTGAGTTGATTTTTTGCAGATCATCTACGCAACCATACATATAAGTATTTAATTTGTGCCTCATTGAGGTAACTTTCCAGGTGTGTCCACCTCAGCGTGAATATTTATTTACCATCATTATATACCATCATTAGGAACATTCAGTGTGCCAACTGAGGAATTGTGCCCTATAAAGGAAACATTTTAAACCTCAACTGACTATGTCATGCCTAGTAGACACATTACCTGTCTGAATTACCTTTATTATCTGCCTGCCGTACATTTACCAAGTGGATAACACCTAGCATATTCATTGGGGATTTGTGATCACCTTTGATTCTCCAACAGATTCTGTTGTACAAGGAGGCTCATTACTTATTCAAACGGAATTTGATCATTCCTCCCCCCCTTTTTTAGCTACCAGTTGGTTTTTCTATTTTTAGGAAACGTTACTTTGTCTGCCACTGTGGTTTTATTTCTGACATTTTGTATTTTTTGATTTGATTCAATCTCTCTATCTTCCCTTACTATTCTACATGTGAGATCCTTTTTATACTTATCTTTATTATTGATTTTTTATTTATGTGTTTTATTGTGTATTCGATACATCGTTACTCCCTTGAGGAGATTATTATTAAACAGTGATTTATTGTGCATCGGCAGCGCAAGTCTTATTTGTAATTTTATTGAATGTAATATGCATATATTTATACACTCAATACTCTAATAAGAGAAGGCGCCAGAAGAACCTAAGAACAAAGGCACAGTGGTTTCTGACATGCTACCTTATGATAACGTGTGCTACAAATGTACTTATCGAGAAAATTACTAGTAGTAGTTTAAAAAAACAATTGACTTTTAAACAATCCTTTGCAAGGGGGAGCAAGTATGACAGCAGGCGCCCATTTGCACAGCGGATCACTGACGTCATTGGATATGCATCCAATATCCGCCAATAATGCAGTGGGTTTTAGACAGTTAATAGAGGTCTTGTGTCCTCGCTACCACTTCCCATCTAGATACCACTTCACTAGAAAAGCAATTCCAAGCCTGTACAGGGACATTAACGAAAATTTAATTAGCGTCCTCCAATATGCCATTGGATATATGGACAAGCTGAACAGAGCAAACACAAGATTATATGACTGTAACAGCCCACTGGGTGGGTGTATTGCGTGCAATATCCACCAATAATGTAGTGGGTTTTAGACTGTTAATTGAGGTCTTGTGTCCTCGCCACCAAATCCCATCTAGATACCACTTCACTAAGAAAGCAATTCCCAGCCTGTACAGGGACGTTAAAAAAAAACAAATAGTGTCCTCCAATATGCCGTTGGATATGTGGACAAGCGGAACAGAGCAAACACGAGATAGATTACATGACTATAACAGCCGACTGGGTGGGTGTATTGCCTTTAGCAGCACCAACAGCAGCAGCATCATATAAGAAACAGCAGCTCATTCAGAGGCAGGCTACTCTGTGTATCACTGGTTTCACTAAGAGGCATACCACTGACAACCTTTTAGAAAAACTCAAGGAAGTCATTGCAAAATGGCTTACCCCACTTGAACTCTCCTCAGGATTTGTGATTTCTGACAATGCCACCAATATTGTGAGAGCATTAAAGCTGGGTGAATTCCAACATGTCCTATTTTCTTCTCATGCAATCAACTTAGTGGTGCAATTTTTTTTTTAAATTGACAGGGCCATGCAGAAGATGCTCTCTGTGGACCGAAAAAATTCTTGACATTTTCGACATTCAGTAGGCACATGTAGAAGATTGCAGTGCCTGCAAGAAATGTTGAATTTGCCCTGCCACCAGCTGAAGCAAGAGATGGAACTCCACCTTTTATATTTTTCAGCGGATGGAGGAAAAACAAAAAAAACATCCAAAGCTACACAGCAAACTATGACATAGGAAGAGTAGGTGGAATGCACCTTACTCAAGCTCAGTGGAAAATACTTTCTGTGTTGTGCAAAGTGCTAAAACTCTTTGAAGTAGTCACCTGTGAAGTGAGTTCAGATACTGCCAGCTTGAGTCAGGTAATTCCCCTAATTAGACTGTTGGAAAGGCAACTTGAGAAACTGAAGGCGGAGCTAAAACTAAGCGATTCTGCAAAGTATGTTGGACTTGTAGATCAAGTCCTTTATTCAATTCACCAGGATCCAAGGGTTGTCAAGACCTTCCAATCAGATCAATACATTTTGGCGACCGTGCTGGACCCTAGGTTTAAGTCATACGTCGTGTCTTTCTTCCCAACAGACACAGATCTGAAGAGATGCAAAAGACCTGTTGGTAAGCAAATTATCAGCTAAAGTGGCACGTGATGCAGAGATGGCTTCTCCTTCAACTGCTCCAGCAAGTGTGGCTGCAAAGGAAATACCAAACTTTCCCAAAAGACCCACTTGTGATTCAGATGACTCAACACAACCAAGTTTTGACATCTGGTTGGGTCTAAAAGAATTGCCTACAATTAAATTAATAAGACCTCTACCATGACTACATCTGATATGGTCACCATTCAAAGAATGGTTGGGGGCTATTTTTAATGATAGCATCCAAATAGGCATGTCAGACAGTCCGTTTGACTACTAGCAGTAAAAAAAGGCCATTTGGAGGCCCTTGCAAAAACTGGCTTTGCTTTACTTGAGCTACCCACCCTCCAGTGTGTACTCCAAAAAAGTTTTCAGCCCAGCCGGGAACCTTGTCGGCGATCGGCATAGGAGGATACTTCGTCAAAATGTGGAAAAGATTATTTTCAGCAAATAAATTACAAAATCCATGATGAAGACCTTTACCGCCAATTATGTTAAAAAATTACAGAGGCACCTGTAATGGTGGACTTCAACGGGGATGAATTAATATTGTGCGAATAAAGATGATGTAGACACTGATGAGGGATCGGATGAAGATGGCAACAACATCTTGCCTCTGTAAAGCCAGTTTGTGCACATAGAGATCATTGCCAGCAATGTCAGCTGCCCACTGGTAACTTTTTTTGTGGGGGCCCAAACAAACCAATCGCTTAATGATTGAGGATATTGTTGATGAACGTGTTCATGGAGAAAATGGCAGGTGCTTGGATTTAGCAGAGAGAAGGGAGCTAGCTGATGCTGGACTGCTTGTTATTACTTTTTTTTATTATTCTCTTCTTTATTGAGACATTGTTTGCACTGATACATATTGCATTATGTATTACAGTACAGGGAAAGATTTATAAACAAATATAACAATTCCATGTACAATATGACATAGAATCTAAATAAAAGAATACTTTTCATAGACATTGAAATCTGCCTTTACAACTCTTATATTTTTAGAAGCAACAAATTGATTCAAGAAAAATGTTGTTAATACACAAGGAAGTACAAATTAATTTGTTTTCCTAAGACCTGGTGAAAAGAAGCCATCTGATCCCACATCTCAAGTTAAAGTGATCGGAGGATCATGTATCACTAATCTGGTAAGGTACCATGTAGTGTTTTTTAGGATAAAATGTATTTGTTTTCTAGTTGAGAGTGGAAGAGTATCAATGTATGGCTCCCATAGCATAAAGAAACGCTCCACTCTTTTTTATTTTTTGTAAAAGTGTTTCCATCTAATCCATTTTAAATATAAACTGAATTTTAGACAAAAATAAAGGCAACTGTGGGGGCGAACTATACAGCCAGTCCTGCAATATTGTTTTTCTTCTTGCCGCACTTAAAGGTAGTACATTTTTTTTACTTTCTAAAGTCATTCACAAACCTGGGTCGAAAATTCACAAAATTGCCCACTCAGGGGTGAAAGGGACATAATTCACCAGTTTAGCCTCTGCATAACTGCAAATTAAATGCCAGAAATATTTAACTATTGAACACACCCAAAGGCAATAAAAATTGTCTGCCTCCTCCCGGTTCCATCTTGCACACAAGTGATTTCTGGAAGTCCCAATTCGAAAAAGCCTAATTGGAAACAGATAGGTATTGTGATATATATTTTTGTTGTTACTTTTTTAGCCAATGTTTTTGAATTTTACAAAAACTTTTTGGATGGATGCGCTTCAGATGACGTAACAGAGAGGAGTTTCCTAGATGTTTAAGGTCCCTACTTACTCTGGCTTTACAAAGGGTACAGATGGCTTGACAGTTGTTGTCCAGATTTGGGTAGAAATAATTCCACAGATAAGAAGTGGAGTTTTTTGTGTTATGCCCAGACATGGCAATGGGATATTCCTAAACATGGGCAACAACTGTTTCTTCCACTTGTGCCTGATTTGCACAAACAACATCCTTATCAACAACATCATCGTCATCAACATCCTCATCATCAACATCCTTAGCGTCAGCTACACAAATATCCTCCACTTCCACAGAAGCATCATCGATTTCTATGTCACCATGTTCACTTGTTCTTAATCATCATAAACGGCAGAAACACCTGTCATAAATAAAGGTCAAGGCCTTAGTCTTTCCTTGCCACTTCGTGTGGTGAAAGGCATTTTATGTTTTTATGCAATTAACTTTACCTTTTGTTTTTTCTTTACCACTGTAAAAGAGGGCTTTGATTTTAGATGCCCTGACTTAAGCCCTGTATGCCCTTGGGCATTGGCAATAGTAGATGATGTAGAGGTACTAGTAGTGTCATGACTGGTGGCACTGGTAGCAGCTCCAGCACTAGTATGTGGTTCCTGCCTTCCTTTCAACTGCTCATTCTCCATATGAACAAACACAAATTAAGTGGGGTACACCACACATGTCAATTTGAACCAATTTTAAATATTACACTGTGGTGTCAATGACCTACAGTGTCACAATAATTTTTATGAATAAAGAAAGAATAACACATTGCGCTACCACTTACAGTGTCACAATATTTTTTTTAATAAGAAAAGAATAACACACTGCGCTACCACTTACAGAGTCACAATATTTTTTATGAATAAGAATAAGACACTGCGCTACTACTTACAAGGTCACAATATTTTTTTATGAATAAAAAGAATAATACACTGCGCTGCCACTTATAGTGTCACAATATTTTTTATGAATAAGGCACTGCGCTACCATTTACAGTGTCACAATATTTTTTCATGAATAAAAAGAAAGAATAATACACTGCACTGCCACTTACAGTGTCACAATATTTTTTTTGAATAAGAATAACACACTGCGCTACGACTTCTAGTGTCACAATACATGGATGATAAACTGTGGTTTGGCTGGCAGTGTCACCAAACAATAATAGCGTAGCTAGCACAAAAAAAAACCTGAGAAAAAAATATTTTTTTTTTGTGGAATGATATTTTTATTTAACTTAGGAAGAGCACCCCTGGATGATACAGCACCCTTTTATGTATTGCAGCCCTAGCCTTTCGATGGACCGGACTACACAGCAGCACAACTTTATGTACTGCAGACCCCCTTTATGTACTGCAGCCCCAGCCACTTTATGGACATCATAGCAGCACCCCTTTATGTAATGCAGCCCCTGCCCCTTCATGGACAACACAGCAGCACCCTTTTATGTATTGCAGCTCTAGCCCCTTGATGGACAGGACTAAACAGCAGCACCCCTTTATGTACTGCTGTCCCTTTTATGTACTGCAGCCCCAGCCACTTTATGGACAACAAAGCAGCACCCCTTTATGTACTGCAGCCCCAGCCCCTTCATGGACAACACATCAGCACCCCTTTATGTACTGCAGCCCCCCTTTATGTACTGCAGTCCTAGACCCTTTATGGACAACACAGCAGCAGCCTTTTATGTACTGCAACCAGGGGCTGGCAACTTTTAGCCTGGGGGGCAAATGCAGTCAAGTGGCCCCAGCTTTTCTTCCAGGTTACGGCAATGGCAAAATGGATGTGGCAAAAAAAACTGCAGGCTTGGCTTATCTGATAACCCCCTCCATTGCGTCTCATTGCCTTTGCTTAACTTTCTGATTGCCCTCTCCATTGCCCCCTGCATAGCTCTCTGATTGCCCCCTTCATGGCTGTCTCATCAAGTCTTCCATGCATGTCTCCCTGATTGCCCCCTTCATAGCTGCCTCATCAAGTCCTCCCTGTATATAACACTCAGCCCCTCACAATAAACACTGACCCCATCAAAGCTCACTCACTGATCACCTTACTGTCCCCCTCACCGCTCACTGCCCCCCTAACAGCACTCATTGTCTACCTCATAGCTTTCAAAATACATTTGTCCCCACAGAAAAAATATAACACATTGCCCCACACAGGAAAAAAATACACATATTGGCACCGACAGGAAAAGAAACACATTGCTACCTAGAAGAAAAAAACAAACACATGGCCCCACACATGAAAAAATAAAACACCTTGGCCCCCATAAAAGAAAAAAAAAAAAAAAAAAAAATATATATATCTATATATATAAAATACAGAAAAAACCCAGCACTCACCAGTCCTTTAAATGTGCCCTCCAAAGGGGTATTGCTCCCAACAAATAGTCCACAACTGCAAATGGCGGCACTCAGAGACTCCAGTATGTAGTGAAGAAAGACCCTCTCCGGGGTAAGTTTATTGTGTCATACAAAGTCGACGTTTTGGGGAACGTGTCCCCTTTCTCAAAGTCGATTTTGTATGACACAATAAAGTTACCCCGTAGAGGGTCTTTTTTCACTACATACTGGAGTCTGAGTGCCGCCTTTTGCAGTTGTGGACTATATATATATATATATATACACACACACACACACAGATGACCTCCGGCACTCCAATGCTATTACTTGTATACTTGCTCCGGTGCCTTCCTTGAGTCTCAATGGCCCCCATAATACAACCAAAAGCAAAAATAGGCAGCACTCAGAGACTCCAGTGTTTAAACAAGGAACCCCATGTCGGGGGTATTTATTAGTATATATATATATATATATATATAAAAACACATTGGCCCTGACAGGAAAAAGAACAAACACATTGGCCCCCACAGAAGAAAACTACAGATTGGCCCCCACAGGAAAACAATAAAACATACATTAATTGCCCCAGCCCCCCACCACAGAAGACTGTCGGGAGCAGGAGAGAAGAGAGATAGGAGCTCCCAGTCCCTCCCTCGCCATCAGCTGTGGACGGCACCGGCACTAGCTGCGGCTGCAGTCTCAGTGTCTAAAAGAACAGGTCTGGTATTTTGCAGGGTGAGAGAGTCTGCGGGGACAGGTCTAGTGGGTGATAGGGAAAATATGTGTTGCAGGTCTGATGGGTGATGGTGAGAAAGTCTGTGAGGACTGGTCTGGTGTTTGGCAGGGTGAGAGATTCTGCAGGGACAGATGTGGTGGGTGAAAGGGTGAAAGTCTGCAAGGACAGATGTGGTGGGTGACAGGGTGAGAGTCTGCAGGGATAGATGTGGTGGGTGACAGGGTGAGAGTCTGCAGGGACAGATGTGGTAGGTGACAGTCTGCAGCACCTCCTGACCCCTCGTACACGTCCGAAAGGGGGTGTGGCATTGTGTCCAGTGAGGCCACGCCCACTGAGATGTCCCATTTCTGGCTTGTGAACTTGTGTCATGCTCCCATTGTCATCATGCTATGGGCTTGCCCAGCGTCCGGGAGCTGCGTGGAAGCCCCCAGGCTCTGTAGACACTGGGGTGTGTGGAATGGTTGATGCATTCATGCGCGTCAACAATTCTGACAAGTAGTCAACCCATCGACAAGTATTGGCTTACAGAAGTTGCCGCTTCATAAATATAGCTTGAACTGTTCCATGCTGCCCGAGTGAGAAACAATCAAAATGTAGGCAATCAGTATGTGGACCCCGCAAGCAGGGGTGTATCTTGGGGTCCTGGCAAACGAAGGGACTGGCGCCCCCCTCCAATGACAGCTTCTACTTGAAAAAAATAAAATAACACACACTAGGGGTAGTTTAATTCAGACACCTGTAGAAATAGGGAGAATATTTTTTTTAATTTCCCTTTTTAATATATATATCTTTTACAGAACTTACTCTTTTGCAAACCACTATTTATCAATGCCAAAAAACACAAGAAAAGCTTGAAAACATAGCGTCAAAAACAAACATGCATTATGGGTAAAATAATTTACATATATTGAAATTGGACTGTCTACACTGCAATGTGCTTTTTAACTCTGTCATATAATTCACAGGTAAAACATCCCACATGGGTCCATTGCAATCTCACACACATTAATAGAAACAGTCCATATTAGGATCATGTCTTAATCCTAACACCAGAGTACCCACAACCTATAAAAAACATGGTCAATTCCCTATACTGAGGAAAAGATAAATTTATTAGTACTTACACTGGGGGTAGTTCAACTTAAACGCCTGTAGAAATAGGGAGACAATATATATATATATATATATATATATATATATACTTTTTCAGTTATAACACTTACTACATGCAAGCACTGTTTATTAATTTCTGTATGTCAACAACACAGGAAAAGTGGGCATCAATAACAAACAAGGTGCATTGTGGGCAAGATAATTTGCATATATGCAAATTACCTTGCGAATAGAGCATTGTGCTTGATGTGGTGTTGCACTCTTTTCCTGCAAGGTTGACATATGGGACTTAGTGAGTGGTGATTGGTATGTAGTGGGTATTTCTGATATAAAAGGACATATAAGAAGCCTGATACACATTAATAATCAATGGTGGACACTGATAAGAGCAGAGGAGACAGAAGGAGACCAGGGCTCATTTACTAATGACAGCTGTCTGCAGGACACTGCGCAGAGCAAACAGGAGACAAGTGATCATTTGCTAATGATGTCGTCGCTCCCCCCCCCCCTCGGCCGGCGCCCCTAGCGAGGGCCATCCAGGCCAATAGAAAAATACGCCCCTGCCCGGAAGTCAGGCGACGGGATTCCGCATTTAACGTGCACCATTATGTTGACAGTCGTACTGCTGGCACCCGTGAAGTGCTTTAAGAAGCACCTGCCTCCCAGGGTCCCCTGACATTTTGATTGTTGAAAAGCACACTTCATATAAAGAGACATACATATAGACAGGGTTACATGTGTGACACATACATACATATAGAGACACATACATACAAGCACAAGGTCACACATGCATACATACAAGCAGGGTCAAGCACACTTACATACAGGGTCACATATAGAGAGACAGATTTACAGATGGACCTGGGTATCTCTCATCACCAGTAGCAACTCTCCCTTCCTCTTCCATGTTGCCAGTGCAGAAGTTGAACAAGCAGGTGCAGCCCCGCCCCCTGCTCGGGTCAGAGGAGCATGTGCTGAGCTGCACCAATCATGGCTCAGCACACGCTCCTCTGACCTCGGGGTCTTAACATAGAGGAACATTCATGCTACCACCCTAGCCTGTCTCCCCCCCCCGCCGTGATCTCCTCCCCGATCTCCAGTACCTGGCTGCAATGGAGTGATCGTCTATGGAGGAGAAGAATGGCTCCAGTAAGTTCAGTTTGCCACCTGTTTCACACTCTGCACAGTGTATGTACAGCAGCTCACCTGCACGTGGTGCCTGCAGCTATCTCGTTTTATCATTCGAGATGTAAGGGAGGGAGGGGCCAGGGAAGCATGTCAAAAAAAAAAGTCCCCTTACTAGACAGGTGGCCCCATAGGTGTGTCAGCCCACCGGGAAGTATCCTTGTGAGGTCTACAGCCAACCCGCCGCTGCTCCCATCCTTCAATAACCTCCCTTCCCCCCCTTCAATAATCATCTCACAGCATCCCTCCTCCCCTTCAATATTGACCACTTAGCAGCACCACCACCAGTGGAAAACTTACCTTCTTTGGAGACTGACACGTGACGCACCCCTGCAGTGGCGCGGCCGCAAACCACCCTGTCCTGATATCACATAACACATGTTAAGTTCATGCATGCGCACCTGAGGGCTGAAAGAGAGGAGCTGATGGAGGTGGAGCTACACAGCTGCTCCGACACTGTGTTACAGCACACACTGAGTACAGACAGAGCATCCTCCGTGCCTGCCTCCAGCAGCTAACCATGTACATGGGAGGGCAGCCTGGAGCACTAAAATTGTACCGGCCCGGGGGGCAAATGGCACCCTGCCCCCCGGCCCAGCCCACCACTGATTGCAGCCTCAGTCCCTTGATGGTACTGCAGCCCCAGCCCCTTGATGGTACTGCAGCCCTAGCCCTTTGATGGACAGGACAACACAGCAGCACCCCTTTATGTACTGCAGCCTCTTTTTATGTACTGTAGCCCTAGCCCCTTTATGGATAACACATCAGCACCCATTTATGTACTGCAGCCCCCCTTTATGTACTGTAGCCCCAGCCCCTTTATGGACAACACAGCAGCAGCCCTTTATGTACTGCAGCCCCAGCCTCTTGATTTACAGGACAACATTGACAGCAGCACCAGCCTGACAACATTGCACCCTTGAGAAGTTGAGAAGACTTGCACAGACAGAGCAGCACAGAGCACGTCTGTTCTGTACACTTTCCACAGCCCGAGTGAGAATGGCGCCGATCACTGGGACCTTTATAGAATCCAAAACCTGCGAGAATCCAACATCGGGATGATGATGTTTTGCCTAGTTTTGGATTCCCAGTTAGGCGGGAAACCCGAGCTGGACTCGGATCCTAATCGGATCCCCTATGTTCGGGTGGGTCTGGTTCGTCTCTAATAATAATATGCTATTGCAGATGTTGATAATCAGGATAGGATGTTACCTCTAGTGACAATTTGGAAGTAGACACATCAACACTTAAATGTAGGAACGCATGTAAACAAAAGAGGAAAGGAATGAGTTAACTGTATACGTAACACAGACATGCCAGAAATCTGAACCCTGAAAAGTATGTATGTTAGACAGATGTAAACATATGCCTTGTGAAAAAATATATTCATTAAGTAAAGATATTAATTTACATTCAAGGTAACAGATACATTTTAGTTTTCTTGCCTGAGGTGCTGTATATGTAAACTTTAAGTTTGTGCAAAGACAGTACCTCCTGCTCTGATGACTGCAATGTAGATGGATGTGCACCATCTGTGAAGCAGATGTCATTGCGCTAAATGGGTTTTCTCATAAGATGATTTTCCTCACTTTTGGGGTTGTGCTCAGAATGTTTTCTCTATAAAAAGACAGGTGGGAAAACTTGCTGATTCTGAGTTTGCTGTCAATAGTTTCATACAGTATATTTTTGGTATGTACTTATGTCATTTGCATTCATCTGTTGGACATAGCATCTGGTTTGAAAGACTTATCGGAATTCCTATGCAAATAGAGAAAACTAGGTAAGAATAGCTTTAAATAATGTGATATAGCATCATATCTTACTGTAATGTTATTCATTTATGCACATGAAATCACCTTCATTACCATGCATGCTTCTTCTTTCCAAAATATAGCAAAATAATATCCAACATTGCAAGTTTCCAAACGTCTGAATTTAATCATCTAGAAATACCTTTGTTTTTTTGTTATTTTTTATATGTTCACTCTTGGCTCCTTATATATTACGCTATATCCCTGTTATTTATTTTATTTTAACCCTTTGTAAATAAACAGCTTTTTTTTCATGCTGTATCATGCATAGAGTTAAACAAAGCTCATTGCTGATTGGCTGCTACATATCACTGTATGTTTGCACTATTTTAGTATGTAAGTAACTATCAGTGAGACAGAATTTTTTAAAAATCCAGTAGGAAAGAATAAAAAAAATGTATTTGGACTTGTCTGGCAACCAAAGAAACGTAAGAAATTGTCATTTATTCTACACCAACCTAATTACATATTTTAGATATATACATTTTAACAAATTACACAGGTCTGCGAAATTGAAGGTATTGAAAGCTTTTTTAATAATACTTTTATTTTCTTAATTATACTCCTGTGTACATCAAGAAATAGCATACTAAAAATACCACATCACATTTACCTATAAGGGGGTTAACATACATTTTTTAAGAAAAAACAAGACGTTTAATTGTTTTTGACATATTTATTGTGAAATCCAAAGAAGTGTAGATGATATTGTGTTTTTGACTTAATTACATAATAAAATAACAATAAAATCAAACAATAATAGAAACAAAACCATAATTATTGAAAAGATTGTTAATATCTTGTTTTTTTGTCTTCAAACTTGGTTTTGTTGCTTTACCCTTATAAGCTTTTTCTGTGTCGTCTCTTTGTATCATCCAGCAGTAGTCAGCCATCATGCTGACGTCCCAACGACCCTGGTATCTTCTTTCTACATCTTTAACGTCTTGGTGGAACTGTTCACCCTGTTCTTCACTGTAGTCTCCGAGATTATTCAGGAAACGCTCAATATGGGAATTAAAAAAATGTACCTTTAAACTCATATTGCAGCCACGGTTTCTGTAACTATTAAGCATTTCCCTGACAATTTCTTTGTAGTTTGGATCCTTGACATTGTCTAAAAATTTTGAAATCACTTGTTTGGACGAAGTCCACGCCGAAAGTTCCACAATATTCATTACACACCCGAAATGTTCATCTTTTATTAACTTTCTAATGTCAGGGCCTGTAAAAATGCCTTCCATCAGTTTAGCCATTTAGTTTATGATGGCTTCTTGATGAGTAGCATCATTTAGTGTGTATACTGTACTGTATGAGTGGTGTCTACTGTATATGTACTGTGGGGATGCAGTCAGGAAGACGACGGTCGAAATGCCAACTGCCGGCTTCCTGACTGTCAAATCTTGGCAAGGTACTAATGACAGGCATCGAAATCCTGACGCCTGTCATTAGACCTATGCCAGGAGCTCAACACCTGGTATACCGAATGAAGGTAAGCCGGGTGCCAGAGACGGACAGCTGCTGGGGGCGAGGGTTAGGTTTTAGGGCTCCTGGGGGGACTTAGGGTTAGACACCCCTCCCGGGAGGGTTAGGTTTAGGCTAGGGGAAGGGAGGGCTAGGCACCCCTGGGGGGAGGTTAGGGTTAGACACACCCCCGCGGAGACTTAGGTTTAGGCTGCGGGGAAGGGGGATTAGGTTTAGGCACTTAGAGGGGGGTTAGGCACCCCTAAAGGAGGGTTAGGGTTAGGGGGGAGTAGGGTTAGTAAATTCTTACCTATTGTGCTGTCGGGATCTTCACTGCTGCCGCTCTTCTGGCGTCGGTATTTCATACCGATCCCTTACTGTGTGTGTGTAGTGTGTACTGCGTGTGCATATGTGTGTGTATGTGGTGGTAGGCAGGGGTTAATATGAGCCAGCACAGGGCAAAACTGTGTTGCATCTGTTGTATTTGGTAAGGTTACACCTTTGCCAGCTCACCTTGTAGTTGTAGTTGTTGTGTGCAATGTTCCTTTAAACAGAATGGAGTTTAGGCCCTTTGTAAATTTCAGCTCCAAGCCCATGTGAACCTTAATCTGGCACTGGGCGGGGGGAAGTTTTATGATGAGAATTGAATTGCAATGTTCTATACAACTGACTGAGGGCCTGATTCAAACCCGCTCGCAAGCGCATTGCGCTCTCAAGCGGGTCGATGGTGGCCCAGAGCGCACGCATGGTGTGCGCACTGCGCGTGTGCAAGCCCTGGAGTGAGCGCAAAAAGCGCTCGCTCCGTGACTCACTACAAAAGGGGCGGCTGTCGATGTTGATCGACAGCTCGCCCCATTTTGTAGGTGTGGTGGGGGGGGTGGCTTCACAAACGGAGGCGTTCCCATGCGAACGGCTGTTGTTTGTGGGCGGCCCCACTGACATCACCAGTGATGTCAGTGGGAGAGCTTCCGGCTCGATTTGAGCCAGAAGCTCTCTGGGGCTTGCGGCCACGAGACCCTACCACAAGGGTCTCGTCGCAAGCCCGATGGTCGCGATGGTCTTGACCATCGCGACCATCATCATGGCCGCTCACTATAGCTGTAGGTGGTCACCCACAGCTATGCAAGCGGCCAGGAGGCCGCTCCTAAAAAAACCAGTGCCCGCCCTGATTCAGAGCGAGCGCTCGCTTTTTGCGAGCGCCTCTGAATCAGGCCCTTAATTCATTTAAGACAATGTTTTATAATTAATGTAGGCAGAATACATTTATTACTATAAAAAAATGACCTATTCATAAATATACATTTTGCAGAAAAACGTGATGTGATATGCAAAATCAGGAGTCATTTTCGTGTTCAAAAATCTATAGGTTTCACATAAACTTGTTAAAAAAGCTTTTTCATCGCAGACCTGTGTTATGTATGTTTGTTATTCTATATTTACCATATTCATAGAGTTCTGTCTATACAAAAGAAACATTAGGTTCCTACTTCAAAGCAGTGATGTGCGGTGAGGTCAATGGCTGGGAAGGCACACATGGAGATGGGTCTGAGTGCTGGGAGCCTGTCTCAAAACCTACTCACTGCACTAAGATTCAGTGTCCATTGATTCTCCTACCTGCATCACTGTATCTTCTCTTGCTACTGCTGACTGAGCTTCGATCTCTATACACTGCAGTGCACTTCCTTGTCACATGACACATCCAAGGTGTAGATCAGTGCTGAAGGCACGCACCCCATACTCAATGGCATACTTCTATTAGCTCTCTTTCCGTGCAGCTTGCTGCCCATGGTGTGGCCCCGCCCCCAGCTCTGCAAGCAGTATCTGACTATACAGCAAGGTTGAGCTGTTGCTGCCTCATCTCTCATCTCCCTGCAGTCCCTGAGAGCTCCACAAAGCTGGTGAGTGTTAACTATAAAAATTATTAAAATAAACAAAGAAAATGTTTATAATAAATATCTTCTTTATATCATTCTAATAATTTTGATATCAAATCTCAGGAGTAGGACAGAGGAAGCTCTGCCTCCCCTGCCTACCCTGACTGCACGTCCCTGCTTCAAAGTATCCATTATTATTAAACCGTTCATATTACGGCAAGGATTTCAAGATTCTTCTCATGGCCTGCTTGCAATACTTTATCTGGCTCAACAGTTGCAATAGTTATGCGGGTGTTATTTAGGTGTGTGGAGTAGCGTGTGGAGTAGCGCATAGAGGGTATAGTGCTGAGAAAGCATAAGAAAATATTTGCCTGTCTGATAACAGGAGCAGTGAGGAGAGCTCAGTTTCATAGTTTGAGTAAGTAGTCGATAATGACACTTTAGCAGAGCAGTTCACGGGAGTGTGGAATACAATTCTTTGTACTAACCAGAAATAAAAAAAGCAGCACAAGCATTGGGAGTGGTGTGCAAGGAGTACAGCAATAGATTGCAATGGTACAAATTAGACATCGCCAGAGATCTCACACTAGTGTGCTAAAGGTACAGTAACCAGTGGGGCACCTGAGTTGCTGGTGCTCAGGATTCCAGCGCTCAAAATCCTGATGCTAGAATCCCAACTAGGTGAGAATGCCAACACCTGGAGGTAGGTATCCTAACCCTAACCCTACCCATAAACCTAACACTCCCCCCCTGCAGCCTAAACCTTTCCTTCCCCTTCCGCAGCCTAAACCTATACCTCCCCCCTGCAGCCTAAACCTAACCTCCACCCCACAGCCTAGCCCTAACCCTCCCCCCTGCAGCCTAAATCTAAACCTCCCCCCTGCAGCCTAAACCTAACCTCACCCCACAGCCTAACCCTAACCCTCCCCCTAGTGCCTAACCCTAATGAATCATTACCATAATGACACCCATTCAGGGTTTTTATTTTCCCCACACAAGGAACTGACCACTGACAATGAAAAGCAGGGCATGAAAGCCATGTGCCAGAACGGAATTTTACAATTGTGTGTTGCAGATGCTCACCTGTGTAGGGAGGATTGGCTTTTAGGGGAGAGAGAGTGGGGAGAAGGAACCACTTGCTATGGTTACAATGCAGTACCAAAGACTGCTGAAGAAGTGATCCCATAGACCACCCACCTGCAGTTTGTGCAAATAAAGAGAGGAAAGTGCTGAAATGTGACCAAAGTAGGCACTGCAGTGTCATTGCAATGAGTGTGACTGAGAATCAAATTGTGGGAATATTTGTAAGAAACACTTAGGAAAGGGTCTGTCTGTCATGAAGAGAGGTACCATAAAGTGGGCTGAATGTGAGAATTGCTATAGAAAGAGTTCAAATAGAAAAAGCTACCAGAGAGAAAGCTTTCAAAAGGAAAGCTGATAAAACTGCCATATAAAGTGAGAAAGCTGTCAGAGAAAGTTACAGTATGCTGCTGCCGCAGAAGACAGTTCTACCCTGAGAGAAAACGTTTAGGTCCAGAGGGAGTCCAGATCTGTTCCAGGTATCCAGAGGGAGCCCATGTCATGTCCAGGTCACAGGGGTCTGAAAGGGAGCCCAGATCCAGTGTAGGAATCCAGACAGTGTCCAGATCTAGTTCAGATGTCCACAGGGAGTTCTAGTCCAGCCCCGGTGTCTAGAGGGAGTTCAGATCTGCCCTAAGTGTCAAGAAAAAGTGCAAATCCATTCATATATGTTTCAAAATGCAGAATTTTGCTACTGTATAAACTTCTTGGTCTAAGTGGGAGAATCATTTAGACAAGTAGAAGACTTTGGGTCTTAAGGGTCCCATACATCTAGCTGCTATCACAACAATTCCCCATTCTGCTGATTAAGTAGTTAAAATAGGATAAATATTGTGATTGTGAAATGATAAAGATGGAAGCTTGACAAAGAGCCTTAGGAGCTTGAAACGTCATGGTTAAATGGTGCTGAGGGGGGAATGTTGGAGAAAGCTATTCAACACCAGAAATGGGTGAAAAGAAGAAGCCTCCATCTTTACCATTTACTACACCTACTAACATCTGAGCTCTGGTAGGAGGTTGGACTCTCTATATACTCCGTGCTATTTTTCATTTTTGTTTCAATAAAGTGCATGTTAATAAAGTGTGTATACTTTTTAAGAACAGTATTGCACTATGATTACTTATTCTTTCAGAATTTGTATGCATGGAATATATGAGGAGCTATCATATATAAAGAAAATTGTATTACCTGTCCTTCACTCAATATATTCTTATTCAGAGTCTTGTTCACAATTGTTATCCTAATTCAATTACTTTACCACTGTACTATTTTATTATTTTATTTTAGGATTTATGCGCCACTTTGCTTTGCCACAACTTATCTTTTCTAGCACTATTTTGGTTTTGGATATAAAACCTGGACGAACAAAATCTGCTAAAAGGTTGAATAGCTTATTGACACTTACAAAAAATTACATTGTTATTGAAGTATTTAATACTAATTGCTGCTACTAAATTTCTATGCCTCAAGTCACTTATTTATTGCTATTGTATAATTTCCTGAGGTTATAGTCTTATTGAATTTAGAGTGTGTGTTTAAATATTGTTAACCAATTTAGGGTGTCTGACCCCTGTGATTCAACTATTGCCAGTTAAGAGTGGTGCCTCTATTACTGTTTTGTTATCTGTTATATCATTATATACCAACAGCAATTTATCATTGTTATTACATGTTGTGTCCTCTTCACCTTCAAGGTACATGTGCATTTGTTACATTTTATTGATGATTTTCATGCAAATGTATTTTTCCTAAAGACTGATGTTCTGTAGCTATGTTTAATTACTGTCACACTGGGGTTAATGATGAGATGACCCCAAATCAGAATCCAAAAATAACAAGTTAACCTAAAGAGGTTCGTTTTCAGGGAATGCTTGAAGGTTTGTTAGCTAGAAGAACATTTGGTTGTACAAGGAAGAGAATTCCACAGCCCCCAACAAGTCCTGTAACCAAGAATGAATGCAGATAATGGGTGTGGATTAGAAATTTAGACTGATGCGGCTGGATTTGGAGATATTTTGAGTGAAAAAATATATATTAATATAGAAATGTCCTAAAAAATGACATAATCACCAAATGCTCCCAGCCATAGCCACTAAGAGGAGCACTGCTAAACAATGATATTATCATACTTGAGTCAGTGTGAGCTAAACACAGGTATAATTGTTTAGTGCATTTTACGCATGTGACCCAAAGTATGGAAGCAAATTCCTTTATCTTCTATTATAGGTAATATATTAAGATAATAGATCCTGCAGTATGTTAAGTGGTACAGGTCATTTTACCTATGATCTACTGTATCTTGAAGAGACCCTGAAAAAATATATAAACAGAAATCATATCCATGTGTAACATTTGTTCACAGAACTATCTTAAGTACACAGACAATTAGAAGCATCAAAGCAAAGAGTATTTACAATGCATGGAATTGTGCTGCGTTCTCTAGGGTGAAATTCTAAGCAGTATGGTGGGCTCTGACTAAACATTTCAACATTAAACATTCTAAAGTTGATCCAAGGAAATATATATTATATATTAATTCATTACACACATCAATCCACACCAGGCTATTGTGTACCATACCATTACAGTACCAAAGCAAGACTGTATTTATTACAGTATAGATCTATATCTGTGTTGCATCACACATACAAACAAAGAATGTGGTAAAAAAAATCCCCAGATCCCATAGCTCCAGACATAATGTATGTGTGTGTTCTTTCACAATAACTTTAAATTACTCAGTTGTTGCTCTCTTCTCTGTCCTCCTTGGACCATGCATCACTGTCATTCTCATGTACAAAAGTCACATACCTTATTTAGATTTGACTGTGCATAGTATATCAAGTACTTAGACCAGGGGTGCACATTCTTTTTTGTTTTAAGGCCACATTAACAGAATGTATTCATCTGAAAGGTCTGCAATAAAACATAACTTGCTTGAACATGTAAAATACATATAATTTACTTTAGAAAAAAATGAAGCTCTTTGTAGATATGTGTAATACCCCACTATGCGAGGCATTACATCTGACATTGTGCAGACCACAACTCTCAGCAGTCTCTGCAACTGCTGAAGAGGTCAGGAGCTTGTCACATGACCAGTGTCAGGTGGTAAGGTCAGTGACAGTTAGAGGGGAATGAGAGTTGGTCAGGAGAGAGCTGAGGTAAAAGACCTGGAGAGCGATGCTGTGAGGAGGCAAATAGAGGACAGCCCACAGGGGCTGATACAGAAACTTTAGGCCGGCCTCCCCTTTGTTGTGCTACAGAATCAGCAGACATCCCAGTGGCGTATCTATAATGGGTGCAGTATGTGCAGGGAAGATGGGCCCCCAGGTCCAGACACCCTGCACCCATATTATTTTAAACTTACCAGTCCGTGGTCCTGCGGCAGGTATCAGCGCTGCTCAGAACACCGGAAAATGGACGCCGGGGCCATTTTTCCACTGTTCTGCGCATACGCAGTAGACTACGGGCACACTCTAGAGCCCGGAGTCTACTAAGGCCCTGGTGGCTGGCCACCGAGATGATAGGAGGGGGCCCCACACGGGGAGTGCACACGGTCCCCCTCCTCTCTTAAGACACCCCTGAGACAGCCCCTGAGGCAGCACTGGGAGTGACTGGAGGCAGACCCAGGGGAACAGCTGTGTAAAGAGAGGCAGATCCTGGCTCAGACACAGGAGCTGGCAAGTTGCCCCGGGCAATAGAGTGAGTGGTTATCAGCACCAAAAAGGAAAGACTCAGCTGACCAAATCCACTCTCCTTCTATAAAGGGACAGAGCTTCACTTAGTCACCTGTATCACTACATTACTATAACAGAGACTTTATTAGACCCAGTGAAATCTTCTAAGCGAGGAAACAGTAAATACAGACAATTATCCGACCACCTCACTTATTGTCCTTAGTAGTGACGTCACCTATTCTGAATAAATGACCCTGTGAGAGGTCAGGACCTAGCTACTCTCAGCTGGCAGGACCAGCACTATTACAGAGAACCAAACACAGAGCCCTGCTGCTTACAGAATAAATAGACTGAAGGACATCACACCCAAATACCAAGTATTGCTCTTCAGGATACTGCTCCAAGGAGATAGACTTTTACATGAGATATAGAACTCAAACAGGTGCAGTAGTTGTTCTTGTACTAGCAACAAAGTACAGACTGACTTAATGTGTGTCCACAGTGATCTCTATTTTTCAGTTATTATAGATATGCACAGGACTGTTTGCTAGTATGGTAATAGCTTGTAGATATTAACCTACAGTACTGCTGCCAATTTGGTAAGGGTGGAGTGTGAGTTAGTGCATTTACTATTATGGGTATTACCAATAAGGAAGAGTAAAGGTAGTGAACAATGCTGAATTGGGATGTTACTTAAACACTGAATTATATGTTCTAAACTTGTGTTTGTTAGGGATTTTGATTCTGGTAATCTCCAAAGCAGTCCAGTATCAGTAGTAGGCCATAATTTTATACTAAGTGTTGGTTAAATATATTTTAGAGTGTAATGTACTACTGCTAGTTATATGCATGGGAATATCCAGAATTGTCAATGAGTTCCAGCTAAATAAAATGAGCGTTATTTCATTTACTGTCAATTATTGTGTTGGGATTGGGGACCACCTGCCTCTCTGCCGTGACGTGGGAAGGAAGGAGCAGCAGGAACCACTGGAACGGTGTGAAATCCAATACTAAAGATCTTCAATCACCTTAGGGGTATTACATTTACCATATCTTAGTTTTGCCCCATTTTCAACAACATTAAAAAATTCTCATGGGGACAGGGCACAGAGCAGGTGTGACTATCTCATATAGTGTTTATAGTCACATTTAGGGAACCCAAACCAACCTCATTTTTTCAGTCCCGGGATTTGAGATTGAAAAAATCTCAATCCTGGGATTCTCGGGATACCCGGTATTGAGTTGATCAATGAAAATATTATTCATAGTCATAAATTCATGGGCCATGAATGTTGTTTTATACCTGTGGTTTGGGGGGCCATTAAAATGTTATATTTTCCTGTGGGCCTACGCTTCTGACCCCCCAGTCAGCCCAGTCCCACACTAAGAAAAAAAATGCTCACCCTCCTCCAAAGTCCACTCCAGTTGACGAACAGTCTCTGCAGCAGCACACACCCCAGCTTCCATCCACTCAGCGAGTCAGCAGCACAGTTTGGAGAGTGCAGTCAGGGCCAGTCCAGGCACTCACAGTGACTCCCAGTCCAGACTCCCCAGACCCAGTCCTCCTCCAGAGATCTGTCTGAGAGCAGTGCCAGTGGCAGTACCTTCCACTTAGAAAAGTGTCACTCACTATCACCATGTGGCCACGGCACTGACTCAGCACTGGCAGGGGCAGACAGATACCTCTGCGGGCAGGTGCGGCTGTTGAAGGGGCAGGCTGGCATGGGTCTGCGCAGCATGACCTCTGACATCATGTGCAGCTGCACAGCCTGCCTAGGTTTTGGAATCGTCTGAGCCGAGTGCTCAGCGCTGCCCGGCTTAATACGGTGTCGAATTCAATGGAGAGTAAATCCCTAAAATGAAAAGCCTCTGGAGTTGGGCATGCCCCAATATCGTAGGCAGCAACTCAGTCCCACAGCCTTGAAGGTAGCATAGGACATAAAAGGAGGGAATGTATTTTGCCATTATAGTGGGCTGCGGTAAAAGGGGACAATTTCTAGGACTATGCACAAGTGTCACAACAGGTTTTGTCTATTAGCGAGTAATACGTGGGTTTAATTTGTGAGTGTTAAGCTGTAGTGAAAGTGGAAACTGTTACAGACAATAAATAACGGGTTAGTTGTAAGCCTGATGCAGTCTAATATAGCATTTCTGTAAATATGCATTGATGATTCTCATGGCTGAAAAGGGAAATATATAACTTACCAGGTTTATGTGATAAAATTGCATATAGTTTACAAAATCACTTTTCAATTTAGGCTTCTCCTGAAGATTAGGATAGCTCTGTGTATGTTAGATTGCTCTGTTATGTATATTCCCTATGGATTGTTTTTACTCTCACCATTTATTCTGATCACTTCTGTTCCTATGTTATTGCATTTGGTGTCTAGCAAAGTTGTTGAAATATACACCTGTATCTGGTGTCCTGACCCAACACCTGCCCTCCATAATGTGTGCATATCAGCAAATAGCAATTCGTGTCTAGCAGTAAATAACCATTTAGTTTCCCCCTATTCCAAAATACTGTATTGTTGGGCCTGATCAGAGTATCGCAGTAAGCAGTAGCGGCTGCTACGCTTATCACAGTCGCTACTGCTAAATTATGTTAATGCCTGCAGGAGGCGTCTGAAGGAAAAAGATGCCTCCTGCCAACCATGCAGATACAATGCCTGCATCCGAGGATGCGGCATCGGTGGCGATGGCCACAGTTATCCCCCATCCGAATAAGTCTAAGCTTACTCAGAATAGGCGGTGGAACTCCTTAACTAGGATAAGAAAATCTGCATTGGAAGACACAGACCCCCATTCCTACAAAATGTGTGTGACATGGCTCCCGTCACCACCCCATGCCACCTGCCAAATGGTCCCAGCATGTCAATCATGCTGCAGATGTGGGGAACTGTGAGCGAGTTTGCAGATTAGGGTCTGTACATGTGAAGCGTGAACTTTGCAAATGCGCAAATAAAAAAACATTACTGTATTGCAAAAACATCACAGTACAATGATACCCTGAATCAGGCACACTGTGTCTAAGGTTCTTTTACCCTATACATTACAATAATGTCCATTGCTATGGTCCTTATGGGATAATGCAAGTATTCAAAGCTCTGATGCATTATTTACAGTGATGATTGTAGTTAAATTAACACATGGGATAAAATCTTAACAAATAGCAAGAGTTGTCTATCTCTCTCTTCATACAACTATTTGGATAAACAGTTGCTCCATTCATATTCGATATTTTTCTTTAGCATACAGACATTTTACAAATATTCATACAATCCAAGATTGGAAAACATAAAATTCATGATACACAAATCTTGTGACAGTGATTTAAATAAGAACAGAAAAGGGCTTCACACAAGCACCATTTATATGAGATCACAATAATGAAGTTGGCAGGTGACATTCGCACGGGTAACTCTAATTAGTGTACATGACTTGATATTGAATAACAAAACTGACTTTACATTTTTTTAAATTGGAAACAGCAAAATGAAATAAACACAACATGTAATTAATGATTTGGATATGTAAAATAATCTGCGCATTTTACTATACAAAAAACGTAAGATTTTGTGAAACTTGTCATCTCTCACTAAATAAAAGGGTAGGAAGCAAAGAGTGAAGTACTAAAAATTGTGGCAAATTAACTTAATATTCCTTAAATAAAAATACTACCACTTATATCCATGTGAGTAGTGGGCTAAGAACATACAGCAATAAAAAATACCTGCCTAGGCAATTAAGCACCACCAGTGTAATACTGAAGACTGGATGAAGGTCTTATGTCTTATGGATCGATGAATCAAAATGATAAATCTTTGGTTCATCACACAGGGATTTTGTAAGCCAAAAAGTAGGCAAAATGATGGTTCCTCAGTGTATGGGGTTTATTTACGAAGCGGTGGCTTGTAAAAGCCGCCTCCTTCCAGCATTTAAAATGGCAATGCTTTTAATACCTCATGTTTTGCTATTACAAGCATTGTTTTCTTTTAAATATTGAACTTAAACATGCCGGGAAGTACATAAAGCCCTGTGACACCAGCTGTCAAACATGGAGGAGGAAGCATGATGGTCTTGATTCCAGTGTCTGTAATTTGCACAGAGCGACTGGACTCCTGGACCTATAGGGGTAGGGGTACCACAGCATTTTGCAGTGCCATAACCAATACTGCCTTGTTGGTCATGGGTTCATCATATAGCATAATGGCCAAAAACATACCTCCAGGTTTATGTCAGAACTACCATTAAAGAAATCACTAATATGGTAGACTTTAAATCATAAGATGACCAGCACAGTTTCCAGACTTTAACCTCATGGAGCTCGTTTGTGGAGAAGTATACAGAAGGATGAAAGCAAAGCAACCTAAAATTGCAACACATTTCTGGGAACTCCTACAACAATACCTCTCTCTCTCTCTCTCTCTCTCTCTCTCTCTCTCTATCTCTCTCTCTCTCTCTCTCTCTATATATATATATATATACTAGCTATTGCCCGCAGCTTTGCCCACGATGAAATTAATTCTGCCAACATTTCTTTTATTTGAGGTGTTATAGTTGTATTGCTTTGCACAGGGGCCCTATCATGGAAGTGGCCTACGTGACCAGCAATGCTATACAAACTGGTGGCAGCAGTGCCTTCAACCACCACTCACACCAGTGTTGCTGTGTACCCTGTTCACAGACTGCTATGTATCCTGTCCAATTGAACTGAATGTGGGCCCAAAGCACATATTATTGCCCATGCGCATTTGTTTTGTTATTGCTCAGCTTTAACTTGATGGATTAAGATAAAACAAAGTGCTATTTCTAGGAGATTCACTATAAAATGATGCAGTAGTTTTTTGCGTCAACTTGGAACAAACAGACAGACACAACACTCTTATAATATTAGTATATATAATATATATATATATATATATATATATACAGAATGGGGAAGAGATGAACGGCACTCAGAGTCCTAACGACCATAAAAAATGCAAAGACACAGTCTAATGTGGGGGTTGACGTTTCAGGGCAGTTGGCCCTTTTATCAAGACATTTTATGGTCATCTCTCCCCATTCTGTGCATACTTTGTGGAATAGGCACTAGCGCAAGCTGCGCTATATTCCTTCTCTGAGTGCCGGACACCTTCTTTTCTGTATATATATATATATATATATTATATATATATGTATATATATAAACTTTCTCTCTCTCTCTCTCTCGCTCTCTCAGTAAAGAAATTGCAGGCACTCACCAATGAAAGCAGCTTAGGTTATATTTATTTGCACACAGTATAGCAGCGACATTTTGGTTGGCCTCACCAACCTGTTTCAAGCCATAAACTGAGACAAAGTAAAGCTCACAACAAGTATGAATCCAGCTGAGTAAAGCACTAACCTTAGCTTGCCTGGCAGGCTCCTTAAATGTTTACCCACGTGGAAAGGCACGGGCTCACTTCCTGTTAGCTAACAAGGCTAAACACGTGTATTACAGCAGTGATGGTAACAAGGAAACATTGTGCCCCCGGTGGCCACAACAATTATTACAACATAATCAGCAAATATCACTTGCATCAAAAGGTATACAGACAAGTAATACACTCCTAGAAAGCTAGTAGAAACAACTACATCAATTAATCAGTAACCATGTCAGCCACATCAGGAGTGAATATCCAATAAGTCAATCTAATAAATCTAATAAATAGGTCACCTACTTACCATACTCTACAGTGGGAACACTTAAAGAGCCAGCCAGTATACAGAAAAAATGCATACACCAAGACAACAAATATTTAAATATTAACATCTATATTAACATATTCTTCTAGCAGACACTAAAGTGTCACACATATATATTTTAAAAATTTTCACAGTAACATTTTTGAGTCATTTTTAACCACATATTAAAAAAAAGAACCAGGACAAGAACCAATCAACATAATAGGTTCTACTGGAGTGTTATGTACAAAAAAATATTACAGTAATCCTTAAAAAAGAACTACCCAGTATTCAAAGCAAAAAAACTTGCAAAGCATTGTGTTCATTCAACCCACGAGGGGAGATAGTGATGAGTCTGAATATCCATTTAGTCTCGAGGCGATGCAGCAATAATTTGCGGTCACCTTTAGGGAGGGGGGACCTAGTCAATCAGTCGACATCTGAGTGCTGACAATTGATGTCCCTTTTGTACCCAGTGTTTTGCCACCGGTTTGTCAGAATATATATATATAGGGTGCCATCTTGAAGTTGGCCATTTTGGATGCAACATTTTAATTGGGAAGGTAGTCATGGGAAATTTCAAACAGATGGAAAATGTCATAATATATACATTGGTGTTCTTCATGTTAATATATCTTTATTCTTTCTTGAGTTTTAGCATAACGATTATAAGATATGTTCGAAGTGCTGTTCACCATGTTGCAGTCTTAAGGCTATTCTTTTTTCCCATTCCTGGTGAACCTGGTCAACAGGTCTGGCCTTAATCTGAGCACAAGCATCAATAATTTGTTGTTCCAAATGATAACGATCTTGTATCTTCACAGCATAAACACATTTCTTCAGGTAACCACACAGAAAAAAGTCCAACGGAGTTAATTCTGGGGATCTTGGTGGCCACTGGACTGAACCTCTATAGCCAATCCACCTTTGCAAAAAATGCACATCAAGATATTCCCTGACAATGAGTCCATAATGAGGTGGAGTCCATAATGAGGTGTGATCTCTCCACCCCACAGGCAGAGGAGACTGTTGCTGCTGCTCAGCGGCAGCAGTCACCCTGGTCTCCCACTGTAGCCCAGCACACAGCACCATGTGCTGGGCTGCTGACAGGTAAGAGGGAGGGAAAAGTGGCTTCAGACCTGGGCTCCCACCAGGCCCCTTCAACAAGCCCAGACCCAGGTATTTAATACTTGCTCCTCCCATCTTGGCGTCCCTGATCCCAAGTGCTGCCAAAACATCACTCCCCTATTTGAATAGTGAGGGAAGGGAATGTGTTACTGCAGAGGTGAGATGGGAAAATGTGGTGAGGGAGGGGAATGTCAAATGTGTTACTACTTTAAGGATTTGAAATGACACTAAACATAAAAGTAGTAAACAAGGACCAGTAGAATAAGTCTTATAACAACTTTATCAAAACTAAGAAATAAAAAGCAAACATTTTAGCCCAGTTGCTTCTGAATTTAAACAGAGTCATTCTTATCACTTTATGACAGTTTAAAACTATAATTATGGGCATGCAGACACCACAGTCATGCTTTCTTGTGCACATATTATTATCTTAACACAAATCATTGATGAATATAATGAATTACAATGTTCAACTGCACTAAGAAATTACCATGACGCAATGTCTAGGTCTGAGTCTATGTCACAGGTTATTGTTGCCTTTTGGGAGGTAATTCATTGTTAATCATCTGCTGATCTGTGCTTAATTGCTCAATATACAATGTTTTATTGCAACAAAGTTATCCAATTTCATTACCACAGATGACTTTGTGGAATAAAAACATATTTGGAGATATTGTCTGAATTTTACATATGTAAGGCTCACATGTGTCCTTATTATTCTTGGACAATACTAGTTATTGTTAATCGAAATATTTATATGAATGTTTATTATCTCTTTTAATTCAGAGTTATGAAATATCTGAAGTGACATGATTAGTTCAAATAGTAGGTGTCAGACTGTGCTCTCAGCTCTGTCATGCCTCCTGGATTTTTGTTTTGGGGGTCTTCAGCATTTGACCATTTGTCTCCCAATCATACAAGTTCCTCATAACCAAAGCTGCTTCTACAGTTAGTAGAGGGCAGGTACATAGCATAGTATAGCAACATAGCAACTGTACTTCCCCTCTAGTTTCTCTACCAGTTTGCTTGGAAACAATCATAATAGCTAGACCACTCCCAGAATTATGAATGTTGGATAGCATTAACCCCCATTAGTCAGTTAGATAGTTGAAATGCTAAGGCCAGTTGTGATTCAAATCTTGAAGCTGTTCGGAAAACTCATTCTAAAATTTGAAATATCTTTTCGAATTTCTTAAATACTAGGACCAGAAAAATGTTGGAGAGTAGCTTTAGCTGCTGTAACATCCACTGTAGGAATTGATTGAAGCTCAGGAACTCGAGGATGCCAACCAGAGTTGGCGAAAAAAGGACTTACATCTGTAGCAGTTGAATAATGAAAGTTATGGGCAAACTCAGCCCAAGGCAAAAAATCCTTCCAATCATCTTGAGAAGAGGAAATATACATTCTCAAGAAGGTTTCCAACTCCTGGTTCACTCTCTCGGTTTGTCCATTTGACAGAGGATGATATGCAGAAGAAAACTGTAATTTAATTTGCAATGATGAACATAAGGTCCTCCAAAAACGAGCAACAAACTAGACACCCCAATCAGACACTATCTCAGAAGGAAGTCCATGAAGATGGAATATCTCTTTAATAAATATTTGTGCTAATTTGGGGGCTGATGGAATTTGAGCCAAAGGACAAAAATGGGCCATCTTGGCAAAACGATCCACCACTACCCAAAAAACCGTACACCCCCTAGACTCAGGAAGATCTGTGATAAAATCTATGGAAAGGTTGGGTAGGAATGGGTAGTGGATGGAGCGGACCTACAGGAGACTGCTGGGAGGATTTATGTTGTACACACTTAGAACAAGAAAGTATAAACTCTTGGACATCTTTTTTCATGGAAGGCCACCAATAAGAACGTTGCAAAAATGAGTACATTTTATGAACCCCTGGATGTCCAGAGAAACGAGAATTATGAGCCCAAGAAAGAAGTTTACCTCGTAACTCAGGTGCCACAAATATCTTCCCTGGAGGAGGATCCGGAGAGATGGAGGTTGAAGAAAAGGCCAGAGAGTTTATTATAGGGTACCTTTGATCCTCATTTTGTTCTTTCTCTTCCAACATCGAGCAAGAAAGTGCATCTGCCTTTTTATTCAATGAACCTGGACAATACCTGAGGACAAAATCAAAATGAGAAAAGAAGAGTGCCCAACAAGCCTGTCATGGGTTCAAACAATGGGCAGTCTTCAAATACAGCAAATTCTTATGATCTGTAAAAATAGTAACGGGGTACTTTGTGCCTTCTAATAAATATCTCCATTCCTCCAGCACTAACTTAATAGCTAACAATTCTTGGTCCCCAATAGATTAATTACTCTCAGCACTGGAAAACGTTCGTGAAAAGAATCCACAAGATACTGTTCTCCCATCTGCAGCCACTTGGGACAAAATAGCCCAAACTCCATAAGTGGAGGCATCCACTTCCAGCATAAATGGTTTCTCAACATCAGGTTGAACTAGAATAGGGGCCGCAGAAAATGCATCTTTAAGAGTCTGGAAGGCATCCAATGCCTCTGGGGACCACACTTTGGGATTAGCCCCTTTTTTTGTCATAGCAGTGATTGGAGCCACAATCGTTGAAAACGCTTTGATAAACTTTCTGTAATAATTGGCAAAGCCTAAAAATCTCTGAATAGACCTTAATGAAGTTGCCAAAACCCAATCTAGAATAGCCTTGAACTTCTCGGGGTCCATTTGAAGTTCAGAACTAGAGATAATTTACCCCAGAAAGGGTATAACCGGAACTTCGAAAACGCACTTGGAGATCTTACCATAAAGCTTATTAGCTCGAAGGCGGCTTAATACCTCTTTGACATGGATACGATGATCAGAAAGATTCCTGGAAAAAAATAAAAATATCATCAAGATAAACAATAACAAACTGATAAAGCATATACCGGAAAATTTCATTCACAAACTCCTGGAACACCGCAGGAGCATTATATAAACCAAAAGGCTTGACAAGGTTCTCATAATGGCCATCTCGCGTATTAAACGCAGTTTTCCACTCATCTCCTTTTTTAACTCTGATCAAGTTGTAAGCTCCCCTTAAATCAAGTTTAGTAAACAGTCGAGACCCCTAAACTCTGTCAAACAATTCTGTAATGAGAGGCAAAGGATATTTGTTTTTTACCGTGATCTCATTTAGACCTCTAAAGTCGATACATGGACGAAGACCACCATCTTTTTTCTTTACAAAAAAGAATCCTGCTCCAGCAGGAGATGAAGAAGGCCTGATAAACCCCTTGTGTAGGTTATCTTGCACATATTCCAACATGGCTTGAGTTTCAGGAACAGAGAGAGGGTATACTCGACCTTTGGGTGGCATTTTACCAGGAATAAGTTCAATAGGACAATCTCAGGAATGATACGGTGGAAGTTCGTCTGCCGCCTGCTCAGAAAAGACATCAGCAAGTTCATGATAAGGCTGTGGGAAAGAAGGTGGAACATCTACTTTCACTTCAGCCATTCGTACCACATGAATGAAACAATTTAATTTGCATTTAGGACTCCAAGAAAAAATTTGAGAACAAGTCCAGTCAATATGAGGGTTATGAAGAGTTAACCATGGTAAACCAAGAACTATATCATACATAGAATTAGATAATACCAGAAACTCTAAACTTTTTTCATGCAAAGCTCCTACAATCAACTTCATAGACTTTGTTTGATGCGTAACATATCCATTAGAAATTTTAGTCCGATTTACTGCAGAAATGGAAAGAGAATGGGTTAATTTGACAACAGGAATTTGCAATTTTTGAACCAATGACAGATAAATAAATTTGCCCGCTGCTCCAGAATCTAGCAATGCAGAAAACTCTTGACACGGAGACCCCAAATCAGGAATACCTACAGAGATTAAACAATCCTTTTTGGGGAGAACTTCTGAAAGCACCCCTAGGTCGACCTCCCCTCCATCAACTAGGGACGACTGTTTTCCCGGCCTTATTGGATATTTAGCCAAAAAAATTTCGGAGGATACACAATACAAGCACAAATTAGAACGCCTCCTATGTTGCTTCTCCACTTCAGACAACTTAGCTTTATTAATTTGCATAGGCTCATCAGATGTACCATGAAGGGAGCGAGACTGGGGAAGAGAACTTTTAGAACACTCAGTGCAATTCCTCTGAACCCATCGTTCTTGCATACGCAAATCAATTTTAATATTCAATTAAATTAACTCATCCAAATTCTCAGGAAGATCCCGAGTCACTAACTCATCTTTAAGTTTCTCAGAGAGACCATTCCAATATGCTACTCTTAATGCCTCATTGTTCCACTTAAGTTCTGCTGCTATAGTTTGAAAGCGAACCACATACTGACCACCTGGAGCTGTTCCTTGTTTTACTCGTAAAATGTCCACAGACGCGGCTGCTGATGTTCCAGGTTCATCAAATATCCTTCTAAAAGTGGAAACAAAAGCTTGGTAATTAGACATTAAAGCATAATTTCTCTCCCATAAAGGAGAGACCCACTCAAGAGCAGCACCGGACAATAATGACACAATATAAGCCACTTTAACACGAGAGGTGGTAAAACTTTGGGGTAATAATTCAAAATGAACCTCACATTGGTTGAGAAACCCTCTACAGGTTTTTGGATTACCATCATAAGAGGTAGGAGTTGGTAACCGTAGAGGGGAAGCAGAAGCCCCTGATGTACTTGTAACAGAAATCTTAAGTTTATCAAGACGTGTGGAAAGATCCTGTAAACATTGCAAAACTTGAACTTGAGTATTTTCCTGTACTTCCAGATGGGCGGCACCTGTACCCCAGTAGCCTGTTCCAGATCCAGATTAATTTTTAGGTCTGTGCAAACTGTCACGGCTGCCGACACTTGAGACTCCTGGAAGGAGTCAGGCCTACTGGGCACTATAAACTGAGGTGGTTTTAGGAATGACCTGTTCTTGGAATCTCTGTAACATGGAATAAAAGTAAATAGAATTTATTCACAAGCAAAATATATAGAAACATTTCACATAAAGTCTCAACAACACAGAAGTTCAGATATGCAGTAGTAAATATAGGAGTAAACCCCCATATGTAAATAAAGTCTCTGATACCAATGTGGTAGGGAACCCAGAGTCCAATATGAGGCTAAGACCTAAGGATGGTATAAAGGACGTTACTAGGGTTGAGCTCTGTAGTGTGATGAAAATCCAGAACAGGGTTGAGTCCTGCAATGTAATGAAGATCTGGAACAGGGTTGAACCCTGAGACATGGTGAAAATCCAAGACAGGGTTGAGCCCTGTGATGTGAAGCAGGGTTGAGCCCTGTGATGTGAAGCAGGGTTGAGCCCTGTGATGCAGTGAAGATCTGTGATAGGGCTGAGCCCTGCAATACAGTGAAGAACTGGAGCAGGGTTGAGCCCTGTGATGTAGTAAAGATCCGGAGCAGGGTCGAGCCCTGCAATGTAGTGAATATCCGGGACAGGGTTGAGCCCTGCGATGTGGTGAAGGTCTGGAGCGGGGTTGAGCCACGCGATGTAGTGAAGGTCTGGAGCAGGGTTGAGCCCTGCGGCGTGATGGGGATCTGGAGCAGGGTTGAGCACCGCGATGCACGAAGGGTCCAGGGACGATAACTGTAACGGTGCAGTTGACAACTGTAGTAAAGGTGAGTTCAATGTCCATGAAAGTAGAAGACAACAGGCAGAGTAAATAATCCAGCAGGGGATGCAACCACAGCAATGGAGCAGAGTAACAATACTTAGGCAATGGCAATGCTGAGCTCTGTAGTACGGCTGGTAACCAGTATCAGAAGTCTAACCAGAACATGGGCAGAGATATAGCAAAGTCCACAGCAAACCACAGGCCCAGCAGGGATCTGGCAGGAGTCCAAGAAAGACCTGAAAGTAACGTTGCACAGACACTGAGACACAGTTAGTAACAGGCTTTATACTAGAGGTCTGTAATCCATAGGAAGTTCAGAACATGTGATCCAAATAGAATCAGGTTTGAAATAATAAGCAATCAGAAATCCCGCAACCTGACAACACCTTTGAGACAGATGATCATTTTAACTCTCTATCCCCTGTATGTGGAGAACGCCGACAACCAGGATAGCTCCTCCAGCGACCACAATGGAACTTTGGCAAATGTAGTTTATCTATATGTACTGAAATAGTCACAGTCCTGACAGAATCCCTATAGAGTGTTTCATTATTATGAGAGAGAGTGCGGTGTTGCTTGCTGTACATGTAACATGTAATATGTATGATTGATTATTTATTTTCAGACATGACCTGCAGTGGTATATATAAATAATGATATGTTCTCCAAGCACTATAAATTTCTATGGAAAATAAATATAGATATGCTCTCTAAGCATAAGAAGGAATTTATTATTTTCTAATGATGAGGGCTATAAAGATTCAATCTATAGAATGAGATCACACTAACCATGGGTATTGCTTGAATACCTATACTGAATGACTATACTAGAGTGAGAGTATGTGGAATTTTTTGAAAATCATCATGTATCATGTCTCAAAGACTGTGTTGCTTTCTTTTAATACTTCAATGTTATGTTATGAAGTCTTACTTGTACTGGTCACAGCAATGTTTGTCCCAAAATGTGTGAGTGTGTGTTGATGCTTAAACAGAGAATCCTATTCTGAAATAGATTATGGAAGAAGAAGAAGAAGAAGAAGAAGAAGAAGAAGAAGAAGTAAAAGGACAAGGAAAAGGATCATCAAGATGTGGAAAATTAAGGTTGAAATGATACTTTCCAGAAATGCCTTGTTGGAGGTTACTACAGACAGGCCAGAAGTTAATAACCAAGAATGGCATAAGACACTCACAAACAATGATAAGCTTATTAGTTAAAGATGTCAAACTAACTCACATAACATATGAGACTACTGCAAAAAGCATGTTGGATGTATTAGAGTAGTTGAATGAAAGATCCTCGTTAGACAGAAATCTGTTTCTGCTGAGGAACCTATATCAAATGAGACCTAGCAAATTAAAGTATATGCAAGAGCTTATAAATGTAATGTTACCCATTAACATATGTGGTTCTATGGAATTATCTGGAATATATCTATGGAATATACTGTTAGAGATGACTGTTCCAGATATACTGTACAGTTTCTTATCTAATGAAGACCACAGATGAAGAATTGGACAAATAACATGGACAAGTAACAAGCTCCAAACAAATCCACACATTTCAAAGTGACAATGAAGGCAAATGTATAGCACATAAAATAGGCGCTGCATGGTTGCTATGGGCAACTTCCCCACTCTTTAGAAGCTTGAATACATCTCCTTCTAAGCCTCAGCTGTTGAGAAAGGGTGTTGGAGAATGGCCTCAATTAGAGGCTGAGTATTGCTTTAGTGACTATTAGGGCTATTCAATATGGGAGCGAAAACTCAGTTTTTGCGTTAATATCGCACATATGACCTCATTATCGCAGGTTTTAGTTTTACACCGTATTCAATTTCAAAGACTTTTCGCAGGTTCGAAAAGTCTTTGATAAAAAACGGGTATAACTTTTCACCATTGAATAGGTGTCGAAAAAAAGTGCAGAGTTGGGGTTTAGGAGTGCAGGCTTAAAAAAAATAGCCTGCACCCCTGGGAATGACATTTAAAAAAAGAACTGTGTCAAAAAAAGTTTTTTAAAAAAAATAGGGCCAACCCAAAAAATGAATTTAAAAATTGGAGTGAAAAAAAAAATGGGAAAAAATTGTTTAACAATAGGGAAATAGGTTCAGGGCTATTCTGCAAGTATGCGGCAGGTGTTTTCTAGAATAGATTTATAGCGGCAGGTGCACAATTGCAGAATTTTTAAAAACTTACTTTAGGGACATCAAAATATGCCAGTACCCATTTTCATGTACCCCAAATTTGATGGGACCACTTAAAATAATGAAAAAAATAACCTAAGTACTCTTCTGCAACACTTCTTCAATGTCGGGAAAAAACACCTGCTGCGGCTATTTAAATCCCCGACTTTCATTTACAGGCTAAAACGGGGGTACCCATAGTGATCCCCCATGTTTTTACAACTTTAGGCGGGTCCTACAATTTTTTTAAGGAAAATTTCGTAACTTTACGCAAATCCCACTTCGCAGGCTCCCGTTTTCGTTAGTTTCATATTGAATACGGGGATAAGCGGGCGCGCGCCCGATACTTTATCCCAGGTAAAAGCTCCGATATGAAACGTAAACTTCGACTGCGAAGTTTAAGTTTCATATTGAATTCCCCTCTATATTGAAGGAATAGTAGGTGGCACTGTATCATAATTTATCACTCTGTAGTCTCCCTGTGGTTGTGTTAGTATACTGTCACAAACCATCTTTGAGTTAATCTTCAATGTTATGTAAGGTTAGGAATTTTTACCTTTACTGAGCATAGTAATGTTTATCCCACAATCTTTCTCTGCAAACAAACTCTATAACAAACAATAGAGATTTATTATAGAGCAATTTATAAGGAGAAAACATACCCATGATTAATATGAATCCCCACTGATTTATATATTAAGTTTACTGAGAAGTAATATTATAATTCTTTTTGAAATATCAAAGGACTTGTTTTAAATGTTTTTATTTAATATATTTTGAAGGTTTTTGAATCCCCACTGAGTTATATATTAAGTTTACAGAGAAGTAATATTGTAATTCTTATTTGAAATATCAAAGGATTTGTTTTTAATGTTTTTTTTTATATTTTTGAAGGGTTTTTTTATAATGTGAATATGATTGCATCAGACATAAATGTGTTTGGTAACATGATGATTATCACAGCAGATGGCTAATAAAAGTCTTGTATGAGACAAAGCACATCATGGACATGGGTTGTAAAGTGCATTTCATCTTAGAACAGCCCCATGGAATTATCATAGAGCTACTAGGAGAAAACCAGAATCCAGTTCATATGCTGGTGGACGGGATGCCGGCAATCGAATTACCGATGCTAGGGATGGCCATCGGTATGGTTATCATCGATCTCAAAATAGAAAGTGCCCATTCAATGGTAACCAACTATGCAATAGATGACCATCGATGGCTTCACCCACCGGTGGTCATCCCTGTTCTATGACTGGCTGTCCTGTGGGCCAATCAGAACCAAGGGGTATGGCTTTGTTGGTGTCAGGGGCGGAGCTATGCTCAGTGTCCCGCCACCTTGTAAAAAGAAACTATTTGGTTATGTTCTTCCATCGATAGAGGTAAACCATCTGGTGCTCCCCCATCGGTGGGAAACACATTCGACATCGGCCATAAACCATCGATGATTACGAATCATTGATGGTCGGTGGCCATCCCTAACCGTGCTGTAATCCCACCGCCCATCATAATGCTGGCGCGATACCCTGTAGGACATCAGCATACCGGCCACGGCATCCCGCCTCCGGAATGCCGAATGTCCGGATGGGGTAAGTATGCACAGTTAGCTGGGGATTTTTTTTGCCTACAAAATCCATGGATCGGGCGGTACTGTAAGTGTGACATATAGATAAACTTACTCGCAGCTACGTAAATAATAAAAAGTGTTTAATTGCATTGTATTATAGGCTCCATTTATCAATGATATACAACCCCTTTAGCACTCGCTAAAGGGGTTATCTCACCCTTTCAATATTTAACAAACAGCTGTAATCTAAGATCTTTAGATGGTGAAAATGATGCGGTCTCCATTGCCAGCAATGGGGTCCCGGCCGCAGCCTTTCTGACTTCAGCGAAGTCCCAGCTGAGGAGGGAGAACGTCATTGGACCTTGCTGGACCTTGCTGAAGGGGGAAGTAATGATGAATACAAGTGGCATATACAATAGTATCACTGCTATTCTAAACAAAATATGCCACTGGTAGTAATTTGCGTTTATAAATGGGGCCCTAAAGCTGGTCATGCACGGTTGAGCATGGGAAGAGATATTTGCTACACTATGTAGTTTAGCAGAGTACTGAGCACTAATGTAATCACATTCAGGTACAAATATAGGCTTGAAATCTTGTGCAGTTCTAATGACCCTAGTATATCTAATATACTTGATTCTATACACCATGATGTTGTTAATCTACATAACTAAGTAACAGTACTAATTGTGGTCAAGGAAACATGAATTCCACAGCAGAACATATGGCCATATTTAAAGAGCCTTTATTAACTACAGTAACAACAGTTTTCCTATACACAATAGTACAGGCTCTCAGTATTTCCATACCACAGTGCCAAGTAGTTCCCAGATGTTTGGTTCATGATTAAAAAGTGAGTTTACTATCTTACACATTTCTTTACTCATCTGTACTATTTGCAAGTCATATGACAGCAATGAATAATTTACTGCAGAAGACATTAAATATTTTAAAATATCTATAAAGGCATTTTCTCTTCTTTGTCTGTGTTTTTAAAACCAGTGTCCTATGATAGAAATGCTGTTTTGTTGTAATGCACCACAGTCATTGTGTGAATAATGGACTAATTTAGCATGATGCATAACAGCAAAGATGAATCAGCGGGGAAAAGAACTGATGAATATTTATGCTGTACTAATCTCCAGATAGTTTTTGTGAAAAAAGAAAAAAACATTAAGAAATGAATGTTTTTAAGCATTAGTTTCCTTTATTCTGCAAATCTATTTAAATGTTATGGCTCATGAAATATGTGATCACAGGAAAATACTATTACATTAAGTTTTTTTATTAATAATGATTCAACATGAGTGCAGATTGGCTTGATTGCAAAGAGGAGCAAGATTTTTAAAACTCTTGAGACATCTTACATGTTTTAGAGAAAGATAGGGTAAAGTACCTTGCGCCCCCTAACTGCAGCTCAATACCAACTCAACAAGCACACCAAAACCTTTTAAACAGACAAATACAAAGATGGAGTGGTTCACAAGCGCTGTTAGATTCGGATTAATATATAGGACACTTGATTTCCTTTGTAGTAATTTTCTATTGTTGTAACAAATCAGAAGACAAACAAGGGTTTATCAAACACTGTTTTTTCTCTCCTTTTATGTATTCGTCTGTATATCCAGACTCACCATCACTTAATGAAAATGCGTGCATCAAAAGGTATCTCTGATCTTCTCTATATATACCAGACATCATATATTCCCCCAGTGTTCTGACACTCACCAATTGAACGGTGGCTACATCCACATAAAGGTTTCTTTTTTACTTATGTCCAAGTAGGTAGGTCATCCATAGATCCTATATAAAGTCCCGAACAACTTCAAATGTCCAAATAGAAAAGGACTTCCCAATCATATCCCGGACATAGGAATGGGATACGGAACCGTTCTTTTTGATCGAATTTCAGCCAATTCAAGAGGGGAGTTTGTCCAAAAAAGATGGGGGGATCCTCCAGCTCACCTTGGTACCTTTTGATGCACGCATTTTCATTAAGTGATGGTGAGTCTGGATATACAGACGAATACATAAAAGGAGAGAAAAAACAGTGTTTGATAAACCCTTGTTTGTCTTCTGATTTGTTATAACAATAGAAAATTACTACAAAGGAAATCAAGTGTCCTATATATTAATCCGAATCTAACAGCGCTTGTAAACCACTCCATCTTTGTATTTATCTTACATGTTTTGCTGATATTGTTTGGCCTTAGTTGTTCCAAGTCTCAGGACCGGACAAACCAAGGCAGTGTCATAGTGCGTGATTCTTCAGAGCTGTACGCTATTGCTGCTGAAGCTGTAATTTTCATAACTGTGGATGTGGGAAAATATGCTAATGCAACAGCGACTTGTACTGAGACGCTCACCTGAGCCATCGCAGCTGTCCGCAACTGTGTACACAAACATCGACTCCTCAAGTTAGTCTACAGTATGGTCACTCAGAATGGCCGTTGTAACTGAGACAACGGAGCCATATTTCCTGCGTACGGGATGTGACATGCCCCTAATATGGTCTAAACATGCCTGTGTTTTTGGATGGCACTCCCTGTTGCCTCCCCCAAACGCTCCCTGCCTTCGCCAACTATACCACACCACACAGCAGAATGAAGTGACCAAGCTCTATTCAAAGGTAATAAATTGCATGAAAAATGATACTTAACATCAGATACATGAATATAATTAAGCAGTATAACACATAAATGTGTGGCAATGGGCTAACAATTACAGCTAACATACTCATAGTTATGAATTACATATAAGTGATCATACAGTAGAGGATTCAGCATATAAATAGCTGAGCTCTATCTTAAAGCACGGCGGAGGAATCACCTGAGTAACATTTGAAATTTAGCTGGAACAGGGGCATGTTTAAAATTGTTCAAATAGTAACAGTATGTTGGTAGGTTCAGGTGGAGAAATATAGACTGGATAAATAAATCACCCCAAATCAAGTGATAAAAGACCCTGGATCCTGGCTCACTAACCCCCTATATGCCATAGATTACCTATGCAATCAATGGTGGCAAAATTATTCGCCAAAATACAGGTGCTCATTTGTGTAGTATGCCAAAATAAAGCATATTGTAATAGTGTCACCAAAGCTATGAATGAACTAATGACTAAATGATTGAATTAAATAATTAATTCATTAATAAAACAAAATTAACCATGTTTACTGTGTTCACTGGGGCTCTAAAATACTTAATTTAGTAGATATTTTCTACTGAACCATATTTGTTCCAAGCAATATTTATACTGGCAACATGTTTGCTTTTGAACATTTCACAATTTAAAGTTAATTGTCATATTTACCCATATTTATCATAAGTAATATTCAAGATTATGGGGCCAAAACTACAAACAATATAAATAAAAATACAACACGGCCTACATTTATTGGGAAATATTGATATGTGTTTGTGTGCAGTCTTTTAAAAGTAAAAAAATTACAATCTTAAAGATATTTGTAAGTAATCCATGACCTTGGTTGGCTAATTTGGTCATTATCCCTTAGGATATAAAATAATGTATATTTAGTCTTTAACCCCTTCACAGCTGGGGATTTTTTAACCCCTGTGCTAAGCCTACTCTGGTTCTGATATCGATATTCCAACATCAATATCAGTAATATTTATTAAACAGTAGCCACACAAATTATATCTATTTTGTTTTTTCAAAAGACTTTCAATTTTCAGAAAAGGTAATTGCTTATTGCTTATTCCTTCAAAAACAGCATATAAAAACTACACAAAGGGCAAAATGTTAATGGGTGAGAGTTTAGCAGTAAACTCTCACAGTTTTTAAACAGCCAATTTAATCGAGTCCGAGAACAGGTAAACTCGCATGTTTTTATACTCAAAAAACTCTCACAATTTAAACTTAAATGTCTAAAAAGTAGTGTTTTTTAACTGAAATGGAAAAAAGTGAATTTAAACCTTAAATCCATCATCAAAAATATTTTTTTTAAATTCTTGCTTCGTTATTAATTCACAGGTTCAAAACAGCAAATCCATATTATACACATACTGTACTGTATATTTTAGTAATCCGAATACATTTTTTGTGGTGGTTTTTACTGTAAATTATGCACATACAATATGTAGAAATAATATGGTAGTCCAATAATGCACAGCACTTTGAAATCTAGAGAAGCTTCTGCATCAAATGAGGGAATCATTTTCTTATTTGAGCCAGGAAGAGGGTAATCTGTTCATTAGAAATTCCCATTTACAATATGGAAAGCACAATATATATTCTGCAGTGTTGGGTGATCACAAGTGATCACCAGACAATAACTATTAATGAAAGGAGCCACATAATTTGAAAGAGGGGAGTTTATTGCAGCCGGGATGGGGGTCCTTTTAGTGGTCTAGTAAAGGTAGATGATTAAGAATAGCCACCAATAAATTAGAGGACAGCTATGGCAAGATGTAGGGTGTGAGAGTTTAAAAAGTGGGAGTATAGAGCTAAACTCGTACATTTTCAGAACTCACCCTATGTAATAGGGTGTGAGAACATGCAAAGTTGTATGTTTCTCACACCTCCGCAACTCGCAATGGCAAAACACACATCCAGATGTTTTGCCATTGTAAGCATGGAACTCGGGCAATGTAATAGAGTGCAAGTGTTTCACTTGCACCCTATTACTGTGTGAAATCTCATAAAAAAACAGACCTGTTTTAGGATAGCGAGTCTAGACTGAGCAGGTCCAAGTCAGGGCCGATACTAGGATATCTGTCTCCCGGTACAAGGCAGCAATTTTGCGCCCCCTCCTTTCCTGTACCTGGATTTTGTCATTGCTCCTCCATAAGGCAGTGCACTACTCAGACATCCCTGGTATAGTGACTTACATTATTCCACACACTGTAATGCCTATTACACATTATGCCACACACTGTAATGCCTATTACCAAAATGCCACTTACATATTTGCCCAACACCATTTTATGCCCCACAGTAAGGCTTCTAATTACTTTAAAATTACCTGCTCATTGTCAGGGGGTTACATGCTCGTTGCCAGGGGGTTTCATGCTCATTGCCAGGGGATTTATGCTCATTACCAGGGGTTCCATGCACGTTGCCTGGGGTTTCATGCTCATTGCCAGGGGGTTTATGCTCGTTGCCAGGGGTTACATGCTCGTTGCCATGGGGTTTATGCTTGTTGCAGGGGTTACATGCTCATTGCCATGGGGTTTCATGCTCATTGCCAGGGGGTTTCATGCTTGTTACCAGGTGGTTTATGCTCATTGCCAAGGGGTTTATGCTCATTGCCAGGGGATTTCATGGGAGAAGATGCAGCTTTCAGCATCTTCTCCCGGCAGCTTCAGCATTCCCGGCACTTCCGGGAACGCTGTGCGCATTGTGCTGGCCTAACAGACACTAGAGGTCCAGTAGGACCTCTAGCATCTGTCTCCTCAATGGCAGCGGCCATTTTTGGATGGCCGTTTTCAGCAGAGTCCATGCGGATGGCTAGTCCGCATTGAATCTGCTGAAAATGGCCATCCAAAAATGGCCACCATCAAGGAGGAGACAGACGCTAGAGGTCCAGTAAGGACCTCTAGCACTTATCTCCTCTTTGGCAGAGGTCATTTTTGGTTGGCCCTTTTCTAAACTTGCAGCCCGCAAGCCAAAGCAAGTCAGCTTTTTTCACCCCAGGCAATCCGGCACCCGGTGCACATGCACCTCTAGTTGCGGCCCTGTCTAAGTAACACAGAAAGATGCACAGTTTCTTGAGATCCGTGCATCTTTCTGTGTGTAAAAAAAAGGGTAAACAGTAACAACAATTTTTTTTTTTTAAATGGCGTGCATCCCCTCCCCACAAGCATAACCAGCCCCAGGCTCTGTAGAGCCTGTCCTGGTTCTCAAAATACAGGGGGAAAATGCATTGGGGTCCCCTGTATTTTAAGAACCACCACTGGGCTATGCCTCTCCAAGTTCTTAAAATACAGGGGAAAAATGCATAGGGGTCCCCTGTATTTTGAGAACCAGCACAGGGCTCAGCTGAGCCAGTCCTGGTTGTGGAAATACAGTGGACAAAATTAGTAGGGGTCCCCTGTATTTTCCATAACCAGCACTGGACTCTTTCTAGCGGGGGTGTAATGCCCCATCTAGGGGAACCCATTCACTGGGTACCCCAGCCAAAGCATTTCACCTGACCGCTAGTCAGCCCAGGCTGGGGATCCCTGGGGAGGTGGGTGCTGGGTTAATCGTGTATAGTGTGTGTAAAAATTAGATGAAGTAATATTGTCTTTTGCTGGCAAATTACAAGTCCCAGCAAGCCTCCCCCGCATGCTGATACTTGGAGAACCACAAGTACCAGCATGCGGGGCATTACGGGCCTGTTGGTACCTGCAGTTTACCTGAAAAAGAAATAATAAAATAATGACACACACACACCGTGAAAGTAAAGTTTTATTAAAACATACATGCACACTTAACATTCACACTCACATTCACGCATAGTCATCCCTGTAGCCAATCACATCCACTTGTCCAAGTAGAAATCCACGTATACCTGTAGAAAAAAAATCCATACTCCGTATTCCTCACATATATCACGTCTTCTTTGGTACATGTAGGTATCCAAAGGGTTCAAAACAAAAAAGCATACATGAATCCAGTACGGACAGAAGGAAGGGTATGTGTTTACACATACCCTTCCTGCACGTGAATGACAGGGACCCACGTTTCATTGCAGGAGCTGCCAGCAAATCAGCGGGCACATCCGTAGGAGCTGCCCGCTGATTGGCTCTAAGCGATCAGGCTGCCTGTCAGCCTTTCCCCCATAGACTTTAATGGTGTGATAGCTCCATTGAAGTCTATGGTGGGAACTGCAACATTGTAGCCTATGACGTTAACCGCAAGGTTCACCTCAATAATTTCAACCAATATTGAGTTTACAACATATAATCAGCTCTGTTAAGTGGTGCAATGACTTGTACTTTGATAATGCAATATTCTGGATCCTGATCTTGAACTGAATAAACAAGTCACTGAAGAGCTGGAGCCGCAAGCTATTGTGTAGATAATTTGTTGGTAACAAATGGCTGAAATACTCACAGTTCACATAAGCTGGCCATACATCTAAAGATTATCTGTCCAACCAACCAACTAGTTGATTGGTTGGAATGAAAATCTGGTAAGGTATGAAAGCAAATGACAATCAGCAATTTGCTCCCAAACGCTGGAAAATGGACAAAAACTTGTTTGAGCAAATTGTTTTCTGAACAACCATTTCATCTGTTTTCTGGCATTTAGGAGCAAATTGCTGATTGTCAGTTACTCCCATACGTTACCAGATTTTCATTCAAACCAATCAGCTAGTTGGCTGGTTGGACAGATAATCTTTAGATGTGTGGCCAGCTATAGTCAGTTAGGCTATAATGACAATTTGAAATGACGTTCCCTGGCTGCAGCCTTGAAGCAGAAGGATGTCTCATGGTGGCCAGTCTGGAGCACACCGCATATCCCCTTCTTGCTGCAGCTAACATACCAAGGGGAGATGTATCAAGCCTTGGAGATAGATATAGCGGAGAGATACAGTACCAACAAATAAGCTTCTAACTAGCATTTTTTAAGCACAGCTTATAAAATAACAGTTAGAAGCTGATTGGTTAGTACTGTATCTAAGCACTGTTTCTCTCAAAAGGTGCGGAATGCATCAAAACAGTTTTTGCGGTCAAATGAAGTTTTTGGAGGTTTGCCCGCTTACTGCATACTGTATGCACAAAGCTCCAGAATGCAATTAATTCTTCGGCTTAAATGCGGTAGGCAACACCAACTTTAGATAGCGTTACCCAATAGAAACCTAAGGGCACAATCGGATCCCTCCCAGAACCACCGCTGTATGCGCAGAAGGACTCCTGGGTCCTAAAACTGGAATTCCTTCTATTGTAAAGGACAGCTCTTACAGCGGGAGCTGTTTTTTGTGATTTTTACAAGCATATGGCGTTAGTAAACTCTATTATGCTTGCGTTGAGTGTGGGAATGCATCACATTCAAAATGCGATGCATTATGCATCCTGCCCAAGGCTTGATACATCTACTCCCAGGTATGCTGCCAGTATTAGTAACAACTGATGGAAATAAACTTCCTGGCCAGAGACTCCAATAAGGAGGATGTCTTGCTGTGTCCAGTCGGTAGTCCACTGCACGTTCCCCTCTCACCTCTGCTTTTAAGACCAGGTAGCACTGCCGTTAGAAGACAGTGATAGTCGAATAATCCCTAGTCTCAACTTCCTCATCACAAGTAGGTATTGTGGCTGGTCCAAAGCTACAGCTCACCATACATATGGCAGACAAGATGGGCAGTCATTATTAGTTTTACAGGAGACCATTAATTTATCCACAGTGGTACATGGTAGAACAACACCTCAATGGCAAAATCCACAGGTTTGGGAGTCCGGAGTAGCAGAGCCATAATGTTTTTCTCCTTCCAATCAATTTATGGTATCTTCAGAGCTACACACTGGATTCTAAAAGTCTTTTATAGTATAGGAGTCTTTGTCTGGTGATCAATCTGATCACAAGTCAATAACTTGTAAAAGGGTGCATAGTTTGGAAGTGGGGACTCCATTCTTTTAAAAAACGGTGGTCTGTAGTTGCCAGGATGGGAGAGATAGGGGACTTTCAAGCCCTTTCACCTTTGTTTTGTTTTGCTGTCATGCTCATTGATATCATCATACACTGGTGTGATTATGTAATTTTGAAAAAACAGTGCCACATCATACATTTCCAATTCACAATGCTTAACTTGGAAATGCAAGTTTCTGATTTACTAGAATTAGAGAGAAAAAATACTTTTAATTGTGGCATGGCACACAAATTTCTTATAGTTATGTTTATCTTAAAAATGTAAGCCTTAAGTATTGTGGTGAACAGTATAAATGATTAAGAATTTGTGTGCTAAGGATAGGAGACAGTACAGCACGTTCTAATAGGCTGAAATAAAAAAAAGTATCACCTCCCTATTTAATTACAAACAGCAGAAGCCCCTCCCACATCTATAGGATAATGTTTTAATGGGATCTGAAACAGATTAAAAGTTGAGACTGAGGAGCTCTGACATCATATATTACAGTCTTTGTACTGTAGATCAGAAAACATTAATACTTTCCAGGTGACTAGTGAGAAAATATAAGAATAGAGCAAGGAAACCTATCCTTTCAACCTTTAGGATGGTATTGGCAAAACATTTCCAATAGAAACTTGTTTGAAAACCAGTGATTATATATGGGGAAACGGTCAAACCAACTGTGCACAAAAGAAATGTAATACATATGTATAAAGAGTAGTAGGGGATCGCTAATGCAAACTAATGCATTCCAGGTGCACTTCCATCCACACAATAACATATTATAATAGTTTAGCCACAACTGATTTCCTGTAGAACATATAGGGTTGAAGAGCTGGCATCTTTTTTTTTTTTCTCCTTTGTTATCAAAATAACCATCAGAGTATTTCCATTGACTTTTAAGAGGTCATTAATTGGTAAAATGATCATGTACTATAGGTACATATTTGAAAGTTACTCTACAAAACAGTCATTATTTTTAAAATCAGATGCATGAGAATATGAAGGAGAAAAAAGAATCATACATTACAGTAACTACACTAAACTACTCTGGATAAAAGTTAAAGTCATATCTTACTGTACAGCATCATCCATTCAAACTGGGACACGCTGCTATTGTTTTTTGCCACTAAAGTTGTATTAACCTAGGCTCAGTTAAGTCATTTATATAAAAAAAATACCTTTGAAATGTATGATTTATTTTGGTCAATGTTAGTTTAGATGTACTGTAATTAAGATACTTGAATGCTTGAATAAGCTTGAGAGGATATAAGCACCCTGTTTTTTATTTGGAGCAGTACTAGTTAGAGCTGGTTTTTGTTGATAATTTATAATTGTGGTAGTGAGTAGTCAGTCATTAACTGTAGCCTTTTAGCTGCCCTGATGAGTCGGGGTTTAGCAGTGTTATATTAGGGTTGGGGGAGGAGCCAACTTCCTCTTTGTAGTTTGTGATCCCACCCACCCAACATATTGCGTAGATTGGTTTGTACCAATAATTATTGTTGGAATGCATTATGTTTTTTCTTCCAGCAGGAAAGGCGTAGGAAGCGGAAAGCAGTGCTCCTTGGCTCCTCAATTTAGCACAGCAGAGCCTGGCTAGCATTACCCCTTTGAGAGAGGTGAGTCGGTTACTGCTTTAGGGGAGGACCAGGTCTCCATCCTAGGGAGGGACGAGCACTGTGCTAGTTAAGGGGAGGAGGTACTACCCAGGATGGTTTGTGCACGGGGTGGGAACTCCACCCCAATTTGGTAATAAACACTTATTATGAGCTGTGGACCGAGGTAGCACTGCTTTTTCTCCACCAGGATTAATTTAAATTCTAATTCGACCTTAATAAATTTGGCTGTGACCTACTTTTTCCAATCTATACAGTTGTCTGTGTCTTATTTATTATTTAGGTTAAGCTTAAGAGTGGTCTATAAAATAATAAAACTATGGGTGACATTGAGAACAGTACAACAAACTGTTCTGGCTAAAGTGAAGAATGTTGAAAGATACAGTACAGGTTGAGTCTCCCATATCCAAAATGCTTGGGACCAGGGGTATTTTGGATATCGGAATATTCCATATTTTGGAATATTTGTATACCATATTGAAATGTTTTAGGAATAGGGCCCAAATCTAAACACAGAATGCATTTATGATTCATATACACCTTATATACACAGCCTGAAGGTAATTTTATACAATATTTCAATAATTTTGTGGTTCAAACAAAGTTTATGTACGTACATGAAATTAATTTATGTTTCATATACACTTTATACACAAAGCCTATAGGTCATTTTATACTTTATTTTTAATAATTTTGTGCCTTAAACAAAGTTTGTGTACATTGAACCATTAAAAAGCAAAGGTTTCACTATCTCAGTCATGCTGAAAATATTCAGTATTTCGGAATATTCCGTATTTCGGAATATTTGGATATGGGAGACTCAACCTGTATAGCAAAATATATTTTTAAGATGTGTTTTGCATGTTATTCGGGTGGCTATGAAAAGTATTGCAATATAATTATGTCTTGACTTGCAATGAAAGAACTACCCAAGAAGAAGGGTCAGTTATACCTTGTATTCACAAGCATGGAGGGCCCTAGTAAAATGTAGCAGATACATATTCACACACACACATACACACACATTTTTGTATTGTGGGAGGAAATTGGAGCACTGTAGGAAACCCACTCAAACACATGGAGAACATACAAACTCCACACAGATCAGTCATTGCTAGGAATCAAACTTAAGACCTCAGTGCTGTGAGGCAGTAATGCTGCTAACCACGATGCAAACTGTGCTGCCCCTAAAGTTTATATGTGTTTGTCACAGTAAAGTTTATTTCAAAATATTTCACTTGATGCTTGAACAGAGAAATTTCATCGGCAGCATGCTATGGGCCCAGGCACAATACAACAGAAAAGTGCAGCCTTCCAGTGATATCTACAAAGTGTATATGAGTAACTCAAAATGATAGTTTAAAGCCAGTGAAGAAAGAAAAACAAAAGAAAATAAGATCATAGATTAAACTATGGAAATTCAAGGTTGAGATGCTGCTATGCAGATATGATCTGAGCAAGGTTATTACTCCAGAGAGATCAGAGTTTAATAAACAAGAACGGAATAATAAAGACAGATACAATTAACTATAAGCATATTAGTTGAAGATAATTAACTCATTCACATAAGATATTAAACTACAGCCAAGGGCATGTGGGAACCAAGAGATTGTATGAAAGACCAGAGGCGGAATTAACATTAGACTTTGTGAAAACTAGGCTTATAGATGATCACCAGTTTAAAAAGGAACTTCTACATCACAATATGGAAAATGACACTGGAATGGCGATTAAAGCCGCAGGAATAAATTCACACAATCAGACACAAAGAGCATGTTTTAGATACAGGAAAAATGGCCACCTGAAGAAAAACTGCTCAATATGGAAAGCAAAGCAATAGTGAAAACTGTAAGAGCTGCAGTTGTGGAACCTGACAAAGGATCTCTCATGCTACCAGCTTGTTCAGTAATTTTGAGGTGTGATTGTTATATAAAATCTAAAGCCAAAAGGGGCAAATTCAAAAAATATTTTAGAACAGATCCTCAAAACTTGTTGTGGTCCTATGAAATTGCCCACACCAAGAGGCAAGAGATACATAGTAACTTTTACAGAAGACTATTCAAGATAGAGTTGCTTATTTAATGAAGAACAAAGATTACTATAAACATATAACAGGTTTTTGTTACAATAATAAGTAACATGTTTCAGTGAAATCCAATCACATTTCGAAGTGACAATGTACAGCATATGAATTCATCTATATATTAAGTGAGTAAGCGTGTCCGTCTGTCCATCTGTTTGGCCTTTATGCATGGCCAGAGTTTTGGACCTACAGTAGCTCCACCAAATTTGGCATGGTCGTGTAGTTTGACCAGGATTAGCTTTTTGCCTAGGTTTGAACTTTGTCAGGGCCACACACTGTCACACAAACCCTAAAAATGGGGACACTCTTAAATTACACAGGTTCCGGGGCTGGCTCCAGTGGAAATTGGCAGTCTGCGAAAAACCTGTGAGAAAGCTACAAAAGTATCCAATTAACCTTAGTCTGAGCAAACTTGATGACTCACGTAAATTCATTTTAAATCCATAGCCTCTGTGTTTGCATGCAAGGGCGTAACTAGAACTTTGTAGGCCACATAGCAGGATCTTAAAAAACACATACATTTGCCCACATACAGAGCCCATTCATATTATGCCACAAAGACCCCATTCAGTTTATGTCAGACAGAGCTTATTCAGGCTATACCATACAGTAGTACCCCTTATACTCATTATGCCATGCAGTAGTAGTGCCCCTTATACATTATGTCACACAGTAATTCCCCTTACACATTATAACACACAGTAATGCCCTTTATGGATTATGCCACATAGTAGTAGTGCCCCATATAACACATTATTCCACTCAATAGTATCAATAGTAGTGCCCCTTCCACATTATAATCCCCAAGCAACTCACCTGCCCGTGTCCGTCCATCAGCCTCTTGCCTCCCTCTGTGTGCCATCAGTAGCCAGAAGGTGTGGATTTGGGGCTGGGCCAAAAGTTAATTACAGCTGGTACACCGGCAGGCAGCTGCAGCCAAGGACAGACAGCATTGACACAATTTGAATCTGGTACCGGTCACGAGCCAATCGGAGCATGCGGACTGACAGCCAGTTAGGAGCTGCCATTGCTGACTGGCTGCTGGTCCATGAGCTCTGATTGCCTTGTGACCAACGGTGCTGTCTCTTCACGACTGCCTGCTAGTGTGCAAGCTATAATCAGCTGGTGGGCTGGCACCAAATCAACATCACTGACCCCTGGGCCCCCCTTGACGACCCTGACTGGACAGGCCCACCTTTGAAAAAGCTGTCATCCTACACAGCGAAACACATTAGGGGTATATGCCATCACCCCACAAGTGGTCTACCAATTCTATTTGAAAGCCTGAACAAACTTGCCGGACATTTAAAGCACTGCTGTTTTCTTGAAATTTATTTTCATCTCTGATCTCCATTGGACTGGATCAATCATCTACACCGTGAACATCTGAGGGCTCCAAGCTTCATTTATGTGACTTGCATGACAATAGAACCATCCCCCTACCGGTGGAAAATTCTGTTAAATACCAATCCGATATACAGTGGAAATTCCTGTCAAATATCAATTCATTGAACAGTCCTATTTTCCAAAAGGAGATTGAACTTTATATTCCACTCGTTGGAACCGGAAGTTTTATAGGAACAGGCACAAATTATGTGGACACTTATAAGGGTGAGGCAAATTGTTCATATATGACATATGTACTAGTGTATGCATATTTCCTTTTAAAAGTGTATGTGTAATCTTTTTTATTAAAATTGTTAATTTTAAACTACTATATTGATACAATACAATAATTTCCTAACATTGTATACTCATTTAGCGCTACTACCTAGTGTAATATTGTGTATTTGTCAGGGGTCTGACTAACCCTATATTTTAGTTGCTGCTTGGACAAACAGACCATTTTAGTGCCTGTATACCATTCTTTGGTACCTTTGAATTGTATCCACCTTGTGTGCATGACTGGGTGCAGGGGGAGTGGCGGGCCACAGAGGCAGCTCGGGCACCATAGCAGCCGTACCCCTTGCACCCACAGAAATGACACCACTGTTTGCATGCATGTTAGCAAACAGTGGGGTCCTTTTCTGGATCAATGGAATGGGGTTATGGGCAAGGACAATGTAAACAAATAAAGGTTGCAGGTGTAGTACAGGGTCCAGTCTTCAACCCGGGCAATGCAAGGTATCCTAGCCAGTAGGACATAAAATAGAGAAATTTTTAAGACAACAATACCTAGAGAATCAAAATACAGTAAAGTTTCATATACAACAATGTGAAATAGGGTAGCTGAATGAAGGGATTAGAATAATGGATATGATCAGATGCATACTAACAGAAACTGGATGATCTGCTAAATACTGGAGTGAAGTGTCAATGACAGCTACAGAATGTGGTTGCAAAACAAATACTCCAGAAAAGTGGAGAAATCTTATATTAACTTTAATATGTTCAGTGAACTAGAGTAAAACACTTCAGAGATTTTGGATGTAAAGGGAATCCAACAGCAATTTAGTCCTTGAATGAAAACCATATCTGAATATCAATTTCATTGACAGCTGAGAGAAGAAACTTAGGGCCATATTCAATATGGTGGCGCGTGTGGACGCAGCGGCTCTGCAGCAAGTACCTTATCGTTGTACAGGCTGGCTGATTATGCTGTTTTTCCTGCTGGGCTCCTGCCGTGCGAGGCTGGTCTATCCACAGAAAGTCCTGATCCGTCTCGGGGGTCATGGAGGCGGTGGTGCTGCTTGGAGGAGGCAGGGTGGAGGTCCGACAGGGCCCAGTGTTGATGGAGCAGGTGCTTCTGGCATTGTGGCAGCTGCTGGGAGTGCGGAGGTCACGTGGGGCCCGGCCAGGACCGTGACTGTCTCTGCGACGGTGGCTGGCAGCGTCACCAGCCCTGCGACTGTTGGCATGCCTGGAGGTATGGTAGTAGGTCTGGGCGGGCCTGGAGCTCCCAGCAGGTTGGAGGGTTGGCAGGTTACTGCAGAGGCCGGCAGCCGAGGACTGATGACCGGAGGCATGGATAAACCAGCTGTGCTGGGACACATGGTGGAGCTGCCTGATCAGGCAGGGCAGGTACTGGGGGTTGACTCTCTGCTACCGACTGCTTTGGGTGGTGCAGGAAGGGGGGCCAATTATGGTGGTGATCGAGACTATGGTCGGGAGGGAAAGGGCCAGGGGGGCAATGGCCATAGTAAATTTCACCATCGGGAGTACGGCTGGGTAAATGACTGTTGCTGGAAAAGCCATCCACGCAAACTTAGATGGCAGAAGGGGGAAAGAGAGCTGGCGTAGGGGTAAGACTGAGATTGTGCCCTGTGCACCCCCCCCCTTGCCTAGTCTCTTTCTGGCAAATGTGCAGTCCTTGCAGAACAAGATGGATATAATACAGGGCGAAATGGAGGATAAAAAATTTTTGAGGAGGTGTTCGATTTTTGTTTTTACGGAGTCATGGTTACACAGTGGCATACCCGACAGGGCAGTTGGGTTGGATAATATGACTATTTAGGGCAGACAGGACCTTGCCCTCCGGCAAGCAGAAGGGTGGCGGTCTTTGCACCTATATAAATAATCTGTGGTGTTCTGATGTTGTGATTATGGAGTCTTTTTGTTCGGAGGTGGTGGAATATATGACATTGAAATGCAGACCATTTTACCTGCCTAGATAATTCACAACAGTTATAATAATGGCCGTCTATATCCCCCCGCAGGCAAATGGAGGCTGTGCCTTGGATTTATTATATAATGCCGTGGCTAAATTGTTATGGGGCGTTCATCGTGGCCAGTGATTTTAACAGGATGGATCTAAAGGTTGTACTGCCCAAATTCCATAAGAATATTGGGGTGCCAACCTGTGGAGGCAATATCCTGGACCAGGTGAACACGAATTTTAAACTTGGATATGAGACTGTTGTTTGTGCTCATATAGGGAAAACTGATTATGTGTCACTTTTTTTGGTCCCTATGTATGTTCCTATTGTAAGGCGTGCTGGACCGGCTAGAAAAAGTGTTCAGGTGTGGCCTGATATGGCCATTGAGCATCTGAAAGATAGCTTGGAATGTATGAATTGGGAAATTGTTTTAGAGGAATCTATGGTAAATGGTTCAGTTGATCTGGATCTGCTGACTCGTATGGTTATAGGCTATATAAGTTGCTGTGTGGAGAGTGTAACGATTAAAAAGACTTTTAAGGTGTTTGCAAACTAAAAGCCTTGGTTAAATGGAGAAGTCCGCTCCCTTTTGAGGGCACGAGATAGGTATTTTAGGTCTGGGGATAAGGTCAGGTACTGTGCTGCTAGGACAGATCAGCGTAGGGGTATTAAACGGGCTAGAGTGGCCTATGCGGCTAAAATGGAAGAAAATATTAACATGAGTGGTGATCCCAGGAGCTTGTGGAAATGTCTGCAGAGGCTCACTGATTATAAAGCTAAAGCACTGGAGATCGGGAGTGTGGACAGTTCTTTAGCAGAGATTTAAATGAGTTTTATTCTCGACTTGACGATTGTAGTAACCTTGACATTCCCGCATTGGATCAAAGAATAGGGGAGTTGCCCTTGGTGATGCACGAGCCGGCTGTCCGTCAATGTCTGCGTTCTGTAGACCCTAGGAAGGTGGTGAGTCCAGATGGTATCTTGGGCAAAGTCCTGAGGTAATGTAGTGACCAGTTAGCCGGGATTTTTCTGGTTATTTTTAATCTTTCCCTGTCTACTTGTTTTGTCCCTAAATGTCTGAAACTTACTACAATTGTCCCGATTCCTAAAAATGGACCCCCGAAATGTTTAAATGATTACCACCCGATAGCCTTAACATCGCTTGTGATGAAAAGCTTTGAAAGACTAGTACTGAATCATGCAAAGTGTCATTTCATAGCAGGCTTTGATCCGTGGCAGTTTGCTTTTAGGGCAAATCGATCAACGGAGGATGCAATCCTAACTGTTTTGCATCAGGTGCAAGCTCACCTAGAATTTAGGGATACCTATGCAAGGATTTATGTGTAGATTTTAGCTCAGCATTTAACACTATTGTACCTAGTGCTTTGATTACCAAGTTGTTTTGCTTAGGGTTAAATGGGTTTACTTGTAGATGGTTGCTACGTTTCTTATCTGACAGACCCCAGGTGGTCAAGTTGGTGAAAACTAGCTCCAAGGAGTTGGTGCTGAATGTTGGAGTCCCACAGGGGTGTGTTCTGAGCCCTGCTCTGTATTCTTTGTTCACCCACAATTGTGTGTCCCAGTCTCGGTCTGTTAAGATCGTTAAATTTGCGGACGATATCACTATAGTTGGTCTAATAACCAACGGGGATGAACTTGCCTATAGAGCTGAGGTGGATAGAATGTTTGAGTGGAGCAGCGGAAAACTGTCTCCTCCTTAACACGATGAAACAAAGGAAATGATTATTGACTTTAGGAAGTGTGGTACTCCTACAAGGGCCCCTGTGTGCCTAGGCGGTTTGACCATTGAGGTAATACCCTCCCTTAAGTTGTTGGGGTTCTATGTCTCAAACACTTTGTCATGGTCTTTAAACTCAGCCTTCTTGGTTAAGAAGGCGCACCAACATTTGTTTTTTATGAGCCGTTTGCGATCCGCGTGTGTGAGTAGGGGGACCCTGTTAAATTTCTATCGTAGCATTGTGGAAAGTGTTTTGACCTATGGTATTGTTGCTTGGCACGGGAACTGTACTGTGGCTGAACGGAGGGCATTGAATAGGGTGGTTGGTACAGCTAGTAAAATCATTGGAGTGGTGCTACCGCGCACACAGGAGATATATGAAAAAAGTCTCCGGAAGAAAACTAGTTCTATTTTAGCAGATTCCAGCCATCCTAATCATGTTCTTTTTGAGAAATTGCCATCAAATAGGTGTTTTAGAGCTTTGCGCACTTGCACAAAGCGTTTGCACAATAGTTTTTTTCCTGCAGCCGTGCGTATGTTAAACAGTTAACTCAAATGGTTATATAGTGTTGCATTATAGTGTAATTTGCTGCCTGTTTTACTATATGGTATGTTTCTGTACTGTCTTTTCGTTGGCATCACTTGTGCTGTCAGTGACAAATAAAGTATTATTATTATTAATTTGAGGCAAAAAGTCCATTATCAGCTATAATTTATCACCAATGACGTCATTTTCGCCTATTTCAATTATCCCCATATTCAATTGCAAAGACTTTTCTCCGGTGCAAAAAGTTTTTGTTAAAAATTGGGGATAAGTTTTCTCCATGTAATACATGGCGAGAAAAAGTGCAGAATTGGGGTTTAGGGGTGCAGGCTTAAAAAAATAGCCTGAACCTCTCAGAGTGACCCCTAAAAGTTTTATGTGTCAAAAAAAATTTAAAGAAAATTCCTCAGGACACCCCAAAAACTGTACTTTAATTTTGGGGGTGATTTAAAAATAAATGGGGGACAAACTTCTAAAGTAGCGAAATTGATTCCAGAGGGGTTCCCAAGCATGCGGCAGGTGTTTTCTTAATTGCGGGTGGTAGCGGCAGGTGCAATTTTGAAGAAATTTTAAAAAACATTTTAGGGACTTTAAAATATGCTTGCACCCATTTTCATTTACCCCAAATTTGATGGGCATAGTTATTTTCCCCCAAAAAATAGCTAAATGCTATTCTTCATCTTTTCTTCAAAGCCACATTTATGCACCTGCTGCGGCTATTCAAAAGCCGACTTCCATTCAGCAGGTAAAAATGGGGTCTACCCATAGTGATCCCCCATGTCAGGACATCTTTAGGGGGGTGCCAGGATGATTTCCCGAAAATTGAAAGGACTTTTTGCCTGTTCCAGTTTCACCGGGTTCCGTTTTCACGTCCTTACAAATTGAATACACGCGCAATACTTTTCCGCCCACAAAACAGGCGAAGTAGGTAAAAAGTCCAGTAGACGAAAAGTCCGGACTTTTCGCCTCAAATTGAGAAGAATTGTGGAGAATTCAATTAGCCACGGTAATTTACTTCGGGGTAATTGATCCGCCGGAGTCAGCCCCGAAACACCCCACATATGACCTTATTCATCAGGAATCACAACTGTAACAGCGTACGCAGATCGGTAGATGGCTTGTACTGCGCATGCCTATGCATTGCATTGCACATGCGAGTGTTAGCTCTGTGATCACTCACACAGAAAGAAAGCCATTGCAGAGTGAGTGACAGGAGGTCAGCATTTGGGGTGGTGACATGGGAGTGGTTGGAGAAACACAGGCATGTCTGTCCGTTTGAATGCTGTTGCATGGGCGTGCAGAAATTAACTACTGTATCGGCATACGCAGCTTGTGTACTCACTGCGTACGACGAGGTTACCGATTTCGGAGTAAGGTCATACCTGCTGTTATCTGCATGAGGGGCCGATGTTACTCCATGTTATCGATTATACGCAGGACTGCGAGGTATCATTCATTCATCAGCATATTTTCGCCGGATACTTCCATACATAATCGCAGCTGCGATCGCAATAGCAATCTGTAGTAAAATAGGCACATGATTAGCCTGTTATCTGGTGCAAACAGTGGGTTAACACATATGTCTGGGAACTTTTCCCTGATTCTATTTGTTAACACCTAATATTAGTAAATTTATCAGGTGAGAAAAAAAGTCTGTAATTGAATAGCCCTGGATGTTAAAGTACAGGGCTACCACCTTTTTTCACCCCCAATAAATTATCAGGGCTTATTGAATTCCTCCAATAGGCTACAAATGAACATTCAAGGACAACTACTGTATAACACAGATGGCAAGTTTGATCAGTGCAAAGCCTCTCCCAGTAGAAAACATCAGAAGCTATGGAGAAATATGGATTCTAACGTCCCAAGCTTTAGATGTTGTTGGAGTATAGCAACAGCTAAAGCTTGATTATTGCATGACAAGCTGTACTGGCGGGACAATAGGTGGTGTTATATATTAACCTCTCTGTACTGTACAAATGTACACTATTATGTACTCTGTTATTGCTAATCTTCCATATTATTAAGGTACTGATCATAATAAATTTGATCCCACAATTTTTCCTTGCATGTATGATGCTTGAAGAAAGCAACATTGTGTTGGTCTGCTATTGACACATCTGCAATTTCTGATCTGGTGGCTCTCCTGATCATACCTTACCAGCAACCATCAGTAGGTCATCCTCTATGATAGCAGTTAAAGTATCCTTACAACAGCAAGTTCAGTGCTGCTATCCCCCTTCCCTCTTACTTACCCAATGAAGTTTATATTTATGAGATGGAGAATGGGACCTTGACACCTGATAAGCCTGTTTTCGAAAATTAGTAACAGTAGAGATTAGTGTGGAGATTGACCAGTTATAAGGGACACTAGCAGATATAGTGAACTGTGATTTCATGGAATATTTTTTAGACTAATTCATTGAGCTTCATTGAGTAAGAACTGTTTTTTCACCCAATTCTACTAGGGTGTGCTCAGAATAGTGTCAGACAGGAATATGCAGTTCAATACATGTTATCCTCTAAATCTAAAATAATCTACAATATAAACATTTGCTTTTAGAATTGAGAGGTGAATACTGTCACCATGCTTTCCTGATGATGGTTCTTAAGCTGGGAGCCTCCTTTGGATTTCCTTGTAAATTTACTATCACTGGTACCTTATTTGGGCAACAATAGTAGTGGTGTCACTGGGGTTGGTGACACCCAGAGTGATAAAACCGGGGGCAGGTCCAGAACCCCTGGAGATGCCAGGCTACCCCCATAGACTCTCCCTGCACTGTGACCGGGTGCCGGGCTCTGCACAACAATAAATCACCGTGCAGCACCCGGCTCCATGTCAATGAGGAGGAGCCGTTAATTTCGTGTCACCCCCTTGGAAGGTGACACCTGGTGCAGTCCGCATCCCACAAGTGACGCCACTGACAACAGGCAAAAACCAATTATATATAATATTGTACGTACTAGTGACAAAGCCTCTCTTTCCTCCTGTTTCATATTTTGTTATAGTTTTGTTTTACATGCAAATTGCTCTGTCTGATTGTATAGACTGCATAAACTGTTGGTGCTATATAAATGAAGGGAAACATAATAAGTAATATACACTGTCATGGATGTTATTGACAAAACAACTAAATAAAATTGATTATACCTAATACATTTTAGGAGAAAAAAATAAATGTAGTTATAGAGATGCGGTCTTTGGATGGGACTAGATATAAGCACCATTTTCAAGCTATTCTGTTAAATATTTGCCTCATCCTGCACTTGACGCTTTTACATGTTTTTCTGCAAAAAAGTTTTTGGAGTTTGCCTGTGGAGCCAATGCCATCTTCTGATGGTGGTTTTTCCAGGTGCCCTGCTTCCTCCTATGGGAAGGAGCACCAAGTTGTGAAGAGGTATTCCATCTGATCCCTTTGCTGTCTCCACACTGAGGACCTCATTCAGAGTCGGTTGTTGCGGCCGCACGGTCGTACGCCACTGATGTTTGCTAAACTGCGCATGCGTAAAATTCGCATTTGAGTGACAGGATGAGGCGTTTGTGGGTGGTAACAGGGGAAGGTGCTTGTGAATGGGGGAGTGGAGATCCGAACGCAGGCGTGCCTGACTATGCAAACGGCGTTTTATGGGAGTGCATAATTAACTAAGTAGTGTCATGGCACATGTGACATGGGAGGTTTTTACACTAACTTGATCGTAGTGCTTAAGAGAGGGTATGGTCAACCTTAAGGTCTACGACCAGCTCCGATGGTTCCCGATGGTCTCGATTAATCCTTATATGCCCAGAGATGACATGTAATGGGAACGAGAAGGGGGCGTATTTTTAGTCTTACGGCCGCATCCTCCCCTCGCTCGTCCAGCTAACGATCCCATCTTAACGACGCAACTTGCGAGCACTTCATTTGCATATCCGGCCCCTTTTACCTAACGACCGTGTGGCCGCAACGACCGACTCTGAATGAGGTCCTGAGTGCTCTTCAGCTGTGCGCATGAATGAATTCAGGTCAGTTATGCATCACTGTATAATCTTAGTTTAGTATTATTATTTAAGATCTTAATTGTAAATCCTTTATCTTGATATCACTTTGCCATTAAAAGGAATGAGAAAACTTTAAATAGATCTTTCTAATTCTTTAAGCACATTGTAAAATACAAAAGGGTATATTCTCAATCAGAGGTTGCAAATGTTGGGCCTGATTCAGACTTGGAAATAGAGAGAGATATCTCTCTCACCTGATCAACTTGGTGAAACCATGCTGCACTGCAGGTGGGGCAGATTTAAAATGTGCAGAGAGATTTATATTTGTGAGGAGTGTTTCCCAACTGACATCTAAATGGTAGAGTAATAATAAAGCTGTGCAGTATTTGTGGGCTACATCCAAAAGCAGCCAGTATTTACCCCGCATGCAAAAAATAGTATGTATTTACACCCCTTGCATTGCAATATGGTTTGTTCAGGTTCACAGTTGAGAGAGATATCTCACTCTATTCCCAAGTCTGAATCAGGCCCGTAGACCGGAGTGTCACATGTTTTTCTGAATTACCCTTGAATTAGTGAAACAAATAAGACATGGCATACTACAGGGATAGAAGTCAGTCATCAGCATGTTTTTTCATTGAAACAGTGGAAAACATAATGAATAAACCATGGTAAATCCTTTTACCGAATGACAGAATGTGAATTGTAACAACTTACTGCGTAATGCTTTTGGAAACATAGTTCTCCACAACAGCTGTATTCCTTCTGCCAGTGTTAGATTACATCACTGATACTCTGTTGTCCAGGGAAAAGAACCACACAGAGATTTCATTCTGTGGTTTCTGCTCTAAATTTTTACTAATGACATTGGATATTTTTAAACAAGTTTTACCCAAGCCTTTGTGACCTTTTGCAAACCGTGACTAATTGTGCAGGGGAGATTAATATTTATATTGAAACAAATTTTGAAATTTCCTTGACATAAGCTACAATTTAAAGAATGTGTTCTACATGTGAATTCATCTTGTAGTGATTAATGCAAAGGGACCACAGAAATAGAATTGGTCTACAGTACAAAAAGTGAACATGTCCTCTATATTACCAGCATTGCAACTGGAGGTCACACCATGGTGTCACTTGCATCACACTGTCAATTGTTCTGCTGTTCATGCATATTGATATTTGCTACTCCTGGACTTGTGTGTTGTGTGACAGAAGTACATACTTAGTTGTTTTATATTTAAGTTAATCAAGTTTAACTAGTGTTCTGTGCACTGCTATAAATCTAGTGTTGTCAGCATGCAAAATCTTCATTTTCAGTGTACTATTTTCAGTGTACTATTTTCAGTGTCTCGTAGTTTTGATTCTTGCTGCCAACCCTGAGTTTGTTCTAACACTTTATCTTGCTTGTGTTTAATAATTTGTCACTACCTGAGTCCAACCATTCTTCTCTTAAAGTTTTGTGACTTCTCCGACATTCCCTTAATCTATACACTTCCACCTGTGTTGCATGTTTATTCTCAATAATGATTTGAGCCTTCCCTGTTTCCAACTATTCCAAAAATGAAAAAAAAAATTGTATAAATGTACTATATACAGTATGTGCATATTGTATATAGAGAAAAGAAAGAGAGAGAGAGACGGGAGCTCACTCCTGAGCTCTGGCTTCCGGCTTCCCCCCACGGGCACTATGGGAGAGACATCATGACGTCTCTCCCATAGTTCTGAAGAGCAGCCTGGTGGACCGGATGGTAGCGGACACAGGAGCGGAGCTTAAGGTAAGTACTATGTTTTTTTCTTTTTTTATGTGTGTGTCTGCACAGCACTGTTAAAGGGGCACTACTATTGGGGGGCACTATTACAGGGACCATTACTATTGGGGACACTATTACAGGGGGCATTACTATTGGGGGCACTATTACACGGGGCATTACTATTGGGGGCACTATTACAGGGGGCATTACTATTGGGGGCACTATTACAGGGGACATTATTATTGGGGGGGTAATATTACAGGGGGCATTACTATTGGGGACATTATTAAAGGGGGAATTACTATTGGGGGTACTATTACAGGGGACATTACTCTTGGGGGCACTATTACAGGGGACATTACTCTTAGGGGCATTACTACAGGGGGCATTACTACAGGGGGCATTACTGTTGGGGGTATAACTACAGGGGGCAATACTTTTACAGGGGCATTACTATTGGGGCATTACTGCAGGGGGCATTACCACTGGGGGCACTACTACAGGGGCCATTTCTATGGGGGGCATTAATACAGAGGGCATTACTACTACAAGGGGTATTACTGCAGGGGGCATTACTATTGAGAGCTTAAATGCAGGGGGCATTACTTCTACATGGGGCATTACTACAGGGGGTATTACTACTGGGGGCATTACTACTAGAGACACCACTACAGGGGACATTACTACAGGGGGCACTACTACAAGGGGCATTACTACAGGGGACATTACTATTGGGGACACTACTAAAGGGAGCATTACTACAGAGGCATTACAACTGGGGGCATTACCACTGGGGAAACTACTACAGAGGCCACTACTATAGAGGGCATTACTACAGGGGGCACTACTACAGGGGCATTACTACTGGGGGCATTGCATAGGCAGCACTTTCATAATTAGCACCACTCCTGGTTCACTGCATAAGGGGCACCTCTACCATGGGCTCTGCATAAAGGGCACTACCACTGTGGGCACTACATAAGGGGCACTACTACTGGGGCACTACATAAGGGGCACCACCACTGTGGGCACTGCATAAGGGACACAACTACTGGGGGCACTGCATAAGGGGCACCACTACTGGGGGCATTGCATAAGGGGCACTACTGCTGTGGGCATTATACACGCTTTCCCTTTTTTTTTACAAAGTGCCGAGGGGGGGGGGGGTGAGTTCCACCACTTCTCTAGGACCACTTTAAGCACTGCTGCTAACTGTAACAATATTATCTATCGTGTACATTGAAATGCTTATCTGAATCACTATCCTTCAGTACATGTAGCAGGCAAGTGTACTGGCTAACCTGAAGAAGTGTGCTTTAGGGATAAATTAGACAACATATTTGGGATACACTGTGACAATGATTACCTTAAACCTCTGGGTAATAAAGCTCAGGCCCTAAATGTAGCCCCAGTCCTTGGTATAAAAACAAGGTTTTGTAATTGAGCCAGTGGCACATTCCTTGTGATACCCTCTACTTCGTAGTGGAAAAGGAATGTCTCACATTCAAGTGGTTTGTAGAGATGCTCCATTATTATCTTGAGGGTAATGCTCTCTCACTCTCTCATTGTCACTGACCATGCCCCCTTCATATGGGCTTGAGTGCTACGCTTGGAGTGCTCAAGGACAACACTCTAATGGGTAAGCTATGTGTCAGGGAGATAAATTGCCACATGTGAAAAAGGGTTTAACGTCCTGGGATTCAGGAGATTAGCTCCACCTCTTTTTCATTTGGACTGTACTTTGGGTCTACTTAAGTTCTCAGACTCAGGGCCTGATTCAGATTTGGGAATAGAGTAAGATATAGCAAGTAACTGATCATCTTGGTAACACCATGCTACACTGCAGGTGGGGCAGATGTAAAATGTGCAGAGAGATTTAGATATGGGAGGTCTGTGTCCAAACTGAAATCTAAATTGCAGTGTAAAAATAAAGCTTTGCAGCATTTGTGGACTACATGCAAAAGCAGCCAGTATTTACCCTACATGCAATTTGTTTTTATCTATTTGCCCCCCTTGCATTGCAACTTGGTTTGTCCAGGTGCACAGTTACTTGCTTTATCTTACTCTATTCCCAAAGCTGAATCAGGCCCCCAGTCCTTTGCTGGCTAGCATTTTGGGAGTTTGCCATGACCCACACCTACACACTTGACATACAGTTATAAGAACACTCTTAAATGAGAACTAATTGTGTATAAAATAAGATTTCTATACTTTTAATTGTTCATAAAGAATGTATTGAGTAAAAATCACCATGTTTCACTATAAAAAACAATTCAATATGCTAATCAGAAAGAGCATTTTGTAAGCATTTAAAATGCATTAATAGAGGCGTGGTATCAGTGCTGTAACAAGGCTCTGGTGTGCCCGGTACTGGCCCAGTCCCCTAACTGCATGAACATCATGACGTCGCGCAGAGGGGGTGGGACTGCCAGCACTGGGAGTACACTACAGGCGGCACTACTGCTGTAATACTGGCTGCAGGGTTCCATTCCAGGTACCCTGCTAGCCAGAAGCAAGGGCAATGGGCAGTGCCACCCCTAGAGCCCTGAACTCTGTGCGGCGGCACTGCTTGCACACCCCTAGTTTTGGCCCTGCATTGTATGATTTGGATCAGACAAGCGGATACTTTGAATAAATTGATATAAATGAGGGAGTTTATGATAAACATATATGCACTGTACATATACTGTTTTTAAAAAATTTTTCCTAAACCCACTGCATTTACTTTGTTATAAGTCCAAAAAACTATTTGCAAATGAATAGTACCGCTGTGTAATTAATGAGTTCAAAGAATGTGCAGACCAAAATATAATTATCTCTTATTTTCAGTGACATTAATTACATCCTGCTTTCTGCACATAAGCACATTTTAAGAAAGCAAATGTTGCATGTAACCATCTATTGAATGTTACAGTATATAGCAATCCTTAATTTTAAAACCCTATTACAATGAAAATAACAGTCATTTCATTAGATGTGGGTATATCATATATAATGCAATGCCAGGGCTCTCAAGTGATTTTTTTTCTATTCTTTTTTTTATATTTCATTTTAAAAAAAATTTCCTCATAACATGCTTATAATATAGACCCACAAAAGATATAGAAGATACACAGCCGAGAATCATGGTCTGGACTCCAAGCAGTATGGATACATAGTTTCCTATCTCCAGCTTCAGCTTTTGTGAGGTGTTCTTCAACATTTCAACACTTCTGAGCAATGATTTGTCATTGACCAATGAGCTTGGTCATCTTCCACATGGGTCCAAAGATCCATTCACAAGGTAAGGGATCAAAAGGCCTAGAAATGTTTCAAAAGTGGGGTCCGGCCTCAATGACCGAAAATGGTGCTGGTGCTTCCTCCACTATCTAGCTATGAGTACAGTTATGATTTAGATCAGTGGTTCTCAAACTCGGTCCTCAGGACCCCACACAGTTCACGTTTTGCAGGTCACCCAGCAGGCGCACAGGTGTAGTCATTACTCACTGACACATTTTAAAAGTTCCACAGATGGAGCTAATATCTCACTTTTGATTTTGTGAAGAGACCTGGAAAACATGCACTGTTTGGGGTCCTGAGGACAAAGGGCCCGATTCAGACTCACTCGTGAGCGGCTGTACGCTCGCAAGTGGGTCGATGGTGTGCACTGCGCATGCGCACGACGGAGGGAGCTCCGTCATGCGCATGCGCGAGACGCGACAAGTGAAGGACTTTCCTTCGCTCGTTGTGTCTGATCAAAGGGGGCGTGCTGTCGATGTTGATTGACAGCACGCCCCCTTTGGTGGGCGTGCCGGGGGCGTGCCTGCCAGACGTAGGTGTTCCCAAGGGAACGCCTACCGTCAGAAGCCGGCCCCACTGACATCACTAGTGATGTCAGTGGGAGTGATTTTGGCTCTGATAGAGCCAAAATCACTCCTGGCCTTGCGGTTGAGAAACTCAACCGCAGGCTTCTGCTCGCACTGGCGATGGTCGCAATGGTCAAGACCATCGCGACCATCATCCTGCACGCTCGTATAGGCTGTGGGTGGTGACCCACAGCTATACGAGCGTCCAGGAGGACGCTCCATATTTATGGAGGTGGGCCCTGATTCAGAGCGAGCGCTCTGGTCAGAGCGTCCGGCTCTGAATCAGGGCCCAAGTTTGAGAACCTGTGATTTAGATAAAGAAGACCCAACCAGTTAACTGGCTAAAATGCACTTATTATTTCATGATTTGGGCACTATTTATAGTGCCATAAAGTCATACTGTAATTTTTGTCTCCATCATAAAAAAAATATTATTGCCCCCATAATACAATTATTAATTAATATTCGAACCTTAAAATAATGTTAAAATAACAATGCCATTTTAATACAAAAATACATTATTCCCCCTAATATATTCATAAAATAATTTTGCCCCATAAGAAATTTGTGTTTACCTCTTAATTAATAAATAATGATTGACCTAGCAATAAAGTGTAATGTGCTTCATCTTTTTTTTTTATGATGATTTTTGTAACAGTTTATATAGCCGCCATAATCGCCATACAGATTTGATAGCCGTCATATATTGTGGTTTGACATTTCAGACTCAAATTGCCTTATAGAACCTGTGGCGATTTAACCATTTAACTACTGATGATGTGTAGTGATTTTAAACTGCCCTCAAGCACAAATCTTAGTACATTTACCCCTAAAACTTTCACAAGCAAATACACCCAATCATAAGAGAAAGTGTTAAGGGAGAGACTTAGGAAAGATGCACTAAGCCTTGGAGAGTGATAAAGTGGAGGGTGATAAAGTACCAACCAATCAGCTCCTAACTGTCAGTTTACAGACCGTGTTTGAAAATGGCAGTTAGTAGCTGATTGGTTGGTACTTTATGACTCTCCACTTTATCACTCTCCAAGGCTTAGTGCATCTTGATAGAAGTCGGGAGGGGAGTAAGAGAGAGTGAAATTGAGAGCGAGAGATGGAGCAAGTTGAGTCATGGAAGAGAAGTAATGGCCATGCACTGTATCTGAGGGGTTTTTCTTTAAGCCATAAAGTCTGATAGTTTGCTGACCAAAAGTGTGGTGCCTTTATCTTAATATAGTTTGTCCTATTGGCTTATTAGGGTTATATTGAAACTCTTTGCATAATAAGAAGTTCGGCTATACATGACTAATACTGTATATTAATTGAGCAATAAGGTAAAAGTGTAAAGTACCAGTAATAAGTTTGGTCCTCACAAAGTCAGATCTGATCATAATGTGTGTGTCCAGTTTGTGAACCCCCTGCAAAGCTTGGTCATCAACACTATGGTCCCCTTTACTCTGTCCTCACCAATATAGATACAGTATATGTGTGTGTATGGTATATAGATAGGAAATTCCAATATTCTGGATGTACTTAGAATCCCGACACACAGGAAGCCATCTGACGGAATCCCAGCGTCGAAATCCCGACTTAGTACTAAAGATAGGCGTCTTAATACCGACACATAACTTTAGCCCGACGACGGAATCCCGACAGATGGCTACCCGAATGAAGGTAAGCAGGGACAGGGTTAGTGTTAGCTGTGGGGGGGGAGGGTTAGGTTTAGGCATCCTGGGGGACTTAGGGTTAGGCACTCCCCATGGAGGGTTAGGGTTAGGCTAAGGGAACGAAGGGTTAGGGTTAGGCACCAATGGGGGAGAGGTTAGGGTTAAACACCCCACCGGGAGGGTTAGTTTAGAGTACGGGTTAGTTTAAGTCCCCTGGGGGGACTTAGGGTTAGACACCACCCTGGGAGTTTAAGGGTTAGGCACCCCTATGGGAGGGTTATGGGGGGGAGGAGGGTAGAGTTATCATACTTACCTGCCCCAACAGGATTCTGCTGCTTCGGGCTTCCGGCATCAGCATTTCACCCAGCGGCTATTCAGCCGCCGAGATTTCATACCCAACCCCCAATATTCATTAACAGTAATTTAAGACCAAATATGACCTTGTAGTCATACATTGCTATAATAATATTATAGAATTTACATCAGCTCGACATTCAGGGAAAAATAGATGCACATTATGATAACTCTTTGATGCAAATGCTTTTATGGCTGGTATTTTTATATTGCTTTTAATTTATGTCTTTGAATATTATCTGCAAAAGATCATTCCAAGGGAATAACAAGAAAAATAATAATTTTCTAGAAATTTAACACAAATAAATGCTTTTAGCAATGTTGCTGATATCTTTATGGTATTCATGCTCATAGCAAAGTAGAACAGTCATTTAAATATGTTTTAAGCTCCCTAGTGAAAATCTTCTTGGCATGGAAATAGCAAGCATAATAATAATAACCATAATAAGCGGCAAACATATGAAGAAAGTGATTAGTCTTCTTTCCTGCTATTAAGGAGCAAATGAAGCTGAACAAATAAGAAGGAAAGCAAGCCACAGTGCAGAAAATGAATTAGCGATGTCTAAATGTTTTGAAGAAAAAGTTGCTAAATGATAACTATAATTCAGTGCCTGAGCGTGCATGCATATATTAACACGTACACTTAGGCATGTGACTATATTGTCAGTGTATGCAGTATAAGGTTGTTCAGTTACAACATCATTTACTCATTATTATTCACAATATAACAAAAACTTATATTTAAGCTGGAAATAACAACTTTGGTGAAGACTGAGGGGTATATTTACTAAAGTGAGAGATTTTAGAAGTGGAGATGCCCATAACAACCAATCAGATTCTACTTAACATTCAGCTAGCACATTCTAGAAGATAGTTTGCTAGGGATATATTTACTAAAGTGCTGGTATACAGTTATTGGGCTTGATTCGGCGCTATACGCTAATGGTCCCGCAGCTGTGATTTTTGCAGCTGCAGATGTGCAAAGATATACTAATGCAACAGCTGCCGGGACTTGTACTGAGACGCCCACCTGAGCCATCGCAGCTATCCGCAACTGTGTACACATACACAGCATCGGAAGCAGATCATGCAAACATCAACTTCCTGGACTGAGTCTATGGTCACTAAGAATGACTGAGACACTGGAGCCATGTTTCCTGCATACGAGATCGCAGATGGCGATTGGTACAAGCCCGAAAGGGCTGCGATGCGACCACATTTCTCCCTACTCCCATCACCTCCTACAAAATGGCCTGTCTGTCACTCATTTGCTAATAATTCATCTCGGCTAGCGTATTCGCATTTCAATCGCCACATGTGCATTGCGCCTGTGACGCATGCACAGCCGGCTGATAAGCACTCAACTGCGTGAACATCAGCATAGAGTACATCTCTGAATCAGGCCCATTGTCATTATAAGAGGTCCAATTATAGAATTAATATCAAAATAGTTCAGCCTATAAAAGATGTCTCTTTGGATCAATTGCTGTTGGAATGTGGCTTGGAAGCTCTCCAGGTGGGAAGAAATTAGTTAACCAATTGATCAGATAAAATGTTTAACATATCCATGACAAAGACCAAACAGCCAACAAATCTCTAGAATAAATAAATGAAGGTTGTCCAGACTGTAAGATGGTTATCAGCACGTGTTCTACTTGTCAGTTAACATTGAGGTGTAGCTCAGTAGAATCCATATGCTAACTAGAAGAATTGATACAAAATATACAAACTTCTGTATTCTCATCAAGGAAAATATGAAACTTTAAACAGTTCTTAATAATTGTATTTTGAGAAATATGTGTGCCAACTTAAACCCAGAGTGTCAAATTCCATATGTGCATATTATACAGTAGTAATGCCATAATAATATCATATTTTATATGTAAATGTGTGACAGGTTTATGTAACTGGGAATAATGTCTAAAGATGTGCGGGTCTGGTTCTCAGAGAATCGACAACAACTGAATTTAGGGGATCTGAGTCTAACCAAGTCTGAGTTCAGAATCACATTGGGTACCGAGTCGAACCGAGTCCCGGTTCAGATCTTCCTGTGGTTCGGAACTCGGATTCAAAAGCCAAACTCGGGTTTTGGATTGCATTCATGCTAACAGGTCAAAATTACGTTATTTTATCCGGTTTTTTTAATTGTTAGTGTTTTAGTGTTTGTAGTATAAATAATAATCAGAATTCTAAAAAAAGAGGGCTATTCCTAAAAAAATACGTAATAAAATGTCTAGTAAAATGTCGGTGTAAAATGTATGGTGAAATGTCAGTGTTTTTTTTATTGAAAATATCTAAAACATAAATGGTTAGTGTACAAAATAGCAGTAATTTATAAACAGCAACAATGTAAAAACAAAACAAAACAGAACCTTAATGTTTAAAAGATCTTTTAGCGGGTAAGTGGTACCTGCTTGCCTGTACACGGATACAGGTAACTTTCCCCATCTTACCCTAAATTGAGCCGTCTTCCAGTTCCCAGTCTCCTTTTGACCGGCTGTCTGTCTCCTCTATGCGCAGACACCGTCTCCGTTCTTCGATGCACTTGTGATCTGAACAGGCGGCGGCTGTGATGAGTGCAGCTCCGGCTGTCCGATCTGAACACATCGGTGTTCAGACTTGCCAGGAGCTGTGCTTGTGGCATATAGCTTTTATGCATTTCATCTTTATAAAAGACTTTGGCCCTCATTCAGAGCCGCTCGCTATTTGCGGTCGTTCGTTTTCTAAAAAGGGGTGGCTATTCAAATGAACCGTTCGCACTTTGCGGTCTGTTCACGCCTCTAAGCCTGAACGAGCGAGCAAAACATGCGAACGTAAATTTGAAAAATACGCCCCCTGGCCGCTCGCACCATACGTCATGTCCGCTATTTATTAGATTAATCGAGTACATCGACCAGCGTATGAACTGCTCGCTATTCTTGTGGTTGGTTTTTTCAACCACTATTTTGCGAGCAGTTCTGGGTTAAAAAAAAACAAGTGACGTGGTCAATGATGCTGCTGGATTAATTATGCACTCCCTTAAAACGCCCGTTTTGACCTTTAAGCACGCCTGCGATCGGATTTCCACTCCCCGTTTTCAAGCACTTTCCCCTGTTACCACCCACATACCCCTCATTCTGTCACTCAAATTAACAGGCATTCGCTATTTTGCGAGCACATGAATTTCGACCGCACTGACTGGTTCGCGCATGCGTATAACGATCCGTACGCATGCGCAGTTGGGCAAACATCGCTTGGAGCGAACGGGCTGCCGCTTACGAGTGGCTCTGAATCAGGCCCTTTGTCAAGAAGTCAGTTACCCAGAAGTGTACAATGATTGGTTCCATATTAAGGTCATTTAATTGGTTTAGATGGCAGGTGTTTCTAGGGGAAGCAGATGGGAAGACGACGGACGCAATCCCGACCGCCGGCTTTCCGACTGTCTAATCCCGGCAAGGTACAAACGACAGGCGTCGAAATCCCGATGCCAGTCATTTTACCTACGACAGGAGCCCAGCACCCGGCATCCTTATCGAAGGAGAGCCGGACGCGGACAGCCGTGGGGGGGAGGGTTAGGTTTAGGGCTCCCAGGGGGGTCTTAGGGTTAGGCACCCCCCTGGGAGGGTTAGGTTTAGGCTAGGGGAAGGGAGAGTTAGGGTAAGGTACCCCCGGGGTGGAGGTTAGGGTTAGGCACCCCGCCGGGAGACTTAGGTTTAGGCAGTAGGGAAGGGGGGGTTAGGTTTAGGCACTTATAGGGGGATTAGGGTTAGGCACTGGGCGGGGAGGTTAGGGTTAGGAACCCCTAAGGGAGGGTAAGGGTTAGTGGGGGGGGAAGATTAGGGTTACTTACCTTTAGCAGCAGTCGGGATCTTCACCCCTGCTGGGCATGCGCTGTCGGGAATTGAAGCGCCGGCCATACATACATACTGATCGCTTTTCAAGTTGCATTTAAAAGGTAGGTATTCCTTAAAACTTCAAACTTTATTTAGTACTGATTAAAAATACGAAGTATGAAAAGCCATTCTAAAAATATTTTGAAAAAAAGGTTACTGTTGAAAAAAAATTAAAACATTGCTGCTGAATACAAATTGAAAATAAAAATATGGTAAAAAAATAAAAAATAAAATACATAAAAATTGCTGCTACATAAAAATAAAATGTGTTATATAAAATGTTAAGAGACATTTATTTGCTATAATTGAAATGGAATGTGTATTCTTAATACTGATAGAAATGTTTTTTATATGATAATATATTTTATAATTTCTTCAGAAACTAAATCAGCTCAAAGTCTAAACTTAAACCTGTGGGGTTGAGGGTCTTCAACCTATATATCCATTCTATTTCTGACCTCAACATTTTCTCTAAGTAGTCACCCCCTCGCAAATCTTTTTCCATTTGGTCTATAGCCATGAAGTTGAGACCATTGGGATTTGATCCATGGTGTGTAAAAAAATGGTCTAAAATGCTGTGTGTTCTTAGGCCTCTTTTTTTGTTATTGATGTGTTTGCCAGTACTTTGAGTTTTCTTTATGTTCTGCCTACTGTATGTATTGTGAACCAAAAATACACTCCAGGAGGTAGATAACTCCTTCCAAATTTCAGTTAGATGGTTCTTCACTGTATATTCTGTTCCCATTGCGTTGGATTTGAAGCTTTGTAATGATTTTGTTGTTACATTGTCAATGTTTCTACATTCCATGCAATTATTGCAATAATTGAAGCCTTTGTTGTATGTGCTCCGTTTTTCTTTTTCCAGAGGAATGTAACTCGAAGTTAGTGTGTTCTTTAAGGTTTGCGCTTTTTTGTAGATAATGTTAGGCTTTTGGGGGATGATCTCTTGTAGCATGGAATCTAGTTTTTGGAAGTCCCTATGTTTTTTCAAGCTACTTTCCAGTCCTTTTGTGAAGCTATTGCACTTAGTAATAAAAGTAACAGCTGGTGCGTCTCTGTTTTTCTTGTCTTTATAATAATAATAATTATAAGGTCTTCTCTATTCTTTCTTTTCACTTTTGTTAGACTTCCTTCCAGTAGCTCCTTGTCATATTGTCTTTCCTCACACCTCGGTTTGAGAGTATTGCTTTGCATTTTAAAATCCATTTCCCGGGAACAGTTTCTTTTAAGTCTTTGAAATTGTCCACTCTGGATATTTTTGATCCATTTTGGGTGACGGTTATTTGACACCAGCAGGTAGATGTTACAATCAAACTTCTTAATAAATGCTTTTGTTTCTATCGTTCCTTGATGTATAAAAATTAGCAAATCCAGAAAATGTACTTTATCCTTGCTGTAAGTAGTAGTGGATTCTAAGTTCAGGCTGTTAAGATTATTTTCAGAAATTTTTTAAGGTCATCTTCTTCTCCGTCCGATATAAGGGAGGACGTCATGTATATAGAGGGACCATAGTTTCAGATTTTTTTCGAATGGGTTATTTTTCCATAACTGTTCATGGGGGGCATTTAGCTACAATTAAATTTGTGTAACTCGGTGCAAAGCGACTACCTATTGCAGTCCTGGTAAGATGTTTGTAGAAGGCTCCTTCATACCCATAAGTAGTTATGTTCCAGGATATATTCGATACTACTCATAATAAAGTTTATTTGGATATTGAGAAGAACCTGGTTGTTGCATAGATAGTGAAAGGTGTGGGCACATCCATCTGCATATCTGATGCATGTGTATAAAGACTTACCATCACATGTTATGAGAAAACACGTTTCTTTCCAATTAATCTTCTCCAAGACTGCTGTAGTGTCTTTCACAAAACTTTTTTGTTCTGTTACCAGCTGTTGCAAGAATGAGTCCACATACCCTGAGAGGTTAGATATAATAGAGTTTATTCCTGATACTTACGGACGCCCTGGAGGGTTGTTTATGTCCTTGTGGATCTTTGGGATCTGATAGAAAACTGGGATCCATGTGGATGTGTTTTTCAAAAACTCAAATCCAGATTTAGTCAGAATTCCTATGTGGTACCCTTCTTCTAGTTGTTCTGTGAGTTCCCTTTGGTAAGTTTCATTTGGATCTTGTTCTAATTTTTCATACATTATGTCGTCTGCCAGCAATCTTTCAGTCTTCACTGTGTATATATTTTTGTCCATAATTACCAGGCCACCTCCCTTGTCCACCTTCTTAATTTAAATTTCCATATAGTTCTTAAGTTCCTTCTAGGCTGTGATTTCTTCTTTTTTCAGATTCATTTTTAGTTATGATTTTTCTGGTAAGCCCTCTATATCTACCAATTTTTGAAAAGTTTCCAGTGCTGCATTTTCGTGTAGTATGAGGTGAAAGTGCTTTGTGGCTTAAAATTTGTGTGTACAAAGTTCCATTTTCAAACCTTGGTGGTTCATTCCTTGTGATAGGATCACTATTTATAGGAATATTAATTATTTATTTATAAATACTAATATAATATATATTTATTTATATTAATATATTAATAATATTTATTTATTTATAGGAAAAATATTTTTTAAGACACAGTTTCTGTACAAATTTGTGTAGGTCAATATACATTTCAAATTTATTGGAACATGTTGAAGCGACATACCACAAGCGCAGCTCCCAGCAAGTCTGAACATCGGTATGTTCAGGTCAGACAGCCAGAGCTGCACTTATCACAGCTGCCACCCGCAGCTGTGATAAGTGCAGGAATGACTGGAGACGGCGTCTGTGCATAGAGAAGACAGACAGCCGGCAAGAAGGAGACTGGGAACTGGAAGACGGCTCAATTTAGGGTAATATAGTGTCGAAGCCGGATAATTGGCTGAGACAGGATCGGTTTAAAATTAAATATGCACAATGCCATTTTGCGAATGGCAATGAGACGCCATTTTGCGACTGGCCGCCCAGCGCCATTTTAGTTAATCTAGCCCATTATAAGTACATACGGTGAAGCTATTATTTAGCATCGTGCGATTCCCATGCAATAGAAAGAAGTTAAAAGTCCTCACCATATAAATACAGACAGTCACTAAAACATATAAAATTATTAACCCTGCAAAACACGTACCATGGTGTACTCCACAAACACGTAATCACACAATGCTAACTAGCGTCTTTTCCCAAAACCCCAATACTCACACACTGCACACTTACATAAAAGGTTCCCTAACATTAAAGTGTAATATTCAAGATTTATTCAGTATTATTAATGATGTGAAATAAATGTAATTTGATATCTAAGGTTTAGTACATGATAAGCAGACCGTGTTTGGTGTTGTACTGATCTACTGTGTCTTTGCAGATTTCCGGTACCATCGGTGAGAAGATCGCAACATGTGTTAAACATTAAAATGTACTCTGTAATGTAACCAGCTTAGATTTATTATGCAGCAGGAAAAAGGACACAAAGGGCTGTTGGAGGCTGGTTTGTGTCCATTCGAATTGACCTATGAACTATAATGTAACAGAAGAACCAGGAAGAAGAACCAATGGAATCATGCCACACTGTTCTATTGTATTGCCAATCTCTGCTAGTGTATACAGTCAGGTGCATAAATATTGGGACATTGACAGAATTTTCATATTTTGGCCTCTATTCACCACCACAGTGGCTTTGAAATGAAACAAACAAGATGTGATTTAACTGCAGACTTTCAGATTTAATTTGAGGGTAATTACATCCAAATCAGGTGAACGGTGTAGGAATTACAACAGTTTCTATATGTGCCTCCCACTTTTTAAGGGGCCAAAAGTAATGGGACAAACTAAACAATCCTTTGCAGGCAATTACAGCCTGAAGTCTGGAACGCATAGACATCACCAGATGCTGGGTTTCATCCCTGGTGATGCTCTGCTAGGCCTCTACTGCAAATGTCTTCAGTTCCTGCTTGTTCTTGGGGCATTTTCCCTTCAGTTTTGTCGTCATCAAGTAAAATGCATGCTCAATCGGATTCAGGTCAGGGGATTGACTTGGCCATTGCATAACATTCCACTTTTTAGCCTTAAAAAACTCTTTGGTTGCTTTTGCAGTATGCTTCGGGTCATTGTCCATCTGCATTGTCAAGCGTCGTCCAATGAGTTCTGAAGCATTTCACTGAATATGAGCATATAATATTGCCCGAAACACTTCAGAATTCATTCTGCTGCTTTTGTCAGCAGTCACATCATCAATAAATACAAGGGAACCAGTTCCATTGGCAGCCATACATTCCCACACAATGACACTACCACCACCATGCTTCACTGATGAGGTGGCATGTTTTGGATCATGAGCAGTTCCTTTCCTTCTCCATACTCTTCTCTTCCCATTACTCTGGTACATGTTGATCTTTGTCTCATCTGTCCATAGGATGTTGTTCCAGAACTGTAATGGCTTTTTTAGATGTCGTTTGGCAAACTCTAATCTGGTCTTCCAGTTTTTGTGGCTCACCAATGGTTTACATCTTGTGGTGAACCCTCTATATTCACTCTTGTGAAGTCTTCTCTTGATTGTTGACTTTGACACATATACACCTACCTCCTGGAGAGTGTTCTTGATTTGGCCAACTGTTGTGAAGGGGTTTTTCTTCACCAGGGAAATAATTTTTCTGTCATCCACCACAGTTGTTTTCCGTGGTCTTCCTGGTCTTTTGGTGTTGTTGAGCTCTCTCTGTTCCAAACAGTTGATTTGGCCACACCTAATGTTTTTGCTATCTCTCTGATGGGTTTGTTTTGATTTTTCAGCCTAATGATGGCTTGCTTCACTGATAGTGACAGCTCTTTGGATCTCATATTGAGAGTCGACAGCAACTGATTCCAAATGCAAATGTCACCCCTAGAATCAACTCCAGACCTTTTACCTGATCAATTGATAATGAAATAACGAGGGAATAGCCCACACCTGTCAATGAAATAGCTTTTGAGTTGATAGTCCCTTTACTTTTGGCCCCTTAAAAAGTGGGAGGCACATATAGAAACCATTGCAATTCCTACACAGTTCACCTGATTTGGATGTAATTGCCCTCAAATAAATTTGAAAGTCTGCAGTTAAATCACATCTTGTTTTTTTCAGTTCAAAGCCATTGTGGTGGTGAATAGAGGCCAAAATATGAAAATTCTGTCAATGTCCCAATATTTATGCACCTGACTGTACATAGCAGTAATAGACTTAATCCCCAGCCAGGTAAGTTCAAAAGTAGCAGTGCAGCCGGTCTGCATCCCATCCGGACAATAACAGTTCCAAATGGGAATGCAGATGCGAACGGTGTAGTGCCCATAAGGGAGGTAGCAATGCATTGTCCTTGGACAAGAGCGGAGCTAAATTCCATAATGAATGATTTCCCTGATCCTAAAAAGGAATTAGCCAAATGCCAAAGATTTTTGAAAAATGTGGGTAGTGCTCACGAGTCAACCAATAAAGATTGGTGAGTGGTGTTAAGGGCTTGTCTTCCACACAATACTGACGTGAAAAAGTTTATCACGGATTGCGTATTGGATAATAACTCAATTGGGTGTATATTTTCCAGTAGTAGTTAACTGGAGTAAAATTTTCACCATAAAACAAAAAGAGAGTGAATCTGCAGAAGATTATTGTAACCGAGCTCTGCAGGCTATCACCCAGTACACTGGGATAGAGGATATTAAAGATAGCACTCATCACAGGGGAATGATCATCACTGTACTTATGGATGGTCTAAAAGAGAATCTAAAGACCCGAGTTCAGACCTCACTACCTGGCTGGAGAGGAGTTACTGTAGACACACTCATAGAATCCGCTATTGAACATGATAAAAAAAAACATCCTCAAAAAGAGAGAGACCCAGAGCGAGAAGCTAATGGCTGTTAGTATTCAAGCTCTAAAAGGAATGACTGTAACATCACAGACACACATGCATCTGGACAGTTACACGTCCTCACCAATCCTGCACCACCACAAACACAGCCCTACCCCACTTATCACACACAGCCTCAAAACCCATACTATCCACAACCACCATATTGCCCTCAACATCCTTATCCACCCCCACAATCTTTCCCTACCGCTCAACCCACACAGCAACCCTTTCACCCACCCCACCCACGAAGGTGCTTCAACTGCAACCAAGTGGGACATGTAAGTAGGAACTGTAAGGTGAAGAAGGTAGGACCCCCTAACCAGGGAGTACCTGGATATCCTCATAAGGGATATACACAAAATACAGGAAATTTCCAACAGTCACCAGCTCCAATTGTGGCCTTAAATGCTGTATTGGATAGTGAGGGTCAACGCTAGGGGTCAGGTCATACCTGTAGTCTACAGATAGTCAGGTTAACGGGAAGAACCGGTGATGATGGTTGATGTAGCTGGTACTAAATATCCTTTTCTTGTAGACACAGGGGCGGCCAGATCAGTGATAAAATCTCCAGCTAATTTACAGATGACCAGCGAGACAGTACCAGCAATGGGTGTAACCGGTAAAGTGCAACATTATCCTTTAACCAAATCCACAGAGGTCACTATCAGGCCATTGCATACCAGGCATTCTTTCCTCCTGGCAGCAGCGGCTCCTACTAACCTACTGGGAAGGGATTTTTTATGTAAGATGGGATGTCATATATTGTACCTCTGATGGTATATTTCTAGATATCCCAGAGAGAGTTGCGCATGAGGTGATGGATATGTTGGACACTCCCCAAAGGATAATGTATCACTCCACTGGTTCAGGTAAAAATCCATCTCAGGTAGATCAAATGTTATCCCAAATTCCATATTCAATTTAGACCAAGGATGGACAGGACACTGGATAAATGGCAAATGTAGCTCCCGTAATGGTAAATCTAAAAAGCGGTAGGCAAGCTCCAAAAATACCCCAGTACCCATTAAAACAGGAGGTAGAATTAGGGGTTTATCCCATAATTGACCAATTATTATAGCAGGGAATTTTAATCCATACAGCAAGTGTAGCCAACAGTCCCATCTTCCCTGTGAAGAAGAGTGGTGGGAGGGGTTATAGGCTGGTACAAGACCTTAGAGGGGTTAATAAGGTAGTATAGAGCCAATTTCCCATAGTGCCAAATCCAGCTCTCATTCTTATGCAGATCCCACCAAATGCACTGTCATTGACCTGTGTTCTGCTTTCTTCTCTGTACCTCTTCATCCTGACTGTCAGTACCTATTCGCTTTTACATGCAGGGGTGTACAATACACATGGACACGATTGCCCCAGGGTTTCATAGACAGCCCCAGTATCTTCTGCCAGGCATAACATGACTGTTTACAATCTTTTCAACCTGCCAATGGATCTGTTCTAATACAATATGTGGACGATTTATTGTTTATTTTATATAACTTTTATTGCTGCATCTCTTGCAAACAGGACACAAGGTTGCTAAGGACAAACTACAGCCATGCCAGTCGAGGGTTAAATACTTGGGACACTGCCTAACCCAGGGGTTATGAAATCTGACAAATTACAGAATCCAAGCCATATAGAACATGACACTGCCGCAGAATCAACAGAAAATTCGTACCTTCTTGGGAATGAGTGGATACTGCAGAATGTGGATCCCAGGTTTTTCTATTTTGGCCTTGCCATTACAGGACTTAGGGTCTCATTCAGACCTGGTTGCAAGCGTCGATGTGCTTGCAACCGGGTTGATGGTTAGCCCTGCACGCGCGCAGCGGCCGCACTGCGCATGGGCAAGCCCCGTAGCAAGAGAGAAACTCTCTCGCTCCGGAGCTCTCTACAAAAGGGGCAGCTGTCGATGTTGGGGCCCAGGCCACACTAAAAAAAGGAAGCATCCGCCCTCATTCAGAGAGAGCGATCATTTCTTGCAACCGCCTCTGAATGAGGGCCTTAGTCTCTTCCTCAAAATCCGATCGTGTCATACACACAGAGGAATCAGAGAAGGCTTCCTTAATCTTAAGGATAGTCTGACAAGAGCACCTGCATTGGAATACCTGATTATGAAAAAACTTTTGATTTGTATTGCACAAAAGCTGATGGTTTTGCAGCAGGTGTCCTCACACAAAAACATGGTAATGCCAGTAGGCCCATAGCATACTACAGTGCACAATTGGACACTGTGGCAAGATCACTCCCAACATGTTTAAGAAGTGTAGCAGCAACTGCTCTATTGGTCAGTAAGAGTGAGGATGTGGTACTAGGCCATGATATGATTGTCTATGCTCCCCATGCTGTATCTGCTTTGCTAAACTCTGCCCAAACCAGACATGTCTCCTCAGCTAGATTCACAAAATTGTAACTAGCCTTAATATCACCTGCAAACATCACCATCGAAAGGTGCAGTACGTTAAACCCAGCTACGTGTTTACCATATGTGCAACATGATGCACAAAGGGTGGAGAGAGGTGAGTTGTTGGCAAAATGTGAGTTCTGCAAGTATATTGATGCACATGATTGTATGGAATATCTGAATCAAACCTTTACTGCAAGACCTGACATACGGGATAAACCTTTAGAAAAGGTAGATGTGACATTTTACATGGATGGGAGTTGTCATAGACAAACTGACATTGGAGAGTTATGTACAGGTTATGCTGTGGTAAATGATGCGGTCATTATAGAGGCCGAACCTTTAGGCCCACCACACTTGGCCCAAGTGGCGGAACTGGTGACACTAAAGAGGGCATGTAAATTAGCGGAAGGTAAATCTGCTAATATCTACACTGACTCTGGGTACGCCTTCGGGGTAGTACACGATTTCGGCACTCTATGTCATCTGAGAAAATTTATGACAGCAGCAGGCACACCAATTGCACATTCCAGACATATAAAAGGACTAATGACAGCAATCCAATTGCCTAAGACAGTGGCGGTAATTAAGCCCATACATGTGAGGATGATCCGGTGTCACTGGGGAACAACAGGGCAGATGAAGCTGCAAAATGGGCAAAAGGGTTAAAAATGAATGTACCAATTGAACAAATGACTTTTCAAATGATTGACATGCAAAATTTTGTGTTCCATTCAGGAAAAGGCAGTTTGGAGGTCCAAGTAATGTGGGCAAGAGTCTTCTGGACTCTGGAGAGATGGACAAGGTAAGCCAGTGGCTCCCAAGGCATACTACCCAAGCCTGGCTGAGGCAGCATATGGTCTGACTCACCTGGGAAAGCAAGGTATGTCCAAATTGGTGAGAGCATACTGGTGCACACCAGGTTTTTCTTCTCAAGCGGAAAAGAGAGCAATGTCCTGTCTGACCTGCTTGAGGAAAAACATTGGGAAAACAATCCCTCCCAAACCATCCCACATTCCTCTGACTGACGGACCTTTTCATTTAATACAAATTGATTTCATCCAATTACTACCCTGCAGGAATCTCAAGTATGTATTAGTGTGCACTGATGTGTTTTCTAATTGGGTAGAGGCATACCCAGATGCCACTAATACTGCTGCATTTACTGCCAAGAAAATTGTTCAGGAGTTTGTATGCAGATATGGTATCCCTAAAATTATTGAGAGTGATAGGGGTACTCATTTCACAGCTGATGTTTTCCAAAATATGTGTAAGCTGATGGGTATTAATAGTCGACTTCATACCCCCTACCGACCGCAAGCCAGTTCCAAGGTGGAGAGGATGAACGGGACTATTAAAAACAAATTAAGTAAAAGCATGTCGGAAACTGGACTAGGCTGGCCAGGAGCACTACCACTTGTCCTTCATAGTATCAGGACAACTCCTAAGCCTCCTCTTAATCTGTCCCCCTTTGAAATACTGTTTGGTATACAACCTCATTTGATTATAAGTCTGCAGGAAGATTTGAAAGGTAACGTGCCCCAAGGACAGCATAATGTAGGATTAGTGCCATTCCCATTAAATGTCTCTGAGGTTTTAGAATCAATAGAGGGCATGCACTCGATGGAAAATTTCTTAAATCCAACCCACCTCATTTTAAACTCCACAAGTACCAAGTAGATAAATCACTTCTATGCTTGAACATCACCAACTCCAATGACCCAGGAAGTTGGGAGGTGATGGGGAATAACCAGACGATGACCTTCTCACAAAGAGCTGATAGTGAGCCTATGAATTATGAACTGTTATGCACAATTAGGTCAGATGGAAGACACTTCCAGTATAAATATACACTAAGTTCCACCAAAGAAATGATTGGTAGGGTACCAGAAGGATATTGTGCCAAGATATTACAACAAGAAACTTGTATGAGTCAAATGGGAGAGCCTGAAGTAGGATCACTTGCTAAGGAAATGTGTGGGTTACTAATGTTCACTATTCCTTATGTTCTCCCCGATGATGTATATTTTATATGTCGAAGGAAAGCGTATAAGTGGCTCTCTCCGAGTTCCGAAGGTTTGTGTTATTTGGGAAGAGTAGTTCCAGAAGTTATAACCCTTACACATGGTGAAATGCTTGGTATTCATAAAAACACACCATCGCCATATCTTCACACACAGTATGAACACAGAGACAAAAGAAATATGATTCCTGGTGATGTTCATAAAGCCACACAGTTAATTACTGACACAACTGGCTTTCAAGTTGTGGTAGCATTGGATCCCACCAAGATCGCTCGGGGTTCACTAAATTTTAGATATATCCAAGATCTTGCTAAATTAATAGATAATATCACCGAGATGTATGATGACACATTCAGGTATACAGGTAGGGAGTTGCAAGCTTACAAGAAAGAACTCGTGCAACATAGACTAGTGTTAAATTATTTAACAGCTGTCACCGGAGGGTATTGCGTAACTTTGGCCACCCAATTTGGTGTAAAATATTGCACTTACATTACAAACGATACCAGCGATCCCAAGGAGGTGATAGACCAGAAGATGGATGAAATTCTGCATCTGAAATGGGAATTTCAAAAGAACCATAATGCTTCAGTGGCGGAAGTAGAGGAGAAGGTAGAGGAATGGGATTCTTGGTTGAACTCAGTGAAATGGTTCTCAGGTCTTGGAGAGTGGGTCCAGGAAATGATTGCGAGCATAGGTAATCTCCTGATCCTCATACTGGTTGTCATCATAGTAATTGGCTTATGTGTCAGGTGTATTCCTACTGTGTTGAAATGTGGAAAATGTAAAGATAAGGTAAACCGAAAGAATGAAATTATGATGGTGGTCAGTAGTAACAATATGAGGTAAATGTAGGACTGCATTACAACCCTGAACTAGAAGGTACCATCATATGATGTAGAAGATTTAGACATGCATAAAAATGTGTTATTAGAATGTTATTTTAAAATATCTTAAATAAGGTAAGTCCCTATTCCCCCTCAAGACTTCCTTTATAGGATTGGTGCATCCCCACATCTTTCCCATGATCTCCCAAGATCCGCGGTGTGCTTATAATGGTAGTTTTATGTCCCCTCCTAGAGACACATTATTGATGGATTAACAACCACCTTGTGCCATCCCATAAATTAACATTAAATATGTCATAATGTAAGCCTAAATTAATTTTAAAATCAGAGTATGATAGCATGTTGTTTGCTATCAAAGGGTGGACTGTCGAAGCCGGATAATTGGCTGAGACACGATCAGTTTAAAATTAAATCTGCACGACGCCATTTTGCGAATGGCAATGAGATGCCATTTTGCGACTGGCCACCCAGCGCCATTTTAGTGAATCTCGCCCATTATAAGTACATACAGCGATGCTATTATTTAGCGTCATGCAATTCCCATGCAATAGAAAGAAGTTAAAAGTCGCACAACGCTAACTAGCGTCTTTTCCCAAAACCCCAATACTCACACACTGCACACTTACATAAAAGGTTCCCTAACATTAAAGTGTAATATTCAAGATTTATTCAGTATTATTAATGATGTGAAATAAATGTAATTTGATATCTAAGGTTTAGTACATGATAAGCAGACCGTGTTTGGTGTTGTACTGATCTACTGTGTCTTTGCAGATTTCCGGTACCATCGGTGAGAAGATCGCAACATGTGTTTGCAAACTATGGACTATAGAGAGTTAAACATTAAAATGTACTCTAATGTAACCAGCTTAGATTTATTATGCAGCGGGAAAAAGGACACAAAGGGCTGTTGGAGGCTGGTTTGTGTCCATTAGAATTGACCTATGAACTATACTGTAACAGAAGAACCAGGCAGAAGAACCAATGGAATAATGCCAAAATGTTCTATTGTATTGCCTATCTCTGCTAGTGTATATATGTGGGCTCTCTAAACTTGGATGCCAGTCTTCTTGCTTGCTGTTGACGGAGGTTTTTATATTGATGCTGGTATCTGGGTCCAGAGCGCGTGCGTATGTAACAACTGTACCATGGGTCTGTATGATTTATTTGCGCTAATTGTATTGAGGGCCTGATTCAGAGCTGCTCGAAAGCGGCCACTCGTTCGCTCCGAGCGATGTTCGCACAAATGCGCATGCGTATGGGTCGCATTACGCGCATGTGCCAACCAGTCATTGCGGTCAGAAATCGAGCGCTCGCAAAATAGCGAGTGCCTGCTAATTTGAGTGACAGGATGAGGCGTTTGTGGGTAGTAACATGGGAAGGTGCTTGAAAACGGGGAGTGGAGATCCGAACGCAGGCGTGCCAAACGGTCAAAACGGGCGTTTTAAGGGTGTGCATAATTAACAAAGCAGCGTCATCGACCACGTCACTTGGTTGTTTCTTAGCCTGAACTGTTTGCATGATTGCGGTAGGAAAATCCAACCACAAGCACTGCGAGCAGTTCAGACGCCTTTCGATGTACTCGATTAATCTAATAAATAGCGGAGATGACGTAGGATGCGAGCGGCCAGGGGGCGTCTTTACAAAATAGCGAGCGCATGTATTGTTCGCTCGCTCAGACATAGAGGCGTCAACAGACCGCAAAGAGCGAGCGCTCAATTTAAATAGCCGGCCCCTTTTTCTGAATGAGCGAGCGCAAATAGCGTCCGGCTCTGAATCAGGCCCTTAGATCACAGCGTGTAACCATCTGTTTTTATATTGAATAATAACTTTTTGTGCTTTGGAACCAGACTCAAAGTCTGAAAGCATTTATTTCTTGTGCGACTCATAATGCTAAATTGCGACAATTTTAGAAGGTATAGGTAGGTAGGAATCGACAGGTAGGAATCGATTATAGGGAAAGTTACCTGTGTCCGTGAATGGGCAAGCAGGCACCACTTACTCGCTAAAAGATCTTTTAAACATTAAGGTCCTTTTTTTTATATTGTTGCTGTCTATAAATTACTGCTATTTTATACACTAACCGTTGCTGTTTTAGATATTTTCAATAAAAGAAACACAGATTTTTCACCATACATTTTATACTGACATATTACTAAATATTTGATGACATATTTTTTTAGGAGTATCCCTCTTTTTTAGAATTCTGATTATTATTTATACTACTTTTCTTTCTAAAAATGTTGGCATTTAACGCTTTATTTTTGTAAATATGTAATTTTTTATTATAACCAATGCCCTGTAACGTCTTAAATTAATTTAAAAATGTAATAAATTTTATCCTAGTTACCAAATCCTTAAGCCTTTTATTAAAACAAATATTGCTTGACCATGCTAAACCTTTGATGGACTGACTAAATTAACCATTTTCATGATAGAGAAAACTGTGTTAACCCTTTGAATGCTGTTGTGCACATTTTTAAATAACAAAGGCCCTCATTCAGAGCCGCACGTTAACAACAGTACGCTCGCTGCGTTCCGATGTTGACTAACCGCGCATGCATCGGTGTTACACTGCGCATGTGCGTACGGCAGATTGCGAGTTTTTTTTCTCTCGTTCCTAAAATAGCGTACAGGAAGTGACATGTCAAATGTGATTGACAGAACAGGGCGTTTTTGGGTGTTGACGGGGGTGGAGATGAAAAAACGCAGGCGTGGCGAGGCGTTTTTGGGGCGTACATACATTAGCAGATGCGAACGTCAAATGTGTTCGGACCGTCTCATACGTCACTGGAACATCCGCTTTCCCTTCAAAATGCTCGCACAGCTTAGGGTCAGGATTACTCGACCACATTGGCGATGGCCTTCTCCTCCGTCCCTGGACTCAAGGATGGTGCTGCGATTAATCGCGGCTGGTCAGTAAAGTAATTAGTGTTGGATTGAAAACCGGCTTGGTATGTGTTTGGAAAGCAGTTTATTGGGATAGCACAAAAGCGTACGCAGGTGGAAATCAGAGCTGCTAATGTCATGATTACACAATCAATTAGCGTACATTTTTGGTGTTTTATTTTGGCCACAATTTGTTGGTTATGGCCTATTGTAACAATAATGTCATCATGTTTTAATTAGCTCCCCTTTTTTTTGGTTTACTGTGGAATTTGCATCGCTATGTGATTTTTTAAACGTTCCTTAAAGAGGCCTTTTTTTTTTTTTAAGAGGGTCAGTTTTTGCCTTTAGGGCCAGGATTAAATGTAACCCATTTGTACAATAATGTCACAATACAATGTCAGTTTTTTGTTTTAAATTTATTGTTTAAACACAAACAAATTGGCCTAATATTTTGTTGCCTTTTTTTTGTGGCAAAGATATTTGTTAAAAAAAAAAAAAAAGCCATAACTGGTAACATAAACGTAAATACCAAATGTAAAAAAATTTCACAAGAAAGGAGAGGGAAGTTTTGACCAGAAAGGAATATGAGCCAAGCACAGAAGGAGTGTGGGAAAAGTCGCCATTGCTGTCACCGTTTTCTCGCCCGTTTGGCTGGGTGAGGGTGGGCGCCAGACCGGGTCCGGGATGCCATCGGGCTGGCCTGTCCAGAGGCAGATGTTGTGGCCTCTGGACTAGGCACAGGGCTAGGCACATTTGGAGGATTGGCTGATGTTGTGCCAGAGGTGGAGGATCCGGATGTTCCGGCAGGAAGGGAGGTCGGCTCCACCATGTGCTGGCGAACGAGCTGCTCCAGGGCATCGGCGATGCGGATGTTGGCCCTGGTATTTTCCGCCAGGGCCTGAGCAATGGTCACGTTGGCCGCAGCATTTTGCTCCAGGGCCTCAGCCACCCGTATCAGACTGGCGTCCATCCTCTGCAGAATCTCCGTATGGAAATCCGATTTAAAATTGAGTTCTGTGAGGAGGCCCACTGCCTGCGAGGGGGCACGCCCTGGACTGGCTTCTGCAGGGTCCTCAGCCGGATGTACTGGTTCCTCCCCTGCAGAGCCAGCAGAAATTCTGCGGCCAAGGCTCCCCTCTGGAGCAGACTCATCCGCCTCTGTCTCTGTTAGGAAAAATGCGAAAAGACTCACATTAGAATCTACATATTGGCACAATAGCATTTCAGAGTTGGTGACATCACAAGACTTACCTTGGCCAACATGAGGAGCCGCAAAGTCTGGCATGTCCGTATCCATGTTGGACACGCCAAACACCTCCACAGCCTGCACACACCCCTGTGCCAGCTCTTCTAAGTCTGTCAACTCCAATGACACAGGGGTGGGACCCCCACCTGTCCCCCTTGCATGCCTAGCCCTGTCGGCAAGTTTTTGCTTGAGACGATATTTGAAGTCTGCCCATCTGTGGAATGAAATTGGAACCATTATCCTTTTTTTTACAATGGGGTTTGTTTATAGGATGGGAAAGTGTTTACTTACCGCCGTTTGACATCCCGGGCTAGACGGACATAATCACCCACCCTATTGACAGCAACGGCGACCTCCTCTCACATTCTCCACTTCTGGCTTTGGCTCATATTCCTGGCTGCCTGGGGCAGGATGTCAACGCACTTCTGGATCAAAACCTCCATCTCCTTGCTTGTGAAATGTGGCTGCCTTTTTTTTTTGGCAGCTTTGGCGGGTTGACTGGGGCCAGCAGTCTCTTCCATGTCATCCTCCTCACCTATTTGGGTAAATATGCAGATTTAGCCACTTCACAACTTGCCCAATATTATGTTTAAAAAGAATCATTGAGACAAAATGCATGAAGGCCTTACCGCCGGATTTTTGGCCATTGTTTCCCTGGTCTGAAGCCATGTCTCTGCTTCCAGAATGAAATCAACCAGAAATTCAATGTGATTTCGTGACGTATTTATACATGCGTCCTTAGTTTGCGGCCGCATCATTGATTGTGCGTCCCTATGATTCATCCTTAATTTGTGCAGGAAAATAAACATTATTTATGGCTTGGTGTGTGTGGAGTCGAGGTTGGGTTGTTGGATTGTTGGCGGTTAAGTTGGTTGGATTTGGTTGTTTGCGGTTGGAGGATTTGGCAGAGTTGGTTTTTTTTTGGTTTTGCTACAGTTGTTTTGGTTTTCCGTTCGCATTTTTTTGCTTTTTTCCCCATCCTTTCCTGATTTGGTAAGTTTTGTGCAGTCTAATTTGTGGCCAATTGGTGTCTACTTCTGGTTTTTGGTTAGCTATTTTTTTTTTTACACTAATTTCATCTTTTTTAGTTTGTTTTGGCTTTCGGACCCAAAGACCTTTTTTTTGGAAATCTTATATATTCGAGTTGGGTAAGTCCATTTTTTTTCTTGCATTTGCGAACTAATTAACGCATTTTTGACTGTTGGTGTAGTGACTTGCATTTGCGAACTAATTAACGCATTTTTGACTGTTGGTGTAGTGACTTGCATTTGCGAACTAATTAACGCATTTTTGACTGTTGGTGTAGTGACTTGCATTTGCGAACTAATTAACGCATTTTTGACTGTTGGTGTAGTGACTTGCATTTGCGAACTAATTAACGCATTTTTGACTGTTGGTGTAGTGACTTGCATTTGCGAACTAATTAACGCATTTTTGACTGTTGGTGTAGTGACTTGCATTTGCGAACTAATTAACGCATTTTTGACTGTTGGTGTAGTGACTTGCATTTGCGAAGTAATTAACGCATTTTTGACTGTTGGTGTAGTGACTTGCATTTGCGAACTAATTAACGCATTTTTGACTGTTGGTGTAGTGACTTGCATTTGCGAACTAATTAACGCATTTTTGACTGTTGGTGTAGTGACTTGCATTTGCGAACTAATTAACGCATTTTTGACTGTTGGTGTAGTGACTTGCATTTGCGAACTAATTAACGCATTTTTGACTGTTGGTGTAGTGACTTGCATTTGCGAACTAATTAACGCATTTTTCGAGGCTTATTCATCATGTAAACCAGTTTTGCTTTTCCCTTTTCCATTTTTGGGGTCCATTTGAACCATATTTTAAGGAAGGTGTGCAATGTCGTTTTCATCGATGGCCAAATGTGTGTTTCGCCTATTTTATGTGTTGGCTTGCAACAATTTGACAAACAAAAATTCACCCTCTAAATTTTTGATGTCTCATTTTTGGCTTTTTTACAGTTTATACGTATCATGACAATACCCCGGCATGTAAGCAGCTATGGATGGTATCAGAAAGCTAAGTTGTTTTATGTTACTTTTGGGGTGGCTCAAAAGCCTTACATTGTAAACTTTGAATTTCAGGTAGATCTGGGGCGAATTGTTCTGGCCCTGCTCCCGGAAGACGACCAACCTCAAACTCGTCCCAGGCGTAGGCATCGTAGGCATGCAAGGCCCCAGATATTTCGAACACGTGTCACCCTTTTTGGAATGCCCGATGATGAGGTTTTAAGACGCTACCGTCTACCTCCCAAAATCATCATAGACACTCTCTCATTAATAGAAAGTGATCTTGAGCGGCAAATTGACAGTCCAACAGCAATACCACCACTGACGCAATTTATGGCGGTGTTACATTTCTGTGCCTCAGGATCGTTTCAAACAACGGTGGGAATAGTGGCGGGCATCTCCCAATCCTCCTTTTCCCGGATCCTGAGGGCAGTGATGGAGGCACTTTTCAAGCACCTCCATCATTTTATTAAAATGCCTTTGGATATGGGTGCCCTTAGTGTGGCCAAGGCCAATTTTTACCAAATAGCTGGCTTCCCACACATCATAGGGGTTGTGGATGGTACTCACATACCACTTCAGCCTCCAGCACGGCTGGAGGCAATATTTAGAAACCGTAAACACTATCACTCCCTGAATGTAATGGTGGTATGTGATGCCTCCCTCCAGATCCTGTCCCTGAATGCTAAATTACCCGGAAGTGCTCATGACTCCTTCGTCATCCGGCAATCAGGGATATGGCAGAAATTAACCAACCTACAAGCTGGTGATGCGTGGCTTCTGGGTAAGTGGAGACCTTTAGTACATAACAATGTTAAGCTTGATACACAGTGTTCCTGATGTGGTCTATTTTTTTTCACAGGAGACAGTGGATACCCTTGCATGTCCTGGCTGCTCACTCCTTATTTGGCTCCCACACCAGGGCCACAAAGTGCGTATAATTCCGCACTTACAGCCACCAGGCAAGTGGTGGAGCGCTGTATCGGCCTTTTAAAAGGCCGATTCAGATGCCTCCACCGCTCTGGTGGCGAGCTCATGTATGTGCCGGATATGGTGTCTAAAATTGTGGTCCTGTGTGGGATATTTCACAACATTGCCATAAGGAGTGGTGTCCCAATGCAGCCAGAGGATGCCTTACCTGAGGATGGCCCCCCCGAGGTTGGTCGAAGGTCAGTATGTGGGGGGGCCATACGCGATGATGTGGTGGCCAGATTTTTTAGGTAAGTTTGAACAAAACTACAGTGTTTATACCTAATGTGTTTGTGTTTGTTTGCGAACATCTAATTTTGTGTTTTTTTTCTCACCATCTTCTGTTTGTTCACATAATCTTTGGCACTCCAACGCTCACTACTTCCTGCTACCCTTACCAAACCTGGATCTGGTCCTTTTGGGCATATATTCTGGAACCCATATCGCAACGCCATGTTTGTGGAATCATGTTGGCATGGTCCTTCGTCAACCAGTTCTTGATTTTTTGTTTTTATTTAATTATTTCTTGGTATGTGTTGTATTTGAATTTATCACTGTGTTCTTTTTTTGGGAGTGACCACTTTGTTTTCTCTGTTATGTTGTGAATAAATGTTTGGAGAGTGAAATGGTCTTCCTTTTTTGGGACGTTAACAGCAAGTGTAACCAGGTTAACACAAGTTACATTTGACTAAGGGGTAAACCAGTACTGACGCCAGTTGAGCTAAACTGAAATATGTTTTCAGCTTCCCAACCCACACCAAAAGGAAGCCTGGCCCAACCTTGGGATTTGTAAGATTGGCCTAAGCAGCTTGCGCACCAACTAGGAACCTGTAAAATGTAGAAATATGTAATTGACACTACACCCAAAAAGGGAAATGACATTGTTACTGTTATGTGTTTCTTGTGTCTGTTTGACATACAAAGACAAAACACAATCTAACTTTTAAAAAAGGGAAATCCTTGCAGGAACAGTCTACTTATGTCATGCTAAACTATCTTGGTTTTGGATTTTAAAAATGAGCCACAACGTATATTTGTCTGAATAAATTTATTTTGAAAAGATAACAAAAATAAAAAAACTACTGCCGAAGGAGGCCAGACAGCCGGTCGAGGGCCACCAGAATGCCGATTACATGTTGCCGCATCTGCCCCACACAATCCGCCACCTCTTGCCGACGCCTCTGTTCCTCTGTGGGTGAGAAAAGTGTGTGGGTTAATACAACAATAGGGAATCCACATTAAAAAAAAAAAAACACAACCAAATCACTCCTAAACCGAAAAAAAAAAAAAAAAAGGGGGGGCTGGCAAAAATACAAGGCCTAGGTAAAAATTCCCACAGGTATGATATGTGTATGTTGAAATCACCAGGAAGAGGTAAAGGCAAACCTTCAAAATCACCAAAAGTCAAGCCACAAAAACACGAAGAAAGGCACGACACATGATTACATACAAACAGTTTGTGCTTTAAAAAAAAAAAAAAAAAAAAACATACCGGGAGCCAAAGCGGGAGCTCCGGAAATACCTCCATGATCCTCCTCGGAGGATCCGTCATTCCCCAAAGAATGGGGAGGAGTTATGATGGACTCCGGGGAGGGGGTAATTGGAAGAGGGGTGGGTGGAGGAGAGGGGGAAGTGGGACGGAGGGGAAGGAGGCCCGACATTTCCGGGAGAGGGTCTGGGAAGGATGGGGAGGAGTGGGGAATAGGGGAAAGATTTGGGGTGGAGTGTTGGCTGGGGGTTGGGGATAGTGGCCGGGAACGCCGTCTGGACGGACGGTGACGGCGGAGTCTTGGCTGTCCCCCTAAAATATGACAAAGAAATTGCGGTTAGTTTATGGCCAAATCCGGGCAACAAAACTAAAAAAAAAAAAAAAAACAAATAAGCCAAATAGCAGTAGAATGAATAAATCAGAAATAGAGGGAAAACATGCACACGCAGATATGAGTACAAATAATAAATAGGACAGACAGGAAAACATGCACACGCAGATATGAGTACAAATAATAAATAGGACAGACAGGAAAACATGCACACGCAGATATGAGTACAAATAATAAATAGGACAGACAGGAAAACATGCACACGCAGATATGAGTACAAATAATAAATAGGACAGACAGGAAAACATGCACACGCAGATATGAGTACAAATAATAAATAGGACAGACAGGAAAACATGCACACGCAGATATGAGTACAAATAATAAATAGGACAGACAGGAAAAAATGCACACGCAGATATGAGTACAAATAATAAATAGGACAGACAGGAAAACATGCACACGCAGTTTGCCCCACAAACACAAACATTAAAACCACAATACATAACACTTACTTTCCAGGATCTGCATGCAAAAGCATGCCAGCAAGCGGGGCGTTCGCCGTTGCAGGTCGGACCACCTGCGCTCCAGCTGCCCGATGTTGCGGCGTGAGCCGAAGGACCGCAGGCGGGGACCGTGCCTCCGCATACGCGGAGCGCTTCTGCCGGTTGGTCATGGGTTGAGGTTGGCTGGTGATCCGGCGATCCATGACCTCCGTAAGCACCAGCAGCTCGCGCCTGGTGAATGCGGAGGCTCTCATGATGGCAATGGTGTTTTTCTTAAAAATCATTTTTGATAAAGTGTGTAAAAATTTTCTGATTGGCTAATGTATTTTGGAAATTAACAGGAGCAATTTTATTGGTTAGTGTATGAGTCATGTGTTCGACAGGGCCAGAAATCTCTGGAGAGTTATGATAGGCTTGATGCAGTGACATGCGTAAGCAAATTTAAATAAAGAAATGAACCCAGGGAAATATGCGGGGATCCACAGCAATAGTACAATTGTTTAATTGTGGTTCACATGTTTTTTGAACAATAAAAGCGAATGTTTCATCCGTACGTATTCTGCGGGTAAACACAAACACGGACAAGAGTAAAGTTTCTTGCATTGTGTTGAAAAAAACAAACAATAAAGTTAATTGATACATTGATTGGCATGATACGATTGATGGAGGTAGGCAGAATAAAGGAGCAGCTAATCGACATCTGACAAGGCCACTTCCTGTTTATACTTGTGCGTGCGTTCCTTTCAAGCCATTTCGGGGATGTACGCTCGCTATTTCGTACGCTCGTTAGTTAGAGGAGGGGTCGTCAGAGTTTAGGGAGGAATTTTAGATGCGAACGAAAATACGAGCGAGCCATTGAATTTAAATATTTTTGTACGTACGCCTAACGTACGTGCGCCCGCTTGCGAGTGGGTCTGAATGAGGGCCAAAGAGTGTAGACTGTGTCAGAGGGTTTATTTGTTTAACTGAGTGTTTTGATACACTATTGCCTGGTTGGCAGTGGCCTGATTCATAGATGTACACTAACCCGATGGTTAGCGTACATCTCCGATGTTTAGGGGTCTGTGCAGGCGCAGGACTCTTTCTGCACCTATTTAGAATGAGTCCTGCGATCTTGCCCACAGTCCCCCCTTAGCTGCAATATTATTGAATTGCTATGGCATTTCGGGGGCAGAGTGGGGGCGTGGCTGTCCCGCTTTAACGGAAACAGGACCATCGGTTGCTATGATGATCTGAAGCAGCGTCTACGGATGCTGCACTCGGATTGCAAATAGACACCTCCTGCTGCATTTGCATTGTGTTGTAAGGTAAATTTTGACTAATTTCCGTTTTGTTATCGTAATATGTTTCAATTATATTTTGGCAGGAATGAGAAAGCGAAAGTACCATATTTTCTAATTTTATTTTCCAATTTTGATAATGAAAAAAATAATGTGTAATTTGTCTTTTCAAATTCCGATAAAGATAACTGAACTGCGCATGCTCTGTTTCTGTTTTGGACATGCACGGTGAATGCTTGGTAGCATTCTGCGCAGATGACAGACCAGACGGATGGTGCCCTCTCCTGTTGGATTGTTATCCCTAGAATAATGGTTCTGCAGATGAAATGGAGATGTTGGGGTAAATTTACTAATAATCATGATTGGTCAAGTTTGCATTCTCTTTCTGACTCGCGAATTTACTAACGCCAAACATGGGCAAACAAGCAGGAATCGAACAGCCAAACAAGTGCAAATACAAAAATATAACTAAATAAATATAAATTGGAGACAACTTGCAAGTACTTTACAATAGAAAACAATAGAACTCGCAAATTTACTAAGTTTCATATTTTCAAAGTTGTCCAAAAAGTTTGCAAACTCGCACCAAAATACATTTTCAAATATACTACATCCAAAATGGAGGTATTATGAGAGGAGGTATCAACTCATTGACTACTTATGCAAATTTCTGTTTCCAAAGCATTATACATGTAATTTGCTGCTTCTGCTTCTTCAGATACAGAAAGGCACTGCTGATGAAAGTGACAAAGTTATATGGTGTGTCAGAATTAAGTAGCCAGCAGTTTTTTGGTGAATCAGGATATGTCCTCTGCTCGCAGTCCCCTGGGAATACCCATTTACTCTCACTTGTTTTACTATTGGACTATTGGTCCTAACATAGAGACAAATTTTAGAAACTTGGTATTTAATATACAGTGGATTCATCTAGTCAACCTGTGCCCAATAAGTAATTAGTTTTTTAAATTGTTACCCCAAGGGGATTCTGGATTCCCCTTGCAACTCACAGTGTCAGCAAAATTGACTAGATTAGCTCTGTCTAGAGGAGTGGCGTGGACCTTACCCTCTACCATGTTGTCCCTCTCACTCCCACCTACAAGGCTTCTCTTCACTTATTGAACTCCCTGCTATTCCAGATAAGACTCTCCTACAGCATTCAAATCTTTCCCTCTGTAAACCAATTTCTTTATTAGACCACACACACAACTGTGCTAATCTAAACTGTGAGCTACACTTGCTATTCTTGTGTCAGCTGTGCACTCTTCCAAATAGATTGTGAACTATCTCATGATCAGAGTCCTCCATACTCTGTTTTCTTATCTGAATTATTTTGGCTGCTTGTACTGCATATCCTGTTTTCTGAATGTTCTTTTATGCATGTCTTCCAAATCATCGTTATCCCACTTCAGAGCACTTTGCCACCTTAAAAATCTATGAAAATAATAATAAATGTGTATTTTGCTTTCAAAACAAATGTTTTGAACATAAGCTTTCATCTTTGTTGCCTGTCTTTGCAGTGCTTTCATCATTTGCTCAGCCCCAATCAAGTGATCATTATACTGTTTACTTACTATTGCACACTTTTTCTTAATTCATACCTTCTAGCCTTAGTCATTCTATGCCATCTCCTTTTTCTTTGCCCTTAAGCTGGCCACACACTAGACCAACTTACATCCAACCAGCCAACTTGTTGATTGGTTGGAATGAAAATCTGGTAATGTATGATAGTAAATGATGATCAGCAATTTGCTCCTAAATGCCAGAAAACAGATGAAAATGGCCGTTCAGACAAGTTTGTTAAATGTTTGATCTAAACAATTTGTTCAAACAACAGTTTTGGTCCATTTTCCAGTGTTTGGGAGCAAATTGCTGATTGTACTCCTTACCAGATTTTCATTCCAACCAATCAACTAGTTGGCTGGTTGGACAGATAATCTTTAGATGTGTGGCCAGCTTTACACTGTCCATTAGCCCACTTATACTGTATGTCTTTGCCTAGCCATTACTCACCCACTCTTCTTTCCTCCCATCATTCTCGCCCTTCACCCTCCATCTCATTCCCCCAGATTTTTCCCATCCGTGCACCCATCCCACTTTCCCTCTTCTCTCCTGTCTTAATCTTCTGGGTGACTTAAAAATTTTAATTGATGATCTTGTCTTCTTGGCATCCCCCAATGGACTACTTCCACTCCCCACCTTAGTGGCCATTCACTGCACTTGGTTTTCTCCTACTTCTTTACTCTCTCCATTTTCAATATCTCCCCTTACCTCTTTGTGACACTCACCTCCTATCGTCACTCAGCTTTACATCCTCATTCAGCCTTATATTGCACATTCATATTTTGTAGTTCTTGTAATATTGGGCAAATATGCAAATGCAGAAGTAATATATACTGTGTATATATATATATATATATATATATGTGTGTATATATTATATATACATATATACCAATGTCCCACTGTAACTCACATCCAGCAAGAAGCATGGCACTACAGGAATTTGTAAGATAATCAAGTGTAATTGTATAAATAAGTATACATCATAATCCTTGCAAAACTACGTCAACGTTTCCAGGCTGCGCAGGGCCCCGTCGTCAGGACAGAGATGTATGGGCATAAAAGACCCAGAAAATACCAGAATGAGGACAAGAAACTAACACACCGTGGGTTGCTTACCTTTAAACACCACCATGAAAACTAAACTGCCTGTGCGGAGGGCGAGGAGAGGCGCCCTGCAGTCGAGCGTCGCAAGTCCGATGAGATCACTGTTGTGTCGTCAGCAGTTGCCACGGAGACCACTGATGCAGCCTCGGGCTCCGGCACTAGCAGAAATGAAACCAAAGTAAGAATATAGGCTCAGCCACAGTGAAACTGGAAAGAAGAAATCACTACTAGATAGGGAAAATAAATGGACATGCAAAGCAAGTAAAGAGAATAATAAGTATAAGGAAAACAAAATCAAGAGTAGGAAAACAAGGACAGGGTAACTGAACCATTAAGAACATAATGTAAAACACTGAATGTAACACACCAAAAAGAAAAACATAAATATTAAAAAAGCAAACATATGGACAAAAAATGAAAAATGTAAAAAATAAAAATAAGTGACTGCTAAACATAAAATGTATTTAAAAATGCACACAGGTGGATGTATAATTTCGGTTACATGAGTGCCGGATTTCTTGTCTATATATATATATATATATATATATATATATATATACATCCACAAAGCAGCGGCACTCATCGGATTCTTTAAATTAATTCAGAAGCAAAATTGTGACTTCAACCTTTCGGGTTTATCTCAGCCCGTCATCAGGAATAATCCTGATGACGGGCTGAGATAAACCCGAAACGTTGAAGTCACAATTTTGCTTCTGAATTAATTTAAAGAATCCGATGAGTGCCGCTGCTTTGTGGATGTATTTTGGTTAAAGTTATTTTCAGCTGGCACCGCAGTGCTTACATGGAGTTAAAGAGAGTGCCAACTAACCACCCTTGCATGTTTTGGTTTTGGATCTGGATCTTTTTTTTAAAAAATATAAAAACAGGTAAAACCACATAATTCGGGCCTGTTTTTGTTCCTACAGTATTATTAACCTTAATAACATTTATTCCCAGTCATTTGCAGTAAATTTTGACCACCTCACAGCTCACAATGTTGATTTTTTATTCTAGGTTAGGCCTAGGGACAAAATGTTGCATCTAGCTAGCTGGATGACTAAACTAAAAAAATAAAAGGGGCATACAGGAGATGCTGAGTGTGGCCATTACAATTGCTGGACATTCATAAACTAAACAATCAAATTCAAAAAGTCAGGCAGCAATGCCCCAAACAGCTCATAATGCAGAGAAAAGAGGTGTAAAATGAAATAGTCCTTGGGCCCTCCCACCCACCCTTATGTTATATATGAAACAGGACATTCACAGTTTAACAAACCAATAATTTCAGCGACAGGGACTGCCAATTGTGGCTGAAATTATTGGTTTGTTTGGTTCCCAATAAAACAATCTGCCAATGTGCATTGGACATGGAAATTATCCCATACACAAACTGGCTTTACATTACAACATCAGATGTCATCGTCGTTGTCGTCCTCGTCATCCCCATCAGTGTGTACATCCTCTTCTTCACACAATATTAATTTGTCCCTACTGGAATCCACCATAGGCGCCTCTGTATTTTTTTTATGTAATTGTTGGTAGAGGTCTTCCTTGTGGAATTTGTAATTCATTTTAATGAACATCATCTTTTCCACATTTTGAGAAAGTAACCTCTTATGCCGATCACTGACAATGTTGCCAGCTGCACTGAAAACTCTTTCAGAGTACACACTGGAGGGTGGGCAACTTAAGTAATGCAAAGCTTTGTGTATGGACCTCCAAATTGCCTCTTTTTCCAACCAGTACTGAAAGGGACTGTCTGACATGCCTATTTGGGTGTTATCCCTAAAATAGTCATCCACCATTCTGTGAATGGTGACCGTATCAGATATAGTCAATGTAGACATGTCACTAGTAGGAAGTTCTCTCAGGCCCGACCAGATGTAATTTTTTGGTGCCTGATCTGCATGACCAGCAGGGATTCTGTAGGGAAAATTTAGTTTTTTCCTGGCAGCCGCAGAAACTGAAGGAGGAGATGATGGCGTGTCATGTGCCACTTCAGCTGACAATTTTTTTTACAAACAGCCCTTTGCATCTTTTCAGATTTATGTCCATTGGAAAAAAAGACACAATGTATGTCTTAAACATAGGACCAAGTATGGTTGCCAAAATATTTTGATCTGATTTCAAGAGATTGACAACCCTTGTATCCTTGCGAAGCGAATAAGGGCTTGATCCACCAGTCGACATACTTAGTGGAATCGATCTGTTTCAACTCCTCCTTCAGTTTCTCCAGCTGTTTTTGCAAAAGTCTGATGAGGGGAATGACCTGACTCAAGCTGGCAGTGTCTGAACTAACTTCACGTGTGGCAAGTTCAAATGGTTTGAGAACCTTGCACAACATGGAAATTATTCTCCACTGAGCTTGAGTAAGGTGCATTCCCACTCCATGGCCTATATCATAAGTCATTGTGTAGCCCTGGATGGCCTTTTGCTCTTCCTCCATCCACTGAAGCATATAGAGGGTAGAATTCCACCTAGTTACTACCTCTTGCTTCAACTGATGGCAGGGCAAATTCAACGGTATCTGCTGGTCCTGCAGTCTTCAACAAGCAGTTGCCGAATGTATAAAATGTCCCGAAATTTTCTGGGCCACCGAGAGCATCTCCTGCATGCATGTTATTTTTAAAAAAATGTTGCACCACCAAATTAATTGTGAGAGCAAAACATGGGACATGTGGGAATTCGCCCATATGTAATGCTCTCACAATATTGGTGGCATTGTGAGAAATCACAAATCCCGAGGAGAGTCCAAGTGGGGTAAGCCATTTAGCAATGATTTCCCTGAGTTTTTCTAAGAGGTTCTAAGTGGTATGCCTCTGCTGCTGCTGTTGCTGTTGTAGGCAATACACCTACCCAGTGGGCTGTCACAGGTATGTAATCTTTAGTTTGCCCTATCCCACTTGTCCACATATCTGTGGTCAAGTGGACAGTGGGTAATGGAAACTGCATTTCAGAGGACATTAATAAGAATCTTTTTAATTTCCTTGTATAGACTGGGAATTGCTCTTCTAGCGAAGTGGAATCTAGAAGGGATAAGGTAGCGGGGCCACAGAACCTCAATTAACTCTCTAAAACCCACTGCATTAATGGTGGATACTGGACGCACATTTAATACCAGCATAGCTGTTATGGTGTCAGTATTCCACTGTGCAACTGGGTGACTGCTGTCATACTTGTTCGCCAATGCCAAGGATTGTTTGACAGTTAATTGTTTGGTTACAAGTAGTTTTCCTCCTGGTCCCCTTCTGGGATGAAGATTCACTCACAGCAACAGCAGCAGCAACAGCCATAGTCATCAAGGATCCTTCTGAGGAATCATGGATAGGAGAGGAGTCAATCATGCTTATAACATTGGATGCAGCAGGACTACTTCCGATGATGAATGAGGATGTTGATGATGCAGGTGTTGGTGGTGGAGATCGAAGGCACTTGGATCCCACAGAGAGGGAGGAGGTAGGTGACACTGGACTGATTGTTACATTTTTAGTTTTAGAACTTGGTGGCATACACTTTGGAATTTGATGAATGCGCTCCAAGTGATGTAACAAGGAGGAGGTTCCTAGATGGTTAAGGTCCTTACCTCTACTCACTCTTGCTTGATGTGAGAAGTGGAGTTTTTTGTCTTTTGCCCTGGCATGACAATAATGGGCTTTTTCATACCATGGGCAACAACTGTTGCCTGACATACACAAACGACATTCTCGGCATCAACGTCCTCATCATCAACATCCTCATCATCAACATCCTCATCATCCTTAGTGGCAACTGCCGAAATATCCTCCTCATCATCCTTGTGCAATTCCACAGAAGCATCCTCGATGACTACTTCAGCAATATGTTGACTGCCCTTCCCCACATTTACAGAGGGCACACAAATGTTGGAAGGAGGATCCTCAAGTACACTATTTGAAAGGTCTGGCTCATACATGGCAACCGCGCTCACACTTGCACTCTCCTCGGGATTTTTTGATTTTGATTTTTCGGAGCACACAGTTGGTTCTTCCGGAGCTGTCTTACGCGTCTTCTTCTAGATTCTAATTTGTAAAGGAATGGGTAAAATAGGGATACCCGAGCACAGGTGGATAGAGGATGGTAAATAGAGTCGGTGAGTAGCAAGCAATGTAATCTTAAACCCACTATTACAGATCAATATTGTATCCTCAGATACCGCTGTCTCATGTGGGGGTGCTCCCCTGAGAGTATAAATACTATAATCTTAACAACTTTCATTGTTTTTATAGTACCACCTCTACTACAACAAGCAAAAGGGTTATCATCACTAGAACCACCAGTCATAGATAAAGGCCAAGGCCTTATCCTTTCCTTACCACTTCGTGTAGTGAATGGCATATTGACAATTTTTGGTTTATCTAAAGCCAACTTGGCTTTAGATTTTTTTTCTTTAATACAGTAAAAGAAGTTGCTTTTCCATGTCCATGGCCTGACTTTAGCCCTGGGGCATTGGCCTTCATAGTGGATTAGGACGTTGACGGCCTTGCCTCATCATGACTGCTGCTGGCAGCTACAACATGTGGTTCTTGCTCTTCTGTCATGTGACTGGCCTCCATATTCACTGCGGTCTTGCAGCAGTGTCACCAAGCAAGCAGCAAAAGTGTAGCCAAGTTGTGGCTAATACACATGCACACACAGAAAAAAAAATACAAATTTTATTTTTTTGTCCAGAACTTTGGGCCCGGAACCCTGACCGAGGCAGCAGCGATTGACGACACAGGCAGAACTAGGTTGCTGCTGTCTGATAATAAGTGCGACTAACGCACACGCACACGCAGAAAAAAAAATACACTTTTTATTTTTTTTGTCCAGAACTTTGGGCCCGGAGCCCAGACTGAGGCAGCAGCGATTGACGACACAGACAGCACGCTACCAGCCCAGATGAACACATCACAGCAGCCCAAATGGACACTGCAGACAGCACCAGCCCAGAAGGGCACAGCAGACAGCACCAGCCCAGATGGATACAGCAAACAGCAACAGCCCAGATGGACACAGCAGACAGCACCAGCCCAGATGGACACAGCAGACAGCACCAGGCCAGCCCTACACTACCCACCCTCCCTGTTCACTCTCCACAGCCGGAGTGAAATGGTACAGCAGCGGGGAATCCTTATATAGCAGAGACGAAAGCTTGCGAGCTTGCCTCGGTTGAGATCCGGGGCCGATGGGGGAACCGAACGCATTTTCGGTTCTCGCCCCGGATCTCTAAGTTCGGGCGGGTTCGGATCTCTTAGATCTCAACCCGCATATATATATATAAACCACGGGCTTGGCACTCTGCCTCTATGAAGTATATGGATCCGGGGCCCTCACAACAAGATAAATACAAAACACAGAGAGCTGCGGCACTCGCCAAAAGATATTTTCAAAGAAGGGTCAGAGACCAATTAATGCAATTCAACGTTTCAATCTTAATAGATTTATTTCCTATACCTGATACTGATCATTATATCTAAATACTGGGTTGGGTATTGTTTGCCGGCAGTCTGGATCCTGGCGGTCAGATTCCCGATGACTGGATCCTGAATTGGTTAGCATACCAACCAACAAGTGTTATCCTTTCCCTAGCCTAACCCTCTTTTTATGGTGCCTAACCCTAACCTACCCCCTAGTGCCTAAACCTAACCTCCCCCTCCCCGCACCCTAAACCTAACCCTTTCCCTTAAGTACCTAACCCTCCCCCCTTAGTGCCTAACCCTAAACCTCCCCCCTTAGTGCCTAACCCTAACCCTCCCCCATTAGTGCCTAACCCTCTCGTTTAGTGTACCCAGCTTAACTGTCTGTTCTGCAGATTTGTTTTGCTTTCAAATATTTCATTAGTGCGAAGCAAAAGTTTGATCTTAGTTTTTATATCAAGATTTTATTACATTAGTTTTATTGCATTTGCTTTAGAAAATTCATCTATTATTTTTCTTCAGATAGGCATGTTCCTGTAAAGGTTAGCTGCAATATAGCCTGAAAAGATCAGAGTCTCAAATATTGCACAAATTGATCTAATAGAAAAAGGCATCCTGTCACTTTGCTAAATGTATTTGTGAGTTGCATTTGTGAATCGTGATATTTAGCTTCACTGAAATCTGTCACTAGCTCATGTCACACATTATTAGTGACTCTTTTTTGTTACAGATAATATTTACTAATTCAACTGCTGTTAATAATGGAAGGAGATAACTGCTGTGGTCCCTCCATGGTACATCCGGGGGATCCTTAATATTTGCGAGTACACCCTGAAAAAAGGTATTTTAGGTATGCCGCAAATATTATTTGATAAATATGCCCCTATTCTCGAAGTCTGTTTTTGCATCTTGCATTGAATGTTTCTTTTTCATAACATACTTGGAGACAACTAGTAGTATATATATTTAAATTACAGTGGAAATAGCAGGAAAATGCACATGCACAAATCATCATCATCATTTTCATCATCAGTTTGTTTATTTATAAAACTCCACAAAACTTTGCAGTGCCATACAGTTGGTATTACAAATCATGCACAAAGCAACTCATAACAGCGACATGCGGTGAGGTCAATGGCTGGGGAGGCACACATATTGGCATATCGAATTGGGGACGAGGTTTAGCTAGTTAAAAAACCTTGCCCCCAATTTTGGATAATTGCAGGTATGTGTCCACCCGATATCCATGGTATACAATTAAAAAAAAGTGGTCATGGGGTTTCCAGAGCTGAAAACCCTGCAGCGCGTACAAAAAAAAAATTATGCTCACCTGTCCGGGGGTTTCCGGTGGTCTCTACAGCTCCTGGTGGACACCCCTCCATCTTATCAATGGGGAGGGGGCTGCTGGGAGTCCCGGAGGCTGCTTGGTGCTCCGGGTGCTGGTAGGAGGAGCAAGGGCTGCTGGGAGATGTAGTTCTCCAAGCGCCGGCTATAAACAAATATGCTGGGTCACTCACAATGGGGGTCACTCAAAAACACACACATTCATGCACACACACACTCACTCATACACAATTGCAACACTCACAAACACACACTCACCCTGCTGCAGAACACCCGGGTACTGATGCTGGAGCAGAGGACACCGCTTTGGACTGTGAGTAATTTTTTTAATTAGTCCTCTTGGTGCAGCCAGGGTCCCAGAGCAAGTCCCACTGATTTTTTCTAAAATAAACGATTTTATGAAAAATCAGACTTGCCCTGTAGGTGCAAGAAAAAAGACGCAGTGATTCTATAGAAATCACTGCATCCCATTTTCAGTCACCTAATTGAATAGCAAATCCTCGCGGCTGCGGGAAAAACCAAGCACCACTGGGTTTTTTAAAAAGCCTGTCTGCAATCAGATATACTCCATGAAGATGGGTCTGAGTGCTGGGAGCCTGTCTCACCCCCTACTCACTGTAACTCTCCCCTCACTACATTAAGCTTCAGTGTCCATTGATTCTCCTACCTGCATCACTGTGTCTTCTCTTGCTTCTGCTGACTGAGCTCCGATCTCTGAACACTGCAGTGTACTTCCTGGTCACATGACATATGATGCCCATCAGTGCTCAATGAACGCCCCCCATACTCAGAGGCATAGCTCACAGATTAACTATAAAAATGATTACAATAAACAAAGAAGATGTTTATAAGCTATAATTATCTTCTTTGTATTATTCTAATCATTTGGATATCAAATCTCAGGAGTATGACAGGGTATGACAGAGTATGACAGGCTGTCATACTTCGGTCACCCAACGAAGGGTGACACCAAGGTGCAGACTCCCCCTCAGTGACAGGAGCCGGATGCTGCACCTGTATAATTAAGTGCAGCATTCGGCTCCTGACACTGTGAGTGAGCCGGTACTGCACACATGGCAGTCCGCACCTCCGGAACCCCCCCCGGCCTCCCAGTAATAACCACGGTAACGGGATCATGGGGGTCTGCATTGCAAGGCCACGCCTCTGCTCGCGATGCCATACCCCCTCTCCAGTGGCTTCTCCCTGCGCACAGCTTCCCTCCCCGCACCAGGTGACATCGCTTCCCTCCCCGCACCAGGTGACATCGCAGTGAGGGAGGTGCATGTCAAAGCAGCATACAAAATTCTGAGAGTGTGGGGTGAGATGGAGGTGAGAGGAGGAGATGTTCCTGCCAGTGTCATTGGCCCTAACTGAATCAACATATTCTAACCTGCTAGGATATTTTAAAAAGTAGATTACTTTGCTGCATTCACATGGATAAAATAATGTCCATGAATACTGTGTTCCTTTTATTCAAACAGTTTGTTACTCATCACTTTGCAACATGTCATTGATTAAATAATTAAATTCTGTCAGGATATATAATGCATTGACCATAAAAAGACACAACATCTGTTGTATCTGTTCTAATGTGAGTAAAATCCTTGATTGACACAGTTATTTACTATACCTGATACTGATCATTATATCTAAATACTGGGTTGGGTATTAGTTGCCGGCAGTTGGGATCCCGGCAGTCAGATTCCCGATGCCTGGATCCTGAATTGGTTAGCATACCAACCAACAAGTGTCCCCCTTTCCCTATCCTAACCCTCTCTATATGGTGCCTAACCCTAACCTACCCCCTAGTGCCTAACCCTAACCTCCCCCTCCCTGCACACTAAACCTAACCCTTTCCCCTTAGTACCTAACCCTCCTCCCTTAGTGCCTGACCCTAACCCTCCCCCCTTAGTGCCTAACCCTTACCCTCTCCCTAGTGCCTAACCCTTCCCTAACCCCTGATACTTACCTTTGGAATGCTGGTGGTCAGGATTCTGTAGCTGGGATCCCGACGCTGACTCTACCGGTATTTCGACCATCGGCATCCTGCATGCCGGGATGCTGACTATATCCCCTAAATACTTAATGGTTATAAACAGTCCTTGTGCAACTTTAATAAAGTTGAATATACGTATACAAGTCTTTAATCAACATAATTTGATTTTTTTTTTTTAAGCAGTGGTGCCGGACACGCAGAAGTAATTTTCTATTCTATTCAGTACAACACCTCTTAGGAAATTCCTCCACATACTTTACGTCCGGAAGTGGTGCGGAGCTTCTCGCATCCAAAAAGGGGGCATGACCTGACAAAACGGGGCGTGGTCCAGTGGGAGATCCCTTCAGGGATGTGCGCCGCAAGCCCAGTGATGCTGGTCTGCCCCCGGAGACTAGTTCCTGCACTGTCGGCTCCTCCGCTGTGACAGGAGCTGAGTGCTGCAGGAGGATGTTACACTGCAGCACCAGGCTCCTGTCACTGAGGAGGAGCCGGCATTTTGGTGTCACCCTCTACGTGGGTGACACCCGCTGCAGCCCGCACCCCCATAGCGATGCCACTGTTGTGATTGTGATTACTATAGATTTATTTTGCATAGGATCTGCAAGTAATAAAAATAATAAATACCTGTTGTAATATCTGATGACTCCTAAAGGTCCCTTCATGTAAAATACAGTAAACAAACAAAAAGCAACCGATACCTGTTTCTGTGCCTATAATTCCGTATAATGTTGGGTTGCTCTGAATATGTAAAATGAAAAAAAAAGTAAACGTAGTTTTGTGATTTTCCCAGTCTAGTTGTAGGAAAATAAAAGTTATACTTGTTGATGTTACCAAAAGAAAGTTCTATATGTTTCTGAAAAATAATATAAAACTTGCATGAACAGAATAAGAAATTGAAAAGTATTTCCCCGCAAAGCTGACAGAGCACAACCCCATGGAAATGAGTATGGCCAGAAGAATTCCTGGCACATAGGTAACTGCAGATCCTAGGAAGAGGGAAGGAAATATTATTACTTAATTGCAAATGACAGAGTATTGCACTAGTAGTGCACATGTAATACAGTTATAATATGTATTAAGCTTTACAAAAATTAGTATATATAACAATAGTATTGTAATACATAAACTTCAGTTGCTTATCAGTTTGTTTTCTTGTTAAGGACAATGCCCAGTACAGTCATTCTCCAAGAATGCCGCTTCTGTTGTCCATACTTCACATTTCTTCTACTGGAATTTGCTGTGTTCTGTAGATAAAGCATGAAAACAACACATTCTAGCAGTGAGGACATTTCCTTTGATAAGATGGACTTTGTTTTATTAACATAAATTAGAACTCATTTCAGGTTATTGGCCGGTGATTTCAATCAGCTAATAAAATATCTGTTATCCTATAAAGTAAAACATGTGTATAATAAAAATATCTTACAAAGGCATTATGTCTCTGCATATGTATATATATATATATTTATTTATTTAGGTAACACAAGATCTGACAATCCGACTCACAACAAACTTACTTGGGTGCCTTCCCCAGGAAATCACCCCAAATTCAGAGAGAGAAGCACAAATCAAGTGGTGTTTATTCAAACTTCAATGTTTCAGGGTAAGGAATACGTATATACGTATATTTATATTTATTTAACAATCATTCTAATAAAACTACTCTCTGGCAACTCGTATAGATATAAAATGGATTACTATAATTTCAATTATCAAACACAACTATTCAAACTTTTTTCTTGAAATCCAATATACAGAAAGTTTTGAAATGCATAAAGAAACAATAAACAGTTGTTGGCTACTAATTCATTATGCTATATCTACAGACAGGCATACATTCCTACTCTCCTGGAGTGGTCCGGAAGAATGACAAATTTTGGGTACTTCTCCCAGGAGTAGACCAGTCTTCCATATCTTTCCTACTTCCCCAGTATTGCTGCATTGTACAGGTTCATGATAATACAATTCACGGAAATAAAAACATACATTGAAGTTAAACCAAGAAGCGCTGATACAACATGCAAATAAAAACAAACAAACAAACAAACATAAGTTCAGTCAAATAGAAAAGTCAAATTATTTGTTTCAAATGAAAAAGGGTATCAGAGATAAAGCTCCTTACTCTGGTGAAGTTCTCAGATGTCAGCAATGGTATAGATGTGGAAAAAAAGCCTCTAAATTCTACCCCAGTCTTTCTGACTCTTTTGTCAGGGCCTTGTTTAGGTGTGTAGAGCTCCTCTGGCTGGAGGTTTAGAGCCAGAATTGGCAGAGAAATCATGGCTGCCAGAGCAAACGTTCTTAAGTAGTAACCAATCAGATTAGCTAATCAGAACAAAGCCACTCTGATTGGTTATGTGCTAACAGGTCCATTGCCTGACATTTGGTTTGCAAAACCACTAGAAGTAAGCAGTGAATAATCAGGTTTCTTCTTTTTAACCACTGGATTCCAGGAGTAGAAATATGAAAAATAAGGAAAATTGGAGGTACTGTAAAAATGAGTAGAGAGTGCACTTTATGTGCAGGAACGAGCTTAAACCCCTAGGTATTTGGCAGCATAGATAGGATTTGCTGTAGTAGAGTTGATAGGGTTAAATTTGTATGTTATTCTGTCAGCCTATGAGGATCTAGTGGGTCATAGCTAGAGGGAGAAGTTTATTTTACTTAGTTCAATGTTAGGCTCTGACTCTTTTTTCTTGGACTTTGTTAAGGCAAGTACAAGGAAATTTGTTGCTTGCTTTTAAGCTATTTCATTTCTTTCTTTCCTTTTATTCTTACCTTTCTTGCTCCTTTGCTCTACTGTCTTTTCTTGGTTCTTTTCATTTTCCTCTCTCTCTTTCCCATCCTTTCTTTAGCATGTCCAGGCCCCAGCAGTCAGCCCCCATGCCAGTGCGCTATGCAGAGTCCCTGTGGGCCTTCCCGGTTGCTGCCCGCAGGTGTGCCTCCTCCTGTCTGGCCAGGGAGAGAGCTAATAGAGTGTCCTTTGGCTTCTCCCTGGCTGTGGTTCCCTCCCCCAGGTTCTCAGCTTCCAGACCCGGCGTCTATAGTTGATACTGTGGTTCACAGATGGGGGAGGTCCTGGTGCGCTCCAGCCTCCTCCCCCGACAGTAGCGGGTGGTTAGAGAATGAGGGTGGCGGCAGCCAGCGGCACTGTGGTTGCGGGTACTTGGGCATCCTAGGCAGGCCAATGATATGGTGCCGGGGTCCAGCAGAGATGCTGGCGCCATCTTGGATATAGCTGGCGGTGGCCATTTTGATTCCCCCTATTTATCTGGAGGATCTCTACAGATGGGGGCTGGGCATTTGCTGCTGGGGGTCAGATTTCCTATATGCAGACAGAATTGGCAACTCTCGTCATGCATTTGTCTATGATGTGTGCCCTCCCTGCAGCTGCGGCACCCCCATCTGCTTCTACTCTGCTTTTGGCTCCTGTTTTCTCTCCTCCTGCTGACTGTCCTAGGCCCTCAGTTTCTAGCCACTCCACCTGGGATGTAACTGGCAGGAATGCCTACAGTCGTCTACGGCCTCTTCCTCTTCTATTGCAGGTCCGTCCAGCTAATCTGGGTTAGGTATGGAGGTGAAGGTTCGCAGTTCCCATGGGGTTCCACAGGCTGATAATTCGGTTGCTTTTGGTTAGTTGGATGGTGATTGGGTTTTAAGTACAGAGTCTAGATCCGCAACCTCGTCCGGCGCTGGTCGTAGTGGCCTGCATCGCAGTAAGGCTAAGAGACAACATACTGGTGGTCACATCACTGCCATAGGCATCGCCGGTCCTCTACTAGTAGCGAGGAATCGAGCATTAGCCCAGGTGATGTGGTTCGTGGTGCTAATATGGCGGTTCTACTAAGTTTTCATCCACGTATGCACAAGAAGATCAATAAGGGCAAATATGTAGACATTTTTGCGCTTGCTTCTAAGGCTCACAAAGCTTTTATGGCAGCAAAAAAGGGTGGCATTGGGGAAGATGTTCATTGTTCATATATTAATTGGTTGAACGTTTTTTATATTTTTGCTGTGTATTATCTAAAAAAGCACCCAGGTGAGGCCATGAATGTGATAAGGTATCTGCACCTCCTTCATAGCCTATTTCATACGTCGCGTGCCCTGGTTTGGAGGCGGTACGTTGATGAGCTTCATTGCAAGCAGTCAGTGGTTAAGATTCTTGATTTAGGATGGAAATATGTTGAGGTCTGGTTGGAAGTGACATGGCCTGCCCCGCAGGCTGCCGATGCTTCTGTGGGAAAGAGAACACCCCGATTCATCCCACTAAGGCTCCTCCTGCCTGGGTCGTTGTTTTGCATTTAACAACAGTACGGGAGGCGGGAACCCGGTGTCATTTTCAACACCACTGTCTGCGCTGTGGTGCCTTTTACCCAATCAAGGAATGCCAAGGAATACGTCCATAAATGCCTCCCCATGGGGTGCCCTGTTGTGCTTATTTCGAGGCCTTTAGTTCATATTTGTACAGGCACAGGTGAGTCTGGGGTAGATCATTACCTCGACGACTACCTGTGCATAGGGCGGCCTGGCTCCCCACTGCTCGGAGCTTATGTTTTCTCTGCAGGATTTGTCTAAGGAATTTGGGGTTCCAATTGCACCCAATAAAATAGAGGGCCCTTGTACTCGATTGTCATACCTTGGCATTGAGATTTATATGGCAGCCTGCTGCTGTCATTTGCCTGCAGAGAAGATAGTGAAGCTTCGGGATACCATCACACTTGCATTGTTGCTGGGTAAGGTTGCCTTGCATCAGGGGCAATCGTTATTAGGGTTTTTCAATTTTGCCTACAGAGTTATACCAATGGGCCGTATTTTTTGTCGTAAGCTGGAGAGAGCAACGGCGGGCATATGTGATGTAGCGGAAAAAACAGGAGGCTTTACGCGTTTTGCTGGCCAATGGTGTCCAGCTTCTTCAACATATGCTTCTGAAGAAGCTGGACACCATTGGCCAGAGAAACGCGTTAAGCCTCCTGTTTTTCTGCTACAATCTTTGGGGTGATCTACAATATACCATCTTCTATTGGATACTATTGGACACACAATATTGCTGCCTGGGAACCTTCATCAACCCTCTATACAAGATACAGCTGCAAGTGGATACCAATCCAGTCAATTTCTCTGCGATTTTCACCTATAGGACTGAGATACACCTTTCACCCACTTGGTAAATATTTGCTGTGACTTTTCTATTGGAACTGTTCATATGGCCCACACAGCTAGTGCCCATTCCATAATCATGGACTTTTGATCCCCCTAGTAGCGGATTCATTGCAATGTTTTTATATTGCTACTATTTTATTGTATTTTCCTAATTGCATGCTTTTAATGCTACCTGCTTCATTGCTAGTATATGTAATAAATGTGATAATTGTGACCTTTACATCCGTTTCTGAGCTTTATAATTTATTGGTGACCACTTAGCGCTGGTATACTTTTATCTTTTACTATTTATACATTTTGGGGTCTGACAAACCTCTACTGGCTGCTTTCTTGTCTGCGCATTGGATATTTTGTCTATATTCTCTATTTATATATTTTTGTCTTTCCCATAGTTGTTGCTCTAGAGTTGTGGGCTGGTCGGCTTAGAAACCGGCATGTCATTTTCTGGTGTGATAACTTGGGGGTAGTCCATGCCATTAACTGGCAGCGACCTACTTCGTTGCCAGTCCTAAGGCTCCCTGCGCAGCTGGCTTTGCTCTGTCTAGCTTGCAATATTCACTTTGAGGCGCGACATGTCCCAGGTGTGGATAACTCCATTGTTTTCAGTGGGGTAGGTTTAGAGAGCTAACACCTTAAGTGGCCACAGTTGGTGATCTTTGCCCCCTCATTGTTGGCAGGTTATTTGTCCAGAATGGAGGGGTTAGCGCAGCAATCTCTAGCTCCTGGTACGTTGAGATCTTACCAGTCTGGGTGGAACCAGTGGAAGTCTTATTTGTTATGTAAGCGTGACAGAGGTAAGCACATTTACCAGATATTTTTGTCTTTTATCTGGAGTCCCTATTTATCCAGTAAGTCCAGGGTGGTTGTTTCTAGAGTTATTTCCGGTCTTTCATTTTTCTTCCACATGCATGGTCATTGGGATTTTACTAGAAGTTTCTTGGTCCAGAGGACCATTAAAGGCTGGGCTAGGTTGGCCCCTGCTCTGGATGACCTCAGATGGCCAGTTACAATTTTGGTGCTTGTTAAGTTTGTTTCTGTTTTGTCTCATGTTTGTACCTCTCATTAAACTGTCCTGTTCCGGATTGCTTTTGTGGTGGACTTTCATGGGGCTATTCGCATTAGCTAGTTGGTAGTAGCCTCCCATTGCGCATCCCCTCCACTGTTTTGGCCCACATTATTATTTCTCAGTTGTTGCTAAGTAAGCTTTGGTGGTCCAAAACAGATCAACTGGGTCAGGGTCGTTGGGTGTCCTTAGCATCATGTGCAGATGGGCATACTTGCCCGATGGTGTTGGCCAGAGAATATGTGGGCCTTAGAATCAAAGTCCCCAGTTCTTGGTTGATGCATGGTGATGGTTCTCTGTTGACCATGTATCAATTCCAAGCCATGCTTCAGTGTTGCCTTGAGTCCCTCTGTTTGCCACGCGGAATTTACGGTTCCCATTCCTTCAGGATTGGGTCTGCTACTGCCGCAGCTTGTGCCAGATGGTCAGTGTCAGAGATTAAAGCTGTGAGGTTTATAAGCGCTACATCCTGTATTAGACATTTATTTTTTTCATTCCAGTGCACTGTATAAATTTTCTTGTCATTGGCTATTGTTGTTTAACTTGGATTTTTTTTTTATGCTCGTCACCATTATCAGTGGGGGCCCTGAGGGATTTTTCCCTGTTTTGCCCTGAACCACGGGATTCCAGGTTTTCACCTCGGGCCAAGTTAGTTTCCCTCCCCCTTCCCTCCCCCTCTCTTTTGACTTTTCTCAATTTTCTTTCTTTCCTTTATTTGGTATAGTTTCCTACTTGTAGGTAGGTTTTAGGTTGGTTTCACGCTTATGTATTTTGTTTTTTCAGGAGTCCATTTGGATGCTCACCCCATATGGTTTGTGGGTCACTAATATATCTATTAGGCGCCCTTTGCTAGTGACTCATGTTCATTTGTAGCAGTTGACAGCATTAAATGGCTGGGTAGGAGAGGCATGTTATGGAGTTCCCTTTGGAGTTTTCTGTTAGACGTGGCTTCACGTTTTGGGGCTCCGAGAGTTTTGGTTTTGCACTTAGGGTGCAATGACCTGGGGTCAAAGTCGTCTCTGGAGCTGAGGTATGAGATAGTGAGGGACATTGAGATGATCTGCACTTGGTGGCCCTGGTGCAATTTGGTCTGGTCATCTATCATTCCTCGTCAATGTTGGAGGGGTTTGATGCCAGGGGTGATGGTTGATAAGGTGAGGCCTAAGGCCAATTCCCTTCTCAATTCCCTTGTTGCAAAGCGTGTGTTGGCTTTTGGAGGTATGGTGGAAGCTCAACCTTTGATAAGGTTTAGAGACTGTCACCTTACAGTGAAAGGGATTTCTCTTTTCTTGGAGAGCATTTTTAGCGGCTTGGTCAGTTTAGTTTAGACTGGTGGCAGGCCCGTCTTTAGGAGGTGTTATTGGGCATGGCAGGAAAGAGCGTCAGGACAGTGGTTATTTCACTGCAATTAATTATGGGTGCAATCTGCCTCAATACATGGCTGCACTGGCTTACTAGCCAGGCCTTTTTTCAAGTGTATTGCTGAAAGCTTTGGAGACCCTAAAATGTTACTTGCATAAAGGGCAAGTATGGTGGAGGATAGTGGAGTTGCTTTAGTGGGCTTGGCCATTTGTCTGATGCCGCTCTTTCTTTCTGCCATCAGCAGTTTGAGATTGTTGAATTTTCAAAATAAAGGCTGATCAAAGTTTTTTATTTGCAATAAAGTTGTCTGTGTCTTTATTTTAGATAAGTTAATGAAAGTGATTGTGTTTATGCTACACTGGGTTAAGGTTTGAGCTTACATATACCGATAGGGCATTTATAAAAATAGAAGGCAGGTAAATATGCCATAGGACCCATATTATTTTAAACTCACCTGTCCGTGGTCCTGCGTTGTGTGTCGACGCTGCTCAGAACACCAGAAAATGGCCACTGCAGCCATTTTTCCGGTGTTCTACACAAGTGCAGTAGACTCCAGGCACACTCTAGTGCCCAGAGTCTACTGCGCATGCACAGAATGCCAGAAAATGGCCACCTCGGCCATTTTCTGGCGTTCTGTGAATGCGCAGTAGACTCCGGACACACTCTAGTGACCAGAGTCTACAAATGCTTCGGTGGTTGGCCAGCCGCAACAGTCTAAGGGGGCCCCACACAGGGAGTGCACACGGCCTCCCTCCTTTCTTAAGACACCCCTGCCATAAGAATAAGGCAAGTAATAAGTAATGTAGACAATGAGGGAATTATTTAAAAGAAAGGATTTGTAGTACTGTGTCAGTTTTTTTTTCTTAGAGAAGAAAACGTCTCACTCTTACTAAATGCCTGACATGTTTGGAACACTTAAAACCGCCTTTTTACCTCTCCAGTGCCTGTCTAGGCCTGCGCTGAGGTCTGCTCGGGCTGTGCATCACTTCCGGATAGCACAGAGGTCAGCTCATGCTGCACATTGCTCCCGGCTGGTCTGCTCCTGCCCCGTCTGCTCAGTGTACTGTCACTGAGCATGGAGATGGCTCTCCACAGTCACTTGCTCACAGCGTGTCTCCCCAGCATGATGGTATACAAACTGCATACCAGAGTTCCCTCCAGAACAACATTATGGGCGCAGTCATGTTAGACTCTATCACATGACTCTCTTCCGCCACTCAGAGTGCTGCTCCCAACCAGCTGATTGCAGCATCCAATCCCTGGGGATCCTTCCCTATAAATTCAATTTCCTGACTGGCCTCTGTGCCAGTACAACGTTTCTTCTTGCTGAAGTTACAGCTCAGTATTGAGGGCCTGATTCAGAGCTGGACGCTATTTGCGAACGGACACACAGAAAAAGGGGCCGGCTATTTAAATTGAGCGCTCACTCTTTGCGGTGTGTTGACGCCTCTATGTCTGAGCGAGCGAACTAAACATGCACTCGCTATTTTGTAAAGACGCCCCCTGGCATCATACGTCATCTCCGCTATTTATTAGATTAATCGAGTACATCGAAAGGCGTCTGAACTGCTCGCAGTGCTTGTGGTTGGATTTTCCTACCGCAATCATGCGAACAGTTCAGGCTAAGAGACAACCAAGTGACGTGGCCGATGATGCTGCTTTGTTAATTATGCACACCCTTAAAACGCCCGTTTTGACCATTTGGCACGCCTGCGTTCGGATCTCCACTCCCCGTTTTCAAGCACCTTCCCCTGTTACCACCCACAAACGCCTCATCCTGTCACTCAAATTAGCAGGCACTCGCTATTTTGCGAACACACGATTTCCGACCGCACTGACTGGTTGGTGCATGCGCATTATGACCCATATGCATGCGCAGATGTGCGAACATCACTCGGAGTGAACGAGAGGCCGCTTACGAGCGGCTCTGAATCAGGCCCTGAGCTCCCAGGGATTCTGTATCTGAACGGCCACAGGGCCTGATTCAGAGCCGGATGCAAATGGCCGATCGTACATTCGGCGTACGTGCCGAAATATGTAAATTTAAGCGCTCGCACGTAATTTCGCACGCACCCAAAAATCCACCCCAAAGACTACTGACCCCTCCTCTACCTAACGAGCGAGCCAAATAGCGAGCGTACATCCCCAATGTGGCCTGAAGGGAACGCACACACAAGTACAAACCGGAAGTGGGCCTGTCAGATTCCGATTACCTGCTCGTTTATTCTGCCTCCTCCCTCAATCGTATCATGGCAATCAATATATCAATGAGCTTAATTGCTCGTCACGATTTTTTTATTTTTTTATTTTGACATGCAATAAACTTTACTCTTGTCCGTGTTTGTGTTTACCCGCAGAATACGTACGGCTTAAACATTCGCTTTTATTTGTCAAAATACATGTTTGAGCCAATTATCCATTTGTTTTCTGTGTTTTTACCCACGCATATTTTACTGGGTTCATTTCTTTATTTAAATTAGCTTACGCATGTCACTGCATCAAGCCTATCATAACTCTCAATAGATTTTTGGCCCTGTCGAACACATGACTTCTTTGTACTCATATCTGCATGTGCATGTTTTCATTTTTTGGGGTTCAACAATTAGCGTTTAACAAGGTGATGTTCTAAACTAACCTCAATTTGTTTTCCATCATTTAGGGGCAGAGCGAAGACTACGGCGTCATCGCCGTCAAAGATGGCGCTCTCGTCCCCTCTCCCCAACCCCCAGCCAAACATTCTCTCCCCAAAATACCCAAAATTCCCCCTCCTCCCCAGCCTGCCCAGACCCTGTCGCCCATCCCTCTGTGCTACTTCCCCTCCATCCCAATTCCCCCTCCCCTCAAACCACCCCTCTCTTGACCACCCCATCGCCGGAATCGGTCATCACCCCTCCCACCTCCTTGGGAAATTTGGCCACCTCCGAGGAGGATGAGGGTGTTGTTTCGGGGCCAGCCGTCATTCAGAACGGTATGTTTCCCTTTTATCCTTTTTTGTTGTTTAAAATGTGTTGATCTAATCCTGTGTCTGTGCCTTTTCCTTTTTTTGGTTTGCCAAAAGTTTTGTTATATATCTGTTTGTATTTACATTTTACTGCTGATTTCCCCATACACATATCCCACATGGCAAAACAGTCAAACTTGTCTGTCTGGTTTTTTATTTGATTTTTTTTTGTTTTTTGTGTGTCCATTTTTTGGGCCTTCTGGGTTTTGTTAAAAATGTGTTTTTGGTCACACTATTGTCATTTTTTGATAACTCTCTTTTGCTTGTGTTTTTTGGGAGATTCTTAAATTATGTAGTAAGCCCCACAATTTTCTAACCCACAGAGGACCAGAGGCGTTTGGCGGACCTAGCCGGGTGCGTACAAGTGATGCAGGGCCACGTGATCGGCCTGCTGGTGGTCCTGGATCGTATGGCAGGGATCCTGCGTCCATAATTTATTTATTTTCTATGCAAATTATTTTTCAAAATTAAAAAGTTACATTTTGAGTTCAGTCTCATTCCTTGTCTCCAAATCTTAGATTGTTTACACTTACATAAGTAGACTCTTGCAGCAAGTATTTGCAACTAATGTCACTAAGATTGTGTGTTGTTGATTTTTAGAAAACAGGCACATGAAACAGCTAACACTAACAATCGGTTTGGGGCATTTTTTTGGTTTACATTTTTTCACTTAGTACATTTTACATGTTCCAATTTTGGGGGAAACCTGCTTAGACCGAGATTCCACAGCATACTGATTCTACATAATACATTTTGGTGTTGGTTTGGACCCAGAAAGCATAGTTAAATATTGTGCAAATTGCGACATTACAGGATTAACCCTTAAGCAAATTTAACGTGGGTAACCTGGTTACACTTGCTTGTAATGTTCAAGAAAATTTTGGGAATTACAAAATCAAAAAATTTATTCACCACATACATAAAAAACCAAAGTGTTGGCTCACAAACAATACACACAGTGATAACAAAATGTAAAAACCATCAAACACCATAAGAAAAAATTAAAGATAAATCAAGAACTGGTTGACGAATGAGCATGCCAACATGATTCGACAAATGTGGCGTTGCAATATTGGGTCCAGAATATATATCCAATGTGTCCCCATGAAGGTTTGTTTTGGGTAGGAGGAAGTAGTCATCGTTTCAGTCCAAAAGATTATGAAATCAAACAGAAGATGGGAAATAATAAACAAATTAATTAGATGGTCTCCAAAAATCCGTACCACATTGTGTCAAAGAACTTCTTTTGTGCCAATAATTACCTAAAATATCTGGCCACCACATCATCGCGTATGGCCCCCCCACATACTGACCTCCGACCAACCTCAGGGGGGCCATCCTCAGGCAAGGCATCCTCTGGCTGCATTGTGACACCACTCCTTATGGCAATGTTGTGAAATATCCCACACAGGACCACAATTTTCGAAACTATATCCGGCAAATACATGAGCTCGCCACCAGAGCGGTGGAGGCATCTGAATCGGCCTTTTAAAAGGCCGATACAGCGCTCCACCACTTGCCTGGTGGCTAAAAGAGCAGAATTAAAATTACTTTGTGGCCCTGGTGTGGGAGCCAAATAAGGAGTGAGCAGCCAGGGCGTGCAAGGGTAGCCACTGTCTCCTGTGAAAAAGAAGTGACAACATCAGGATCACTGTGTATCAAGCTTAACATTGTTATGTACTAAAGGTCTCCACTTACCCAGAAGCCACGCATCACCAGCTTGTAGGTTGTCTAATTTTTGCCATATCCCTGATTGCCGGATGACGAATGAGTCATGTGCACTCCCGGGTAATTTTGCATTCAGGGACATGATCTGGAGGGAGGCATCACATACCACCATTACATTCAGTGAGTGATAGTGTTTGCGGTTCCTAAAAATGGCCTCCAGCCGTGCTGGAGGCTGAAGTGGTATGTGAGTACCATCCACAACCCCTATGATGTGTGGGAAGCCAGCTATTTGGTAAAAATTGGCCTTGGCCACACTAAGGGCACCCATATCCAAAGGCATTTTAATAAAATGATGGAGGTGCTTGAAAAGGGCCTCCATCACTGCCCTCAGGATCCTGGAAAAGGAGGATTGGGAGATTCCCGCAACTATTCCCACCGTGGTTTGAAAGGATCCTGAGGCACAGAAATGTAACACCGCCATAAATTGCGTAAGTGGTGGTATTGCTGTAGGACTGTCAATTTGCCGCTCAAGATCACTCTCTATTAATGAGAGAGTGTCTATGATGATTTGGGGCGGAAGACGGTAGCGTCTTAACACCTCATCATCGGGCATTCCAAAAAGGGTGACACGTGTTCGATATATCTGGGGCCTTGCACGCCTACGATGCCTACGCCTGGGACGAGATTGAGGTTGGTTGGCTTCCGGGAGCATGGCCACAACAATCCGACCAAGATCAACCTGAAATGGCAAGAATTGAATGTAAGGTTTGTTTGCCCCCCAAAAAAACAAAAATTACTTATCTTTACCATACAATCCAATGATGCTTACATGCCGGGGTATTGTCATGATTTACCAAGCCTAAAAAAATAAAAAACCGAACAATGGAAAAATTTTGGGTGGCCATTTAGGATTCAAAATTGGGTAAAATACAAAACATAAAAGGGGATAAACACACATTTCTCCAAAGAGCAAAACGACAGTGCGCAGACTACCACAATTTGGGACCCAAAAAACAAACAAGATTGCTATCGGTAAATCTCAACCAATTTAACTACAGAAAAGAAGTAGACAAAAATGCGCTAATTAGTTTGCAATTACAATACAGAAAAGAAGTAGACAAAAATGCGCTAATTAGTTTGCAATTACAATACAGAAAAGAAGCAGACAAAAATGCGCTAATTAGTTTGCAATTACAATACAGAAAAGAAGCAGACAAAAATGCGCTAATTAGTTTGCAATTACAATACAGAAAAGAAGTAGACAAAAATGCGCTAATTAGTTCGCAATTACAATACAGAAAAGAAGCAGACAAAAATGCGCTAATTAGTTCAGACATTTAGGAAACACAAAACCAAAGGTAAAAACTGTAAGGTGAACAAAAGTTGAGAAAAAAATGAAATTAACATTTAATAAAAAAGTGAAAATCCAAACTTACCAATACAGGATATATAAGTCACCGGAGAAAAAGGTCGTTAGGGCAGAGCCAAAAGAAACCTACCAAAGGATAATTTTTAAAAAATTAGCGAACAAAATTTAAAACAAAGAAGGATAGCCAAATTGAACAAAAGGAAGACGGCCAAAAACTTACAAAAAAAATACACGACAAATAAAAGAACCACACCAAAAAAAGCGAACGGAAAGATAAACTAAAAAAAAACGCACAGAAAAAAATGCCAAACACCGCCAAATACAATTCCCGCCAACAATCCACTCCGACCAACGTAACCTCCAACAACCAACACCCGCCACCTAGACTCGAGACGGCCAAAGCCATAAATAGTGTTTATTTTCCCGCTCAAATTAAGGAGGGATCATAGGAACGCACAATCAATGATGCGGCCGAAAAATAAGGACGCATGTATAAATACGTCACGACCCAAAAAAAACGGTCTGGTGTATTTCTTGTTTTGCTATAAGAAATGGCTACAGACCAGCCAAACAATGGCCAAGAGGCGGCCGGTAAGTTTTTCAGGCATTTCCAAACAAGGATTATTTTGAAACATAATATAGTGAAAGTTTGCAAGCTACAATTTCTCAATTTTTAAAAAAATAGGTGTGGAGGATGACATGGAAGAGGCTGCGGGGCCCAGTATTCCGGGCAAAGCAGGGAAAAAGAAAAGGCAGCCACAATTCACAAGAAAGCAGATGGAGGTTTTGGTTCAGAAGTGTGTGGACATCCTGCCACAGGCAGACAGGAATATGGGTGCAAGCCAGAAGTGGAGAATGTGGGAGGAGATAGCCAGTGCTGTCAATAGGGTGGGTGATTATGTCCATCTAGCCCAGGATGTCAAACGGCGGTAAGTAAAAACTTGACCACCCTAAAATCAAAAATTAAAAAAAAACAGGAATAATGGCTACTTTTTTCACCCACAGATGGCAAGACTTCAAATATCGCCTGAAACAAAAAATGGCGGACAGGGCTAGGCATGCAAGGGGGGCAGGTGGGGGTCCCACCCCTGTGCCAGTTTAATGATTTGGAAGAGCTGGCACAGGGGTGTGTGCAGGATGTGGAGGTGTTTGGCGTGTCCAACATGGATACGGACATGCCAGACTTTGCGGCTCCTCATGTTGTCCCAGGTAAATGTTGTGATGTAACCAACTCTGAAATGTTATTGTGACAATATGTAGATTGTAATGTTCCTCTTTTCTCTTTTTTCTCACAGAGACACAGGCGGATGAGTCTGCTCCAGAGGGGAGCCTTGGCTGCCGAATTTCTGCTGGCTCTGCAGGGGAGGAACCAGTACATCCGGCTGAGGACCCTGCAGAAGCCAGTCCTGGGCAATCCCCCTCGCAGGCAGTGGCACTCCTCACAGAACTCAATTTTAAATCGGATTCCCATATGGAGATTCTGCAGAGGATGGACGCCAGTCTGCTACGGGTGGCTGAGGCCCTGGAGCAAAATGCGGCGGCCAACGTGACCATTGGTCAGGCCCTGGCTGAAAATACCAGGGCCAACATCCGAATCGCCAATGCCCTGGAGCAGCTCGTTCGTCAGCACATGGTGGAGCTGACCTCCCTTCCTGCCGGAACATCAGAATCCTCCACCTCTGGCACAACAACAGCCATTCCTCCAAATGTGCCTAGCCCTGTGCCTAGTCCAGAAGCCACAACATCTGCCTCTGGACAGGCCAGCCAGAGGACATCCCGGAGCCGGTCTGGCGCCCACCCTACCCCAGCCAAACGGGGAAAGAAATGATGACAGCACTGGCTACTTTGCCCACACACCTTCTGTGCTTGCCCCATATTCCTTTCTGGCCAAAACTTCCCTCTCCTTTCTTGTGAATTGTTTTTAATTTTTTTTTCGTTTGTGTGCAAAAAATATCATTTAATCCAAAAATATGTGTCCAATATTAGTGGGTAACAAGGACCCCAAAAATGTACATGACAATGCACATGATTTTTTTAAAAATGTGTTTGGCAAATAAAACCTACAAATTGTTCTCAACTGTATTGTGACATTAATTGACAATTGTTTTATAGTTAATTCTGGCCTACAAGGGAAAAACGAAATCGGAGTTTGGGACTTTCAAAAAATCAAGGGTTAAAACAAAATGTTACTTTAAAAAACACTTTGGAATAAATGTAAAAAAAAAAAAAAAACAATGCAAAAGGTTACAATACACATAAAGATGAATACAATATTTTTACAAAATGCAAAAATACTAACCAAATTGTAAAATACATTACTACAAAAAAACGCTAATTGATTGTGTAATCCTGATATTAGCAGCCGAGATTTTCAGCTGCGTACGGTTTTGTGCTATTACAAAGTGAAAAAAACAAAAAAACAAAACAAGCTGGTTTTCAATCCAAAGTTGATTGTTTATCTGACAAGCCGTGATAAATCGATGAAACATCATGGAGGCCCGGGCAAAAGGACAAGGCCATCGCCATTGTGGTCGAGTAATCCAGACCCTAAGCTGTGCGAGCAGTTTGAACGGAAAGAGGATCAGCCAGTGACGTATGAGTTGGTACGAACACATTAGACGTTCGCATGAGCTAATTTATGTACGCCCCAAAAACGCCTCGCCACGCCTGCGTTTTTCCATCTCCACCCCTGTCACCACCCAAAAACGTCCTGTTCTGTCAATCACATTTGACATGTCACTTCCTGTTTGCAATTTGCCGAACGAGTGAAAAAAAACTCGCAATCTGCCGTCCGCACATGCGCAGTGTTACACCAGCGCATGCGCGGTGTCACAACATCGGAACGCAACGAGCGTACTGCTGTTAACGAGCGGCTCTGAATGAGGGCCACAGTCCATTATATCCAGTTCCTAAATCTGGTAAACAAGTCTCCTATACCATCTTGCACACTAGTCTGGTTTTACCACTGATAACTGTTCTTACAGCAACCATTGGTTCCAGCCGATGCCTACAACCATCAGTCTCATCCGATGCTTCCAACATCAGACTCTTATCAATTAAGTTCCTCAATTCATCAACATCGGTCCCAAATGATCAGGTTAATGAATTCATCAACATCGGACTCTTCTCAATTAAGTTCCTCAATTCATCAATATCAGCCTCAACCGATTAAGCTCATCAATTCATCAACATCAGAGTCATATCAATTAAGTTCTTCAATTCTTCAACATCGGTCTCAAACTGATCAAATACATAAATTCTTCAACATTGGATTAAATTCCATCAAGTTCTTCAAATCATCTACATGGGTCTCAAACTGATCCAGTTCTCAATCCAGCATCATCGGTCCTAATCCGATTCTACTCATTCATTCAGTAGTATATATACAGGACCTGATCAGACCCGGCAGCTAGGATGCGTTTGCTCATAGCTGGCCGATTTTTGCATTCTGCACATGCGTATCCATCACAGTGCGCGAACCAGTGCGAGAGATTGGGTAGCGTTTGCTCGCTGCGCGTAGACAGCCCAGCAGAGTGAGTGACAGGAGAAGCCATTTGAGGGTGAAGACAGGGGCTGGCCATTAAAAATGGGGGAGTGGAGGTGCGAACGCGCGAACGCAGGTGTGCCTGAGTGTCTCAATACCGTTTCAGAGGCATGCATAATTAAGAGGCAGCATCATAGTACACGTCACCTGGCTGGTTTTTACACTGAAGTGCTCGCAGTGCTTGCGGTAGGGTATGGTCTGCCTCAAGTGCTGCAATCGCATCCGATGGTACCCGATATACCGATGGTTGCATACACTTCCTGGAGATGACGTGCGCAAGTGTGCATCTTAAGACAGGCTAGTGGGTGTCTGCATACACAAAGTGATCACACGCCAAGATATATTGGGCATGCTAATGCCTTGCTGTGCGATCGCCTGCCTTGCTGTGGGTTGGCCGGATTTGCATACGCTGGGTGCAGGCGAACACATGTAGCGAGTGGGTCTGAATCAGGTCCACAGTTCCATTCCAACCTGCTGTTCAATAAAGACTTTCTATTCCTGTTCTCGCCTTCAGGCCCATCGTCCACTGCTGTATCTATACTCCTCACATCTATACATGATGAGGTCTTGGCTCAAACCACCTAAGTTCATCCACGCCTCTCAAATGTCCTCTTCAGTCTAAAATGCCTGTTCCAACCCAAAACCAACCCTCAGGCATGACAGTGCCATATTAAACATTGTACCAGCTGCATAGCAATATCAAGTCCTATATTAATACAAACAAAAAGACTGTTATTGTCAGTGCCTGTCCTCACTTTTAAAATTTTTTTATTTATTTAATAAGGGTAATTTCTCTGTCTTCATCCATATTTACCTCTCTGCAGTCTTCAACACGGTTAACCATCCAATTTTTCTCCACTATCCTTACTCTCTTGGTCTAAATGATCCCTCCACCTTCACCTCTCCTGCTCCCTCTAGTTGTCCCCAAAGGCTCAGTCCAAGGTCCTTACTGTTTTCACTCTACACATCCTCACTTGTTGAACCTATCAGTTCCTTCTGTCTTCAGTACCATCCTTATGCTGATGACATACAAACATACCTATCCTCCCCAGACCTGTCCCTGACTCTCCTCTCACACAATTATGTTTATCCAACATTTCATCTTGAATGTCTCAATGCTTTCTCAAAATCAATATATCTAAGACTGTGCTCATTGCCTTCCATCCATTTCGTATCACCCCCTTCCCCCATCAGTCACTGTTTACAAGACCACCATCTCCTTAGTTAATAAAGTTCGCTGCTTGGGTGTCACCCTTGATTTTGCTATCATCCACATTCAGTTCTCATGGTTTGAGTAGTTAGATCCGAGGCAAGACACGTGGACTTGGCTGATGAGGTATATAGTTATTGAGTTGGCCAGATTAGATGTCTTCTCATGGGTAGGACCCATATGGCATGTAGCTTAGTGTTATCAAAGAGGTCAGAAATTACTGAAAGGTTCTCAGCCTGGAACTACTGTAATTGAGTGGAACCCCAGTCCTGATCTCAAGATAATGGTGTTGGAACCAGTTTTTGAAAACTCAGGAGCAGAACAGAGAGTTATACAGATAATTAATTGCCTGTCTGGAATCCACTATAGATAGTGCAACCTGAATACCAGAGCTGGGAGTCTAGAGCCTACACCCTCGAAGAGGGCTATAGATCCAGTCCCCAGCAACTGGAGTAGACCACTCCACTGGATACTCAGCCCGAACCCCAACAATCAGGGAGAGGAACTTAAGTACAACAACCACCATCAATGGTGACACCAATGGTACAAAGTGCATAGAGTCCCAAAGAGAGACTTGGAGCTTTCTTGAAGCCACTATAACAGCAACTGAAGACTTGTCACTTGAAAGCACTAGAAGAGTCAATGGTATAATCAGGATACATCAAACTACTGCACAGGATAAAACCAGAATGTGGGAAGCAGGCTGAACTAGACTAGATCCAGAATGAAGAACACAGGCTGAAGCTATGCAGACTGAACCAGACTGGAACTGAAACTTGAACTGAAGTGGACCTGAAGGAGAACAGCGGCTTAATCTGGACTGGAACTGAAGCTTGAACCAGACTACAACCAGATTAGAATAGCAGCTTGAACTAGACTGGAACCGGTGAAGAAGTGGCAGCATGAACACAGGCTAAAGAGGTACAGACTGGATACCATCAACAGTGATATGCTGTAAGGTGGATGAGACAGACTCAGAGGCAGCAGAACAGAATCAGCTTGCAGAGGTCCAGCTGGTAGGAGCACAGGTTCAGGCAGTGGATTGGAGACAGGAGATGCACACTGGTGAGTGAGCACACAGAGGAGTAATGTTCCATAGTGTTCAGACAGTGTGCTAATGGCAGGTGGAGCTATAAATACTCTAGGGCTCTCTGGCAGAGGATAGGAGAGAGCAGTTATGTGAGCACAGCAGACTGGCGATCAGCTGATCAGAAACAACATGGTTGCATCCAAGATCTTTAGGGATGCAGTGACATTGACCTGGGACAGCATCGCCCATCTTGATAAAGCACCACCAGACTGGGTATGATTGACTAATTCCCAGTTTTGGGACATCAGTCACTCACCCACTTCTGTTGGTTTCATCTTTGGACCAATGCCAGAATTCACCTGTTCCTCTACCTCAATGCCACAAAATCTCTTGTTCTTTCCCTTCATTCTCTTGACGATTACTACAATCCTTTATCTCTGGTCTTCTCCTCAACCATCTCTCCCCTCTCCAGTCTTTCCTTAATGCTGTGGCTAGATGGATATTTCTATTATACCACTCTGTCACTGACTCCCCACTCTGCCAAGCGCTCCACTGGCTGTCCACTGGCTCTCTATTCCTTACAGGATCCAAGCTTCTCACCCTAATCTTCAAAAGCTCTCTCACTCTCCTTTCTTCCTACATTTCCAACCCCAATTCCAATCATACCCCCTACCAATGCTTCACCTCTCCACTTACTACCATCTACCACTCCCACCTCCAAGACATCTCCTGCTCTCCCTCATTCTATAAGAGTCTCCCCAACATCCTTTGCTTCTACTGCTCTCTCTCTTCCACCAGCCCTCTTCCATTGTTTCTCCCTTTTATCTCTTCTACTCTCCCCCCTTTCAGAATGTAGGCTTTTGGGATCAAGGCCCTCTCTCCTCCTGTTCCATCTCTCCCTTATGCCCAGTAACTCTGCCTAAATGCATGTACTTAAACTTGTATTTATGTAAATATGTTACTTTGGGAGGTTCTTGAAATCCTAGCTGTCGGGATGCTGGCATTTAGAATGCCAGCCCTGGAATTCTGACTCCAGTCAGAGTCCCAGTGGTGGCATCTGACTGCTGGCATCCAGATGGTAAGCAGTGGGGTTAGGGGGAGTGTTAGGGGTTAGGGTTAGGCACTAGGGGGGAGGGTTAGGTTTAGATACTAGGAGAGAGGTTAGGTTCAGGGTGCAGGGAGGGAGGGTTAGCATTAAGGGTAGGATATTTACCAACAGGTGTTGGTATCCTAAACCTGTCAGGATGCCGGAATTAGGATTCTGACCACTGGGATACCGAGTGACGACATCTCATGCCCAACCCTTCACTTTATGTAAAACATGTTACTTTCTCACCTTGTTTACCCCGTTTTGTACATTTACTAAATAGGGTGCTGTGGAAATTTGTGGCACCTTATAAATAAATGCTAATAATAATAATAACAACAACAATAACTGTAATAATAATATTAATAATAATAATCTAGCAAAATGAAAATAGTATTCATTGTGATTACTATATTAAAGCTAGCTGCTCACGTCACAGGTCCTCTAAATCCTGCAAGCTGTACTGAGATCATGCTTACAGTAAAGCTTAACTGCAGGTAAATATCAATTGCACACACTCCATCCATGGAGACTGATATGCAGCAAGGCTGGTCCGCAAGGCTTTATATAGGCTTAATTGACAGCAGACAAGAAAACATTAGGAAGTATTTTGAAACAAATACAAAAAAAACCCCAAATAAGTCTGTGCTCTATAAATGATAGATGGTAATGCCATGTTATACATGGCATCAGCTGCATGGCATTATAATATCTTATATGTATACAAGACAAAGAGATGGTTATTTTCAGAGCTCATCTTCACATTGCAAATCCATATTTATCTAGCGAAATGAAAGTTAGGCTTTTATACTTTAAGTTAGCATTTCTATACATGTACATCACTACATATGGGATGTTTCAATGACAGTGGCGTAACTAGGGGTGGTTGAGTGAGGTACATGCCCTGGGTGCCATGGCAGGACCATCAGACAGGGGCACCACCTGACAGGTCATCGTACCAGCACCGCCTGACCACCCCCCCGTGGCACCATTGTGTAGTGACTGAAGACGTTGATGTGACTCTCAGGCAACTGTGCCTGCTGGTGCTGGCTGGACTGACTGTAAGAGAGCTGCAGCGGAAGTGCACAGCCCCTCCCAGGCAGTCTTCCCTTTTTGTGTCCTGGCAGCTGCCACTGGGTGACAGAGCGATTCTTCCTTCCCCAGCGCTCTCTATGCTCTGGAGCAGGTGTGTATTCGTTTTTTTTTGAGGGTGGGGCTGGACTTCTGTGGGGAAGGGGATGTATCTGTGTCAGCATGTGTGTGTGTGCATGTCTGTGTCCATCAAATAAACATGTGGAAATTTCACAAGCCACAAAAATGTAAAAATTCACTAAAAAAAAGGGGTGAGAGGTTAAAGAGCTAAATTTACTAAGCACTCATATATACTTTTGTCTGTCCAGAGCGATACCCTGTCCAGGTCAGTCCTGTCACTTCTAGCTATATATATAGGGAATATCCCATATGGAGCTTTTCAGCGCCACATTCTCATGTCCTGATGGTGTGCTGAGAGACGATGCAGAGGGGGAGAGATGATGGTATGCTGAGAGATGACACAGGGGGGAGGTGATGGTGTGGCTGAGAGACGATGCAGGGGGGAGGCGATGGTGTGCTGAGAGATGATGCAGTGGGGAGGTGATGGTGTGCTGAGAAACTATATAGGGGGATGTGATTGTGAGCTGATAGATGACGCAGGGGGGTGGTGATAGTGTGGCTGAGAGATGACATGGGGGGAGGCAATGGTGTACTGAGAGACAATGTGGTGGGTAGGTGATGGTGTCCTGAGAGACACCTTAGAGGGGAAGGTGATGGTGTGGTTGAGAGATGACACAGGGTGGAGGCAATGGTGTGTTGAGAGACAACATGGTGGGGAGGTGATGGTGTGTGAGAGATGACACAGGGTGGACGTGATGGTGTGGCTGAGAGATAATGCAGGGGGAGGTGATAATGTGCTGAGAGACAACGCAAGGGAGGAGGTGATGGTGTGGCTGAGAGATGCAAGGGGGGAGGTGATGGTGTGCTGAGAGATTACATGGTAGTGAGGTGATGGTGTGCTTAGAGATGATGCAGGGGGGAGGTGATCATGTGACTGAAAGACAATACAGGTAGAGGAGGTGATGGTGTACTGAGAGATGATGCAGTGGGGAGGTAATGGTGTACTGTGAGATGATGCAGTGGGAAATTGTGTGGCTGAAAGAAGTAGGGGAAGGAAGTTACACAGGGGGAACAAGTCTTGTTGAACCGCTGTTGTATGATGATGACCTTGTTAATATTCCTACACAAACAGGCACCTTCCGGATGATGTGACCTATGTGAATAGTGCATACTGACTGAAGACGCTCTCTTCCCAGGGAGGATATATTTCTTCAGAGGTTCCACATTGTGAGAAACCACCGTATAGGTAAGATGCATATGGAATGGAAAGGAATGCTCCCAGATTGATGAGAAATGAGTGGCGTGTCATGTTGGCATGCCCCATTTTTAGTGGCCATGCCCCTTCGGTGTGTGACAATGCCCATTTTCTGGCATGCGCAAATATAATTTTCTATATGAGTGTGTTTGTGGTGGCGCCGTTTGTCAACTTGCCCTGGGCTCCAAAGACTCTAGTTACGACTCAACGGATTGGGTGCAGTATACCGGAGCTCGGGATCCCGGCAGTCAGAATCCCAACACACCGACAGGATTAGGATACCGACACCTAACGGTTAAGTATCCTAACCCTACCCCTACCCCAACCCTAACCCTCCATCCTTGCACCCTAAACCTAACCCCCCCTATTGCCTAAACCTAACCCTCCATCCCTAGTGCCTAACCCTAACCCTCTTCCTAGTGCCTAACCCCTAACCATAACCCTCTACTGAAAACCCACTGCTTACCATCAGCATCCCGAACACTGGTATTTCAACTGCATCCCGTTTCGACTTATTTTTCTTTATCGGTAACAGACTCTCTACTATTGAAATACAGCAGAGCGTTCTTGTTTCAATGATCACACCATGCCTAGTATGGGTAGTTTAGGACACATCCATTGTCTTAATACAATTATTTTAGCAGTTAATATTGGTTTTATATGAATTTGTGATAAGTCTGAAAATTTATATTTAAAGTCAGAAAACAGAAGAGCTACATGATAAATTTTTACTTTAAGATAAAAAAACTATTATTGATAAAAGCAAGAATTTTATTCCAAAGCCAAAATCCTACTCGTGTTTCTACAGATCCACAGGTAATGACACAATAGGCCTGATTCAGTGGTGGACGCAGAAACGGCTGCAGATGTATTTTTTTCCAAGTACACGTCTGTGACTTTATGCAAATGCCGCTACAATGTTCTTCTCCTTTGTGTACATCCATGTGTCCGAATGTGCAAGGACTTAGACCCCCACTGTCAGTGTCCGTAAATTCTAATATACCGATTGGTGCATCTATAGTTGCACCTTCGATAACTTGGACCAGCCCTGTGCCAGATGCATGTTCTCCTTCCGAGTATAGCCTCCTATGTGAGCGGTTTGTCTGTGTATGCAACCATTTACAGCGACATAACATAACACACCCATAACATGCCCATAAGATGAACTATCTCCATACGTGTGCTAAACCACCTCCCAGTAACCACCCAGGAACATACAGAAAGAAAATAGTAGCGCTGATCAATTCAATAACATGTAATACATAAGAAACATACGGTAATATAGACATTCAGAATGTTTATTAAATAGGTTAAAAATGTCACTTCACTGTTTCAAGAGATGAATAGACACAGTTCTAGTGTGACAAATAAAAACATGAGATCCCACCCACACCTCAAAGTCCGTATTGTGCCTGTTCACATACAGCATCTATATGGGGGACGCAAGAGTGCCAAGAATGGTAAGTACACACCCAATTTGTACTTTTTGAACATATTGGACCTTTATTTCTGCCTGAACCAGCTCTTTGGGAATATAAGGACAAAGCCAAGGAGGAGCAATTAACAATCAGTCACACTTGGACATCCGTCGCATATGGACACCGCACAGCTTGAGGACCCATCAATCTGAAATGTTTCATTACATCTCAAAAGGGTCATCCCTCTAGCGGTGACCAGGATTATAATCCAGTGGACAGTCTTCATACTTACCATTCTTGGCACTCCTGCGTCCCCCATATAGATGCTGTATGTGAACAGGCTCAATACGGACTTTGAGGTTGTTGGTGAGCTCTCATGTTTTTATTTGTCACACTCGAACTTTGTCTATTCATCTCTTGAAACAGTGAAGTGACATTCTTAACCTATTTAATAAACATTCTGAATGTCTATACTACCATATGTTTCTTATGTATTACATGTTATTGAATTGTTCAGCGCTACTGTTTTCTTTCTGTATATTCATGTGTGATAGGGAGCGACTACCCCTTACCAGTAGCTGCTTGGTAAGAACCACTCATTCCAGTGCCTGTTTTATACCTATAGGGTATAATTTTCTCTTGTTCAACCACCCAGGAATGCCCATTACTTTTACAAGACATTTCTGACAACATGCGTCTCATTCGACACAGTGCCTTTATGCGCACACACTGTGTAATGCATGCGCCATGGCAGTTTTTATGTATGGCGCATGCAGTTTCCTCTTCTCTGCCTGTAGGGGAAGCGATCACACTGATCGGGCCCCTCCCTTGATTTGCACCAGGCTGAGGGGCTCACAGCACCCCCCCAGTGCACAGAGAAGGGAGGGAGCGTGGCCATGCCTCCCGTGTTTAGACCACGCCCCCATACCCCGGACTCGGTTCTTTCCACTCCTGTATATAATGAGTCTACTGTTGAATAAAATTTGTTCATTTTCTGAGATTTATTAGTCATTTTTCTTAATTAAGAAGTGAAACTGAGACATACTTCAACTAGGCTGAACAAGTGAATGTTTCAACCTATAGCTCTATTATTGGTACACAACCCTTTTTTTGTGGATATTTCTTTTCATATTTATTTCCATATTTATTTCCTCTAATTGGCAACATTTGAATAATTTATGCTAATTAGTAAAAAAACGAAATTTTAATGACCACATTTCATTCCAACTTTCTGAAACATTTCCCATTTTACCTATAATTGGAGAGAAATTAATGAATGATTTTTGTTATGGAAGTTTTATTTCTGCTATATGTGTCAGAATATATTTTTTAGAACTTCTCACTTGGACCTGAAGATTTTAATTTTAACAGTTTATTCTTTTTGAGCAGTTAATTATGACTCAAATTTAATTATTTTTGTGTTGTTTTACAAAAGAGACAATCTCCTCTCATAATACTGCTTTAGAAGATTGACAGATTATCAGTAGGTTATTAATGTGTTATTGATTACATTTCATATACAGTATGTACACAGGATGCTTCTAAGTATGGTACCCCCATAGTTATGGGGTTACCCAGGGGCGGATTGGGTTGAAAAACCAGCCCGGGAAACTTACAGAAGCATCCCTAATGGGGGCGTGGCCTGTTGAGGGGTTGGGGTCTATCAAGGGGGGCGGGATCCCTCCTCATTGGACCTGATTCTAAGTTGGACAAAAAAAAATGTTTTTAAGACGCTTTTCACTTTACTTTTAACATAGAACCCAGTGTGGATCTTGCGTGTGTGCATTAAAATTTAGTGTGGATTCGGCTATTACTCTCTGCCCAAAATTCACATTATAACAAATAAACATCCACACAAAAATTTACATTTAAAAACATAATCATATATACATACACACACACACACAATCTAAAGGTAATGGTCAGTGTTACCTGCCTTTCTTTTTATCTTTTAAGCTATTGCTGTCCACGATGCTGCCTGAATGTATTTATTTTTGCTACTCTCTCTTTCTCTCTATTCTGCCCCCTGCTTCTCCTCCCCTTTTCCCCCTTTTTATTCCATTTCTCACTTTCGGCTCTGTCTTTTCCTCATATCTCTTTTCTCCCTCCACACTTTCTCTCTCGCTCTGAAATTCTCTTTCCCATTTTTCTCATCCCACTACTTTTTCTCTCTCTTCCCTCCTGTCTTCCACTTTTCCCCCTCTCGCTCTCCTGCCCTCTATGTCTGTGTCTGTTTCCTTTCTGACATTCTTTCCTGCTAATTTTTCGTAATGGAGAACATTGATGGTGTTTATGTGTTATTAAGTTTTAGTGCCAGGGTGAGTTTGTGACGGTAACATTGTGGGTGTGTGTGTGGTACGTAGCTTGAGTGATTGTGTGACTTGCAGGACTACTGTAATTGATGAGTGTAGGGACATTGAGGGTCAGTGTGAGTGATACAAAGGTGAATGTGACAGTGAGTATGAGTGGCAGGAATATTGAGATTGAGTGACAGGCACACAGTGTGGGTTACAGGGAGGGTGAGGCCAGGGACACCGAGGTGGAGTTACAGGGAGGTTGAGGGTAGGGACACAGAGGGGGAGTTACAGGGAGGGTGAGAGCAGGGACACCGAGGGGGGAGTTACAGGGAGGGTGAGGCCAGGGACACCAAGGTGGTTACAGGGAGGGTGAGTGTAGGGACACCGAGGGGGAGTTACAGGGAGGTTGAGAGTAGGGACACAGAGGGGAAGTTACAGGGAGGGTGAGAGCAGGGACATCGAGGGGGCTCCTTTATTTAGATAGAGATAGAGCATCTAGGTGGGCATGTGGGCAGGCACCATTATTGTGGAGTGGAGTACTGGCTAGATATGTGTGTGTGTGTTTATATATATATATATATATATATATATGTATATATATATATATATATATACTGTCGAAACTGGAATTTTGCGAATGGCCACCTAAGCACCATTTTAGATAAACTCACACTTTAGTACATGTGGCGATATTACTATTAGCATCATGCGATTGCATCTGTGACCATCGCCATAAGTTATGGCGATTCATCAAAAGCCCATTTCATGACTTTACGTAGTTTGGTGCTCTGGATAAAGTGTGTATATTATTATAATTCCCCTAAAGGATATATTTCAGAAATGGCTGTACAGTATGTCAAAATTGGATTGCTTTAGCTAAACAGAGCAAATGGCCACGTGACAACTAGCCTGTGTAGACAAGCTTCATAGACATAACGTCTACTCTCACTCCAGGTGGCCCTGCTCAAATACAGCAAGAGGGTCGTTTGTAGCACCTTACATTAGCAGGCTTCCTACAATAAAATACCTTCAAAGCCAAGAGTGTTATCTGAGGTTTGGGTCTTGTAGCTGTGCTAATTTGCATCCACACAGGCCCTGGGAGAACAAAGACCAGTATTTTTGAGCCTGAAAAGGGTGGGGGCTGCTGGGGCATGAGCAAGGCATGGAACTATAAGGCTCAGCATTCCACACTGCTAGGTGTTCACTTAGTTTAAGTGAGATTTAAGTGCACCATTTCTCATACACACATTAATACGCACAATTGCGCTGTTAGCTAGTCGCATATTAGTGAATGCATAAGATCCTGTATGAAAACACTGTTTATTAGCTTCATGCGCACGCATCTACCCCAAGTTAACTAGCATCTTTACATCACACCCCGCATACTTACATATTACATATTCACATAAAAGGTTTAATAAGCTTTAAAGTATAAGATTTAAGTTTGTTCATTTAGCATAAATGCTGTGAAATAAAGATTATTTGGTAACTAAGGTTTTATACATGATAAGTAAGCCATGATTGGTATTGTTCTGGTGCGTACTCTTTCAACAGTATTCCGGTACCATCAGTGTGGAGATCGCATCATGCATTCTCAACTTATGGACCGCAGAGACTTCAAGCAACAAAATGTGCATTATATGAACAACTGTTAGAATGTTGCATGAGGCAGGAAACCAGAGACCCCCAGTTGTTAGAGGCTGGGTTGTGTCTATTTGAATCAACCTGTTAAATGCCTTGTAACATATGCCCTCTCCTTTAGGACCAATGGTATTAGCAACAAAGTTCTCTCTTGTGTTGTTTATTTATGGGGGGTATAAATATGTGTGCTCACCCTGGGTTCCTAGTCTTTGTGCTGAATGCTGATTGACGAGGGGTTTCTTGCTGATGCCTAACATCTGGACCAGAGAGCGCTGCGTATGTATAATTGTACTTGAGTCTGTATAATCTCTTTGCGCTAAGATTATATGAGGATCATAGCGTGTAACTCTTGTACTTTTACTTGAATAATACTTTGTGCTTTGGAACCACAGATTCTAGGTCTGGAGTCTTTATTTACTGTATGACTGCGTACGCAAATTAGCATCATCCTTAGAGGTTTATAGGTAGGATATTAGAAGGGGAATTGGTATGAAATACCGTCGGCTGCATGGCCGGCGGTTCGATTCCCGCCAGCGGCAGCCCGACAGAAGCAGAGTGCGACGCAGCGGAAGCCCGACAGCGCTGGAAATCCCAATCGTGGATAGATAAGTATCCACTAACCTAATCTAACCCCCCTAACCCTAACCCTCCTTAGGGGTGCCTAACCTTAACTTCCCCCCCAAGTGCCTAACCCTAATCCCCCCTCTAAGTGCCTAACCTAACCACCCCCTTCCCCGCTGCCCAAACCTAAGTCCCCCGGGGGGGTGCCTAACCCTAAGTCCCCCCCGGGGGTGCCTAACCCTAATCCTCCCTCCCCCTAGCCTAACCCTAACCCTCCCGGGGGGGTGCCTAACCCTAAGTCCCCCCCGGGAGCCCTAAACCTAACCCTCCCCCCCGCGGCTGTCCGCTCGCGGCGCCCGGCATCACTATGATCGTGATGCCGGGCGCCGGTCTCCCGGCATCGGGGGAAATGCGGGGATGCCGGGATAAGACATGCCGGGATAAGACAGTCGGGAAGCCGGCTGCCGGTATTTAGGCAGTTGGCTTCCCGATTGCCTCCCTTAGAAGGTATAGGCAGGGGTATATAGAGGCTCAAAGTATATAACATTTCCACAGCAGACTACATACAAATTCATTAAAAATGAGTTTTCATGAAATTCATAAGCAAAAAATAGCATATATAACACTTGTCTTTTCAGAACCTCTCTAGCTGGTATGGCACTACAAATCCCAGCACATTCGGTTGACAAAGTGTGCTGGGACTTGTAGTCTCATCACAGCTGGACAGGCAGTCAGTGAATCTAGTTGCACATACAGTAGGACACCTGGGCCTCTTACCTAGAGCTCCAGGTCCTGCGGTGACAGTAGTGCGGTGGCTGCAGGGTCCAAGATCGCTGTATGATGACTGTCAGACTGCACTGGAGTACCGCTGGGCAGGGGAACTGAAGAGGAGGATTAGGAACCGCCCCGTCCTCTGCTAAATCCGGCACCATGACCAGCTCCCGAGTCCTGACCAGTGTTGCCCACTGCCCGCACAGCTGAAGGGTGGTCTTGTGCAAAAATGGACCACCCCTTCTAACTCTGCCATACTCATACCCCGGCCCCCCGCAGTGTCCTGGCTGGAGCACAAGCGCTCCGGACGCTGACTTCGCTGCACTTCCGCATGCGACACTGCTTCTGGCTAATGGCACTATGAAGTGCCTGCTAGCTGGAGCAGATGACAGCTTCCTGTTGGCGTTCCATAGCAGAATGCTAATACAAGAAGCGCCGCGGCTGGCAGCCCGGCACATAGAAGTTGGCATGGCCCGCCAGCCGATGACAGCTGGCCTGGCAGAGGGGTTCATGGGACCGGCCCAGCGGGAACTGTCCCGCTGTCCCTGCGGCCCAATCCGCCCCTGGGGTTACCCCTTTAGCTAGTTAGGGGACTTAAATACCCTGCAGACCCCTGTCAGTTTTTTTTTGTACTAAGTTAATACAGCACTATGGATCCCATAGAAAGATATAGTGAACTTTCGCTGACCCTGCAGTATGCTGACCATACTGAGCATGTGCAAACAGGGTGGTAGAAAATGCTCCGGGGTCAGTAACCCATTTTTGCGGAAAATCCTGCCCCACAATTTAGCCTGTCCAGGCAGAGATCCTTGTAGGCAGCCTGTTGCTGGGGGTCCCATGTCCACTCATAGAAGCCGGACAGACAGGGAGGAGAGAGATGTGAAGGTTTTAAAAGAGCAAGCCCTGAGTAGAGGGAGTGAGATGTGAGGATCTTTCTGTGGTGTGCCTTTGGATCTGTGGAATATGGGGTGAGTGTGTTCACCCCTTGGATGCCCTGGATTACAATTACTGTACTCCGTAGCAGAGAGGAGTACCCCACTGTAGTGTTATACCAAGGCCCTGCAAGTGCCTTACCATGGATTATAAATACTGTACTCACTGGAGTGTTATACCAAGCCCCTGCAAGTGCCTTACCGTGGATTATAAATACTGTACTCACTGGAGTGTTATACCAAGCCCCTGCAAGTGCCTTACTGCAGCAGAAGAGGAGTACCCCACTGGATTGCCATACCAAACCCCTACAAGTGCCTGAGGTGTAATTACATTCACCCTGGAGGCTAAAGAATCCTGCTGAGCTTGCCCCTGCAGGATCCCCCTAGAGTAATCACCACCTGTACCTGTACTTGTCAGCCTCTGCACCAGGAGAAGACTGTTGCTGCAGGGACTTGCTGGTAGAGCCGTAGGACCCCTTATGCTGTGGGCTGCCCGGAGAAGTGCCCGAAGATCCGGAAGATTGGAGTGAAGGAGCTTCCTGCGGGATCAAGGGGAAGGAGCCCGCACCGCGAATGGGCCACCAGCGCTGACCGGAGGGACGCCCACCTGGAGCAAGGCTACGCTGGGAGGACCCGAGGACAGCGTGCAAGGGAAGAGACAACCCCAAAGGAAAAGGCTCAAGGACCCCTGGGCTGTAGTAACTTCTCTGCCAGACAGAGCCCTGAGAAGGGGAATTTTCGCCTGCAAGCATCTCTGTGTACTGACATCTGAGGACTGCTTCTTGGAGCTCTGCTGCGGTGCCTTGCATCCCGGAGCTTCGCTGGATGTTGTGAGGAGGCTGAACAGCCACAGCGAGTACTATTGATACCCTCTCACCTGCTATAGGGCCTTCTCCTGCACTTTCCTTTTAGCTCCCCTCCTGTCCTTAGTCAGGGCCCAGTATCCCAGGGTAAAAGGGGGTATTTATTTATTAACAGTTTCTTATATAGCACAACAAATTCCGTCGCGCTTTATCCTTCCCACTAGCCATATAATCCTGCTTACTGTCCAAATAGGGGATTGTTTAGGTGGGGGGTAAGGTGTGGAAATAGGGGGGAAGTAGAAATAGCTCACCCCTTTTTCTGTGTGCCAGCGGTTAGTCCGCATGTTTGTTGCTAGGGGTTACGCTGTGTCCCACCAGCTCATGCTGGGAGGTCATGTGGTTTAATTGCACCAGCTCATGTTTGGTGCAACTGTTTGAATTGCTGGTAACTATTTACATGCTGGTACTCTTTAATACATTGTGTCCTTGCATTTAAATGCTGTTTTCTTCCTTATGCACTAATGGAATGTTTTACTGGTGTACAATTGTATTTGCTGGTAGTGGTGTAAATGCAAATGTCTTTCATGCACTGTTTGTTGCCGGTATCAACTTCAAAGTCAGTTAATTCTAATGTAATGTATATTCATCCTTGCCGGTGCCTAATTTGTTGCTGACGTTTCTCAAAACAATGAGTATATTTACAATGAACCATTTACCTTGTTGGTTTTAATGGTGCAATGTATATTTAATGTTTATTTAACCCTGTGTAACCCCAACTGGCAATTCTGATGGTAATAAGTTGTGGCATAGATAGACTGTGTTCATTTTTCCCAGCAAAGGCCCACATATTAGCACAGATTGTATCTCATTGCTATAACCTGCTGGTGCACTACTGATACAAGCTTGGCCTGCATGTTATACTCACGTTTCCTCAGCAAAAGTTGAAATATTAGCACGGACTTTATTTTATTGCTATAACCTGCTGGTGCACTACTGATACAAGCTTGGCCTGCATGTTTTACTCACATTTCCTAAGCAAAAGTTGAAATATTTCACGGACTTTATTTTATTGCTATAACCTGCTGGTGCACTACTGATACAAGCTTAGCCTGCATGTTATACTCACGTTTCCTCAGCAAAAGATGGAATATTAACACAGACTTTATCTTATTGCTATAACCTGCTGGTGCACTACTGATACAAGCTTGGCCTGCATGTTTTACTCACGTTTCCTAACCAAAAGTTGGAATATTAGAACAGACTGTATGTCATTGCTATAACCTGCTGGTGCACTACTGATACAAGCTTGGCCTGCATGTTTTACTCACGTTTCCTCAGCAAAAGTTGGAATATTAGCACAGACTGTATCTCATTGCTATAACCTGCTGGTGCACTACTGATACAAGTTTGACCTGCAGGTTCCATGTTCTTTTTTTCATTTTTTTAGTGAAAGTAAAGTTCTGCATAAATTGTGTTTCTTTTTGTTGACCCTTACTTGCCAGCTGGGGTCACCGGTAGAGGACAGGGAGGTATTAAGTAAATATCTTGGTATTGAAAAGTGTAAATTATTTTATTTATTCTGTTTATGGTAAACATTTTCTGTGTCAGTTGTTGCTTATTTATTGGCAATAATAAAATTGCGTTGTACCGTTCTAAAAGGGGAATATCAGGCTTGCCTCTCTGTCACGGTGTGTCCTACCTTAGCTACGGGAAAATCAGTCACCGAAGCATTCTGAACACACCAGAACCTGGTGCTAGTGGTGCATTACTGTACAAATTTCCAAGGCATCACATAAGTTATTTCAACATTTTCTAGAATTGGATAAATAGCTGAGAATATCCATTGTCTACATCCACCTTTTATGTTACCTACTTCAATTTTTAGCCATATTGGTGGTACATGATCGGACAAACTTATCAAACCAATGGGCTTTGTTTTCACTGCTTTAATCATTACATTGTTAGCAGGGATGAGTGGGTTCGGATTTCTGAAATCCGAGCCCCCCCCCGATCCGAGTCGTATCCGAGTCGTATCCGAGTCAGGCTCGACTTTTCCCGCCTGACTCGGATCTGAAATCGAGGCAAAACGTCATCATCCCGCCTTCCGGATCTCACGGGTTTTGAATTCTATAAAAGATCCCCGCGTCGGCACCATTTCTCACTCTGGCTGTCTACAGTGAAGAGGGAGGGTGGGAGCTAGGGCTGGCTGGGCTGTGTTGTGCTGCTGTTGTCCAAAGGGGCTGTGTCCACTCAGTCCATAGGGGCTGACTGGGCTGTGTTGTGCTGCTGTTGTCCATAGGGGCTGGCTGGGCTGTGTTGTGCTGCTGTCATAGGGGTTGGCTGGGCTGTGTAGTGCAGTCAGTTGTCCATAGGGGCTGTGTCCACTCCAAAGTCTATAGGGGCTAGCTGGACTGTATTGTGCAGTGTCCCATAAAGGCTGTAGTCCTAGAGGGGTGCTGTAGTATTGTCCAGGGGGTGATCTGTGCATCAGGGGTGCTCCCCCAAAGTGCACTCCAAAAAATTTTTTTTTATTTTTTCTGTGTTTGTGAATTGTGTGCGCAGTAGCTGCATGTGCATCAACAAAGTAGCGCCAAGCGTGCACCTGTGTCATAAATCAAGGGCCAGCTGGCTTGTCCATTAAAGGGTTCTGTAACCCCCAAAGTGCATTCCAAAAAAAAAATTTTTTTTTCTGTGTTTGTGAATTGTGTGCGCAGTAGCCGCACGTGCATCAACAAAGTAACGCCAAGCGTGCGTCTGTGTCATAAGTAAAGGGCCGGCTGGCTTGACCATTAAAGGGTGCTGTAACCCCCAAAGTGCACTCCAAACAAAATATAAAATTATTTTCTGTGTTTGTGAATTGTGGCCCTGATTCAGAGCCGGACGCTCTGACCAGAGCGCTCGCTCTGAAATAGGGCCATTATATTTAAATGTGGAGCGGCCTTTTGGACGCTCGCATAGCTGTGGGTTACCACCCACAGCTTATGCGAGCGTCCATGATGATGGTCGCGATGGTCAAGACCATCGCGACCATCGGGCTTGCGACAAGACCCTGCGGTAGGGTCTCGTGGCCGGAAGCCCTGGACTGATTATGGCTCTATCAGAGCCCAAATCACTCACATTGACATCACTAGTGATGTCAGTGGGGCCAGACCCAGATGGTAGGCGTTCCCATAGGAACGCCTCCGTCTGGCAGCCATGCCCCCCGCATGCCCACCAAAGGGGGCGTGCTGTCAGTCACCATTCGACAGCACGCCCCCTTTGGTGCGAGACCCGGAGCGACAGCTTGACTGTCGCTGTCTGGGTCTCGCGCATGCGCACAATGGAGCTCCCTCCATCGTGCGCATGCGCATTGGGGTAACATCGACCCGCTTGCGAGCGTCCTGCGCTCACGAGCGGGTCTGAATGAGACCCTGTGTACACTGTGGCTGCACGTGCATCAACAAAGGAGCAGCACCAATTGTGCGCCTGTGTCCCATAAGTAAAGGGCCGGCTGGCTTGTCCGTTAAAGGGTGCTGTAACCCCCAAAGTGCACTTCAAAAAAAATAAAAACATTTTTTTGTGTGTTTGTGAATTGTGTGCCACACGTGCATCAACAAAGTAGCGCCAAGTGTGCACCTGTGTCCCATGAGTAAAGGGCCGGCTGGCTAATCTCTTAAAGGGTGGTGTAACCCCCAAAGTGCACTCCAACAAAAAAAACATTTTCTTCTGTGTTTGTGAATTGTGTGCACTGTACGTGCATCCTCAAAGCAGCAGCACCAAGCGTGCATCTGTCTGTTAAAGGGTGGTGTAATCCTCAAAGTGCGCTCCACAAAAAAAAATAATAATTTTTTTCTGTCTTTGTGAAGTGTGGGCACTGTGGCCGCACGTGCATCAACAAAGGAGCAACGCCAAGCATGCGCCTGTGTCCCATAAGTAAAGAGCCGGCAGGCTCATTTCTTAAAGGGTGGTGTAACCCACAAAGTGCACTAGTCTCCAACAAAAATAAAAATTATTTTCTGTGTTTGTGCGCGCCTTAGCCGCACGCATATCTCAATATAACATAAATGGAGGACCAAACTTTCTACGATAAAAATAAAATAGGGAAAGATCAAGAACCACTTCCTCCTAGTGCTGAAGCTGCTGCCACTAGTCATGACATAGACGATAATATGCCATCAACATTGTCTTCCAAGGCCGATGCCCAATGTCATAGTAGAGGGCATATACAATCCCAAATGACAAAGTTCAGGAAAATGACCTTAAAAAAAACATTTAAATCATCTGAGGAGAAACGTAAACTTGCCAATATGCCATTTCCAACACGGAGTGGCAAGGAACGGCTATGGTCTCTCCCTATGTTCATGACTACTAGTTCAGCTTCACATGATGATGGAAGCCCTCATCCCGCTAAAAAAATCAAAAGAGTTAAGCTGGGAAAAGCACAGCGAAGAACTGTGCATTCTAAGAAGATATCACAAGTCCCCAAGGAGAGTCAAAGTGTGGTGGCGGTTGCGATGCCTGACCTTCCCAGTACTGGACAGGAAGAGGTGGCTCTTTCCACCATTTGCATGCCCTCTGCAAGTGCTAAAAGGAGCACCCACAGTCCACTTGCTGATATGCAAATTCAAGAAGTCACTGTTGAAGTACAGCAGGATGAGGATACTGGTGTAGCTGGTGCTGAGGGGAAGTTGGCGAGGAGGATTCTGATGGTGATGTGGTTTGTTTAAATCAGGCTCCAGGGGAGATGGTTGTTGTCTGTGGGATGAAAAAGCCCATCACGGTCATGCCTGGGCAGAAGACCAAACATTCCACCTCTTTGGTCTGGCAATATTTCTATCCAAATCCGGACAACAACTGTCTTGCCATATGTACCATATGTAAAGGTGAAATAAGTAGGGGTAGGGACATTAACCACCTAGGAACATCCTCCCTTATACGTCACCTGCAGCGCGTTCATAAAAAGTTACTGTCAAGTTCAGAAACTTTGGCTAAGACTGTAAGCAGTCCAGGGACACCTAAATCCCTTTGTCCTGTTGTATCCAAGTGCCTGCAAATCACACCGTCAACTCCCTCCTCGTCAATTTCCTCCTAAGTCAGGATCGGAAGTAGTCCTGCAGGCCATGTCACTGGCATGACTGACTCTCCTATCCAGGATTCCTCCAGAGGATCCTGCATTGCTATGCCTACTGCTGCTGCTGTTGCTGCTGGGAGCCGTTCATCATCCTAGAGAGGAAGTAGGAACCCCACTACTTTTACTAAACAATTGACCCTCCAACAGTCCTTAGCGAGGAGGATGAAGTACAACAGCAGTCATCCTGAAGCAAAACGTATAACTGAGGTCTTGACTGCTATGTTGGTGTTAGACGTGCATCCAGTATGCACCATTAGTGCAGTGGAATTTAGACAATTGATGGAGGTAGTGTGTCCCCAGTTCCAAATCCCATCTAGATTCCACTTCACTAGGCAGGCGATACCGAGACTGTACAGAAACATCAGAAAAAGTGTCCTCAGTGTCCAGAAAAATGCGGTTGTACCCAATGTCCACTTAACCACAGACATGTGGACAAGTGGAACAGGGCAGACTAAGGACTATATGACTGCGACAGCCCACTGGGTAGATGTATCACCTTACGCAACAACAACAGCAGCATCACCAGTAGCAGCATCTCAGAAACGCCAGCTCGTTCCAAGGCAGGCTATGCTGTGTATCACCGGTTTCAGTAACAGGCACACCGCCTACAACCTCTTAGAGAAACTGAGGGAAATCATCGCCCAGTGGCTTACCCCACTTAGACTCTCCTGGGGATTTGTTATATCTGACAATGCCACCAATATTGTGCGGGCATTACATCTGGGCAAATTCCAGCATGTCTCCTGTTTTTCTCACACAATAAATTTGGTGGTGCAGAATTTTCTGAAAAGCGACAGGGGCATGCAGGAGACGCTTTGGGTGGCCCAAAAAATTTCTGGCCACTTTTGCCATTCAGCGACTGCGTGCCGAAGACTGGAGCGGCAGCAAAAACTCTTGAACCTGCCATGCCATCACCTGAAGCAAGAGGTTGTGACACGGTTCAACTCAACCCTCTATATGCTTCAGAGGATGGAGGAGCAGCAAAAGGCCATTCAAGCCTATACATCCACCTGTGACATAGGCAAAGGAGGGGGTATGCACCTGACTCAAGCACAGTGGAGAATGATTTCCATGTTGTGCAAGGTTCTCCAGCCCTTCGAACTTGCCACACGTGAAGTCAGTTCAGACACTGCCAGCTTGAGTCAGGTCATTCCCCTCATCAGACTTTTGCAGAAGCAGCTGGAGAAAGTGAAGGAGGAGCTAGGATGGAGCGTTTCCGCTCGGCATGTGGGACTTGTGGATGAAGCCCTTCATTTGCTTTGCCAGGATTCCAGGGTGGTCAATCTGTTGAATTCAGACCACTACATTTTGGCCACCGTGCTCGATCCTAGGTTTAAAGCCTATGTGGTGTCTCTCTTTCAGGCCGACACAAGCCTGCAGAGGTGTAAAGACCTGCTGGTGAAAACACTGTCAACTGAAGCGGAATGTGACACGTCAACAGCTCCTTCTTCATTTTCTCCCGCAACTGGGGCTGCCCGGAAAAAACTTAGGTATCCTAAGCAACCCGATGGTGGTGATGCAGGGCAGGCAGGACCAAGTTTGGTCATCTGGTCTGGACTGAAGGACCTGGCAACAATTTCTGACATGTCTACTGTCACTGCATATGATACTGTCATCATTGACAGAATGGTGGAGGATTACATCAGTGACAGCATCCAAGTAGGCATGTCAGACAGTCTGTACCTGTACTGGCAGGAAAAAGAGGCAATTTGGAGGCCCCTGTACAAACTGGCTCTATTTTACCTGAGTTGCCCCCCCTCCAGTGTGTACTCTGAAAGAGTGTTTAGTGCAGCCGGGAACCTTGTCAGCGAAAGTCGTAGGAGGTTGCTTCCACAAAATGTGAAGAAGATGATGTTCATAAAAATGAATTATCAACTCTTCCAGGGAGACCAGCCTCCAGAACGTACAGAGGGACCTGTGGTGGTGGATTCCAGCGGGAATTAATTAATACTCTGTGAGGATGAGGATGTACACAACACTGAAGAGGGTGAGGAATTGGTGGATGAGGAGGACGAGGACGACATCTTGCCTCCGTAGAGCAAGTTTGTGCATGGACAGAGTAATTGCCAGCTTGTTTTGTGGGGGCCCAAACGAACCAATCATTTCAGCCACAGTCGTGTGGCAGACCATGGCGCTGAAATGATTGGTTTGTTAAAGTGTGCATGTCCTGTTTATACAACATAAGGGTGGGTGGGAGGGCTCAAGGATAATTCCATCTTTTTTTCTTTGCATTATGTACTGTTTGGGGCCTAGTTTTTCAAACTGCCATCCTGTCTGCCACTGCAGTGTCACTCCTAGATGGGCCACGTGTTTGTGCCGCCCACTCGTGTCGCTTAGCATAGTCATCCAGCTACCTCGGTGCAACCTTTTGGACATAAATACACTATTGTGAAATGTGAGGTGTTCAGAATAGACTGGGAATGAGTGGAAATTAAGCTTATTGAGGTTAATAATAGCATAGGAGCAGAAAAACCCACAAATTCTGTGATTTTAGCTGTTTTTATGCTTTTTAAAAAAAAAATACAGATCCAAAACACAAAACCCAGAACTCAAAACACGGAAGGGTGGTTTTGGCAAAACCAATCCACATCCAAAACATGAAGAAAGATCCAGATCCAAAACCAAAGCACAAAGCACGAAAAGTGGCCGGTGCACACCCCTAATTGTTAGACATGTAAAATTAGTCTTTTTGTGACATTGTATTATGAGCTGTTGAAACACTACCGGGTTCATATGTTTACTACCTGCTATAGCTCCATAATATTCTTGATCCCTAGTTTATGTTGATATTTGTGCCCGTGCCAACTTACATCTCTTGTTGTGAAGTAATTTTATTAAAATAACCTCCTCATATTAAATTCTAATATGTATTTGTGATGAAGAAAAATGAATTGCAGCATATATATTAGCACAAGAACAAAAAGTACAAGTGCACAACTCCAACTCCCCCCTTTTCTATAGCATATATATTGAACAAGGTACATCTAATGCCCTCTATTGTAACGTCCAATATAAGAAATCTACCTAATTCATCTGCATCCTTTTTTATTAATAATACAATATTAATAACCTCCAAGTATTCTTTATACAGGGAAATAAATGAACAGTAGCACTACTATATATGGATATAAATCGACTGGTATTATCCGGCCACTAACATAGCATTCTTAAATCCCTTTTTTAAATTGTAATAGCTTAATTATTTAAAGAGCCTAGTAATTACTGTTTGTGTTTTTATGTGTTAATAATGTTTGTTTTAAACAATATTATAGGCAGGGCCATTGTGATTGCTCCCCCCACTGAGCAGTGGCAGCAGTCTCTTTGGTCCCACTGCAGCCCTGCACACAGCAGCGTGTGCTGGGCTGCTGACAAGTGAGAGGGAGGGGGGTGGCATCGGACCCGAGTCCCCGCTGGGCCCCTCCAACTAGCCCGGTCTCTGGTAATTAGTACCCCATTCCTTTTGGCGCCCTTGACTATAGGTAACGAATGCACCATACATAAGAACTCACTCTTTTGGCTTCTTTTGCTTTTGTAATGTGTAGCAAGTTCAGTGATAGCAGTCTTAAAACTAAAGTATGGTATGATATTATTATTACATCTGTACAGAGATGAGACCTAACTGAATATCTTTGATATTGATTACGTTTGGTGTAGGAAATAACCCGGAGTTGCTTAGTAAGTGTGTCCAACACTGTATCACTGCGATAATTTATACCTGTGATTTCTTGTGAACTGACCTTGCTGTGTGTTTCCCTTTCATTCTATTACTGTTTGCCTGCACTGTTTAAACTGTTAAAGACCCATCTTATATCTGATCCTTTGTTATTGTTTGTGCCAGACCCCTGGATGGTATTAGACCATTCTTCTTGGTTACTAAATGTTATTTACTAACACTATTTTGCAATAATCATTACCTACTGTACTAATAATCTGTACCACCAGTTACAAGATTAAATATACTTGTGTAAATAGCATCTGTTCTGTCTGCTCTGCTTACTTGTAATTGCAGCCTATTCCGAGTTGCAGTCCAGAGTATAAGTCATTGGTGTCCTCCTCTGAGCATCAGGGCCAGATTAACAAATAACAATGGGGCGGATGAAGCTCCAGGGCCTCTACAAAAAAAAATAGTCCCATCATCATGGCAACATGATGATGCTCAGCTACAGTTGGCAATAAATTATAAGTATTACAATTGTATTTCTACTTTCCTCACATAATGTTGCACTTTTTATACTTTTATATATTTAGGGAGACATTGGGGATTATAGTGAAGGGGGAGTACACGCCCACATGGCATGGCAACACCCACACAGAACTGGTCACACCTCCTCTTATTCTCACAATAGGCTCTTGAACTTTTGCAGCACCAGGCCCATATGGCCCCTAATCCGACCCTGGGTACCATCTCTGCCATATTCACGTGACAGATGCAAAGGGTACAGTAGAAAGGGCCATGTTTAAGAGTGTTTATAATCTAGAGGGAGACAGCAATGTTCAGGCAATAGCAGCTAGTGATACTCTGAGTGTGCATGCGACTGGAGCTGGTAGAACCTGTACAGTCCCAAAATGTCCATGCTGCACCATTCCTGGAATCGTATATTTTCATGTTACCCTATTAAGTTTGCAGCAGTCGTCTGCATGACAAATGCAATGTTTTCAACTAAAATGTCAGGGGAAATGACAATGCTTTTATTGGCATAATAACAATTACCCTTTAACATAAATTGATTCTATATGGTTAGAGAAAGGCAAGTCATATCATATTTGTTTAATAGTTATACATGCTAGTATAAAGATGCATTGCTCCTTTCAAATCTACAATAACTGCAGTTGGAAAAAAAAAAAATTAGTCTTGTCAGTTGTTAATATTTAATGTGGCCCAACTCATTGTTGTACTTGTATTATTTATGAAAGGGGCTGTTTCATGAAAAATTATTGTATGTGGAAAATTGCTGAAATCTGTCAATGGTTAAAAGGCATTATGGAGTAAATTTACTAAGATTTGAGATGGTCTCAATTTTCAAAGTGATTTATCTCGCTGGTACTCGCAAAAAAATTCGGGTGATTTAATACCTTTTTTTTACCAAATTTACCAACAGGCAATTTCAGGCTAAACGAGTTTGCCGATGGTGAAGCAGAACGAGATATCTCTCCCGAGTAACTCGTTTTGCAGGAGATTACTCATCCGAGATTGCAGTGTTTTCTCTCTGCAAATCTCTCCCGAGCGTGCAGCCTGCACATATCAGTGAGATATGTGCTTGCTGCTTGTGTGTTAAGACTTGTAAAAAATAGATACAGGTTGAGTCTCCCATATCCGTTATTCCAAAAACCGAAATATTCCAAAAACCGGAATATTTAGGTGCATATGTGACGTCATGACGTCACCAGACGTCATGACGTCACTAGTATCAGCGGCCAATGACTAGCGGCGTGGGCGTGGTCCACACGCCAGGCCACCCCCCGCATCACCCACCGGACCCCCAGCGGCAGCCGCCGGACCACTCGTTACAGCCGCAGTACCCGCCGGACCCCTCGTGACAGCCGCAGCACCCGCCGGACCCTTCCGCCTTACCTGCCGGACCCTTCCGCCTCAGTCGCCGGACCCCTCACGACACCCGCCGGATCCCTGTAGCACCCGTCGGACCACCGGAACAACCCCGCCGGACCCATGTATCACCCGCCGGACCACTGCAACACATTCATCCGCAGCACACGCCGGGGCCTCGAGTGACACCCGCCGGGCCCCCCCCAGGTATTCCGAAAACCGGAATAATCCAAAATCCGAAATGCCCGTGGTCCCGAACATTTCGGATATGTGGGAGACTCAACCTGTATATGCTTTTCAAAAAAAATGATGTGAGGTCCCCCCCAAAACCCTAACCAGCCTCGGGCTTGCCAGCCTATCCTGGTTCTTAATTTACAGGGAAAAAAATGTGTAGATTTCCACTGTAAATTACGAACCAGCAACAGGCAGTAGGGACAGAGCTGGTTTTAAATATACAGAGAAAAAAATGACGTGAGGTTCCCCCGTATATATAAAACCAGCCCTGGACCCTTTCTAACGGGGGACTGATGCCACAGCCAGGGGTGCGCTTTCACCGGGCCCCCCAGCCGCAGCATCAGCCCTGACCGTTCATCAGCCTAGGCCAGGGATCCCTGGGGAGGTGGGGACCCCCCCAATAAAGGGGTCTCCCTCTCCAGGGCACCCCTGTCCTAGGCTGATAGCCCAGGGCTATCCCCGCCACCGCTGGGTGGTGGGCGGTGGGTTGATAGTGTTAGGTGTAGTATAAAAATTCGAATTTTCATCATTAGCTTTACAGTGGAACTACAGGTCCCAGCAAGCCTTCCCTGCATGCTGGTACTTGGAGAACCACAAGTACTAGCATGCGGGGCATTAATGACCCACTGGTACCTGTAGTTCACCTGTAAAGAAATGGTTAAAAAAACACACAACACACCGTGAAAATAAAGCTTTATTGCATCCATAAACACACTTACACATACTCACCTGTTTCCAGATGTTCATGTCCTCTTGTCAACGTAAAGTATCCCAACGAATTACCTGTAAAAAAAGATCCTATACTCACCTTTATGTACCTTGATGCTCTCCACAGAAATCCAATACGTGCCCCGGATACAGTGTAACAACATGCTTCTGCATGCTATCACACTGCGTTAATGTCAGCTCGTGGGAAAGAGTAGACATCAGTCTCGGGCCGCCGGCCAATCAGCGGTGGTTAACATCAGTGGCCGCTCATTGGCTGGGACCCACGTGGGCTTAGCCAATGAGCGGCTCCTCCACGTGGGTCCCAGCCAATGAGTGGCCTTCCTTGTCCTGTGCCACCCCCCCACCATGTCTAGCCATCCCTGTGCCCCCAATAGGTCCAGCCCCCTCTGTCCTGCACTTCCCCTTCCTTCTGGCTTTTTATGTGGGTCTGAGTTTTTCAATGTATTTTATGTGGATCTGGCTATTTCAGTGTATATTATGTGGATCTGGTTTCTCAGTGTATTTTTGGTGAATCTGGCTTTTTCAATGTATTTTATGTGGATCTGGCTTTTTCAGTCTTTTATGTGACTCCAGCTATTTCATTGTATTTTATATGGATCCTACCTTTTCAATGTATTTTAAGTGGTTCCGGTTATTCTTTGAGAATTTTTAAACTGGTTTACAAACCAATTGATGGCCCATCCCTGATGAAGCTCCACCCACATTATCCACAGCTCCGCTCACCTCTGCCCCATCCTCCCTGGGGGGGACTGCCTATTTTGTCAGTACCAGGCCCCACAATTTCTGATGGCAGCTCTGTTGAGGAGTATCACATAAGTGTCCTGCTCGTAGAAGAGAGTCACTCATGTGATTGTAATAGTTATGGCAGGGATGCATGCGACAGGGCTAGTGTCATAAGTTACTGTAGGTTGGGGAAAGGAGACAAGCAGAAAACCTCAGATGGAAGCATCAAATACAGCAGCACATTATTTGTCAAACTCTTACAGGAAGAATATACTATTGAATACACATTTATGAAACAAAGTTTATAAATCCAACTTTTGTAGTCTGTTGAACTTCGGATCCTCTCCAAGGTCTGGGACTGGATTGAAAAATACTTGAAGAGGCTAAGGGGTATAGTTATCAATACCTTAATTTTCTATCATACATACCAGAGCCGGCCCTATCCAATTTGATGTCCTAGGCAAGATTTTGACTGGTGCCCCCTAGCACTACTGCTAGTTCTGCCTCTGACCCTGCACCCCTCTGCCAGCACTGCACCCATCACCCAGCAGCACAGTCCACCACAGCAGCCAGCAACACCCATCACCCCTCACCCATAGCAATCCTCACCCATAGAGCTGTAACTAGACATTTTGGTGCCCTGTGCCAGCAAGAGCATTGGCGCCCCCATTACTTATATTTTAAATAGGGACAGCGAGCACCGAAGGGGAGAGGCCACACAATAGTTCCCCCAATTCAAATTAAGCCACATAGTAGTGCAGCCTTATTCACATTACATCATAGGATAGTGTCCCTTATTTACATTACACGACACGTAGTGTCCCTTAATCATTTTATGCCACACAGTAGTACCCCATCAGCAGCACCCCAGGCAGCATTTCTCAGATGCAGCCATACCAAGACAGCAGGCAGCACCCCTCTGCCCAGTGCCCATCAGCACCTGGTCCCTAGGCAGTACTTCTCTAACTCAATCAGAGCCAGCAGGCAGCAACACCCCTCTGCCTAGTGCCTGCCCCCTCCCAGCTGAGCTAACTTTATTAAAATGCTCACAAGATCTTATCAACATACTCCTTAAACATCTCATTTTGGAGGAATGTGAGAGAAAGATTGAAACTTTGGGAAAACGACTCGAACAATGGGAAACGGACATCAATTTGCAAAAAATCTTTGAACAAATCAAAAAAGATCTGGAGAATTACGAGAGAATTATAATTGAAAGAAAGAAGAATATATTTTCTCGCGACAAAAATGAATTCTTGACATGTCGTATTTTTCGCTGGAGAAATAGAAGAGAGCCCTATAAAAACACGGAAGCAATTATTCCTCCTCGGAACTGGAATCATCAGGTGATGAGGGGACTACATCCAACATACCAAACTCCTCCAGTGCATTAGCACCCCTTTTTTAGGGAACCCAAGAGGAAACCGGGAAGTATACAGGGGCAACAGAGGAGGACCAGGAGGTCGATCAAGAACGGGAGGCTCGAAATGGGCCAATCTATCGCCCAGCAGATACAGCACCCGAAACCAACACAAGAAATAACAGATAGTCTTAAGATCATCAATCTATCAGACCATATACTTACAACCATAGAAACGGATGTTCTCAGCAGAGGCTTATCATTCTCACCTACATCTAATTTCAATTGTTTTCGATGGGAGAAGGACCTCAAATTATTTGGATGCAAATTATTATTAAAAAAGTTATTTTTATCCAAACAGAATAGCATCAATCCCAATGCACAAGAATCATTAACTGAATTAGAAGCATCAGCATTATCTGCACTTGAGGAACTACAAGAAGAAGCTGACTCAAGGATACCAATACAACGACAGCAACCTAAATGTAAAAATAAATCTTTCTTCTTTCCCCCTGAAACCATCTGTCCAGAAGTAAATTTATTTATGAGCCTGATATAACAGGATCTGGACAAACTATACAGTAATAGACATCTCCACAGCAAAACATCTAATCTGAATAGAGATGAGAGAGATGCCTTACTAAATATAAAGGGGTGGTCGGATGTTGTAATTTAACCCTCTGATAAAGGGGGCAACATCATGATCTGGCCTAAGACAGAATATACAAAAGAAGCATATCAACAGCTTTTGGATGAAGAATGTTACCAACAAATAGTCATGAATCCTATTGATACATTTAAAAATATATATTCCAATATGATCAATAGGGCTTTCGGAAACGGAATTATCACCAAATCTGAATATACCTATCTGACTGTAGAACATCCCAGACTTGCGACCTTCTACCTTCTCCCTAAAGTGCACAAGAACAGCCTTACCCCACCAGGCAGACCGATAGTGTCTGGCATAGGTAGTTTGACCGAAAAGGCCAGTATTTTCATAGATTTACATCTCCGACACTTTGTCCTACAGCTTCCTTCTTACACGAGATACTTCTGACATACTTAAAAAGCTACATGACATAAGATTAGAGGATGGCCAAATTCTTGTCAGTTTGGATGTGGAGGCCTCGTATACGAGTATTAACCACTCTCTGGGGATCAAAGCAGTATGTTATTTCCAAGACATGGAGGACCATACCGAGTTTCAAGAATTCAAACTGGAACTATTTCATTTTGTACTACATTATAACTTTTTTACATTTGATGATAAATTTTTCCTGCAGACCAAGGGTACTGCAATGGGCATGGCTTGTGCTCCAACCTACAAAACCTCTATTTGGGATGGTGGGAATGGGAATGTGTGTTCAGTGAAACCAATGACCCCTATACCCACCAAATTATAGCCTGGCATCGCTATATAGATGACATTTTTGTCATCTGGGATGGTGAAGAAAAACTGCTGCTTGAATTCATTCAGCTCCTCAACAATAACACCCTCAACCTGAGACTAACATATGAGATGAGCAATACTATGATTACCTTTTTGGACCTTAAAATCTATAAAAATGTAGAAGGAATTCTTGAAACTGAACTTTTCAGGAAGAAGATGGCCACCAATAGTGTACACCATCAAACTAGTTCACATTTTCCACCTACAGTGGAAAATATCCCTAATGGAGAATTTCTCCGTCTTTGAAGAAATTGCTCTGACCATACCGTTTTCAAACAACAGAGTCTAATACTCTCCTCCAGACTGAGAGAGAGAGGCTACAGCAATAGGTCCATCAAGAAATCCTTAAAAAATACTAATAGGGGTATTCAATATGGGAGCGAAAACATAGTTTTTGCATTAATATCGCACTTTTGACGTCATTATCACAGGTTTGACTTTTACACCGTATTCAATTTCATAGACTTACCGCAGGTTCGGAAAGTCTTTGATAAAAAACAGGGATAACTTTTCACCATTGAATAGGTGTCGAAAAAAAGTGCAGAATTGGGGTTTAGGGGTGCAGGCTTAAAAAAAATAGCCTGCACCCTTCAGAATGACCGCTTGAAATGATCTGTGTCAAAAAAAAAAATCGGGACACCCCAAAAAAAGCACTTTGAATTTTGGGTGCCAAAAAAAAAATGTTGGGGAACAAAGATAAAAAGTAGCGCACTTGACTCTTGGGGGTCCCCAAGTATGCCCCAGGTGTTTTTTTCATTGCAGCTCATAGCGGCAGGTGGGATTTTCACGATTTTTTCAAGTCTCTTTAGCAACTTTAAAATATGCTGACCCCCATTTTCAAGTACCCCAAATTTGCTGGGCATAGTTATTTTTCCCCCAAAAAAATCTAAATGCTCTTCTGCACCACTTTCTTCAAAGTCACATTTATGCACTTGCCGCGGCTATCAGAAACCCTGACTTCCTGTAGGAGTTAAAAATGGGGGTACCCATAGTGATCCCCCATGTGTAGACATCTTTAGGGGGGTCCCTAGAATATTTTCCGAAAATTCACGTATTTTGTTATCCTGTAAAAAAAATTAGTAAAAATTTACAAAAAAAATGACATAAGGTCCCCCCCAAAAGCCAAACCAGCCCCAGGCTTGCCAGCCAGTGGTGGTTTCTAAAAATACGGGGAACAAAATGTGTAGGGTTCCACTGTAGTTTAGAAACCAACACCAGGCTGCAGGGACTAGTGCTGGTTTTAAATATAGGGGGCAAAAACGACGTGGGGTACCCCCTATATTTAAGACCAGCACCAGACCCAACACCCCAAGTCGGTCAGCGCAAGCCGGTGATCTCGGGGGAGTTGGGGACCCCCCAAAAAAGGGTCCCCCCTCTCCCGAGCACCACAGGCTTACGCTGAAGCCTGGGGTTCATCCCCATACCCCTGGAGCGGTGGGTATGGGGGTAATAGGGGGGCCAAATAATGTAACACTATTGTACTTTACAGTGGAACTACAAGTGCCAGCATGCCTGCCATTTTGCATTTGTGGAACTACAAGTGCCAGCAGACATGCGGCACCTGTAATTTCACTGTAAAATAAATAGTTAAAAAAAGACAAAACACACACACCGTGCCCAGTATAAGTTTATTACATACACCTACCCATTCACACATACTTACCTATATCAGAAGTTTCTGTCCCCTTCTCCAGTAGATCCTTACAACTTGGCCCTGCAAGGAAGATTTCATACTCACCTACATCCAGCGCTGGTCTCCATAGTAATCCATGGGATTTTAAAAAAAAAACGAGTTACCCGAGCCACGCAACACAGCTATCTGTATGTGTGTTGTCACACATACAGATAGCTCCCGAATGGACGCAGCCGGCACTTCACGGGGCATTGCAGTCCCGTCAGCCAATCAGCAGCAGCGCTGACTGTAGCGCGGCCGCTGATAGGCTCCGGCTGTGGGGCAGGTGTTTTTTTTTCATTGCGCAAAGTAGCGGCAGGTGCATTTTTGCAGAATTTTTTTAAATTACCTTTAGGGACATAAAAATATGCTAGTACCCATTTTCATGTACCCCAGTTTTGATGGGACCACTTAAAAAGACAAACAAAAAAACCTAAGTGCTCTTCTGCATCACTTCTTCAATGTCGGGAAAGAAAACACCTGCGCGGCTTTTTAAAAACCCCGACTTTCTTCTGCAGGCAAAAACGGGGGTACCCATAGTGATCCCCGAGGTCTGGACATCTTTAGGGGGCTCCTACAATTATTTCCAGAAAATTCCAGTTTTTTTTCGCCGATCCAAGTATCGCCGAGTCCCGTTTTCGACGATTTCAAATTGAATACGGGGATACGCTGGAGCGCGCGCGATACTTTTTCGCTGGCAAAACCACCGATGTGCGGCGAAAACCTTGCTGGAGAGGTTAACGTTTTGTATTGAATACCCCTCTAAGTTTATCAATAGAGAAGATCTCAATTTTGGAAGGAAAATACCAACAGAGAAAATACTTTGGAAACTATTAGATTTGTGGGGGATTTTTGTCAAGAATGGAGAACCATAAGGAATATCAGCCAAAAACACTGGCATATTTTCCTTCTTGATGAAGATTTATCTCCAACCCTGGGTGAACAAGTATCCATGAGCTGGAGACGGTCTCCCAACTTACGCGACAACCCACTCAGAGTCGTTATAGACGAACCCCCTCTTGACCTCCATCTTTTACAGGCTCCTACCCCTGTGGATCCTGCAAAGCATGCCTCCATAAGATTAAGACTAAAGAGGTTACTAATAAATATGGCATGTCGGTCCCAATCAAAACATGTATAAACTGCAGAACAAGAGGAGTTGTGTATTGCATCACATGTGATTGTGGTGCAAGGTACGTTGGCATGACCACCAGGATGCTAAAAGAAAGGATCCTGGAACATCTAGGCACAGTGAGAAATGCTCCCTCGGACATAACAAGGATGAAACAATTAACATCGGTAGCTAGACATTTCCATCATAAACATAAGGGAGACCAGAAGTATTTCAAAGCCTTTGGTTTGGAAGAGGTAAAATTGGGCATAAGAGGGGGCGACCTCACTAAAGAATTACTCAAGAGGGAAAATCAATGGACATTCAATTTGGGGACCCTGACACCGGATGGTCTTAATGAACACATTAACTATAGCCCCTTCCTCTAATTCTTTGAATCTGTTTGAATTTTATTTAATTTAGCATGATCCACTACAATTTTTTATTTTTATTTTTATTTTCCCTCACCCCCTCTTTGTAACCAGGCCTGTTCTTGGATTTTTCTTTCTTGCATATTGTCTAATATTTACACGTATTCATATTTTTCTGAGTAAAGACAACAACTACCCCTTAAGGTATTTAGTTTAGATTTTATATTTATAATCGATCTATGTCACAATATTACTATCATGCGACTGATTATTATTATTCCTCACATGATACTTACTAGCATGTACCATACTACAGGGGTTTTCCCTCATTTTCAACAAGAAAAACACAAATACAAATATAGTAAAGTAAAATAAAATAAAAACACAAGTAAAAACACATTACTTACAATTATAATGGTTGCAGATAAATGACATTAAATAAGTAAGCAATATAAAAAGAAAATAGAACAAGGGGAAAAAAGATAAATATAATACAATACCAAAATAAAAAAAAGAGAAGAAAAGAAAAAGAATATAAAATAAAAGGTACCACAGTTCACAAAAATATACAGTACAAATAAAATATGTCATAATCAAAATGCCTAAATCCCAGTAAAGACCAATACCCGAAATATTTTCATACAGAAGGTATATCTCCAAGCATAAGGTCTGCACCTTCGCCAACAGTTACAAATTCCTGCCATTTACACCATAACCTCAGTGGCGAAACAGCAGATGTGGAATATGCAACGTCTACAGTCTCCATCAAAAATGCGAATTGTACCTTATGCATAATTTTATGAATAGAAGGAAGAGAAGATGATTTCCATAATTGTGCTATTGCTGTTTTGGCTGCTAGGAGAACATGCCCCACTAAGTAACAGTCAGTTTTGGCCATGCCTACAGGATAAACGTGCAATAACGCCAAAGAGGGGGATGGCAGGATATTCACTTTTAATACCTTGGAAATCAAATCAAATAAATCTTTCCAGAAAGCCTGAATATGAGAACAACTCAAAAAATATGAACTATATCTCCAACATTCATATTACACCTCCAGCAATAATTTGATTGCGTTGGCCATATTACGTGTAATTTGACTGGAGTGAAATAGAGCCTATGGAGTATTTTATACTGTAATTCAAAATGATTATATCATTTGGACAATTTGTGGGCAGTAGTGAAAATAGATTCCCATTGCAGGGGAGTAAAAGACTCCTGAAGATCAGACTCCCATTGCTCTTGGGACTTAAGCTTAACTGGGGGGCAAGCCTCGAGACACATGGAGTACCAAAAACCAATAGTACCTTTAGACTTACCCCTTTTTAATTTAGCCAAGATATCAGCCGAAGGCAACTCCAAGGAACCACACAGCTTTATTATATCAGCCACCCAGTGCTGAATTCGAAGATAGGTGAAAAGCTCTCCAGAAGGTAACTGAAATTGGGATTGGATTTGAGAAAACGGGATTAGAGAGGAAGAACCCAAAATGTCAGCGATAGTTTCAATTCCACTTGAACGCCGGATAGCCACCGATAGATCAGGGATTAAGCGTGCTATAGCGGCTAAAGATAAAGATTTAGCCGGTAATCTGATACATTTAGATTGAAATATCATGTCATCCCAGCTTTTGAGGGAGTCTAATATGGCCCTAAGGGTATTATTCGAAAGGGGACACATTTGTTTGGGTGTCCAAATTAAGTCCACCAAGGGATACTCTTTCAATAGTGCCCTTTCTAGGTAAACCCAGGGTTTAGTGTTAGGAGGAAGAAACCAGTCACTAATTTGTGAAACTAAACACGCTGACTGATATAACTCTAGGTCTGGGATTTGTAATCCCCCCAGGATTTTAGGTTTGGTCAAGTGCTGGTAAGCTAGCCGTGGAGTTTTACCTTTCCAAATATAAGACACAATTAGTTTACGGGCCTTAATGAGAAAGTGTTTCGGAACCAAAAAGGGAATGGTGCGAAATAGATACATTAACTTTGGCAAAATCATCATTTTAAATGATGCAAGGCGACCCAGCCAGGAAACCTCGAAACCCAACCAGTTATGTAACAGTTCGGCAATATGTTTTATTGTAGGATCAAAATTTATCTTAACAAAGTTATTTAGTCTGTTCGAGTTATTAATTCCTAGATAGAGAAGATAATCAGTTTTCCAATTATGCCTGTATTGAGCTTGTAGACATGACAAAACACAATCAGGTATGTTAAAAGGTAGGGCTTCAGTCTTGGTGGTGTTAAGTTTGTATAGTGAAGCTGCGCTAAATTTGTCTAGTATATCATGGAGGGTTGTCAACGAAGCAACAGGGTTAGTTACAAACAAAAGAATATCATCTGCAAATAAACATAATTTATGTGAAGTTGAACCGACTGTCACTCCAAGAAATGAAGGGGAATTTCTAATTGCTGAAGCTAATGGTTCAATGGCTAAAACATACATAAGTGGGGATAGAGGACACCCCTGTCACCCCTGTACCGTTTCTAATATTAAATGGGGAGGAAATAAAGCCATTACTGAACACTCTAGCTGTGGGATTACTATAGAGTGCCTTGATAGACTCTAAAATAGCACCCTGAAAACCAAAATGGCTTAGTGATTCGTAGAGGAACAGCCAGTGAAGGCGATCAAACGCTTTCTCGGCGTCAACAGAAAGAAGAATGAACTCCTTGCGTTGCCTCAACATCAGCTCCGCCAAATCAAATACTCTGCGAGTGTTATCTGATGCTTGTCTGCCGCCGTCGAAGCCCACCTGGTCCTGATGAATCAAAAGGGGGATAAAAGGGGCCAACCGACTGCCTACCATCTTGGCATAAATTTTGATGTCTGAATTAAGTAGGGCTATTAGGCGAAAATTCGGGCTGGAGGAAGGAGGTTTACCTGGTTTAGGTAAGGTGATAATTTGAGCTTCCAACATCTCTGTTGGAAAGCTACCCCGACCAGAGACAAAATTAAATAAGGAGGTAAGTATGGGAGAAAGCGAATTAGCAAAGTGTTTATAGAATGAGTTAGTAAACCCGCCTGGACCAGGGGACTTCCCCAAAGGCAATGCCTTGATCACACTCAAAGTTTCTTGTTCAGTCCAAGGTGCATTCAAAACAGCCAAAGCATCCTCTCCTAACTGAGGAAAAGTAATGTCTCTTAAAAAGGTAGAAATAGAAGCGCCAGATGGCTGTGGTATAGAAATGTCAGTATGAAGATTATATAGTCCCGCATAATACTCAGCAAAGGCGTTTGCAATCTCAGCAGGGTTAAGTAGTTTCTTATTATTGGGTGTGATTAAATATTCAATCCTATTTCTGGTCTGACGTTTACGCAGTTTACGAGCTAGAAACTTGCCTACCTTATTCCCTGAATTCTAGAACTTTTGCTGAAGTTTAATTAGGGATGATTTCATAAGAGCCAAAAATAATTTCTGGAGTTGGTTTCGAATAGACACTAGTTCTCTGTTAAGAGTACGAGAAGGACGGGCCCTATTTAGAGATTTAACCTGGGCTAAGCGTAATTCCAATTCGGATTGTTTGAGTAGATATTGTCTCTTAAATCGAGAACTTGTTTGAATGGCTACTCCTCTAAGGACAGTTTTGAGGGCGCACCAGTGTGTTGTGCTAGAGGTGTCCTGTGGATCATTATTTATTAAATAGGATTCCAGGGCCTCTGTTAACAGTTTAACACATTCAGGGGAAGATAGTAAGTTATCTGGTAAACGCCATGGTCTAGAGGGAAATCTTGTGTTATAGCCATCCCAAGTCCACGTTACCGCAGCATGGTCAGACCAAACTATAGGCTTAATACTAGATTGTCGAGTATGTTGTAGTAGATGTTTGTCTAAAAGAATCAGATCGATACGTGAATAAGTATTATGTACATGTGAGAAAAACGTATAGTCTTTCACATTAGGCGAATAAACCCGCCACACGTTTTCCCTCATTTTCATCATTTTTGTTTTCTTCTCTCTCTGTTTTCCCCCCCTTTTTTATTAACAAACTCATATCAAAATATTTGAATATTTAAAATTCAATGATAATAATTCATGATTAACAATAAAATCATACTCATTATGTCATCTATTAATCAATTTTTAATTATTCCTTCTTTCAGATTCAAATTTATACTTATATTTATTTCCATTTATTTGCTTTATTTTCTGGTCATATTACTATATTTAGAATATCAATCAACCAATTTAGCTTAGCTTATGTTAGTACCCTAACCTTTTCCTTTTTTCCTTCTTTCTATGAATTTTTATTATGTTATGCATTTAACTCAATATATAGTTTGCTGAAGAACTGTTTTAAGTATGAAATATAGTGCTACTGTCCAGTCTCTTTATCATCATGATAGTGTAATTCTTTTCATCATTTTATCCCTAATTATCCACTAAATATATAGATGACTTATTTCTATTGTGGAGTGGTGGTGAAGATAAATTCAACCAAATGATGGCTAACATCAATCAGTTGACCACACCTATAAAATTCACCTACAAATGTAGTAATAACATGATTAATTTTCTGGATGTACAAATAAAACTAAGTGACAGCAGAATTTCTATCTCGATTTATTATAAGAGTACAGACCGCAATACACTCTTAGAAGCTAGTAGTCACCATCCTAAACCATTGATAAAAGGTCTACCCCTATCGCAAATGTACCGGGTTGCGCGATTCACCAGTGATAAGGAATTATTACCATCTGCATTGGACGTGGTAGTCGATAAATTCAGACAAAGAGGGTATGCTCTTCAAACCCTAATTGATACAAAAAATGGAGTTCTGCATATGGACAGACAACAACTTTTTGGAAGGAAACAAAAAGGCACGTGAGGACAAAATAAAAGATACCTTCATATGGTCGACGCAATACACAACAGCTAGTCCAGTGATACCAAGAGCAACAAGAGCATTTTGGCCCATCATATCAACTGACCATGATCTTCCAGGATTTAAAAATATTAAACACATGACCAGTTACAGCCGGGGCAGAAATCTTCGAGACATGCTCGTTAAAACAGATATCACAAATTACCAAAAAACACCGGGTATATTTGAGACTAACAAAAAACCTGGTTACAGATGCCCTTCCTGTACCACATGTGGGTATCTACAAGTGGGGCAAAAGTTCTCACATCCACATAGTAGCAAATCTTTTACTATAATGCATGTCTTAAGCTGCTCAACGCAATATGTTATATTTTTATTGTCTGTCCTTGCAGTCTCTATTATATAGGGATGACCACCGGGTCCTTTAGAGAACGAATGGCCTTGCATCGTTCAGCCATCAGACAATCATTGGCAGGTAAAGACATAGAACAACCCGTAGCAAAACATTTTAAACAATGCCATCATCCATTGTCATCATTGAAATATATGATAATTGATCATATCCCCCCGAAACCTAGAGGAGGAGATAGAGGTTTGGACCTCATGCGATTAGAAACCAGGTGGATTTTGAGGATGAATACACTGCAGCCACATGGGCTCAATGAAAAGATTAACTGGAACTCTATGTGAAAAAACTCTTCATTAATGCACACATAGATGTAACCTATCTGGGCAATACATATAGGAGAGATCCAGTCCAGGTTAGAGTGTTACGCCATTGTTCCAGCTATTTAGAAATATGTCATAATTTTCGTATTTTATACATATTATGCCGTATTATTGATAACAGATACATTTATTGCATTGCTGAATTAGATTATGTGCATACAAATTGCTTTTTTACTAACAGTAGCTAGAACATTAATCAAGGGATTAATAGTATTGCTATTTTGTAAGAATGGCTATAGATTCACGGTGTAGGTGCTATCATACATGTTGAACGCTATTCTGCACTTATAGATTAATTATGTTTCTATTGTCACAGCCGTCTGCCGGAGGGAGAGACACTGCTAATGATTGCCATGGCTACCAGACGCGATTTGGCTCTGACGTCATCCCACATGTGCGGTAGGACAAAGCGGGCGGGCCACTCTCACATCCGGAGACGGCGCTTCTTTTCACATGAGGAGACATAAGGTAAGCACAGCTTACATTGTGTTTTTCTTATTGTAACCTTGATAAAGGGACTCTGGGCCTGATTCAGAGCCGAACGCTCTGACCAGAGCGCTTGCTCTGAATCAGGGCCCTCCTCCCTAAAAATGGAGCGGCCTCTTGGATGCTCGCATAGCTGTGGGTTACCACCCACAGCTTATGCGAGCATCCATGATGATGGTCACGATGGTCAAGACCATCGCGACCATCGGGCTTGCGACGAGACCCTTGCGGTAGGGTCTCGCTGCCGCAAGCCCAGGAGTGATTTTGGCTCTATCAGAGCCAAAATCACTCCCACTGACATCACTACTGATGTCAGTGGGGCCGGCCCCAGAAGGTAGCCGTTCCCATGGGAACGCCTCCGTCTGGCAGCCATGCCCCCGGCACGCCCACCAAAGGGGGCGTGCTGTCACTCACCATCGACAGCACGCCCCCTTTGAGGCGAGACCACGAGCAACGTATTCCTCGTCGCTCGCCGGGTCTCGCGCATGCGCACGACGGAGCTCCCTCCGTCGTGCACATGCGCATTCGGGCACCATCGACCCGCTTGCGAGCGTGCTTCGCTCGCGAGCGGGTCTGAATTAGGCCCTCTGCGCAGTCCTGAAACGTCGGAATATGCGGATTGCATCAAATTTTTTTCTACTTTACAAGTCTTGGAGTGACCCGTTTGTTTGTGCGCTTGCATAAGTGCCGAACTAGTATTTTGTATTTACATTTGCAGGAGCACCCAGACAGGTGCCAAGAAGCAAGTGAGTGTCAGACTATTGGACTGTATATATATATATATATATATATATATATATATATATATACAGATGCCCATTTAAATTAATACACATTAGCCCGCTATATACCTGCAGGACCTTCCTCCCCCTTTTTTCCTTTTCCCTTTTTGGACATATTTGGTAATTTTTTCCATCACTGGATGAACTCTCACTACTTGTAATAATAAGGTTAAACAACCTTTGAGACCTGATACAAGTAGTGTATACGTTTTAACAACACTGTTGCAAAAATCATCGGAGCCTGCTGCATGACAGTGACCAGCGCTCTCTCCCAGAGCCGCACCACAGGTGGGTGTAATGTTTTACATGTGGGGGGAGGGGGATCTTTGTCAGTGTGCCAGTCTGTGTGTGTACAGGCTTTGTCAGTGTGTGTGCGTGTCAGTCTCTGTGTGTACAGGCTTTGTCAGTGTGTGTGTGTCAGTCTCTGTGTGTGTGTATAGGCTTTGGCAGTGTGTGTCAGTCTCTGTGTGTGTGTATAGGCTTTGTCAGTGTGTGTCAGTCTCTGTGTGTGTGTACAGGCTTTGTCAGTGTGTGTGAGTAGGCTTTGTCAGTGTGTGTGTGTACAGGCTTTGTCAGTGTGTGTGTGTACAGGCTTTGTCAGTGTGTGTGTGTCAGTCTCTGTGTGTGTGTACAGGCTTTGTCAGTGTGTGTGTCAGTCTGTGTGTGTGTGTGTGTGTGTGTACAGGCTTTGTCAGTGTGTGTGTACAGGCTTTGTCAGTGTGTGTGTGTACAGGGTTTGTCAGTGTGTGTGTGTCAGTCTCTGTGTGTGTACAGGCTTTGTCAGTGTGTGTGTGTACAGGCTTTGTCAATGTGTGTGTGTGTGTATAGGCTTTGTCAGTGTGTGTCAGTCTCTGTGTGTGTGTATAGGCTTTGTCAGTGTGTGTCAGTCTCTGTGTGTGTGTGTATAGGCTTTGTCAGTGTGTGTGTGTCAGTCTCTGTGTGTGTGTGTGTGTATAGGCTTTGTCAGTGTGTGTGTCAGTCTCTGTGTGTGTGTATAGGCTTTATAGGCAATTCAATTTAAGGCAAAATCATTATTCATTTCTGCAGATCACTGTTGCTTGTTTCTTTGTAGTGTGTGTATAGGCTTTATCAGTGCAGTGTGTGTGTGTGTCAGTCTCTGTGTGTATAGGCTTTGTCAGTGCAGTGTCTGTATAGGCTTTGTCAGTGCAGTGTGTGTGTTAGTGTGTCTGTGTCAGTGCAGTCTGTGTCAGTTTGTGCATCTGTGTGCGTGTATATGTCACTGTGTATGTTTGCGGTGCCACCTTTTTATTTCTTCAAGGAGCTGAAAAGCTCCATATAAATATTGTCAAGCAGACTCCAAATAAAAAAGTTCAACACCCGGGGTGCAGATCCTAAGAACTAAGCAGACCGCTCAGTCTTGAACATACAATCACATACAGGCAGCGCTCCTCAGGTACTCAATAATCCAAGCTTGTTAATCCATTACTGTGCAACGTTTCAGATGCAATTATTACATATTTCGTCAAGGCATTTATTGAGTACCCGAGGAGTGCTGCCTGTATGTGGTTAGATTTTTTGCCATTGGTTTTGTAACCAAGTATTGGAAACCCCCCTTTCAAAATCCTGCATTTGCCACTGACAATGTATGCAGTACCAGGAAGTATCTATTCCTATTGGAGCTAGTTTTATGCACGATTTCTTTGAGAATACTGTTCCCTGTGTCTAATGCTGAATTTATGTATGGCATATATTTTCTGGGTATTAACAATTTGATTATGCATACTTCTAGTTAAAAACCAGTCAACTATATATATAACCTTTCGATGGTTATTTCTCTTTTTTCCCCTTACATATTTAGACCTACAAACCTTGTAACATATTTTGGGAGCCCTTGGTAGCTTATGTGCAGTATCAGGAGACATCCAACTTTTTGTTTGGATCTATACTTAATTTGTTTGTAAAAATATTGTGACCGTTGCAATCCAAAAATATTCGCCGTGACTTATAATTGTTGTTTAACTATTTTCCACATTACTAGTTTTGTGCATGATGCACATTTATTGGCCACCTATTTTTAGTGCCACTCCGGCAAGTACCTACTGACCAGGATGATTATATGTTTGTATGTCATGTGTATTGTATTGTGAAATTACTCAGGTATGACTGATATTCATCAATACTTACTTGTCCAGTGGCAGGTGGCTTTATTACCCTCCTTAATGAAGTCCTCTTCTTATAGAAAAGGGTCAATGTGAAATCTCAAGATTACGTTACCTAGTGGTAATCAGTTTCTCCTGACTGCTTGAGCCACCTTCGTTGAAATCAGCAGGACTCCTTTCCTGCTTAGCTGTACAATCTTATTCATAAGACTGTAGTCTGAGAGGTTCTGCAACAAATGGGATAAAGAGCTGCTGTCATTTTTGGAGAATAAATAATTCCTCTTTTAAGACATTTACTCCATAGTTGGGGTAATATGATATTTTCAAATGGTTTGCAATAATAAACCATGTAAAACCCCTTATTTTCATAGTTTTTTTTTTAGCTTTCATTCATTCATATAATAATAAGAATAATAAAGAAGTGCAGGTAAACTAATGTTTTACCAACAGATAATTTTTTGATTGCTCCAGCTGATGGAAGGAGTTAACCAGAGTGAGGTTTTTGCTTTCCAAATATGGTTTAGGGTGGGTATATTTATCAAAGTAAAATTTTGGTCGATTATGTATTAAATTTGCATACGATTTTGAGCATCAGAGATTTACTAGTCAAAATCGAATGTGAAATTGAATATAAAACCAAATCCCCTTCAAAATCAAATATTGTCTAAACATCGTTACTTTACATAGACTAACATAGGATCCCCTGATTTACTAATGTTCAATTTGAAATCGAACACCAAGTCAAACACAAAATCGAACACAAAATCACTAAAATAATAGCAGGTGCCAGTTACACAGAAACATGAACTGATCAGTGAGATCCATGCATGATTCTGTGTGGAAAATAAAAAACATTGATCTGGGGTCCCCCTCCTAAATGTACAACAGCACCAAGCTTTTCTGAGCCGGACTTGGTTGTGAAAATACTGGGGGAAAAAAATGTAAGGTTCCCCCATATTTTCATCAACCAGCACCAGGCTCAGTGAGCCAGTACTAGTTTTGGAAATAAAGGGGACAAAATTAATAGGGGACCCCATATTTTCTAAAACCATCACCGAACTCTTTGTAGCAGGGGTATAATGCCGCAGCCGTGGGACCCCTTCACTGGTTCCCCCAGCCAAAGCATTATCACCTGACTGCTAGTCATCCCATGCCAGCTAATAAAGGGGTTCCCCTTTTACAGGGCACCCCAGGCCTGGGCTGATAGCCCGGGGCTATCCCGGGCATTCCTGGGTACTGGGTGCTGGGTTAATTGTGTCAAAAAATAGATTAATTAATATTGTCTATTACAGTAGAACTAGAGGTACCAGCAAGCTTCCCTCACATGCTGGTACTTGGAGAACCACAAGTACCAGCATGTTGGGAATTAAGGGCTGTAGTTCACCCACAAAAGAAATATTAAAATAACGACAAGACTCACACGCCATGCATGTACAACTTTATTACACTTACACATACTCATCTACAATCCCTGTAGCCATTCACGTCCTCTTCTTCATGTAGGCATCCACATCTTTAGAAAGCAAAAAAAGCCAATATCCAAGCCACGAACATAAGTACCATCCTCTAAGAATGATACTTTCCGAATGGCTGCTCAACTGTTGCATTTCACATAGAAATGTATTGGCTGAGAGAGGCGAGCCGCCACGTCTCTCAGTGAACGAGCAGTTACTAAGGGTTACTTAGCGGTTCCTGCCATGAAGTCAATGGTTGGAACTGCTCATTGGCTGAGAGATGCTGAGGCTCGGTCCTCGCTAGGCATCCGGTGTTAGTTTTCGTAAATACGGGGATCCCTACTAATTTTGCCCCCCGTATTTCAAAAACCAGGACTGGCTCACCAAGCCTGGTGCTGGCTGATGAAAATATGGAGGAATCCTATGCCTTTCCCCCCCTCCCCCATATTTTCACAACCAGGACCGGCTCAGAAAAGCCCGGTGCTAGTTGTGCATTTAGGGGGGACCCAATGTAATTTTGTATTTATTTTACACTTTTAATAGGTTTTTTCACACAGAAGCATGCATGGATCTCACTGATATGTGCATGTTCTGGGTAACTGGCACCTGCTAATGCTAAAATCACCAGCTATTATTCTGGGGATTTTGTGTACGATTTTATGTTCGATTTTGACATGAGCATCCAAAACCTAACAAGAAATCATTAGTCACAATGGAACCACATCAAATTCGATTTATAAAAGGCTTACAAAATCGAATTTTTGTAAATGTGGGATTTTGACATTGATATTTACATTTGATTTGATTCAATTTCAGGTGAGTTAAATCGAACATAAAGTCTAATGCAAAATTGAACTTTGATAGATATACCCCTAAGTTTGTACATTTAAGAGAATTGTTTAGATGCACCAATGCAAAACCAAGGTGTTTTGTGTGGGTCACATTCAATGCTCTTTGTAAATTAGATTTTAAAAAATGTGTATATGCTGAACTAGATGCACCTCAAGATGCATCAAACTCTGGGCCTGATTCAGAGCCGGACGCTATTTGCGCTCACTCGTTCAGAAAAAGGGGCCGGCTATTTAAATTGAGCGCTCGCTCTTTGCGGTCTGTTGACGCCTCTATGTCTGAGCGAGCGAACGAAACATGCACTCGTTATTTTATAAAGACGCCCCCTGGCCGCTCGCATCCTACGTCATCTTCGCTATTTATTTGATTAATCGAGTACATCGAAAGGCATCTGAACTGCTCACAGTGCTTGTGGTAGGATTTTCCTACCGCAATCATGCGAACAGTTCAGGCTAAGAGACAACCAAGTGACGTGGCCGATGACGCTGCTTTGTTAATTATGCACACCCTTAAAACGCCCTTTTTGACCATTTGGCATGCCTGCGTTCGGATCTCCACTCCCCGTTTTCAAGCACCTTCCCCTGTTACCACCCACAAACGCCTCATCCTGTCACTCAAATTAGCAGGCACTCGCTATTTGGCGAGCGCTCGATTTCCGATCGCACTGACTGGTTGGCGCATGTGCATTACAACCCATACGCATGCGCAGTTGTGCGAACATTGCTCAGAGCGAATGAGCGGCTGCTTACGAGCGGCTCTGAATCAGGCCCTCTATACCAGTACCGTTTGCACCAGGAGATGTGGCTTGACAGTGTCAGTAGTAAATGATAAAGTAATATTTGCCAACTTGTGCACAATATACAGTAATACTGTACTTAAATATCTTATACATAGGATAGAATAGCTTTGGGACAGGGTTATTAATACATTTGTAAGTTGCATTTTCCATGTAAAATGTATTAAATACAGACACAAATATAAAATTAAAAAAGTCCAATTTATATTCAATTAAAGACAAACATCTATTATCTTCCATATCAAAAATCAAATGGGAATATTCTTAATTGCAGAGGTCCGAATGCAAATATCAATTTAACAATGCAAATGAATGTCCGCTTCATATCATATAAAAGGCATACTAATGATTTATATACTATCAGTGGGAAGAGTTAAGATGCAATCAGTCAGTAAGAAGTGGCTGCCGATCATCATCTACATCAGTGCGTATTTTGCTCTAGGTGTCGAGCACTGGCGTCACTAGAGGGGTGTGGGCCAGTGCGGGCCGCACCGGTTGACACCATCCGAGAGGGTGACACCATCATAGCAGAGCTGCTCTGCTATTTTGGTGTTACTCTGTCGGATGGTGTCACCGAGCACTGCAGCCACAAGAGAGGCAGGGGAGAGGCTGTGGGCATGCGGTCACGCCCCCAATATTGGCAAACATAAGGGGGTGTGGCTTCATGAGGAGAGGAGAACTCCCACCAGCCGTACCGGGTGTCACGTAAGTTAGTGAAGCCACTGGTGTCGAGCACCTGTAAGAGAAACACCTACTGACAGGTGCATATGAATTCAGGTCTACTTCAGTTGTATTCATGTGAACACACCATTACTGTACTCAGCATATGATCAACTGCCACTTCCATTCCCATTTCACCACTCTAAGCAAAGGGACTCATAAGCTTCAACTGAGGGCCTCATTCAGAGATGTGGGGCACCGGTACATGTGCAGAATGGGTCCTGCGTAGTTGCGCACATTGTTCCCTGAGTTGCAGCCTGATTGACAGATTCTGTGGTTTGGGGGACGTGCCGGACGGATTTTCTGGCTATGGTCTTCCGTTGCCGACTACCTGGCCTCAGCTACTTAGATGCGAGGGCCAATCTTAGTAATCTCAAGGTTGCTCAGATGTTTGATGATCTTGCAGATGATCTGATGCTGCGTCTAAAGACGCAGCAGCAATGCTAACTGCATCCATCTCTGAATCATGCCCTGAATCTCCATACATACACAAGTGTAAGTCTTTCTTGTGTGTTTGTGTTCAACTCTAAGTGATCCCTTCTGTTTCTCACCTTATTAGAAAACTAGATGTAAGTAAAAAACATGAGGTTATATATTATTAATGTATAGCTTGTAATAAAGTAATAACCGGGTAATTCCCATGTCCGCACCATTCACACTGCACCTGTGTCCAGTGGTACTCTTCTTATGTCATCTCCAAGCGCCATAAAATCTGTATTTCCACATGATGTAAACGGGACCCGGGTCAAGGTTACATGGGTTGTTCCGGTTTTAAATCCTGCAAGCTACCTGAGTTTGATTGCCAGATCACTCGACCTGGGAATCCAACCCTGGTCCCTTAAACACAGAGCAGCAACCCGGGTTTTAGCTGTGGTGTATAATTCCCCTTTTCAACTGCCCAAATAACCCAGGCTATTGTCGGGTCTACCCAGGTAATGTCTTGGTGTAAAAGGGTCCCTAATAAATAACCTGGGTCCAGTGACCTGGGAATCCGACCCTGGTGGCAACCAGGGTAGAACCCGTGAAGGCCCCGGGTAACGGTGTGATGTAAATAGCGTGACCTGGGTTATCTAACCTGGATAATGCAAAAAAGCTGCTTATTAGAGCTTCAGTGAACAGTCGCCACCCACTCTTTTGAGGCCTCTTCTTTGTGAGCCTAAAAAAGGCAATTTCTAATGACCTATATAGGTTTTGCAGGGCAAACCCAGGCTCAATGTAAACAAGGCAAACCCAAGAATAACCCAGGTCCAAGGAGGTGCTGACCCAGCTCTGACATGGGTTGGAACTGTGGGCCCGATTCAGACCCACTCGCTAGGAAGCATTCCCATACAGACTGCCAATGTTTGCATTGTGCGCATCGCAATGCACGAGCGCAAACCAGTCCGTGCAATCGGGAAGCGTTTGCTCGCTGCGCATAGACAGCCCGGCTGAATGAGTGACAGGACAAGCCATTGATGGGTGGTGACAGGGGTTGGTCGATGAAAACGGGGGAGTGGTGGTGCGAATGGTGGCGTGCCTGAGAGTCTTAATGCTGTTTCAGAGGCATGCATAACTAAGACTCAGCGCCATAGTACACTTCACTTGGCTGAATTTTACACTGAAGTGCTCGCAGTGCTTGTGGTAGGGTGTGGTCAACCACAAGTGTTGCGTTCGCTTCCGATGGTACTCGATGTTACCCATGATTGCATAAGTGTGCGTCTTAAGACAGGCTGGTGGGCATCTGCATACACAGCGCGATCGCATACCAAGACATAGTGGGTGTGCTAATGCCTTGCCATGTGATCGCATGGCTTGCTGTGGGTTTGCCGGATTTGCATACGCTGGCTGCGTGCAAAAGCATCTAGTGAGCGGGTCTGAATCGAGCCCTGTGTTCGAAAATCTGGATCGGACCTGGTTTTTTGGTGGAAAAGAGGTATCAATAAGCAGAGTTTGAGCGATAAATATACACATTTGTTAGATATAATTGAGTGGAATATAGTTACTTTTAAGGAATGTGTAAATTATTATTTTGTTACTTTTTTATTTATATTATTTTGTTATTTATATAGTGTCATGAATTACTGTGAAAATTAATATGTAGGATTTCTGGGTACAAGGTTACCACTATTTGTTCAGTGGCATAAACCAGTTCTAATGAAGCACTGGGTTCTTACTTCTTTATGTAAGCTATCATAACTCTGGACTATACTTAATGATGTTTGCCTTCAATTGAATTAATCTGATTACAAATAAGCACTTTCTCCTTGAGAATGAAAATTGACCATTATTATATCTTATTTTAAAGGCACCAAAAGCTATCCGCAGCACTGTACATGGGATAACATTGGGATTTAGAGGAATGGTAAAGTGACTCTCTATGTCTAGTAAAAACATGCAATGCTAAATCACATGTGTGTGTGTGGGGGGGGGGGGAATGGAGGATTAAATCAACATGCATTCTCATCCTGTACCCAACATGTGGGTGGTCAACAGGATTAGAGTTGTTGGTGAGGGATGGGGAATAGGTAAACAGAGTAAGAGATAACAGAGATAGTGCTTAGGAGTACAGAACAAGGGTAGGGCTTACAGCCTAAGAGCAGTGGCATCACAAGGGGGGTGCGGGAGCTGCGGGCCACACCCGGGTGCAGATCCCCCCTCAGTGACAGGGGTGCTACACTGTATAATTAAGTGCAACACGGCTCCTGTGAGGGTGATGGCTGGCACTGCACACAGGGCAGTCCGCACCTCTGGCATCCCCCTCCTGCCCCCCAGCAATAAGTACAATGACAGGACCACATGGGTTTGGCCATGAGGCCACTTCCATTCCCACGTGGCCACTCCCTCGTCCACGAGACCACGCCCCTTTGTGTCGGCGCACGGCTTTGTCACCCTCTCCACACTAGGTGACACCATGGGGAGGGACTCCACTGCCTAAGAGAGAGGGATGTAACCAGGATGAAAGAATATTTGGGATGTCAGATGGATAAAGTAGTGAGTCATATGGAGGGCTGATGGACTTTTAAGAATAGGTGTGTCTTATGTGCTTATTTCAAGGTGTGGATGCAGGAAGAGAGTCTGTGTAGTGTGTTCCAGAGCAGAGGTACAGCTTGGGAGAAGTCTTGAATGCAGGAGTGAAGGGAAGTGACCAGAGCTGAGGTTTGTCAGTCGTCAGTGCAGGCATGCAGAGAACAAAAGAGAGTGTGAACAGAAATGAGTTTGGAGATGTAGGAGGGAATGGAGTTATGGCAGGGCATGTGGAACAGAAGGGAGTGTTACAAGAGCTAACAGGGGATGAATCAGACATCAAGGGGCATATTTATTAAAGTGGATGGTGGGTAGATGATGCCCATAGCAACCAATCAGTTTCTACTTAACATATAACTAGCACCTTCTAGAAGATAATAGCTAGAATCTGATTGGTTGCTATAAGCAACTTTCAACTTCTAAACACTCTCACTTTAGTAAATTTACCCCCAAGAATGGAGTATATGGACCACAGATGTTGATCCACAAACTAAAACTCCTTTTTGGTGCACTCTTATATGTAATAATTAATTTATTAAAACTTAACTTTTAATTAAAATGATATAAGATAAGGGAAGAGGAAAGATATACAACACAAAACACACAAAAACATAAAATTTTTCAGGGTTAAATCCTCCTAAAATATTAAGGCTTTGTGGGAAAGGATTCTTAGAACATCACATTTAATATGTATGTGTTATGTTTGATGTAAAGTTATGTTCATAATTATGTTAGTGACTTTCATATGTATGCTATGTTATAATTGGACTGGTAATGTATAATTTGTCTTTTTATACTTGTCATACATATAAAAATACTGAAGTATGTAGTGATATTCCCACAGTAGAACAATAGTGAAATATATTCTTAATTGCATTAAACACCAACACAAAACATACTGTAGTCATAAAAGTATCTTGGTGAATTCCTAAGCTTAGGGTGCAATTGTAAGGACTAAGGGGTATATTTACAAAAAATCGATTTTGGTTGATTTTTCGTCAATTGTGGGTCGATTTTTTGGTCGATTTTTGTGTTTCAGGGTCTAAATCACACATTTACTAACATATCATTTTTGACATCTTTTTTTTAAACAATGTAAAAAAATCATCTCTAAGTGAATGTGTGATATAGACCCTGAAATACAAAATAACCAAAAATCGACCAAATTGACCAAAATCGATCTTAAATAAATATACCCCAGATGCCCATATTCAATTTTGGCAAAACTTTTTCGCGGGTGACTTCATTTTCGCCTGTTTTGGTTTTACCCCGTATTCAATTTGAAGGACTTTCTGCCTAGGCGGAAAGTCAATGCAATGTACCAGGCGAAAAAGTTTCGCCTATGAATAGCAGGCGGAAAAAAGTGCAGAATTGGGGTTTTGGGGTGCAACGTTGTGGGAACCCCCGTGCGGCCTTCAGACAGTCCCCAAAAGGTAAACTGTGTAAAAAAATAAAAAAAACACTTAAGGACGCCCCAAAAAATGACTTTGAAAAAGGGGGCAAAAAAAAAAAGTTGGGGTACAAAGTTAAAAACTAGCGAACTTGACTCTGGAGGGGTCCCCCAAGTATGCCCCAAGTGTTTTTTTTATTGCAGGTGCTTGCGGCGGGTGGATTTTTCATGATTTTTACAACTACACTTTAGCAACTTTTAAATATGCTGACCCCCATTTTCAAGTACCACAAATTTGCTGGGAATAGTTATTTTCAGGAAAAAATACTCCTGAATACTATTCTGCCCCATGTATTGAAAAACGCTATTTAGCAGCTATTGAGCCCATTTAAATAACCCAAATACTTTCAGCAAGCCAAATCTGGGGGTATCATAGTGAACCCCCATGTCAGAGCATCTTTTGGGGGGTATCAGACTGATTCCCCAAATCTGACAGCACTTTCCGCCTGTTTCAGTTTCGCCATGTGCCGTTTTCGCGTACTTTCATATTGAATACGGTGTAAAGCGACTGATTCCATGCAGCGCTATGCCGGGGGGGTATATTGGGAGAGCGGGCACCGGATCGCCCTCTGTGTAGGGACCACCAGATATGTCGGCCCTGGGATCGTCGGTCGCATTGGTGCCTACACATCGTGCCATGTGTAGGCACCTTTAATCACCTTCAGCAATCAAAGCAAAAATGTGCTGTTTAGAGAACTACAGGCATCTAACCCCATTTAGGTCAAATGGGCAGTTAAGCTCCTTATGGGGGAGATGTATCAAACCTTGAAGAGAGACAAAGTGAAGATGTTGCCCAAAACAGACAATCTGCTTCTTTTATTTATCTAGCACGGTCTTTGAAATAACAGATAGAAGGTGATTAGTTACTCTGGGCAACTACTCAACTTTATCTCTCTCCAAAGTGTGAAACATTTCATCCTATATGTCTGAGGTCAATGCAAAGACCTTTCTAATGAGCTTTTCCCGGGAAAGATGTTTTTTTCCCATTAGCATAGAAAGTGAATCTTCAATTTACAGATAGTCAGACTATGGAATTCCTCCCCTAGGGAGATGGTGAGGGCCAATTTATTGTATGAAAGGAGACTAACTGTCTTGCTTACAAGAAAGATATCTATGGTCTACCATTGGCATACCTATAATGGTTGCAGAGTGTGCAGTGCACATGGGCCTCTGGGTCCAAGGGGACCCACTCTGCTCCCATATAATCATTATACTTACCACTCTGGAGTCCCGAGCCAGCTGGAGCTGCAGCCTGTAATCACCGGTAAAATTACATGATGGCCATTTTCCCAGTGATTTGCACATGCACAGTAGAGATGTCTCCAGGAACATGGTGCGGGCAGCATGTTCCAGAAAGGCACATCCCACCCACCAGCATTGCAAGCTTTCCCTTGCAACTTGCAATGTCAGCTTTACCATATATGGCAGATATGTTATATAAGCAGCACATTGCATGAATTGTATGTCTTCAATATGCTCCTGGATTTTAACAGAATTTTACCTCAAAATTAAATTTTTACAGACAGGTAGATATTAGCAGCTTAGGAAAAGACACTAATATTAATGGGTTGGGTATGAAATACCGGTGGCTGACTTCAAATCCTGATAATGCTAGTCCAAAGGTGAAGAATACCGATGACGGTGGTAAGTAATTTAACCCTCACCCTACCATAACCCAAACCCTCCCTGGGGGGTGCCTAACCCTAAGCTCCCCCAGTGGTGCCTAACTCTTACGCAAAATATAATGTGATATTGTGAAAATATGTGGAAAAATTGAGTATATTAAAACCAATGGCCGCAATTTCCTTTATTCCTGTTCTTTGCAGTTATGTTCATGACTCCTGTTAATAAAGATGCCTCTGATAGTTTCTTGATTTGCAAATTACACGAATCTACCTATAATTCTATTTATTCATAGAAGACAGCTGTCTTCTGTGTTACTATTATAAACAGATAATACTTGGAAGGGATACTATTAAATCTTATATATAAAATTAATTGGTCTGTTTGTATGTCTGTCTGTCCAGTTATGCATTCGGACACCCCTGCACCGATTGTGATGAAACCAATGTGAGGTTGTCCAGATGGATCCTGGCCTGGTTCTAGGGGGGTTAGGATCACGGTCGGACCTTCCATTGGTGCTCGCTGGGCAGAACTTTGACCCAGGGAGCCTGTTCTGAGCCTTCCACTGGATGGATTTGGATGAAAACATCACAGAGGGGTGGGAATTGGTCTGGGATGCCTAATGAAGTGGTTGGGGTCCTGGTCAGACCTCACAGCAGAGCGCGCTGGGCAAATCTTTGACCTAGGGAGTCTATTCTGGGGCTTTCACTGGATGGATTTGGACGACAACACATAATTTGGATGGAAACTTCACTGAATGGAAACAGGATCCCAGAAGACATACTAGGGGGTTGAGATCCCAGTTGGACCTCCTGTTGGTGTACACTGTGCAGAACTTTGACCCGGGGACCTGTTCTGAGACTTCTACTGGATGATTTGGACATAAACTTCATAGATTGGTAACATTGAATCCAAAAAGGCATGCTAGGGGGTTGAGGCCCCAGTCAGACCTCCAGTTGGTGTACGCTTTGCAGAACTTTGACCCAGGGACTCTGGTAGAACTTTGACCGAGGGACACTAGGCAGATATTTGACCCAGGGAGCCTGTTCTGGGCCTTTCACTGAATAGATTTGGATGAAAACTTCACAGATGGGTGGCAATTGGTCTGGGATGCCTAATGGAGTGGTTGGGGTACCAGTCAGACCTCACGGTGGAGTGCGCCGGTCAGCCTCTTCTGGGCCTTCCATTCGATGGATATGGACGACATCACATAATAACACTTAATACTGTAAGTTGAGGATTTAAACCTGGGCAATGCCATGTACTTCAGCCACTTGCTAATAAAATACATTTCAAGCAATGACACTAATTTGTGTTTATGTGTGTTTAATGAATGGGCTTCACCACATACACTGTGGTGCACTACAGGATAATGAATAATCTTTATCGATAACCAGTGCTGTAAAAATCGATTTTGACCACAATTGGAAACACTTTAAGATTCAAAGATTGTGTTAATTAGAGTATATGTGTACTGGCTATACACATTCCCCAATTAATCGGGAAGTGGTGTGAATATGAAAAATAAATAAAGGTAATTACATATGTAATAGCCAAGGGGTTGGCAACCTGTGGCACCCTAACTGCTATGGAACTACACCTCCCAGCATGCACTGCCAAAGTTTTGATGTTAGAGAATGCTAGAACTGACAGGGCATTCTGGGATGTGTAGTTCCACAACAGCTGTAGTGCCACTGGTTACCTACCCCTTTAATAGCATTTAACTCATATAATTAAAATACTATATTTGATATATTAGATGGAAGATGGTTTTAAGACATATTAATACTAACTGGCCATTTCACTATTTATGAATATGGTGTAAACTATGTATATTGAATTAATCGCTTAAGCGCGTAAATATTTTTGCGTTAATAAACATAAATTAGATTAGCACTTAGATAATAACTTAGATAACTTAGAGATATTAATACTAACTGACCATTTCACTATTTATGAATATGGGGTAAACTATATATATTGAATAAATCGCTTAAGCTCGTAAATATTTTTGCGTTAATAATCATAAATTAGATTAGCACTTAGATAGCCTTTATTTACAACAAAGCCATGCCCTTTCCAGAAGGTCACTTTGGAATATTGTAAATATATATATACTCTGGGGGAATTCAATTAGCCCCGATAATTTTTAGGGCGAATAAAACGGGACTTACCACATTTTTTGCCTTTGAGCAATTCAATTAGATCCCGTTTTATTTGTGGCCAATTGAATAGCCCCCAGGGTTCAATTAGCCACTGTAAATTACTGCGGCTATTTGAATTCCACCATTGTGTTTATATGTAAACTATAGAAGCAAAATGTGTGTTTGCATTTGGTTCTAACATACTCATATATAAATGTACATGTATCATTAGAATAAAGAAGCCAAGGAATACATTGATATTGATGAGAAAATGAAAACATAAATATAAATTCAATAAAATTAATGAATCAAGTAGACACTTTATGATACAGTGCTCAATGAAAAAAAACAACTTATTTTTCCAGGAAACCGCTATAAAATCACAGGCAAATTATGCTGTAATCATGTTTTACAATAATAAGTGGATTGAGAACTCTGCAATTCTGTTGAACAGAAAAGTAGTATATTATAATATATAATGTCTAGTAACTATTACCTAGTAAAAACAATATTACTAAATAAAGTTATCTTTGCATATAACTAAACAATAGAATTTTTTTTAAAACATTTAGCTATTTTTTATATTTGTCAGTAAAACATAGGAGCGTAGATTAATGAGTACAGAGCCTATATGCTACTGCTGCATATAAAGAGCATTGGTCAATGAATAAATGTGCTCCTTAGTAGGTGCAACTTGTAGTTCAGAGTTAATGCATCACCAAATTTGATACATTTTGGCTGTCTTCCTAGAATCTCATTGATCGAGGCACATTCCTTAATGCAGATTCACCTTAAGGTTAAAATCAAAATGCCCTTACTAAAATATCTGCAGATAGAAGTTACCTATAATTAAATTTCAGCAGCAGATTTTTCATTACTGGGTAGCTAAATATGCATGGATAGTTTTGGAATATCAAAAATTCACATTAATATGACACATACAAAATGATCACGATTCAGACATAGTTTTTGTCATGAGCTGTAAATAAGATCTGATTCTTGCTGTAACTCTAGGATTTATAGGTTACACTTAGGGCCTTATTCAGCAGTGCACGCAAGGTGGTTGGGAATCTACGCAGGTGCGGGACCCATACTGCGCATGTGCAGTACGGAATCTTTGTAATCGCACGCAGACCGGCAGCAGACTGTCAGTGATTGACAGTCTGCTGCCGTTTGTGGGCGGCGATGGCCTCTGTTTACGGAAAAGGAGTTGTGCCACCGCTGCGGGGGGTGGGGGTTGGGGAGAGGCCAGGCTGACGGAGACTTCCTGGCCTCTTTTTTGTATCTGCGGTGGTCAGCTTGCGTGAACCAATGGGTCACTTAGCCAACCAATGTTATTGCTGATTATTCCATGCTGTGTCCTTGGTTATCCATGCAGGAGGCATGATGCGTGCAGCTTTGTAATTCCGTCCTGTGCTGAAATAATTCCTTAGGCAAATGGTTTCCAAACTTGGTCCTTAAGTCACCCTAACACTCCAGATTTTAAGGATAAGCACAGGTGGCTTAATTAGTACCACAGTCAGTTTGATTATACCATCTGTGCACAAGCATGGATATCCTAAAATCCTGGAATGTTAGGGTGCCTAGAGGGACAAGTTTGGGAAACCCTGCCTTAGGCTTTTATTATGTCTGTGCAGTGGTGCAAGTAGAGAAAATGTCTTAGTGGTACTGTGTGCGCACGTGTGTTAAAAAAATAGGTGTTGCCATGCATCACAAGGGGCGTGACCATGCTTCATGAGGGATGTGGCCACTCGAAATGGGGGCATGTGAGGAAGATGCACCACCTGTTTCACGTCACTGTGGGAACATTCCTCTCCATTCCACTCTAAATACACCTTACTTCCCTGGGCAGTTGGTTTTCACTACAAGATCACATGGTCTACAAGGTGTCTGTTTGTGGAGGAATAAAACCAATGTCATCAATATACAAATGAGGTTCAACCAGACTCGTGCCCTGTGTCACCTCCTGCCCATTGTATCCACTCCAGTCTCCTGCTCCTTATGTCTCTACAATCTCTATCAGCCTCAGTCTCACTCTGTGTCAGTCTCACTCTGTGTCTCTCAGCCTCACTCTCTATCTTTCAGCCTTACCTTCACTCTATGTCTCTCAGCCACACCCTGTGTCTCAGCCTTCCCTTTTGTGTCTATCAGCCTCACCTTCTGTGTCACTCAGCTTTCCCTTCTTTGTCTATCAGCCTCACCCTCACTCTGTGTCTCTCAACCTCACCCTCACTTTGTATCTTTCAACCTCACCCTCACTCTGTGTCTCTCAACATCCCCACCTGTGTCTCTCAGCCTCACTCTCTGTGTCAATCAGCCTCCCACTCAGTATCAACCAGCCTCTCCATCTGTGTTAATCAGCCTCTCCCTCTGTCTCTCAGCCTCCCATTTTCTTTCTCTCAACTTCATTGCACCCCCCCACTCTTGGTGTCTCTTAGGAAGGCCCCATCATCCGCTGTCTTCTCAGCCCCCCTAACCCTGACCTGTGTCGGCCCTCCCCAGCCCAGCCCACACTTGCCTCCTGCTGCATGCTGAGGATGCTGCTTGTTGCTATGTCTTCGCAGGTGGCCTGTCTGGTTCCTTTACAGTCAGTGGTGTATCTATAATGAGTGCAGTGTTTGCGGGGCACATGGGCCCTCGTGTTCAGGGGGGCCCGGCACCACACACACTGCACCCATTTTTTTTACACTTACCTGTCTGCGGTCCCGCGTCTGTTCTCAGCACTGCTCAGAACATGGAAAATATCTGCCACGGCCATTTACCGGCATTCTGCGCATGCGCAGTAGACTCCGGGCACGCTCTAGTGCCCGGAGTCTACTAAGGCTCCAGTGGCTGGTCAGCCGCATCAGTCGGCTGCCAGCCACCATGGATAGAGGAGGGGGCCCTGCACGGTAAGTGCACATGGGCCCCCTCCTCTCTTAAGACGCCCCTGTTTACAGTGCATGCCATAACACCACTGAGCCTTCACAAAATACTCACTCTGTGTTTCTCAGCTTCACCCTCACTCTGTGTCTGTTAGCCTCACTCTCACTCTGAATCTCTCAGCCTCACTCTCACTCGGTCTTCCAGCATCACATTCACTCTGTGTCTCTCAGCCATAGCCACACCCAGTGTTTTAGTTTCCCCTTCTGTGTATTTCAGCCACACCATCATTTTGTGTCTCTCACCCTCACTTTGTGTCTTTCAGCCTCACCATCACTCTGCATCTCTCACTCTCATTGTGTCTTTCAGCCTCACCTTCACTCTGTGTCTCTCACCCTCATTGTGTTTCTCAGCCTCACCCTCACTCTGTGTCTCTCACCCTCACCCTGTTTCAGCATTCCCTTTTGTGTTTGTCAGCTTCCACTTCTATGTTTTTCAGCCTTTCCATCTGTCTCCAAACCCCCCTGTTTGTGTCTCTCTACCTCCCCGTCTATGTCTCTCAGCCTTTCTTTTTGTGTCTCCCAGCCTCCCCCTCTGTGTCAATCTGCCAGCCCCTCTGTGTCTCTCAGCCTCCCCCTCTGTGTCAATCAGTCTCCCCATCTGTGTCAATTAGCCTCTCTCAATGTGTCTCTCAACCTCCCCTTTTGTGTTTCTCAGCATCATTGCTCCCCCACATCTCTCAGATGTGCCCCATCATCCTCTGACTCCTCAGCCCCCCAAACCCTGACCAATGTTTCCCCTCCCCAGCCCACACTTACCTCCTGTTGCATGATGTAGATGCTGCTTGCTGCTACATCTTTGCGGTCAGCTTGGCTGGCTCCTCTTCATTTCATGATGTCACGACACTGTGTCTGCACAAAATAAACTTTACTGTAAAAATGTGCTGCCCACAGGTGGCTGTCCTGGCTCTGCCTCTCTCTGCTTGTACAGTTTGTCCCATTTTCAGGTCAGACATGAAAATGGGTCAAACTTTCCTGTAGGTGGTAAGGAGGTACAGCGTCCTGGCTACTAATATCTTAATGGTACACCGTCCTGCCCCATACTGCCATACTTGGATCACTGTGTCTGTATGACCTAACTGCAGACCAACCTCATCACAGCTGGCATTCACAGGATGGCTTCTCAGGCATGCTACTCTCCATAACAACATTTTTACTGCACACTTCTTTACTCTCACAGAATGTCCAGGAGACTTGTGAATTATGTGAGCTTTGTCAAGTTCCCCTGGACTCCCTTAAGAGCAGGCCAAACTCCCATATTTATCAAGCCCTGCTCCTGCCCACTTTATTAATTAAGCATGCGAGGGCAGGGCTTGATTTTGCGAATTGCAGTACAACCCTCGCTACGTGATGCAGCAAATTATTATATTGTGCAAAGGTGGCATGGCCATGATGACTGAATCACACAGCCACAGTCACTATACATGGCCTTAGATTAGAGGTATGCTTCTGTGTTCAGCCATGTGTGTCTGATAGACCACAGACTGAACACAAAGAAAAAAGACAGTGAAAAAATAAACATTACAAATACCTGCACCCAGGGACCTGTGATGGGTGATTGCAGTGGCGAAACTATAAACTTTGCTCCCCCCTGCCAAAAAATTTGATCGGCCAATTTACAGATGTGCCAAGCTAGTTTGTTGTTCATGGCATGCCATTCAGGGCTCTGAGTCATGCCATGGAACGTTACGTCATGGCTGGACTTGTGGCATACCGTGGTATTCTTCAACAAAGGATACGTTATGGCAGGTAATACAGCACTTAACCGCTGGGTGGCGAGTGCTCCACTGTTGTAATTTGTACTGAATACCATACTGTTAAATTGGATGGATATCACATTCATGCACTGTACAGTATTTGCATGTTTGCACAACCAATATTTTTAATATCACATACAGTACATACAGTAAGCTCTTAGAACGGGATGCAAATCAGTACACATATTGTACATAACTGTAGAGTAGTGTAGTTGCCCGAGATGCCATCATGGTATACCTGATACTGTAGATTAATAAGATGCACGCACAGCTTTCAATGAGATGGGGTGAATTATTCTCTAATGGTGGGGTACTGTGTATATACAGTATGTACTAGTACTGTATAATATATGGAAAGGAAGACACATTTTTTTATTATTAAAAACAGAAGGGTGAGTGGAGTGCCCAAGGATGAGCCCACTACAGTATGTGTTGTGCTTCATATACTGTAGCTGGCATGTGGGCTAGTGGTTAGGTGATCCCTTTGTAACAATGATTGTCCCGGGTTCGAGCCCTGCAAAATATATATATTTTTTTGGCACTGTCAGCTCTGGACACTTTAGTGAAACTACTGTAGTAGTGGATTGTTTAAAAGTAAGGCATTACAAACTGATTGTGCATTTAAAAAGTGCAAACTTGCATCAATGTGTGCACTGTGTTGGCTGTCAGCTCCGAGGGGTTACAATGGGATCTCTGGCGCATGCTGAGTGGAGGGGTTACAATGGGATCTGTGGCGCATGCCCAGTTGAGCCACACCATATGCCATGTAGTGCTATGCCATGGCATATGGAAGATCATTGCACTGCTCATGCCCAGTTGTCTGTATTACTATGCGGTTGAATTTTCACACTTGCGCCACTCTCTGCGCTGTCCCAGACTTGGACACTATAGTCATTTCATGACTTCAGAAACTGCTAGTGGGCTCTGTTTGAGAGAGAGGTCTCTGTATTACAAACTGACTGTGCGTTTAAAGCGCAAACTTGCGTCAATGTTGATGGTGTCCCAGACTTGTACACTATAGTGATTTCATGAGTTCAGTAACTGGTAGTGGGCTCTGTTTGAGAGAGAGCTCTCTGTATTACAAACTGACTGTGCATTTAAAGAGCAAACTTGTGTCAATGTGTGCATGGTTTGTGCTGTGGTGGCTGTCAGCCAGCTCCGAGGGGTTACAAATGGGATCTCCAGCACATGCCCAGTGGAGGGGTTGTAATGGGATTTCTGGCACATACCCAGTGGAGCCGCTCCATAGCTATGACATAAGGAGGCTCATATAGTAGTAATGCGCATGCCCAGTGTGTCGGGAGTCACACACAATGGAGCCACTCCGTATGCCAGTCGAGCTACAGTACAAGGAGGCTCACAGTACATGTACTGTAATTCACAGCCGTCACATCACATACATGACAGATGCAGTTCTTGCTAGGACAGGCTTGTGGGCAAGGGGTTAGGTGAACCGCCTTGCTTACACTTCCTGTCCACCTGTTCGAGACCTTGATAATTTTTTTTATTTTTATTTTTTAAATCTTCACTACAGTAGCTCAGTATTGTTATCCAACCCTTACTAAGCTCAATACATTATACTCTCTATGTAGATGTGCCCAGCTACTGTAGTTTGTTGCTTCATATGCCATGTAGCGCATTGCTAGTTGCATGCTATGCTGTGATGTATTGAGTCTCATAGCACTGCCCATGCCCAGTTGTCTGTATTACTGTACTGTACATACTGTACTGACTGTGCAGTTGAAGTTGCACATTTACGGTAATGTAAGTACAGTACTGATGGCACTGTCCCAGACTTAGACATTGTAGTGATTCCATGACTTTAGGAACTACTGTAGTATAGGGTTGAGGCGTGTGGGCTAGGGGGCTAATGCCTAGCCTCACTGCTTCTACCGTCTTCTTGTCCAATGTGTTCGAGACCTGTGAAATATATATATATATATAAATGTTTTTTTTAAATATTCCCTAAGTCATTATTCAATACATTATCTACAAATTCTGGCATTTCTATGCTACTTTATGCCACTGTGTGCTCAAGAAAGTGGTGTATGGTGCTCCAATACAGTACCCACGTACAGCACAAAGCTAGTCATGCTATAGTATGGCATTTTGAGTCTCTACTGCACATGCCCAGTGTGTCGGAGTCACAGACTGTATCCTAGAATACTGTATAGTGATTTCATGACTTTAGAAATTAGTAGTGTATTAGCTTTTTAAAAGTGGGGTCTCTATATTACAACCTGATTGTGCGCTTAAGGTGCAAACTTGGGATGTCTGTATTACAGTACATACTGACTGTGCATTTAGAGTGCAAAATTGCGTCAATATTGGCACTGCCCCAGCCTTGGACACTATAGTGATTTCTCATGACCAGTAATTGGTAGTGGGCTCTGTTTGAGAGAGAGGTCTCTGCATTACAAAATGACTGTGCATTTAAAGCACAAACTTGCATCAATGTCTGTACGGTTGGCACTGTGGTGGCTGTCAGCCAGCTCCGAGGGGTTACAAATGGGATCTCTGGCACATGTCCAGTGGAGGGGTTGCAATGGGATTTCTGGCGCATGCCCAGTGGAACCAAGCCATACAGTACACCATGTAGCGCTACAGTGTGCCATTGCGTATGGAAGATAACATCATTGCACATGCCCAGTGGGTTGGGAGTCAAACGCAGTGAAAGTAGGATGTCTGTATTACAGTACATACTTTAGAGTGCAAAACTGCGTCAATGTTGGGGCTGTCCCACCTTGGACACTATAGTGATTTCTCATGACCAGTAACTGGTAGTAGGCTCTGTTTGAGAGAGAGGTATCTGCATTACAAACTGACTGTGCATTTAAAGCACAAACTTGCATCAATATCTGCACGGGTGGCACTGTGGTGGCTGATAGTCAGCTCCAAGGGGTTACAAATGGGATCTCTGGCGCATGCCCAGTGGAGGGGTTGCAATGGGATTTCTGGTGCATGCCCAGTGGAGCCAAGCCATACAGTATGCCATGTAGTGCTAGTGCTACAGAATGCCATGGCATATGGAAGATCACAGCACTGCACATGCCCAGTGCGTCGAGAGTCAAACGCAGTGAAAGTGGGATATCTGTATTACAGTACATACTTTAGAGTGCAAACTTGCGTCAATGTCGGTGCTGTCCCAGCCTTGGCACATGTCCAGTGGAGGGGTTGCAATGGGATTTCTGGTGCATGCCCAGTGGAACCAAGCCATACAGTACACCATGTAGCGCTACAGTGTGCCATGGCATATGGAAGATAACAACACTGCGCATGCCCAGTGGGTTGGGAGTCAAACGCAGCAAAAGTGGGATGTCTGTATTACAGTACATACTTTAGAGCGCAAAATTGCATCAATGTTGGCGCTGTCCCACCTTGGACACTATAGTGATTTCTTATGACCAGTAAATGGTGCATCAGGTCCCAGTAACAGTGCATCAGGTCCCTTCCCCAAAGCAAATAAGAGACTTACATTAACATAATAAAGGACGCTCTGTCAGCCATTTACTGTAAGCAGCCAGTTCTGCTCTTGTGTCCTGAAAAGGCTACAAATGGTGACCATTGCCAAGGACACCCTCCCCCATCTGCTAGGACAACTAGTGTGATGCTATGAATGTGTCTGTACTGTATATTAAAAACAGACTGTGTGGTTGAATTTGCACTCTTGCACCACTCCTGACAATGACTGATAGTTGTTACCTCAAACTCACATGACTGGCAGAGATTTGATTGACAGGGTCATTAAATCTACATGGACTAAAGGGCGACACACTATTGGTCAACATGGCTATAGTAAACCTACAGTAACAAAAGGCAAGTTGATCCACCATACTATATTTGGTCATCAAAATATTTTGGCAACATTTCATCCATTATTATCTATTGCCATGTTGGCAAAAACTGTTTTTGTACTACAGTATACTGTATTGGTTTGTGTTGTTATTCCAGTAGAAACTTGTCGTACAGTAGGATTTTTGGTACAGTATACAGTACAGTAGTCCAATTGTTTACAAGGCCAAATGATATGCATTTTTTTTAAGGCCATCAGCTCTCCCAGCCTGGGCCCAGTGACCTTGCTAGGCCGCGTAAGTACAGTAGTATACACTACAGTACATTGTCTTCTACTGTATCTCACATCTCCAACCTCTTCTCCTTACACACTAATTCTTTCTGTTACAGTATTAAAAATAAATAATTGTGAAGTCTGCTCAGCTCACTTGGACTTCCAAAGTCCAAAGGATTTATTTGCACAAAGAAATAAATAGTGTACCGCCCCTTACAATACGCAACATTGTTCTCTTAATTGCCCTTTTCTTGCTGGGAATACAAATCTTGTATTTCAATTTGTTTCTGTACACTTAAAACTTCAAACATCATTGTCTTAGTAACATTTATCTTTACAGGTACAGTATGTACTGTAGCATTAGGTATTTGGGTATTCTCTGAATAATTCCCATGTGGTGGGCCTCTTTCTAATCCTTGATGCCTTCTAGGCCAATTTACCCTGTTCCTGTTTACTGTATATAGGGTAATTTCTCCCATGTACCTGAGAATAACCTGAGTCTCTATTTTCCTTCTTGTACTGTCCCAATCTACAATTTCTGGCCATACTGTACAGTACTGTATGTCCTACTGTATTTGTCTAACACTTACTGTACCTGACTGTGGCTGTCTTTCCTTATCATACCATCCACTGTACCTTTGCTGCTGTGGATGCTGTTCCTGTTGGGCCTGTGTACTCACAGTCATTAATTTCTCACTTTGCATTTCCATTCTCTTGGTTAGAGTTTTATAATGGTCAATGGCTGATTCCCTAAGGGCATCTACCGTAATCCCTCTCCAATTTGGAATAGAGGTCTGAACTCTTGTTTTCAAATACTCCTTAAGGTCATCCATAAGAACTGAAACAACCACTTCCCTGTGATTCACATTGTCTTTTATGTCAGATACAGTAGTGTACAGTACTTGGCCATTTTCAACAAATATTCTAAAGCATTTTCATTATCTTTTTGCTTTATGGATAAAATATTATGCCAATCAACAACTACAGGGAAGTACATTTTTAACTTGTTGCTAATCTTAATAATGTTCACCAGATTATTCTCATCAGTTAAAGGTTTGTCTTCCTCCTGTTCCTCAACAATGGCCACTAAAGCAGAAACTACCCTCTTTCTGTCCTTGTGTTTATTTTTATTTTCCAGTACTGTACAGTATATTTTGCTGAGCTGTCTTAATTGGCTTAAGCAGCAGATGATTTGCATGAATGATAACAATATGGTTCAATGATATACTGTATTGTTCATATCGTCTTCTAGTGTGTATAGAGTACACTTGATGACGCCAGCACTTTGGCGAACAATATCACCTCATACACACCTGGTCTGATGCCCATGGGTCATACTGTACAGTAAGTGGATATTGTCAATAAAGTGTAATAATACAGTAGTAATAGTACTCAGGCTGAATTTATTGACATTTTTCCACATTGTTTTGAGGCAAAATTAATTTTTTTTTCCCAAAGTACCACAATTTGAAGGTCCTCAGGCTTCCCCCCCCCTGCCCAGGACCCTGCAGCCGGGCCCAGTGACCTTGCCAGGCCGCATAAGTACAATACAGTACACTACATTGTTTACTATCTCTCTCCTTTATCTCTTTCCCTTGTCAGTCTCTCTCTCTCTCGTACACTAAAGAGGCATCTCCAACCTCTTCTCCTTACACACTAATTATTTTTGTCCTAGTGTTTTCTTTTATTTTCCAGTACAGTTATACAGCATATGTATTTCTTTTCACAGCCCAAGAACCTGAGGATGATGACCCGGACTCCCCTCCCCAGCCAAGTAAGTACTGTAGTATAGTAAGTAAGTAGGTACTGTAGAGTTCCTCTCTCTCTCTCTCTCTCCTGTACTCCTATACACTAAAGACGCATCTCCAACCTCTTCTCCTTACACACTAATTCTTTCTGTCCTTGTGTTTTTTATTATTTTCCAGTACAGTTATATATTTCTTTATTTTCACAGGCCAAGAACCTGAGGAGGCAGAGGACAAGCTGGACTGAGGACGAGCTGGACTCCCCTCCCCAGCCAAGCAAGTATTGTACTGTATAGAGTAGTATAGGACATTTTGTTTTACTACTGTACTGCTTAGTAATGTTTCAGTATGTTTGCCCTCTACTTTCCCACCAAGTACTATACATTACTGTGTTATTCTATTCTTTATGCAGAACACCTCCATATTGTCATTGTGGAGCTGGACAGTGAGGAGAGCACCGATTCTAGTAAACCTTAACCTTGTGTTTTTTGGTTAGGGTTAGGCACCCCCAGGAGTGTTCGGTTTAGGGTGCGGGGAGGGGGTTAGGTTCTTTCTGTACTTGTGTAACAGGAACATTCTGTTTTTTTTCCCCACAGTTAGAGAAATTGAAAGGCTCCAGCCCCCCCTGGCCCAAAAGCCTGCACCTGGGCCAAGCAGCCTTTCCAGGCTGTGTAAGTACTGTACCGTACATTACTGTACCGTACATTACTGTACATTGTCTTCTGCTGTATCTCTCTCCTTCTTTCCTTTTTACAGTGTCTCTCTCTCTCTCTCTCCCTCCTGTAGTCCAAAGACGCATCTCCAGCCTGCACCTGGGCCAAGCAGTCTTTCCAGGCCGCATAAGTACTGTACCGTACACTACTGTACATTGTCTTCTACTGTATCACTTTTTTTCCTTTTTACAGTGTCTCTCTCTCTCCCTCCTGTACTCCAAAGATGCATCTCCAACCTCTTCTCCTTACACACTAATTCTTTCTGTACTTGTGTAACAGGAACATTCATTTTTTTCCCCAGTTAGAAAAATTGAAGGGCCCTAGCCCCCCATGGCACAGGAGCCTGCACCCTTGGCCAAGCAGCCTTTCCAGGCCACATAAGTACTGTACCATACACTACTGTACATTGTCTTCTACTGTATCCCTTATGGAGGCTTTGGTCAAGATTTGTACAGTAGGGGTTTATTTGTTTCCAAATTGTTTTGAGGTAAACTGATGGTACAGTGTTCTTTTTCCACAGTTCCACAGTTTCCACCCTCTCCACCAACTCCTCCATCTCCACCCACTCCACCACCACCATCACTAGCCTCATCACTTGATAGTGGTAATGATTAAAACAGCTATGGACACACTAGTGCACTGCTACTGCTACTTTTCTATTTTATTTTTTTCTTATACACACAGATGTACTAATAATTGATGATTGGGGGGACCCTACAAGCCCCCTGCCCAAGACCCTGCAGCTGGGCCCAGTGGCCTTGCCAGGCAGTACAGTACTGTACACTACATTGTTTTCTATCTCTCTCCTTTTTTTCCTTTGTCAGTCTCTCTCTCGTTCTCTCTCTCTCTCTGTCTCTTGTACTCCAAACACACATCTCCAACCTCTTTGTCTTACACACTAATTATTTCTATCCTTGTGTTTTTTTTATTTTCCAGTACTGTACAGTATGTTTTGGTGACCTGTATTAAGGGGCTTACACACCAGATGATTTGCATGAATGATAACAATATGGTTCAATGATATATTGTTCATACTCTATCGTCTAGTGTGTATGCAGTAAATCACCAACAATGTGCACATTCGCTTCCTCGAGTGACCAACGATATCCAAAGTGGGCTGTACAGTACATGCAGCCCAATCTGGGGATATTGTTAATGATGCCATGCTGGTGAATGCAGCATGGCCTACCCTCCCACCCCCTCATCTTTGTGTCTGGTCTAGTGTCCATGAGCCATACTGTACAGTAAGTGGATACTGTCAATAAAGTGTACTGTAATAATAGTGATACTGTCTGGTTGAATTTATTGACCTTTTTCCACATTGTTTTGAGGCAAAATGACATCTTGTTTCCCCCCTAACAGTTCCACAAACTAAAGGGCCTCAGCCCTCCCCCCCCTGCCCTGGACCCTGCAGCCAGGACCAGTGGCCTTGCCAGGCAGCATAAGTACAGTATTGTACACTACATTGTTTTCTATCTCTCTCCTTTTTTTTCCTTGTCAGTGACTCTCTATCTCTCTCTTGTACTCCAAACATGCATCTCCAACCTCTTCTTCTTACACACTAATTATTTTTGTCCTTGTGTTTTTTTTTATTTTCCAGTCAGTAAAGTGTAATATTTTACTGTCAGTAAAGTGTAATAATACAGTAGTAAAAGTACTGTCAGGCTGAATTTATTGACATTTTTCCACAGTGTTTTGTGGCAAAATGACATGTTTTTTCCCAACAGTTAGAGAAACCGAAGGGCCCCAGCCCACCCTGCACACTACATTGTCTTCTACTGTATCGCTCTCTTTTTTTCCTTTTCACAGTGTCTCTCTCTCCCTCATGTACTCCAAAGACCCACCTCCAACCTCTATTCCTTACACACTAATTATTTCTGTACTGTACTTGTGTAACAGGAACATTCTGTTTTTTCCCCACAGTTTGGGAATATGGAAGGCCCCGGCGCAAACCCCCCACCACCCAGGAGCCTGAACCCGGGTTTAGCAGCCTTTCAAGGCCGCATACAGTACTGTACATTGTCTTCTACTGTATTGCTCTCCTTTTTTTCATTTTCGCAGTCTCTCTCTCCCCCTCCTGTACACCAAAGACGCATCTCCAAACACTTCTCCTTACACACTAATTCTTTCAGTCCTTGTGTGTTTTTTTATGTTTCAGTACTGTACAGTATGTTTCGGTGACCTGTCTTAAGGGGCTTACACACTAGATAATTTTGATAAATGGTAAAAATATGGTTCATTGATACAGTATACACTATTGTGCATTTTGTTTAGTGTGTACTGTATGCAGTAAATGACCAACGATGGGTGCTCTCTCCCTCAGGTCATCATCGATATCCCCACTACTGTACATGCTGTCACAATTACTCCCTTGCTTCACAGATTTATCATGTACTGTAGATTATTGTACTGCAGGAGATACTGTACCGTTAAAGCATCTCACAGTCATTTTCTTTCTCATTGCTCTGTTGCCTTTCTTCCTTGCCTTTTACTGTAACTCACTTGAAGTGATCGGCCCAAATGTAATTTGGTGACAATTTAGCAGTAAATTCTCACATTGGCTGAGTTATATCTTCAAAATAGGAAAACATATGTATGAGAGTTTACATCATGAGAGTTTTTTGCCTGTAAAAACATGGGAGTGTGCATGTTCTCAGACTCCATTAAAATAGGCCAGTTTAAATAGTTTGATAGTTTACAGTTTTTATTTTGTACTGTATTACTTTACTTTTCACTTCTCATGCATGCACTATAGTACTGTACAGTATGTAGAGTCTTTCAGTAGAGTGTGTTTGTTTTTGGTGTTATGGAAGCTCTGGTCAAGAATTGTACAGTAGGGGTTTATTTGTTTCCAAATTGTTTTGAGGGAAACTGATGGAACAGTGTTCTTTTCCTACAATTCAGACTCTGACTCCACCACCACCACCACCACCACCATCACCTCTATCATCAGTTGATAGTGGTAATGATTAATACAGTTATGGACACACTAGTGCACTGCTACTGTACTGCCTTTTTTATTTTTTCTATAATATGTAGTTTCTTATACACACAGATGCACAATTTAGTGATGAGGAGGAGTAGCCTCCAATCCCCAGCGGCTCTTGCATTTTTAGTAAGCACCATATGCTACATTTTCTTCTATCGCTCTACTTTTTTTCCTTTTCACAGTGTCTCTCTTCTTTTTGTACTTGCAGCCAAATGTGGAGACAATAAAAGTACGAAGATTAAAGCATTTTTTTACACATACAGTAGACCGGCTAATCATTGCTAAAAATGACATGCCTAAAAATGGCATTGTTTTTTTTTCACACACTTCGGGGACATGAAGGGCACCAGCCACTCACCGCCCAGGAGCCTGCACCCGGGCCAAGACACCTTTCCAGACTGCGTAAGTACAGTACACTACTTTGCCTTCTACTGTATCGCTCTCCTTTTTTTACTTTTCACAGTCTCTCTCTCTCCTGTACTACAAAGATGCATCTCCAACCTCTTCTCCTTAAACACTAATTATTTCTGTCCTTGTGTGGTTTTTTTATTATCCAGTACTGTACAGTATGTTTCGGTGGCCTGTATTAAAAAGCTTACACACCAGATGATTTTCATGAACAATAACAATATGGTTAAATGATATATTGTTCAAATGGTCTAGTGTGTATGCAGTAAATCACCAAGGATGTGTGTGCACACTCCCCCAAGGTGTCAATGATATCCCCAGTGGGCTGTATATGCAGCCCAATCTGGAGATATTGTTAATGATTGCGAATTCAGCATGGCCTACCCTCCCACACCCTCATCTTTGTGTCTGTTCTAGTTTCCATGAGCCATACTGTACAGTAAGTGGATACTGGCAATAAAGTGTAATAATACAGTAGTAATAGTACTGTCAGGCTGAATTTATTGACATTTTTCCACATTGTTTTGAGGCAAAATTACATGTTTTTTTCCCCCCCAGAACCACAAATTGAAGGGCCTCAGCCCTCCCCACCTGGGCCCAGTCACCTTGCCAGGCTGCGTAAGTACAGTACTGTACATTGTTTTCTATATCTCTCCTTCTTTTCCTTTTCAGTGTCTCTCTCTCTTTCTCTCTCTCCTGTACTTCAGATGCATTTCCAACCTCTTCTCTTGTGTGTGTTTTTATTTTCCAGTACTGTACAATATGTTTCGGTGACCTGTATTAAGGGGCTTACACACAAGATGATTTTCATGAATGATAACAATATGGTTCAATGATATATTGTTCAAATGGTCTAGTGTGTATGCAGTAAATCACCAAGGAGATGTGCGCGCACTCCCCCAGATTAGTGTTGTAATACTGTACCTTTTTTTTATCCCCACAGTGCAACTATGGCATGCTGTAATACTCTTCTGTAACACCATACACATGGTCACAGACCAATTTTATAATTTTTTGTTGTCCCTTATTTAATTTTATTTTAGTAAAAGTTTAATTTCTATACAACGTGTTTTGTCTTTTCTTATGGGATCTGGTTGATTACAGTATACTGTGACAGCAGTACAGTACAAAGTTTCTTTAAAGTTATTGATTTTGTAGCAATAATACTGTAAAAAAATACTGTATACAGTACAGCTTTAATTAATACTGTAAGTCACCCATACAGTACTTTTATAAATTTCACACCACGCTTAAGCTTTAACTACTGTAAATAAATAGACACGACAACAGTATAATTTAGAAAAAAGAGACCACAGCCAAATGTAATAATTTAAAAATTGAAATTACATTTAAGCCTACTGGCAAATAGCAGTGCCCCTCAGTCCACAGCCCATACAATGATTTACAGTACAGTATGTACCAAAAATGAAATTAAACAAGACAATGTCTGACAAATATCTCCAAACCTTCCTCTCTTAGGTGTATGTACCTGTACATTACTGCATTTTTTTTCACTAAGTCTTTACTCAACAACTGTATTACACTATGACATTAGAATGCATTTCTAGGAGGGGTGCAGTGCCTGCTGCCATGCAGGTGTACTTCCGTAGCATACGTCACACCGTCTCATCTTCAGCCCGTGTGTTGCTCAGATGGTCCTGGAATTCCAAGATGGACATGGACATGACTAGGAGGAAGGAGATGACGTGAGAACAGTCCTTCCTCAATGCCAACCAATATGCCCTACTGCACCAAGGACTACACAAAAAGATTAGGGTTTTAAGTGAGAATCATCACTGGCACTTTTGGCCCCAGATCCAGAGTTTCACCTATACTGTAGGTGCTCAGGCACCAGGTGCAGACTCAACCTCACAGCAGAGTGCAAGGTCCACTGTACTCCCTGTAGAAAGGAGAATAGGCAGAGATGAACAGACAGTAAGAGACAGACATAGGTTCTCACCGGAGATGCTCTTGTTCTTTGTCCCTCTCGATCCCACACACAGGTCCCTGTAGGAGAGAGAATACACCGTGCTGGGCCCTTTCCTGCTCTAACAGTGTGTCACACGAATCCACATTAATATCAGGCCTAACTCACCGGCATATCAATTTATTAGTAACAAATTACTGTAGCATTATAATTAAGCCTGGTGGTGAAAAAAGCAGTGCCCTTCGGCCAACTGCCCTTACAGTATAACAATTTATTTAAAAAAAATAAATGAAACAAGACAGAATTTAGGTGACCCAGATCTCACCACATGTCTTTTTGAGGGCAAAAGTGAAAATAACTCCAAATCCCCCCTAGCAGCAGGTGGCATAAGGTCCTGGGTTTCCCAAATAGCAAACTGTCAGGGAGCTAGAAGAATGGGATAACAGACCGCTAACATTAGCCAAAATGCTCTTCTCACCTGATCCTGATGTCGAAGGGACCGCCACCCCAACCGCAGATGTACAGTAGAAGCTTGTCCCTCAATACACAGTGTGCCATCTATGTCTTTGACTATGGATTTGGATGTTGAAGCAGCCGCTACTGTATGAACCAAAGGAACCTGAAAACTTGAAACATCTGCATTACAAACAGCAACATCAAGCACAGTAGCAGAAACTGGCAGCTGCACCATAACCTGTGACAATGCCATTGCAGATGGCTGCGGTGGCAATGCGTGCCTTGGAACAGGGGGCAATGTAGGTAGAGGAGCCAGTGGAAGGAGGGGGTTGAACCATTAGCTGTGGGCTTGTACACTGACTAGGCACATATTCAACTTGCTGTGCATAAGGGTTAAATAGTGTAGGGGCAGTGACATAATGCTGTGAGATTTGTCCTGGGCCATGAGGAAAGGAGGGGGTGCAAAACTTCTGATTAATACCCACAAATTGTGGTTACAATGACCGTTAGAGGTCTCACGGTGGTGGGGAGGGGGAGCACTGGGGTGGGATTGGGGCATGGCTGGGGAATAGGGTTAAATATGAACAGAGGTGTGTAAAATTTGAGGACGGGGGGGAGAATTAGGAGAATATACAGTATAGGGACTGAAAGCACAACCACACTACAGTATATACAGTATGGAGACAGTGTACTTAACAGTCTGGATCACAAACTGGAAAGAGGAAGTTAAACCCTTCCTCCACATAACTAATTAAATAACATATAGTACATTGCTGTACAAGCTACATAGCAGTTGCTTGACCATTTCTTTCGATGACAACTGGTAATACTATACAGATGATCAATTTAATTGTTACACTGGGCACGTGTCAATATGGTTTTCCAAAACTTCATTATGCCAGCCAAAAGTTCCTGTTTAGTTTTTGGTTTCACATCAGACCTGATGAACCTCTTCAACTGGGCCCAGACCAATTCAATGGGATTCATGTCCGGTGACCTACAGGAAAGTAAAAAAAAATAATAATTCAGTACACAGTACTTTAATAAAAAGCATACTAGAATAATTACTGCAAGGTACATACTTTATTGTACAATAAACAGTTAATACAGTAGAACAATACTCACTCTGGTGGTGTGCATTGTAAATTTATTAGTCTCTCTTCCATGAATTTTGCTGAAGCTGAGTGTTTTGGATCATTTTCTTGGGTAATCGATGTCCTGATGGAAAGCATTTTCTCACAAATTGCACCATACAGCCATCTACTATTTGTTCTTGGAAGTAGGTCTTATCCATGATGCCTAAAGAGATGATAAATTATTGTCAGTAACAAGCATACACTGTACAGGACTGTAAATAATTTTTACAACAAACATTACTGTACTGTACCTTCAAAAATTAAGATCAGTCCTGCACCCCAACGAGATATACCTCCCCATACATGGGCCTTTAATGGTTGCTTAGGACGTAGTTTAAGTTAGAGATGTGCATGGTTCCGGAAGGACAGTCTTGAGAACCTCTCGAGAGAAACCGAAGTTTCATCTGTGAAAATGACGTCATTAAAATTCTCTCCACTCTCTATCCACCGTCATGCTTGTTCAACTCTCTTTTCTTTATTAACATCCCTTATCATGGGATGTATCCTGTGGAATAAAAACAAGTTTTAGTTTACAGTCATGTAAAATCAGTGCATTATTAAGGACAGTTTACTGAATAAAATAGTGCACTATAGAGTGCATTTGTGCATTTTTATACACTATAGTATTTTACGTACCTTGTAGGGCCGGTAGAACACATGCAGAGCATATAGAAATTATTGGACAGTTAGTGTTGAAATTGGAACACAATACAGTAGCAATCTAGCAACATACAGTATAATAAAAAAAAGGTTGCTGTAAAGTACCTACCATGTGCATTTAGAAGGAAATCTATATCTGGGCCGCGTTCTCTCAAATGCATGATAGCGCACAGTCTGTAAACTAACAAGAACACCAATCTCTTTCAGCCAGGCCTGGATCTGTCATGTTGTTTTGTGTTCTTTTGTCATGTTTGCAATTATCTTGCTCATGGATTTGCTGATTTTTGTCGGCATGTTTGGCGACAAAAACTGTGGAGAGAGCAAGAGAAATAGGTAGGGGGTATCGGTCGGCATTGAGGAAGGACTGTTCTCACGTCATCTCCTTCCTCCTAGGTACTGTACAGTAGTCATGTCCGTGTCCAGCTTGGAATTCCAGGACCATCTGAGCAACATACAGGCTGAAGGTGAGACAGTGCAACGCAAGCTACGGAAGTACACCTGCATGGCAGCAGGCACCGCACCCCTCTTAGAAATGCATGCTAATGTCATAGTGCAATACAGTTGTTGAGTAAAGACTTAAGGCACACATCCACTAGCCGACGGAGAAACAAGAGCACGATTACGACATTGTAATCGTGATGTCATTTCTCTGTCTGTGATGAGCCTACACTGAACGAGCAGACGTTCAGTGCAGGTTCATCAATCAGTAGGCAACATGCTGAACCTGACGATATCATCAGGTTGTTCAGCATGTTTGCCCGATGATACTGTAGATGTCGGAAATGACCAGTGGGCGCGCGCATCGCTGGTCGTTTCTGATAAATAAGTGCACAATTTCTGAGCGATTGCCCAACCACTAGACGATTTATGTGAGCGATTGAACATTATCATTCAATCGTTCATAAATCATTTGCAAATTGTTTGCAAAAATGTCTCTAACGACCAGTGATGCGCGTGGCCGCTGGTCGTTTAGACATCTATGATCGTGCAAACAAGCTGGCCAACGTGACGATAACGTCAGGTTGAGCAATGTATGCAGATGATTGATGAGTCTGCACTGAATGACTGCTTGTTCAGTGCAGGCTCATCACAGACTGACAAATGACTGCATGATTGCAATGTCATAATCTGGCACTTTTCAGCGCGTCTAGTGGATGGACAGCATACAGTAACTGTAAGAAAACTGCGGTGATGTATATACAGTACAGTACTGTAGTAGATTCATACTGTATACTGTTAAGCTACTGTGTAACAGAATATATTTTTTATTTACTGTACACTACTGTGTTTGACCGTACAGTGCAGTACTGACAGGTACAATAATTTTTGTTTACTTTTTCTAGTTGGCATCATGCAGTGACCATTGGCAAATCAATTTTGTTTACATCTTATCTAAAAGCATGTACAGTATTAAAAAGGTGTGATTAACTGCATACAGTACAGTACTGTATATTACAGTATGTTAGGTTAAGTAAAAATTGTCATTAATTTATAAAATTGATGTTTGTGTGTAATTCAGTCTTTAAGTGCAGCTGAGACCCAACACGTGCATCTGTCATTGCAAGGTACAGTTGGGGTTGTTGTGAATAATGTAGTGAGTTCGACACAGTACTCCAACAGTACTGAACAGGAATTAATCTTACTGTAATCAGTACGTGATGTACAGTAAGAACTATCGTGCATGGTTTAGCTATTTTTATATTAGATCGTACGCAATAGCAGAAGATGCTTGCAGCACGTATCAGGGAGATCCATGCTCCAAGTACTGTATTGGTGAAAAAAAACAGATTACAGATGCATGCACGGATCAGTGTGTTACGTGTTACAAGCAGCTACAGTATGATAACAAAAAGTCAAAAACACACAGATGCAGGGGTGTATCTTCCTATTGGCCAGGAATGCCGGCACTTACAGTAGTATACAGTACACATACTGTACACACTGAGGCCCGTATTCAATTTGGAGCGAAAAGACGAGATCGGCTAAAAAAGTTTTGCCAATGACGTAATTTCCCCAGGTGGAAATGTATCGCCGTATTCAATTTGAAAGACTTTCCACCTAGGTGGAAAGTCAATTCAATGTAATAGGCAAAAAAGTTTTGCCTATGAATAGCAGGCGGAAAAAAGTGCAGAATTGGGGTGCAACATTGCGGGAAACCCCGTGCAGCCTTCAAACAGTCCCCCAAAGGTAAACTGCATCAAAAAAATTTGAAATAACACTTAAGAACACCCCAAAATCACTTTCATTTTGGGGGCGAACAAAAAAAAATCGGGGGACAAAGTAAAAAACTAGCAAACTAGACTCCAAGGGGGTCCCCAAGTATCGCCCAGGTGTTTTTTTCATTGCAGGTGCTTGCAGCAGCTGGATTTTACATGATTTTTTAAATTTAACTTTAGCAACTTTTAAATATGCTGGCCCCCATTTTAAAGTACCCCAAATTGAAAATGGGATAACTTATTTTCTGCAAATAAAACTCCTGAATACTATTCTTCAGCACTTATGCAAAAACGCTATTTAGCAGCTGTTGATCCCGTTTAAAAAACCAAATACCTTCAGCAAGCCAAATCCCCCTGATAGGGAACCCCCATGTCAGAGCATCTTTTGGGGGGTGTCAGGCTGATTTCCCCAAATCTGACATGACTTTCCACTTGTTTCAGTTTTGCCGGGTGTACTTTCAAATTGAATACAGTACGTAGGCGGAAAGTCTGGGAGGCGAAAAAGTATTGTGGGTGCAAATCAAATTGTGAGGTGAAAATTATGTAATCAGCAATACATTGTTGCCGATTCCAACTTTTCACAGCCTAATTGAATACCAGAGTGAGGATCTGGTAGCGCTGGGCGACCGCGTGACCCCTTAGTGAAGTGTGACAGCACACACCATGTGTGCTTTGATAGAGAGGACACATGCCTAATGGCAGCATCTACTGTAGATGCCCTTCACAGCAGGGGCAGGGAATGGTCAGGGCACATGCTGCATTGCTGACTCCATCGGCTTGGACTTGCACACTACAAGTAGCTGGGCACATCTACTATATAAATGTACTGAGTTTAGTATGGATTGGATAACAATACTGAACTACAGTAGTGAAGAATTGAAAAAAAAAATTATTATGGTCTAGAACAGGCAGGACAGGCTGGTAGAAAGATGCAACACCTAACCGCTTGTCCACAAACCTGTCATAGGAAGACATCACACTTTCGCTGCAATTGACTCCCAATGCACTGGGCATGCACCAGAAATCTCATTGCAATCCCTCCATTGGGCATGCACCAGAGATCCAATCTGTAACCCCTCGGAGCTGGCTGTCAGCCACCACAACGCCAACCGTGCAGACATTAATGCAAGTTTGCGCTTTAAATGCACAGTCAGTTTGTAATACAGAAACCTCGCTCTCAAACAGAGCCCACTACCAGTTACTGGTCATGAGAAATCACTATAGTGTCCGAGGCTGGGACAGCGCCGACATTGATGTAAGTTTGCGCTCTAAAGTATGTACTGTAATACAGACATCCCACTTTCGCTGTGTTTGACTCCCAACCCGCTGGGCATGCAGTAGAAATAGACTGGAATCACCATACTGTAGCGCGACTAGCTTTGTGCTACAGTACGTGGTTACTGTATTGAAGCGCCATTCACCTCTTTCTTGAGCACATAGTGACATTAAGTAGCATAGACATGCCAGGTGGTGGGAAGTTGTGGATAATGTATTGAATACTGAATAAGTGAAGATTTAAAAAAATATATATATATATATATATATTTTCAAGGTCTTGAACCCACAGTGAGACTAGGCATAAGCCCCCTAGGCCTCATGCCCCATCCCATTACTACAGTAGTTACTAAAGTAATTAAATCACTACAATGTCTGGGACAGTGCCGACAGTACTTACATTGGCGCAAGTGTGTAAAATTCAACCGCACAGTCAGTGTGTAATACAGAGCTTAATGATTTCAAACTTTATTAGACATTCTTCTACAGCTTTATTATACATTCCTGATTCCATGTGGAAAACGATGTACTACTGTATAGTGTACCGAATCACCGCTTCTGTCAGCCAATCATCGGGCAGTGATACAGGACATGCATTGGAAATCAGACGCATGCGCTGTGTATTTTAGGAAAAGTGACACCTGGTGGACAAAAAGTTGTATTACACGTTATTACTTTTTTCCTGCGCTACATTATGAAACTTTCTGTGTGGCGCGACTCATGGCATGGTGTGTGGTGTGCCTTGTGTGGTGCGTTACATAGCATATGGAGCAACAAACTAGCTTGGCACATTGCCCGTCGGCTAGTGTGTACCAGCGATATGTCTGTGAATGACCTTATTATTCACAGACATGTCGCATTGGCTGTGCTGCACAGCCGATGGACTGATATATCTGCAGACATATCTGTCTATCAGCAAGTGTGTACGCAGTGGCAGTCACGGTAAGAGGGGGTGGACCCGCTCCCGACCCACCTCCCAGTTAGTGGACCCATGGAGAGACAGATGATGGTCATTCAGTGTATATCACTCGATCTGCTGATATATCTTTCCAGTGTGTACCCCGAGCTGTAACTAGGGTAGTGCAATCAGTGCCATAGCACATGGCAATGCAGGGCAGGGGGCATTGTTTGAACCTGTCAATTTTCTGTTTATTATCATTCTCACTTGTAGCTTCCTCTTATTTCATCCCCAGCATCTCCTGGCCTCCCCTATCTTTTCCCTGGCTCTTCCCCATGAGGCCAGTCCCCTTTTGTGGGTGCATTATGTCCCTATTAGAGAAATGTGTGGGTGCCAATGCTGTTCTGGCACCCAGCACCAAAAAGTCTAGTTACGGCTCTGTGTGTACCCACCTTTAAATTGGACCTGGAGAAAAGTCAGAAAGTAGTGTCATGCTGGCAGGACCAAAAGGATTAGCAGACCATTATTGTGTTCAGAGTCACAACAAGAGGCATTTTAGGGACCTATATACAATACAGGGAGCATACCAGGGAATAAAATAGAGAACAGAGCATCCAAGTGACTTACTTACAATACTGTGAACATTCTTGTGACCATCATAAAAAAACACAATACAGACTGCACCCTATTGACCACCATACCCACCCACACACTTGCATGTTCACGGCTACACTCAGGACCTCATTCAGAGGCGGTCACACGGAGCTATTGGACGTAGCGAGCAATGTTTTTTTCAATTGCGCATGCGTGTACCTGGCAGTGCAAGTGCGCAAGCCTGTCTTCCCGACCGCAATCCTCTTGCTCGGTAGTCACTACGAGGTCGTAGCTGTGATTGACATTTCGTGCCATTCGTGGTTGGTTACAGGGGAAGGTGCTTGTGAACGGGGGTGTGGTGGTGCGCACGCAGACGTGGTTGACCTTAAAAAGGGCGTTTTAAGGGTGTGCATATTTTACTGAGCAAGTCATCACACACGTCATCTCGTTGCAATAATGACGCTACTGCTGGCAGAGCTAAGGGTAGCCCAGGGTCTACTTTAAGCATTGCGACTGCTGGCGATGGTTACTGCCTCAACCGATGTTTGTAGGCAATTAACAATGTAACCGGTGTTAATCGTGCTGACGTAGGTTGCCACCTGCGACCGACTCTGAATTAGGCCGTAGAGATAGGAGGTGTGCTTTCATTGTTGTGGGTGTCTCCGCACTTACGATGTGCTTTGTGACTGAGCGCTCATTTTGCATATTCTCGGTCACTTTGGGTGCGACCAATCGCTCCCGAGCGACCGCCTCTGAATGAGATCCTCAGTGTATGCAGACTAACACAAAGAGCTCATGGCTCACACTGGGGGAAGCCATATTCTCAATTTGCTAAAATGGTACCAGCTTATAAAAAAAAACAATGCAGATCACCTGATTATGTCCATGTGCTGGGGATGATGTGGGCAGCAGCAATGACACATGGCACTGTTGAAACAGATCATTAGCACAAGGACAGCTAAAGTAAGGGGGGGCACATTCTTCTGACTTCTTCACTCAGTTGAGTTTTTAAGGATAGTATGCAGTCGCCTGTGCATTTAAGTGGGACTGTCCTATGTGGTATAGGTATTTGGTTTAGTCAAGGGCTTAAAATGCACATGCATATCCTTAAGGCGCGTATCCACTACACAAGAAAAATGAGCTTTAAACGATTACAACATCGTTATCATTCAATCGTCCATTAATCGTATAGTAAAATGTCGGAAACGACCAGCGATGTGTGTTCCCACTGGTAGCTGCCGGCATCTGTCATCGCCTGATCATGCAGGCCACCCTTTCGATATCGACAGGTTGTGCAGGTTCGGGGATGAGGGAGGGTGCCTGCACTGACCGACATATCATTCAGTGTGGGCACATTATCCACTGCACAGTTTGATGAATGATTGCATCATTACAATGTAATTGTACAGTCATTCCACTCTCGTGTAGTGGATCTGCACCTTTACATTAAAAGTTCCCAGACATGCTCTCAAGGTACCTCAACAGTTCAGGTTTTAGACATGTCCAAAGCTGAGCACAGGTGGTTAAATCAAATTGAGGTACTAATTAAGTCACCTGTGGTCAAGCATGGATATCCTTAAATCCTGTACCGTTAGGGTGACGAGGACAGAGTTGGGGAACCTCTGCCGTACACAATATACACATCAACCATGCTTCCTGCATTGTGTGTAACCCCTAATTGATAAGCAAAGAACACTTAGGAATCTGGGGGCACACCGAGGAAGGAAGGACTATTGAGGATCAAAAGAAGATATGTAACAGGGTCAGCAAACATTTAGGGGGGTCAGTAGCACCATTTTAGTGAGCTGCAGCTGCCAGTCAGACAGTCACTATCCGGGTTCTGCATGAGAGCCCTCTGTGATCAATTTTGAGTAATTTCCTCACATACCTTCCTGCCTGGTCCGCCCCCATGCAGCTCACTTGCCTCATCTCCAGGTTTCCTGTCAGGTAGTGTCACATCTGACTGCCGGTGTTTGACTGGTGAAGTGTCTGTTGCTGGCTGCTGCTCCTCAGCCGGCTCCTCTAGTATTTACACTGTCACTGGCAACCAATCAAGTGCTGCAGCGTGACCCTATGATATCACACTAGTGCGCTGCCTGCTACACGAGTAGAGTGGGAGGCAGGGCTGAATGGCCTCTCTGCATTGTGACTTGTAGTGTCGCAAAGTGGGCAGGTAGTTTTGACAGTGAGTGACACAGTCTGCCCGGCACCCATGGCCCGCCCATAGATCAGCTGCTGGCTGCATTGTATTAAATAATAAAGTAGCATGTTCGTGGCCAGGGCGCCTCCCACTATATGGCATCCTACTTGGCTGCATCCCATGCGTAATTATAGAACCATCCCTGATCTGCAGATATATCGGCTATCGGCTGTGCAGCAGCGCCGATGCAATATGTCTGTACCAAGCTTTAGATTACTGCACAATTCAGATGACCAGGGTCACAGAGCAGGAGACCGTTCATCAGATGACCGGATCACTGAGGAGTTCACTGGATCACGAATCACCGGTCCCTGGGTGCAGGCTGGGGTGTAGAGTGTAGCCATGGCACCCTGAGCATGTGTGCGCTACCGCACCCCCATCCCCCAAGTGTGCCTAGCAGTTGGCATGTCCAGCATGTAGAGGCAAATTAAAGAGAAATAAAAACAAACATTAGGGGCAGTATCAAACTGGGAAATTGAGGGCTAGATATATTCCAACTCACTAAAGTAATTCCTCTTCCCTCTTTGTTATTGCCGTGGCTCCACCTATTCCTCAATTCTGTTCAGTCCCAGAGCTGGATTAAGATCTCTCAGGGCCCTACACAAAATACTGCCTCAGGGCTACATATTTTTGTATATATAAGTATAAATTTCTCATACAGCTCTCCCAAATCATTCAGATCTCTCCTCTTCTCACACATATCTTCTTCCCTCAAACACACAATGATTCCCCTCATTCAGACCCTGCCACAGCTCTCCCCCTTACACAGCTCACCTCCTCTTACACAGCTCTCCCCCCTCACTCAGCCTCCCCTCACACACACAGCACTCCACCCTTACTTAGATTTTCTCCTAACTCAGATCCCCCCTTCACACAGATACACAGTTCTCCCCCTCACAAAGAACTCCCCTCCTCACACAGACCAGCCCACGCACACACTCATACACACACATATCTTCCACTTAACAAAGCTCCCCTCCCTTCACACACACAGATATTCCCCCTCCCCCCTCCTTGCAGGGAACCTGAGAACAGCCATTCGACTGGGGGGGGGGAAATCACCTGCTGATGACCTGAGTCTGAAGCACATAAAGAGATCAGTGCATACATACTGGGGTTGGGGTGTGGGTGTGCCACCATGCCCCCTGTCCAGAGGCATTGACCTCTTTATGTGCTTTAGGCTCATCTCAGCAGGTGCTCTGCCCTTCGCCGGTTGGCTGATCTCTATCGCCCTGGCAGAAGCAGGCACCTGGAGCAGGTGCTCCACTGGAGCCACCTTCGCTCTGCCTCTGGGTGCAGGTAAGTGTTAGCTTATCAGAGCAGAGTAGAGGGGATGGGAGTAGCCGACAGCGCAGGCGCAGTCTCACAGTATTTTTTGTTAAAAATACTCTGAGAAGTGCGGGGAGGGAAATTCCCAGGGATATAGCGTTCTCACAAGCTGTATCCCTACATGCACATTTTAATACATTCATGTGATAATTCCTAAATTCGCAATGTGAATTTAGTCAAAAATATCACACCACAACCACATTTTAAATACAGATTGTGGTAAATAGGCCCCTTATACATTACATGAAAACAGAAATGTATACTGTATCTATTTGGGAATAATGTACACAAAAAGAAGGAGCCTGAGCTTTTGATAATATATACAAAGGATTGCACATGGCATTAATATTAGTGTTTTTTTATTCACATTTGTTATATTTATTTATTAACAGTTTATTTATTAACAGTTTCTTATATAGCGCAGCATATTCCATTGCGCTTTACAATTGGAAACATTTATAGAACAAAACAGGATAATAACAGACAGACATAGAGGTAAGAGGGCCCTGCTTGCAAGCTTACAATCTATAGGGAAATAGGCATTGATACACAAGGATAGGTGCTATATATTGCAATTTGGTCCAGCCAGAATGCAGAGTTTCTTGGTTGGCTGTATGATCCAGTCACACAGGAATGTCGGCCAAATGTCAGGAGTATGTGAAAGAAATACAATGTGTGAGGTTATGTGTGGATTGTGAAAGGGGATACAATAAGACATGGAAGCTATGAAGGTTATGTGGTAGTTTCTGGAATCTGATAAGCTTGTCTGTAGAGGTGAGTTTTCAGGGAATGCCTGAAGGATTGAAGACTAGAGGTACGTCTTATTGTGCGTGGTAAGGCATTCCATAGAGTGGGTGCAGCCCGAAGAAAGTCCTATAACCATGAATGGGAGCAAGTAATGTGTAGGGATGAGAGATGCAGATATTGTGCTGAGCGGAGAAGTCGGTTTGGCAGATATTTTGAGATTAGTGAAGAGAAGTATGTTGGTGTGGTTTGGTTAATGGCTTTATGTGTACCGGTAACAGTATTTTGTATTGAATATGGTAGAAAACCGCCAATCAATCGAGGGACTGACAGAGCGGGGCAGCAGACGATGAATGTTTGGCAGGGAAGATAAGCCTCGCAGCTGCATTCATAATGGATTGTAATGGCGATAGCCTGTTTTTGGGAAGACCAGCAAGGAGACTATTGCAATAGTAAATGCGGTAAATAATGAGTGCATGGATTAGAGTTTTTGCAGTGTCTTGTGTGAGATATTTCAAATGATATAGTATTCAGAGCTTCTTGATCATGACTCCAGGGTTCTTGTGAGGATCTTACATTAATTTTATCTACTCTAGCATTATTTTTGTCAGTGTATTTGCATAAATTTTCTATTTTAATGATTAACATGAATTAAACTTAATAGTTTATACATGTATCTTTTGAATTATATATTTTACATTTTTGTCTACAGTTGTGGACTTCTGTAAAAGACTTTCTGTGTTTCTTTGTCTGTGAATACACATTTTCAGATAATAATCAAAATTCCATATGTATGTGGTCCTTGGTTTTATACACAGTACAGTCTTATTTTAAATCTGTAGCAGCATATCATTTAATATACAGTATATATATATAGAGAGAGAGAGAGAGAGAGAGAGAGAGAGAGAGAGAGAGAGAGAGAGAGAGAGAGATGCCTAACATCCCTTGGAAATAAGTGCAATTTCACACAATATATAACTGTCTGTGAATAAATAACATACCTACAGTAGATATGAGAAGTACCACATACACACAGAGCCAGCTGGTGGTATATTATGAGTACTTGGCTCAGTGAGTACTGAAATCAATGGTGGGCACAGTTGCTGGCTTTAAGTAAAAGTGGTTAGTAGGATACCTCAGTAGGGCACAGTGGCCTATACTGTAGGTGTGGTGTAGCAATTAGTCCCAGGAATAATCACCAGAAATTATATTTCATGAACTTTGCATGTATAAAGAAACTGCATTCTATTGACATATGTGTCTTCCTTGTGTAAAATGGTCCTGTCAAATGTATCACAATGGATGCTAGGAACTAAGCCCTAGAGATGACCCAGGTCGGTGCTGCAGGTGGGCTGATGGGTAGAATAAGGTTTATAATCACTGAGCCCTTTCTGCCCAAATCAGAAATCAAGAAGGGGGCAGATAACCATCTAGGTCCAGATTAACAAAGCTTGTTTTCTGATTGAATATGTCCCAAATAAGTTGGTATTGTGCAGGGGATCAGGAGAGAGATAAGCTTTTAACAAGGATTTTGCCTAAGTGTGCATAAAGTCAGAACATGACAGTTTATTTACAAAGATAGAAATCTCAAATGTTTCTGCAAATATGTGAAAAACTGACCTGTGCAATTCTGACAGAAGGGGTGTGAGTCACAGAATTCAATAGCATTTGGCACTGGAAGAGGTAACCAGAAGGTGGGAAACGCCCTCCATGGCATAAAGAGGGATCTCAGCCAACAATTTTTGGAAAAGTCTATGCAGACTAGATTGGTCCATTCCATCTAAGTGGTATCCACATGGCATTACTTTAATTTTTCTTATAAGTGAGTTCTGTTTTTATCCCTTTTCATTTCTTGAAATTATTTTGCATATTAATCTGTGTGTCTCTTATGTAATAATTTTTTGTATTTGATGCATTGGAGTCATTTTGTACTCAGATTAAAACTCTTATTCTTAGCTCTTATGCTTCATGAAGTTCATTTGAGGTACCTATATGCCTGTGGGATTGTTATAGTCTATGCTACATACATATGTATAACATTATTATTTGAACATTCATAATTGTGTGAGGATAGAATCTAAGGGCTACTTCCAATTAACCCTTGATGGTAGCAGCTGAATCATGTTATTCACCAATAGTGCCGATAACCATTAATCACTTACAGTGGTTTCAGATTGAGGTATCTAAGGCCCGGCTGATTGTGACATTTGACACAGTGGCAAGTGTAATAAAGTTAAGCAAAGGATTTACTGACTTTGTACCAGGGTACAATAGCTTGTATATTATTGAGAGTCAAACTGGCTGGTGTATATTCAATAAGTGTTACTTAATAAGTAGTTATTATACAATCAATGAGGGGCACGTTGGCTGGTATAAATAGTAGGGTTCAGAAATAATAAATTAGGAAACTATCAGTACTCATAATTAATTTAGGCATCATGCTGATACAATTAATAAGATTATTTTACACAGAAATATATTGGTATACTATGGTCTAATGTGTATTGTCAATGTATATGTATATACAAATTATGAAACATCATTAATTTAAGTGTGGCTTTTATACTAGATAAAACTGACCTAAAGTTTAAAGTTAGTATGCACGAATCACATGATTATGCTAAATACAGTCATAGAGTAGAGTTGTTTATGTGCCAATGCATGAAAAAGTACATAGGTTAAACTACAGTACATATAAAAGGTATAAAAACTTATTAATAGCTTTGCTTGTGACTGAAGTATGTGACTACAGGTCACAGGGTATAAATTGTTTCACATTCCAAGACCAGGAAACTGTACTTGTTGGAATGCATCATTGCTTTTTAAAGACAATTCAGACACATAAAAAGCATATACTGTTATGAATAAATAGATACAGGGCTGCACTGATAAATTGTTAGGTCCAGTACAAATGAACGAAAATGGATGCAAAGGTGTAATGTGGAGCCCTGGTGCTTGGTACAAGCACATGTTATGAGGCCCCCCACCCACATAGTACATGCACCTTACAAACAACTCGGCCCTACCCACATGCCACCCAGACCTCTCCACATGTGATCAGACCTCACACATGCTCCTTAAATGGCCCTCACACCCTCAGCTCACCCAACATACCATCAGACATCAACACATGCCCATAACATGCCCCTCAAACCTCTACTTATGCCAGCAGACTGTTTATTAACATTTATAGATGAACACTCTACTGTACCACTCTCACCGTTACTGACTGTCAGGGCCAGCTGTCACCCAGAGCTGAAGAAAGGCTTTGGAAGGGTCAAGAGCACTTAAGAAACGGGCAAAAATATAATTTCTCATTTATACCAATATACAGTCCAAACTTGTTGCATCAATGCTGTGATGAAGTACAGTTGTCATTTGCTTCCAGACACACATTTTGACTCTGCATCTCCTACCTAACCATATGTCTCTCACTCCCTCCTTCTCTCTCCTCCTGTATATATATATATATATATATATATATATTTTCTCCCTTTATGCGCACGTGTGAGTAAAAACAGCTCACATACATCTCAGATAGTAATAAAACGGTCTCAGCCACTCGGCCACGCCGGCGTCTCCACAACTGTCAGCACGACTCTTCTTTCGGCTTCACTCCTACACTGCCAGATCACCTTCGGCGGGACATTTAACAGGGCGTGGCTTGTGATACAGCCAACGTGGTGATGTCCTTTACCAGCCCTGCTGTTAGATGTCCTGCCAGAGGTGCTGGTAGTGTAGGAGTGAAGCCGAAAGCAGAGTCGTGCTGACAGTCGTGGAGACGCCAGTGTGACTGAGACCGTTTTATTACTACCTTAGATGTATGTGAGCCATTTTTACATAGTAAAAATGCGGTTATAAATTTGCATGCAACTAACTGTGTTGCCCTTGGTACTGGCATATTGGAGGAAGCTGCACGGCATCAGGATTTATTTATTCGTGACTGGTTTGAGATTTTCTGGACTCAGAGAACTATTCTGCGTTATTTATATATGTATATATATATATTATTATTATTATTATTATTATTATTAACAGTTTCTTATATAGCGCAGCATATACCGTTGCGCTTTACAATTGGAAACATTGATAGAACAAAACAGGGTAATAACAGACAGACATAGAGGTAAGAGGGCCCTGCTTGCAAGCTTACAATCTATAAACTAGGGGTGAGCGGATTCGGTTCTAATCGGTTCCATTCGGTTTTAAAAACCGAATCTTATTGGCTATCAGCTGTCACGAGTTTTGGATAGCCAATAAGATTCGTTTTTTAAAACCGAACGGAACCGAGTAGAACCGAATCCGCTCACCCCTAATATAAACACATGTGGATGGGCACTCTAGGCAAGAATTTGTACTGCCGGGGTGCCTTCCTATGAGCACATATACATAACCAAATCTTCCACAATAAGAAGCAGGTGGCACTCCATTGGACTTGATCAAATGAGTTTAGTGCGTATTTATCTCAGCCAGCATTTCAAAGCCGGAGAGGCTTTGTCATCAGGGTGTGAACCAACGACCAAAAGTGCAACAGTGCTTACCTTATATAATTGACATTAATCAGATAGTAAGGAGGATGCCCATTCACACCTCGGTTCACCTGGCGCCGCTGGATGACATAATCAAACCGAGCCTTGACTCTATGCCTGCAGGGGCAGTTACCAAGGATGCTATGGGTCCCATCTAGGTAACAGAGGGGGTTAGCAACCCACTGTGGCACCACGGCAACAGTGCGCTAGAATAAACAATGTGATATTGAAAATCATAAAAAAGTGAACACTTTGTAAAAACACTAAAATTACAAAAAATAGCGAAACATACAGCATGCTTATTACAAGTGCAATATTTCTAAAACTATAGAGAAACAACTCTCCGGGACCAAATACAGCGATATGGGGGATAGTAACATTACTGATAAGCATACACCTAAAGTGACAGAACAGCGCATTATAAGACACAATATTGTACAGTAGCCATTTACTGGCACTGTATAGTCAGAGCTTTCTCATGGATACCAACATCAAAAGTGAACACAATGTAAAAACACTAAAATAGTGATAAATATAGCATACTTATATAAGGTGCAATGATTCTAAAACTACAAACTATCATCCCATCAAGATCAACAACAGCAATGTGGGGGAAAGTAACAATCATAATAAGCATACATTTTAAGTAAGTACCAGAACAACGTATTATTAACAAGGCTACTATACAGTAGCCATTTACTGGTGCTGTGTAGTCAAATCTATCTCACTGATACCAACATCTTGATGTCACTACACGAACGCCGACCAAGTTATTTTATCATTCAAGCCTTTAGGATGTATAGTGTCCAACATTACAATCCACTTAGATTCAAGTTGGAGTACTGTAATCTGTTGGCTCGATCTCCCACTAACGTTAATGGGGTTATGTGGTCTATTATCTTGTATCGAAGACTGCTACAGTTGATGATTAACAGTCTTAAAGGGGCATGCCACAAGTTGATCTGATTCTCTTCCTTGTAGTGCCAACTTGATTGAAGAACGATGTGTTGCCATATGTTTTTTAAACATCCTTGTGTTTTGCCCTCCATAGCTCAAACCACGCAGGCATGTAAGGAGATAAACAACATATTTAGAAGTACATGTTAAAACATGATTTATTGTAAACTGTTTTCCCATGTGCTGGTGGCTGAAGCCTGGGCCTGGGTCCAGGTATCCACAAGTGATGCAGGAAGCACACCTTTAGCATCCTGTTTTTTTATAGCTAATCCCAGTTGGGTGTCTTTTAAAAGGGGTGACATCAGTCTTCATCAAGATGTTTTTCAAATTTCTGCCTCGTTTGAAATTTATTAAAGGAGATTTATCATGCAATGTTGGTAAATCTTTATCCATATGGATTATCGGCCAAAGAGCTTTGGCTGCATTGGACACCACTGGGCTAGCCAACATGCTCCCCCCTCATTCACAAGCTACATAATACTTTCCTCTACCACCAGTTCCCATTTCTTTTCTCCCTCCATAGTCACCTCAAATTTCTCCTCTCCCTCTCTCCATCCCATCTAGTACTCTCCACTGCATCTCACATAACTCATAAGCCCTGCACCCTCCCTTTTCACCAAGTTACACCTCTTCTTCTCAACCCACACCACACTAAACCTCCACCTTGCCCACCACCTGCTGTCACCCTTCCTCACTCAGAAGCCCCCCACATACCCACACTCTCCTTATCCCCCTGCTCTAAATCAATCTCAAGCCCACATTACAGCAACCCTAACAATCTTCTTCTCTCTCCTCCCAACTCTGTCCCTCTCTCCTGTCTCCTCTGGAATGCCAGTCCTGTCTATAATCAACTGGTCCCTATCCAATACGGCTTCATATTCAACTCTTTCAATCTTCTAGCCATCACCAAATCCTGGACTTACCCATCTGACACCACTTCTCCTGCAGCTATCTCCATTGGGAGCCTTACTTTCTTTCACACTCCCTGGCCTGGAGGTTGCCACAGTGTTGGTGTTGGGGTACTTCTATCATCTGGTCACTCCCACCAACTCTTACCTACTAAACTCTCCACTTCATTATTTGCATTCAATGCTCATATCAGTTGCCTTTTCCAACTTCCTCGAGTAGCTGACTTTCCTCGACCCTCTGGCCTTTACTCAAAATTCCATGTTAACTTTGCTTTTTGGCTCCTAATCTTGAAATGGGCTCTCAAGACCCCTTTCTTCCTCAAAGCTTTCCATCTCTCATCCTAACCCACTACTCCATGTTCCTTCTTCACAATCCAGCCCATCTGTGTCACCCTTGTTTTTCTGCCCCCTCCCCTTTAGAATGTAAGCTCTCATGAGCAGGGCCCTCTTCCCTCATGTGGTTCTCCCTCACTTATTCCTACTTTAATTTACAACAGCACCTAACCCTTGGTTGCTGATGCCATGCTGCTTATTTAAGTGTTATGCAGCAATGTACAAATCGTGTATTTGTCCTGCATTGTTTGTACTGTTAATAACTGTTTTTCTTGTGTGCTCATTTGTCTATGTACTTGTCTTTTGTGTGCTCATTTGTTTATGTACTTTGTAAAGCACTGCAGAATCCTTGTGGCACCATATAAATAAAGGATAATAATAATAATAATAATAATAATAATAATAATAATAATTCCGTGACAAAGGGGATACGTTTATTCTAGGGATGAGCGGGTTCAGATTTCTGAAATCCGAACCCCCCCGAGCCCCCCCAATCCGAGTCGTATCCGAGTCAGGTTCGACTTTTCCCGCCTGACTCGGATCTGAAATCGAGGCAAAATGTCATCATCCCGCCTTCTGAATCTTGTGGGTATTGGATTCTATAAAAGGTCACCGCGTCTGCGCCATTTCTCACTCTGGCTGTGGACAGTGAAGAGGGAGGGTAGGAGCTAGGGCTGGCTGGACTGTGTTGTGCTGCTGTTGTCCATAGGGGCTGTGACCGCACTGTCCATAGGGGCTGACTTGGCTGTGTTGTGCTGCTGTTGTCCATAGGGGCTGTGACCGCTCTGTCCATAGGGGCTGACTTGGCTGTGTTGTGCTGCTGTTGTCCATAGGGGCTGGCTGGGCTGTGTTGTGCTGTTGTCCATAGGGGCTGTGACCGCTCTGTCCATAGGGGCTGACTGGGCTGTGTTGTGCTGCTGTTGTCCATAGGGGCTGACTGGGCTGTTTTGTGCAGTCAGTTGTCCATAGGGGCTGTGTCCACTCCAAAGTCTATAGGGGCTAGCTGGACTGTGTTGTGCAGTGTCCCATAAAGGCTGTAGTGCTAGAGGGGTGCTGTAGTGTTGTCTAGGGGGTGATCTGTGCATCAGGGGTGCTCCCCCAAAGTGCACTCCAAAAAAACTTAATTTTTTTTTCTGTGTTTGTGAATTGTGTGCACAGTAGCCTCACGTGCATCAACAAAGTAACACCAAGCATGCTCCTGTGTCATAAGTAAAGGGCCGGCTGGCTTGACCGTTAAAGGGTGCTGTAACCCCCAAAGTGCACTACAAACAAAATAAAAAAATATTTTCTGTGTTTGTGAATTGTGTGCACTGTGGCTGCAAGTGAATCAACAAAGGAGCAGCACCAAGCGTGCGCCTTTGTCCCATAAGTAAAGGGCCGGCTGGCTTGTCCGTTAAAGGGTGCTGTAACTCCAAAGTGCACTCCAAACAAAACAAAAAATTATTTTCTGTGTTTGTGAATTGTGTGCACTGTGGCTGCACATGCATCAACAAAGTAGCGCCAAGTGTGCGCTTGTGTCATAAGTAAAGGGCCGGCTGGCTCATCTGTTAAAGGGTGGTGTAACTCCCAAAGTGCACTCCAAACAAAATAAAAAAATATTTTCTGTGTTTGTGAATTGTGTGCACTGTGGCTGCACGTGCATCAACAAAGGAGCAGTGCCAAGCGTGCGCCTGTGTCCCATAAGTCTGTTAAAGGGTGGTGTAACCCCCAAAGTGCACTCCACAAAAAATAAACAATTCTTTTTTTTCTGTGTTTGTGTGCGAAATGTATGTGCAGTAGCCGCACGTGCATCAACACAGCAGCAGCGCCAAGCGTGCGCCTGTGTCATAAGTCAAGGGCCGGTTTGGACATCTGGTCCGAACTGAAGGACGTGCCAACAATTTCTGACATGTCTACTGTCACTGCATATGATACTATCACCACTGACAGAATGGTGGAGGAATAATTTTCTGTGTTTGTGAATTGTGTGCGCCTGTGGCTGCACGTGCATCAACAAAGGAGCAGTGCCAAGTGTGCGCCAAGTGTGAGCCAAGTGTGCGCCAAGTAAAGGGCCAGCTGGCTTGTCCATTAAAGGGTGCTGTAACCCCCAAAGTGCACTCCAAAAAAATGTAAAAATTATTCTTTTTTTTTCTGTCTTTGTGAATTGTGTGGGCTGTAGCTGCACCTGCATCCTCAAAGCAGCAGCGACAAGCGTGAGTCTGTCTGTTAAAGGGTGGTGTAACACCCAAAGTGCGCTCCAACCAAAATAAAATAATCTTCTTTTTTTCTGTGTTTGTGTGTGAAATGTATGCGCAGTAGCCACACCTGCATCCTCAAAGCAGCAGCGACAAGCGTGCGTCTGTCTGTTAAAGGGTGGTGTAACCCCCAAAGTGCGCTCCACAAAAAATAAAAAATTCTTCTTTTTTTTTCTATCTTTGTGATTGTGTGGGCTGTAGCTGCACCTGCATCTTCAAAGCAGCAGCGACAAGCGTGTGTCTATCTGTTAAAGGGTGGTGTAACCCCCAACGTGCACTCCAACAAAAATAAAACATTTTCTTCTGTGTTTGTGAATTGTGAGCACTGTACGTGCATCAACAGAGGAGCAGCGCCAAGCAGGCACTTGCATCCCATAAGTCTGTTAAAGGGTGGTGTAACCCCCAAAGTGCACTCCACAAAAAATAAACAATTCTTTTTTTTCTGTGTTTGTGTGCGCAGTAGCCGCACATGCATCAACACAGTAGCAACGCCAAGCGTGCGTCTGTGTCATAAGTCAAGGGCCGGTTTGGACATCTGGTCCAGACTGAAGGACGTGCCAACAATTTCTGACATGTCTACTGTCACTACATATGATACTGTCACTATTGACAGAATGGTGATGGATTACATTGGTGACAGCATCCAAGTAGGCATGTCAGACAGTCCATACCTGTACTGGCAGGGAAAAGAGGCAATTTGGAGGCCCCTGTACAAACTGGCTCTATTTTACCTGAGTTGCCCCCCCCTCCAGTGTGTACTTCGAAAGAGTGTTTAGTGCAGCCGGGAACCTTGTCAGCGAAAGGCATAGGAGGTTGCTTCCACAAAATGTGGAGAAGATGATGTTCATAAAAATGAATTATCAACTCTTCCAGGGAGACCAGCCTCCAGAACGTACAGAGGTACCTGTTGTGGTGCATTCCAGCAGGGACAAATTAATACAATGTGAGGATGAGGATGTACACGACACTGAAGAGGGTGAGGAATCGGTGGATGAGGAGGATTAGGACGACATCTTGCCTCCGTAGAGCCAGTTTGTGCAGGGACAGATTAATTGCCAGCTTGTTTTGTGGGGGCCCAAACGAACCAATCTTTTCGTGTGGCAGACCCTGGCGCTGAAATGATTGGTTTGTTAAAGTGTGCATGTCCTGTTTATACAACATAAGGGTGGGTGGGAGGGCCCAAGGATAATTCCATCTTGCACCTCTTTTTTTTCTTTGCATTATGTACTGTTTGGGGCCTAGTTTTTCAAACTGCCATCCTGTCTGCCGCTGCAGTGTCACTCCTAGAGGGGCCACGTGTTTGTGCCGCCCACTCGTGTCACTTAGCATAGTCATCCAGCTACCTCGGTGCAACCTTTTGGACATAAAAATACTATTGTGAGGTGTGAGGTGTTTAGAATAGACCGGAAATGAGTGGAAATTAAGGTTATTGAGATTAATAATAACATAGGATCAGGAAAACCCACATTCTGTGATTTTAGCTATTTTTATGCTTTTTCTCAAAAAAATACAGATCCAAAACACAAAACCCAGAACCCAAAACACGGAAGGGTGGTTTTGGCAAAACCAATCCAGATCCAAAACACGAAGAAAGATCCAGATCCAAACGAAAACACAAAACACGAAAAGTGGCCGGTGCACACCCCTAGTTTATTCACATCATTATTAGTGTCTACCATAAATAGCATTAATCATTTAGACTCCCCAATTAAATTAACTTATAAGTTCAGCCCGGATGAGATACATTTCTTAGATGTAAAGGTCACAGTAAAGGACGGCAAAATCAATACATCAATTTTATCCAAACCAACAGATCGCAACACATTAATACTTCCAAACAACTTTCATCCACCTTTTTTTATAAAGGAGCTTGGCTAAATCCCAAATGATGAGAGCTGCCAGAATTACCAATAACCTGAGGATGTGGATAAAGAATTAAACTGCATAATGGAAAAGGTGCTTCAAATACCTAGAGAGCAACTTCTATCATCTAAACCCAAGGTTGATGTGAATAAACATATCCCCTTTGTTACAGAATACATGTTGGCTAGCCCAGTGGTGTCCAAAGCAGCCAAAGCCTTTTGGCTGATAATCCGTATGAATAAAGATTTACCAACTTTCCATGATAAATCTCCTTTAATAAGCTTCAAATGAGGCAGAAATTTTTAATTTGATGAAGACTGATGTCACCCCTTTTAAAAGACACCCAACTGGGATTAGCTATAAAAAAAACCAGGATGATAAAGGAGTGCTTCCTGCATTACTTGTGGATACCTGGACCAAGGCTTCAGCCACCAGCACACAGGAAAACAGTTTACAATAAATCATGTTTTAACATGTACTTCTAAATATGTTGTTTATCTCCGTGTGGTTTGAGCTATGTAGGGCAAACCAGAAGGATGTTTAAAGAACGTATAGCAACACATCGTTCCTCAATCAAGTTGGCACTACAAGGAAGAGAATCGGATCAACCTGTGGCATGCCATTTTAAGGCTGCTAATCATCAACTGTCCAGTCTTCATTACAAGATAATAGACCACATATCCCCATTAACGTTAGGGGAAGATCAAGCCAACAGATTACTCCGACTGGAATCTAAGTGGATTGTAATGTTGGACCCTATACATCCTAGAGGCTTGAACGATAAAATAACGTGGTCGGCGTTCTTGTAGTGACATCGAGATGTTGGTATTGGTGAGATAGATTTGACTGCACAGCACCAGTAAATGGCTACTGTATAGTAGCCTTGTTCATAATTAGGGATGTGCGCCGGACCATTTTTGCCGGATTTGGATTTGGTTCTAATTCGTCGTCCGGCTTTAGATTTGGATTTGTCAAACTGCGGTGACTGGCTTTGGATTTGGATTTGAATTTTTTTTTTAAAAATTTACAAAAAAAAGCTAAAATCACATAAATTGGTCCTTTTTTTCTTCATAGAGTATCATTAACCTCAATAACATTAATTTCCAGTCATTTGTAGTCAATTTAGACCACCCCACAGCATATAATATTGTTTTCAACATTATTGGCCAAAGGTTGCAGTGAGCTGACTGGTTCCTAAGCGAAAAAGCAGCGGCGCAGCGGCACAGACACCACAATTTAAAGCACATCTATGAAACATTGCCACACAGCAGTGGGAGAAATGAAAAGTAGTGCACCCACCCAGAGGGATGCGGCTAGCAGAATCACAGTACTTGTTACATAGTGGGCTACGGCCCAAGGAGTCACAGTGCACAATCTTATTCACATTATACCGCACATAGTGGCAGATGTATGAAGCTCTGGAAAGTGATAAAGTGCAGAGTGATAACCGTCCAGCCACTCAGCTCCCAACTGTCATGTTAAAGGCTGTGTTTGAAAAATGACAGTTGGGAGCTGATTGGCTGGACAGTTATCGCTCTGCACTTTATCACTTTCCAGAGCTTCATACATCTGCCCCATAGTGTCCCTGATTCACATTACACCATAAAGTAGCGTCTCTTATTTATGTCACGACACATATCAGTGCCCCTTTTACACAATGCCCACAGTACTGACCCTTATACACAAAGCCTGCAGTAGTAATGCCCCTTATACAATGCCCACAGTAGTAGTGCAACTAATACAATGCCCCTAGCAGTGGTGTCCCTTACACAATGGCCCCAGTTGTGGTGCCCCCTATGCAGTCCCCTTAGTAGTAGGGCCCCCTATGCAGTGCCCCCAGTAGTAGTATGCCACCCAGTAGTATGCCCCCCATTAGCATGCCCCCAGTAGTATGCCCCCCAGTAGCAGTGCCCCCATTAGCATTCCCCCAGTAGTAGTGCCCCATTAGCATACCCCAAGTAGTGTGCCCCCCAGTAGCAGTGCCCCCAGTAGTAGTGCCCCCATTAACATGCCCCCAGTAGTAATATGCCCCCCTTAGCAGGCCCCCATTAGTAATATGCCCCCCTTAGCAGGCCCCCAGTAGTAATATGCCCCCCCTTAGCAGGCCCCCAGTAGTAATATGCCCCCCCTTAGCAGGCCCCCAGTAGTAATATGCCTCCCCTTAGCAGGCCCCCAGTAGTAATCTGCCCCCCTTAGCAGGTCCCCAGTAGTAATATGCCCCCCCTTAGCAGGCCCCCAGTAGTAGTATACCCCCCATTAGCAGGCCCCCACTTAGCAGACCCCCAGTAGTAATATGCCCCCCACTTGCAGGCCCCCAGTAGTAGTATACCCCCCATTAATGCCCCCTTACACACGCATGAAAAAAAAAAGAAAACTTACCTGAATCCCGGCTCCCGCCGCCTTCCGCTCTGCTCTGCTGTCACGCACTGAGGAGGGAGATGGAAGACGGAGCTCATGAGTGAGCTCCAACCGGCTCCCTCCATACAGCAGCCAATGAGAGTTTGCCTGACTCTCAATGGCTGCTATTACAAACACACAGCTGCCGCTGGCCACTGTGTGTTTTCGATCTGTGTAGGGCAGACCGCTATCACAGCGGTCTGCCCTACACTAGAGGAGCCCTGACGTCGGATTATCTTGCGAACAGGGATCCGAGTCAGGCGGGGAACACCCAAACAGCGTTCGGGTGGACTCGGATCCCCAATGTTCGGAGCGGTTCGGATTCCACAGAATCCGAACCGCTCATCTCTATTCATAATATGTTGTTCTGGTACTTACTTAAAATGTATGCTTATTATGATTGTTACTTTCCCCCATATTGCTGTGGTTGATCTTGATGGGATGATAATTTGTAGTTATAGAATCATTGCACCTTTAATAAGTATGTTATATTCATCACTATTTTAGTGCTTTTACTTTGTGTTCACTTTTGACGTTGGTATCCATGAGAAAGCTCTAACTATACAGTGCCAGTAAATGGCTACTGTACAATATTGTGTCTTATAATGCGCTGTTCTTTAGGTGCATGCTTATCAGGAATGTTACTATCCCCCATATCGCTGTATTTAGTCCCGGAGAGTTGTTCCTCTATAGTTTTAGAAATATTGCACTTGTAATAAGCATGCTGTATGTTTTGTAATTTCAGTGTTTTTACAGCGTGTTCACTTTTTTTATGATTTTCCATATTACATTGTTTAATCTAGTGCACTGTTGCCGTGGCGCCACAGCGGGTTGCTAACCCCCTCCGTTACCTAGATGGGACCCGTAGCATCCTTGGTAACTGCCCCTGCAGGCTTAGAGTCAAGGCTCAGTTTGATGATGTCATCATCCAGCTGTGCCAGATGAACGGAGGTGCGAATGGACATCCTCCTCACTATCTGATTAATGTCAGTTATATAAGGTAAGCACTATAGCACTTTTGGTCCTTTGTTCACACCCTGGTGACAAAGCCTCTCTGGCTTTTATAACGTTGGCTTAAATAAATATGCACTAAACTCATTTGATCAAGTCCGATGGAGTGCCACCTGCTTCTTATTGTGGAAAATTTGGTTATGTACAGTATATATATTTATATATATATATATATATATATATATAAAATTATATATATATTTAATTCTCACCCCCCCATATTTAGATCTAGCTTATATATAGCTTTCCTTCTCCTATCCCACTCCCCATATATAGCTATTATACTGTAGCTCTCCGCTCTCATATATTGCTTTCTCTTCCTTCCTCAACTGATCTGTGCTGCTACCTGAATCAGCTTATCTTGCTTTCCCTGCTTGCATACAATGTAGTCAATATAGGAGCAGGGGACTGTAAGACTCATACCGGGTCAGATAGCTTGTGAAACAGCATATTACAAGGGTTGGTTTGCATGCACGTAACATTGAGGATTAGTAAGTATTAGTGGTTACTGTGTTATCCAACCCAAGTTCCATGTATGTGCATGTTAGTGTTATATACGGTGGGGGGTGCACAGATGGCCTGATTCAGGGCCACTCGTAAGCGGCCGCTCGTTCGCTCCGAGCGATGTTCGCACATCTGCGCACGAGTATGGGTCATAATGCGCATGCGCCAACCAGTCAGTGCGGTCGGAAAACGTGTGTTCGCAAAATTGCGAGTGCCTGCTAATTTGAGTGACAGGATGAGGTGTTTGTGGGTGGTAACAGGGGAAGGTGCTTGAAAACGGCGAGTGGAGATCCGAACGCAGGCGTGCCAAACGGTCAAAACGGGTGTTTTAAAGGTGTGCATAATTAACAAAGCAGCGTCATCGACCACGTCACTTGGTTGTCTCTTAGCCTGAACTGTTCGCATGATTGCGGTAGGAAAATCCTACCACAAGCACTGCGAGCAGTTCAGATGCCTTTCGATGTACTCGATTAATCTAATAAATAGCGGAGATGACGTATGATGCGAGCGGCCAGGGGGCGTCTTTTCAAAATAGCGAGTGCATGTTTCGTTCGCTCGCTCAGACATAGAGGCGTCAACAGACCGCAAAGAGCGAGCGCTCAATTTAAATAGCCGGCCCCTTTTTCTGAACGAGCGAGCGCAAATAGTGTCCGGCTCTGAATCAGGCCCAGAGTGTGTTTGTGTGTGTGACAAAATTGTGTCTTCATGCTGGTCCCAGCAGGGTACTGCAGAAAATTATACTAATATTGTATAGAGTGGTGTCTCTATGGGTGCAAGGTGTGTGGTGCACATGGGTCCCTGTATCCATGGGGTCCCACACCGCACAACCTGCCCACATATATTATACTCAGCTCTCCAAAGTTCTGTGTCAGTGCATCAGAAATCACTTGGAAAATGGTGTGGTGACCAATTTCCTAGTGATTTGCACATGTGCATTAGAGAAGACACCGGGAAGTTCCATGTTCCCAGAGACCTGGGCAGCACAATAGACTCTGACACAGTGCCAGGGTCTACTGCACAATGAGAGATGAGAGGGTCCACACAGAGGCTGTACACTGGCCCCCTCCTCTCCTCATCTGTCCCTGTGTGGACTACTATATGCATCAAAGGAACTAGTGGGAACAGAATCAGTCCGTGATTAATAATTAATTTCCACCTATTATTACTTGTTATAATTAGTTCAGAAGATATTTTGATCTAAATAAATCCTTGATACTGGGTGCAAATCTCTCAAGGAGAGTAATATTAACTAATTATGCTGGCTGTTCGCTGGGGCCATGTGATCATTTGTCATGAGACTGTCAGCTGATTTATATTAGAGAACCACACAGCCATATTGTTTTAAGATACTTTTGAGCAAATTTACTAAAGGATGGTTTCCACCATGCCATCAATTGCCGGTAGTTCTGAGCTCCAAGCTGCTGGAAATAATGGTCCATAGCGTGGGTATATTAAAAGCCAAATGGCCAAACTGCCAGAAACAAGCCGCCATAAAATGCAACAAAATGGCAGCATCTACAGTATGTGACCAACCAGGTTTGGACTCTCAATACACTTTTAATGAAGGCAATCATTATGTATTGATGAAGGGGAAAAAAACATAAACAATTGAGGTGACATTAATATTTGATTATTTGGGTGCAAAAATAATGTTTAAAATGATTGAGCACTATTCTTTTTTAATTACTGTATATTAAAAGGGCAATATTGATTAATTGTAAATTAGTGTTAAAAAAAAGTATTTATGTGGGTAGTAACAATTATTGTTCTATAATTTGGGCCCCACTTATAGAGCCCATAAAATAAAAAATGTTGCACTCTGAATAACCTTTTCTGCTGTCAACCTACCCTATTTGTCTGGCAAACAGGCTCTTATACACTACAACCTACACTTTGGCCGAGATGCTCCTAATCTGGGCCATAGCTTTGGCCTGGTCACAACTACCAATCTTCCTTCTATCTGCTGTTCCCCCCAGCTCTAGCTACCCTTCTGGCAACTGTACCTACTGTATCCTCTATCTCTGTGGCTGTTCTTCATCTGGCTCTAGGGTCCTGCCCGCTTAAACCTACACATTGCTCTGGCTTACACTTAATTTAGGCCATGACATTGGCCTAGTTACAACCACTGAGCTACCCTGATGCTGTACCTTCAAGATCTTCCTACCTTTTGGTGTCTACTGGATCCATTTTCTCTTACCTGCTCATCTCACCTGGGTTTCACTAACCAGAGTCACATGTATCTCATTATCTGGACCCACTTGCCTCCACTAATTTAGGCTACCACTGACTCTCCTGCATTCTCTACCTTCCCTGCTATACCTCTCAGACTTCTCTATCTGGAGGCTCCTGGATCCCCAGTAGTCCTAGACCCTCTGTCAATTCTGGCAACCACTAAATTGAGGCCATGACAATGGACTGTTTATCCCACCCTGCCTCCAGGATCTCTGACCTCTCCCTGTCTACAGGGCTCTACTATTTTTTGTTCGGTTACTTCAGCTTCAGCTATAGACTGCTTCCTACTTCTAAATAAAGGACCAGAGTTATGGACACTAGCACTGAAATCCAAAATTAATAACACTGCGATCTTGAAAAAGGAGAGCTATCTCTGAAACGTGCTTTGATGCTGCCGACTGTGTGACCGCAGAGAGAGATGCAGGCACAGATACAAACTTACCTTAAGCTTGAGGCTGCAACCGAACCATCTGCTCTGAAACCACCCGGAACATTTTCAGACTTACTTGAGAGGGTACGATACCTGCTATTGTATTCACTCTGCTGTTTATATTTTTTACCTGTCCCTGCAAGGGGTTATTTTATTAAATAGTGAAACTATACTAGTTTCCTCTTTTCCCATTTTTTAAAACATCCTTGCACGTGAGAATCGTTGAAGTTGCATACTTACCTGGGCTTAATGAAGTGTGAGAAGTTTGACCAGAGTGCAAGCAGCGGGACCTTTTATGCTTAAATAAACCTTTATATGAGCGAACCAAGCTTGCTGAAAGTAAGTGTTCTCCCATTGGGAGTTCATATGCTGGAGATTGATACATATTGTATTATGTAAGGGAACAACCATCACTACATAGAGACATCTGGCATAATAATTAACAAATATATCAGGACTGTGACAAGAATTAGCAGTGTTACTAATTTTGAATTTCAGCGCAGGTGTTTGGTCTTTTATATACCTGTATTGTGGTATTGGTTTACACCTGTAGTGGACTGAGCAGCAGAGACATTCCATAGAGCAGGTGGTGGCTAATTGATTTTTTAACCTATTGCTTCCTACTTCTGCCTGCAAGCTCCTGTCTGACATTATTCCTCTAAATGACCAGGCTTATCCTCCACAGAAGCCTCCTCTTCAACTTCCTCCTAGGCCTGCTCAATGTATTTCTGATGCCTCATCCATGACTACACTGCAGCATCTCTCCACCTTCCTGAATGATCCTCTTGCTCACTGGTACAGTATTTGAACTTTGCCTGTATGACTCTGGGGGCTTCTCATTTTCTCTTCCCACTAATCCTGGGGTTCAACTAGGTGGTGGTGTAGGGGTTATTAGAGAACATCCTTATCTTTAGCCATTTCCTTATCCATTTACCTCCTCTCCTTCCCGAAGCTACCAAGCATTTGTCCATAATACTTTATCGCCCTCAATTAATTTACTTCCCTCCCAAATTTCCACCTTCTCCAGTCATTTCCCTCTACAACAGAACCCAAACACCTGCCATGGACTCTGTTGCTTCCTTTGTCACTATTTATTTTAACAGATCCATGACTTATCCCTGACTTTTCAAGTGCACCAGATTCCTGCAAAAATATTCTCAAACCACTGGGTAGCACTGGAGAATAGCATGCTACCATGTGGACATCCTCCCCTTTAAATGTGTGCTCTCATCCCATAGTCTTGTTTCAAAGTCTTTATCTTCTCTCTCCCATCCAACTCCAATTGTCTCTTTGTTACCTTCAACTCCCTTCGCTGCTCCACTCCCTTCCAGCCTCTCTCTACCCTTCCCTTCTAACCTGCCCACTCTGACTTCCTTCTCCCAAGTCTCTGGAGATGAAGTTAGGGCCCTTATCTGATCCTTTCCACTCACCAAAAGACCACCTCATATCTGCTTGATTATCTCCCTTCCAGTGAATGCTTTCTTGTCCACCTCTTCATCCTTTTACTCTCATTAGACACTCTCCCCTCTATGTTAATGCATGCTCTTGTCTCTCCCACCTTTAAAAGCCCACCCTTGACCCTGACTCTCACTTCTTGGCTCCTCCTTTACTTACTATATACTTCTTCCCTTGGAGAGATTATCAGCTCTTTTGGCCTCCAATATCATCTCAATGTTGAGGATACACTTCTCCTTCTTTCACCTCTACTCTTCTTTCTCACTCATCTCTCCACCTGTCTTTCAGCTATTTCCTCTTCTAAAAATGTAAAATGTCTATGACTGGGCTTATTGTCTTCCCACCCTCCTGTCCCACAAGTCAGCTGTCTAAGAATTGACTCAAATTTATGCCCTCTCATATTCACATCATTTCCAACTGTGTAATATCTCCAGGATCAGGTACTCTTCACCATGGCTGAAATGAAGAACGTCATCCAGTCACTGGACATTTCTCATTTGGACTACTGTAAAATCCTCCATCTGGCCTTTTCCCTCTTTTCCTGCCTCTCTCCACTTGAATCCATCCTTAATTCTGCTGCTTAGGTCATCTTTCTCTTCAACTACTCAACATTTGTCTTCGGTGCCAGGGACAAAAACTCTGAATTTCACCTCTGGTCCAAAATATGAAAATATTTTATGGTCCCTTTTGGGAGAAACCTACAAACCTGACAAACCATAGTACAATTCTAAAATTACAAACACACATGTTAATTGTACATCTAGCTTTGTTGTCCTTGCTTATAGTGACAATATTGATGAAGAGATGCATGTTATGTTGGGTCTGAAATTGCACCTCATTTCTGAAGTTAGTAGCCCGTCAATTAATAATTGTATAGATTCTACAAATAAATTGTCAAACCATTACACACAACAGCATCACTGTTGTAAGTATTACAGAGAGAGAAAAAAACAGTACATCACACTACATCCTAAAGCATGCCCCTATGTATGAACCCACCAATCCACAAACTGTATTGTTTGCAGCGCAAGTCTGCAAACTTGTCAGTGATACACCTTTTACACCGACTTCAAAATCCTGGATTTTTGCACGTGAATCTTGGGTTTTTGCATGATGACCCGGATCATGCTGCATACTACCTGATTGGCTAGCTCCAGTGGTGCTTGGAGATTACATAATCTCCAAGCATTCACTGCAATGACGGAAAAGCCGGGTCACTCCAGACCCAGCTCTGCTGTGAATGGTTCCGACTCGGCATGGCAGTCGGTAAGTTTGTGTCCCAGGTCTGATCCAGGTTGGAAACATGTTCTAAATCCCGGTTCAGATGTGGGACTTCGGTGTAAAAGAGGTATCACTCTTTGTCTTGTTAGAGAAACATCTCCCTCCTTATATACCAACTTGTTACAGATGGGTTACAAGATAGCATGATATACATATTTAATTAGGTATAAATACTTCAGTTATTTATTTAACATTATTCAGTTAACTTATAAAACGCCAGTTAATTGCTGTTTAGATCATCGGGTGAAAAGCAGATGAAAAGATTAATCATCTGCACAAATTTATTGCAAATAATCACCACAATGTACAGTACATATCATACAAATATATATTTTTCTTTAGTATCTAAATTTTACCATTCCATTACAAAATGCAATTATAAAAAACAGGCAAAAAAAAAGGTAAAATCATACAAATAATTTTAGAGCAAATGTATAATGATGTTTTCTGTTACAGTGAATCAATTTAAAAGTTCAGCAAAATAAATTTCAATACTAAGTGATTCGGATTAGTTTGGCTTCCTCGTGTTCTTCAAAATGGTCCGTGTAATTCAATTTAGAATATTGATTTGAAATCATTTCCTCTTTCAAAATAAAAAAGGACCTGTGCATAAGAATCATGTACTCAACAATATTAGTGCCTTGCTGCTCTCAGAGCCTGTAAGTTATTTTAAGTTGAAATATTGTATTTGCCGTCTTCTTGGAAAATAATATGTACATCAGAATATAAACAATCAATAAATAAATGTAATGTGTGCTCTTTTAAAAAAAATAATTTTATTAGCTGGCTGCTTCTATTTTTATTGGTAAAATTGTTTACCGAAACAGAAGTAAGTTTTATGCATATGATATGAAGTTGGTATTTGAATAAAAGATATTAAACACTTCAAAATGTATCGGTACTGTTTAAACAATAATGGTCATGACTAAATTTAATCTTACAAGTGAAATAACTATTTATTACATGTAATAATTGCGTGTGTTATATCTTAGAAATACAGAGGGTTTGAGGCATGTAGAAAACTAACAGCACAACAAATCTTTATATTTTCTCAAGGTGTAGAACATTAAATTATTGTGACCTCAGAGTGATCCTCTTTTCGTCCTCCATTCATAGAATCTTTGTATTAAACCTGCAGGTGTCACCCCTAATTGGACAGCAATTGCTACTTTCATTTTTTGGTAACCATTGGTGACATCCTTTGGGGAGGAGATTTAGCAAGCCACGGAGAGCGATAAAGTGGACAGTGATTAAGCACAAACCAATCAGCTCCTAAATGTCATTTTACAGGCTGTGTTTGAAAAATAATAGGAGCTGATTGGTTGGTACTTTATCTCTCTCCACAGCTTGAGTTTTCAGGATTAAGAAATTAACTAAAATTTTGGCTCAGCCAGGTTCACAGGCTACATCTTGAGCCACATACTCAAAGGCCTAAAACTAAGTTCCACGCCATCTAGTTCAGACATATTTTAAAATGCAATTAGCCCAAGCTGGACATACTACTCCCACTGGAGTCCCCAATCCAAATGTTTTGCAGCAAATTCTAAGAATGTGGTTAAATGAGAATGTGGTAGCAAATCAGATGTTGACAGTTTAGTTAATAGTTTATATCAATTTGAAGCTTTGTAGCTTCATAATTCACATCTTAGTCTCGGACAGCATGTATTGTTAGCCTATGTGTAGTTTAGTAAACATTGAAATTTGCATGACTCAAGAATTTTCAGATTACATAATGAGTTTGATTGTAAGTGTCATCTACAAAAGCCAAGTTCCATATAATAATACTAAACTGCAAAGGTACAAAATATAAAACAATAGTGTTATTACTAGAAATAGCAGTATAGTAACTTTAACTCATGTTAATTCATATGATTGTAAGAAAAAATAAGAGCCTATTATTAGTGAAAATAAAAATAAACTTCATTGCATACATCATAAAGTCGCAGGATAATTACTGAGTACCATTCTTACGTATTGAAAATAATAATATAAAGTATTCTCTAATTTTTTTAACAGTGTTATGTATGTACAGTAAGTCTTAAAACAGTATTTACCATTTTATTGTCAAGCAGCTCCCTCTATTGATAAGAATGTTCCACATTTACCTGCCTGGACATGTCTGCATACGGTACATTCCACAAATACTTTTCTTATATAGTCATGAAAAATTACCTGAGTTCAGAAAGCGTCTTGTTGGCTGTGGCCATGATCCAGCTGATTGCTGGATTTGACAACACATTTATACATACGTAATGACCAAGCCTTCAAAGTACTGTAGGCAACAGGCACAAAATTCCACAGCCTGAACTTTGGATTAGTCAAATATGGCACAGTGACGACTCAGAGAATATAATCATTAACAGGGGCATGTTTCATTACCGGCTCTTTCTAAACTGTTCAGGTAACAAAGTACACAGGTGTTAAGCTATCTAGTAAACATTATGTAAATTTCATCCATCACATAATCATACATAGTAGTAAACATGGATAAAGACTAAGGGGTAAATTTACTAAAGTGAGTGTTTTTAGAAGTGGAAATATCCATAGCAACTAATCAGATTCTACTTAACATTTAACTAGCACCTTCTAGAAAATAATAGCTAGAATCTGATTGGTTTCTATGGGCAACATATCCACTTCTAAAAACTTTCACTTTAATAAACTGACCTCCTAAGGGGCAGATGTATTAAGCTCTGGGAAATGGAGAGTGATAAACGACAAACCAATCAGCTCCTACCTGTCAATTTTCAAACACAGTCTGTAACATGACAGTTAGGAGCTGAGTGGGTGGTCGTTTATAACTCCGCTTTATCACCTTCCAGAGCTTAATAAATCTGGCCCTAAAGTTGAAAATAATTAACATTTACAATGAAAAGAAAAGGCAGATTCACAGTTCAATATACAGTCAGGTGCATAAATATTGGGACATTGACAGAATTTTCATATTTTGGCTTCTATTCACCACCACAATGGCTTTGAAATGAAACAAACAAGATGTGCTTTAACTGCAGACTTTCAGATTTAATTTGAGGGTAATTACATCCAAATCAGGTGATTGGTGTAGGAATTACAACGGTTTCTATATGTGCCTCCCACTTTTTAAGGGGCCAAAAGTAATAGGACAAACTAAACAATCCTAAATCTAACTTTCACTTTTTAATACTTTGTTGCAAATCCTTTGCAGGCAATTACAGCCTGAAGTGTGGAACTCATAGACATCACCAGATGTTGGGTTTCATCCCTGGTGATGCTCTGCCAGGCCTCTACTGCAAATGTCTTCAGTTCCTGCTTGTTCTTGGGGCATTTTCCCTTCAGTTTTTTCTTCATCAAGTGAAATGCATGCTCAATCGGATTCAGGTCAGGGGATTGACTTGGCCATTGCATAACATTCCACTTTTTAGCCTTAAAAAACTCTTTGGTTGCATTTGCAGTATGCTTCGGGTCATTGTCCATCTGCACTGTAAAGTTAATGCACATCTTGTTTGTTTCAAATCAAAGCCATTGTGGTGGTGAATAGAAGCCAAAATATGATAATTCTGTCAATGTCCCAATATTTATGCACCTGACTGTAATTCAAGTTAGAGCAAGAGTTAATATTAAAGCATTTGGACAAGAAGAGGAATTCCGACAAAAATTGAAGTAGCCTAAATCAGAGTAGTATTATAAGAACATGTATTCAATATGCAAATATGTAAAAAATTGTTTTCACTGTAATTTGCAGCCAGGGGTGTATCTAGGGATCCGAGCACCCCTGGCAAGGTAATGGACTGGCGCCCCCCATAATTTCAGCAAGTGCCCCCCAGTAGTAGTCCCCCCTATGCAGTGCCCACAGTAGTAGTCCCCTCTATGCAGTTCCTCCAGTAGTAGTCAACCCTATGCAGTGCACCTAGTAGTAGTCCCCCTATACAGTGCCCCCAGTAGTAGTCCCCCATATACAGTGCCCCCAGTAGTAGTCCACCTATACAGTGCCCCCAGTAGTAGTCCCCCTATACAGTGCCCCCAGTAGTAGTCCTCCTATACAGTGCCCACAGTAGTAGTCCTCCTTTACAGTGCCCCCAGTAGTAGTCCCCCATATACAGTGCCCCCAGTAGTAGTCCCCCTATACGGTTCCCCCAGTAGTAGTCCCCCTAAACAGTGCCCCCAGTAGTAGTACCCCATACAGTGCCCCCAGTAGTAGTCCCCCTATACAGTGCTCCCAGTAGTAGTCCCCTATACAGTGCCCCCAGTAGTAGTCCCCCTATACAGTGCTCCCAGTAGTAGTCCCCTATACAGTGTCCCCAGTAGTAGTCCACCCTATACAGTGCCCCCAGTAGTAGTCCTTCTATACAGTGCCCCCAGTAGTAGTCCCCCATATACAGTGCCCCCAGTAGTAGTCCCCCTATACAGTGCCCCCAGTAGTAGTCCCCCATATACAGTGCCCCCAGTAGTAGTCCTCCATATACAGTGCCCCCAGTAGCAGTCCCCATATGCAGTGCCCACAATAGTAGTCCCCCTTATGCATTCCCCCAGTAGTAGTCCCCCCTATACAGTGCCCCCCATAGGGGCCATCCCTCCATAATGTACCCCCCCTTGTGCCCCCCAGTGCCCTCAGTAGCGTCCATCCCCCCCCAATAATGTGCCCCCAGTAGCGGCCACCCCCTATACAGTGCACCCTAGTAGCCACACTCCCCCACTGTGCTGTGCCCCCCCAAAAAAGCAAATTACCTGATCCCCGCTCCTGCTGACAACCGCCGCTGTCCTCTCCTCCGGGTCCGCTCTCGCTCTGCACTTTGGGATGAGAGAGACGTCATGACGTCTCTCCCATCACTTGCTGTGGAGGAAGCCTGAAGGCGGAGCTGGCGGCTATGTGTGTTTGTTACTGTGTAGGGCAGACATCTATCACTGCGGTCTGCTCTACACTTGGGGCCCTGGGGACTAGCGGGGTAGTCCACCCATTGGCTACTGGTGGCACTGCCGGACTGCGCCCCCCTTTGGCCGGCGCCCCTGGCGAGTGCCATCCTGGCCAATAGGTGGATACGCCCCTTTTTGCAGCTTCAATGGAACATTCAAAAACAGCAAAAAAAAATGCAGACCTGACTGATTGTCCTCCATGGCTTTAGAATGACCCTAGTAACATAAAGCTGCTCCTTTGTTTTTGGATTGCTGAATACGTTGGGGGAACCTCACTTCAAATCTCCACCTACAGTACTAATACATTAGCAAAACTCCTTCATTAATTTTAACAATCAGGGGCCTGATGCCAAATAAGTGTTTATATGAGGTAGCTCTGCACATACCCAGGAATCTCGCATGTGCACCTAAGAAGATTTGCATGAGTTTAGGGAATTTCTTTGTATACCGAGCACAGTAAGGGCATGTTTGCATGACTTTGAGCATGTGCAGTCAGGGGATGAAAGCTCTTATAACTGAGGAACCCGTATTAGTTGTGGATGGTCAGTAGCTGATCAGGAGGGGGTTAGGGGACCATATCATTAAGGTGGTCAGGAAGAGGTGCACATAGATGATAATGGCAGTGAATGCTCTGCTGATGCTGACTGGTGGTTCCTTTTTTTAAATCATGTAATTTTTAATTAGTTTTCAATTATACACACAAAAAAATAATAAAAAATAAAACAAGACGTATTAAAGTACATAAAACAGAAGACGAAACATACACATCAAGGCTACAAAAAAATAATTAACAAACGGGGCAAGTACCCATGGCCCCGGATAGCATAAACAGGAGATTGCAAGCACCAGTACTCCACATATCAAAACCTAGTCTCGGCACTCGGGTCCAAGGACTAATCACTATATTTGCCAACCCTGGATTGGCACCATCTGTCACCATTTTTATAATAATTGGCCAGGGAGTTACGACTCCTATATTGAAACCGTTCATGTTTAGAAACATCATTAACTAGAGCTCTCCACTTATAAATATTAGAGGAATCATTGCAAACCATGTTCCAGTGACTATAACCTAGTAGATGTAGGATATAGCAATAAATCCCCAGACTATGAAATTCTTCCAAGTCAAGGCCAAATAAACATATCCTTGGGTCTAGAGGAGGAAGGGAGGGTATAGTTACCCTAATATCATCTCAGACCCTAATCCAGAAGGAAGAAACCACTCCACAGTCCCATAATAAATGTAAAAAAATCCACCTCTGCTGCATAACACTTCGGGCAATTGGCATTAGAGGGGAAACCCATTTTCACCTGGGAAACAGGACTATGAAAAACTCTGAAATACATCGAAATAAACCTGTTGATAACGAACACAAGGGAGGGTATCCAATTATCCCCGAACATTGTTTGGGCGCTAATGGATTCCCCGGGGCTATCCAATTAGCCCCGAAGTCAGCCCGATGCCAGCACTTATCGGGGCTTTTGTTTCGGGACCTGATGTGTCCTGAAAAATAATCCATGATAAGTGCCATTTTTTCACCTCAAAAAAGGCCAAAACACTTAGGTCTGCGAGTTTATCGCGGACCCTATGTGTTTTCGTGAGATATACCCTACTATTTTGTTCGAAATAATAGACTAAGGTGAAAAAAAACATCGGCTAAAATTAGGGATAATCAGCAAAAACTCCCCGTTTTTTGCCGATCGCAGGGATCATTTAGTGCCCACTAATTGAATACCGCTCAAGGAGTGGTATACTTAATAGATGCCATAATCTGCACCCAATGGTCATTGGAGATAGTACCAAGGTCCACTTCCCATTTAATTTTAAGAGGGACTAATAGAGTACAGGCATTTAGACTAGCATACGTGGTGGAAACATGACCCACAACCCCAAGGCCCTGAAGCAGAGATGTAACTGGAGAAGGGGAGAACACAGGGGGAGTCACACCAAACTGAGCGTTTATAGTGCTGAAGTTGTAAACCTATAGAAAACAGTATTGGGAAATCCAAATTCTTCCTGTAATTGAGCAAAAGATTTTTAAAACCCTGTCATTGTAAATTGTCCTAGAGCAGAGACCGCTCTTAAAACCATACATTATTATATGAGATTTTAAATAGATCAGAATAAGAAATGTTAAACCAAAGGGGTGAATTCTCATCTATACCTTTCCAATCATAGAGGGTGCAGGCAAAATGCCAGTCCAAAAGGGTCTGGTGAAGTAGTGGAGGTAGACTAGATGTAGTAGAACCAGATAGCAAAAACTGCAAAGATGACAGAGGGGACCCCATCTGCTCAGCCAAAAAACAACAACAATGTAAAGTTCCCACTGTCAGGCTCAACCTGCCAAATGTGTCAATTGAGAAGCTACATAATATAGCCTGAGACTAGGAATGCCAAGGCCACCAGAAAACTTAGATTTAAAGAGGTTCTCAAGAGACACCCGTGCAAACCTACCCCCCCCCCCCGCCCAAATAAAGGAGGAGAAGATGCTCTCAATCCCACAAAGAACTTTTTTAGGGATATATACTGGAGAATGTTGGAAAAGGTATAATTATTTCAGTAGGAGTATGATTTTAAAAAGGCTTACTGTTCCCATAACAGTAAGGGTAAATATCTTCCATGTATGAATTCTAGACTTAAAATTTAATGTGACAGGGTCAATATTCTGTGAAACATAGTCAATGGATTTAGGCGTAATCCAGTCTCCAATATATTTAAATCGTAAAGTCCACTGAAGGGGACATGACAGGGAACTGAGAGAGGGAGGCATCCAAAAATGGGAAATATATTATATTTCTCCCAATTAAGAGCAAACTAGAAAAGTCTCCAAAACCATTAATAATTCTCAACACTGCAACCGAGGATGCCCCAGCATCTTCCAAAAACAAAAGCATGTCATCAACATATAATGCTATGACATCCTCCACCAATCCAGTTTTAAGATCCGTATATCAGGAGCCGAACACAGAAGACATGCCGAGGGCTCAACTGCGAATGCAAACAAGGCAGGAGAGAGAGGACAACCAGCCAGGTTCCTCTAGCAAAATAGCAGTGGTATATCCATTAACTGATACTTGGGCAGCCAGGAAAGAATACAACAACTGAATCCACTGAATATACCAATGCCAAATTTATGTAGGACCTCCCATAAATAGCCCTATTCAACTGAGTCGAAGGCCTTGGCAGCATCCACTGATTGGATATTCCTTTATTGCTGAGGCATATATAATGCAAACATTATAATATGAGTTATTTCTGATTTGTTTAAGCTAAATTGAAGCATTTGTGCAAGTGGTGTGCAGTTCCCAAAATAATAAGGGGTGTAAATTGCTCAAGCATGGAACAATAGTATATTTCCTCTCATATGCACAGTTGTACACATATGTATCCAGAGGCACATCTACTGTGAAACTAAAAAAGATTAAGCCACAGGGCTCCTAACCCTGGAGGGGCCCTGAAGCAAAAAAAAAATTAATTAGTGAAGTTTTCAACAAAATCAATGAAGTTTTTTAAGTGAGTGTTATTAAAATAAGGCTATTTTACAAATAGAATCATAAGCCAATGGGTTGAAGTACTTAATATTGACCTTAGAATGTGCACTACAGTAGTGCATGTAGGGGGGGTTTCTGACTATCCAGAAACCTCCCCTGTACTGGCCGGCAGGCACTCTATTTACAGCTCTTATCAGAGGATGGCTCTTATGAGCTGGCTGGGCACAGAATAGAGAGCTGCTGTCAATGTGACTGCTGAGTGCAGTACTGAAAGGAGCTTACTCTCTGAGTGGTTTCTACATCTATCTATCTATCTATTATTTGTGTCGACCTTTTGCATCCACCGACCTTCTTCCATGTCAATCTTTATGTGTCAACTTTTTTACTGTCTATCTGTTGACTGTAACCCCCGCTAGACAATGCAAAGATTGCCGGCATTGTAAAGCGGGGGCAGGGCCAAGATGACGTCTCGCCCACCTGTACCGCCCACTTCACTCAGGGTAGCAGCCAGCACTGGGAGACTTGGCTTCTTTTCCGGACAGCTGAGAGCGCCACCCAATTTTCGGGATCCTCTTGGCCGTTCTGGTATAATAGGCAAGTATGTTCCCAACCCAGTTCCACTACTTTATTTGCAAGAAAAGTGCAGTTAAGGGCCCTCTCCTGAGTATGTGCAGCATGTGCTTGGGCAGAAGAGGCCTTCACTTTGCTCTTTTCAGAGAAGAGTGAGGACATTTGGGAAATGGAGTTTAGGTCCCTGGAGGGGAGTTGGGGAAATCCTGGCACTGCAGACCCCTTTACCTCTATGCCCTGCAGAAATTGCACCTACTGCTACTGTTCCTTTCTTTTACACCATTTGAGCCTAGCTTCAATGTATTTATATATATATTTAGGGATATTTTCAATATCTTGATGGAGTGGAATTTTTTTTTATTCTTCAGCTAAACGCCTAACACCGTCTCTTACAGAATGAGCGGCATAAATTATATTGTTGAATGTCATAATATGGATGCAAATAAACTTGGAAAGTACCTAGCATATTTTATCAGTATAGTTAAAAAGTGGCAATAACCTACTGGAGTTGTGATGTAAGGGAAACTCCACACGATCCTACTTTCATTACCATTCACTCAAGCAACACACATCAACCCAAATATTTACATGCAACTAAAAAACTAATGCTATTTAATGTTTTGATTCATACCACACATGGACACATAGTAACTAATACATTGGTCTGATTGGTCTCTTTCTAGAATGCTTTGTTATGGTAAATTACCTGGTAAGTTAACTATGACACTGTTGGTATGTTCTATTGGTTAACAATAGGCACCAGCAAAATTGTGAAATGGAGCTTAGGCCACACAATGATCCATAACCAAGCTTGCAGGTTTATTGAGGAACAGTGATAACAGTGGTAACATACAGTACAATACACAGCAGTGTTGTAACTATGCAGTGGTGGTGATATCAGCTGTAATAGTAGTAACAGGTACTCACACCTTAAGGAGTGAAGTGTTGCACGTCTATGCAGCACTACGACACTCAACACAGTGGCCATCTTGGCAAAGGTGCCTGGCTGGCTTCACTATACGGAGATAGTGAACATATCCAACAGATATATATATATAGAGTGCTTCAATAAAATACTTGACTGCTTGAATATATAATTTATTGTATATGTTCTATGTATGTATTTAATTTCTTATGTAACAGTTTCTATATGGGCATTTATTAGTGTCTAGATGTGTTTCTTTGTGCAGGGTTTGTAGATGATGATGGATGATCAAAGATATTCCCTTCAGAAATCCAATTTTATTGCTAAAAGGCAAACTACTGCTTACTCAAACCGGTATGCTGTACTAGAAAAGAAGCCTTAGCATGCAATCAATTGTAAAAAAATATATCTCACAGTATACATTGTTGACAGCATTCCAATTTACTGTTAAGTCACGGTTTAGGTATTTACTTTCACACAGAATACAGCAGAATGGATTGAGCAACATCTGAATACTTGATTAGCCTGAGCTGTTATTACAATCAGAGAGAAGATTACACAGTCCATATAACTTTGCAAAATATCAAATTATCTAGGAGATATAGTTACACTTTTATTGTACAGTAAGCTTGCATGAGATAGTATATTCCAGTCATGGATGATTCATTGTATGTATTGAAGAAGTTGGTATAGGGGTATATAGAAGAAGGTTTGTTATTTATATTCTTCAATAAAGTTAGATATACAGGAACCCAGAAGAATTCAACATTTATTTGTTAAAACATGAACAATGCATCATGTATTTTGACTACAGAAGCAATACTTAAATTACATAATTATGCTATTTGAGCTTTACACTTTATTATTACTAATTAGTATTAGCATACCTTTACAGAAGATTCACAAATCAAACTAAGCCTTCACTTTAAAATTCCACCATTTTACTGTATAACTGAAACCAAGATGGCCGCCCCATCACCTGTTTGCCTATCTGTCTAATGGCTCCTATTGTCTTTTTTACCCCTCTATTTAAAATGTAAACTTACAGTCAAGGTCCTTTACCTTCTTTTCATGTACGTCCACTCTTTATTTCTACGTATGTGTTATGTTCATATCTGTCATGCCTGTCTACCTTGTCTTATACCGAACTCTTGTCTGCCATGCGATTTGGTTTAAATCGCATGTACTCACATTTATTCTGCCTATATGTAATTGTCATGTATGTCATTCTGTTAGTGCTGTCATGATCACCCTATCTCTCACTTACCATGCAATGTTATTTTAATGTTTTGATCTCTGCTTTGTTGATTGTTGTGTACTGGTGCTTTGTAATTCTGTTATGTTTTTATTTTAATCTCTTGTACAGTGATGTGGACAATTTATAGACAATAATAATAACAACATACCTAGTTAAAATTAGCAAGAAGGGGTGCAAAAAGATTGCGTGATATCCTAATATGACGGTTTGGTTTCTGATATTGGGGGTGTGGCTGCCTGTCACGTCCCCTTTTTTATCATGATGGGGGTATGCCCAGCAATTCCCAAGCTGCTGGGATGTCCCCAGTTCCTCTCTGTAATGGTGTATACGAGCATGCAGAGCAGCAGGTGAGAGAGAGACCTACCTACCCTTACCCCGCAGGATACTTCTGGCCATACGCGCATGCAGGGGGATTTCTGAGTACCCAGAATCCCCCCTGCTTGCTGATCATTAAGTGTAGTGCGGACCGCAGTGAGTGCGGTCTGCACTACACAGTAACAAGTACACCGCCGCCGGCACCGGGTAGTACACTTGTACTACCTGGCAGCGGTGTGTTTGTTTTGGCAGCCAATGAGAGTCAGACATTGGCTGCTGCGCCCACTGCCGGAGACGGCCTGGAGCTCACTCATGAGCTCCACCTTCCGGCTTCCGCAGTGGGTAATGGAAGAGACATCATGATGTCTCTCACATAGTGCAGAGTAGGGCCGGGAGGTAAGTGTTTTTTTTTCTTTTTTTCTTTTTGTCCTATATATGTAAGGGGCACTGCATATGGGGTGGGGGCACTGCATAGGGGAGACTACTACTGGGGGCACTATATAAGGGGTACTACTGGTGGGACTACTACTTGGGGGCACTATATATGGGGCACTAGTGGGGGTACTGCATTGGAGGGACCACTACTGGGGGCACTGCATAGTGGGGGATTACTACTGGGGCACTGTATATAGGGCACTGCATAGGGGGGACCACTACTGGGGGCACTGTATAAGGGGCACTACTGAGGGCACTGTATAAGGGGCACAACTGGGGCACTGCATAGGGGGGACCACTACTGTGGCACTGCATAGGGGATACCACTACCGGGGCACTGTATAAGGGGCACTACTGGGGGCACTGCATAGGGGGACCACTACTGGGAGCTCTTCATATGGGGGAACCACTACTGGGGGCACTGCATAAGGGTGACCACTACTGGGGGCACTGTATAAGGGGCACTGTATAAAGGGCACTACTGGGGGCACTGCATAGAGGGACCATTACTGGGGGCTCTACATAGGGGGAACCACTACTGGGGGCACTGTATAAGAGGCAGCACTACTGGGGGCACTGTATAAGGGGGCACTGAATAAGGGGCAATACTGGGGGCACTGCATAGGGGGTACCACTACTGGGGGCACTATATAAGGGGCACTGTATAAAGGGCACTACTGGGGGCACTGCATAGAGGGACCATTACTGGGGGCTCTACATAGGGGGAACCACTACTGGGGGCACTGCATGGGGGGACCACTACAGGGGGCACTGTATAAGGGGTACTACTGAGGGCACTGTATAAGGGGCACTACTGGGGGCACTGCACAGGGGAACCACTACTGGGGGCACTGTATATGAGGCACTACTGAGGGCACTGCATAAGGGGCACTACTGGGTGCACTGTATAAGAGGCACTATTGGGGGCACTGTATAAGTTGGCACTGTATAAGGGGCACTACTGGTGGCACTGCATAGGGAGACCACTACTGGGGGCACTGTATAAGGGGCATTACTGATTGCACTGCATAAGGGGCACTACTGGGGGAACTGGATAAGGGGACCACTACTGGGGCCACTACATAGGGGGCACTGTATATGGGATACAACTGAGGGCACTGCATAAGGGATACTACTGGGGGCACTGTATAAGAGGCACTACTGGGAGCATTGTATAAGGGGGCACTGTGTAAGGGGCAATACTGGGGGCACTGCATAGGGGGACCACTACTGGGGGCACTGTTTGTGGCTAAATGTTTTTTCATTGGTTCGGCATCCAAGGATTTGGAAACCCCCCTTTGCTGGGACAATGAGACTGTGCTTGAAAAGTGGAACTGTATCGGCAAAATCTGGATAGCTGGGAGGTCTTAATAATAATAATAATAATAATAATAATAATAATAATAATAATAATCCTTACACGGTAATCATAGGCAAACTGTTATAGTTTAAAAAAATATAAAGATGGAACACATCTCTATTAGATATTTTTCTATTTCCATGCATTTGTTATTGACTCTTGTCTATGTGCATTTGACAAGCAGAAAACAAAAATCTGTACCTGTTTAAAACACAGCAGATGTGAGTCAGGCTTCAGTATGAGTACTGTTCATCTAAAACAGAGAAAGCTAAACTTCAAAGACCTGTCAATGAGTTACTACTGTATGTAAGTGAACATGTTGCAATACTGACACCTTGCGGTATGGTATACCCTATTAGTTCTTCTGAGTTAATTTCAGTAGAATACATAAGATCATGGGTTATTTTACTTAAAACAAGCAGCTTTTTTATCAATTCTAATTCAATCAATCAATCAATCAATCAATCATACCAGTTCTATAATTATTGAGTCGGCAATAAATCAGCATTAGTTAGCATTTTTAACAATGGCACTAACTCCTATGTTACTCTGTATAGTATCAATCTTCTATTATTCCACTGCCTCTGCAAGAAATGTTTTATGTGGGATAAAGCAAGATGGGCTTTATCCCACTACTGTACTCATTTTTTAACCCCTTCATTCCTGAGGGTTTTCTCACCCCTGTTCTAAGGCCATTTTCAGGTGTTTGCCCTCTTTAAATTCCAAATCAATATCATATAATTTTTATATGCAGCACATGGCAAATACAATTTAAGTAAAGTGGCCAAAACAATGCTTTCTTTTAAAATGTTAATAAATTGGAACGAAAGAAAACATATTTTTCAGAGATGTGGGGTCCAGTTCTCCAGAAATCTGAATCCATCCTAATTTCATGAATCCGGACAGATCCGAGTCGCAGTTCTGATCTTCCTGCTGTTTGGAAATCAGATTTTAAATCCAAACTTCAGGTTTTGGATTGCAAAATTACATTAATTTAGTTGTTTTAAAAACATTTTATCATTTAAAAAAAAGAAGCCAGATCCAAACCAAAACTCTTGAGGGTGGTTTTGCTAACTAAAACCAAAACATGAAGATGAATCCAGATCTAAAACCAAAACATAAACACGGGGGTCTGCGCACATCATTGTTTTTTAATAAACACCAAAAATACATATTTTTGGTTCTTGCTTTGGATTAAGTTAGTGTTCCAAAATTGTAATCAGCAGGTTTCTATATGAAGGTTTTCATTAAAAAATCTGCACTTGAAAGTGATAATACATGTTTTATTTGTTTTGCAAATTTCTTCGTCTCAATTTAAATGCTAACCATGGGTAGGAACAATTTTGCAGCTCAAGGTCAATGATTTTTTAAACCAGTAGCCCTACCACATTACAGACCTGATTCATAGTCACTCGCAATCCATTCACAATGCTGATGTTCATGTAGTTGATTATTTACAACTGCCCATGCACAAAAAGTTAAGAAGACCCTTACAATGCATTTTGCGAACGATTCAGATAGTATCAGAAAGGTGACAGAAAGTTATGGGCATTCCTAGGCAGTGATTGGAAGGTGGCTAGTAGTGCACACAAAAATGGGACGTTCATTGGCCGAATTAGGGGAGTGTCACAGGGGTGTCAGAGCAAGTGGCTGCATTTCCAGATGCGTGGTCTGCACCTACCATAGGGCTGGAGCAATTTTCCATGGTGTGACAAGATACAAGGATGCACCATTTGGTATTACAGTGTGCACAGGCATTAAAAATGGTCATCGCAGTCCTTACACATTTGGCCGCATAGGCATACACAAGGGAAGGTGTTTATAGTCCATTCACAAAACTCGCAGATGGGCCAATACATGAATCAGCTCTCAAAATGAGTGGACCACTTTTATATTTGACACAGTATGGGGGATATCTTGGTTTTAGATCCCCATGTGCAGCGGTACCGAGATGAGGTTGAGTAGGTACAACTTACCCAGGCGTGGGATAATTTGAGATGCCTGTCGGAGGCCCGGGTCAACGATCACCCCACCTGGAGAAATGCAGCTGTGGCTGCATCTGTATAGTAGCACAGTGGCAGATAAGGCAGTGAGAGAGAGGACACTGCTACTGTTGAGCAGAAGTGGCCTCCTCTCTTTCACTGCCTGATGTTTCACTGCGGCTGCGCTGCTATACAGATGTGGCCATAATGTTATTGAGCAGAGAAAATAATTCTTACAGGTGGACTCCTCACCCCCTGGAGCTGCCCCTGTGCTGAGTGCTTCCACGTCTTTGGAGAGGTCATGCCTCACTGATTTGGCCACACCCCCCAGTACCAGGGCCCATTGGAGATCTCGACGCCCCTGCACATGTGTGAAATGTATTTACTTTTTGTGTGTGTGCTGTTTAAATAATTTTCTTGTGATCACCAGACAAGAACTACTGAGGGAGCATATGTTTGAAAGAGGATATCCAATAACTGCATAATTTTAAAGTGTGGACTCCCTCCATTCATAGATCTCTCCTTATCAGGAACGCAAAGATATAATGGATCCGATAAGGTGAATTCATATTGGCGCTACTTATTATGGAAGCAGGGAGCTTATCGTGGAACAGGATTTCACTAGCATCTCCTACTAAGAATTACAGACTTTGCTGCTAAAGCCTTACAGGTGGCCCCCATTTCAGCACCAGACATAAATGGCAGGAATGGACTTATGGAAATGAGGCACAAGGCATGAGTATGCCAGGCACAAGAATACTGGAGCAGAGAGAGCTGATTATCAGACACCAGGAACTGAGTCAGGGATAGCTGATTACCAGGCACAAGGAACTCAATGAAGATTCTATGGAGAAGAACTGCATATGTCAAACATAGTCCAAGCAGCAAAGCTAGCATACACTGAAGTTCTGACACCTAGCAGGATGAATGAGGAGAAGGACCATCAACAAAATGGTGTAATGTGACCACATCTTTCAGAGATGAGCATGAAGCTGGAATGAAGTAAGTGCACCAGAAAGGTACACCCTACAAAGGATCTTCAAAAGATTCAGGAGCTTGAATATTGGATACTGCACACCCAGGCAAAGTCTCCTTTTGCAGTCTTCTAAATCACATTGGTCTCGATTACAAATAGGAGACTGAATAAACTTAAATATCGATGAAAACATATATGGCTTGAAAAGAGAAATATGGAGGAAGTTGGGAGAGTGTGAGGGAACCTTAGTTGGAAGTCTACTGCATTAGCCACTCTCAGAATTTCTATTTCGTTCACATATTGTACTGTAAGTACAGGAGGAGAAAAGTTCATGCTGGGTAAAGATTGTGTTAGATTAATGGCCAGAGTCTTTCCTCATCTTCTAAGCTGCTACTGCACTGCATTTTTTGTCTACAAAGGACTTTTAAAATCAATAAACATTAGAGAGGACAAAGTGCTTATGATAACTAGTACAAATATATTTTCCACCCAGAGATGTTAATAATGAAATAGTTTAATAAATATATGCAAATACAACAATTTATATATCATATAATACTAAACATAAAATAAATAACATGAACTGGAGATGCTGGTATCAATTGGATGCAAAAAAATGGATCTCAAAGCTTGTAGGATGAGCATATGCACATGAATAATAATAACAACTGTAAAAAGAATAACTGCTATTAGACATAATGTTCAGTCCATAGATCAAGCAAGCCTTTAGTGAATTGTAGTGATGGGGTAGTTCACAAATGATCAGTTCAAAATGAACTGATCTTCAAAATGAACTAGTTCACTCTGTTCACAGCTCTGGCAAAGATCAGTTCATCAGGATCTAAAACAAGTGAGAGGAGTTAGACACAGTGACAGAGAGAGCACAGCAGCTCCATTAGGCATGACTCAATACTGCTAAATGATCACAGGTGGCACTGCTATGCTCAGACAATGTGCGTGACTGTGCAGCTCATTGAACTAGATTCAGGCATTCTAGTTCACTAGTTCAAATAGGTCAGTGACTCAGTGACTCATGTGGAGCTGATTGAAATATATTGTCATGATGACTCATTGAGTAGTTCACAAGTCACATGATACATTCCCCATTAGCTCTCTCACATAGAGTTATGAGTCAGTACTGCTAAACGACCACAGGTGGCACTGCTGTGATCAGACATGTGCATTGTATGGATCTGATGTATATTCTCAGGCTTCATTCTCCTAGTATATTAATTCACAACATACACTCCTAATCAGCTTAAGACACAGTGTGGAGTGCTGCATGCTATATACTGTACTTCTGTTTACTATACAAGACATAAGGGGGAGATGTATCAAACCTTCAAGAGAGATAAAATGGAACCTATCAGCTTCTGTAATTTTATAGACTATGCTTTGCATAACTTCTTTACTTTATCTCTCTCTCTAAGGTTTGATACATCTTCCTCCTATCTTTACTGTACTGATCTCAATTTTATAGGTGTGATGTATAAAACATTCTAAAAAGGACAAGTAGAGAACTTGCCCATATTGAGACCATCCCCCTATTTTTATGTGGAGGCTGTAATCCCACCTGCCCTATTGTTAATCTACAGGAGCTCTGGTGTGCATTAAGTGACATTAATGGGTGCAATTAACAAATGAGGCAAAGTTTTTTACTTGTAATTACTGTATTTTAAAAGAAAAAAAAGAGACTCTGAATTTGGGTCTCTCTCACTTGTATATCATGGAAATAAAAATTATAACAACAATTAAATTAACATTGCAGAGCTAAACATGTCACTGATACTAGTAGTTTGTTATATATTGCTTTTTTAAAATATTAAAAGATCAGACATATTAAACATAGCTGGCCATTTGAACAAGACTATAAGAACAAGACTATAACTCACCTAATGAGCTAGTAGTTGAAATCCCTACTGTTTGTGTAATAGACTAGTTCTAGATTTCCAATCACTTCTCTCAGCAGTGTTTCAGAGCCAGTGATGTAATGACCTAAATGAACTACATGAACTGATCATTTGGACTATTCTTTTCAATGAACTAGATCATAATGAACTGATCACCAAAATGAACTATATTTCCCATCACTAGTGAATTGGTAGACTTGGAGAACATGGATCTTCATTCTTTTGTTTGCCAATTACGGGCATGATTCTTCTGAGTTGGACGCAAGTGGAAATGTGGACAGATCTTGTGGATATCTGCATACTGCTTATGCAACTCAGAATGAAATTGGCAACTGCGAATGCGCCAGACAAGGTGTACGCACATCAGACACACAGACAGAGTTTGCAAATGCATACGGATTCATCCGTCTGTCAATTAAGCACTCTTTCAGTGAAATAGGCATTTCTGAGTGGTAACAGGACATACAACCCTGCGGACAAACAGAACTGATCCATCTCAGGGAATTATCATGGGAGTGTCATAGGCACGTGAGACGATTTCCTTGCTCTATCTGTAGTGCAGATAGGGACGCCTATTTCTGACTGACATTTTGCATCTAGCATGGGGTGGCTGCAAGCCCCAATACTAATGATGATGACTGCGGCTGCAGACATAAAAACAATGGGTGGGATGGACTTCCACATGCAGACGCATGGATATTCTATATTCTGCATACAATGGTGGATTCTCACATTAACTTAACAAAATGAATTACACCTGTGGCACTAACCGTTCACATAAACATATGCGGCTGCCAAACCAGGAGGTTGTGGAAATCTCCACAAACAAGAAATAAATAAGGTAAAAGGCAGCACGAAAAGTTTAGAAATTTAATGGTAAAATCTCTGAATAATTTTGAATTTTATTATATCAAAAGGATACAGTAATAGTAACATAGTGTTACACACAAATATAGTAATATAAACAATGAAAAAATAATTGTAAAATCTATGTTTAATAAATATTTAAAACTAGCTGAAGTACCTGACATTACCTGGGTTTAAATCTAAATTTAATTAAGTTATTAAGTTTTATTATGTGATGTTGTACAAATCCATCCAGTGGAAGGCCCAGAACAGGCTCCATGGGTCAAAGTTCCGCTCTGTGCACTCCACCGTGAGGTCTGACTGGAACCCCAACCACTCCATTAAGCATCCCAGACCAATTGCCAACCCTCTATAAAGTTTTTATACAAATCCATCCAGTGGAAGGCCCAGAACAGATTCCCCAGATCAAAGTCCTGCCCAGCGTACACCAACGGGAGGTCTGACTGGGACCCTATCGACCTAAAACCTGGCCATGATCCAACTGGACCATCTCACGTTGGTTTCATCCCAATCAGTGCAGGGGTGTATCTTCAAGTTATTAAGTTTTATTATGTGATGTCATCAAAATCCATCCAGTGGAAGGCCCAGAACAGGCTCCCTGTGTTAAAGTTCTGCCCGGTGCAGTACGCCATGAGGTCTGACTAGGACCCCAACCACTCCATTCGGCATCCCAGACCAATTGCCACCCCTCTGTGAAGTTTTCATTCAAATCCATCCAGAGCACACCAACGGAGGTCTAACTGGGACCTTATGTCTTCTGGGATCCAATGTTACCCCTCTGTTAAGTTTTGTTCCAAATCCATCCAGTAAAAGGCTCAGAACGGCTCCCTGGGTTAAAAGTCTGCCCAGCTTACACCAACGAGACGTCTGACCGGGACCCTAACCCCCCTAAAAACTGGACTACCTCGCATTGTTTTCATCCCAATTGGTGCAAGGGTATCCGAATGCATAATCGGACAGACAAACAAACAAACAGACCAATGAATTTTATATATAAAATTTGTCACATTGTCGCTATGTGGTCCAATAACTTGCTTGTTTGATACTATATAACCATGTAAGATGTGGCAACTTTACAAAAATATTCGCCAACAAACAAAGTTCTTCTATTTTTATATATAATATATATATATATATATATATATATAGTGGATATCAAAGCCTTAACATAACGATAAATATTTAAAAAGTCCATTATGTACCAGAAGATAGTGGTAATTCCTCCTGAACAGGTCCTAAAATAGAACACTGTGTCACTGTATATGTACTCACTGTTCGCAGATCCCAAAAATATAGGGCCTGATTCAAGGTTGTTAGCATCACTGATACATCTTTGGAGGCAGCATTGATGCTAACATATGCTAATGTACAACCAATAAACTAAAATATCTGCGCTAATGAATAATGAGGAGAATTGATACAAGCAGATCACCACCAAGACAAGAATATAAAGAATATAAACAATTTAATATAATAAATAAATAGTTTGATCAGTCAAAATAGCAACAAACATAATACAATCACATACAATAGTTAATCACCTACAGTAATTGATATTAGACTTTTAAGGATCAGACGTTTATAGGATTACAAATTAATCCCAAATTGATCTCATGCTATTCCATATTGAAGTTATAATTAGCAAAAGTCTGAATAGAATTAGACAGATCTGAAAAAATCCGCTGGAGGAGGTGGATCAAAAATTGTAAAAATATATATATAAAAGAATTTATTTTTAAGAAACATAAATGTTATTCCATAGTGTCTACATCTATGTAATGTTAGAAAATCTTCAGTCTCACCCGGCAAGATCAACTGTGTAATAGGAATCACGGGTAACCTGTATCCTCGCTTAAGTGAGCATGTCACATCCACAATTCACAATCCTGTAAACGCAAGTGAATAGCTGAGAGCATCGGAGGAGGCTCTGGAGAGACGGGATGTAAGCGGCTCCTTAATATTCAATGTACCAGTGTCAGTCCGGCCGCATCTCAATCCTGCCTCAAACTCCTGGTAGCCAGCTGTTGTCCAGCGGGACCACGAATCTCACGTGCCGGTGAGGGGATGATAGGATAAAATGTTAGATGCCGATGTACACTACAGATGGGTCCAAAGATAAGTTCGCTGATGTGTTTCGCTCCGTAAAGCTGGGGCTTTTTCAAACAGTGAATGGCATATTCCACATGGACAGAGGTTATCCTGTAGTGTTGTTGCAGACAGCATATAAGAAGGTGGAAAATAGTGATAGAACACAACTCATTAAAATGAGACAGAGAAAGAATACCTAGCGCTAATTATAGACAGGGAAATCAGAAGAAAATGCAGCAGAAAAAAATAAGGTGATTGTCAACCTTATATATATGATAAACGAAAGAAGAATCTGCGCTTTTTAATCTGTGCTGGGACACCAAAAATATCAAACCATGAGAAATAAATAATATAAATTTAATAGGCTGAAAATCAGCACAAATTAACACATAAATATATAAAGAGTTGATCAGACTCTATACAAAACAAACATACATATACACAGTTTGTACAAACAATGGGTAACAACAGGTAACAATATACAGTGTTCTATAAACACTAATAAAAATGATTATTAATGTATCTGTGTATGAAAAGATACAAATAATACGCACAAGATAATTTAAAAACTGTATTCACAAATGACCAGGCAATCACGTCAATGTGGAAAATGAACCGGCAGGAAAGAATCACCTGTGTGATAAATCAACCCTTATGTTAAAGGGAAACAGTCTCGTAATAGAACCAGTTATATTCAAATAAGCAACGGGATATAGTAATAATGTCTCAAATGCTGATAACCCATCAAATATCAATTGGTGTGGAGATTCCTTGTATTATTCGATACAATATTAGTATAAAAGTTACCTTGTACAGGTCAGGATTCTGCACATGAGAGGGGAGCAACTTTGTAATGATAAACCCGCTAAATGCCTGCTGGGTACCGTGTATAGACCGCAGCGGCTTGATGATGGCGAGATGGTAGATAGCTCAAGTAAAGTAACTCACAGGAAAAAAGGAGGGGGGGGTTCCTATCCAGACGTCCTCAATCAACGGAGCATTGTGGATAAAAAACGGTAGGCGGTGTAAATAAACCGCAATAGAGCACCGGGAGGTGGTAGCAGGGTGGTAAATGGATCTAGTAGGATAACTCATGAAGGTATGCAGTCCTCTCCAGATATCCTCAATCACCAGAGCACTGTGGAAGGGAACAGTGGGCGGTGTGGATGAACTGCTGTAGAACACCTGCTGGGCGCTTCAGGATGGTAGCGGCGTTCAGAATGGCCGCAGCAGACAGCTGCTATCCGTCCCAAAGAAACAGCGTAGAGATGATTAGCGGTCAATTACTAGAACCAGTGTAGCAATTAGTCAGGCAGGGTCAGCCGTTCAAGACCAGACAATATATATATATATTTTTACAATTTTTGATCCACCTCCTCCAGCGGATTTTTTCAGATCTGTCTAATTCTATTCAGACTTTTGCTAATTATAACTTCAATATGGAATAGCATGAGATCAATTTGGGATTAATTTGTAATCCTATAAACGTCTGATCCTTAAAAGTCTAATATCAATTAATGTAGGTGATTAACTATTGTATGTGATTGTATTATGTTTGTTGCTATTTTGACCGGTCAAACTATTTATTTATTATATTAAATTGTTTATATTTTTTATATTCTTGTCTTGGTGGTGATCTGCTTGTATCAATTCTCCTCATTATTCATTAGCGCAGATATTTTAGTTTATTGGTTGTACTTTGGAACACCTGGTAGTCAGGTGTATTTTAGTGTGCTACCACAGGCACACTGTCTGTATCTGCTGCTTTAATTAGAATATTCATCCATACAGATGGTTATTTATTAACTTACAATTTATGTGATTTGTGGTTTAACAATTTATATTAGTGCTGAGAGTTTGATCTTGGGTTTGTTGTTAACATATGCTAATGCAGCAGTCAACGTCTTGCATAAATTGACGTCTCCTGCCAACTTCTGTGATTCACTGCTGCATCTAAGGACAGGTTGTGGCTTCTCCGACACTACGACTGGAGCTGCAACTGCATTGCAGCATATGTGCACTGCAGCTTCAGCTCATGCCTGGTCAACCTATCATTGAAGATATGGCCAGCCATCAGGTTTGTGTACATCTCTGAATCAGGTCCATAGTCTGGAATGGGACTGGGACAATGTCCTCCAGTATGTCCCTTGTAAAGTTAAACTTTTTCTGGGTGAAGAGTAGTGTTTTGTGATGTGGATATTCCCTGGGCTCAAAAGCAGTGTGAGTCACAACGTCCACAGTGCTCACCGGGAGCCGTCTGATGCACTGATGGCTGTAACTACCCGAGATCTGTTATCTAGGGCTCTCCGTGGTGATAGTGCCTGGAGCACAATGAAGTAGATCTCAGTGCTGACAATCTCACTCATTCATGCCAGCTGTCTCAATGTGTAGAGATGCACTGGCAGATGAAGCACAGTGCAGTGGGTGCTGTACAGCTAGCTTTGTTAAAGCAGTCTGGTCTTTAGAGCCAGCAGAATATAAAATTATCATAAAGAATGAAATCTTTCAGTGAAATCAGCATAGACTTTTCAAACATCACGCTCCATTGTGCTTTGAATTTTCATATTAGCATAAGCTAGTAAGCATGGCTGTGTGGAAAAGCAGCCGCAGATGTGTCTGAGTTAGAATGAACCCCTGCAAGATCTCACACCGGCTGAGCATTCCCGAATGAGCACTGATTCAATCAAAAGTGTAGACGTGGAGTCTGAGATCAAATAAAGCCGCTTTGGGAGTAATCTGAGATCAGGAATAAACAAATGTCCTGTTTCAGTGAGATACATTTGTAAAATGCTGCAAAATATGCTAGTGCTATATAAATAAATGTTAATAAATAAATAAATACATTGACCATTCAATAATCTGAACTACCAGAGTGTATGATCTTTGGTACAGTCACTAGCTGCAAATAACAGGTAGCATTGAACTGACATGTTTCATTGTACTGTTTCATTGCAATTTCCTCATAGACTGGATTGTCTTTGTCCACAACAGGATTATGCAGTATGCAGGATTGTTTCAATTCAATCTCATTTGTTCAATGCTAATTATTACACATTATTCAGCTGCTTTATATCTTTAAAGATTTTCTTTCTGTTTTTGTTTGTTGGCACACAGTTTTAACAGAAACTTTACAAGTATCAAAATTAATTGGTTATAAGCCAGTCCAAAAATTGAATGTTGCATATTTAAAAAGTAAATATGATTTATACAATAAAAAAATTCTAAAATTTACAAATATGAATATATATCTAAAAATAAAGAGTGGATTCATTGAGAACTGCATTTTTTAACTTTGGATATATCACAGATGTTTGTAAACAAAAATATTTAAACTTCCAAGAGAAATAGTGAAGATGTTGGGAGAGTAGGAGGACCTTTAGTTTCATGGACACTGGGTTAACTTCTTGCAGACTTTCAAATTGGCCCACATATGTAGGAGCAAATCTCATGCTGGGTACCTGTAGTTATATGAGATGATAGCCAGACTTTATCCCCCATGTTCTAAGCTGCTACTGCACTGCATTTCTTGTCTTAAAACTTTATATCAGGTAGAGGACTTTTTGACTTGGAGTTGAGGAAAGTCCAACTAGTAGAGTGAGGTGAATAATTCTGGAGGAACGATTTACCACTACACATCTTGTGTTGTAGCTCTTACTGGGTAGAAAATTTGTGATGTCATCATGTCAAGTTTATGTTGAGAATAGATTGAGCATGCAATATCAAAATATTTCAACTGCTGAAAGAAGAGTGGGCCATCAGTATTCTCAAGAAATATGTTCCAAAGTCTTTTGGAAACCCACATGATCAGAGAAACAAGAATAATGTGCACGCTGAAATAATCTCCTATGTAACCTAGAAGTCACAAAGTTTTTCTCATATTGTAGGGTAGTAAAAGAGATAGTCAAAGTGTGGGAAGATTGTATTTGAGAATCTTAACCTTCAGTAGCCTCCATCAAACAAAATAATGCAAGCCTTTAAATTTTTACTGCCTGGTCTAAAAGTCATGTTCAGATCTAAGTGCAAGAAGCATAAATGCCTCCTGGCCTGTGAGGATTTAGGCATTTAGGGTGGGATGCATCTTGCATCAATTTTGGATGCAATGTATTCTGCCAATGATCGCATGCATATCAGCATTTGGTAATACAGTATGCATGAAGATAAGAGCTGTCCTTTGCGGTGTAAGCCAGGAGTCCTTCTGCTCATGTCCAAGCTGCATGGAAATCCTATTGGATCCCTCTCAGGGAATACTCTGAATAGAAGCCCACAGGCTTCTATTAGGAAAAGCCCATGCGGACAAACCTCCAAAAACTGCATTTTTGGAGGTTTGACCGCATTTTTCAGCTTAGTGCATCCCTCCCTTAGGGGCCTATTCATTTTTGATAAATGGCCCGGTAACCATGCAGAAAAGCTAGTTTCTTGCTTCTTCATATTTAGGTTACCGGGCCATTCATCATCAGGGGTCCAAATAGGATGACCTGATATTCAGCAAACTCTGAAAACTGAAAGTTTTTCAGAGTTTGCTTGTGAGAACAAGCACCATCTTCAGATGGCACTTGTTCTCGTATCCCTGATCCTTCCTATGGGAAGGAGTTCCAGGGAAATGAAGAGAGATCCGAGCGGGTCCTTCCACCACCTCTTCACTACCATCCTGGTGGCTTTGCGCATGCGTGACCTTGGATTCGAGGTCACGCATGCGTAGCCACACCGACAGGGGAGGAGGTAAGTAATGCAGCTACTTCTGAGATGCGATACTAGCCGAGGGGAAAGCTGGTTTTCAGAGCAACTGTCCCAGCACCAGAACAATGATGAATTGACCCGGTATAACGTATCCTCCGCTGCAAGTTGGTTACTTAAGTATCCCTAAAAGCGAGATGAATACTTAATCATCGGGGGCCATACGGCCCCTGATGATGAATAGGTCCCTTAGTGTTTGAAGACAAACAATATTTTTATGCTCAATGTACGCTATCACCAGAAAACCAGATCACATAAACATATAGCACTCCTAAAGGTCAAATGTCATAGTCAATGTCAAAAAAATTATAGTTTCTGTCAACTGGTAAGAACTTATGGAAAAAATAAACAAGGGCATAATTTCCCTTTGGGGGATCACTGGGAGAAAATTGTTTCTACTTTGAGAGAGAATGATTGAAATATGTCAGGCTGCATAAGCACAGCAGCTTGGCTGGTTGGTTAGATAGATTCTCTTGTACCTAACAATAACTGGAGGAATGGGATCCTATAGAGGCCTCTGTATATGTCTGCAGGGCTGCCATCAGAAATTGTGGGGCCCGGTACTGACAAAATAGGCAGGGCCCCCTCCCCGGGGTAAGGGACAGAGGTAGGCAGAGTTGTGGATGTGGGTAGAGCTACTTTGGGGGTGAGGGAAAGGGAGGGCAGGACCTATTGGGAGCACAGGGATTAGACATGGTGGGGGGCTGGCACAGGGGGCGTGGAAGGCTGGACAATGGAGGGGTACTGGGCTGGGAAGGGTGGCACAGGACAAGGAAGGCTGAGGGGGCAAAGCGCAGGCTGGCTGGACGGGGGACGCAGGGAAGGCTGGTATCATTATTATGTCATCAATTCATTTTTTTGTTTAGTCATTTAGAGATTTACACAATTGCAAAAAAAAAATACTTTTAAGCACCTTATAAATTTCGGTAGACACAGGCAGCCTGGGAGAAAGAGCATCGGCTGTATTTCCGGAGAGGGAGGGGGCCCAAGTAGCAGAGCTGCAGAGGTGTGAATTGCAGTGATGTCTGGTACCGCACGTCATCACTGGTGGAATGCACCCGGCAGCCAGAGAAGAAAAGAAGAGTCTCGGTGGCATTTAAAACATAGAGCTGGCCGTGAGCCAATCACAGCTCACGGAACGGCAGCCAGCCAATCAGCAGCGGCCGCTGCTGATTGGCAGCTGTTCCACAAGCTGTGATTGGTTTGCGGAACTGCAGCCAATCAGCAGCGGCCACTGCTTATTGGCTGGCTGCCGTTTCTCGGGCTGTGATTGGATCACGGCCGGCTCCATGTTTTAAATGCCAGAGAGACTGTTTTCTTCTCTGGCTGCCAGTACATTCCACCAGTGACGTGCGGTACCGCACATCACTGCATTCCACACCTATGCAGCTCTGCTACCAGGGCCTCCTCTCTCTCCTGGCCCGGGACTGGAGTCCCCGCAGTCCCCCCCTGATGGCGGCCCTGTGTGTCTGCCCCACACTGTTGCATCATTGGCCTGACATCTGAGGCTTTGCTAATTCCAGTGATAATAGCTTACAACTATTTTCTGATCATTTTACCAGAACAAAAAATGAGTACATATAATTTAGCAAAATAATGATGTTATTTCCTTTTTTCCACTCTCAAGTTGTGGCAAAGTGTTTGAAAAATTGGTACTTCTGATTGTTTCAGTTCCTGAAATGTAAACTGACAGAGATAGACAACAAAATTTAATGCAAGTGGGAAAGATTTCCTCAGCACACGATGCTGAACTTGTCTAGTGCTCAGGCTGTCATGTTTAATATAAAAAAACAACATTTCAATAACTATTGTACTGTAGCACTAAAGTTGCTGAGCCATAGGATTTTCTAAAGTAAAACATGTACACAGATTTTAGCTGGTTATTTGTTTTGTCTCTTTTCACAGAAAATCCAGTGATATATTTAGTCCTACATTTCGTTCATATTAAAATTTATATTTCCTTGTATAAGTTTTCTTTTCATAGAATGTTTACTGACATCAAAGTTAAAAAAAATTAAAACACAAGGTGTAAAAATATAAATATTATTCACAAACCATCAGCTTCTAACTGCCATTTTACAGACTGTGGGCCTGATTCTGCAAGGGTCGTAATTGCAAAGCTGCACACAGGCTATAGATATGATGTATGCATGCAGGCAGCTTTGCAATTGCGATCCTTGCAGATATGGTAATACACCAGGAGGCATCACGCCTCCTTTGCATTATTTATCCGAGCTGTGTTATCCAATGCAGAATTGGATAATCTGCGTACCATCGGCCGGCTGCGGTGACCCATGGGGTCCCACAGCCGGTTGCCACAGTTTGGAGGAAGAGGCCAGGAAATCGCTGTCAGCCGATGGAGATCCTGGCTTCTTCCCTCCTCCGCAATGGCAGCGACGCGCCTCCATTTTGGGAAATGGAGGGCATCTCTGCACCCACCCCGCCCGCAAATGGCAGCAGACTGTCAATCACTGCCAGTCTGCTGCCAGTCTGTTTTTGTCAATGAGTGCTATGTGTGAGTCTAACATTACTGTCACTGTACTCTTAGAGAAGCCTCCTTCCACTATTTCTGCACCTTCTGCAAATGTGGGGATGAGTAGTACAAGTAAAAATGGTGACAATAGAAATTGAGGATGCTACAGTGGAAGTGTAAGGGGGATATTTGTGTATCTGATATTGATGAGGATGTTGATGATGTGGATGATGTTTGTGTCAAAGTAAGTTAGCTACCAGTGGCAGCAGTTCTTGTCTATCATGAAAAACAAAGAAGATAATTGTCATGCCTGGATAAAAGACCAAAAAAACATTTCTTTTGTGATGACTTATTTTTGCCCAAGTCCTGACAAATTTGTCAAGCCATCAGCACAGTTTTTGAAGTCAAAGTAAGTAGAGGTAGGGATGTTAGCCATCTAGGAACCTCCTCCCTATTACGTCACGTGCAGCGAGGTCTTGCAAAAAATCTGAAAAATCTGGTAAAATAATAGCAAGCAGTACAGCATCAGCTAGCTTCCAGCTCTCAGCTAGCATATGCAATCTCCACCACCAACACCTTCATCATCAATCTCCTTATTAATGTTCAGAGTTAGACCTCTTATGTCCAATTTGCAAAGGCTAACTGACTATTCCCCTATCCAGATTCCCCAGAAGAATAATTGCAAGCTAGGACTGCTGCTGGGGGTGAATCTTCATTCCAGAAGTTTTAAAAACAATTAACTGTAATACAATCCTTTGCAAGAGGAAGAAAGTATAAAAGCAGCCATCCAGATGATCAGCGGATCACTGAATCCATGACGGTTCCAGAAGTCGCCAGTGCGCCTTGTTACATACCTATGCTCTGGTTGTCTTTTCTTCTCCGGGTTGCCAGCCACATGCCCAGACTTCTGCTCCTGTGCAATGTACTCGTCGTACTGGGATGACACCTTCTGTTGCTATGAGACTGGGATGCCGCAATACAGCACATGATACTAGATGATGCATCCTCCTAACCTGTGTATTACCATTAATCACCTGCCCTGTTAGTCCATTAGCTGACTGTCATATCAATTTTTATATGTTATTTCACTTTCTACTATTCAATATACAATGTGGGGCTTATCTGTTGCTGCAGCCAACAGACACAATACATATGTGTCATCTAATACTTTGCAAATTGTTTTATGTTTCTTTATTTATTCCACTTATCTTTATGTTGTTGCTCCCCAGTCTGTATCCACAATTGTCTTATCATTTATTTAATTTTTATATGCTTGTTCTCAACTTTTCAAAGTTTCTAAATCATCTGAGAATGTCACTGACCCTCTTTTTGAGATGAGTAATTAAATACACCTGTCTGTAATTATACTGACTGCTCACGCTATAAATTCCCCTCCTGGAGTAAGGTCTAATACCTCTGAGGAAACAGCCAGACTTACTAAGGCTGAGAAACGCGTTAGTTACCTTACATGTGGAGATCCAGAAAGATAATAGACTTTTCATTGCTGTGCACAGTGACTGCACAAAGAATTCCATCACCTCGTTACACACCGCAGTGAGCTCACTTGATAGCGGGACCCGCTTAAACCCCAAATCGGCTTATCCTGAAAGACAACACCCAGACTTTCAGTGCTCACACAGAGCTCCATTCATTACAGACGGGACTCAGTCTTCTTGCAAACGGACAGCCTGTAATCACAGAGCGGCAATCCGGACACTGCCCTCTGATCACCTTACCCGGGTATCAACACGCCGGCTCAGGTTAAATTAATTATAATACCTTACAGGCTACCTTGTACAACCATCGTACATTTAAAGTGTGAGTCTTCATTCCCAAAGACATCAATGACTGCTCATATGGATATGCACATTTAAACGAGTATATACATTTTTTCTATACTCTTCTTACTACATGTGCATCATATAGGTTACCAAAGGAGCCTACCAAGTTGCTCCCCCATTGAATGAGGAGAATTTCTCATATCATTTGTTCTCTATTTGCTGTTTGTTTTTTGTTTTTTATTTTATTTTATTTTAACAGCGCTGTATGTTATTATTTTAACTTGCACTTGTGGATACATGTCAGACAAACATACACCGATTATCAGTAGGATTTATTGAACTATTCACAGCCAATGTGTTTTAGATACTTTTTTACTGTGCATTAAATGCTTATTTATTTCAAATGCATTGACTACATTGTCTTGTTCTCTATTCAGGTTAGAGACACATTCATTCTAATATTATTGTCTCTTACCCCAGGTTTTCTGTTATATATTGTGCTCCCAATTGTTTTGTCTTTCTTTGTTATATCTATCCTAGGGGCTAGCCACCTTTCCTTTGGTTGAGCAAAATATATGCAGATTTTTTATCCTCACTTGATTGCTACAGCGCCACTTATCTTGGGTTTCTGTTAGTCCATTGGTTAAATTCATTTCTTAAGCCTGCTTGTTCATTGCTGGTTTGCCAGCTATAGTATGTCTGACATGTGCTTCCGGTACTTGTCAGTCGTGTATCTGCCCATTTCTGCCTCTGCTTCAGAGATTCTCAGCTATTACTTTTATTCCATCATCTAGATTTCTGTTTTTCTGTGAGCTGCAGTATTCTCTGGGTCTTTGTCACCACGGCCCTCAGGGTTGCATCTCAGCCTTTAGAACATGGCTCTCAAGCCGTAACCCTGGCTCTCCAGCTGCACCTTGGCTCTCAAAGCCACACCTCGGCCTTCAAGGCCACATCTCAGTCTGAATTCCCATCTGCTTTCCAAGTCGTACCATGGCTCTAAATGCGGCAACTCTGTCCTCTGTCCTCAAGTCCGCATCTTTGCAGAAGCATCTATCGGCTCTCCAGCTGCACCTCGGCTCTCCAAGCCACACCTCGGCCCGTAAGGTGCATCTCCACCTGAACATCTATTGGCTCTCTAAACGCATCTAGGCTTTCAAAGCCGTACCACAGCCTTCAAGGCTGCTACTCAGCCTGAATTTCCATCGGCTCTTTAAGCTGCACCCTGTCTACTCCTCCTTGAATACCTCACCATATCCATATAACAGTCACATAACATCTTGTGATGCTAGGATAACCGTGTAAGCATCTACTATCTTAACTTTAAGTCCCGGTGGCCACCTAAGTACACTGCCCTACAATCAGTCAATGCTTTCTTCAAAGCGTTAGGTCTCCTCTATATTGACCCTGATAAAGCAGCCATGGCTGAGGCAAATCTGCAAACCCTTTAGCAGGGGCAGAAAGCATCAGAGGACTAATAGCAGATAGAATGACTCTGCACTATGCAGTCAATTCTGTCTTGGACTGTTAGAACAAATTAAGGATATCCTGGTCCAACATCCGGTGCCTGAGACCCTGGACAATTTTATACATCTCACCATCCGCATTGACTGCCTCATAAGAGAATGTAGGGTTGAGAAAGACCTCCCATCTTTGTCCCCTCTTTCTCCAGCATGGGATTCCACGGCAGAGCAAGGAGAACCTATGCAGATAGGAGCTTTTTGCTTGTCTGCAGAAGAGAAGCTCAGGAGATGGTCCCTGGGTCTCTGCCTCTACTATGGAAGTAAAGGACACACTGTCAACTCCTGCCCATCCAAGTCGAAAAAAGGCAAGGTCTCATTCTGCTGGGAGAATTACATATAGGCATAGCATCTATTTCTCCCAAAAATTCCACCTTAGTGCATGCGCTTATTCAAGTATCTGGAAGGTGACTAGTGGAGCGGATGAAAATTTTATGGACATTTCCACCTTTAAGACTCTGGGAATTCCTTGCACACCTTATTTCCATCTGCAGGCTGGATGGAAGTCCATTGTCCAATGGTACTGTGGCGCTCCTAGCACCATCCATCCGACTTACTGTTGAAGCTCTACATACTGAATCCATCACTTTTTATTTGCTATGTTGCCACTTAGCTCTGATTTTCCTCGGTCTGCTGTGGCTCGGAACCCACAATCCAGTTGTAGATTGGCAGTCCGGCAAAATTCTCCAATGGGGTTCTGATTTAATGTCTAGGTGTCTCTTCCTTCCAGTACAGGCAAAACAGCCCTCTCCACCATGTTCATTCCCGGAATTGACTGCTACTTATCACGATTTTCTGGATCTATTCTCCATGAAGAAAGCTGATACTCTTCCACTGCATAGGCCTTATGATTGTGCCATCGATATAGCACCAGGCGCTAAAATACCTAAGGGCAGACTTTATGCTCTCTCTATTCCTGAGAATGAAGCCATTGAGGAATACATTCAAAAAAGTTTATCAAAAGGCTTTATCCCTCTTTCTAAATCACCAGTTGGGGCAGGTTTCTTTTTAGTTAAGAAAAAAGATGGGTCACTTCGACCTTGTATTGATTATCGGGGTCTCAACAAGATTGCAGTCAAGAATTCTTACCCTCTGCCATTGATCTCAGTTCTCTTTGACCAGCTATGTGAAGCAACCATCCTTTCCAAAATTGACCTCCGGGGAGCATACAATCTTATTAGGATCAGAAAGAGTGATGAATGGAGGACAGCATTCAACACCCACTCGGGACATTATGAATATTTGGTCATGTCATTTGGACTTGCCAATTCCCCCACTGTCTTCCAGGACCTAATTAAGGATGTCCTCCCAAAGTTTTTAGGTGTGTTTGCTGTAGTTTACCTAGATGACATCCTGATCTATTCCCAATCACTGGATCAACATCACCATCATGTCAGATTAGTACAACAGAAACTTTGTGAAAACCATCTATACGCAAAACTCAAGAAGTGAGAATTCAAGGTAAAAGAAGTCTCGTTCCTAGGATATATCTGTCACGACCTGGCCCTTGAGGTTTCCAGTCAGAGAACTGAGAGTCGGGGTGACTAAGTGGGGAGGAAGTTCATCGGCTAATTCTGGGTGTTGACAAGACCTGACCAGATGCGCGGAGTCTAACTCATTGGTGGTTTTCACTAGTGACTCCTCCAATTGGGATATGGGTTTTAGCTGCACCCAATGAGCAGGTCATGGCCCCCTCATCAGGGAACCAGGAATTAGCAATTGACAGGGAGAGAAGAAGACAAGTGAGTGGCTGGATATTATCAATGGTGAGTATCTGTAATTACTAATGTTAGTAATCCTGAAGTATATTGGTAAAGACTGATGTAGAATATCACTGGAGAAATATCGGTAGTGACCAATGTTGAATACCACTGGTAGTGACTGATGTTGAATTTCACTGAAGTGACTGATGTTGAGTATCAACGAAAAATATTCATAGTGACCGATGCTGAAGAATATCGGTATTGACAATGCTGAATGTCACTGGTAGAGACTGATGTTGAATATCACTGAAGTGACTGATGTCAAATATCACTGAAGAATATTAGTAGTGACTAATGTTGAATATCACTTGTAGTGACTGATGTTGAATATCACTTAAGTGACTGATGTTGAATATCACTGAAGAATATTGGTAGTGACCGATGTTGAATATCACTGAATAGACTGATGTTGAATATCACTGAAGTGACTGATGTCAAATATCACTGAAGAATATCGGTAGTGACCGATGATGAATATCACTGGAGAACATTAGTGACTGAAGTATCACAGAGACTGGTGAAGTGTACTGAGGATACAACAGTATAGAGTCTGGAACAGCGATCCAAAGCTAGCAGCTACTGGAGAAGAGAAGTTGTTCAGGTGACTTCATGTTTCCTGGAGTCCTGCTTTATACCCTTAGGTAGCCATCCATTGGAGGAGAGAGTCAGCTGATAGATGACCAGGCTACCATTGGTGGAGGGTCGGGGCAGATGAGACAGACAATATGGCTGCGCCCATGACCGCCGCTGTGGGAAATCCTATATGGAGGATTGTATGGAAGTCAACAGGGCCCCGGGGATAATACTCAGCATGTCACCCACCACCACACCTGGCATCTGACTGCGCGGATAGTCAGGGAAAACCGATGCCGCAATGAGTAACGGCCGATCCCAAGCTAAATCATGACAATGGGCCTGATTCAGACCCACTCGCGAGCGGCTGTCCGCTCGCAAGTGGGTCGATGGTCTGCACTGAGCATGCGCACGACGGAGGGAGCTCCGTCGTGCGCATGCGCCAGACACGACGAGCGAAGGACTTTCCTTCGCTCGTTGTGTCCGATCAAAGGGGGCGTGCTGTCAATGTTGATTGACAGCACGCCCCCTTTGGTGGGCGTGCCGGGGGCGTGCCTCCCTGACGGGGGCGTTCCCACGGGAACGCCTCCCGTCAGAAGCCGGCCCACTGACATCACTAGTGATGTCAGTGGGAGTGATTTTGGCTCTGATAGAGCCAAAATCACTCCGGAGCTTGCGGTTGAAAACCTCAACCGCAGGCTCCGGCTCGCAATTTCGATGGTCACGATGGTCACGACCATCGCGGCCATCAAAATGCATGCTCGTATAGCCTGTGGGTGGTGACCCACAGCTATACGAGCGTCCAGGAGGACGCTCCATGAAAATGGAGCCCGGCCCTTATTCAGAGCGTGCGCTCTGCTCAGAGCGTACGGCTCTGAATGAGGGCCAATATCATCTCCTCTCGTGGATTTTCCATGGATACTGGCAAATATAAAGCGGTTTGGATTGGGTCTAACCCACTACTTTAAAAGCAATCCAACGTTTCCTCGGATTTGCAAATTGTTACCGGAGATTCATCAAATTCTTTTCCATTATCATGGCACCAACAGTGGAGCAAACCAAAAAAGGAGCTGACACAGCTAATTGGTCTACACAAGCTGTTCTGGCCTTTGACAACCTAAAGACTGCTTTCACCCTTGCTCCTGTCCTTCATAACCCAAATCCAAAGCTTCCATTTGTTGTAGAGGTAAATGCTTCTGAGGATGGAGTTGGGGACATGTTTGGCCTCATTCAGAGGAGGTCGTTAGATGCAAGCAGTCGCTCTGAATCAGGGTGGCTGCTAACATCCTGAACGGCCGCCTCCTTTTCGATTGTTAAGCTGTGGGTTAACACCCACAGCTCTAATGACCGACATGGGTGATGGTCGCAATGGTCAAGACCATCGCGACCATCGGGGCTTACAACCAGACCCTAGGATAGGGTCTGGGCACTCGTAAGCCCAGGGAGCTTCCTGCTCTGTTCGAACAGGAAGTTCCCCACTGACATCAGCAATGATGTCAGTGGGGCCGCCCCCAAATGGCAAGCGTTCCGACTGGAACACCTCCGTTTGGCCTGGCATGCCCCTGGCCTGCCCAGCAAATGGGGCGAGCGGTCACTCAACATCAACAGCTCGCCCTGTCTGCTACAAGACCCCTAACGATGGAGCGCCTGTCATTAGCCAGGTCTCGCGCATGCCCACGAAAGAGCCGGCACTGTCGTGCGCATGCACTGTGGGGCAACATTGAGACGGTTGTGAGCACTCAGCGTTCAAGACCGACTCTGAATGAGCTCCATTGTCTCCGAAGGATCCCCAGAACAACAAACTACATCTGTGTGCCTTCTTTTCTCATAAATTTGCCCCTGCCAAGAGAAACTACGATGTGGGCAATCGTGAGTTACTCACCATTAAATGGGCATTCAATGATAGGAGACACTGGCTAGAAGGGGCCAAATATCAGATCTCTGTCCTGAATGACCATAAGATGTCACCTTCTGTTGCTAGGAGACTGGGATGCTGGATTGTGGCACGTGACAACAAACTACATCTGTGTGCCTTCTTTTCTCATAAATTTGCCTCTGCCAAGAAAAACTATGATGTGGGCAATCGTGAGTTACTCACCATTAAATGGGCTTTCGTGGATAGAAGACACTGGCTAGAAGGGGCCAAACATCTCCTCCATCGTCCTCCTCCATCTCAGCCTGAACTCCCATCGACTGTAAAAGCCGCACCTTCGGCTCAAAAAGCCGCACCTTGGCCCTCAAGGCCACATCTCAGTCTGAACTCCCATCTGCTTTTCAAGCTGTACCTCGGCTCTAAAAGCCGCACCTCGGCCCTCAAGGTCGAAACTTTGCCAGAGCATCCATTTATCTCTTCAGCCTCACCTCGGCTTTCCAAGCCGCACCTTGAACTGCAAGATGCATCTTGACCTGAACATCTATCTGCTCTATAGCCGCATCTTGGCTCTCAAAGCCATACCTCAGCCCTCAAGGATTCTACTCAGCCTGAATATCCATCGGCTCTTTAAGCTGCACCCTGTCTACTACTCCTTGAATACCTCACCTTATCCTGTGATTCAAAAGACGCATAATATCTTGTGACCATAGGATAACTGTGTAAGCCTCTACTATCTTGACTTTTAGTCCAGGTGGCCATCTAAGTACTGGTGAACATGTCCAGTTCTAAGGGAACAGCGGGTGGCAGTTATTGGCAGAAGACCTTATCTGAGTGATTCCTGGGGTCTTACACGGTGAGTCCTAGGAAACTGTAACAGATGGCTATGCTAGCATTAGATCTGCATCCAGTATCTGCCATCAATGCATGTGGTTTTAGACTGTTAATTGAGGTGCTGTGTCCTTGCTACCAAATTCCATCTTGATTCCATTTTACAAGAACAACAATTCATCAACTGTACCAGGACTTAAAAATAAAACTGGTTCTTGGCCTAGAAAATGCCACTGTATCCATTATCCATTTAGCCACAAATATGTGGACAAGCGGTACTGGTCAAACAAAATATTACATGACTGTGACAGCCCACAGGATGGGTATATCACCTTTCACCAGCAGTATCTAACACACAACACCAGCTTATTCACAGGCAGGTTACTCTCTGTATCAGCAGCTTCACTAAGAGGCATATCGGTGTCAACCTATTAGAAAAAGTCAAAGATGGCATTGCAAAATGGCTTACCCTCCTAGCACTTTCCTCAGGATTTGTCATTTCTGAAAACACTTGTAATAGCATTACAACTGGATGAATTTGAACACATCCCATGTTTTGCCCACAAAAAAACTTGGAAGATCAATTTAAAAAAAAAAAAATGAAAGGGGCATGCAGGAGATGCTGTCTGTGGCCATGGCATTTTTGCCACTCAGCAAATGGATGTAGAAGATTGCAGTCGCTGCAAGAACAGTTCAATTTGCCATGCCACCAACTGAAGCAAGAGATAGTGACCAAATGGAATTCTATGCTTTATATGCTTCAGCAAATGGAGGAACAGCAACAAGCCAACTAACCTACACAACAAGCCATGACATAGAAAGAAGAGGGAGAATGTACCTTAGTACAGCACACTGGAGAATACTGTTTGTTTTATGCAAGCTACTGAAACCATTTGCAGTAATAACAAATGAAGTGAGTTTAGACACTGCCCGCTTGAGTCAGGTGATTCCCTTACTACAACTAAAGGAAAAGCAGCTAGAGAAATTGAAAGAGGAGATTAAATGAAGTGATTCTGCTAAGTATGTTGGACTGGCAATGCTTCTATATTAGCTTTTATATAGCAAGGTTTTTATGGAAAATCCCACACATGGGGCATTAAGCCCTCCTATCGATTTATGCATTCACAGACAATATCACAGGAAGGAGAAAGGAGAAAGTCACCCTCAATCCATAAATTACTGTATTCCAAGCGATAAAACAAGGTAAGTAAAAAAAACAGCAAAAGGTAAGGTACTGTAATACTGTGATAACACAGAGTAACTCCTACAAAAATTATGAGATTTGGTAGCTGCACTGACACAGCGGCAAGGCAGCTGATATACATACATATCAGGGTTACAGTGCTGGAGTCTGGTCCGTGCAATGACCAGACCCCCATCAGTGTGTGATGTATGTGGAATGTGGACATGCATTTCGCCTAGCAGGTGGCTTGTTCACCTCTCCAATGCCCCATGTGTGGGATTTTCTATAAAAACCTTGCTATATAAAATATTACATTTGGTGGTGTACTGATGTGCATTACTAATATCATGCTGTGATATCCAAAAACATATACATTTTGTGTCTGTACATATGAGATTATTCCTTAGGTTAATTGATAGAAGTTTTTTCACCTGCAAAACTGGAACATGTGCTGCTTCTGAAATAGTTGAGGGAGATATATATATTACTGACACATTGCCCTCATTTCTGTTTCACAGCTGGCATACTTGTTCAGATATTATCTGTTGCGTGAGTGTGAACTTCCATGGGACTACTGATGTGATTGGGAGCATGGTTTTTGCAATTTTGTTTTTTAAAACATTTGCTTTAAGCAATGTAACAGTAGAGTCTGTTCCCTGCATACATACAGTAATATCATTGTCCTAATAAACTGTTGTCCCCCTGGTCCTTGCAGATCCAACTGTTATAGGGGTGACATATTTAACACATACAGCATACAAGTGGGTAATGGAGATTGGGTTTTTATTGTGATACCAACACAACACAGTAACAGATTCTTATCTCGGACTCAGGGCCTGATTCAGAGTCCCTCGTAAGCGGCCGCTCGTTCGCTCCGAGCGATGTTCGCACATCTGCGCATGCGTATGGGTCGTAATGCGTATGCGCCAACCAGTCATTGCGGTCAGAAATCGAGCGCTCGCAAAATAGCGAGTGCCTGCTACTTTGAGTGACAGGATGAGGCGTTTGTGGGTGGTAACAGGGGAAGGTGCTTGAAAATGGTTAGTGGTGATCCGAACGCAGGCGTGCCAAACGGTCAAAACGGGTGTTTTAAGGGTGTGCATAATTAACAAAGCAGCGTCATCGACCACGTCACTTGGTTGTTTCTTAGCCTGAACTGTTCGCATGATTGCGGTAGGAAAATCCTACCACAAGCACTGCGAGCAGTTCAGATGCCTTTCGATGTACTCGATTAATCAAATAAATAGCGGAGATGACGTAGGATGCGAGCGGCCAGGGGGCGTCTTTACAAAATAGCGAGCGCATGTTTCGTTTGCTCGCTCAGACATAGAGGCGTCAACAGACCGCAAAGAGCTAGCGCTCAATTTAAATAGCCGGCCCCTTTTTCTGAACGAGCGAGCGCAAATAGCGTCCGGCTCTGAATCAGGCCCTCAGTCCATGGTGATACGGACAAGCACACATTAGCGGATAAACAATACTAACACCTATATGTGGTTATTTTTGTTGTATTATACAGAATTTGTAACATGATATGTAATCACATATTGTACTAATATCAGATTATACAGTATTTGCAACATATGTTCAGATGTTCAGATTATATATATGTGATATTTTGACCAGGTGATGACTTGTATGATATACAAATAAAGTACACCTGTGCAATACTTTCTTTGAATTCTGTATTATTTATTTGTCCTCATTTTAGACAGTCCTACAAACACTATTGCTACATGTACACCAAGGCATCCAGACTCTCTCGAATAGGATAATACCTACAGCCACACCATACCGGATATGCCCAATCTCGTCTGATCTTGGAAGCTATACAGTATTGGGCCTGGTTAGTACTTGGATGGGTGACCACCTGGGAATACCAGGTGCTGTAGGTGGGATTTTTAAGAGGTGGATTGGGACAGAGGGCCTGATTCAGATCCGGTTGCAAGCTCTGTGCGCTCGCAACCGGGTCGATGGTGGGCCAGTGCGCATGCGCACAACAGAGCCGGCTCCATTGTGCGCATGCGCGAGACCTGGATAGCGACGGGCACTCAGTCGCTCTGAGTCTCGCAACAAAGGGGGCATGCTGTCGAAGTTGAGTGATAGCACGCCCCCTTTGGTGGGTGGGCCGGGGGAGTGGCTGCCCAAATGGAGGCGTTCCCATGTGAACGCCTCCGTCTGGGGCCGGCCCCACTGACATCACGAGTGATGTCAGTGGAAAAGAATTCGGGCTCTATTAGAGCCGAAATCTCTCTGGGCCTTGCGGCAACGAGACCCTACCATAAGGGTCTCGTCGCAAGCCCGATGGTCGCGATGGTCTTGACTTAGGCTCTGTCGCGGCTCTGAATTAGGGCCAGAGTGTTAACACAGCATAGTGCTCATATGGTAATACTCAAGAGTCTGTTAAACCTCAGGGTTACTATGGGTATCCTCTTATTGCATAATTGTGACAGGTATGAATAAAATATGTAGAATTTCATTACAATTGTGTAAGAGATTGATAACCAGGAGCAATGTTGAATATTTCGCCATACCCATTTATATTTCTTCTGGTTTAGCAAGAAAATCTACTTAATTTTAATAATCTTCATTAAAAGTTACATTTTATATACATTTTGATCTAAGTGTGCCCCAACAAGAAGCCCTTCTTGTTTCTTTTTATTTTGGGTATAAGGTATATCTTGGGCTTTGGGAGCACCACCAACAACATGCTATGATACAGTATGAGTATTGAGATATAATATGGTTGGTTTGTACTAATTGGATTGACAATTAAGATTCTATGCAGCACCCTCTCTTCTTTTGCTTCCGTTATGTAGTAGGATTGGTACATGATCACCAGTCCCCCCTCTTTATCAGCTTGTTTTATGACTATCTCTTCATTCTGTTGCAGTTTGTTTAGAGCTTCCTTTTCCCTGTTTTTAAGTGGTTTTCAATGATTGGTTGTGGATCTTCTTCACATACTGTAAATCTTTTTTCACCAATTCATAGAATATGCTTATGTGGCTTCCCTTTGATTCAATTGGATAATATTTGGTTCTTCCTTTGAATCTGGATTTTGATTCCTCTCTTTCATAATTACTGATAATGGCATTGTACAGTATTTATTTAAAAAATGTCTCTTTAGTTTTAAGTTACTCACAAACTTATACAAGTTAATTAAAGTTTCAAATTTGTCCATCTTTCCTGTGGGTACAAAATTAAGGCCCTGATTCAGAGCCGCTCGCTATGTGCAAGTGCTCGCTCTGAATCAGGGCGGGCAAGCCTCCAGGCTGCTCGCTAAGCTGTGGGTGACCACCTACAGCTTTAGCGGGCGGCCTGACGATGGTCGCGATTATCGCGACCATCGGGCTGCGACAAGACCCTTGTGGTAGGGTCTCGTCCATCGAAAGCCCCAGTGAACTTCCTGCTCTAATAGAGCAGGAAGTTCACTACTGACATCACGTGTGATGTCAGTAGGGCCGCCCACAAACGGCAGGCTTTCCTAAGGGAACGCCTCTGTTTGTGCAGCCACCCCTCTGACCCACCTACAAAACAGAGCGAGCTGTCGATCAACATCGTCAGCCGCCCTGTCTTGTAGCGAACCCCAGAGCGAGTGATTTCTCGCTGGCTCTGGGGCTCACGCGTGCGCCCTGCCCGGCCATTGACCAAATAAGTCCCCAAGTCCTTTGCTGAGGAGTGATATCTTTGGCTGTGTTAAAGTGTGTTTTGATAAGTTAAAAATGCCAATATTTTTTAGGTCTGTTATTGTAGATTCCTTCTTTTGTAGCTACTCCATTCTACCATCCCATTTTTCTCTTTGCCTGTGATTCTTTTTTTCTTGGTAGATGCTAGTTATGTAGTTTCTTTGAAGAATGTTCTTTTCGAGTTTCTGTGTTCTGGGGTTGGTGCTTGGAGATACTAAATATGCTCCATCATTGTGTTATTTTTTATATTTTTTTGTGAGGCACCACATTATTTAAGGTTAAAAAAGTGTTGTTAGAGCAATAACCAATAAAAAAATTTTGTCCATGCAAAAAAGACCATCACGAATGCCCCCAAACAGTCCATGATAAAAAAGTGGTCCACAATGGAATTGTCCATGTACCCTCCCACACATGCTTATATTGTATACGTACTACTTTTATTATAATTCAGCTGGGTGTCAGCATTTTAAAAAAGAATCCTTATAGTAGTTATTTACAAGTCAGCTTTCATACTGCAGATCTGTTCGAACAGCATTTGCCTTTGCATTATTTTTACTTTATTTTACTATACATGTAATGGATTACACTATGTTGTGCATGTTTATCCTTTCATATCCCTGATTCCATGGGAAGTTTACACTGTTATTAATATTATTATTATCCTTTATTTATATGGTGCCACAAGGGGTCTGCAGCGCGTTGCAAAATACATAGACAGAAACAGTATGAACAAAACAAGAACAAAGTCACTTACAGTACAGAACATTGCAGGACATGGACATGGTTATAAATATTGCTGCATCAGCAGTCATAATACCCAAGCGGGGCATAACTAGAGGTATGGGGGCCCCATAGCAACATTTCTTTGGGGCCTCCATGGGCCTACCTATACAGTGCCCCTGTAGTTGTGCTTATATGCAATAACCCCTGTAGTTGTGCCCCTTATGCAGTGCCCATTATACAATGCCCCCTGTAGTTGTGCCCATTATGCAGTACCCCCTGTAGTTGTGCCCATTATGCAATGCCGCCTGTAGTTTTTCACATTATGCAATGCCCCCTGTATTAGAGCTTCTTATGCAATGCCCCCTGAATTAAAACCCCTTATGCAGTCCCCCCAGTAGTGCCCATTATGCAGTACCCCTAGTAGTATCCCTTATGCAGTGCCCCCAGTAATGCCCCTAGAAGTGCCCCTTATGTTGTGCCCCCAGTAATGCCCCTAATGCAGTGCCCCCAGTAATGCCCCTAGTAGTTCCCCTTATGCTGTGCCCTCAGTAATGCCCATAGTAGTGCCCCCTATGCTGTGGCACCCCTCCCCTGTGCAGTACTTACCTCTCATGCAGGCCACTGGGCAACACTCCAGTCCACGCCGTCAGTCCTCCTCCCACATAGACACTGCCGCTCCTCTCATTGCAGGTGCATGGGTGACATAATCCGCGCACTCCTGCACTGCATCACTGGGAACGCTGGTCTCTGAAGCGGTCAGAGGTGTCTTTAGACTCTGATTGCTTCAGAGACCAGCGTTCCCAGTTGCACCAGCAACTTGGCCAGTCGTGCTACAGCGGGTGCAGGGGGCCACTTGCTGGGCTGGCGGGCCCCCTGAGCCACCGGGCCCCATAGCAAGCGCACCCCCTGCACCCTCTATAGTTACGGCACTGTACCCAAGGGATGGGTTATAGTTATAATACTGACATGCGGCATCCCGGCTGAAGAATCCCGGCACCGGAATGCCACTACCCGGTTAAAAGACCGGTGCCAGAATACTGACAGGAGGTGACATTCCAACGCCAGAATCCTGACAGCCAGGATGCCGAACATAAGTATAGCGGGGCTGGTTAGGACTTAGACGCGTGGGGGGAGAGTTAGGGTTAGGCATCACAGGGGGAGTTAGGGTTAGGCTAGGGGAGGGGAGGTTAGGGTTAGGTACCCCCAGGGGTGGGTTAGGGTATGGCACCACTGGGAGGGGTTAGGTTTAGGCAGTAAGGGGGGAGGGTTAGGTTTAGGCACTAACGGGGAGGGTTAGGATGGGGTGGGGGGAGGGTTAGTATTAGCATGTAGAAACAGAGAATTAGGGTTAGGGGGATAAGTGGGGAGGGTAAGTATACTTACTCGACCCTTGTATGGATCCTGAGCATCGGGATGCCTCTGTAGGCATATTGACAGCAGTCATCCCGACTGCCGGGATTTCATACCCATTCCCCAAAGCATAGGTGCTGTAAGCAGCTTGCAATAGTTTACAGTCTAATGGGGAAGGGTAGACAGACACGGGTGACACAAAGGGGAGAGACAGTGAGCAAGGAGCATGTGGTAGTGGGTTAGGATTGAAGCTGGGAGGCTTTGATTAAAAAGTGGGTCTTGAGATATGGTCAGAGATGTAAAAAGTAGAGAATTAGATGAGGCCTTTGTAAATGAGTGTGAGGAGTTTGAATTGGATTCTGAACTGCAAAGGGAGCCAGTGCAGGACTTGTAGGAAAAGGAGGGGGATTTAACCCCCTATTGTACCTCAGCACACTGAATAATACCTGCAACAATATATGAAGACTATATGGTCATAGAAATTCAGAGATATTAGTTGCATGCATTTGCAAATACATGGGAGGGCTTGTAGGAGAGGGGAGGCAAATGTAGTACATGAGGAAGATAGTCAGGCAGCAGCATAGAGGAAACATTGGAGTGGAGAGAGGTGAGAGTAATGGAGACCAGACAGGAGGTTACAGTTATCCAGTTGGGAGATGACCAGTGAGGGGATGGGGGTCTTAGTTGCATCCAGGGTGAGAGAGATTCTGATCCTGGAGATATTTCGGAGATGGAAACAGCAGGACTGTGAAAGGTACTGAATGTGTGGTTTGAAATAAGGGAAGACCTCCAAGACTATGCATTTCCGGGCTAGAGGAGATGGTGGTGCTATCAATAAATAGTGAAATTGTCAAACGTGATAATTCAGGAGGGTGGGAAGATTATCATCTCAGTCTTGGACATATTAAGTTTAAAAAAATGCTGAGACATCCAAGAGGAAATGGCAGAGAGACAGTTGGAGATATGTGTGAGGATAGTGGGGGAAAGTTCAGGAATGGTAGTTCTGAGTGTCATCAGCATAGAGATGATATTGTAGGCCAAAAGAGCTGATGAGCTCACATGAAGAGGGTGTACTGTATAAAGGAAGAATAGGAAAGGTCCAAGAACATAACTTTGGGGGGGCACCTACTGGTAGAGGAAGTGGGGAAGAAGTAGAGTCATGAGAGGAAACAGAGAAAGAATGGTCAGAGGGGTTGGTGGACAGCCAGGATAGGGTAGTATCATGCAGACCTGTCATAAAACCAGAACTTAGTCATGTTTACCCTGTCTGGCAGTGCTTTACCAAGGTGGGTCACTCTGTTTCAGATCACTGTCACTTCATTCCTGAGTGTCATGAGCGCAGCCATGTTGGCTCTGATCAGGTGAGCACTAGTATCCAGTCTATACCTGTCTTCTGTGCTCACATGATCACCTCCTCTTATCTCTGACAAGAGTGCAATTTTTAAGCCTGCATCTGCCAATAGCACATTATCAGAACAATGTCGTTTTTTATCTCCCTGTGATGGTGGTTGATACTCTATTAGAATATTGGGGTTCATGCTGTATCTCTGCTCCAGCATTTACTCAAGTTGGTGGATTTAAATTCTTAATTGAGGGTTTAGGCTCCTGTTACCCAGCTCTGGTAATCAGTTTGCAGAATCTGCTAGCATATTCCAGGCAGGCTACCCATTACCTATATCGCTGATCTCAAACACTGGTTCCAATGCCTTATCCCTGTATTCAGGCTAAGGGGTTTAGTTCCACCCAATTGGTTCCAGGCACAGACTGGGAGCCTTCCAGGTGTCACTGAACTACTGTATCTAAAGGCACCAGGCATTTACCAGATGGGTCTCACCTATGAGTAGACCTCAATCACCATGATTCCGCTATGACCCGTCAGCCCAGTCCACTGGTCCTGACTCAGATCTTAAAACCCCTGAAGTGAGAAGTCAGAGAAAATTTAAGATTTTCAGGAGGATAGGGTGGTCCACAATGTCAAAATCCAGTGATAAGGAAAGCTCTTTTTCATTTTTTTATTCTTCACCTGTAATGGCTGTGTAGGATAGCGACATTTTATTACATAACTCTCCTCACTTAGCATTACAGAATTTTGGAATACTTTCGGATAAACCCAGTTTGTTAAAGGGCTGTGGTTACTTACCTATTTTACCTCATTGTTCCTGTCATTTGTTGTGTATTTTTAAATCTGAAAGCACTCAGCTGCGCCTGTGCTGCACAGCTATACGATTAACTATATGTAAAAATCTAACAATATTACTTTCAATTATATAATATTATAAGAACAGTAACTAATTTTAAATACTTTACACAAATCAGTCTATCTGGACTTCAGCCATGCCAGTCAGCCAGGAGAAGGTAATAGTTATTATTTTTATTTTACAAAAGCCAAACCTGTGTGTTAGGAGCTGGGAAGTGGGTATTGGTGGTGGTGAGGTAGCATGCGGAAGTTTTGCTTAGGATGCGGAGAAACTTTGCTACCACACCAAATATACAGTACTTGGTTCTTTTATTGTCTGCTTTTGTTCTATTGTTGTCTGGTCTAAGCATGTTACTCACGACTGGCCTTGAGCCATACATATCTTTTCACTCTGTCAATTACTGGGGGCATCTGAGAACCCAAAGAATTGTTCCATGAGGAAAGTCAACTGCTAACAGCCCAAGTACACAGACATTGCATCCCCTGCAATACATTTTTCTACCACCAGATGACTCTGAGAGAATAAAACTATGAATATCAAGTGAACGATTAAGTGCATAACATATGAGTACTGTGCTTTATGTGTCAAATTACTATATTCACCTTCCAGTTTATATTAATTAATTGTGAGCACCGGTCCATGGAATGCCCAGGAGTCACTTGCAGAGAAAAATAAACTTGGCTGCATAGCAGAGAACTAAAAGTGATAGACAGTAACCTGCGATTAACCCACAGATTGTGTCATAAAAAGTTATTTATAAAAAGCAATATATTCATTCTATAAATTGTCAGCCATCCACAGCACTAAAAAGCCTACTTTAAATTAATGAAGTATGTGTATACAAGTAAACAACATAATTTGGGAAATGTGCTAACATGATAATTAGAACCACTGCGTATGTGAAAACTATACATAAATAACTATGTATATAGAGATGGAAGATTACAGCACCAAAGGTAAATGAGAACCCTTAAAACACCTAATAATTATAAATATATGTATAAATATATCAAGTAAGCCAAAGTTAAATATATAAAAAGCACTCCCCAATAGCATGGATGTCAGCTCAATCAGTAAGAATATAACAGTGGCAATCTGTTGCGCAAGACAAATGTAAATATTGAAACTGGAGTAGAGCGCCTGCCGTGCTTAAATACCTTTATATCTGTATATTTCAAGTGATACCATGACAATATAAAGTGCCCTAGTGTATAAATACAGTTCATATTATAAAAGTGATAAGAACCTCAGGATACTTAGTGCTACTAGCAACACAATTAAATAAGTGAAAAAAGTGCAATTCAGAGTGAGAACCAAACATGTGTATTCAATTATAATTATATGCACCAATAACTAAAAAAAATATGTGTACTATCATATAAAAGAATAAAATTTAATTAGACGTAGTGTAAAATATATAAAACAAATTTTATTTAAGACTAGCCCTATATATGTAGGGTGGTATGCACAAAAAATCCACAAGTAAATATACACATATAAAAAAACTCCTTTAGAAAGTTCATAAGAGCATCACATATAGCAGTAATAAAATGGCTTATTTTATTGTAAAAGATGGCAAGTTCATGAAAGGAAGGATCCAAGAGCTCGCAATGCATTTCGTCCGTATTTTAGACTTCTTCAAGGGATAAAAAGCTCCTGTGGGGTTTCTGATATTTATATCCCCTTAATGAGGACAAACTGGACTTGATTGGAAGTATTTGTGACCTCACTTCCGGTTTCGATATGACATGTGTTTTAATAATGTAAAGAAATTATTAGATCATATAATTTGGAGAGATCAGATCCAACAATGTGAATGACCGCATTCTTAATTATTAATTTCCATATCTCCAAAGTCGTGAGACTACATCTGTGGTAACAACCTATTTGTCTTATCATATACGCCCTTCACGGAGCACTGCGTCTCGTCACTTCCGCCCACTTCCATGGCTTCCACGTCACTTCCGCCCATCAATATCTCCAGAGCTTGTCACTTACACCCTTAATTTTCCATCTAGCCATCTTGGTACTCCCGATGCCTAGTACACCCAGGGGGATCTTTGTATGTTGCTGCCTGATGACTTCAAGTCCTGTTAAGTGTTTATCATTCGCAGAGTATAGGACCCAATTCACTGGAATTCATTACTTTGTCTCCATTTTGTATAACAGTTGCTATATGATGTAATGGAAACAGAAATAGTGCACATATTCTCATGGGTAATTAGCTGCGGATCCCCATATTTCTTATTATGTGGTACATATATAGCCATCAAAATTCGACCAAAAATTATAAACCTACATTTTTTAATTATAAACCTAATTTTTTCATGGGAGACCAGTTGAAATTCTCATTATTATATAGACATAGCTAATTGTAACCTAATCTACAACTTGTAGATGTACATGTAACTAAGAGCATAGTAATTACTTTATTACCTAGGTCAGTAATCAATATGGCTAGTCCAACTACATTTTATATAACGAATTCCATCAATTAAAAGTGTCACAGGTAAAAAATGATAGGAGCCAAGATCAAACAGCCCTCATATTCAATATTCAAACAAATTTAAAATGTAATAGGCATCATAATTATTATTAAAATATCCAATAGTCCATCTCAAATGAGTGTAGCAACTTTGAGAACTAATTGAGTCGAACGTCTTAACGATTCTCCAGTTTTGGTGCAGGATTCAGTTGAGTGTTAGTTGATTGGACATTAGAGAATTGCCAATGTGCATCTCATATATAACTACAGTACATGTTCTTCCCCGGAGGGCTCCCATCCACTAACCACGCCCAACAATGCTTAGCTTCCAAGATCAGACGGATTGGGCGCTTAGAACGAGGTATGACTGTAGATAACATTAAGACTCACAGTAGGCCCTCCCAACCTGTCCATCACCATCTGTTTTTATAAAAAGGGAGCTATCTTTGAATCCTCAAGGGGGTCATAGTATCAAGTTCAAAGATCCAGTACATCACTCGTCTGGATAATTTATTTGCTATATCTCCTCCTCTATCTCCCAATTCCACATGTTCAATTGCCTTGAAGAGTAATTTATCTGGGTCTGAGTTGTGATGTAGACTAAAGTGTCTTGACACCATATGTCCCTCCACCTTATTCCTGATGTTTCATACATGTTGTTGTATCCTTAATTTAAGCGGATGCTTAGTTTTAGTCACATACTTAGTCCCGAAAGAACACTCCAAGAGGTATATAACTGCTGTTAAATTACAGTTTAGATGTTGTTTAATTTTGTATTCCTTACTATTGGTGGAATTACTAAATGTTTTTCTTTGTTGGTGTATGTATTTGCATACTGTTACACGCCGCCCTGGAGACCCCAGAATCAGACCCCGCCACTTACCTTTGCAGGTGCTGACCCGCACTGTCTTCCGGCTCCCACGCCGTACTCCTCTCTCAGGGCGGTCTCCTCTGTTGTCCTCTGGAGGGTCCCGCTGCCATGCTGCTTCCACGCCAGCTCCTGCTGATCGCTGGTCTCCGCTGGTTACATCCAAGAAGCGCTGTCCTCCGGTCCATGGGCGTGGTCATCTTGGATTGCCCATGTGACTCCATTCCACCAATGAGGAATCTTCTCCTTTTTTCTCAGCCTGTCAGCTCTCAGCGTCTACTATAAAAGGATCCCCAATGCTGACACAAGTTGCCAGTGCAACTAGTCTCTTAGTTTTACTAAGTGAGCCTTCTCACTGTGCTCCAAAGGAGTTTCGGCTATCCAGCTGCTCCACGTAGCGTCCCAGCTACCAACGTCTCCACTCGGCTACCCAGCCACTCCACGTAGCGTCCCAGCTACCAACGTCTCCACTCAGCTACCCAGCCACTCCACGTAGCGTCCCAGCTACCAATGTCTCCACTCGGCTACCCAGCCGCTCCACGTAGCATCCCAGCTACCAATGTCTCCACTCAGCTACCCAGCCGCTCCACATAGCATCCCAGCTACCAATGTCTCCACTCGGCTACCCAGCCACTCCACGTAGCGTCCCAGCTACCAACGTCTCCACTCGGCTACCCAGCCATTCAACGTAGCGCCCCAGCTACCAATGTCTCCACTCGGCTACCCAGCCGCTCCACGTAGGATCCCAGCTCCCAATGTCTCCACTCAGCTACCCAGCCGCTCCACGTAGTGTCCCAGCTACCAATGTCTCCACTCGGCTATCCAGCCGCTCCACGTAGCCACCCAGCTACCAACATCTACCCACGGCTATCCAGCCGCTCCACGCAGCCACCCAGCCTCCAACGTCTACCCACGGCTATCCAGCCACTCCATGTAGCCACCCAGCTACCAACGTCTACCCACGGCTATCCAGCCGCTCCGCGTAGCCACCCAGCTACCAACGTCTACCCACGGCTATCCAGCCGCTCCACGTAGCCACCCAGCTACCAACGTCTACCCACGGCTCTCCAGCCGCTCCATGTAGCCACTCAGCTGCCAACATCTACTCACGGCTATCCAGCCACTCCACGTAGCCACCCAGCTACCAACGTCTACCCACGGCTCTCCAGCTGCTCCACGTAGCCACTCAGCTACCATCGTCTACCCACGGCTATCCAGCCACTCCACATAGCTTCCCAGCTCCTAACGTCCACTCAAGGCTATCCAGTCTTTCCAAGTGGTTTCCAAGCTACCACGCTACTTTTACACTACTCAAACTCCCCATCAGTTCACTGCTCCCTCTCATGCGGAGGAACTTTATTAAGCCAAGTCTCCTCCAGCGAGCGTCTGCGCCAACTAGTACAGGACCTAGGCCCACTCCGGGAACACAGCCTCTAAATCCCACACATACATTACATTTTTACCACATTTGTAACAGCCAGGACAACTATGAAGAGTGATAGATCTTGAAGTGTTGATGTTTCTTAGCATACTGGGTGCCAGAGTGTCCTTGAGACTTCTGGTTTTCCTAAAAATGTCTTGGTGGGAGAACTTCCTTTAAGACAGGGTCTATCAAGAGAATCTTCCTATGCTTATTAAAAGTGTTCTTTAGTTTCTTCTCTTTTGCAATATATGTGGTAACGAATGGGATGATGGTTTAAATAACTATATGTCAGCATATACCTAAATAGATTTTGTGCACAATATAATTATACTGGGTAAACTCCTCAGAAAACATCAATGTATCTCCTGTAGGTGAGTCCCTAGTCTCTGTAACAAAGTATACTCAGGATGTCTCAGTACAGACCCTTCCTGAGTCTCCATTTTCAAAATATGCAGCAACATGAAGGTAGGGGTCTGAATTAGGTGTTTGCTGGACCACGGGCCAGAGAGCACAACTGCCTGTCTAGGAATAACTAGTGGGCCCCAGTGCTTAAGAGTTCTTCCCATGCACAAATCAAGTAGGCAGCCAAAGAAGAAAATGCTAAGCTCAGAATTTGCTGCAAGGCATGAGGGCAGCCATAAGGTAAGTACACTTATGCAGGGGTTGCTGTTAGAGGAGGTGCTGGGTATGTATGAAGAGGAAAGGGAAACAGGAGGTACAGAGGTGGGACTGGAGATCAGAAAAGAACAGAGAACAAAAAAAATAGCAAGCAGAGAAGAGAAAATAGAAAGTGAGAGACAAAAATTGGGTGAAAATAGAAAAAAAAAAGAAGCACAGTTACACAAATCCAGCCATATAGGTAGAATTATACATATCCCTGAAAATGTACTCTCAACCCAAAATATGAAATCTCTGTTTGTACTGCTAGAGAAAATTAGATGTTCATTTGTACTTCAAAGGGAAAGCCGTCATTGTGGCAAACTCCATCCATATGGCTGTACACTTTCCCAATCAGAAATTGTTGCATTTACACAAATAAAGGAGCACGGTGGGACAAAATAAATCTTAGTGCTGTCGTGTATCCATTTTGCTCATTGTGGTGGACACTACTGCAGTTGCGATTGCAATTTTTAGCTAGTGTTAGCCTTCCCCTTGTGTTGTAGTGTGTGTTGGACTGTGCAAGCCCTGAGATGCCCACTTTCAAAGAGTACGAATGATGCAACTCTGCCAGTGATTCTGAACACTCCACCATCAGCGCAACATCATGTGCACCAATGACCTTTGCACTAGTCTATAGCAGATGCAGCCTATAGCAGATGCAGTGTCTCCTTGTAAAATTCATATGAACATGGTCTACGTGGCTGTGGCTGAGAGACTCCCATCACACTCCCAAGAGACATCCTTTTTTTGAGTACACTTCAGGCCACCTCCCAGTCATCACCCAGGAATGCCCATGGTTTTGGCTTGTTGTTCATAATGCCACTGCTGCCATACATAACAATGTACACTAAGAACAACACATACGCCATTGTGGTTTTCAGTATGCTTCCACTTGCGCAGAAGCAAATAATCACTCAACTGTGCCAACATAAACCTTACATCAACCTCTGCATCAATCCCACTGTGTCCTCATTAAGTCCAAGAGCAATGGCTCAGTCCACAGGTCAGTAAGGTACTGTAAGTTATATTTTTCTTAACCAAATAAGTAAAATATAATAAGATACAGTGAGAGTAAAAAAAATAACATTATGGTGTTGGAGCACAATGGAAGGATACATACTTCAATGATATAAGAAGTTACAGTTGGTGGAAGATGATCTTAGCCAAGTGGCTGAGAACCATCTTTAATGGGTAAAAGACACTGAGGCCCGCAGATTGGACAGTGGGACAGTCCCAGAAAAATAGGACTTTTTAACCAAAAGCGGGACAGTTGGGAGGTATGTAAAAACCATGCTGCACTGCAGGTGGGGCAGATTTACAAAGAGCAGAGAGAATTAGATTTGACAGGGGTGTGCCTAAAGTCAAATCTAAATTGCAATGTTAAAATCAACTTTCAAGCAGTGTGGACTACATGCAATAGCAGTCAGTATTTACCCTGTATGTAAAGATAATAAATGCATATTCACCCCTTGTAGTGAAACATGGTTTGTCCAAATGCAAAGTGCAAAGTTACTTGCTCTTTTTTGCTTTACTCCCAACTTAAAATCAGTCCCATTACTGAGTTTTACAGTAAGTAATTTTCACTAATAGCTCTTTCAGACATACCGAGAATCCTGGGAATTTGGCCTGCCAAATTCCCGGGTTGCCGCATATGTCTGAAAGTACCTACCTGGAAACACGTTCCCGGGTAGCCAACCCTTCAATCGACCAGGGAATTTCCTGGGACTTAAGTCCCGGGAAATTACCGTACTTATGTCTGAATGGTGCTTCCCGGGAATTTATCTCCCGGGCTGCACCAAACAGCTTTTACATTGGCAGATCAGAGTGTCCTATAGGACGCTCAGCGCCGCTGCTCATTACATTGAGTTGGCAGTACAGAGCGTCCTATAGGATGCTCAGTGCTGCTGCTTACCACCCCCCACACCGGTGGCTGTGGCGCTGACAACCGAGTCAGCGACCATGGCCGGGTCCTCAGGCAAAGAGAACCCCAGATGGACCCCGGGGACACCCGCCGGCATTAGAGACTGCTGGTGGGTCTCTGCCACAGCAGGCCGCCCCCACTCCCATTTGACCACCAGGGCAGATAGGTAATAAAATAAATGATTTACTATTTTTTATAATGGCTGCATTTTGATTGGTCGGCTGCCTGCTGCATGATGATGACATCATCAGCCGCAGCCTGAGAGGGGATAGGTTAGGAAGGACAGAGGAGAGGCAGGTAATAATAAAAACTAAAAAACCTGGCTTATGACTGAATGGTGCTACCCGGGATTTTCCCAGGTAGAAGCTATAGTGTGAAAGGACTGTCTCAACCAAATGCCGGGAATTTGCACATGAGAAATTCTCGGGTCTGAGCAAGAAATTTCCAGGGTCATATGTCTGAAAGGGTTATTAGTTTCCTGGATTCAAAGAAAAATGAGCAGAGATACCTCGCCGCAGAGTGGCTTCATGGAGGTACACTGAAGAGAATTTAGAAGCTCCTTTAAGCTGGGCATACACTAATATATATATATATATATATATATATACACACACACAATTTAATGTTCTTCTGATGCTGTGTCTTTGTAAGCAAACAGCAGCTGAGAAGCCACCAGTGGGTGTGTCTGTACATAAGACGGTGGTTGCAACATATTTATAACTAATCAGGTCCGCTACAAATGAAGACACAGCAGCAACATGCTTGTGTCTACCTCTTAATCAGGCCCTCTATGATATTTTCAGTATCTTCTCCCTAAAATACAACATACCCCAAGGTTGATAAATATTGGGATTCAGTAAAACACCTTATAGAGAAAGTACTAAGCACACAGATTCCAAAAATGGGCTGCTATCCGAGCTCCTCTCCCTGTATGTGTTTTTTGCAACATCCCAGTGATAAATAAATTCTTCTTGCTACTACAAGTGGTGATAAGAAATTATAGTCATCTGGTCTAAATCCAAAAATTAATAAATAGGTCCCTAAGTCAAGAATTGCAGTTTACATTCCCTTCCCTGCACATATATTATATCTAGGTGTGAATGTTGCACACATTAGCGGGATTCTAACTCAACTACAGTATATGAGCTCTATAGTGACTAATCCACCCAAGGAGTTAAGGAGGTCATATAGTACAAATATTTCATTTCATGACATTTAAATGTCATATTCTTCTTGTGTTATTTCATTGTGAGAATAACAACAACATTGCATAAATCAAATCTAATAAAATGATTTTAAGTCTGGCCTCCTCTGAGGCTGCAGAGTGATGTTTGTTTACCATATTTCTTATAATCAGAGAGATCAGTTTGTTAATCTGATGAAGGTGGCAGTTAAAGGGTGGCATTTATGGTGAAGGGAAGAGCTTTTCACATCCAAATTCAGGTTGATGTAGCTTATTAAATTATAATGTACATTCAACTGTTGAGGTGAACTTGGCCATTAAATAATTTATTTATATTACCAGGGGTCCTTCCATTATTCCTTTTATTTATGGCACAGACGAACCTCTGCGATCCTTACAGGAGGAAACCATAAGAGCTGCCTGCTTAATAGCTGAGCCGGACCACATCTATACAGACTATTTCACAGTATGGAAGACACGGAAACAGCCTTCCGCTCTCCACTAAATCGGATGAGTAAAACGCCGGTCAGGCATATCACCCATTGTTATACTTCAGACTGCTTGTATTTTGCCCGACCTTGGCAATACAGACTTGTTATAAACAGGACTATAATGACAATTGGGAACACGCTGCTTCTCATATAAGGAAATTTAGTTAAAATCTTTCTTCTTTAAAGTTGAGTCTAGGAATTTGCCTTCATACTTGACCTATATCGTGTGTTTTGTTTTGTCCTGTATTGTCAAATTGATGTTGTATACTGGTATTAGGCGATATATTGAGATTACTATCATATACCTTTACCTGGTAGTATATGCACACTTAGAACGGTGTCATGGAATCAGCAACATTTTCTAGCTGTCATTTAAAAAATTTTTAGCTGTCATTTCATATCATGTTTGGTCTAACCAATTGGTTAAATTTTATATGTCTAAACTGACACTTTACCAAATAAATACTTTGTATTTACTTTGTTACATATTTTATTACTATATTATTTCAAAATACTTACTAATTCTATTGTGTCACATTTGGGTGAGCGCTGGGAAATATCTATATTCCTCAGGTATTGGGGTTACTCTATGAAACTGGTATGCACACTTATAAATTAAAGAGTGTGAATTCAGTGTTACATGTGCCTTCACTGACCTGAACTATTTAAATACCAAGCACCTAATTTCACACAGGAATAAAAGTAACCACCTGCCATAGTAACAATGAGGTATTGCCAACATCACACAAATACCATAAAAACACGAAATAACTGTGCTGGTGAGTACTAAGTAAAAACAGAAAAGTACACGATCAGTCAATAGGCAGCATAAACACATTTATTATACACACCAATATACATTCAAATAAATATCTTTGTATACAAAAATGAAATAAACCTTTTTACAATAGTATTCAATCACATATACAGTACTAGATTGTATCCCTGCCTAACAATGTACAGTAGCAGCTAGATTTCATCCCTTTGACTACAAGTAGAAACAGAATATCTTTAGTGTATCCACAATAACCAATTGTCTCAGTTCAGTTGGTCTGTAATATAAATACTTCCTAAAGTAGCCAAAGGGAGTTTTTAACACAGTTATTATATAGTTTGGAGCCAAAGTCAGCTTCTGTCTTGTATAATTACTAGGCTTTGTCATATAGAGTATATGTTAAATTGGTAATACGGTACCTTAATTAAAGTCCCAAATAGTAGGCTTCAAATTGGTGGATAATAATTTTTATTGAGAGCTGTTATTGTTACTTACACTGCTCATAGCCAGGAGTTACTGGGTCACTCCTGAAGCTAAGAACTGGCCGTAGACTGAGCCAGGTGCTGCAGCTGAAAATGAGCAAGCTGCAGCCAGGTTTCTCATTGTGACCCCCCTGTTAGAAATCCGCCAGTGGCTTTGTGCTCTACAGCTTGTTGCCAGAGCCGGACTTCAGACATGATGAGTGAGATCAGAGCCCAGCTGACAGCCACACTATCTGGATATGGTCTGGTCCGACATGAGCAATCACGGCTGCTGTATAAGCCACTGTTCTATGTACTAAGCCTTGGATAGAGATAAAGTGGACAGAGATAAAGTACCAACCTATCAGCTCCTAACTATCACTTTGAAGGCTGTGTTTGAAAAATGACAGTTAGCAGCTGATAGATTAGCACTTTATCTCTCCAAAGCTTAGTACATATACTTAGTACGTAGGATGGGGAAACTGAAGAGGACAGGTTACTTCCAACAGAACTTCACCTCAAGGATTAAGAATAGGTTCCGGCTGCCTAAAATAGAGAGGCGGATCGTCCTGGGGTCGTTTATGGATTTGAGAATTTACATTAGAAGAGAGTGCCCACAATCCAAAGCACCAATCCAAAGATGTACCTGTGATTGTGGTCCAGCCCTTGGCTTTGCTCTGGTGGTGGATAGGGTGAGAATAGCCCAGTCACAGATTACCTATAAGTACTTATTTAAGTGGCCGCTCAGTCCTCAGATCTGCCCCTTGAGAATTAAATGTCAGAGTAACTAAATACCATTCTGTCCTGGTCAGTAAAAGGAATATGCAGCTCAGTCTTCTGCTGTAGTGATTGGGATACTGCTCTCTGATCAGTTATGCTGATTGAGTGCTCAGATCCATGACCACATACAGTAGCAGAACTGGTAGGGGAAGCTGCTGTAGTAAATTATTTTTATATTCTACTGCTATTGTGGCCATGATTCCAGCAAAACATTTTTACTACACAAACATTCTATAATGGTCAAAGTGGAGAACAGACAGAGGCATTTATAGGAAAATACATGACAGAACAAACAGCTTTTCATTATGTTGCTCTTTTGCTTTGTAAATGACCCCTAATGTGTTGCTAAATACTTTCACATGCCATCGATTTCTTTTGGACCCTTAAAATGTCAGACTAATTGCTCTACATTTACATTTTACAAGCAAACTTACAAGGTATTTGCATTTGTTCATTTTTTACTATTTCATAGTGTTTATAAATCATAAAATGATAAAATGATTTTGTTAAATGACTGTAAACAACATTTTTTTCAGCTTTTGTTGAACAATTATATTGCTTTAAATATATTTGCTCTGGGATTTGTATCGTTTTTATGTGTTGACTAATTGTAATACTACTAGAAGATAAAATACAGCAGTCAAAATATAAAGAAAGCTATTAAGCGGTTTCCAGAATTTTGCAGATAATGATTTATCACTTGCTGACAAGATAATCTGGCACCATGCAGTCATACAATCTTCTGCAATGTGCAGTCACAACTTGTATAACAAAGTAAGAATAGTATTGTTACATTCATTTCTTAACATTTTAGTTATATCATGAATTCAATCCAAGGCAATAATTTAGATGGAATAAAAAAAAATTGCTAAGTTATTATATAATATTATTAACATACCTTCCAAAAATTTGAGTATTTAAATTGTGACCGCTGGGCTGTATTTGTGGGCTACATGAAAAAGCAGTCAGTATTTACTCTGCATGCAAAAAATAAATGTATTTTCGCCCCTTGCATTATAGTACGGTTTGTCCGGGTGCACAATAACTTAGTGGTCTATTTACTAAGCAGTGTTAGGAGAAGTGAAAAGTGAAGAGTGAAAAGTGATATGGTGCCAGCCTATCAGCTCTCAACTGTCATCTCACAGGCTGTGTTTGAAAAATTACAGTTAGGAGCTGATTGGCTGGCAGCTTATCACTTTTCACTCTTCACTTTTCACTTCTCCTAACACTGCTTAGTAAATAGACCCCTTAGTCTTTTTTTTTCTTTGCTCTCAACTCAGAATCAGGCCCTCAGTGTATAAATTGATGACGATGATGATGAACATGTATTGTATAACTAAAAAGGTGATCTAAGTACCTGTTGTAACTTGGGTTGGTTGTGGCCATTTCTGTGGGTCTTTCTGCAATACTATTAACAAGCACCTGGCTATATCAGGCTGGACTGATTATTATATAACAGGGATATATGCAGTGGTGGTCTCAATGTGATAAAGTGATAAATCCCTACCCTGTTCAGCACAGGCCAGGGGAATCAGGCCTAGCTTGCCCTGCTAGCCAAAAACTGGTGGGATATGTACAGTAGGTGCTGTACAAGTGTCAATATGGTGGGCAGATCTGGTGCTGATCCAGTGCAAAGTAATAGAGATAAATTACAAAATTGTCATGATATTATTTTACCACTGTCTCTAGAGGTTCCACTAGTTTTTCTACAGATATTGTTTAATGGGTGCAGTAGAAGTTTTATCGAGGGATGATCACTTTCAACTTTAGTTCATACCTCCCAACCATCCCTTTTTTAGAGGGACAGTCCTGCTTTTCAGGGCCACAGTGTCCTGAGGGTGGTCACGAAGTTGGGGGACACACTGTCATAATTGCTGACCTGCTCTCCAGAGCAGTGGTGTCAGTGAAAGTGAATGAATGGAGCACTAATGTGCGCGTCGTGTATTGAGTGCAGGGAGGAGGAGGCTGGGGGCAGCCCAGCACCTGTAGGAGTGATGAGCTCGCCCACAGTGTGATGGGAGAATGAGGGTGCCCCCAAACACATCATCATGACCTAGCTGGAATGTGTACATCTCTAAACTAGGTCCATTGTCCCTGGTCCTTTATTGCTTTATTTTATTTGATTTTCCTGATTGTTACACACCTACACACACATATGTCTATATATATATATATTAGGGGTGAGCGGGTTCGGATTTCTGAAATCCGAACCCCCCCGAGCCCCCCCGATCCGAGTCCGATCCGAATCAGGCTCGACTTTTCCCGCCTGACTCGGATCTGAAATCGAGGCAAAACGTCATCATCCCGCCTTCCGAGTCTCGCGGGTTTTGGATCCTATATAAGGTACCCACGTCGGCGCCATTTTCTCACTCGGCTGTGGACAGTGAAGAGGGAGGGTGGGAGTTAGGGCTGTGTAGTGTAGTGTAGTGTAGTGCTGCTGTTGTCCACTACTTCAAAGTCCATAGGGGCTGGCTGTGTTGTGCTGTGCTGCTGTTGTTAATAGGGGCTGTGTCCACTACTTCAAAGTCCATAGGGGCTGGCTGGACTGTGTTGTGCAGTCAGTTCTCCATAGGGGCTGTGTCCACTCCAAAGTCCTGTGCAGTGTCCCAGTCCTAAAGGAGCGCTGCAGTGTTGTCCAGGGGGTGCTCTGTCCATCAGGGGTGCTCCCCCCAAGTGCTAAAAAAATAATATATTTTCTGTGTTTGTGAATTGTGTGCGCAGTAGCCGCACGTGCATCAACAAAGTAGTGCCAAGCGTGCGCCTGTGTCATAAGTAAAGGGCCGGCTGGCTTGACCGTTAAGGGTGCTGTAACCCCCGAAAGTACACTCCAGTCCAAACCAAAAAAAAAATTATTTTCTGTGTTTGTGAATTGTGTGCGCAGTAGCCGCACATGCATCAACAAAGTAGTGCCAAGCGTGCGCCTGTGTCATAAGTAAAGGGCCGGCTGGCTTGACCGTTAAGGGTGCTGTAACCCCCGAAAGTACACTCCAGTCCAAACCAAAAAAAAAATTATTTTCTGTGTTTGTGAATTGTGTGCGCAGTAGCCGCACGTGCATCAACAAAGTAGTGCCAAGCGTGCGCCTGTGTCATAAGTAAAGGGCCGGCTGGCTTGACCGTTAAGGGTGCTGTAACCCCCGAAAGTACACTCCAGTCCAAACCAAAAAAAAAATTATTTTCTGTGTTTGTGAATTGTGTGCGCAGTAGCCGCACGTGCATCAACAAAGTAGTGCCAAGCGTGCGCCTGTGTCATAAGTAAAGGGCCAGCTGGCTTGACCGTTAAGGGTGCTGTAACCCCCGAAAGTACACTCCAGTCCAAACCAAAAAAAAAATTATTTTCTGTGTTTGTGAATTGTGTGCGCAGTAGCCGCACGTGCATCAACAAAGTAGTGCCAAGCGTGCGCCTGTGTCATAAGTAAAGGGCCGGCTGGCTTGACCGTTAAGGGTGCTGTAACCCCCGAAAGTACACTCCAGTCCAAACCAAAAAAAAAATTATTTTCTGTGTTTGTGAATTGTGTGCGCAGTAGCCGCACGTGCATCAACAAAGTAGTGCCAAGCGTGCGCCTGTGTCATAAGTAAAGGGCCGGCTGGCTTGACCGTTAAGGGTGCTGTAACCCCCGAAAGTACACTCCAGTCCAAACCAAAAAAAAAATTATTTTCTGTGTTTGTGAATTGTGTGCGCAGTAGCCGCACGTGCATCAACAAAGTAGTGCCAAGCGTGCGCCTGTGTCATAAGTAAAGGGCCGGCTGGCTTGACCGTTAAGGGTGCTGTAACCCCCGAAAGTACACTCCAGTCCAAACCAAAAAAAAAATTATTTTCTGTGTTTGTGAATTGTGTGCGCAGTAGCCGCACGTGCATCAACAAAGTAGTGCCAAGCGTGCGCCTGTGTCATAAGTAAAGGGCCGGCTGGCTTGACCGTTAAGGGTGCTGTAACCCCCGAAAGTACACTCCAGTCCAAACCAAAAAAAAAATTATTTTCTGTGTTTGTGAATTGTGTGCACTGTGGCTGCACGTGCATCAACAAAGGAGCAGCGCCAAGCGTGCGCCTGTGTCCCATAAGTAAAGAGCCGGCTGGCTCATTTCTTAAAGGGTGGTGTAACCCACAAAGTGCACTACTCTCCAGCAAAAATAAAATAATATTTTCTGTGTTTGTGTGCGCTTTAGCCGCACGTATATATATCAATATAACATAAATGGAGGACCAAACTTTCTCCGATAAAAATAAAATAGGGAAAGATCAAGAACCACTTCCTCCTAGTGCTGTTGCTGCTGCTGGGAGTTGTTCATCATCCCAGAGAGGAAGTAGGAACATCACTACTTTTACTAAACAATTGACCCTCCAACAGTCCCTAGCGATGAGGATGAAGTACGACAGCAGTCATCCTGAAGCAAAACGTATAACTGAGGCCTTGACTGCTATGTTGGTGTTAGACGTGCGTCCGGTATCCGACATTAGTGCAGTGGGATTTAGACAATTGATGGAGGTAGTGTGTCCTCGGTTCCAAATCCCGTCTAGATTCCACCTGCATCCTCAAAGCAGCAGCGACAAGCGTGCGTCTGTCTGTTAAAGGGTGGTGACACCCTCAAAGTGTGCTACACAAACAATTAAAATATTGTTCTTTTTTTTTCTGTCTTTATGAATTGTGTGGGCTGTAGCCGCACCTGCATCCTTAAAGCAGCAGTGACAAGCGTGCGTCTGTCTGTTAAAGGGTGGTGACACCCTCAAAGTGTGCTACACAAACAATTAAAATATTGTTCTTTTTTTTTCTGTCTTTGTGAATTGTGTGGGCTGTAGCCGCACCTGCATCCTTAAAGCAGCAGCGACAAGCGTGCGTCTGTCTGTTAAAGGGTGGTGACACCCTCAAAGTGTGCTACACAAACAATTAAAATATTGTTCTTTTTTTTTTGGTCTTTGTGAAATGTGTGGGCTGTAGCCGCACCTGCATCCTTAAAGCAGCAGCGACAAGCGTGCGTCTGTCTGTTAAAGGGTGGTGACACCCTCAAAGTGTGCTACACAAACAATTAAAATATTGTTCTTTTTTTTTTGGTCTTTGTGAAATGTGTGGGCTGTAGCCGCACCTGCATCCTTAAAGCAGCAGCGACAAGCGTGCGTCTGTCTGTTAAAGGGTGGTGACACCCTCAAAGTGTGCTACACAAACAATAAAAATATTCTTCTTTTTTCTGTCTATGTGAATTGTGTGGGCTGTAGCCGCACCTGCATCCTTAAAGCAGCAGCGACAAGCGTGCGTCTGTCTGTTAAAGGGTGGTGACACCCTCAAAGTGTTCTACACAAACAATTAAAATATTGTTCTTTTTTTTTCGGTCTTTGTGAAATGTGTGGGCTGTAGCCGCACCTGCATCCTTAAAGCAGCAGCGACAAGCGTGCGTCTGTCTGTTAAAGGGTGGTGTAACTCTCAAAGTGTTCCAAAAAATAAAAAACTATTTTTTTAATGTGTTTGTGACTTGTGTGCGATGTAGCCACACTTGCATCCTCAAAGCAGCAGCGACAAGCGTGCGTCTGTCTGTTAAAGGGTGGTGACACCCTCAAAGTGTGCTACACAAACAATTAAAATATTGTTCTTTTTTTTTCTGTCTATGTGAATTGTGTGGGCTGTAGCCGCACCTGCATCCTTAAAGCAGCAGCGACAAGCGTGCGTCTGTCTGTTAAAGGGTGGTGACACCTCAAAGTGTTCTACACAAACAATTAAAATATTGTTCTTTTTTTTTTGGTCTTTGTGAAATGTGTGGGCTGTAGCCGCACCTGCATCCTTAAAGCAGCAGCGACAAGCGTGCGTCTGTCTGTTAAAGGGTGGTGACACCTCAAAGTGTTCTACACAAACAATTAAAATATTCTTCTTCTTTTTTCTGTCTTTGTGAATTGTATGGGCTGTAGCCGCACTTGCATCCTCAAAGCAGCAGCGACAAGCGTGCTTCTGTCTGTTAAAGGGTGGTGTAACCCTCAAAGTGTGCTCCACAAACAATAAAAATATTCTTTTTTTTTTCTGTCTTTGTGAATTGTGTGGGCTGTAGCCGCACTTGAATCCTCAAAGCAGCAGCGACAAGCGTGCGTCTGTCTGTTAAAGGATTACATCGGTGACAGCATCCAAGTAGGCATGTCAGACAGTCCGTACCTGTACTGGCAGGAAAAAGAAGCAATTTGGAGGTCCCTGTACAAACTGGCTCTATTTTACCTGAGTTGCCCCCCCTCCAGTGTGTACTCCGAAAGAGTGTTTAGTGCAGCCGGGAACCTTGTCAGCGAAAGGCGTAGGAGGTTGCTTCCACAAAATGTGGAGAAGATGATGTTCATAAAATGAATTATCAACTCTTCCAGGGAGACCAGCCTCCAGAACGTACAGAGGGACCTGTGGTTCCAGCAGGGACGAATTAATACTCTGTGAGGATGAGGATGTACACACTGAAGAGGGTGAGGAATCGGTGGATGAGGAGGATGAGGATGACATCTTGCCTCCGTAGAGCCAGTTTGTGCAGGGACAGATAAATTGCCAGCTTGTTTTGTGGGGGCCCAAACGAACCAATCATTTCAGCCACAGTTGTGTGGCAGACCCTGGCGCTGAAATGATTGGTTTGTTAAAGTGTGCATGTCCTGTTTATACAACATAAGGGTGGGTGGGAGGGCCCAAGGACAATTCCATCTTGCACCTCTTTTTTTTCTTTGCATTATGTACAGTTTGGGGCCTAGTTTTTCAATGCCATCCTGTCTGCCACTGCAGTTTCACGCCTAGATGGGTCACGTGTTTGTGCCGCCCACTTGTGTCGCTTAGCATAGTCATCCAGCTACCTCGGTGCAACCTTTTGGACATAAAAACACTATTGTGAGGTGTGAGGTATTCAGAATAGACTGGAAATGAGTGGAAATTAAGGTTATTGAGGTTAATAATAGCATAGGAGCAGAAAAACCTACAAATTCTGTGATTTTAGCTGTTTTTATGCTTTTTTTCAAAAAAATACAGATCCAAAACACAAAACCCAGAACCCAAAACACGCAAGGGTGGTTTTGGCAAAACCAATCCAGATCCAAAACACGAAGAAAGATCCAGATCCAAAACCAAAACACAAAACACGAAAAGTGGCCGGTGCACACCCCTAATATATATATATACATACATACAATATATACACTGAAGGTATTGGAATACGCTGTGTAACTAGCTGTAGTTACACATTGGTATTTAGCAGGGTCACACAGAGGGCCTGATTCACTATGGAACACAACTGAGAATGAAATAGCGATTACGCACGCAGTTCAACTGTGAAAATATGCTAATTCATTGCTATCGCAATGCCACCACTGCACTACATAAGGACGCCCATTTTACCTTACACACATCCATATGGTTTAGCAACACTGCAAAGCCCTTGGTACCATCGAATACCATCGGAACCTCACGCACACTTGCACAAGCCATGACCTTACTCAGAAATTGCTAACTTTCATTCACGCTATCAGGCCTCAGGCTGGGTAGGGAATCGCAGTGGCTAATGTATGCACGTCCATGCAACGGCATTCAAACACCCTGGCATTCGGCCGACCACTCCCCCATTACAACCCACAAACGGCACTTCCTGTCAATCACCCTGCAATGGGTCTGCGTAGTCACTGCGATCACAGTCCCAATCGCAATGGCTAGTTCGCGCACATACACTGCAATGCATAGGTATGCGCAGAAGGCAATAATCGGCCAATTGCGTGTGTATTAGCAACTGCATTTCTTGCTGAACCAGGCCCAGAGTCTCCATCTTGAGACATTCAGTGGCACATCCTTTTCTATGGAGGAAGCAGTTGGAAAATGTGCAGACACACCACACATGCACAATATCTTACTAAGATACTGAGGACCTCATTCAGAGTCGGCCGTTGCGGCTGCACGGTCGTACGCCACCGATGTTCGCTATACTGTGCATGCGTAAATTTCGCAATGCGCGTGCGCAAACTAGCCGCTATGATCAGAAATTTCTCTCTCCTTGAACACAGCCAGGTTGGTAGTTTGAGTGACAGCTGGAGGCGTTTGTGGGTGGTAACAGGGGAAGGTGCTTGAAAACGGGGGAGTGGAGATCCCGAACGCAGGCGTGCCTTTTATGCGAACAGCGTTTTATGGGAGTGCATACGGATTATGGGAGTGCATAATTAACAAAGTAGCATCATGGCACATGTGACATGGGAGGTTTTTACACTGACATGATCGTAGAGCTTAAGAGAGGGTATGAACAACCTTAACCTCTACGACCAGTTCCGATGGTTCCCGATGGTCTCGATTAATCCTTATATGCCCGGAGATGACGTGCAATGTGTACAAGAAGGGGGCGTTTTTTTTGTCTTCCGACCGCTTCCTCCCCTTGATCAGCCAACTACCGATCCGAACTTAGGGACGCAACTTGCAAGGGAATCATTTGAATATCCGGCCCCTTTTCCCGCACGACCGTGCGGCCGCTTCGACCGACTCTGAATGAGGTCCAGAGTCCCAGCAGCAATAGAGGAAACAGTGTCCTCCTCCAAGTCAGTGACATAGACAGCTATTTATAGAGGGAGAGTGAACATGGAAAATAGGCGCCCAGGTATTTTGAATTTCAAATATAAACATATAAATAAAAGTGGCTGTAGTTGCCTAACTTGGTATCATTTTTAATTATTTTGTATTTTTAACATTTTGTTATGTTGTACTATTTTTAACTAGCAGCATACTACCTTTCTGTTTGATACAATGATGTGGCAGATAGATATAATAGAGATTAGGTGATATGTTTTTTAAACATGTAGTAAATTAAACTATAATACCATAATACCATAATAAATTAAAAATCGTTACTAATGGTTATTGAGCTTGGAATTCAATTACCTTTGCGTTGCACCACACAAACTCAGCCTAGAGCTATTCAATTAGAAGTCTGTAATCAACCCGCGACTAGCCACGAATAAAGCACTTAACACAGATTTTTGCTTGCACCCTCCTGAGATGAGAACAAAAATCTACGGTGGAAACATGTTTGGGTGCACTAAAACAGAGCTGCTTGGAGGAGTCATACACAGCTCAAAATATAACATTAGTTCTGTCACTGAGCAATAAACCAGGGGTGCAAGCTAGAGACTTACTTACTGTTGTTTCTTATCCGACGCCAGTTTTATTATCTGTCTTTCTCTGACTGCAGCTCTCGTCAGCAAAAACTCCTGTACAATGACCCTAAAGCAAGAGAGCAAAGGGGTATTATTATTGCACTGTAGAGTACTATAACATATCAATAAATAGTCACTTAATATTGCAGTAAGTCTCACCTTAGTTATACGGGCGTGCACAGTAGAACATGACTAAATCTGAAAACGGGGAAAAACGTCATCCTCCCGCTGTCGGATTCTCACAGGTTTTGGATTCTATAAAGGTCCCAGTGATCGGTGCCATTTTCACTCCGGTTATGGAGAGTGTACAGAGCAGACGTGCTCTATTCTCAGGGCCAGATTAAGGTCTGTGGGGGCCCCTGGACAACAAACTTGTGGTGGCCCCTATATACCACCATTTCTTGTCACCCTGGGAAAATTTTTTTTTCCTTTGTATTCAACTCAGTAGTAGTGCCCCTCTTGCAATGCCCACTGTAGTAGTGCCCCTTATGCAATATCCCCAGTAGCAGTGCCCCTTATGCAGTGCCCACTGTAGTAGTCCCCCCTATGCAGTGCCACTTGTAGTAATGCCCCTTATGCAGTGCCCCCAGTAGTGGTCCCCCTATGCAGTGCCCCTTATATAATGCCCCCCGTAGTGGCCCTTAAATAGTGCCCCAGACCCAGTAGTGGTCCCCCCCTATGCAGTGCCCCTTATATAATGCCCCCAGTAGTTGTCCCCCTATACAGTGCCCCCAGTAGTGCCCCTTATATAGTGCTCTCAGACCCAGTAGTGGTCCCCCATGCAGTGCCCTTTATATAGTGCCCCCAGTAGTAGTCCCCCCCTATGCATTGTCCCAGTAGTAGTCCCCCCTATACAGTGCCCCCAGTCCCCCCATGCCCTGACCCTAGTAGCACCCCCCAGGGCCCCCATGAAGCAGCCCCCCTATGCAGTGCCCACTGTAGTGGCCCCCCTATGCAGTGCCCTCTGTAGTGGCCCCCCTATGCAGTGCCCCCATTAAGCAGCCCCCCCATGCAGTGCCCTCTGTAGCAGCCACCTTATGCAGTGCACCCTGTAGCGCCCCCCCCCATGCAGTGCCCCTTACACACACACTCAAAAAAAAAAAAATCACAACTTACCTCTTCTCCTGCACAATGGGAGAGGTCAGCGTCATGACGATTCTCCCATCATCACACACTGCGGGGGGGAGCCGGAAGGCGGAGATCATGTGCGAGCTCCAGCCGGCTCCCTCCATTGTGCAGCAGCCAATGGGAGTCTGTCTGACTCTCATTGGCTGCTGCCTGTAACAAACACACAGCAGCCGGCGGCAGCTGTGTGTTTGTCACTGTGTAGTATGGCCGTGCTCACTGCGGTCTACACTACACTAGCGGCGGGGATACTAGCGGCAGGTGCAGACAGCGCACCGCTGCTAGTGGGGGCTCCTCCAAGTGTGGGGGCCCAGGGACGACCGCCCCTGTCGCCCCCCCCTTAATCCGGCCCTGTCTATTCTTCTAGGGTGCAGTCAGTGTAATGTGTTGTCAGTGACTTGTCACAATTTGTTCAAGGGTGCAGTGTTGTTAGGCTGCGGCTGTAGTACATAAAGTGGGGGGTGCTGCTGTGTCACTCACTGTTGTCCTGTCAATAAACGGGCAGGGGCTGCAGTACATAAAGGGGTGCTGTTTTGTCCAGGGGTGTTCTGTCAATCCAAGGGTGCTCTACCCCAGTGTAAAAAAATAAAAGTAAAAAAAAATATTTTTTTTGTTTGTGTGCTAGTTAGTAACTAGTTATGCTATTATTATTCAGTGACGCAGCCGGCCAGACCTACAGGTGGTCCGTCCACACTCCGCAGGGGTGCTTTGTTGTCGATAAAAGGCTGCTATGTTGTTCATAAAGGGGCTGCTGCCTCCTCCAGGGGTGCTCTTCCACAGTGTAAAAAAAAAATAAAAGTAAAATAAATTAGCATTCCACAAAAAATAAAAAGATCTTATTTTTAAAAAAATTTTGTGTGTGTGCTAATTAGTAGTTAAGCTATTATTGTTTGGTGACACTGCTGGCCAGACCGCAGTTTATCATCCACGTATTTGTGACTCTGCAGGTGGTCCATCCGCACTCCGCAGGGGTGCTGTGTTGTTCATCAAGGGGCTGCTGCCTTGTCCAGTCATCTATGTAAAATCAAACAAATAATGTTTTACTGAGTTAAAGAAAAAAAAATCAAAAGCTAAGTTAGCAGCAGAAAAACAAAAAAATTGGCAATATGCTATTCACTATACAAAGTGGCAAGGAAAGGATAAGGCCTTGGCTTTTATTTATGACTGGTGTTTCCTCCTCTTATGAGGATGTAAGCCCTTCTCCCTGTAGAGGTGTCAAAAAAATTAAAATCGTTAAGGCACAGGAATTGTGTGCTCAGAAAAGTCACCGATCCCCGAAGAGAGTCTAAGTGTGTCTGTGAGCCTGACCTTTCCAATACTGTACTTGAAGAAGATCCTCCTTCCACCATTTTTGTGCACTCTGCAAATATGGGGATGAGCAGCACAAGTCAACATGCTGACATAGAAATTGAGGATGCTTCTGTGGAATGCACCAGGAGGATATTTCTGTAGTTGGCGCAATTAAGGATGTTGATAATGAGGATGTTGATGCTGAGGATGTTGTTTGTATAAATCAGGCAACAATTGTTGCCCATGGTATGAAAAAGTCCATTGTCATGCTGGGGCAAAAGACCAAAAAATCCATCTCTTATGTGTGGAATTATTTCTACTCAAATCCAGACAATTGTCAAGCCCGCTGTAATTTTTGCAAAGCAAGAGTGGATAGAGGGAAGGACCTTAACCATCTAGGAACCTCCTCCCTGTTACGTCACTTGCAGAAGATTCATCAAATTGAAAAGTATTTCTTAAATTCAGAAACTTTGGCTAAAAATGTAACAATGAGTCCAGCATCACCTAGCTGCTCCTTTCTCTCTGTTAGATCCAAGCACCTGGTATCTCCACCACTAACACCTGCATCATCATCAACATCCTCAATCATGATCGGAAGTAGTCCTGCATCCAGTTTCATAAGATTGACTGACTCCTCTCCTATTGGTGATTCCTCAGAAGGATCCTTGAGTGCTACGCCTGTTGCTGCTGCAACTGCTGTAAGTGGATCTTCATCCCAGAAGAGGATCAGGAGGAAAGCTACTTTTAGTAGTTTAACAAAACAATTGACTGTCAAACAATCCTTTGCAAGGGGGAACAAATATGGCAGCAGTCACCCAGTTGCACAGCAGATTACTGATGCCATAACAGCTATGCTGGTATTAGATATGCATCCAGTATCCATCATTAATGCAGTGGGTTTTAGACAGTTAATTGAGGTCCTGTGTCTCCACTACCATGTCCCTTCTAGATTCCACTTCACTAGAACAGCAATTCCCAGTCTGTACAAGGACATTAAAAAAAACCTTATTAGTGTCCTCCGAAATGCCGTTGTACTCACTGCCAACTTAACCACAGATATGCGGACAAGCAGGCAGGGCAAACTAAAGATTACATGACTATGACAGTCCACTGGGTAGGTAAACAGCAACAACAGCAGCAGCAGAATCTAACAAATGCCAATTCATTCAGAGGCAAGCTACTCTGTGTATTACCGGTTTTACTAAGAGGCATACCACTGAGAACCTCTGAGGGAAATCATTGCAAAATGGCTTACTCTGCTATGACTCTCCTCGGGATTTGTGATTTCTGACTATGCCACCAATATTGTGAGAGCATTACATCTGGGCGAATTCAAACACATCTCATGTTTTGCTCACACAATACATTTGGTGGTGCAACATTTTTTTTTAAATTACAGGGGCATGAGGGAGATGCTCTCAGTGGCCCAAAAATTTTTTAGACATTTTCGACATTCAGCAACTGCATGTCAAAGATTGCAGCACCAGCAAGTAATGTTAAATTTGCCCTACCATCAGCTGAAGCAAGAGGTAGTAACTAGGTGGAATTCTACCCTCTATATGCTTCAGCGGATGAAGGAGCAAAAAAAGAAAAATCCAAGGCTACACAATGGCCTATGACATAGGGAAAGGAGCAGGAATGCACCTTAGTCAAGCACAGTGTAGAATAATTTCCATGTTGTGCAAGGTTCTCAAACCCTTTGAACTTGCCACATGTGAAGTTAGTTCAGACACTGCCAGCTTGAATCAGATCATTCCCCATATCAGACTTTTGCAAAAGCAGCTTGTATTTACATGTCTGGATAATCAATCAAAACAAGATGAATATAGAACACAAAATAAATGAAAAGAATACTACAATAAGAAACAGATAAGTATTCCTTTTTCCATTTTCAACTTGTCCGCTATCGCTATTGCAAATTCATAATTTGAAAAGCAGCACCATTGTTTCCTCACACATTTTATCTTATACCACATTCCCTTAATCAGACTTTTGCAAAAGCAGCTGGAGAAACTGAAGAAGGAGCTGAAAGAGAGCGATTCTGCTAAGTATGTCAAACTTGTAGATGAAACCCTTCATTTGCTTTGCCAGGATTCAAGGGTCATCAATCTCTTGAAATCAGATCACTATATTTTGGTGACCATACTTGATCCTAGGTTTAAGTCATATGTTGTGTCTTTCTTTCTGATGGAAACACATCTGAAGAGATGTCTGCTCAAGTGGCACATGACACGGCAGCATCTCCTCCTTTAGTTTCTGTGACTGCCAGGAAAAAAACAAATTTTCTTAAGAGACCCACTGCTGGTGATGCAGATCAGTCAGCAAAACCTTATGACATCTGGTCGGGTCTAAAAGAACTGCCTACAATTAGTGATATGTCTACTGTGACTTTGTCTGATACAGTCACCATTCAGAGAATGATGGATGACTATTTTAGATCCAAATAAGCATGTGAGACAGTCCATTTCAATACTGGCAGGAAAAAGAGGCAAATTGGAGTCCCTTAAACAAACTGGCTTTGCTTTACAACTTAAGTTGCCCACCCTCCAGTGTGTACTCTGAAAGAGTTTTCAGCGCAGCTGGGAACCTTGTCAGTGATCGGCGTAGGAGGTTAGTTCCCAAAATATGAAAAAGATAATGTTCATCAAAATAAATTACAAATTCCACGAAGAAGACCTTTACCAGCAATTAAGTAAAAAAAATACAGAGGCTCCTTTAATGATGGATTCCAGCGGGGACGAATTAATATTGTGTAAAGAAGAGGATGTACACACAGATGGGGAAGATGATGATGATGACATTTATGACATCTGATCTTGCCTATGCTGTAATGCCAGTTTGTGTATATAGAGATCATTGCCAGCAATGTCAGTTGCCCGTTGGTAGCTTGTTTTGTGGGGGCCCAAATAAACCAATCGCTTCAGCCACAAATGGCAGTCCCTGTCGCTGAAGTGATTGGTTTGTTAAACTGGACATGTCCTGTTTAATATATACAACATAAGGGTGGGTGGTAGGGCCCAAGGACAATTCCATCTTGCACCTCTTCTCTTTGCATTATGTGCTGTTGGGGCATTGCTGCCTGACATTTTTAATTTTATAGTTTATTAAACTGCCCATCCTGTCTGCCACTGCAGTGTCATTCTTTTTCCTAGATGTGCCATGTTGGTAATTGAACTTCCACAGCCACTGAAGTCTTCGACATGCAGTTGCTGAATGCTGAAAATGTCCAGAAATTTTTATGGCCACAGACAGCATCTCCTGCATGCCCCTTTAATTTAAAAAAAAATATTTTGAACCACCAAGTTGATTTTCTTGGCAAAATATGGGTCATATTGTTCACTCATACTCTCCCCTCCTCCCTCATAAATTTGCTTTGGAATCCAAAACTTAAATAAAATTTACTACGAATCAACCCTTCATTTTCCTGCCTTCAACTACATACATACTTCAACTGTCTCAGGCCTCTGTCTTGATTAATAAAAATAATTTGTTCCTGATGTGCCATGTTGGAAGCTGAACTGCCACATGTTAGTACCGCCCACTGCTGTTGCTTAGCTTAGTCAGCCAGCTAGCTCGATGCAACCTTTTGGCCTAAACTGGATGAAATCAATATTGTGAGCTGTGAGGTGATCAAAATTGACTGGAAAAGACTGGAAATAGATGTTATTGAGGTTAATAATGCTGTAGGGACAAAAACAGGCCAAAAATATGTGATTTCAACTGTGTTTCTGATTTTTTTTTTAAAAATACAGTTCCAAAACCAAAACACGCAAAACCATTCCAGATCCAAAACATGAAGGAAATACAGATTCAAAACCAAAACATGGGGGTTGGCGCACATCCATAGTTTTATCATATAATTATAGATAAATAAAAATTAATACTCTTGTGCACCATTTGCCTTTGGACAAAGGTGATTGTGAACAATTATACATTTTACTTAATCTCTTTTCTGAAATGGGTGACTGTAAATAATCCCACATCTGTGTCTGCCACAACCAACCTACAAAAAAAGAGAGTGCAGTGAATAACAGGGTGAAGATTAATACTGACCAAGAGTGACTCTTACCTGTGTCCTAGTTGTCACTACAAGTGACCCATTATTTAAACAATTCCTACTTCCTACTTCACTGTGTCTGGGTCCATAATATATTATCATTTTGACCTCCCTCCATGCTCCTTAAATGCCCCCAGACCTCCCCACATGCCCATCTTACACCTCCACAATGTGCCTCTTATAATACCCATAAGATTCCCAAATTTCCCTATATAAAATTACTAATCAGTTTAGTAACTAACTGTAAGTGTGTAGGTACATGTGAAGCTACAGTAGATAATGTTTTACACATACATGCAGATAAATTGATTGGTAATGGTACGGTCTCTCTCTGTGATATGTATTACATCTTGGAGAGTGAGAAAGTACCAGCCAATCAGCATCTATCTTCTTTTTACAGGTTGTGCTAGAAATATGACAGAGGCTGATTGGTTGTTTGGAAGGTTTGATCATTCATTCTCTCTCTCGATGTCAGATTTTAAAAGACAAGTGAAACCGATCCTTAGTGATTGATAGCTTTTAAGACTGCAATCCAATGTAGATACTTATCATTTTCAAACTGACGACAAACCCGATGTTTATTAAATTAACACCTCAATCTCTTTAAACTGTGTAGAAGACTCAAGAAAAGAATATTTGCTTTTTAAGTATAGCAATCTGGTTTATTCATATATTTTATTGCAAAGTACTCCACCTTTGAATGGTGGCATTTCACTTTAGCAGACACCAGGGGAAAAGACCTAAGACATACATGCTATTATACCACTGCAATTAGGTGAGAAACTTGCATTACACCAATGAAAATGTTTAAATATGAAACCAGTAATATAGGAGACAGTGGTGGATACTGTACTTCTCTACTCACTCTACTTATGAGAGCAACAAATAATATAGGTGTTACACCTGTATTTTGTGGAACATCCGTATTGGATCTATTATACTTATGAGATTAATCTTTTTTCCTGTGGATCAAAATATGAACATAAGGATAAAAAAGCATCATCTAAAGTGATAACCAAAAAATGCTGGCATTACTGGATTTACATGTGAGTGCAATATCAGATAGATTTTTTTTAGTCCAAAAAATATTTGGAGCAACCAGTGTTTGGTTTAGGGAAATATAGACATATATAGTGTATAAACGTTTGTTTTTATACTTTTAGTATAGTCACCATCACGAGTTTTCCAATGATAAACACAAAAATGTAGATGAAAAAAAAATTATTTGGACACTGTTTGGTCAACACAGCCCATTGTCATATCAAGTTTTATGAGATTCACTACATTGCATAAGGTATTTTATAATTCAAGTGAAACACCATTGTTTTATATGTCTTTAAAGTAGGCATGAGCGGGTTCGGTTTTACTCGGATCTCAAAACGGCATTTTATCGGCTATCGGCTATCACGTGTTTTGGATAGCCAATAAAATAAATCCAAACTAATCTGAACTTGCGGTAAGGTGGCAATAAGAACCGAGTAAATCCAAACACGCTCATCCCTACTTTAAAGTTATGTGAAGTGTTGGTGATATCTTTAATGTAAACAGAGCATCATCACTTGGGAGCATTTGAGAGATTAACTTGTATGGGGGCTCCTGCCTGGATTGTGCAACCATGCACAAGAAGACAACATGGCCAAGGACACCTCCAATGGAGGGCACAGGAAACAGAGGGATCCCAAAATTGATGAGGAAGGCACACACAAACACATACCCATACACTTGATCACTGTGGCCTTGATGAATATAACTATGTTGCTCTATCTTTTTTGTTAAGTACAGTTATATACACAAATAGCCATGTAATAACATTATTCATTACTAGGGGAATTCTAATGTGTGATGTTTAATTTGGAACATTTTTCTACTTAAGTAGGGTATTTTCTCATTTGACCTCTGTGGAACTTCTTAATGGAGTCCTGGGGGTAAATTTACTAAAGTGAGAGTTTTTAGAAGTGAGTTCCCCATAGTAACTAATCAGATTCTACTTAACATTTAACTAGCACTTTCTAGAAGATAATAGCTAGAATCTGATTGGTTGTTATGGGCAACATCACTTTTAAAACTCGCTTCTAAAAACTCTCACTTTAGTAAATTTACCCCCTGGTTTTTGAAACTTCATTCTCTGCCTGCAATGACAATACATTTTCCACTATGCCCACTGATTTTGTGTACAAAACTCAATTTATTTATATGTATCCAAGACTGTGCATTGATTCTCAGACAGTGCTAGATTTAATAAAGGGTAGTATGCTTAAAATGCTATTTTTTTCCAATGGTTTCAAAACCCCAAATTCACTATAGAGCAAAAAGAAACAATACTCTACATTTTTCTGTGTTGTTATGATAACTTCACTTTGTTGGTATTGACACTTTCTATATTGAAAACTATTAAACCACTGTCTTAGTTCCATTAGACACAATAAAGAACTACTGTAGAATCTGATGCATGTATTAACATAGGATGTTCAGATGAACAAGCCTTAGGCTTAATACAGTGGTTCCCGAACTTTCTTGAATCACAGCATCTTAGAGTATCATCATCTTTTCCATGGCACCCCAGGCCGAAAGTTTCTTATTGAGAAATTTATAATAGATAATTAAAGTAAATTGTGCTTAAATGTCATCCATAGATTCAGTGATGTGGTGATGGACAGGGTTGCACTCCAGTTTGAGTAATAATATTTTATTATTGGCAGCGATCAGCATTGACCATTCATAATTTGATTTGCTAATTGACCACCAACCAGGGGCATTCCTGCAGATGCCCTGCAATTCCCCAGGGTGCCATGGCACCCAGTTTCCCTCTAGTTCATTACCTTCTCTCCCAACCTTGTAATTCATTGCCCCTCCGTCAATTACAATTCCACTATTGGATACAATTTTAGTTATTTATTGTCATTATACTACGGAATTACAGAAAATACAGTATTGACAATTTTATTATAAAATGAGATTATAATGAAACTAAGCTGATAAAACATTTAAAATGATATGTTATCATATGTTTTTGCTATTGGGCATGTTAACAGCTTGGTTGAAACACTGCCTTCAAACACATCAGATAACATCTGAATTGTGAAATATAATATAGCAATTTTCAATTCTGGTGAGACGGATGGTGTAGTGCGCTACTCCAGATTGATAGTTACATTAGTTAAAGGTGTTTGTGTGTGTTGGAAGCTGCAGCCAGATGCAAAAATGTGTACTCCCCACATACACTGGTATAGAAACGGAACAGATGCTTATTTGACACTCGAACAGCACAGCAAATATATAAAAGTGCTATCTGTGTTTATGTTCTGCAATGGGGTTTGGTTAAAATGCAGTGCTGAGTGTCTATGTAGTCAGAAGATGAAGTAATAACAAATGTATTCCTAAAAAATTAATGAGAATAAAATATATATACTAAATTCAGTAAAATCAAGGCTGACTAGAGGAATTCTATGTCATAAATAGGGTCTTAAAAGAGGTGTATACAGTAAAAATACCATAACTATATAAGAACAATTGCCATATACAGATTACAATAAAACAATATAACACATACAGATCGTATGCTGCATATGTCTTCAGAAAAATGACTAAGATATTCTGTGTTAAAAATTGTGTTGCATTTATGGCAACATAGTGTACCAGTTAATATGACTTCTCACAGTCATGGTCCTTAATTTGTTGCTCCTTTGGTGGGGAGTAATGAGACTGTTTTAATGTCTGAGAGATAAGTGTTGGTGCGTGCGCATCCTACCTCCGTGCCTCATATGGTCGGGCGCCGGGTGTCCGGTGCTTTGAAGTGAAAGTGTGCCTCCGTTTGCCTGCTTACCGGGTACCCCCTCTTGATGTTGGGGATCCATCTTGTGTGGATCCCGTGGTACAGCAGGCGGAACGATAATGTCACGACCAGGGTTTCCCAGCATAGGGGACGACGGATATTACCTGTGAGGGCGCTGTGGCATGGTCCTTCTGGTGGAGGGGCTGGTGTCTGGCAGCGGGCATTGGGTGTGCAAGGTGTTCCGCGGGCACTGTGTCATTCTGGCAGGGGTAGGCCTGGTGGTGTTTCCATTCCACTCTGGTATGGGCACTGCCATCTTGCCCGTGGTCATGTGACTTGGCTGCTCTGGTCCTGGCGTGTCACATGCTCTCTCTGACCTATCGTGATTCTGCGCTGGGTACTTGAGGGAGTTCTGAGCTTCCCATAGTTGCCAATTCAACGTGTTTCACAGCGCATGCTGTGAGAGGGAGTTCCTGTGCTCCAGTAAACCTGTCTGTTTACCTGTGCTCCTGCTGGATCCCAGCTTCCAAGCAGCCTGCATTGCTCTGCCTGCTCCCAGTCTCCTGCTGGAACCACCCTGCACCTTCCATTAACCTTCTCCCTGCCTAAAGACCTGAGTGTACAGTTAACCCTGTCCATACCCTGTCTCCAGTTACCTAGCTCTCTGCAGCTATCCAGTTTCTACAATGAGCCTTCTCAGTGCTACTCATCAGTTAACCTACTACTCCATAACCTCTCTGGATTTTATCATGCCAGTATCAATTTGTGACCTGATATCCTGTCTGCAGCCTCACAGTAACCATTTGGATTGCAAATACTTTTATTTTTTCTGTCACTACCTGGACATTACCCACTCTTGCTTCACTTCAGTTTAAAGTCATCACCTCCCATTCTATATTCTGGACTTTATATTATCAGTGTACATGTCTTCAAGTTCACCCATTAAAAAACCCACTTTTCAGTATAAATCTGTTCCAGTGTCTGCTCCTGTTACCACCCCGGTCTACAACAAACACAGATCCTAACAGATGACAGTCTTCGGCTGCTGTGGGTGTATGAGAGCCGGCGGTGAGTGTGCACTGTCTCACTGCCGGACAGCTGCTTTTGGGTATCGTTCTGCGAAGGGGGTGTGGCCAATGTGTTTCACCCGCTATACTGTGCTGGGCTTTGTCAGCGATGGCTGGGGCATGCATTATAAACCCTGTCCACCAATGTGAGCCACCCACCTACCCACTTCCCACCAATGTGAGCCACCCACTGTCCACTTATAAACGCATGACCCAGCCACCATTCGCTTATAGGAGGTGGGCAGTGGCTGGGTCATACATTATATACCCTGTCCACCAATGTGAGCCACCCACCTACCCACTGCCCATCAATGTGAGCCACCCACTGGCCACCTATAAATGCATGACATAGCCACCACCCGCTTATATGAGGCTGGCCGTGGCTGGGTCATGCATTATACACCCTATCCACCAATGTGAGCCACCCACCTAACCACTACCCACCAATGTCACCCAACCTCTCTTCCCCTAAAAGTATAAAGCATGACCCAGCCACCACCTGCCTACATGAGGTGGGCGGTGGCTGGTTCATGCATTATACACTCTGTCCACCAATGTCAGCCACCCGCCTAGCCACTGCCCACCAATGTCACGGGCCACCTATTAAATACCTAGAAAATATGAAAACACCATAACAAACATATTAAAACACCATAACAAAAATATTGCAACACCATAACAAAAATATTACAACACCATAACAAACACATTAAAACCCTGCAAAAAAACATTAAAACACCATAACAAACATATTACAACCCTGTAAAAAACATATTAAAACACCATAACAAACCTATTAAAACCCTGTAAAAAACATATTAAAACACCATAACATGAACAAACACTTAAAAATGTACCTAAAAATTAAAATATAAACATTAAAAATCACAAAACTATTTACAATTGTTGCTAAAACTGTATATGTTCATAATTTTCTTCTTACTAGAAATGTCTATTGATAAGGAGTACAAATTTATTACAGGATTGCTGCTGATCCTTCAGTCCAAAGAATGTCTATGGCGGATAAGCTGTAGACAATACACCGATAAGTCCAAAAAATTAGCAGCGTTGGAGGAGTTGCTGGAGTACACCAAAAAGTTTTGTTTTGGATGCTACCCTCAAAACTGTCTGCGCCAAAATCCAAAATTTGAGGACGGTGTACGTGAAGGAACGGAAGAAAGTGGATGAATCCAAGCAGTCCGGAGCAGGCACCGATGACCTCTATCAGCCCACGCTGTGGTACTACAACCTGATGACCTTCATCAGCGATCAGGAGTCACAACTGCAGTTTCTGGTCTTGTTGGTCGAGCTGTTAAATCCAGCCAGCCCTGCACTCCATGCCTTTCAGTTGAGTTCAGAGTCAGTCTTGTTGTGCTCCGTGTGTGCCGTTTGTTCCATCCAGGCGGCTCCACCTGTAATCCCTCCACACGTGTTGCTTGTACCATCTGGGCAGCCCGGAGTGCTTCCTACCTCCGAAGCACCTATCACCATCCAGCAGCTTGTGTCAACCCGGTGGCGCTAGTCGCAGTTCTGCAATCCAGGTGCGCAATCTAGAACACCGTCGCCGTTGTCATCCCGGCAACACTGGTAGAAGCTCTGTGTTCCAGGTGCGCAATCTAGCACACCATCGCCAGTGTCATCCCAGTGACACTGGTAGCAGCTCTGCGTTCCAGGTATGCCATCTAGCACACCATCGTCAGTGTCATCCCGGTGGCACTGGTGGAAGCTCTGCGTTCCAGGTGCGCAATCCAGCACAACGTCGCCAATGTCATCCCAACGGCACTGGTAGCAGCTCTGTTGCATTCCTCTCCTGAGTTTCATCAGCCCAAAGGCTGCACTGGTCCCAGGGCCCCAGGTCACTATCAGCCCTCAAGGCTGCTGCAACAGCCCAAAGGCTGCTTCACTCCATTAGTCCCTATAAAGGCCACAATCAGCAGCCAAGGCTGCTCCAACAGCCCACAGGCTGCATCACATCATCTGCCCATTGGCCACGACTAGCCTCTATCAAATCAGCCATCAGAGATTGCAATCTCGGGTGAGTTTAGGCATACAGTATTCTTTCAACTCGCAAATTTACTAAAGGCAAACTCGGGTGAGCTTTCTCTCTTTTCACTGATAAACTCGGGCAAAATTGCAAACTCGAATAAACTCACCATCGGCCAAACTCTGAAGTACTTTCATGAAAAATAAACTAGTCGGGAATTTACTAATAAATGAGATTACAATCTCAGGTGTATTTGTAGCAAACTCGCAGGTAATTCGAAGTTTCAAATAGACCACCTCCTGAGCTGCGTGTTTGGCAGAAACATACACAGTCAAATTAAGTACAGAAATATCCGCACAGGAACTATTATTTCTATAAATCTATTCCCCTGAATTATTGCATAGTCTTGAATACAATTTAATATTGTGGGGAGAATAAAAATATCATGATTCAAACCAAACACAGAAAAAAGTATTCTCATAACAGGCACACACAGATTGTGTGTGCCCGTTATAAGAAACATACACAGATCAGTGTTATTTATGTATGTTTCTACATGTAAACCTTATCTAAAGGATACATTTTTAAAATAATTATGTAGGGTCCCCAATCAGTGGCTGTTCTACAGTTAGCGTCTGCTGATTAGCTCCAGCTCCTGACAGTTCTCACGTGGGTTGGTCAGTCAGTCAGATGCCATGTAGCGATGTAAGCAGTCACACATACATTTCTTCTGTCCATTTATGGTCCGGGTGTCGGTTTGTTTTTTGCAAAGACCTGGGAATGCTACAGAGACCAGTGCAAGGAGTTAGGTGAGTATACAGTAGCTTTTTTTTTTAACAGGTGCTCCCATTGGATTTCTACTGGTCAAGGAAACAGAACATCTGGCAACAGGTAAGTATATGTGATTGTGGTAGGTGTATGTAATAAACTTGTACTTTCTACGGTGTTTGTGTGTTGTGGTTTATTAACAATTTTTTTACAGCAGGGGTACGGGTGCTGGACGTCTGCTGGCATTTGTAGTTCTACAAGTGCCAAAAGGCAGGCTCACTGGCACCTGTAGTTCCATGGTAAAAAACAATAGTTTATATTTTTTGACACCACTATTACCCCTGCACCCACCGCTCCTGGGGTGCGAGAAAGAGCCCCGGGCTTCAGACTTAGCCTGGGATGCTCGGGACCAGCTTGGGATGATAATGCTTTGGCCGGGGGGACCCGTGATAAGGTCCCCTGGCTGTGGAATTACACCCCGGCCGGATTTGAATCCAATGCTGGTTTTAAAAATAGGGGGACCCCTACACATTTTTCCCCCTATTTCTAATACCAGGACAGGCTCAGCAGCCTAGTGCTGGTACCTAAAATATGGGCTAACCCTACTTCTTTTTTACCCTGTATTTTTAGGAAACAGGACTGGCTGAGCAATCCGGAGCTGGTTATGCTTTTGGGGGGAACCCTACCTCATTTTTTTTATGTTAACCCTTATTTTTCAGGTAGAACACACAAGCAGCCTTCACATATCTCATGGATATGTGCAGGCTGCTTGTGGGAGAGTTTGGCAGAGTGAACACACTGCAAACTCAGGTGAGAAATCTCTATCTAAACTTGCTACTCACGTGAGACATCTTGATCTGCTTCACCATCGCCCACCTCGATCGCAGCTAAACTCACTTCTTAGTGAGAGTTCCAGAAGCATCAAATCACTCAAATTTCAGTGATGCAAATGGAGTTTAAAAAAACCCCAATAAATTTACCACTACTAGTTTGTTGTATAAGTGATTGTCCTTTAAAAATATTAAAATTAAAGACATATCTAATCATTTTAATAGGGCTACAACTCATTCAATGAGCTAATAGTAGTAGTACCTATTGTTTGTGTAATAGAATAGATCTAAGTTTTCAATCACTTCTCTCAGTAGTGTTCCTGTCACAAGCCGCCGCACGGCTAGCGTTTGTTGAGACTCCACCTACCTCCTGTCTGTCATTCTTGAACTGGTTCGGATTGTCTCCTGAGTCCATTTCCTCCTGCTGTCAGCGCTGCTCTGATGATGGTGATAGAGTTTCTCATACTTGTGTCAGTCTCCTGTTGTACAGTTGAGTTTCTGAATCCAGTATTCTGTGTCTACTCACTGCCATTTGTTCCATCCAGGCGGCTCAGTCTGCATACCATCTAGTGCTGCGCGTGTCATCTTGGCGGCATGGCGAGCATCCTCCTCCTGGGGCGCTTACCTGCATCCGGCAGCTTGTGTCAACTCAGCAACATTGGCCGCACCTCAGTGTCTAGAGTGTGCAATCCGGTGCACCATTGCCAGTGTCAACCCAATGACATTGGCCACACATTTGCATCCAAAGTGTGCAAACTGGTGCACCATCACCAGTGTCAACCCGGCGACATTAGCCGCACTTCAGCATCCAGAGTGCGCAATCTGGCGCACAGTCACCAGTGTCAACCCGGCAACATTGGCTGCACCTCAGCATTCTAAGTGCACAGTCTGGTGCACCACCACCAGTGTCAACCCAGCGACATTGGTCACACCTCCATGTCCTAGGATGTACTACACCAAAGACTCTCAGCCCAAAGGCTGCATCTCACTCTTGGCCCTCAGGCCACAACTAGCCAAGGCACACGAGCCCTCAAGGCTGCCCCCACAGCCCAAAGGCTGCATCTCACCCTTGGTCTTCAGTCCACAACTAGCCAAGGCCCACCAGCCCTCAAGGCTGCTCCCACAGCCCAAAGGCTGCATCTCACCCTTGGTCCTCAGACCACAATTTGCCAAGGCAAACCAGCCATCAAGGCTGCTCCCACAGCCCAAAGGCTGCATCTCATCCTTGGCCCTTCGGCCACAACTAGTCATGACCTATCATCCCTCCAGGCTGCTCTCACAGCCCAAAGGCTGCATCTCATCCTTGGCCCTTTGGCCACAACTAGTCAAGGCATATCAGCCCTCCAGGCTGCTCTCAAAGCCCAAAAGCAGCATCTCACCCTCGGCCCTCTGGCCGTGACTAGCTAAGGCATACCAGCCCTCGAGGCAACCACTGGTCACTTTACTGCCTAACTACCCTACGTTCATAACATTATCACTGGCTATAAAGAGAGTTTGAGTAGGGATTAGTCATGGAACCTGGACAGAACCCAGCACAAATTTTGGCAGCTCAAATTCAGGTGATTACTCAGAAAATACAAGAGCTTTCCATCAAGGTCGAGGAGAGGTGGGCGGCATCCATCCACCCCACTGTTTGTGAACCCAAAGTTCTGCCCGACCGTTTCTCAGGTAGTTGTAAATGATTTGTTAATTTTAAAGAAAGCTGCAAGCTCTACTTTAAGCTCAGGCCTCAATCCTCAGGTTCCAAGGTCCAGCGAGTTGAGATCATTATCTCCCTCCTGCAAGGGGACCCACAGACTAGGGCTTTTTGTCTTCCCTCCACTTCTATGGCACTTAAAACCGTGGACTGTTTTTTCTCAGCTGATGTAGTTGGGAGCATTCCGTCTTCCTGCGGAAGAAAAACGGATGAGGTGCACACTGGGACTGTGCTTGTAGTGTGGAGGTAAAGGATATATGGCCTAACTCTGTCCCGTCAACTCAGAAAAGGCAAGGTCTAGATGCTTGTGGAGAGTTGCATCTAGGCCTTGCACCTATCTCTCCTAGAAACTCAGGCCCTGATTCAAAGCCGAATGCTCTGACAGAGCGCTCGCTCTGAATCAGGGCCATCCTTCTTAATTTTTAGAGTGGCCTCCTGGCCGCTCGTATAGCTGTGGGTGGCCACCCACAGCTATAGCGAGCGGCCAGGAAAATGGTCGCGATGGTCAAGACTGGCATGCTGTCACTCACCATCAACAGCACGCCCCCTTTGGTACGAGACCTGGAGCGATGGCTTGTTCGTCGCTATCCGGGTCTCGCGCAATGGAGCCAGCTCCCTCGTGTGCATGCACACTCGGCCAACATCGACCCACTTGCGAGCGCTCAGCGCTCATGAGCAGGTCTGAATCAGGTCCTCAGTCCTTTTCCCCACCTTGATCAAGTTTTCAGATGGCCAGGTCTCTGTCTCTGCCTTTATTGATGAGGGGCCGCAGAAAATGTTATGGACCAGGCTTTCTTTGAGACTTTGGGACTTTCTCTGGAGCCTCTGGATAATCCAGTCATTGTTGTTGGTCTCGGTGGTAGGAATCTCTCTTCAGTACCTATTTCCTTCCGGACGCCACCCATACAGTTGACCGTTGGTGCCCTTCATCAGGAGGTACTGTCCTTTCTTTTCCTTCAGTGTCTGATGGCTCCCATTGTTCTGGGTTTACCATGGTTAAAATCACACAATGCAGTCATCCACTGGCAGACTGGGGAGATTCTACAGTGGGATTCTTCCTGTTTTGTTCATTGTTTGTCTCTTCCTGTTCATCTTGCCGCAGTTGTATCTTCTGAAACCCCATGATTCCTGCTCCATATCATGACCTGGCGGAAGTTTTTTTTCTTAAAAATGCCGATGTTCTACCACCTCATTGGTACTTCGATTGTGCCATCAATCTGTTACCTGATGCCGGACTCCCCAAGGGTAGGCTCTACGCCTTGTCTGTTCCTGAAAGCAGGGCTATGCAGGAATATAGTCAGAATGCTCTGAAGAAAGGGTTTATATGGCCATCCAAGTCCCCGGTGGGTGCCGGTTTCATTTTTGTCCAAAAGAAAGATGGATCCCTCCCGCGCTGCATTGATTTTCGAGGTCTTAACAAGATCACTGTGAAAAATGGCTACTCTCTGCATATGATCTCTATCCTCTTCGATCAGTTATGGGAAGCCTCTATTTTTTCCAAGATCGACTTACGCGGAGCATACAATCTCATCCGCATCCGCAATGGAGATGAATGGCAGACGGCTTTCAACACACATTCGGGGCATTTTGAGTATTTAGTCATGCCGCTTGGTCTGTCCAATGCCCCAGCTGTCTTCCAGGACTTCATTAACAAGATCATGAGGGATTTCCTGGGAGTCTTCACGGTTGTTTACTTGGACGACATCCTCATCAACCATGGAACAACATCGACAGCAGGTGAGACTGATACTGCAAAGACTCTTGGATAAAAATTTGTACACCGAACTGGAAAAGAGTGAATTTGAGGTGGAAGAGAAATCCTTTTTGGGTTACATAATTTCCTCTCATGGGTTCTCCATGGACCCGAATAAGGTGAAGGCAGTCTTAAATTGGGAACAACCCACATCCCTAAAAGCCATTCAGCAATTTCTTGGGTTCTCAAACTATCACCGCTGATTCATGAGGTCCTACTCCACTATTGTCTCTCCCATCATGGATTTGATCAAAATAGGGGTGGATGTCTGTAATTGGTCTCTCAAAGCTATTCACGCATTTAATCATCTCAAGTCGGCTTTTGTATGTGCTCCTGTTCTCAGTCATCCCAATCCTGACCTTCCTTTTGTAGTGGAAGTGGATGCTTCTGAGGTTGGAGTTGGGGCCATTCTTTCTCAGAAGGACTTGAAAGACAACAAACTACATCCCTGTGCCTTTTCCACCTGAGAGAAATTATGATGTGGGCAACCGGGATCTTCAGGCCATCAAGTGAGAATTGGCATCACTGGTTAGCGGAGGCTAACCATGTGGTCTCTGTGTTGACAGATCATAAAAATCTGGCATATACTGAGTCTGCCAAAAGGTTGAATGCCAGACAAGTGCAATGGGCTCTGTTCTTCACCCGTTTCAATTTTACCATCTCCTTTCGGCCTGGCTCTAAGAACGTGAAGGCAGATGCCCTTTTGCGTAGTTTTTCTGTGGAACATTGTCCTACTGATGTAGAGGAGACCATCATTCCTTCTGTTTGGATTCACTGTGCCATGACTAGAGCCTTGGCAGACTCTCTCAGATGGTGTCAATCTGAAGCTCCTCCAGAAATGCCCCAAGGTTTAATTTTTGTACCAGAAAGTTTTCGTAAAGCAGTCCTTAAGGATTTCCACTCATCCAAGGCTGAGGGTCATCCAGGTTTTGCCAGGACTCTAGAACTTCTGTCATGCTCTGTTTGGTGGCAGTCCATGGCTCAAGATGTTCATGAGTTTGTGGCAGCTTGCGATGTCTGTGCTAGGAACAAGACTCTCTGTACCTCTCCTGTGGGTCTGTTGTGTCCTTTACCTACTCCTCTCGAACCATGGACACATATCGCAATGGACTTTGTGGTTAATCTTACATCTTCTGCTCATCAACAGATTCTCCAAGATGGTACATTTCATTGCTCTCGGCAAATTACCCTCAGCCAAAGAACTGGCAGTTCTTTTTGTTCAGTATGTCTTTAGAACACATGGGCTTCCTTTGGACATTGTTTCTGAATTTGGTACCCAGTTTGTTGCAAGATGCTGGAGGTGCTTCTGTACTGATCTACGCATCAAGGTCAGTCTGTCTTTGGGGTATCATCCGCAGTCCAGTGGGCTGACAGAGCGGGCCAATCAGTCTCTGGAGCAGTATCTCTGTTGCTTCAAAGCCAAATGTCAGAACAACTGGGTATCTCTCTTGCCATTTGCTGAATTCACCTACAACAATTCTTGCCATTCCACTTCCTTAGTATCTCTGTTTTTCTGCAATTTCAGGATTCATCCCAGGAACAATTCTTTTGAGACTTCATCTAACACACTTCCTTCATCTTCATCTGTTTCCAGGTTATGATCAGTCTGTAAGAAAGTACATCAGTCTCTTCTGCAGGCGTCTGGTCGTTCCAAGGTCTGAGCAAAGAGACACCATAGGCCTTGCAGTCTGAAAGTGGGGGATTTGGTTTGCCTGTCCGCCAAGAACATCAACCTGTGCCAAAGATCTCAAAAGTTGGGACCCAAGTTCATCGGGCCATTCAGAATCATTGCTCAAATAAATCCTGTGGCTTTCTGTTTAAAGTTACCTCGGACCCTCAGGATATATAACACCTTTCATTGTTCCCCTCTGAAACCAGTTGTCCTCTCCACCAGATATTCTCACAGATATTCAATCAGGCCCCCACCAGTTCTTGTTCAGGGATGTTGAGAGTTTGTCGAGGAAAAGATTTTTGACTCTAGATTCTCCAGAGGCAGTCTCTAGTTTCTGGTACACTGGAAAGAATACGGATGGGAGGAGCGCTCCTGGATCCCAGAGAGATCATTGCATGCTGCTAACCTGAGGAGAACATTTTTTGTGGATTTCCCTGACAAACTTGGGTCTAGGGGATCCTTAACTCCTTGTCAAGGGGGGGGGCTACTGTCACAAGCTGCCACACAGCTAATGTTGTGTGAGCTGAATGCCAGGCTAGCATTTGTTGAGACTCCACCTACCTCCTGTCTGTCATTCTTGAACTGGTCCGGATTGACTCCTGAGTCCATTTCCTCCTGCTGTCAGCGCTGCTCCAATGCTGGTGATAGAGTTTCTTGTACTTCTAGTTGTGTCAGTCTCCTGTTGTACAGTCAAGTTACTGAGTCCTGTTCTTCGGTGTCTACTCACTGCTGTTTGTTCCATCCAGGCAGCTCAGTCTGCATAACATCTGCTAGTGCTGCTCATGTCATCTTGGCAGCATGGCATGCATCCTTCTGTTGGGGTGCTTACCTGTGTCTGGCAGCTTGTGTCAACCCAGCAATATTGGCCACACCTCAGTGTCTAGAGTGTGCTATTTGATGCACTGTTGCCAGTGTCAACCTGGCGACATTTTCTGCACCTCTGCGTCCAAAGTGTACAAACCGGCGCACTGGCACCAGTGTCAACAGGGCAACATTGGCTGAACTTCAGCATCCAGAGTGTGCAATCTGGCACACCAGCACCAGTGTCAACCTGGTGACATTGGCCACAACTCAGCGTTCTAAGTGTGCAGTCCGGTGCATCACCATGAGTGTCAACCCAGCGACATTGGCCACACCTCCATGTCCTAGGACTTACTACACCAAAGACTCTCAAAGACTGTATTTCACCCTTGGCCCTCAGACCACAACTAGTCAAGACACACCAGCCCTCAAGGCTGCCCCCACAGCCCAAAGGCTGCATCTCACGCTTGGTCCTTAGGGCACAACTAGCCAAGGTACACCATCCCTCAAGGCTGCCCCCATGGCCCAAAGGTTGCATCTCACCCTTGGCCCTCAGGCCACAACTAGCCATAGCACATCAGCCCTCAAGGCTACTCCCACAGCCCAATGTGTACAATGTCAATAGCGGGCTCAGCATGTGGCAGCATTGAATAGAAGCGAATGATGGTGGGGGTGGTGATGAGCCATACAATGAGCTCAATGGAGTTGAATAGTAATTGTGTGATGGTGGGGGGAGGTTTTTGAAGGAACTTGGGTGGCCATACACAGAGAGGAAGGGAGAAGGGAAGTGCAAAGTAGTGTATTTTAAAAGTATTGAACCTGACATGGTCTCTCTTTAAGAAAAACTTGCCCCCTTTTATGTGTACAATACAATGTCTACTGTATAGCAGAAATGCAAATTGGTGGGATGTCGAGAAATGTTTTGAGTCTAAGGTCATAGCAGTGCTGTGTGACTTGGTAGCGCCGAGCGTCGTTTATGCATCCTTTTACCCTAAAATGTGTCTTATTAGCACAAGCAGCTTCTGCTGATTAAAATGATATGCAGCATGCCTATGTTCTGTGAGCCAGTACGGGTGTATCTGCAAGCAAATCATTACATTAAAATGTTATAGTCGCTATTAGTATAACGTAACGTTTCGCGTGCAGATACACCCAAACTGGCTCACAGAATATAGGCATGCTGCATATCATTTTAATCAGCAGAAGCTGCTTGTGCTATCAATTCAATTCGCTGTATGATTCCATGACCAAAATGCTATACTATAGTGTACCCAATCACAGCTTCTGTCAGTCAATCATCGGGCGGTCATACAGAAAATGCATTGGAACTCTGATGCATGTGCTGTGTAGTTTACTAAAAGTGACACCTGGTGGACAAAAAGTTGTATTGCACGATATGACTTTTTTCCAGTGCTACGCTATGTTCCGTTAAGAAACATTATGTGTGGCACAACTCAAGGCTTCTGTGTGGTGCAAGATGCATGGCACGCTACATGGCTGTATAGATCAACAAACTAGCTGGGCACATCTGTAACAAACAGCAGTTTATTATCGAAGTACAAAACAGAAGTAGAAATACAGTATATTGGTGCAGCTATACTCAACTTATATGTGGTCACACATGTCCTTCATATCTTCATTCATGGGAAGTCTGCTTCATATATTGATAATGAAATGATGGTCAGTCTACCAGGTATCTCGGCACAAGTGCATGTCAGTCACACTGTCGTACAGGAATCTCCCTCCTTCCTCATGGATTCTCTGTTAGAACACCTCTCTTCTACCCATAGGACACCACTGTTCATATATCCTTATTCTTGCTGAGTACACTCCTTTACATGTGGTCTGTTTACACCATATAAGGTACATCTGTTAATGACTGTTACAAATGAGCTCACTACTGTAGGTCCCTTAATGTCCTGCTCGACCTGCTGATCCCTAACAGTTGGCTATTCTCTAAAAATAAAAATGCATGGTACATTTGCTGCTTGAACTTTGCTTAAGACATGTAGTAATTAAAATATTATACCTATGGTTACAAGTGCTTACATGGACCAGTGCTTATAAATCAGAGATATAACACTATTTGTTTATATTTGGCTCATCTACTGTAGTCCATAAATCTGGAGCTGATAAAGAGCAAAGAGAGTGGTTTATCTCTTTATATTACCACTTGATATTTACCTACTGTACATATATGCTTTTATGATAAAAAATATGTTACACTTTATATATGTGATGGCTTCTAGCTGTGTATTATGCCTAATTTCTGTTATTCTGCATCTAACTTTGTACAAACAATAGATTTGCAGACAGCATGTTCTCTATAGTGGTCCTATATTGCCACAATGTATTAAATAGAAAAGGCTGGTACTCCCTGTTTTCTCTGTATTGTATATCGGTCACTAGGATTATCTCTGTATTATACACTGGTCACTAAGGTGCTCTCTGTATTGTATATTGGTCACTAGGGTGGTCTCTGTATTGTATGGTGCTTACTAGGATTCTCTGTGTATTATATAGCAGTCGCTATGATGCTCTCTCTACCAGATGGTGGTCCCTGGAATGTTCTTTCTATACTATGGTGGTCTCATACTCTCAACTGTGAGTGTGGATTCCAAATTATTCCTATTGGAGGAGTGAGTGTCATTTCTATTTAATTACTACATGGATTATGCACCACCACTGGTTTAAAAGCCACAGATTATTTTTGTAATAATTACTGCCTGCTTTTGCTTGATCTATATATATATGCATTCAAAATAATGTGTGCTAACTGAGGATGCTAAAATATGGCATTAAAGTTATTATTATATTATTATTAATAGGTGGGCTGCACAGAAGATAAGCAATACTAGTTCTAAATATCATCATTATGTGATATTTTAACTTTTTCTACAGCTCTTCAGATTTTCCTGCTTTTAGGCAAACATACAGTAGGAGCAATTGCAGTTTGCGCATCCAGTTCACTTCATAAAAGTTTCTCAGAGTCCATAGATTGCCTAGATGTCCAATAAATCGTATTTTGTTTGCTTTGGGTAAATATAACTGCTTGTTTGCATCTAAGAGCTTTATTTTAAGAATCCTTTATTGTTTCTCTTTGCATGGCCTCACTTCAAAAGTAATCCCTAGCTTTCAGCCTGAAACAGAAATGAGAAAATGTTTTCACAAGTATTTCCACATGCATGCCATTGGTAGTAGTAGCTGATTACCTGGCACGTCAATGGGGACCAGCAAAAAAGATATCTGGGCCTGATTCATTATGGATCGCAACTGCGAATGCAATAGCTTTTATACACGCAGTCTCACTGTGATAGTATGCTAATCCAATGCGATCGCTATGCCACTGCTGCACTACATAAGGACACCCAGGGCCGTAGCTAGGGTAGTGCGGCTGGTGCCATTGCACAGGGCACCGCAGGGCAGGGAGCACTGTTTGGGCCTGTCAAATTTCTGTTTATTATCATTCTTGCTTGTAGCTTCCTCTTATTTCATCCCCAGCATCTCCTGGCCTCTCCTATCTCATCCCTGGCCCTTCCCCATGAAGCCATGGCCCTTTTTTGGGTGCATTATGTCACTTTGACAAATGAGGGAGGCGCCAATGCTCTTTCTGGCACAGGGCACCGAAAAGTCTAGTTACGGCTCTGAGGACATCCACTTTACCTTACACACATCAGTAATGTTTAGCAAGACTGAGAAACCATCGGTAACATCGAGTACATTGCAGCCTCATGCACACTTGCACAAGCTCTGACCTTACTCAGGAATTGCTAACTTCAGCGCACGCTATTAGGCCGCAGACTGCGTAGGGCATTGCAGTGGATAATTTATGCATGTCCCTGCAACGGTGTTGCAATGCACTGGCATGCCTGCATTTCGCCACCAACAAATCATCACCACCCACAATGGCACTTCATGTCAATCACTCTGTGGTCTTCATAGCTGCTGCAATCACAGTTCCGATCGCAGTGGCCGATTCGTGCATGCGCACTGCAATGCATATGTATGCACAGAATGCAACAATCGCCCGATTGCATGCGTATTAGCAACTGTGATCCTTGCTGAATCAGGCCCTCTTTTAAATACTAGAGCAGAGGTTCCCAAACGCCGCCATTACAGCCCAGGTTTTAAGGACATCTATGCTTGAGTCCAGATGGTTAAATCAAATTGACTAATTAAGTCACCTGTACTCAAGCATGGATATCCTTGAAATGTGGACTGTAATGGCAGAGTTTGGGAACCTCTGCATTAGAGAATGTATCTAACATAGAGTATACGCGTGTTAGGGAGTTATAATATACCCTTTGGGTCTACAAAAAAGAACATACTGTACAGCCTGATGATTAGTTTTATGTACAAGAGGCATTTGCATACTGTGCATGTACACAAGAGAAGTGTATGCATATGCCCACATCTTATGCTTGCCACTCCATACACTTAGAGAGGTAGGAAGTACTGATATGACCTATTGGTATAGAACCTGAGTGATTACAATAGGTACCAACAGAATCTGAAATATAGGTTAGTCCACACGGTGGGTCCTTAACCAGGCTTGCAGGTTTATTGGTAATAGCGGTAACACACACAGTGGTAACAGTAGCACACAGCGGTGATAACAGTGGTAGTTACTGTATATCAACGGTAATGCATGTAATATACTTCAGTAAACGGTCCCACCTCTGAAGAGCACCATGACACTCAACACAGTAACACGTGCAGGATCGCACATGCACTGTGACGTCATCCCACCAGGTTCAGTGCACAGAGGAGAAGGAGTGCACTCCTCTCTGCAACACCTCCCCAGCTCAGGGCTGTCCATGGTCACATAAAATATTACACTTTACTTAAGCACCTTAGTAAAGTCCACTTGTAACCAAACCAAAGACTTTGGGTTATGCAACAAATAAACAGTGAAACATATAAAATATTTTCCATCCCACATTTCCTTAGGAACACATTAAGTAGTTGTGACATCAGTCCCTTTGTTAACATATCAGCAGCATTATCTTTGCTTGCTTAAAGGTTATGCTTATAGACTTTCTCTCCACTAACTCCCAGATGAAGTGGTGTATAACAGCAATGTGCTTGGACCATCTATGGTGCTTGATGATGTAGGACAAGTCAATTTCCCCTTGTTGTCACACTCTAAGAGATCCTGACTAAGACTTAATTTGCACAAAGGACTATATTTATGAAGCGCCTGCTTTTGTAAGCTGCTCCTTCTCGGCAGGTTGGAGCTCAAAATATAAAACAGCACTGACATTCATTGTAAATCATGTTGGGTTTTACAATGAAAGTGTATGCTGCTTTAAATGTTTAGCTCCAACCAGCTGAGAAGCAGCTACTTACAGAAGCCGCCGCTTTGTAAATATAGCCCAAAGCGTCTTTTAAACATAAGGCTGCCTTGTCAGTTTTTGTAAGTGACATGTACAGTATTCCGCCTCAGTGTTGGATAGGGTTACAGGGTTGCTTTCTGCTTGCCCAACTGACAGCTGCGCCTGCCAATACAAATGAGGTATCCTATTTATTAGCGACGATTATCCTCATCGGATATCCAGTCGGCATCACAGAAAGATTTCAGTTTAGAATTCCTCAGATTTCATTGTAAATTGGCTTATCCGGCTCGAAGCATGTGTGATGCATGGACAAAATCCTATACTGTACTTGCATACATTAAACTTACAACAGCTCCCTGGTAAGGGATTTTTTTAATGTCCTCAATCTCTGTCTTGCTTGTTGGTGACATGGCTTTAGTGCCTTTGTCAATGGGACTACTAACTAGCTTTGTATCTGATTTTGCATACTTTTGCAAGTATTGATTCAATATATCCCTGTTGATCAACTGTGACAGTTCCTATCTTCAAGTTCTGTGAGATCCTTAAGCCCAGCAGGTAATGTGCAGGACCTAGGTCTTTTAACTTGAATTTATGCTTTACCAGATTCTTGAAACTGACTGCAGTATGTGCTTCTTCTGACCTGCTAGCAACAAATCATCCACATACATGTCTATGATAAACAATTTAGGCTTTATTGCAGTTGTTCCCAAACTTTTTTAAATAACGGCGCCCTAATAAATCAGCATTGTTTTCACTGCACCCCTAAGCCAAAAGTTTGGTATTGAGAAATTCAGAAAAAGTGTGAAGTAGTACAGTGAAGTAAATTGTGCTGACCTGTCATCCTTACGTTTGGTTATGTAGTGGTGGACAGGATTGTGCTTCTGTTTGTGCACATATTTACATTACATTGACCATAAAAAATTTGATTTGGTGCTGCACCAACAACCTGAGGCACCCCTGCAAGTACCCGAGGCACCCCACGGTGCCGCGGTGCACAATTTGGGAACCACTGCTCTATTGTCTTCTGGTATAGACAGTGATCAGTCTCTGAATGTACAAAGTCCATCTCTAATAGTACAGCATCTAGATTAATCTACCAACAATAAACAGACTTTTCCCACTTGTAACCTGTCCTTATTGTAATGCTCTGGAGTTCCATAAAAAAATCTTCAACTAACACTCCATTTAAGAAAGCAGAGTCAAAGTCTAATTGGTACAGCAACAAATAATACAAGGCAGATATGCCAATGACTAAACATAATGTACTGTACCTTGCCAAAGATGAGAAGATTTCATAGCAGTCAATCCCAGATTTATGTGTACAGGTTGAGTCTCCCATATCCGAATATTCCGAGATACAGAATATTTTTTAGCATGACCAAGAAGGTGAAACCTTTGCTTTTTGATGGTTCAATGTACACAAACTTTGTTTAAGGCACAAAATTATTAAAAATATTTTATAACATTACCTTCAGGCTGTGTGTATAAGGTGAATATGAAACATAAATTAATTTCATGTATGTACACAAACTTTGTTTAAACCACAGAATTATTGAAAATATTGTATAAAATTGCCTGTAGGCTGTCTTTATGATGTGTAAATAAAACACAATGCATTCTGTGTTTAAATTTGGGTCCCATTCCCAAGATATGTCATTATGGTATATAAATATTCCAAACTACAGAAATATTCCGATATCCTGGTCCCAAGCATTTTGGATATGGGAGACTCAACCTGTATATTCTTTAGTGGCAAGACAGGCTTTATAACAGGCAATAATTCCATCTGCATTTTACTTTTTACAACAGACCCACTTGTTCTTGACTGTCTTGCTGTGACTCGGCATATTGACAACAGTCCATGCAATGATGCCATTTCTTTATCTATTGCTGACTTCCAATTTCTCCCAGTCATTGCTTGACTTTGCTTCTTGGATATCTTGGGTTCACAGAAAGCAATATTTGCATACACCTCATAATATCTCCTAGGGCAGAGGTTCCCAAACGCAGTCCTCAAGACACCCCAACAGTTCAGGTTTTAGAGATATCCTTGGTTGAGAACAGGTGACTTAATTAGTACCTCAGTCAATTTGATTTAACCACATGTGCTCAACCATGGATATCTCTAAAACCTGAACTGTTGGGGAGCCTTGAGGACCGTGTTTGGGAACCAATGTGATAGGGGTTTTTCCTTTATTGTTTCTCACAGAACTCCTGACTTTGGAAAGGGACAATGGGTTTGTTTAACCATTATACAGCTCTCATATGCTGGTCTCTCTGTATCATTCACAGTTATTCTCATCACCATCCCGAAAAGAAGTATCTGGACATTATCATACCAAGGTGGCCTAACTGTCTATGCCACTACTCAATATATTGGCTGGAATCATAGGCTGCCTTTGCTTAATACCATTCCATGTCTAGGATGTATACATGCTGGCACCTGGTTGCTTCTGCCCTCTGTGAACTTGCCCTTGAATCTTTTTTATTTTAGTAAACTTATGGCAGTTAGGTTAGTCCCCAAATCTCGATCAAATAACACATCCTGTATGTCTATTACTTTGGTTTTATCTTTTATTCTCAGATGTACTGCCGTGATCTTATCTGTATAAGGACTTTGGGCCTGATTAAGAGATGGACAGAGTTGCAGAGCTGCACACTAGCAGCTTTGCAAATCCATCCATCTTAATGCAAATGCAGAATGAGGTGTCAGACACCTCGTTACTGCATTTGCGAGCACCATCACAACCATCACGACCGATGGTCGCAATGGCTGCTCCTTTGGCCGGGCTGCGGGAGCTGAAGCTTTCTGCAGCCTGACTGGGTGCTGGTCTCTTCAAAGGCCAGGAATCTGAATCCACAGATGCAGACCCTGCTCTCATCCCTCCCGGAAAATAGGGGCAACATGCCCACGTTTCTGGGAACGGTGACCAGCCACACCCCCGCTTCACCCCCCACCCCCAAAAAAATTCCACAGCATGTCAGTCATGCTGCAGCTTGGGAGGTCTGCAAGTGTAATTGCAGGACCTTTTCTGCACATGTGTAAAACAGGTCCTGCACAGGCACAGACCCTTAACCATCGGAGATGTACGTTCATCTGATGATGAATGTACATCTAACTAACCAGTACCTGGAGCAAAGGGCAAGTACAGTTGAGTATCAACTCCATAGCAGTAGTAGTCCAGGCCATGACGTCTGACTATCTCACCCAGCAGTAGCATGTATACTGCAGATAGCATTGGATACAGGACAGAACCCACATGGTAGGAGCACTGGTGCCGATAAGAATGGTTGTGAAGATGCTCTCTGCAATCTGCCAGTGAGAAACAATTTGAAAGGACTGTGCCATTCAGTCCACAGAATTGTTTCAATTGTTTTATTAGAATTAGAGATGAGCGTTTTAGATATGGCTTGTTTAAGTTCGGATCTGAAAAACAAATCTTATTGGCTATCTGGCTGTCACGTGTTTTGGATAGAAAATATGATAAATATAAACTTGCACTAATTTGGTGAAAAGAACTGAGTAAAACCCGAACTGCTCATCTCGAATTAAAATCTCATGGTCAATAGAATGCAATGCAGCAGGGAGATCCAGGAGCAATTGGAATGGTCTCTAACCACCAGTAGATCATTCATTATCTGTATTATGTGGTAGCAGTAGAATGTGCATTTAACACATTACGCTGGGTCGCATGTATCACAAACATAGAATTGTATTTTTTGCAACACACATTTTTATGCATATTTTGGACACATACATTCAGCATCCAAATCAACATCACGCCAATAAAGTCTAGGTTAATACATCAATTAAGCTAATATACTTGTAATTGTCCCATAGCTTCCCATACCTATAAAGTCTATCTTGGTAGGCAAGCCATACTGTATTTTCAACTTCATACAGTTTTAATACTCTTATGTAACAGTGAATTACTATTCCATGGGTGTAGAATACGTCTCCTGACTGATAGAGGTACGGCAGAAGTTTTAATGCAAAAGCTAACTAGGAACATATAAGCATGTGTGCCACAAAATAACATTTAAATTCATATTATGATTCTTATCCTTAGGCTTAAATGTCATTTTCAATTTTGTAGAACAGTGACATCCAGTGGTAATTATGTAAATAACAGACATACTAATGCACATTGCAACTTGATTTAATCTAAGTATCGATCTATCTATCAATCTATCTATCTATCGCTGTTGGATGCAAGGAAAATGTAACTGCCATTTTGTTAAGAAATGGTTTACTATTGTGATACCAGTGAGATGAATCATAATTTTATGTCCTTGTATTTTATAATTTTATGTCCTTGTCCCATTACTTTTGGCCCCTTAAAAAGTGGGAGGCACATATTGAAACTGTTGTAATTCCTACACCGTTCACCCGATTTGGATGTAATTACCCTCAAATTAAATCTGAAAGTCTGCAGTTAAAGCACATCTTGTTTGTTTCATTTCAAAACCATTGTGGTGGTGAATAGAGGCCAAAATCTGAAAATTCTGTCAATGTCCCAATATTTATGGACCTGACTGTATATGCCTGTAAAATGTTTCTTGTGTAAAAATATATATATATAGGGCTGTGACACGCTGGCTCCTTAGGACAACAGCACGCTTGTTCCACGGTGGTGACTATTCATGCTTATACTGCAGCGGCCCTTATTATGATGTTTGAACCTCGCTGTTTGTCTCAAAGCTTGAATAGCTTAAAGGAGCCTGTTGAGTGTATACTGCTGCTATGTACATCACCATTGCTTCTACATGTGACTATACCTCTTTATGCTGCTGAGAATTACTACACTAAATAATTTTTTTGGGAATATTTGGAGTGCGGGTTTTTTTCTGTGGATGCAGAGTAGTTTCTCTATATTTATTGAACCGTGCACCCGACTTTTTGATGATAGGAGTGTGCGCATTTGTTCTGTGGACTATATATATATATATATATATTATCGAACGAGTTGGAAAAAGCTTTTAGTGAGGTATATAGCAATTAATACATCTTTGCTACAGTAAGTCATACTCACAGACCTTTGATCTTCTCCCGGGTAGAGACAGCAGTCGGGCAGTGATGGTGGAGGGGCCAGACCACCTGGTCATTAGGCCCCCACCCCCTCGCTGCATAATCCCTCGAATCGCACATCTTTTAATAGGGGTGGAGCCAAATGAAGATATTATTATAGAATTGCATCAGTAAGCCCTGCCCCCTAAAGATGGACCTCGGATTCCAGTAAAGTTTCTCTCCATTCTGCCCACTTCACTAGGAAGTGGGCGAGTTGCGGTAAAAGTGCCTACTCTTCTGGGGTGCGGGGGGCTACCCGATAAATTGGGAGCATACCGCAACTTCTGGGAGCGTAGGCAGGTATGCAGTAAGTATAACAGCACATGCATGTGCAGCTGATTTTGAGTTGGGAGCAAAACAAAAAAAAAACTAGTAACTTTGGACCTGGACAAACCATGATGCAATGCAAAGGGGTGAAAATACATTTATTTATTTATTTTTTCATGCAGGGTAAATACTGGCTGCTGTTGCATGTAGCCCACAAATGCTGGACAGACTGATTTTTACACTGCAATTAAGATATGAGTATAAGTATTACACATGGTCCTCCCAAATCTAAATCTCTCTGCACATTTTAAGTCACTCCCACTTACGTGGCAACATGGTTTTGCTATAGTGCAAAGTTACAGTACTTGCTTCTTTTGCTTTGCTCCCAACTCGGAATCAGCCTCTGTGCATTCAAGTACAACATGAGTGAAGGTGAAAATCAAAAGTCAATTGCGCTGTACCCATTTTAGATTATTTATAATCAAGCTGACATAATAAGAGATTATAATGGTGTGAAATCAGCACCAGGGATGAGGAAAATAAGAACACATTTATAAGACAGCCATTTTGCATAGTTGTCATCTTGTAGATAGCAATTATCTTTCTTTTTTTCTGGTTGTTATTTGCAGAATTCTTATCAAATGTTTGTCCTTGGAGGCACAGCCATTTCCATCCATATTCTGGACTCAAACAATGATTGTGGTTATTTACTCTTCATAGCAGATTGGAGGGGCTATAGCCCAGAATGATCTTTGGTAAACACATTTGATGGTCCTGCATCTCTTCTTCTAATCAAGAAATATACAGCCAAACATCCTTATGATCCTTAACATAAGTGCCTCCGGATACCACCTGTAAGAAGTAGGGGTGAGCGGGTTCGGATTTCTGAAATCTGAACCCCCCCGAGCCCCTCGATCCGAGGCACATCCGAGTCAGGCTCGACTTTTCCCGCCTGACTCGGATCTGAAATCGAGGCAAAACGTTATCATCCCGCCTTCCGGGTCTCGCAGGTTTTGGATCCTATATAAGGTACCCGCGTCGGCGCAATTTTCTCACTCGGCTGTGGACAGTGAAGAGGGAGGGTGGGAGTTAGGGCTGGCTGGGCTGTGTAGTGTAGTGTTGTAGTGTAGTATAGTGTAGTGTAATGCAGTGTAGTGTTGTGCTGTGCTGCGCTGTGCTGCTGTTGTCCATAGGGGCTGTGTCCACTACTTCAAAGTCCATAGGGGCTGGCTGGACTGTGTTGTGCAGTCAGTTGTCCATAGGGGCTGTGTCCACTCCAAAGTCCTGTGCAGTGTCCCAGTCCTAAAGGGGTGCTGTAGTGTTGTCCAGGGGGTGCTCTGTCCATCAGGGGTGCTCCCCCCAAGTGTTAAAAAAAAAAATATTTTTTCTGTGTTTGTGAATTGTGTGCACTGTGGCTGCACGTGCATCAACAAAGGAGCAGCGCCAAGCGTGCGCCTGTGTCCCATAAGTAAAAGGCCGGCTGGCTTGTCCGTTAAAGGGTGCTGTAACCCCCAAAGGGCACTCCAAACAAAATAAAAAAATATATTTTTTTGTGTTTGTGAATTGTGTGTGCAGTAGCCGCACGTGCATCAACAAAGTAGTGCCAAGTGTGTGCCTGTGTCCCATAAGTAAAAGGCCGGTTGGCTTGTCCGTTAAAGGGTGCTGTAACCCCCAAAGGGCACTCCAAACAAAATAAAAATATATATTTTTTTGTTTGTCAATTGTGTGCGCAGTAGCCGCACGTGCATCAACAAAGTAGTGCCAAGCGTGCGCCTGTGTCATAAGTAAAGGGCAGGCTGGCTTGTCCGTTAAAGGGTGCTGTAACCCCCAAAGTACACTCCAAACAAAATAAAAAAATATTTTCTGTGTTTGTGAATTGTGTGCGCAGTAGCCGCACGTGCATTAACAAAGTAGTGCCAAGTGTGCGCCTGTGTCATAAGTAAAGGGCCGGCTGGCTTGTCCATTAAAGGGTGCTGTAACCCCCAAAGTACACTCCAAACAAAATAAAAAAATATTTTCTGTGTTTATGAATTGTGTGCGAAGTAGCAGCACGTGCATCAACAAAGTAGTGACAAGCGTGCGCCTGTGTCATAAGTAAAGGGCCAGCTGGCTTGACCATTAAAGGGTGCTGTAACCCCCAAACTACACTCCAAACAAAAAAAAAAAATATTTTCTGTGTTTGTGAATTGTGTGCACAGTAGCCGCACGTGCATCAACAAAGTAGTGCCAAGCGTGCGCCTGTGTCATAAGTAAAGGGCCGGCTGGCTTGTCCGTTAAAGGGTGCTGTAACCCCCAAAGTACACTCCAAACAAAATAAAAAAATATTTTCTGTGTTTGTGAATTGTGTGCGCAGTAGCCGCACGTGCATCAACAAAGTAGTGCCAAGCGTGCGCCTGTGTCCCATAAATAAAGGGCCGGCTGGATTGACCGCTAAAGGGTGCTGTAACCCCCAAAGGGCACTCCAAACAAAATAAAAAAATATATTTTTCTGTGTTTGTGAAATGTGTGCACTGTGGCTGCACGTGCATCAACGAAGGAGCAGCGCCAAGCGTGCGCCTGTGTCCCATAAGTAAAAGGCCGGCTGGCTTGTCCGTTAAAGGGTGCTGTAACCCCCAAAGGGCACTCCAAACAAAATAAAAATATATATTTTTCTGTGTTTGAGAATTATGTGCACTTTGGCTGCACGTGCATCAACGTAGGAGCAGCGCCAAGCGTGCGCCTGTGTCCCATAAGTAAAAGGCCGGCTGGCTTGTCCGTTAAAGGGTGCTGTAACCCCCAAAGGGCACTCCAAACAAAATAAAAAAATATCTTTGTTTGTGTTTGTGAATTGTGTGCGCAGTAGCCGCACGTGCATCAACAAAGTAGTGCCAAGCGTGCGCCTGTGTCCCATAAGTAAAAGGCCAGCTGGATTGACCGCTAAAGGGTGCTGTAACCTCCAAAGGGCAGTCCAAACAAAATAAAAAAAAATTTTCTGTGATTGTGAGTTGTGTGCACTGTGGCTGCACGTGCATCAACAAAGGAGCAGCGCCAAGCGTGCGCCTGTGTCCCATAAGTAAAGGGCCGGCTGGCTCATTTCTTAAAGGGTGGTGTAACCCACAAAGTGCACTAGTCTCCAACAAAAATAAAAAATTATTTTCTGTGTTTGTGTGCGCCTTAGCCGCACGTATATATCAATATAACATAAATGGAGGACCAAACTTTCTCCGATAAAAATAAAATAGGGAAAGCTCAAGAACCACTTCCTCCTAGTGCTGAAGCTGCTGCCACTAGTCATGACATAGACGATAACATGCCATCAACGTCGTCTGCCAAGGTCGATGTCCAATGTCATAGTAGAGGGCACATACAATCCCAAATGACAAAGTTCAGGAAAATGACCTTGAAAAAAACATTTAAATCATCTGAAGAGAAACGTAAACTTGCCAATATGCCATTTACGACACGGAGTGGCAAGGAATGGCTAAGGTCTTTCCCTATTTTCATGACTAGTGGTTCAGCTTCACATGACGATGGAAGCCCTCCTCCCACTAAAAAAATCAAACGAGTTAAGCTGGCAAAAGCACAGCGAAGAACTGTGCGTTCTAAGAAGATATCACAAATCCTCAAGGAGAGTCCAAGTGTAGTGGTGGTTGTGATGCCTGACCTTCCCAGCACTGGACGGGAAGAGGTGGCTCTTTCCACCATTTGCATGCCCCCTGCAAGTGCTGAAAGGAGCACCCACAGTCCACTTGCTGATATGCAAATTGAAGATGTCACTGTTGAAGTACAACAGGATGAGGATACTGGTGTAGCTGGTGCTGAGGAGGAAGTTGGCGAGGAGGATTCTGATGGTGATGTGGTTTGTTTAAATCAGGCTCCGGGGGAGACAGTTGTTGTCCGTGGGATGAAAAAGCCCATCACGGTCATGCCTGGGCAGAAGACCAAACATTCCACCTCTTTGGTCTGGCAATATTTCTATCCAAATCCGGACAACTGTCTTGCCATATGTACCATATGTAAAGGTGGAATAAGTAGGGGTATTGACGTTAACCAGCTAGGAACATCCACCCTTATACGGCACTTGCAGCACGTTCATAAAAAGTTACTGTCAAGTTCAGAAACTTTGGCTAAGACCGTAAGCAGTCCAGGGACACCTACATCCCGTTGTCCTGTTGTATCCAAGTGCCTACAAACCACACCGTCAACTCCCTCCTCATCAATTTCCTCCTTAGTCAGGATCGGAAGTAGTCCTGCAGGCCATGTCACTGGCATGACTGACTCTCCTATCCGGGATTCCTCTGGAGGATCCTGCATTGCTACGCCTCCTGCTGCCGCTGCTGCTGTTGCTGCTGCTGGGAGTCGTTCATCATCCCAGAGAGGAAGTAGGAACACCACTACTTTTACTAAACAATTGACCCTCCAACAGTCCTTAGCGAGGAGGATGAAGTACGACAGCAGTCATCCTGAAGCAAGACGTATAACTGAGGCCTTGACTGCTATGTTGGTGTTAGACGTGCGTCCGGTATCCGCCATTAGTGCAGTGGGATTTAGACAATTGATGGAGGTAGTGTGTCCCTGGTTCCAAATCCCGTCTAGATTCCACTTCACTAGGCAGGCGATACCGAGACTGTACAGAAACGTCAGAAAAAGTGTCCTCAGTGTCCTGAAAAATGCCATTATACCCAATGTCCTCTTAACCACGGACATGTGGACAAGTGGAACAGGGCAGACTAAGGACTATATGACTGTGACAGCCCACTGGGTAGATGTATCACCTTACGCAGCAACAGCAGCAGCGTCACCAGTAACAGCATCTCAGAAATGCCAGCTCGTTCCAAGGCAGGCTACGCTGTGTATCACCGGTTTCAGTAAGAGGCACACTGCCGACAACCTCTTAGAGAAACTGAGGGAAATCATCGCCCAGTGGCTTACCCCACTTAGACTCTCATGGGGATTTGTGATATCTGACAACGCCACCAATATTGTGCGGGCATTACATCTGGGCAAATTCCAGCACGTCCCATGTTTTGCTCACACAATAAACTTGGTGGTGCAGAATTTTCTGAAAATCGACAGGGGCGTGCAGGAGACGCTTTGGGTGGCCCGAAAAATTTCTGCCCACTTTCGCCATTCAGCGACTGCGTGCCGAAGACTGGAGCGCCAGCAAACACTCTTGAACCTGCCCCACCATCACCTGAAGCAAGAGGTTGTGACGCGGTGGAACTCAACCCTCTATATGCTTCAGAGGATGGAGGAGCAGCAAAAGGCCATTCAAGCCTATACATCCACCTATGACACAGGCAAAGGAGGGGGTATGCACCTGACTCAAGCGCAGTGGAGAATGATTTCCATGTTGTGCAAGGTTCTCCAGCCCTTCGAACTTGCCACACATGAAGTCAGTTCATACACTGCCAGCTTGAGTCAGGTCATTCCCCTCATCAGGCTTCTGCAGAAGCAGCTGGAGAAAGTGAAGGAGGAGCAACCCGCTGGCGGTGATGCAGGGCAGGCAGGACCAAGTTTGGACATCTGGTCCAGACTGAAGGACCTGGCAACAATTTCTGACATGTCTACTGTCACTACATATGATACTGTCACCATTGACAGAATGGTGGAGGATTACATCGGTAGCATCCAAGTAGGCATGTCAGACAGTCCGTACCTGTACTGGCAGGAAAAAGAGGCAATTTGGAGGCCCCTGTACAAACTGGCTCTATTTTACCTGAGTTGCCCCCCCTCCAGTGTGTACTCTGAAAGAGTGTTTAGTGCAGCCGGGAACCTTGTCAGCGAAAGGCATAGGAGGTTGCTTCCACAAAATGTGGAGAAGATGATGTTCATAAAAATGAATTATCAACTCTTCCAGGGAGACCAGCCTCCAGAACGTACAGAGGGACCTGAGGTGGTGGATTCCAGTGGGGACGAGTTAATACTCTGTGAGGGTGAGGATGTACACAACACTGAAGAGGGTGAGGAATCGGTGGATAAGGAGGATGAGGACGACATCTTGCCTCTGTAAAGCCAGTTTGTGCAGGGACAGATTAATTGCCAGCTTGTTTTGTGGGGGCCCAAACTAACCAATCATTTTAGCCACAGTTGTGTGGCAGACCCTGGCGCTGAAATGATTGCTTTGTTAAAGTGTGCATGTCCTGTTTATACAACATAAGGGTGGGTGGGAGGGCCCAAGGACAATTCCATCTTGCACCTCTTTTTTTTCTTTGCATTATGTAGTTTGGGGCCTAGTTTTTCAAACTGCCATCCTGTCTGCCACAGCAGTATCACTCCTAGATGGGTCACGTGTTTGTGCCGCCCACTCGTGTCGCTTAGCATAGTCATCCAGCTACCTCGGTGCAACCTTTTGGACATAAAAACACTATTGTGAGGTGTGAAGTGTTCAGAATAGACTGGAAATTAGTGGAAATTAAGGTTATTGAGGTTAATAATAGCATAGGAGCAGAAAAACCAACACATTCTGTGATTTTAGCTGTTTTTATGCTTTTTTAAAAAAAAATACAGATCCAAAACACAAAACCCAGAACCCAAAACACGGAAGGGTGGTTTTGGCAAAACCAATCCAGATCCAAAACACGAAGAAAGATCCAGATCCAAAACACGAAAAGTGGCCGGTGCACACCCCTCGTAAGAAGGCGGATACTGTCTCTGACCTGCCCATATCACTGAGGCAATCCGCCATTGGCTGTAAAAGTGACACCTGCAAAGCAGTGGCCTTCCAAATGGCCTGATTATAAAGTTGTAACATTAATTTTTGAGGAATCAATATCAGTTATCTCTAAAGGGATTTGCCAAGCTACAATATTAGAGATGCTCTAAATTCTCTGAATATCTTTTTGAATGACAATGCTAAAACCAAAACTATACAAAATACAGTGCAAATAAAGTGCCTATCGAAAATCATCTTACCCTGTCAAAATCCCTTGGAAAATAAAATAAATTAAACTTTGTCCAAATTCACTTATTTCACCTTACAACATTCAACCAATTAAGAAATAGGCAACAGTTCTGAAAATTAATAAAAATGAAAAACTAGAATAATATTATGGAAAAGTTATCAGTCCCCTGATTTAATACTTTGCTGAGTTGCATTTTGCTACAATTACAGCCATCAGTCTGTTTGGGTATGTCCCTACCAGCTTTGAGCACCTAGATTGGGAAATATTTGCCCATTCTCCCTTGAAGAATTGTTCAAATTTCATAGTGAGCAGTGATGGACTGCTCTTTTCAAACTCATCCACAGATATTGTATCATTTATTAGATTTTGGTCACCTTACCATCCTTAAGCCTTATTTTCTTACCAGTATGTTTAGGGTCATTATCATTTTGGAAGGTGAACCAGCTGCCCATTTGCAGCTGTCTAGCAGAGGGCCGCAGGTTTTCCTCAGGAATTTAGGTGTACTCGGCAGCATCCATCTTCCCTTCAGTCCTGACCAATTTCCCAATCCCTGCTGAAGAGAAACACCCCATAACATGTTGCTGCCAACACCATTTTTCACATGAGGTATGGTGGGGATTATGTCGTGTGCTGTGCTTGGTTTTCATCAAACATATTGCTTCTTTCATCTTGGTTTCATCTAACCATACAACCTTTTGCCACATGGCATCAGAATCTTCCAAATTTTTTTACAAAGCGCAAACTAGACTGAGAGGCTGATTCTAAGTTAGGGGCAAAGGATAGAAATCAAGTAACTTTATATCTGGACAAACCATGATGTAATGTAAGGGCTGCAAATACATTTATTTATTTTGTATACAGAGTGAATACTTGTGTTTTTGCAAGTAGCCCATAAATACTAGACAGATTTATTTTGAGATTAGACACACCCATCTCACATCTTAATCTATCTGCACATTTTAAATCTTCCCCACATGCAGCATGGTTTTACCAAGGTGCAAAGTTACTTGCTCAGAATCAGACCCTGTGTGGCACTTTTTCAGAAGAAGCTTCTTTCTTGATACTCTTTCACCTCTATGCAAAGCTAGTGAGATAGTTCTCATATCAACAGACTGACAAATCTCAGTATAAAGTAGGGATGTGCGCCAGACCATTTTTGCCAGATTTGGATTTGGTTCTAATTTGTCGTCCAGATTTGGATTTGGATTTGCCAAACTGCGGTGACTGGCTTTGGATTTGGATTTTTTTACAAAAAAACACTAAAATCACATAGATTGGACTTTTTTTCTTCCTAGAGTATTATTAACCTCAATAACATTAATTTCCAGTCATTTACAGTCAATTTAGACCACCTCACAGTTTAAATGATAGTTTTCACCATTATTGGCCAAAGGTTGCAGTGAGCTGACTGGTTACTAAGCGACAGAGCAGCGGCGCAGCGGCACAGACACCACAGTATAGAGCACATCTATGACACATTGCCACACAGCAGTGGCAGAAATGAAAGGCAGAGCAAGATGGAATGGTCCTTGGGCCCTCCCACACACCCAATGGGGTATGGCCAGCAGAGTCACAGTACTTGTATACACAGGTGGCTACGGCCCAATGAGTCACAGTGCACAATCTTATTCACAGTACACAGCACATAGTGCCCCTGATTCACATTACACCATAAAGTATTTTTTTATGTTAAGACACACAGTAGTGCCCCTTTTACACAATGTCCACATTAGTGACCCTTATACACAAAGCCCACAGTAGTAATGCCCCTTATACAATTCTCACAGTAGTAGTGTCCCTTACACAATGCCCCCAGCAGTGGTGTCCCTTACACAATGCCCTCAGTAGTAGTGCCCCCTATGCAGTGCCCCTCAGTAGTGTCGAAACCTGATAATTGGCGAAGACAGAATCTGTTTGCAATTGGAATCTGTGCAATGCTATCTTGTAAAGGGCGACAAGACTCCATCTTAGAAATAAAATCTCACAACACTGTTTTGAAAAAAAAGGTACATAGTCAGCCTTCCTCAAACACAGGCAGACAGTATTCAACACAAACACTAACTTATTAGCATTTGGAATCCTATACAAATATATGAGCTGTGACAATTGTAATGCAGCCTAGCTATGGAGCTACACAATTGAGTCCATCCCCACAACCAAAACAAGCAGAATAAAGAGTGGGGCTCCGACTGCACTGCTGGGGGCCTCCACCCTGTATGAGAACTAAATTCACTGTATAAACACATTTTGCAATTGCAGTTTAAAAACATCAGAAAAATACATGTGTGCTTATGTGTATGTATATATATATATATATATGTATGTATGTGTGTGCATGTGGCCCATCATGCATGGACTTACGTGTATAATATCACACACAGACTTATATTTGAAAAGTAGCAAAATTCCCTGCAACTGGTACACACAATGTTAAACAGAACACAGTCAGCTTTTTAGTGATCCTTCCCAAAATCATACTGGCATGGCCACACACACACATAGATGCCCTTCCAGCTTAATGCTGCTCGCTGAGTGCCCCACCGACCCTCAGACGCACAATGCAATTCAGTGCGGTTTCTCCCTGCATACATACATTTAAAAGCAATGGTCCCGTAACGCAAAAAGGATAATTATTACTTGGTTTAGTCACAATGCTAGCATATAAAGAAATTAATGTTTTCTGTAACTATGGCTTAGTAAATGACAATTGAACCGTGTTTGGTGCCGTACTGATCTACTCTGTTTCAACAGCGTTCCGGTGGCATCGGTGAGAAGATCAGAACATGCGGCTATGAAATATGAATGTTAGAGAGAATAACTTTTTGAAATGTTGTATGCCATAGTTTAGACTAGATTTATTATGCAGCGGGAAAGTGGACACAATCAGGTTGTTGGAGGCTGGGTCGTGTCTTTGCACTGACCTATGAATTGTACCGTAACGGAAGAAGCAAGAAGAGGAACCAATGAGAACCTGCCAACGTATTCTATTGTATTGCTTATCCCAGTACAGGTATATATGTGAGTGCTCTGAAACAAGATGCCAGTCTGCAGTGTTCCTGTTTATGCTGTCGGCAGAGGTCTCAATCTTGATGCCGGTATCGGGTCCCAGAGCGCACGCATATGTATACTGTACTTGGGGTCTGTATAATTTCCTTTTGCACCTAAATTGTGTCTTGATCAATTGCGTGTAACTGTCTGAACTTTTACCTGAATATCACTTGTGCTTTGGAACCACAGATTCCACGTCTAAGTCTTTATTTATGGTGTGACTGCGTAAGCAAATTAGCGTCATCCTTAGAAGGTATAGGCAGGACATTAGAAGGTATAGGAAGGTGTGTATAGAGGTTCATTCTAATATTAACAGTAGTATGCCCCCGGTAGTATGCCCCTAGTAGTATGCCCCATTACAAGTGCCCCTAGTAGTATGCCCCCATTACAACTGCCCCTGTAGTTGTTCCATTAGTTATGCCCCTTGTAGTATGCCCCCATTAGAATAAGTGCCCCCAGTAGTTGTGCCCCTTGTAGTATGCCCCCAGTAGTTATGCCTCTTGTAGTATGCCCCCATTACAATAAGTGACCCCAGTAGTTATGTCCCTTGTAGTATGCCCCCATTAGAATAAGTGACCCCAGTAGTTATGCCCCTTGTAGTGTGCCCCATTAGAATAAGTGCCCCCAGTAGTTATGCCCCTTGTAGTATGCCCCATTTAGAATAAGTACCCCCAGTTTTTATGCCCCTTGTAGTATGCCCCCATTAGAATAAGTGCCCCTCAGTAGTTATGCCTCCAGTAGCGCCACCTTACACTGAAAAAAAAAAAACTTACCTGAATCTCCGCTCCTGCTTGTGACCGCAGCCGTCCGCTCCTCTCTGCACTATGGGAGAGATGTCACTTGTGACGTCTCTCCCATCACCCGCAGCTGGGGGAGCTGGAAGACGGAGCTCATGAGTGAGCTCCAACCGGCTCCCTCCGTGCATCAGCCAATGAGAGTCTGCCTGACTCTCATTGGCTGCTATTACAAACACACAGCTGCCGCTGGCGGCTGTGTGTTTATGTTTGTGTATGGCAGACCGCTATCACAGCGGTCTGCCCTACACTAGAGGAGCCCTGATGTCAGATTCTCTCGCGAGAATCAGACATCAGGAGGCCGCCGTTCAGCCCCGAATGGGGATCCGAGTCAGGTGGGGAACACCCGAACAGGGTTCGGGTGGACTCGGATCCCCTATGTTCAGAGCGGTTCGGAATCCACAGAATCCGAACCGCACATCTCTAGTATAAAGACTTGTAAGTCCTTCAAAGTTGTCATTGGCCTCTTCGTAGTTTCACTGCTCAATATTCTGCTGGCTCTGTCCTTCAGTTTATAGGGATGGCTTGATCTAGGCAAGGTGTTGGTGGTGCCATATGCTTTGTACTTCTTATAATGCTTTGAACAGTATCCAGAGGGAGAGTAAAATTCTATTAAATCTTTTTATATGCTTCTACTAACTTGTGCCTTTCCACAACTTTATCCTGGAGCACTATTGAAAGCACCTTTCCAACCACGGTGAATTATTTGCATTAAGATGCACTACTAGTAGTGGAATCCTCAAGGGACAGTCAGCTTTATTCTGAGGTAATCAAAAGTGATGTCAGCTGATGGCCAGTAAGCCTGTTGTATGATCTGGAAAGTCATTGGCTGTACCTGACCAAGTTCATAATGGTTCTTCTAAGGGTATAATCACTCATCCAAAAAGTAATTAAATTAAAATAATTGTTAAGATGTGTAAATGTTATTTTTACTTTCATATTGGGTATTAGAATGCCTAAATAAAGCTGGAAAAAGTTTGATTTCATTTATTTTATTTTCCAGGCTGTAATATGATAAAAGGTAAGCGTTTTGAGCAGACAAAGTATGATAATTTTCTATAGGCATGTTATGTTACATTTTATTTTACTACATAGAAATTCTAAGTAAAATGTGAAAAACTACATTACATTAAGAAGTTAATTACTGTAATTAATATTTTCTGCACTTGCATACTAATTAAATGGAAACTATTTGCTTGAGACACAGTAGTGATATCAAATTGGAATTTACAGTGAAAGGCCAGTAATGACAATAAACATTAACAGCTTGTCACAACAGATGTTGTAATTGCATTAACAAAGACCATAATAATAAAGACATTTTTATCATGGCATGAGGGGATTTTCAGTTTTGTGGGATCAAGCTTCCTGCCTAAATGCCTGGACTCTGAGTCATTGATGAAATGTCACCATAAAACAATTTCTGCATTGTAAGATATTGCTTTATAAAATGAAATAATAGCATAATACAGAACACGCCCAAGATGCTTATGCATCTTTTGGGCTTTCCGCTGCCTTTGTATTTTAATGTCACAGAATAATTTGAACAAACAACTGAAAGCAGGCATGAACAAAGTAGTTTAAACATTTATTCAGTGTTGCAATGAATGGCAAATCCTTTGCCAAATAAAGAGATTTTATTTTATTGCTGAGCTTTGATTACTTTATAATTGTGTTTATTTTATATATTAAAATAAAAAAATACTGATGACTGGATTGAAGCTTAAATATTTTAACAATATATATTCTTAAGGCCCGTACACACTGGACGATTTTCATTAACAATATGAACGCTAACAATATCATTGAACGATATATATCGCTCAAATCGTCCAGTGTGTATGAGCTTAATGACGAGCGACGCGTGCTCCCGCGGGTCGTTAACGATATCCCCAGTCGTCTGTACATGCAGCTCAATCTGGGGATATCGTTAACGATGCCATGCTACCGAATGCAGAATTGCCCCCCCCCCATACCGTCTTTCGTCGTTGCCAGCATCGGCAAGTATGCGTGCACTTGCCGATGCCGGCACCCCTGCCGGGCCCGCCGCTGCCGATGTCGCTCACTTTACACATCCTCCAGTGTGTATGTGCTCTTAGTGGTTTGACTTCTCACAACATAAAGTGGTACAGATGCAGCACAGTTGGATAATAAAAAAGTAGAGATCTGCTGCCAAGAACATGGTGCAATGTGCAGCACATCCACTACGCTCAGTATAGGAGTGGCCAGATACTCACTTCCTACTAAGTAGAACGGAGTTAAGACATAGTGAAAGTTTTGTGCTGAAACAATACAGTCTGCGAGTACTGCTTTGCCTCACCATTTAGTGAAATGCCCATTAATTAATTCTCATAGAATTTATGGTCTATAAATAAATTTTGTAGTAGTGAGGTAGGAGACGGGCTTGCAAGAGAAATGAGTAATAAATACAGGCCAGAGTCTTTTCTTTCTGATGTGCCACCACCATCTTTCTGAATACATCACAAGAAAGACGACATTGTGGGAGAAGTATCGTTCAATGATTCCCATACTTTTAGAGGACACTGCTCCCTTGGTTTCAGACATTTATTCTAGCACCCCCTAGCCATTGCGGCCAATACTCAAACAAATTATATAACATTTTAATTATAGTTTTTATTTGTTTAATAAAATAAAAGTTTTGATTAAAGATATAATGATTTTGCAATGGACCTGCGCACTATAGGGTAAATGATACAATAACTAAGTGTGCTGCTGCACTAATGGATGTCTGACATCATCCGTATAGTGATACAAGAAAAAGATTGGGTTCAAGTGCTGCGCACAACTATTATCTTCTTAGGACTAGAAAGGCTAAAGATATTTTATTACATGTAGTAGAGGTCCTACCTGATCAGTCTAATATATATATATATATATATATAGTGTGAGAAGTGAAGATGACAACAATAAGTGTAAATTTAATATTTTACTTGTACTCAGACAAATACAAGCAGGATTAACACAAGAATAATTGATTGTATAAAATAATCTATATCAATTGCAAAGGCGACTCAATACAAAACGGTAAGTGCAAAAACCACTAGTTCCTATTACACGCCTTCTAGTAATCCATGCAAAACCAATATGAAAGATCGTCTGTTGATCTATTGATATATTGCAGTATAGGGGGTTAAGTCATATGCCAACCTTGATACCTTTTCAGATGTCTGTGTTACACCTTGCTCCCACTGTGCGCCATACACCATTAGGCTAAATTTAGTAAAGTGAGAATTTTTAGAAGTGAGTTTTAGAAGAGATGTTGCCCATAGCAAATAATCAGATTCTAGCTATTATCTTATAGAAGGTGCTAATTAAATGTTAAGTAGAATCTGATTGGTTGCTATGAGGCAACATCTCTTCTAAAACTCACTTCTAAAAACTCTCACTTTACTAAATTTACCCCTCAGAGTTTCATACTGTTATTAGTCATCACAGTATAAAATAAAGTTTACAGATTACAATTATTCCTACACATTGGGGCATATTCAATTAGCCGCTGGACTTACCACAGGCTTTTAGCAGCAGAGTTAAGTGTCTGCACCTATTCAATTCCAGATCGTGGTTCACTTAACGTGGATTTCTGCTCGCCCCACAGGAGGATCCAAACAGAAATCCATGTTAAGTGTACCCTTGGGGCTTTCTGTGCACGGTAACTGCATAGCTCCGGGCACATAACCCAGAATCTATGCCTTACCACATGTTAACAGGAGGATTTACAGCAGGACATGGGGCTGACTGCAGGATTTAATTGAATAGGTTCAGGCACTTAACTTGGCTGCTAAAAGCCTTTGGTAAGTCTTGCTGCTACTTAAATCTGCCCCATTTAGTTGAAGACATCAAAAGCTAGAATAAAAATGCATTATCAAGTACATATTTTATTTTTAAAGCCAACAAGTAGAGTCCTGAGTTTTACTCTCCTGGAAAAGTAAATGATGGCAATCCTATTCAGTTGAACCAATTGCAAGACCTGTAGTTTATGATAAATTTTGATCCCCCCCCATGTCGTAATTTTGCTATTATAGTCAGGGTACCCGCAGAGAAATGGCAGCGGTGAAATCAACAATTACAGCAATATACAGTATGTATGTATAGAATCTCAATTATTTTGAGATATTTTCACTTATGTTGGGAATGATGATTGCTCTCTTCCAGAATTATTTCCATGTATCCCTCCTATGAGAATGCTCAGACCACTTACAGTTCTCACAAATACAACCAGGGTTCCTTGTTTTTGGGTTAGGGAGTTGTCATGCAAGACCGATCTATTGGTAGAGAATGGTCTAAAAATAATAATAATGAATGTATTTGTACTCACAGCAGTAGTAGCAGCTCTCCAGTACTGTAGTTCTCCAGGCGCTGGTTCTGAGTTTGCTAGCTAGAGCTCTTATATTACTTTGTCTTGACAATATGACACCAATATCATACCATAGCAAGATGTAAAGTACCCACTGCATTACTCTATACAAGAAGCTCAGTATGATATATTTTTACATGCCCATTATGATCTAGGAAACATAAATGAAATTGCAGTTTCCTTTACCAGATGTCCTTTTACTGTGTCAAAGTGTCCTTAACAATCTGCATATTTCACAATTATTTCAATGTCTTAAATTGTTAGCAACAGTTCTATTTGCCAACCCATCTAATGCCAGGTCCAGGGGTCAATGGCAATGGCAGGTCCAGGAAAGGTGCAGTAAACGGGATGCAGTCTGGAACCCGACGGTCTAAATGCCGACCGCCGGCTTCCAGACTCTCTCAATCCCGGCGTGGTACTAAGGACAGGTGTCGAAAACTCGATGCTTGTCATTAACCGTATGCCGGAAGGCCGACGCCCGGCATACCGAACGAAGATAAGTCAGGCGCGGACAGCCGCACAGGGGGGGAGAAAGGTTTAGGGCTCCGGGGGGGATTTAGGGTTAGGTACCCCCCCAGGAGGGTTAGGTTTAGGCTAGGGGAAGAGGGGGTTAGGGTTAGGCACCCCCCAGAGGACTTAGGTTTAGGCAGTGGGGAAGGGGGGGGTAGGTTTAGGCACAGAGGGGGGATTAGGGTTAGGCACTTAGGGGGGAGGTTAGGATTAGGCACCCCTAAGAGAGGGTTAGGGGGTAGAATTAGGTTAGTGATACTTACCTTAGGGACAATTGGGATCTTCACCCTTGCCGGGATGCCACTGTCGGGATTTGAACAGCTGGCCATTCACCCGAGTGAACACCTGCACACTATCACTGGCTGCTGTATAACAGTGCAGCAGCACATCATGCATGGAGACAGAGGAGATTGCTGCTGATAGTTAGTTTTATGCCCTATAGTAGTGCCCTAGTTCATTTTATGAACTATAGTAATGCCCTAGTTAATGTTATGCCACATAGTAGTGCTCTAGTTCACATTATACCCCTCAGTTCTCCTAACTCATAATATGCCACATTGCAGTGCTGCTAGTACATATTATGCCACACAGTGCCCCATATTCACATTTTGCCAGAGCGTCCCCAATTTGAAGTTCCCCGAGTTCATATTATGCCACACTGTATAAAATAATATAATATACCTCAAGATTTGATGCTGCTAAGCCACCTCTAGCCTTAGATCTAAATAGGCGGGTCCTGGCTATTCAAGGTCAACGGAGTAGAACTTATTTAGTAAACGTATCGGAACCAAATAGGGTATAGTCCAAAAGAGATATAGCATTTTAGGAAGTAACATCATTTTAACAGAGGAAAGGCAGCCCAACCAAGAAATTTCATAATTTATCCATATCTTAGTCAGAGTAGAAAATTGATCTAATAATGGCTGATAATTGCACACTATAACATCTTGCAATTTTTTTGGTATTCTAATTTCTAAATATCGGAGATCAGTAGTCTGCCAAGCATAGGAATATTGAGACTGGAGTTGCAGTAGAGAGGTTTGATCAATATTATAAGCCAGCACCTCAGTTTTGGAGGTATTAAACTTATAATACAACACTACAGAATACTCTTGTAGAATAGTGTTAAGGGCATGTAAAGAAGTTTCAGGTCTTGCAACAAAAAGAAGTATGTCATCTGCAAAGAGACATATCTTATGTTCAATAGAGCCAATAGAGAAGCCTTCAAAAAAGGGGGAAGATCTAATTTTTTCAGCAAGGGGTTCCATAGCAAATGCAAATATTAAAGGCAATAATGGACACCCCTGTCGCGTCCCATTGGTTATATTAAAACTTTTTGAAAGAAAGCCGTTACTAAAGATACGAGCTGAAGGGTTAGTGTATAGGTTTAAAATAGCTTTCAGAAATAACACAGAGAATTTTAAACTTAGCAAGAACCCGGGACATATATAGCCAATGTAGCCTATCAAATGCTTTTCAGCATCAAGAGAGAGCAGAACCATAGGAACAGGGTGGGAAGCATGAGCTTCCAGAGGGGAAAAAACTCTTCTAGTATTGTATGGAGCCTGCGTTTCTAAAGTGAAACCAACTTGGTCATATGACACTAAAACTGTCAGGATAGGATTTAATCTGTTGGCTATTAGTTTCGCATATATTTTAACGTTGGAGTTCAATAGAGCTATTGGCCTGTAGTTTTGGCACAGTGAAGGGTCCTTGCCAGGCTTGAGAATTATAATAATTTGGGCCTCCAACATTTCTTTAGGAAATGAATTGTTGGACACATCAATATAAAGATTAACTAATATAGATGTTAAGGAAGGCTGAAAATGGAGATAGAAGCTATCAATGAACCCATCGGGTCCATGGGCTTTATCTTTTTTGAGAGATTTGATAGCTAGTTAAACTTCGTCACTACTCCAAGGAGAACATAAAACAGCGGCATCAGTAGAGGAGAGACTTGGCAAATTAACAGAATCCAAAAAAGAGTTAATCAAGGCTTCAGAAGGTTGAAGAATAGAGGAGTCCTGTACAAGGATATATAGCTTCTCATAGTAAGAAACAAGAGTTAGAAAAACATTTAATCCGATTAATAGCATTTTTTCCCCCTAAATGTACGTGCAAGCAATTTATTAGCTCTGTTACCAAGAGTATAGGATTTTTGGTTCAATTTAGTAATTGCACGTTGAACACGAGAAAGGTGTAAATTATTTAATTTCTTCCTGGCCTCGAGCAGGGCGGAATAAATGATTGAGTCCTTCGGATATTGCTTAGGTTGAGCTTCTAATTTCACAAGCTCAGATTCATATGCAAGTTGAACTTCCTGATTAATTTTTCTGATCCTGGCTGCCGCTTGTATAGCTGCTCCTCTCATGACTGCCTTAAGTGCACACCAATGATTTATTATAGAAGTATCCTCAAGAGCATTTGTTTCTATGTAGGAATTCAATGATTCCTGCATAACTCTGCTACCTTCATTATCCAATAAAATATATTCCTGTGGACACCAAGGTCTGTGGGGGGGAGTAGTGGACAAAGGTGACCAGGACCAAACTAGGGGTGCATGGTCAGACCAGGAAATTGGTAGTATATTGACATGAGAAACCAATTGTAATGACCATTTATCAGTTAAGAGGAGATCTATACTGGAGTATGATTTATGAAATGCAGAGTAATAGGTATAATCATGAGACCCTGGGTTTTTGACCCTCCATGTATCATAGAGATCAAATTCAGCCAATAAGTGTGAAAGGAGGAGGAAAGAGACTGGGCTGCATTAAATGACATCTTGTTAATTGAGGAGGACTTATCTAGCTTGGGATCGGGTGCAAGGTTGAAATCTCCCATAAGAAATAAGGCTCTTTTTCTAACTTCCTGAATTTTTTGTAAAAGTGATTTGAGAAATCTTGGCTGTCTAGAATTAGGAGCGTAAACTGACTTAAGGGTAATATATTTAGCACCTATTTTTCCAACCAGGATCAGAAATCTACCAATGCAGTCTACACATTTATTCTCCAAAAAAAAGGGCAGTTTTTGCTGAGTATAGCTATTCCATTTCTTTTAAATGGGCCACATGAGGTATAACAAGTTGGAAAATTACGTTGGTAAACGGGGGGAGAATGTAGTGGGAAATGTGATTCTTGAATTGCTACTATATCAGCTTTCTTATACTGTGAGGCGTCTTTTATGTGGGGAATTGAGACCTTTGACATTAATACTTAAAAATGTAACCATAAAGGATTATCAGAAAAGCATTGTACTGTATGAAATATGAGGAATACACTTTACATAATGAGATAAACTATTTAGGGTAGGCACTGGTATGACTAAAATAAAAAAAAAAACAAGGAAAAAGGAGAAAAACAACTGGTTAACTACCACTATCTCCGCTGGAACAATGCCCTTTACATTAAGTTAGGTTCAAAATCTTGTTATCACATTTGACTATTAATAAAGTTACTGAATAATGTTGTTATAGTGGTACATCATGTAATAGAAAAAACTAGTGTCACATAGAAAGTTGCAATCAAACAGATATATTCTAAAGTGATGTGATGAATCCCCTGAAAATGTAAGTCATAAAGAGACACAATACATGAAACTACAATATGCTGTAAATAGTGTAAAAGTTTACACAGATAAATAGCCGACTTCCTGGCAACATTTGGAGGTGTGTGAAAAGCCAACGGAAAAAAAAAATACTGTGGCTAACCCGGGTGTCAAATGGAAAGAGAACCATCTAGAATTTTATACATAGGAAGAATAACAAATTATAAGGAGCATATTACTAAGTTAGATCATCCCCGAACAGTCAACCACTCCTGTGGGACTGGTTTAGGAGAAGTAGTAGGAGAAGTGTTGAGAGGAATGCCCCAATTTTTAAGAATAAGCCCCATCTATATTGAACATTTCCTTTCCATAAGGCAGCTGTAATCGGATGAGAGAAGTCTTTTTGCAATGGTCGCTGGGGAAAGATATTGTGAACTCTTGATACATTCTGCATTAAGTTCTATCTAACACACATTTACACATTGTACTTGGATTGGATATAAACTTTCTATTATACTGCACCTTCAATTTGTCTACAGAGACTGCCCGAGTAACATAGTAGCATTTAGCTATGATTATGTACCACTGTTGATTGTGATTGCTTGGATTTATTATTATGTTTTCATATTAAGTTATTTTGATATTATTTAGACTCCTGGGAGTTGTTACATAGTTTTATCTATATAATAAGTGAGAAAGTGTGTGTGTCTGTCTTTCTGTTTGTCCTTTATCCACAGCCAGAGTTTTGTACCTAGCTTCACCAAATTTGGCAAGGTGGTGTAGTTTGACCAGGATTAGGTTTTTGCCTATGTTTGAACTTTGTCAGGGCCACACACTGTCACATAATCCCATAAAACCAGGAGACTCTTAAATTACACAGGTTCTGAGGCTGAGAGGCTGGCTTCATACACACACTATCACACTGTCATCTCCAAAGTGCGGTGATATCACTTTTCCAACAGCCGCATACATGAAATACGAAGCTAGTCAGCCCTCTGTGTTTTCATTATAAACTTTGACATTAAACAGTGTGCATTATTAGCATTTCACTCACTGTCTCATTTTATAACAGCCACCCCAGGGGTCTTAGCAGAATGCCTGACAGGCTCATGAGCAGCTCAGCACTCGATACATTCAGACTGTGGCAGATAGCATAATCAATCCACAATATTTGTTTCTGGCAAAGCTTAGCATACAGAGTTTATAAACAGCAGGGGATATTGATCGAAGCCACACAGCGCCACTGTGGGTGGGCCCCCTTCTGTCTGGGAATGGAACTCCAGTCCCCGACATTCCTCTCCTGATGGCAGCCCTGCTAGACATGGTTTTCAAAGTTGGTCTGTAGAGTGATTTCAGGGAGTGATTCAGCTGTAGACGTAGTGACAGGAATCACATGCATGTACCTGACCTGTACTGTGCATGTGCAGTACAGGTCTTCGATCCCGCACGCAGTCCAGCAGCAGTCTGTCAGTAAGTAACAGTTGCTGCCAATTCCAGGCGGGGAGGGGGTGGTGACGGCCTCCATTTCCCAAAATGGGGGGGGGCCTGAGGAGAGGCCTGGATCTCCGGTGGCTGATGGAGATTTCCTAACCTCTTTTACTCTCCTGTGGTGGATGGCTTACTGACCCCATGTTCACTCAGCCGGCCGAAACGATCGCAGATGATGCGATGCAGCATCCAGCTGCATTACCACATTACAGCTATCGCAGATTGCATATCTGTCCACAGCTGACTCACCCTCCCTGTTCTGCAGAGATTTTTGAAACTCAAGTGATTTTGGAAGCTATACTGATTTCTGTTCTGTAAGTCAGTCTGCTCCTGATATACCCCATTCCAAACGGTATGTGAATACGCCTGCCAGCACTGTCATACTGTAGTTATCCAGGTTATATGCAAGGACAAATGTAAAAAAAGGTTAAGGCTACAGGTGTACTTCAGGGTGCAGTCTTCAACCTGGGCTACGCCAGGTATCACAGCTAGTATTTAATAAATTGTGATACACTTTATCATTGTTAGTTATTCATTCTCTGCCTCTGGTCTTCAGCGCTACTACATATTTTTTTTAAATAAAATAAATAAATAATAATGTATTATTTGCCTTTTTAGAGATATATTTTATTATTAAGTCTCATTTGCCATAGGTATATTTCCACATGTGATTGTCCATCTATTATCCCTTTATTTAATTCATATTGAACCATAGACATTTAGATGGTCTCACGAATGCTACAGTAGCTTCCCTCTCAGCACTGGCCTTTTTTCTAAAAGAGGCGTAGATATCCCTGTGTTTAATATCACCAACCCATGGCTATCTCCAACTCCTTAGGGTTACCGTATTATCTAAGATCACACCAAGACCTTATTAACATTGTGAGGTTTGAAATTATCTGAGATGACAGACTATTAAATCTGTATAGCATCTTGCCAGTTTATGTAACTAAACTTATCTGCTCTAATCAGACAAATTATATCACAGTTGTTCCTAATTCGAATTAAGCACATAATTAATTGTGTCTGCAGTGTGGTTTCCCACTTGAAGCCATACAGATACTAGCTGTGGAAGGGTGGAATCCTCCCACATTTGTTGAAAGGGTTATCCGTCGGTGGCTCAGGAAACGAACTACCCTTTCTTCAATCAAGAGGAGTTATGCTGGGTACACACTGGCCGATATATTAGGTGTCTCAATTGAACAGCCGATATATCATGTAAATGCAACCCTCTATCCCGTACCTTATAAAGAAAGCCTAGGTTACCAGATACTATACTTAACAATATATGTGCCTCCACCTATCACAGAGAAAGTGACAGGTAGACAGGGTTTGGGGAGGGTGATGGGGGAGTGGTTGGAGAAATGCAGGCGTGCCCAGGGCTGTCTTAACAGCAGTGCAGACCCCTGGGCAAAGCAAGTCACTGGGGCCCCTATTAAACAATCCTCTGCTGGGGATGGGATGCTATCGATGGAGGCTGTGCCGTGGGGAGGGTGTTGGCTGTCGGCAGAAAAACAGAAGTAATTTACAGGTTAAAACACAAGTCACAATCTGAACATGTACAGTACAACACATTTCATTATATTCTAAATTTCCAGTGGAGGACAGATAAAAAGCAATTTTTTAAAAAATGTACTGAAAACACAGATAACATAGCACTTGCTGTAAATGAATAATGAGAATATATCATAAAACATACACATCTAAAGGCCATAAAATGCAGAGTGCGTCGCAGTGAGAGCCATATAATGCAGAGGATCCAAATAATGCAGATAGTGTCGCAGTGAGGGCCACATATCATAGATAGCATTGCAGTGAGCGCCATTTAATGCAGAGAGCACCGCAGTGAGCACCAAATATCGCAGAGAGCGCCGCAGTGAGCGTCATTTAATGCAGAGAGCGCCGCAGTGAGCGCCAAATATTGCAGAGAACATCAATGACCATGCATAACTTATAACACACCCCACACCCACACATAAAATTAATACACCCCTCCCCCATATACACACTACATTAATATAACACCCCACCACAGCAGTAAAACACACTCCAACCCACCACCACCCCTCCCAGAAAAGAAAAGCAAATACCACCCCCTAGATGACACTAGCACTTACCTGGAAGAGGATGTGTGGTCCCTGCTGCGGCTCAGAGGAAGGGGCGGGGACACGGTGTTAGGAGGGGTCTCGGGCAGGGAAAGAAGTGTGCATGTAAAATAGACAGAGGAGGGGGCAGGGGACTCGGTGGCAGGGGCTGGGCCTCAGGCAGTCTAGTGAGTGACAGCCTGTTCAGGTAGAGCAGGAGCGAGGATAAGAATGGGAGGCCCCCCTCCTCCTCCGGCCATACAAACTCGGCGCCTCCTTCTTCAGTACGGGCCCCCAGCCAGCCACAGTGCAGACTCAGAGTCCTGTAATACTGAGCCACGGGATGCCCCTAAAGCATTTCAAATGCCCTAGGCATTTGCCTTGAATGCCTAAGTCCGACTCTAGTGGCAGCTATGCGATGGGGGGTAGGGATGCTATCGGCCACGTGCCCTTGGAATCCTGGGGCCCTTGGGCAACTGTCCATTTAGCCTATAGATAGAGACGGCCCTGGGCGTGCCTGTCTGTTTGAATGCCATTACATAAGCGTTCCTAAATTAGCCATTGCGATGGCATACGCAGCTTGAGTACTTACTGCATGCAATGAGGTTAGCAATTTCTAAGTAAGGTCAGGGCTGATGTAATTCTGCATGAGGGACTGATGGTACTCGATGTTACCAATGTATACTCAGGACTGCAAGGTACTGTATTACGGATGTGAGATAGCGGTAGCAGGAAGCAGTGGGTGTCTCTATGCTGGCAGTGCGACGGCATTAAGATTGCAATCATTAGCATATTTTCACAACAGACCTGCGTGCGATTACGGAGCTGCGATCACAATAGCGATCCTTAATGAATAAGGCCCCGAATCTTAACACTGAGGTGTTCTAATTAATGGGATTATCTCAAGATTCCGAAAATCTATTCAGTGAAGCTGCAGCCCCGTCCAGCTAGTTGTGTGCCTGTGACCTGTACATAACCTAATCTGCTGGGCAGGTGCAGCTTCACTATTTAGGGGGTATCCAATTAGCAGCGCTAAAGTAGCGCTGCTAATTGTTAGCGGTGGGGCTATCCAATTAACCCCGAAGTGCCGTCCGATGCCGGCAGTTATCGTGAGTATTTTTCGGGACCTGATGTGTCCCAAAAAATAATCCACGATAAGTTTAGTTTTTCACCACCTAAATGGCGAAAACACATAGGTCCGCAAGCTTTTCGAGGATCCTATGTGTTTTCGGGAGAACTATCCTATTATTTTGACTGAAATAATAGAATAGGGGGGGAAAAAAACATCTGCAAAAAAAGGGGATAATCGGCGAAAAATCCCAGTTTTTCACAGATCGCGTCTAATTGGATACCCCCTTAGTGTCGGCAAGTTAGTGAAGGCAAAATTTTCTTTCCTCTGTCTTTCAACATAGATTGCTTGCTCCCTGTACCCACCTGCTGTTGCTAAGCGGTGATCTATGAACAAATAAAATTTGTTGGTCACAGATTCCTGCAAACTAGATTAGAACAAATTTAAGAGTGTTGTTGGAAACAGTGTGATTCTTGAAAAAGGGATTTAGATGTGGTGCTAGAGAGTGATTTGTAGTCTACTACCAAAACCTTCAGTTGTCTGAACATTTTAAGCCAGTCAGATATCAGAAGGACATCATAAAAAAATAATTCACGATGCTCATTTACAGAGCACCACACTGTGAGATATTCATTTTGTTTACTTTTTTACAGATACGTTAGAAATAATTTAAGTTCATGATATTCATAATAATTGATCATTGTGGGATTGCAGTTAAAATACAGGACTGAATTAACCTTAAATAATTTAACTAATCAGATACATTTTCCGGAGTCTCTTAATAAGGCAAATACAATTGTATTTGTATTCAATTTTCATTGTATTAATCAAATATGTTTGAATGGAGAATCAACCAAAGTCTGATTGCCTAATACATTTTTATCTGCACTGCAGGCTATAATTAAGATATATAGCTACAGAATATATTATGGTAATTTGCCTTGGAGCGGAATCAGAATTAAACAGAATTTGCAGAGGGTAACATTAATCCTTTAGTTTTATGACCGCTAAAACCATCACACCACTTACTCTATTATTATATGGAGATATAAGTGAAATTGCTTGGCACACTGTGGAATAGTGCTATAGTGCTAATTTCATACATTCCCTTTTTAATAATTATTGTTATAACTAAGGCAGATATAGCTGTCTATGTGACAAACAGTAAGTTTACTTACAAACCAAAATAACTGTACCATCACACATGAAACAATATAATAATTGCCATGCCAATATGGATATGCTTAGATGTCAAGAAGAAACTGTTGTAATGGTCTTTTCGTTATCTCTAAAGTACTGTGGCAGTTGTTACTGTATCTCTTTCATATGAAACGAATGTTGCTGAATTATGGGTCCATTTAAATGGAACACTGTTTTGCCCTGATAAACTTCTGTCATATATAATGTATGTCTTGGGCAAGTTATATTTGATAAATAGTTCCCCAATTCCATTAATTCAAATAAAATCTCTCTTTAACCCACCACCCCAAAAAATACATTGCATGAATAATGTACATAGTGTACCATATTCTATAGTATTAGGTTGCAAATTATTATAGTTCTATGTATATATTTTATTTTTTTGGGGTGGGAGCTGCAACAATATTCATAATAGAAATGTGCGCTGTCCCTCGTATTTTGTTTTGGTTCTAATTCACGGTTGTGTTTTGGTTTTGCCAAAAACGCCCTCACGTGTTTTGGTTTTGAATTTGTATTTTTTTTTATAAAAACAGCTAAAATCACATAATTTGGGCCTGTTTTTATTCCTACAGGACCATTAACCTTAATAACATTAATTTGCAGTCAATTTTAATCACCTCACAGCGTGTTTGCAGAATCCTGCACAGATCAGTGTGATCTGTGCACTGTTTCTGTGTGTTTAAAAGTAAATATAGAGTTAAAAATTGGAAAACAAAATGTATGCCCCCCAAAGCACGACCAGCACCAGATTATTTTGAGATGGTCCTGGTTGTGAAAATATGGTGTAAAAATGTTGTAGGGGCCCCCATATTTTACACAACCAACACCGGGCACCTTAACCGGTCCTGTTTGTGAAAATATAGGGGGAAAATGATGTGGGGGTCCCTCGTATATATTACACAACCAGTACCGTGCTCTTTCTAGCAGGGGTGTAATGCCACAGCAGGGAGACACTGGGTCCCCCAGCCAAAGCATTCAGCACCCCCTACTAGTCAGTTAAGGCCAGGGATTCCTAGGGAAGTGGGTCCCCCCTCCTGGGGACACCCCAAGCCCAGGTTGATAGCCCTGGCTATTCCTCACATCCTTGAAGGTAATGGGAGGTTTATAAGTGGTACAATTTGAATTAAAAATAGTCTTTTACAGGGGAACTACAGGTCCCAACAAGCCTGTCCTGTCTTGCCAGTACTTGGAGAACCACAAGTACCAGCAAGCACAGGCATTAAGGGTCCAGTGGCACCTGTAGTGCTCTTCTAAAATAAATATAAAAAAATACAGTACACACACTGTAGAAAAGTAAAACTTTAATACATGCACTCACACCATACTTGCCTACTCTCCCGAGACTGTCGGGAGCCTCCCGAAAATCGGGTGCCGCTCCCGACACCCCGCAAGACTAGGCAAGTCACCCGGAATGGATGCCGGCTCCCCGCTAACCCCCGCGCCAGCCTCAAAAGTGGGCGGTGCGGGGTGTGATGACGCGATTCAGCGCGAATTGCGTCATCGTAGCCCCGCCCCCTGCCTTGTAATGCGAGTAATATTGGCATTATAAAGTGGGGGGCGGGGCCACTATGACGCGATCGCGTCGGCACGCCCCCGCTCCGCCTCCTTGACCCGCCCCCATCCTCCCTGTTGGACGGACCTGCCAGCCCCCTCCCGGATTCCCCTGCCGAGATGTCGGCAAGTATGACTCACACTATACTCACCGCATCGCACCATAGCTCCCAATCCATCATTACTGAAAAGTGCTATATCTGTATATATATATAGCGCTTCTCCCTGCAAATGACAGAACACACGTGTGTTCTGTCATTTGTATGGCCGCCAGACAATCAGCGGCTGTTACCATGGTAATAGGCCGCTGGTTGGCTGAGAATGGCTGTCACTCAGCTAGCGCTTCCCCATAGACTTCAATGGGCCTATTGAAGTCTATGGGGATGCCTTGATTGGCTGAGAGACAGCCTTTCTCAGCCAACCAGTGGCATGTTACCATGTTTGCAGCCGCTGGTTGGATCTGGCAGTCTGCAGTCCGGATCCAAAACATGGGAGATTCGATGCCACAAGAATGATGTTTTGCCGCGTTTTTGAATCCGGAGCTGGCCAGAATTTTCGAGCCGGGATCCGGATCTACTCGGAACCAGTAAGTTCCGATGGGTTCGGTTTCCAAGAATCCTAACCCACTCATATCTTATTCATAAGAATACATCCCATACATTTACTATAAATAAGTGACTTTACTGAGTCATTTACAAAACCAAAAACATACACCTCACAGTGCATTTGATGATGCCCAAATATACACACATGGTGCACAGCCACATTCTACTTTTGGCTGTCACGACCAGGGTAACTTTTCCCAGTAGCCTGCGGTGCTTACCAGTGCGGACGCTGTGGTGTGGCCCTTCCGGCGGGGGAGCTGGTACTTGGAGACTGGCGCTGGGTGCGCACGGGGGTCTGATGTCTGTGAGTCCTGCTGGCAGGGATAAGGCTATCAGCATCACCATGCTGTGGGTGTCTGGGCGCAGCCATCTTGCCTCAGGTCATGTGACATAGTGGGCCTATCCTGATGCATCAGGTGATTTCTCTCAGCCACTCACGCTCTGCTGCTGGGTACTTAAGGGAGTTTGTAATTGCCAGTGCAACATGTTTCACAGCTTGCTGTGAGAGAGTTCCCTGTGCTCCTAAGCCTTGTTCCTGCTCCGGTGCTACCTCTGCCTTCTGTTAGCTAATCGGCTACCACAGATCTCCCAGCACCGCTCTGACCAGTCCCACAGCCTCCAGTCCGATGGTGACTGCCCTGTCTCCCACAGGGTACCCACTCCTGTGTTCTGAATCTGTTGTTAACCCCTTGTTCAGCCATTCATCAAGGTTATCTCATTCAAGTAATTCTACAGGATATCAGGATATCTCATTCAGCCATATTTGCATCATTTCTGGATTTCACTTTAGACATCTCTGCCACTTTTCTGGACATTGACTTTGTTCTCTCCCACTACAGTGACCTATGATCCACATACCCCGGTTCTAAGTTTATTTACATTGGGACTCTAGTTACTATCTGTATATTTTCATGTCTACTAATATCCATATAAAACAACCAACTTTCCAATTTAAATCTGTTCCTGCTTCCACTTCTGTTTCCACCCCGGGTCCACAAAAATCCCAGTCCGTAACATTGGCATCTTGTCCTAGAAATCACACCGCTTTTCATTCTATGGGATTACATGGCCACATGGAAATGCACATGGTGTAAATTCACTTCAAATTGCACTCCGCCATTTTTGTCATAATTTATCTTTTATCTCCCACTCCCACCTCCAATATTTTGCCCGTGCTGTTCCCTACCACTGGAACTCTCTCCCTATCAAACTCTCCACATCTCTACATAATTTCAAACAGACTCTCAAACCCAACTCCTTTATCAAAGCTTTCCAGGTCTCATCCAAACCCACCGCTCTATGCTCCATGTTTACTGTCTCTCTTCTCTGTGTCACACCTGTCTGTTTCCCACTCCCCTTTAGATTGTAAGTTCTCACAAGCAGGGCCCTCTTCCCTCATGTGCTTTTCCTTCCCTCACTTATACCATTATCTCCCCCCCACTGCCAGCAACAGCACCAAGCCTTTGGGTTTGACTGCCCTGCTGCTCATTTGAGTATTATGGCGGCAGCAGCAATGTTTATAAATCGTATCCATGTTCTGCAATGCTTTGTACTAGTTTTTTCTTTTTTTGTACATATTGTTTCTGTTTATGTACTCTGTAAGGTTGCTGCAGAACCCTTCTGGCGCCATATAAGGATAATATTAATAATCTCTACTCACTGAAGCCTCATCTATGTCTTAATTAAATCATGGCAGTAGAAATGAACCTAAAATGCACTTTGCCAGATAAACTGTGCCTAGATCATGCATAATGTGTCTCATTGTTTGTTGATCATCTCTGCTTCCAAGTACCAAGTTCAGTATGTGTAAAATCAAGTTATTTTGCGAGAAGAAAAATCCTGTCTGCTGTCCTGTTTCCTTGAAGCATAGAGACATTTGGAGTGGAAATTAAGGGATCACTATTTTCTGATAGAGATGGCAGAGGTGCTGTCACATGCAAGAGACCTCTGTGCTGTCACATGCAACTGACCATTGGAAGTTCAGCTTACTGCTTTGCGGAGTTTCCTGCAATTATAATGGCTGCTGGCTACTGACCCTTATTAGCTACTATACTTAAAAAGATCAGCACTGTAAGATAGATATAGATAGATAGATAGATAGATAGATAGATAGATAGATAGATAGATAGATACTGTTAGGCCAATTATGGTTTGATGTTACTAAGGCTGGGCATACATGGCCAGATAAAATGCCTGTCAGACCGACAGACATTTTATCTGGCAGCCTGTCAGCCCGCAGATGTCTGCGGCATACACTGTGAGATATCTCACAGTGTATTAGCCCCAGTATCTGCGCTCCACCCCCGGGGGAGGAGACGTTTCCCTGCTCCTTCCATGGGAAGGAACACAAGAAATGTCTGTCTGTCGCTGCTGGGCATACACTGCCTGATTCGGCCGACATTTTAACTCCCAATTTTCACATCGGACAGGCATGCTGGTCAATCCAGCATGCCCGACCAAGCGATATTTAACCCTCAGTCGCTCGCACACATGCTACAATTATCAGGGCAATCCACGGATATCGGGCAATTCGCCCCGATAATTGTAGCATGTATGCCCAGCTTAAGATATTAGTTAAACCAAAGTGCTCAATTTAATTTAATATTTCTCAATTTTTGTCTCTTATATTTCTTTTGGAACTGGAAAAATGTTCATGTGTAATCGTACACAGAACAATGCCAGAGAGGGTTGGAGGGACCACACAGATTGCATTTGAGTATGAAACACAATTGAGATTAAGTAAGGTCTACAGGATAGATTGTTAAAAGGACCTTCTCTGCCAAAAAAATTATAATTTGTTACCCTGAAGTCAGCTACAAAATTCTTTGTTAGAAAAACATGTGGTTTATGTCTATTAAGGGTGTTTCTTATTTTATCATAGTCATAGACCTGCAATATTTCTTCATTATTTCCTTCTTGGCAGTGTTGTCAATGCAGAAATATTTTTAAGATACTTAGCATTTCTAGAATTCCTTCCAAATTAATTACCATGGTGAGTGAGAACATTTTAGATATGGATTTATTTTAATACGCTGCCCCCTGCAGAGTAACACTGACAATAAATCAAAGTACACAGTACACTGTTTTTATATGGCAAACGAGTGGGTGAACATGAAATTAACTTTTTTGTATGAATCCCATTACTGCTAATGGCAAGTGAGACAGCAGAGATTCAAATGGGAAGAGACACTTATTTAACAGTTCCCATATATAGTTGCTATTGCCCAGGAGGGTGTGTTAATGTCATTAAGGCCCACCCATTCCAGGCACAACACTCTAGACATTTTGAAATGACAGGAAATATGAGAGACAGCTTGAAAAGATTGTGGCACCCACAGATTCAGTGATGCACTTGTTTGAATGAGGCGATTCAGACGGTGGGTGTAGGGTAACGATTGGTTAATATTAGACATAAAATTGGAGGGGTGAAGAATGAGGTATAAACTGGTATGTACAGTGTGTATATATATATATATATATATATATATATATATATATATATATATATACAGAAACACTGGGGAAGTTGTCACATGGAGATATATATGCCAAGCTTCTGTCTGGTAGACCGTCAGCTAATTAGCAACTTTTATTGCCAGACCACTTGTGAGAGGCTGATGAAAGGTTGTTCTGTTTCTCTAGTCTGTCTTTCACTGCCTAGGGAGCAGGTTGAAGCCTGCATAGCGATCGACCATTGTTTGTGATTGTAAGTGCTGTACTAAAATTGCAGTTTTGTTGTGAGATAGACACTTGGTCCTTCCACCTGGAGAGAAGATAACTTTATGTTAGTTAGAGCCAAACAGGCTAGGATTTATTTTTAGATTTTATTTATTTTATGCTGCTAAATAAAACTAGCTGTGGTTAATTGGTTGCTTTCAATCAAGGCTATAAAAGGTCTAGTTGGGTGTGGCTCACAAGCCAGCCCTTGTATAGAAGTTACCCTCTGTACCTGAGAGGTGTGTGTATTTAACTTCAATTTAATGTGTATTGGGCATATAAACTAGTGTAGGAATCTGCAGAGAATTGGGGTTCCTTGACGGCGAGCTATATGTTTAAATATTTTGATCAAAATATGAAGTCCCCAAGCTTGTACTTGCTAAATACACACAGATTTGCAGTATATGATTGCTAGCGCATGTGTATTGTACACAGTGTATATGTGTGTACACTATGTATATGTATGTAGGGGGTGTGGAGGACAATATGGAACATGCAGATAGGGAGTTGATTAAGAGCATGATAAAGAACACAGGGGGTGAGGGTTAGTAGCATAGTAAAATATATACAATACAGATGGGTTGTGTAGTACAATAACGAACATACAAAAAAAGGGCGGGTGAGTTAGCACAATAAAGAACATACGGTACATGTGTGTGTAACACAGGAAAGAACATGTAGATGGGGAGCACAATACAGAGTATATGGGGGGAGAAGCACAACACAGAACATACAGGGGACATAGAGACATACAGGGAAACACACACAAATATAGAAGGATGAGACAAAAAAAAATTGTAAAATTGATATTTTCTCAACAGAACATATATTATGACTGCAATAGTAATAGTAATATAAAGGTTATCTTGCTTGAGGTATGGGGCCTGCGGCCCCTATTTTTTTATGTTTGCTACCCCTCCTATGAAAAGCTGGCTGCGCCACTGGTTGGTTCATTTATTAAAAGTAATTTTTATCCACATTCTACGTATTCTTCAATCTGTGACATTTATGAGATTAGTGAGTCATGATCAACTTAATTTTTCCCATAAACATAGTATATCTTTTTCTAATTTATCTATGGGAAAAACAGAGTTGTAATATTGAATCACACTCATTAAAAAACTTAAATGAAAAGGAAACTCTCAGACTCAATACTAGGAACCATTGATATATTTTACATATAAAGAGGAGATTGATTACAATATTCAAATGGAATTAATGAATAACTGGATTGATAAATTAACAGATAATTTTTGTCTCAAGATTTCATACAGATTCCTATATCTACATTTTACCAGAACTCTATAAATCCTTCGCCGGTCCTCTAGAGAGACCCAGTCATCATCAGCAATATTTATTTGTATTGTTCTATTCATTCCATAGTTCCGGTCATACTCATATGAAAACTTTACACAGTAATAACATGTTTATGGATACAGATCAAAATAATAAATGCAGAAATGCAATTAACAAAAAATATTACTTAGCATACAGAAACAATTCAGCTTATAATATAACAGGGACAAACAAGGATAACAGAGTACACATACATGAAAAATAAGGTAGAAGACCCTACCTGTCATCTTACATTCCAGAAGGAGTGTATACTGAGAGTAATAGGAACAAATGGGACATTAAGGTTAGTGGACCATGTAAGTAACAGAGGAGGTGGAGCCTAAATAGTCATCACTGCTTGAAGTGATGATAGAGGAAGTTGAAGTACAGAACTGTAGGAAAAGACATAGAGCAAGAAAAAATGGAACCAGTGGAGGAGAGGTGGGATTGGAGGTGAGAGGAAGATTGGGCAGTGTGAAGAGATATGGAAAGCAGTCAGTGCAGTCTGGTAGATATACAAGGTAATAAAGAAGAATAACATGGTAATACATATGAATAAACATGGTAATATAGATGAACATTATAATACAGATGAATAAATAGGTTAACACTAATACAGAATAATATAATGGAAATTAAATGAGAGACATAGTTAGCAAACAGCAGTAATTCATCAGTGATCCTACCCATGATAATAACAGATCAATAGGGAATGTCCAGGCAGTGCACATGGCAGATGCATGCTGTCCTCCTTTACCAGTGATTTCTAGTAGATTGTTCACCTCTTCTTAACCTCCCATTTAACTGATGTACAACTTTGAATCATTCTACATGAATCTAAATTGCATCTTCAATGACTTGCAGCCAGTACATACTAATTACTAATTATGTATGGATAACAGACACATGTAATCAGTTATTTGAAGTCTAGCAATAAAATACAAAAATAAGCAAATGGTGCAAAAACAGCATACCAAAGTATTACAAAATTTGGTATCTGGTGCACCGGGGTATACAATAATTGCAATAATTACCATGTATAAAGGAATTTTCTTTTTTGAAGAGCACTAAAAGTGGCCCTATTATGTTTAGAAATGAGCGGGTTCGGTTCCCAGAGAACCGAACCCACCCAAATTTAGCATATCCGAGTCGGATCCAAGCAGGCTCAGAGGTTCCCGCCTTACTCGGTTCTCGAAACCGAGGCAAAACCATAGAGACGGAAATCTCACGGTTCGCGAGCTTTCGTCTCTATGATCAAAGTAGTATATAGGGACCACGCGACAGACGCCATTTCACTCCGGCTGTGGAGACTGAACAGGGATGGTGGGTAGTGTAGGGCTGGGAGAGGTGCTGGTGCTATCTGCTGTGTCCTAGGCTGGTGACTGCTGATCCACTCTGGTCTCTGGTCACGGCGCTGTCACTGTCACTGTGCTTTCTCCTGAGTCCTGATCCATTACAGTCTCTGGTCACGGTGCTGTCACTCACTATCACTGTGCTGTCTGCTGATCCATTCTGGTCACGGTGTTGTCTGCTGATACATCAGGGCTGTCTGCTGTGTCCTGGCCTTATGCTGTGTTCATCTCTGGGCCCAAGCTCTGGACTCCAAAAAAAAATAATAATTCAAAGTCTCTTTATTATATTTTTCTGTGTGTGCTCGTGGGTGTTAGGCTTAACCGCAGTAGCACACAAGAGCCAGCCAGTGCTGCCCGACTCCAGTCATGCTCGATCAAAAAAAAAAACACTACAAGTGTCTTATATAGTTATATTTTTTTCTTCTGTGTGTGCGTGGGTGTTAGGCTTAACCACATTAGCGCACAAGATACAGCGACTCCAGTCGTGCTCAATCAAAACAAAAACAATTAAAGTGTCTTATATATTTTTTTCTTCTGTGTGTGCATGGGTGTTAGGCTGAACCACAGTAGTGCACAAGATACAGCGACTCCAGTCATGCTCGATCAAGAAAAAAACAATACAAGTGTCTTATATTTTATTCTTCTGTGTGTGCGTGGGTGTTAGGCTTAACCACATTAGCGCACAAGATACAGCGACTCCAGTCGTGCTCAATCAAAACAAAAACAATTAAAGTGTCTTATATATTTTTTTCTTCTGTGTGTGCATGGGTGTTAGGCTGAACCACAGTAGTGCACAAGATACAGCGACTCCAGTCATGCTCGATCAAGAAAAAAACAATACAAGTGTCTTATATTTTATTCTTCTGTGTGTGCGTGGGTGTTAGGCTTAACCACATTAGCGCACAAGATACAGCGACTCCAGTCATGCTCAATCAAAAGAAAAACAATACAAGTGTCTTATATTTTTTTCTTCTGTGTGTGCGTGGGTGTTAGCCTGAACCACAGTAGCGCACAAGAGCCAGCCAGCAACGCAAGTTGCAACCTTGTGCTGCCCGACTACAGTCGTGCTCCAAAAAAAACCTCTGGGGCCAAGTTCTTCTGGAGCTGACAAAAAATAAAAATCATCATTTGTCTTTTTTTCTAATATTTTTGTGTGTGCGCACGACTGCGTGAATTTTGTAACCGCACCTTGGCTACATTATTGGTGATTGTGACACTGCTTCTTCTAGACTGCAGAAAAAATATGGAGGGCTGTCACATGACAGGAGAGCAAGGCCGTCAACTTCCTCGATCTCTAGGAAGGCCTATGCCCCAGGGCTTAAGTCACGCCATTGATATGGTAAAGCAAGTTTTACTGAAATTTAGAAAAAAAAATTGAAAGGATATTTGCCTTTAGATAAACAAAAAATTGGCAATATGTTATTCACTACACGAAGTGGCAAGGAAAGGATAAGGGCTTGGCCTTATTTCTTTATGAAGACTGCTGATTCTGATAGCCCTTCTGCTTGTAGTAGTAGTGGTGGTGGTCCAATTAAAAATGTGAAAGTTGTTAAGACAGCTCCGGGAAATCCAACTGTGTGCCCTGAGAAATTGAAATCACAAATCCCCGAGGAGAGTGCAAGTGTGTCTGCGGTTGCCATGTGTGAGCCAGACCTAAATACTAGTGTACTGGAGGATCCTCCAAGTTCCAACATTTGTGTGCCCTCTCTAAATGTGGGGAAGGGCAGTCAACATCTTGCAGACGTAGTCAGTGAGGAAGCTTCTGTGGAATTGCACATGGTGGAGGAGGATATTTTGGTAGTTGAAGGCGCTAAGGATGATGAGGATGTTGACGATGAAGATATTGGTGATGAGGATGTTGATGCCGAGGATGTCCTTTGTGTAAGCAAGGCAACAGCTGTTGCCCATGGTTTGAAAAGGCCAAAGCCCATTGTTGTCATGCTGGGACAAAAGACAAAAAAATCTACTTCTCACGTGTGGAATTATTTCCATCCCGATCCGGACAACAGTTGTCAAGCCATATGTGCCCATTGCCATGGAAAAGTGAGTAGAGGGATGGACCTAAACCACCTAGGAACCTCCTCCTTGTTATGTCACTTGTAGCGCATTCATCAAATATCAAAGTGTATGTCGCCAAGTTCCAAAACTGAAAATGTAACAAGTCTAGTGTCACCTACCTGCTCCCTCTCTGTGGGATCCAAGCTCCTTCGATCTCCAACACCAGCATCATCACCTACATCCTCATGTGTGATTGGAAGTAATTTAAAAAAACAATTGACTATTAAACAGTCCTTTGATAGAGGAAGTAAGTATAACAGCTGTCACCCAGTTTCACAGCGGATCACTGACGCCAGGACAGCTGTGCTAGTATTAGATGGTGAAATGATACAAAATTAGGATGATAGTGTGAAGGAAGTGCAAAAGGAGGATGAGGGGGAAATTTGTGTCCTATCTGACACTAATGTGGATGTTGATGATAAAAATGTGGTTTGCGTAAAGCAGCCACCAGTGACAGCAGTTCTTGCTAATGATAAAAAGAAAGACAGAAAAGCAACGTCTTGGGTGTGGAATTACTTTAATCTAAATTCTGACAACAGTTGCGAAGGCATCTGTTCCATTTGTAAAACCAAAGTTAGCAGAGGAAGGGACGTTAACCATCTAGGCACCTCCTCCCTGTTACGTCATTTGCAGCAAGTTCATGCAATTTGTTTACCAAAATTATAATTTGTAAATTAATAACAAGCAGTCCAGTATCAGCTACCAGCAGTTTGGACCATAAAATGCAATCTCCACCAACAACACCCTCATCATCAACCTCCTCCTTAATAATTGAAGGTAGTCCTTCCAAAAAATGTTTTGTGGGGCCCAAACAAACCAAGGAGTTCAGCCACGAAAGTGTCAGTCCTAGTGGCTAAAGTGCTTGGTTTGTTAAACTGTGCATGTCCTTTTTAATATCCCACATAAGAGTGGGTGGGAGGGACAATTCTATCTTGCACCTCTTTCCTTTATATTTGGCACAATTTGGGGCATTGCCGACTGACATTATTATAGTTTGTTAAACTGCCATCCTGTCTGCCACTGCTGTGTGGCAATGTTTCATAGATGTCCTATATTTTTTTAAACTGCCGTGCATTTTTGCCACTGCTCTGTCGCTTACTTTAGCCAGCCAGCTCGCTGCAGCCTTTGGCCTATATTGGTGAAAAATAGTTAAATCAATATTGTGAGCTGTGAGGTGGTTAAAAATGCCTAGAAATGCCTGAAAATCATTGTTATTAAGGTTAACAATACTGTACGACCAAAAACAGGCCCAAATTATGTGGTTTTAGCTGTTTTTATGATTTTTTTAAAGAAAAAATCCAGATCCAAAACCAAAACACGAAAACAAAACACGGAGGAAACAAATCCAAAACCAGATTTAGATCCAAAACCAGGGGAAATCCAGATCCAAAACTAAAACACGGGGGTCGGCGCGCATCTCTAATTATGTTACATGGGACACCTGTAAGGACTATACGCTATCAATCCCTGCATATACATTATATACATGTGTTTAGAAGATTCAACAATGTGTCCCAATATCTACATTTTCCTCAAGGTTCTTGAAAACTTAAGGGGCCTATCCATTACCCTACTTTGAGAGCAATCCAATCAAAACCAGCATCACTGCATTACTGGATATCCCCTTCAGCCACTATTCAGCTAACCAGGATTTTCACTTCACTCCCACAGTTCATCTGTATTCATCTCTACCCACTGATCTGGACATTTGTTACTCCCATTCACTGCAGCTCCCTTCAGCCACATATATCAGTTTGTTTATTACTGGACTTTAGTTTATCTTTATTCATGTCTACATACAGTCACATTAAACAACCCACCTTTCAGTTTAAACCTGTGTCTGCTCCTCTTTCCACCCCGGGTCCACAACAAATACAGGCTCTGACAGTTTGCACTGGCCTAATGGATTCGGCTGCTGGACAGGAGTCCAGAACAGATTTAATTCACGGCATGGCTTCTCGCCTGGAAGGATTGGGAACCATGCAACAGCAATTAGCACAGTATGTGCAAGAAATGGCACGCCGTCAGGATAATTTACAAGCTACACTAACTTCTCCAAGTATGCCTGCCTTCACTTCTGTGGTATCTGCCTCTGGAGCTCCTCCTCATTTGTATTTACCTACACCTGGCAAGTTTGATGGCAATCCTAAACTGTGTCGTGGATTTCTAAACCAGTGTGATATACATTTTACTTTGCAACCCTCCAATTTCCCTACTCCTAAAACCAAAGTGGCCTATATTGTGTCGCTGTTGTCCAGCTCAGCCTTGGATTGGGTTTCCCCGCTCTGGGAGCAATCAGATCCACTACTGGATAATTATCCAGAATTTTTAACATCATTCAGGAGGATTTTTGATGAGCCTGGAAGAACCACCTCTGCTTCATTCAGTATGATGAATATGAAACAAGGTATCCGTCCTGTCAGTCAGTACGTCATTCAGTTCCAGACGTTGGCATCAGAGCTCAGATGGAACGAAGAAGCCCTAACATCGGCTTTCTGGCATGGCCTATCGGATCGTATAAAGGATTATCTAGCCACTTGTGATTTACCCTCTAGCCTTAATGATCTAATTTCCTTCTGCAGCAAAGTGGATATACGCTTTAGAGAGTGCCAAGCTTAGAAGCACAGAGCTGATCGTCTTGGGCCTCATCCTCTACCTGCTCCTACCCGTTCTCCTCCCTCCTTTACAGATGAAGAACCCATACAGGTTAACAATACCCGTCTTTCTAAAGAAGAACGACAGAGACGCATTCAAAGGAACCTTTGTCTATACTGTGGAGACACGGGTCACCTGGTGGCTTCCTGTACCCACAAGCCAGGAAACGCCCTTTCCTAACTAGTGCTGGGGACACTCAGTTAGGAGTAATACTTCCGTCCCCAAAGCAAAATTACTCTGTCTTGCCCATAGATCTAGACATTAAGTCTAGTCCTGCATCCATATCTGCCCTGATGGATTGTGGGGCAGCAGAAAATTTCATGTCCTCTTGTTTGGCAGATAAATTACAAATTCGTTGCATCACCTTGGATCCTGCTATCTCCTTGACCTCTATCGATGGTAGGCCTATTTCTAATGGAACTGTGTCTAAAAGAACCCAATCTATTCTAGTTCATATTGGAGCCCTTCATGTTGAACATATCAGCTTCTTAATCATACCCAAGGCTTCCCATGAGATTATACTCGGATACCCATGGCTGCGTAAACACAATCCCAGAATTGATTGGAAAACTATGCAGGTTCTGTCATGGAGTGAGGAATGTCAGGGGTCTTGTCTTCCGAAGATTCGACCTGTGAGAAAAATTCAGATGTCAGAGGCCCCATCTATACCTAAAGAATATCAATCATTTACCGATGTTTTCTCTGAAAAACAAGCTAACATCTTACCCCCTCATAGAGAATGGGATTGTCCTATCGACTGGGAAGACGCCTCCCCGTGGTCGGACCTATCCGTTGTCCCTACCAGAAACCGCCATGTCAGAATACATCCAAGAGAATCTAAAAAAGGGATTTATCCGACCATCTACATCACCTGCTGGAGCGGGATTCTTCTTTGATTCTAAAAAAGATGGAGGCCTGAGGCCGTGTATAGATTATAGAGGCCTGAATGATATCACAGTAAAAAACAGATACCGACTACCATTAATCACCGAATTATTTGACAGGGTCAAGGGATCCACGATATTCTCCAAGTTAGATCTCCAAGGTGCATACAATCTCATCCGTTTCTGAGCAGATGACGAATGGAAAGCAGCATTCAACACAAGGGACGGTCATTTTGAATATTTGGTCATGCCGTTCGGGCTGTGTAATGCACCTGCTGTTTTTCAAGGTTTTGTTAATGAGATCTTTAGGTATCTCTTATATGTCTCAGTTGTCGTCTATTTAGATGACATTTCGATTTTTTCATCCTCTCCTGAAGAACATCGCAATCATGTCAAAGAAGTCTTGTCTCGTCTGAGAAAGAACCAACTGTATTGTAAGCTGGAGAAATGTGTGTTCAGTGTACCAAGTATTCCATTTCTTGGATATTCATTTCCGGATCAGGGTTGGAAATGGATCCCAAGAAAGTCCAAGCAATCCTGGATTGGTCCTGTCCCACGTCTTTGAAAGCCATCCAGAGACTTGTCGGTTTCTCCAATTATTATCAACGTTTTATTGATGGATTCTCCTCTTTCTTGGCTCCCATCACGGCCTTAACTTCTAAGGGTGCCAATCCTGCTCTATGGCACCCTGAAGCGGAGACAGCCTTTCAACTTCTCAAACAAGCCTTTATCACAGCTCCCGTTTTGAGACAACCGGATGTCAATAGGCCATTTTTATTGGAAGTGGATGCTTCGTCTGAAGCAGTGGGAGCTGTCCTGTCTCAGCGCTTCGAAGATAACCGGTTCCACCCATGTGGTTTCTTTTCAAAGAAGTTCTCCCCTGCTGAAAGAAACTATGCCATAGGTGTGCAGGAACTATTAGCTGTCAAGTTGGCTTTAGAGGAATGGCGGTACCTCCTAGGGGGCACTAAGTTCCCCTTTACAGTTTTTACAGACCACAGGAATCTTCTTTTCCTGAAAAACATCCAATGTGTAAGTCCTCGTCTGGCCCGATGGGCAATATTTTTTGCCCGCTTTCATTTTACCCTGGCGTATTGTTCTGGTTCTCTCAACCTGAAGGCCGATGCCTTTTCATGATCACTGTCCAGTGAGGGTGGTCCAAAAACACTGCGGAGTACTCCCATGCTTGAGTCAAAGGTGTTTGCCCCTATACAGCTATAACCACCTGTTGGGAATACATTTGTTGCCCCGGAGTTGAGAAAACAGTTGCTGACATGGGCTCACTCATCTTGATGTGTCTCAGATTCTGGACTCTCATATCCGTCATGGTCATTTGCAATACTTGCTTGATTGGAGAGGCTATTGTCCAGAAGAGCAATGTTGGACCAGAGCTGAGGATGTCCACGCTCCAAAACTCCTCAGGAAATTCCACTCGGCTCATCCCGAAAAGCCTGGAAGGTGTCCTGAGGCCACCCTAAAGGAGGGGGTACTGACACGACCAGGGTTTTGCGGCGTGGAGGTTTGCAGTCCTTACCGGTGAGGGCGCTGTGGCGCGGTCCTTCTGACGGGGGAGCTGGCATGTGGAGACTGGCATTGGCTGTACACAGAGGTCTGCCAGCATTGGACCATCCTGGCAAGGGTAAGTCTAGCGGCATCTCTGTGTCACAGGTGTCAGGGCACTGCCATGTTGTCTTTGGCCATGTGACATAGCAGGCTAATCGTCTGTAGGTCACCTGCTCTCTCTGGCCTATCACGTTCCGCTACTGGGTACTTAAGGGTGTTTGGAGCTCCCTGTAGTTGCCATTGTAACGTGTTCACAGCGTAGCTGTGCGAGAGAGTTCTCTGCGCTCCTGTACCCAGACTTGTGTTCCGGTGCTAGCCCTAGCTCCTTGTCTGTCTCTGGCTCCCTGCATAGCCTGCACCGCTCTGCCTAGCCTTGCTCACTGCTGAGATTAGTCCTGTGCCTTCCACCAGAATCTCTCCTGCCTGAACCTGTCTCCTCAGTTAACCCACTCCTGCCTGCACCAGTCTCATCAGTTCACGCATCACAGCATTTCTGGATCTCCATTTCAGCCAGCATCACTGCATTACTGGATATCCCCTTCAGCCACTATTCAGCAAACCAGGATTTTCACTTCACTCCTATTCACTGCAGCTCCCTTCAGCCACATATATCAGTTTGTTTATTACTGTACTTTAGTTTACTTTATTCATGTCTACAAACAGTCACATTAAACAACCCACCTTTCAGTTTAAACCTGTGCCTGCTCCTGTTTCTACCCCGGGTCCACAACAAATACAGACTTTGACAGTCTGAACGCTAGACGTTCAGACTTTCAGGTCGCCTAATGGATAGGCACCTGTAGTGTATTGCATATATATCCAATCCAGAAGTCTTTATCTAACAAACATTTTGTGAGAATTTGTATAAAACAAAACATAAAACACATTTAATACAAGTTTTCAAACCTCCCAGCTGTGAATCTATTCCAAAGCAAAGGGATAATAACTTTATTCAATACATGTGCAGTTTAATGTCAAAAAACACATTTTAAACCACAATGTGCAGTGTCTGAGCTTAGAAAGCCCAAAGGAGAGACTTGGGTATGAAAATAAAATCTATATGGCAGAAATTCATCACTAGGGCTGGCACCAGGGAGTCTAATCTATTTACTCAGACAGGAATCTTTAAGCTGAGCGGCCAATGCATCATTTCATGATAATAACTCTAATGAAAGTGAATACAATCCATTGCAGCAAACAGTATTACCAGAGAATTGTTTCAGAGAAAACTCTGACCTGAGGATAAATTCATTATCAACGACGCAAGATGAACAAGATGGATTTAAGGTTATGCCTAAAAAACAGAATCAAACATTGAAGAGACAAATATCTGCAATTATCATGACAATCTTAGAAAAGTCAAAATAACAAAACAATTAATTAGTAAATCTATAACAGTTTCTTCAATGAACGCTAAAGTAACAACAGAGAAAGAATGCTGCTTAAAGACAGTTTTAGATGGGCCAACTGTTATTATTAGTATTATTAACTTTTATTTATAAGGTGCCACAGATTGTTATAAAAAAGTTTATCTTACAAGAAATAATTTTTTATTAAAAAATTTAAGGCTCGATAAAGAAAAGGGTTGCTTGTTGTCCAGACAAGAGGCAGTCTCATGGACACAGTTCTAATATACCCCTTTCAGACTTTAGACATGAGAAGTTGCCGGGTCTATCAACCCGATAAAGAGCAGAATCGTGGACCTGTGACTCCGTCCTGGGATGTTTGTTTTCAGACATACTAAAATCCTGTGTCGATGAGCATTCATGTGCATAAACCTAGGATTTTAATGTAGGTCTGAAAAGGGTAATAGAGATCTGAGGACACAGTCTCTTACACATGTTGATATATCAAAACAGGTTTACGGAATGTATTATTAACTACTAATTATAATATAGTTTAACATCATTCTACATACTTCATGCTAATTACTTCATTAAATCTAACCAATTATATTAAATGTCATATTATTGCATAGAGGCAAACAAGTGAGCTATACTATTGCCCATTTCTCACAATTAGCCGCGAAAAGTGCCATCTGTCGAAAAGCGGAATGAATTTGCCTCATTCGCCTGTTTTGATGTGATGTTTTCTCCATGCGCGTCCCTGCTTTTCGCCCTATTCAATTGTAAATCAAGGAAAAACCACGGATAGGCAAATGTTTTACTACGAAAAGGACATCTTTTTATGGGGAATCAGTCTGTACCCCATAAAAAGCTTCAGTGACCCTGGGAATCAATACAGAATAGTACTAATAGCCCTAATAAAAGTATTTATTTTGAGGCAAAGGGCTGTTATATGCATATTTACATATGTGTGGAAAAATTATAGAAAGCAATGTTTTTTCAGAAATATAAGTACCGTAGTTAAATTTGGAGTACATGAAGATGGGTACTAGTATATTTTGTCTCTAAAATTAAGATTTAAAAAGACACCTGCTGCAGCCTCCTGCAATCTCAAAAACACCTGTCTCATCCATATAGCCCCCAAATTGCCAGACCCCAAACTTTTTACCCGTTTTCCATAACATTTAAAATTTTTGCATCAAAAAATTAGGAAGGCACTACTGTAGAGCATATGATTATTTCACTAAAATAACCTTATTTTAATAACGCACACTTAAAAAACTCCATTAATTTTGTTATAAAAATTCACTCATTAAAAAAAAAATTGCTTCAGGGCCCCCCCGGGGTTAGGGGTCCTGAAGCTTACGCTTCATTAGTTTCACAGTAGATCTGCCTCTGGTGTAGCCTCAAGGGATACACAGTAAATAACAGTGTACATGATTGCCCACGACCTGGACAATCTTGAGTGACAGCAAAAAAGGAGGACAAATTTATCAGAGTGTGTTCCAAATAGGACAGATTCCAAACAGCTCCTCAGATCCGTGCTGCTCTGATGGATATAAGGAAGAAAAGCGTGTCAATTGTGACCATCAAACGCCGCCTTGTAGCTGGTGGCTTAAAGGAATGTGTTGCAGCCCAAAAAACATTGCTTAGGCCTATACATAAAAAGAAGAGCCTATTGTGGGCAAAAGAGCACAGGATCTGAACTACTAGTCAGTGGAAGAAGATGAATCAAAGGGGATCATTCAGACCCACTCGCGAGCGGCAGTACGCTCGCAAGTGGGTCGATGTTCCCCACTGCGCATGCGCACGATGGAGGGAGCTCCGTCGTGCGCATGCGCGAGACCCGGCGAGCGAAGGACTTTCCTTCGCTCGGAGTCTCGCACCAAAGGGGTCGTGCTGTCGATGTTGATTGACAGCACGCCCCCTTTGGTGGGCGCGCCGGGGGCGTGCCTGCCAGACGGAGGCGTTCCTATGGGAACGCCTACCGTCTGAAGCCGGCCCCACTGACATCACTAGTGATGTCAGTGGGAGTGATTTTGGCTCTGATAGAGCCAAAATCACTCCAGGGCTTGCGGTTGAGAAACCCGACCACAGGGTTTCACTCGCAAGTCCGATGGTCGCGATGGTCAAGACCATCGCGACCATCTTGTTGGACGCTCGAATATGCTGTGGGTGGTGACCCACAGCTATACGAGCGTCCAGGAGGACGCTCCATTTTAATGGAGGTGGGCCCTGATTCAGAGCGAGCGCTCTGGTCAGAGCGTCCGGCTCTGAATCAGGGCCAAAGTTTGTTGTGTTTGGGTCCAAGAAGTGCAAGTTTGTTTGTCATGCATCAGGTGAGCGTATGCTTCCTGCTTGCATTCAGCCCACAGTCAAGCATGGAGGAGCTTATGGTCTGGGGATGTGTCAGAGGTGGTGTAGTTGGTAAATTTGTAAAACTGGAATTAATCATGGACTTCAATCGCTACCACAATATTCTGGTGCACCATGCCATCCCTTCCAGCACCTGCCGTATTGGTCGTGGTTTCATACTACAACAAGATAATGACCCTAAACATATCTCTAGTCTTTGAAAAAAAAAATGTTCAGTCAAAACAATGACAACAGACGCTGAAGAACATTGGCCCTCATTCAGAGCCGCACGTTAACAACAGTACGCTCGTTGCGTTCCGATGTTGACTAACCGCGCATGCGTCGGTGTTACACTGCGCATGTGCGTACGGCTAAAAATAGCGTACAGGAAGTGACATGTCAAATGTGATTGACAGAACAGGGCGTTTTTGGGTGTTGACGGGGGTGGAGTTGAAAAAACGCAGGCGTGGCGAGGCGTTTTTGGGGCGTACATACATTAGCAGATGCGAACGTCAAATGTGTTCGGACCGTCTCATACGTCACTGGAACATCCGCTTTCCCTTCAAAATGCTCGCACAGCTTAGGGTCAGGATTACTCGACCACATTGGCGATGGCCTTCTCCTCCGTCCCGGGACTCAAGGATGGTGCTGCGATTAATCGCGGCTGGTCAGTAAAGTAATTAGTGTTGGATTGAAAACCGGCTTGGTATGTGTTTGGAAAGCAGTTTATTGGGATAGCACAAAAGCGTACGCAGGTGGAAATCAGAGCTGCTAATGTCATGATTACACAATCAATTAGCGTACATTTTTGGTGTTTTATTTTGGCCACAATTTGTTGGTTATGGCCTATTGTAACAATAATGTCATCATGTTTTAATTAGCTCCCCTTTTTTTTGGTTTACTGTGGAATTTGCATCGCTATGTGATTTTTTAAACGTTCCTTAAAGAGGCCTTTTTTTTTTTTTAAGAGGGTCAGTTTTTGCCTTTAGGGCCAGGATTAAATGTAACCCATTTGGACAATAATGTCACAATACAATGTCAGTTTTTTGTTTTAAATTTATTGTTTAAACACAAACAAATTGGCCTAATATTTTGTTGCCTTTTTTTTGTGGTTAAAAAAAAAAAAAAGCCATAACTGGTAACATAAACGTAAATACCAAAATTAAAAACATTTCACAAGAAAGGAGAGGGAAGTTTTGACCAGAAAGGAATATGAGCCAAGCACAGAAGGAGTGTGGGAAAAGTCGCCATTGCTGTCACCGTTTTCTCGCCCGTTTGGCTGGGTGAGGGTGGGCGCCAGACCGGGTCCGGGATGCCATCGGGCTGGCCTGTCCAGAGGCAGATGTTGTGGCCTCTGGACTAGGCACAGGGCTAGGCACATTTGGAGGATTGGCTGATGTTGTGCCAGAGGTGGAGGATCCGGATGTTCCGGCAGGAAGGGAGGTCGGCTCCACCATGTGCTGGCGAACGAGCTGCTCCAGGGCATCGGCGATGCGGATGTTGGCCCTGGTATTTTCCGCCAGGGCCTGAGCAATGGTCACGTTGGCCGCAGCATTTTGCTCCAGGGCCTCAGCCACCCGTATCAGACTGGCGTCCATCCTCTGCAGAATCTCCGTATGGAAATCCGATTTAAAATTGAGTTCTGTGAGGAGGCCCACTGCCTGCGAGGGGGCACGCCCTGGACTGGCTTCTGCAGGGTCCTCAGCCGGATGTACTGGTTCCTCCCCTGCAGAGCCAGCAGAAATTCTGCGGCCAAGGCTCCCCTCTGGAGCAGACTCATCCGCCTCTGTCTCTGTTAGGAAAAATGCGAAAAGACTCACATTAGAATCTACATATTGGCACAATAGCATTTCAGAGTTGGTGACATCACAAGACTTACCTTGGCCAACATGAGGAGCCGCAAAGTCTGGCATGTCCGTATCCATGTTGGACACGCCAAACACCTCCACAGCCTGCACACACCCCTGTGCCAGCTCTTCTAAGTCTGTCAACTCCAATGACACAGGGGTGGGACCCCCACCTGTCCCCCTTGCATGCCTAGCCCTGTCGGCAAGTTTTTGCTTGAGACGATATTTGAAGTCTGCCCATCTGTGGAATGAAATTGGAACCATTATCCTTTTTTTTACAATGGGGTTTGTTTATAGGATGGGAAAGTGTTTACTTACCGCCGTTTGACATCCCGGGCTAGACGGACATAATCACCCACCCTATTGACAGCAACGGCGACCTCCTCCCACATTCTCCACTTCTGGCTTTGGCTCATATTCCTGGCTGCCTGGGGCAGGATGTCAACGCACTTCTGGATCAAAACCTCCATCTCCTTGCTTGTGAAATGTGGCTGCCTTTTTTTTTTGGCAGCTTTGGCGGGTTGACTGGGGCCAGCAGTCTCTTCCATGTCATCCTCCTCACCTATTTGGGTAAATATGCAGATTTAGCCACTTCACAACTTGCACAATATTATGTTTTAAAAGAATCATTGAGACAAAATGCATGAAGGCCTTACCGCCGGAATTTTGGCCATTGTTTCCCTGGTCTGAAGCCATGTCTCTGCTTCCAGAATGAAATCAACCAGAAATTAAATGTGATTTCGTGACGTATTTATACATGCGTCCTTAGTTTGCGGCCGCATCATTGATTGTGCGTCCCTATGATTCATCCTTAATTTGTGCGGGAAAATAAACACTATTTATGGCTTGGTGTGTGTGGAGTCGAGGTTGCGTTGTTGGATTGTTGGCGGTTAAGTTGGTTGGATTTGGTTGTTTGCGGTTGGAGGATTTGGCGGTGTTTGTATTTTTTTTGGTTTGCTACAGTTGTTTTGGTTTTCCGTTCGCATTTTTTTGGTTTATTTTTTGCCATCGTTTCCTGATTTGGTAAGTTTTGTGCAGTCTAATTTGTGGCCAATTGGTGTCTACTTCTGGTTTTTTGTTTTATAATTTTTTTTTTACACTAATTTCATCTATTTTAGTTTGTTTTGGCTTTCGGACCCAAAGACCTTTTTGAGGGAAATCTTATATATTCGATTTTGGTAAGTCCATTATTTTTCTGGCATTTGCGAACTAATTAACGCATTTTTGACTGTTGGTGTAGTGACTTGCATTTGCGAACTAATTAACGCATTTTTGACTGTTGGTGTAGTGACTTGCATTTGCGAACTAATTAACGCATTTTTGACTGTTGGTGTAGTGACTTGCATTTGCGAACTAATTAACGCATTTTTGACTGTTGGTGTAGTGACTTGCATTTGCGAACTAATTAACGCATTTTTGACTGTTGGTGTAGTGACTTGCATTTGCGAACTAATTAACGCATTTTTCGAGGCTTATTCATCATGTAAACCAGTTTTGCTTTTCCCTTTTCCATTTTTGGGGTCCATTTGACCCCTATTTGACGTACGGTGTGCAATGTCGTTTTCATCGATGGCCAAATGTGTGTTTCGCCTATTTTATGTGTTGGCTTGCACCAATTTGACAAACATAAAATGACCCTCTAAATTTTTGATGTCTCATTTTTGGCTTTTTTACAGTTTATACGTATCATGACAATACCCCGGCATGTAAGCAGCTATGGATGGTATCATAAAGCTAAGTTGTTTTATGTTACTTTTGGGGTGGCTCAAAAGCCTTACATTGTAAACTTTGAATTTCAGGTAGATCTGGGGCGAATTGTTCTGGCCCTGCTCCCGGAAGACGACCAACCTCAAACTCGTCCCAGGCGTAGGCATCGTAGGCATGCAAGGCCCCAGATATTTCGAACACGTGTCACCCTTTTTGGAATGCCCGATGATGAGGTTTTAAGACGCTACCGTCTACCTCCCAAAATCATCATAGACACTCTCTCAATAATAGAAAGTGATCTTGAGCGGCAAATTGACAGTCCAACAGCAATACCACCACTGACGCAATTTATGGCGGTGTTACATTTCTGTGCCTCAGGATCGTTTCAAACAACGGTGGGAATAGTGGCGGGCATCTCCCAATCCTCCTTTTCCCGGATCCTGAGGGCAGTGATGGAGGCACTTTTCAAGCACCTCCATCATTTTATTAAAATGCCTTTGGATATGGGTGCCCTTAGTGTGGCCAAGGCCAATTTTTACCAAATAGCTGGCTTCCCACACATCATAGGGGTTGTGGATGGTACTCACATACCACTTCAGCCTCCAGCACGGCTGGAGGCAATATTTAGAAACCGTAAACACTATCACTCCCTGAATGTAATGGTGGTATGTGATGCCTCCCTCCAGATCCTGTCCCTGAATGCTAAATTACCAGGAAGTGCTCATGACTCCTTCGTCATCCGGCAATCAGGGATATGGCAGAAATTAACCAACCTACAAGCTGGTGATGCGTGGCTTCTGGGTAAGTGGAGACCTTTAGTACATAACAATGTTAAGCTTGATACACAGTGTTCCTGATGTTGTCTATTTTTTTTCACAGGAGACAGTGGATACCCTTGCATGTCCTGGCTGCTCACTCCTTATTTGGCTCCCACACCAGGGCCACAAAGTGCGTATAATTCCGCACTTACAGCCACCAGGCAAGTGGTGGAGCGCTGTATCGGCCTTTTAAAAGGCCGATTCAGATGTCTCCACCGCTCTGGTGGCGAGCTCATGTATGTGCCGGATATGGTGTCTAAAATTGTGGTCCTGTGTGGGATATTTCACAACATTGCCATAAGGAGTGGTGTCCCAATGCAGCCAGAGGATGCCTTACCTGAGGATGGCCCCCCCGAGCTTGGTCGGAGGTCAGTATGTGGGGGGGCCATACGCGATGATGTGGTGGCCAGATTTTTTAGGTAAGTTGTAACAAAACTACACTGTTTATACCTAATGTGTTTGTGTTTGTTTGCGAACATCTAATTTTGTGTTTTTTTTTCACCATCTTCTGTTTGTTCACATAATCTTTGGCACTCCAACGCTCACTACTTCCTGCTACCCTTACCAAACCTGGATCTGGTCCTTTTGGGCATATATTCTGGAACCCATATCGCAACGCCATGTTTGTGGAATCATGTTGGCATGGTCCTTCGTCAACCAGTTCTTGATTTTTGGTTTTTATTTAATTATTTCTTGGTATGTGTTGTATTTGAATTTATCACTGTGTTCTTTTTTTGGGAGTGACCACTTTGTTTTCTCTGTTATGTTGTGAATAAATGTTTGGAGAGTGAAATGGTCTTCCTTTTTTGGGACGTTAACAGCAAGTGTAACCAGGTTAACACAAGTTACATTTGACTAAGGGGTAAACCAGTACTGACGCCAGTTGAGCTAAACTGAAATATGTTTTCAGCTTCCCAACCCACACCAAAAGGAAGCCTGGCCCAACCTTGGGATTTGTAAGATTGGCCTAAGCAGCTTGCGCACCAACTAGGAACCTGTAAAATGTAGAAATATGTAATTGACACTACACCCAAAAAGGGAAATGACATTGTTACTGTTATGTGTTTCTTGTGTCTGTTTGACATACAAAGACAAAACACAATCTAACTTTTAAAAAAGGGAAATCCTTGCAGGAACAGTCTACTTATGTCATGCTAAACTATCTTGGTTTTGGATTTAAAAAATGAGCCAGAACGTATATTTGTCTGAAAAAATTTATTTTGAAAAGTGAACAAAAATAAAAAAACTACTGGCGAAGGAGGCCAGACAGCCGGTCGAGGGCCACAAGAATGCCAATTACATGTTGGCGCATCTGGCCAACACAATCCGCCACCTCTTGCCGACGCCTCTGTTCCTCTGTGGGTGAGAAAAGTGTGTGGGTTAATACAACAATAGGGAATCCACATTAAAAAAACAAAAACACAACGAAATCACTCCTAAACCTAAAAAAAAAAAAAAAAAGGGGGTGCTGCCAAAAATACAAGGCCTATGTACAAATTCCCACAGGTGTGATATGTGTATGTTGAAATCACCAGGAAGAGGTAAAGGCAAACTGCAAAATCACCAAAGGTCAAGCCACAAAAACACGAAGAAAGGCACGACACATGATTACATACAAACAGTTTGTGCTTTAAAAAAAAACAAAATAAAAACATACCGGGAGCCAAAACGGGAGTTCCGGAAATGCCTCCATGATCCTCCTCGGAGGATCCGTCATTCCCCAAAGAATGGGGAGGAGTTATGATGGACTCCGGGGAGGGGGTAATTGGAAGAGGGGTGGGTGGAGGAGAGGGGGAAGTGGGACGGAGGGGAAGGAGGCCCGACATTTCCGGGAGAGGGTCTGGGAAGGATGGGGAGGAGTGGGGAATAGGGGAAAGATTTGGGGTGGAGTGTTGGCTGGGGGTTGGGGATAGTGGCCGGGAACGCCGTCTGGACGGACGGTGACGGCGGAGTCTTGGCTGTCCCCCTAAAATATGTCAAAGAAATTGCGGTTAGTTTATGGACAAATCCGGGGACCAAAACTAAAAAAAAAAAAAAAACCAAAAAATAAGCCAAATAGGAGTAGAATGAATAAATCAGAAATAGAGGGAAAACATGCACACGCAGATATGAGTACAAATAATAAATAGGACAGTCAGGAAAACATGCACACGCAGATATGAGTACAAATAATAAATAGGACAGACAGGAAAACATGCACACGCAGATATGAGTACAAATAATAAATAGGACAGACAGGAAAACATGCACACGCAGATATGAGTACAAATAATAAATAGGACAGACAGGAAAACATGCACACGCAGATATGAGTACAAATAATAAATAGGACCGACAGGAAAACATGCACACGCAGATATGAGTACAAATAATAAATAGGACAGACAGGAAAACATGCACACGCAGATATGAGTACAAATAATAAATAGGACAGACAGGAAAACATGCACACGCAGATATGAGTACAAATAATAAATAGGACAGACAGGAAAACATGCACACGCAGTTTGCCCCACAAACACAAACATTAAAACCACAATACATAACACTTACTTTCCTCGATCTGCATGCGAAAGCATGCCAGCAAGCGGGGCGTTCGCCATTGCAGGTCGGACCACCTGCGCTCCAGCTGCCCGATGTTGCGGCGTGAGCCGAAGGACCGCAGGCGGGACTGTGCCTCCGCATACGCGGAGCGCTTCTGCCGGTTGGTGATGGGTTGAGGTTGGCTGGTGATCCGGCGATCCATGACCTCCGTAAGCACCAGCAGCTCGCGCCTGGTGAATGCGGAGGCTCTCATGATGGCAATGGTGTTTTTCTTAAAAATCATTTTTGATAAAGTGTGTAAAAATTTTCTGATTGGCTAATGTATTTTGGAAATTAACAGGAGCAATTTTATTGGTTAGTGTATGAGTCATGTGTTCGACAGGGCCAGAAATCTCTGGAGAGTTATGATAGGCTTGATGCAGTGACATGCGTAAGCAAATTTAAATAAAGAAATGAACCCAGGGAAATATGCGGGGATCCACAGCAATAGAACAATTGTTTAATTGTGGTTCACATGTTTTTTGAACAATAAAAGCGAATGTTTCATCCGTACGTATTCTGCGGGTAAACACAAACACGGACAAGCGTAAAGTTTCTTGCATTGTGTTGAAAAAAAAAAAACAATTAAGCTAATTGATACATTGATTGGCATGATACGATTGATGGAGGTAGGCAGAATAAAGGAGCAGGTAATCGACATCTGACAAGGCCACTTCCTGTTTATACTTGTGCGTGCGTTCCTTTCAAGCCATTTCGGGGATGTACGCTCGCTATTTCGTACGCTCGTTAGTTAGAGGAGGGGTCGTCAGAGTTTAGGGAGGAATTTTAGATGCGAACGAAAATACGAGCGAGCCATTGAATTTAAATATTTTTGTACGTACGCCTAACGTACGTGCGCCCGCTTGCGAGTGGGTCTGAATCAGGGCCATAGTTTGGCCACCCCAGAGTCCTGATTGCAGTCCAATTGAACTCCTTTTGGATCATCTGGACAAGTGTGTTTGAGATGTGCAAGTAATGAGCCAAAATCACATTTGGGAATTGCTACAAGACAAGTGAGCTGCAATTGGATCTGAAACTTTGGACAACTTTACCGACAGAATGGCCTGCATTTGCACTGCTGTGATCGCTGCTAAGGGTGGATACTTTGATGAGAGAAAAATTGAAAGAAATTTAAACTCAGTTTATTTGTAAACAATATGTATGCGTACAAAACATGTTTATTTGCCATCACAAACTAGCTTCTTTTGTTCATTATGGAGCATACACACGGTCAGATTTGTCAGACTTGTCAGATTTGTCAGATGAACGACTGAACGATTGAACGATTTGAACGATTTCACCAAAGTTTTGAACGATTTGAACGATTGAACGATTTTTGACTGCATTAAAATGAATGGAATCGTCCAAGTCTGACTGCAAACCCATCAGATGTCAGATATCGTTATCTGACAAACGGGAACGCGCATCGTTGATCGCCCATCGTTCAGGCATGTCAGATATGAACGATTTTCCTTCAGATATGAACGACTGAACGATTTTTAAATCGTTATCGTTCATATCTGAAGGAAAAATCTGATCGTGTGTATGCACCATTACTTGCTGAAAAATCAACAATTTGGTTGGTGAAGTGAAATCATGAGCTGTATTGTCAGTGCATAGCATAAGTACTAAATATCAATATCACACCACAGACTTGGTAGGACAACCAATAGGGGCAAGATTAGTGCAACACGCTAAAGATAGGAGCATATATTGGCAAGTTGTGGGTGGGAATTGATTCAGTACTCATGGGTGAGAAATTAGAATCAGAGTCACTGAAGGGGTTAAGGAGACAAGGAAGCACTGGTAACCTGGATTGTGCAAGGGAGACAGGGAGACAAGACAAGGGAGCATGGTAACCTGGATATTGCAAAAGAGGAACAAGAAGGGGGATGTCTCTGCCTGTAGAGCTTACACACTAAGTGGAAGGGGTAAAAAGTTGGAGGGTAAATTGGGAATGATATATGGTGGATGAATAGAGGAGAATAGTGACAAGTTATCAGGTGGTACATTTTGATAAAAGAAAGTATATTTTAAGGACACATTTAATGCTGGGAAGATTGGTTGATAGTCTGACTGTACTATGTAATGAGTTCCATGGGATGGGGACTTGAGCAAAATCCTGGAGGCAAGTGTGAGTGGAAGTGAGCAGGGTGGAGGCGAGTGTTGATCAAAGAAGGATTGGAGAGGGTGGGAGGGAGTGTGGACAGAAATTAGATTAGAGATATAGGGGGAAATGTACTAAGCCTTGGAGAGAGATAAATTGTGCAGTTTGCCCAAGCCAATATAAACCAGGCTAGAGCTGATGAAAACTTTCAGGACATCATATGGGAACAGTGTGAAACCTTGACAGAGGTGGTACAGCAGCTGTCAGCAGTGGCTAAAAATGTGTTCACCAGCTTACTGACCTGCCCTGGTTCCATACCAGCTAGTCACTTTCTTCAAAAAATACTCCCCGCCCGCAAATGCATAACCTTATCAGCATCTGCCGGGTCAACCTCAGCTGGCCTCTGCCCCTTCCTAACCTGCTCTCGGCCTCCTCCCTCCTGTTATCCGCCCTTCACCCATCCCACTTCCCTCCCATTCTGTTAATTAATAGTAACCCTCTAGCGTTCCCTTATTTACCTGCAGCTAATTTTATTTGAGATTACCATATGATCAAAACATAAAAATAAATCCTAGTCTGTACAGCTCTAACTAACATACAATTCCTTCTCTCAAGATGGAAGGACCTAAACCAGCATTCAGAACAGCATTTACAATCACTGGTCTCTCTCTGTCTCTACAGGCCTCAACTTGCTTCCCAGATAGTGAGAGACTATTGAAATTGACATCTTATATCAGTCTCTCACTGGTTGTCTAGCAATCAAGGTTTCTAATTAACTACTATACAGAAGCTAGGAACCTGGGGCATATATTTCCCATCTTGACAACTTCCCCAGTGTTTTTGTTACAATACCCTCCCATCAGGTTTTGACCTGTAGTCCCTAAACAATAAATACGGGACATAGCATCTGCATTGGCCAATTGGCTTCCTGGCTTATGCTTTAGTTACCAGATACCAGTTATTTATATAGTGCACATATTTGTTCACAAATTTAAATAATTGTCCATTCACATAAGTCCCAGGGGAGCTTACAATCTTTATTCCTTACCACATGTACATGTACACACATACACACTAGGGTTAATTTTGGTGGGAGCCAATTAACCTACCAGTATATTTTTGGAGTGTGGGGAGAAACTGGAGTACCCAGAAGAAACCCACACAAGCACAGGGAGAATATGCTACCCATTATACTATCTGTGCTGCTCTACTGGAAACTTAAGATTTTGCAATGCCAAGAACCATCTAATTATTCTCCCATTTTTCTCTTTATTTTCAGACATCCACTTCGATGGAGCATGATCAGTATTCAATCTAAATTTTCTCTTTAAAAGATAGTACCTTAGTGTTTCTAATGTCCATTTAATTACCAATGCTTATTTTTCAATAGTAGCATAATTTCTCTCATGAAGAGGGATCTCTTTGCTCTCTTTTTTCAGAGATAACACAGCACCTACTTCTGATGCATCTGCCTGCACGACAAATTCATTTTTAAGGTCAGGTGTCATCAGAACTGGTTGGGTACATACAGGGCCAGCAACAGAAATCACCGGGGGCCCGGTACACCCATTTTTTTAGGGCAGGCAGGTACAGGCAGTTGCTTGAGAGTCTGCCTGATCTAGTTGTGGTTTCTCTGGGAAACCTCTGAGCCCCCACAGTGTCCCTCCTTTCCCCACACTTACCTTCTATGTCTGCCTGCTACGGCGTCTCTGCTTGGGTGTCTTTTTTCTTGGTCAGCGCCACTCCTCTGCTCGCCATGTGCGGATCCTTTCTTGCCTCTTGGTGCTGGCTTGACACCGCCAGCTACTTGATTCTTGACTGACTTAACCTAAGCAGCATGGGGGCTGGTATTAGCTACTTTGCATAAGCATATATATATTTTTTTGTTTTGTTTTGTTTTTTTTACATATACACATAAGCTCCCCATCCCACACTGTGCTTCCATATCCCACTGTGCTCCCTCATTCCCCCATCTAACACTATACTCTCTCATATCTCATCCCACAATTTGCTCTCCTATCCCTTATTGTGCTCTTCCATCCCACACTGTGCCCTCCCATCCCCCATTACACACTGTGCTACCCCATCCCCCTCTGTGCTCTCCCATCCCAAAATGTGCTCCCCCACCCCCCCACTGTGCTCTCCCATCCTAAACTGTGCTCTCATCTCCCAACCCACACTGCACTCTCCCATCCCCCACTGTGCTATCCCATCTCACACTGTGCTCTCCCGCACAGAGAAGGAAGACGGACCCAGCCCATGTGCCCTTCATAAGACCCAAGAGCCAGGAGCAGAAACACTGAACGAGAAGAGTCTAAAGGCATTTAGGCAAATGCCTTAAGGTTAGTGGCCCCTCTCATTTCACAACTGTTTTTTCTTTACATACATGCTAGACAATCTGCCCATAACTATTGGGTAATACACAGGGCAGGAGTATATTAGGAGCTGAGGGGCCCTTGTGCAGCTCTTCCTCTGCCTTGAAGAGTCCCTTCCCATAGCTTTTTGAATTTACCTGCCTATACAGTGCATTGGCTCCCTATACTTGTCCCACGTCACCATCTTTCTGGTGATAAACTCAGAAAGATGGCACATGTGCAAAACAGAAGCAAAGACTCTGGCTAGTCTTTGTTAGCTCCTGTGTGGTGCCATCTTTCTGTCAATATCACTAAAAAGATGGCACCATGGGACAACCATACAGTAGGTAGGTAGCACACCACACATTCAGGCACAGTTGTGTCTGTCCTGGGTGTAGGGTCTGCAGCATGGGGCCCCCGCTGGACCCATGTGTGCTGCATGGGTCCAGCAATAAAGTCAGCAATTAAGTCCAGTTGGTTACAGGTGGTGCACTTTAAGGGATTGCCCTGCTTGTTTACAACCTCGTTTGGCAATAATATATGTGTGCTGGGGAAGTAATGCTGCAGACTGTTGCCCAGGTTATAAGGTTTGGAAGAAATTGTTCCACTGTATTAGTCTTTCAGTGGCGACTGTCAGCGCTCCATGTGTCCCCGGCCGCGGCTGCCTATGGTGTATCTAAGATACTACACCTCTTCCATCATTAAACAATTTTTGGGGTTGACTGTGAATCCTGCCTCCCGGATGGAGGCCCTGATTCAGAGCCGGACGCTCTGACAGAGCGCTCGCTCTGAATCAGGGCCGTCCTTCCTCCTTTTTGGAGCGGCTTCCTGGCCACTCGCATAGCTGTGGGTGACCACCCACAGCTATAGCGAGCGGCCAAAATGATGGTCAGGACCATCGCGACCATCGGGCTTGCGACGAGACCCTTGCGGTAGGGTCTCGCTGCCGCAAGCCCTGGAGTGCTTTTGGCTCTATCAGAACCTAAAGCACTCCCACTGACATCACTAGTGATGTCAGTGGGGCCGGCCCCAGACGGTAGGCGTTCCCATGCCGTCTGGGCAGCCATGCCCCCGGCACGCCCACCAATCACCATCGACAGCACGCCCCCTTTGTGCGCATGCACACTTGGGCAACATCGACCCGCTTGTGAGCACTCAGCGCTCGCGAGCGGGTCTGAATCAGGCCCGGAGTCCAACACTGCTTGTACCATGGGTAAGTGAGACAGCCAATCAGGACTATAGATGACTACCACTCCACCATTTCCATCAGCTTGTCTGCTTTTTAGGGTCCCTGTGGGTCACCTACTTGCGCAGAACTGCAGGCAAGGGCCATATATATATGAGTCCATAATGACCCTTTTCATGGTCTGTGGCCCTGTTAGAGTCCCTGGTTGTAGCCACTTCTTGGTGAGATGGATGAGGTAATCCATTTGAGAGCTGGAAGTTTATCCACTTGGTATCCTCAGCTATAAAACTTGTTGTGACACACAAAAAAAGTTAAAATTTCAGTTTTTAGTTTGTCATAGTCCTTGACATTAGTAAGGCTCAAGTCAAAATATGCCTTTTGTGAATCCCGAAACTTAGTGTTCCCAATGGCCTGCTCACTAAACTTTAAGCCAACTTTCCCTCTGAGCAGTTCTTTTGAAAGTTGCTAAATATGCTTCAACATCATCTGTTTTTGGCATCTTTTTCAGAAAATTACGTACTGTATGGAGCTGGAGGTAGTTGTAACATCCTTGAAAGCATTTCCAGACAGGGCTGTATCACCTATTTGAAGACTTTGAGGTCTTGGTGCGGTTTTCATTGATGGCCAATTGCTGTTGCCTTCAGATTGTCACATCGTGTCATCTAGGTGGCACAGGCCGCACCTCAGCGTCCTATCGCTTGTGTCAACCCGGCGACACAAGGCGCACACCAGCGTCACCTGTGTGCACAATCCAGCATCCCTGCCGCTTGTGTCAACCAGGCGGTGCAAGTCGCACTCCTACATCATCTTGTCAAGCCTCACCAGCCAGCAAGGCTGTTACTGGACTTTTGTTCCTCATCAGCCCTCAAGGCTGCTTACATGGCCCATAGGTCGCATCACGCCAAGTGTCACCAGCCCTCAAGGCTGTCTCTTGGCCGCATCTAGCTAAGTATTACCAGCACGCAAGGCTGTTGCTGGACTTGTTCTTCATTAGCCCTCAAGGCTGCTGCACGGCTCAAATCCCGCATCTAATCAAGCGTCACCAGCCCCAAGGCTCTTGCTGGACTTTCCACTGTAGAGATACCCTGTTCATAACACAGATAGCCATTGAGGAGACCTACAGGCTATTAGATGTTGTGGCTATTTGCTGCAACCTGGTAGCTTCCTGCTGAGCGTCAGTAACCTCTAGCAGTGCCCTAACTATGACTACCAAGTTATCTTTTGGTGCAAGGGTGGAAGAAGCAGAATCTGGCTTTCCTAAGCCTCTGATGATGACACCACAAAGAAGTACACAAAACAGTCTTTAAAAAAAATGGGTGTCGGTCATTTACATGTTTCACATAGATTTTTAAGTGCAGTATTTGCATTCTCCGCCATGTGGTGCAAGATCAGCTTAGGGTTGGTAAATGGCAGCACCTCGCATGCACCAATCAATTAGTAGCACACCAGTCCAGGCCTTGGTACAAGTACCTGCAACTAGTTTTATCTTGAGTAAACAAAACATAAAAATAAATCCTCGCCTGTCCAGCTCTAACTAACATACAAATCCCTCTCTCAAGGTGGAAGAACCTAGTGTCCAACTCACCAAACAGCATATAACGCAGCACTTACAATCACAAGCAATGGTCTCTCTCTCTCTCTCTGCAGGCCTCAACCTGTTTTATACAATAATTTTATATTTCACAATGTAATCCAATGGTATGTCTCTAAAATGTCCCAGGCTCAATAGTTTTCCTTTCAGACAAAAATATACTCATGTATATTCATCCAGTTCACTGTTTCTATGGATAAAGTTATTATTATTATTATCCTTTATTTATATGGCGCCACAAGTGTTCCGCAGCGCCTTACAGAGTACATAGAGCTAATAAGTGAACAAGAAACAAGTAACTTACAGTACATTACAGTGCAGGACAAGGACACGATTTATATACATTGCTGCAATAGCGATTAAAGCACTCACAATAAGCAGCCGGGAGTTGGCAGTCACGTGTTAGGTGCTTTTATGGGGAGTAGAGAGTAGATGAAAATGTAAAGAGAAGCACATGAGGGAAGAGGTCCCTGCTCGTGAGAGCTTACATACTAAAGTTATATAACCTGGACCAAAATAAGCAAATAAAAAATTCCACTGTATATATTACACCAAACAGTAAACAATAGGGGAGAACTGATTGATTGGTACTTTATCACTCTCCACTTTATTTCTAGGATTTGATACATTTCTCCCAATATGTCTCTGAAGTTAGTATGAAAAATTCAAATATAATCCCTGTTCAAATGTACTTTACGCAAGTGTACTGTACTGTCCATGGTCCCTTACACTCAATTTACATGTAATTAACATGCCTCACACATTCATCACAGCGCCTCATTAGAAAATAAATAGGAACAGTATCAGTTTTTAAAAACACTATTATGTTGGTAAGTGATAGATGAGTTTTGCACTATTCATCCACTTTGTTCCACTTGCATTCCTGGTCTCATTTCCTCTGTTCCTCCATTGGCTGTGTGCATGCGAGTCTGAGGTTCATGTGCTATTGAGTGCAGCTTTGTCTTAATAGCAAGTATTTTATTGTACAATATTGACAATACACATGAGAAAAAAGAATCCTTCTATTGCTGGTAGTCTGCACTGACAGATAGCAGCGGCAGTGTCTGGATTTCTTTCCTAAAAGTTCTTTCCATTACATATAGTTGTATAATGTTTCAGCCTGAAGGTGGGAATGGCCAAACGCATTTCATCACATGTGATTTCCTCAGGGGAAATAATAAAACTCACTATGATAAAATGCTGAGTTTGTTCCATAAGCTTGGCTTGTTATGTCCCAGTGACGTACATCAGTACATAAATACATTAAATGGTTTTAATTCCATCTCATTGCAGTATAACTTTTCTTCAAAGGGATAAGAAGACAACATTTTTTTTTCAATTAAAAAAGACATAACTTTGATTTGATGGTAATCCACTTGATCACTGGCTAGTAATAGAGCACCTTATTATGTTGCAAAAGAAGAAGGTGCATTTGAAATGCTTTGATCAACTTTAGCTTTTGAATGGACGAGGGTATAAAATGGATATAGCCCAGGGGCGTATCTATAATGGGTGCAGGTCGTGCAGGAAACACGGGCCCCTGGGTCCAGGGGGCCCCGCACTGCACACCCTGCACCCATAATATTACTTACCTCTCCGGAGTCCCACCCCGGCACGGTGGTCCAGCGCTGTAAAACGACTGGAAAATGGCCACGGCGGCCATTTTCCCATCGTTTGCACAGTACAAGGAAAATGGCCACCGCGGCCATTTTCCTGGTGACCTGTGCATACGCTATAAAACTCTGGGCACACTCTAGTGCCCAGAGTCTATAACTCCGGCGCTGGCCGCCCGTGTCGGAGACTGCACAAGGGCCCCCTCCTCTCTAGAAACGCCCCTGATATAGCCTGCTGTTAACCAGCATGCTTGGCATAATGTATTTATGTTATAACATAACATCAGAAACACGTGCAGTAAATACAAATCAAAATGCTTTCAATGAATATAATTGTATAAAGATATGGAGCAACAAGCTTGTACATTTAATTATTTTAAATACATAATAATAGACATATACATTAATTAAATCTATTTGAACGCATATTCATGTTAAGAAATATTGTATTACAGTTGTAGAAACAATGATTTTTAACTTAGTATATATACAATATACTATGTAACCTAGTATGGTCACCAAATTATGATTTAATTACATTCATGAAAAAAAACATACAGCCTAAGAGCACCAGTCATTTTGTTTACTGAAACACTACAAGTACAAATACAAGAGTCTGAGCTGTGATGGCTAGTTAATAAATAGTTTTCATTAGGAATTCTAAAAAGCATTAATACTGTAGATAGCATAATAAATCAGGAACTGGTGGGGCAAGGGTCTGGAAATGTGTGTGTCCAACACAATGATAGTAAATTCTGCCTGCATAAGCACTGTTTATATATAGTGAGGCCAAGTAGCTGAGACTCTATTTCTTTTCTTTCTAAACTCCCAGTTGATATAAATCATTATATTTGAAGTGAGTCCAATAGCTAAACAATCATTTAATTAGTGTACATTTACATCTGCATTGGAGAGTAGGAGAGCCTTCCGCATCAATATAGACCTATAAATAATCTTACAACAAATTAGCAGGCCAGTAAGCGTGCAGGGAATGTGCACAGAATGCAGATCTTCCATTCTGAAATATTAATAGTCATTTTGAAGTTCTGCGTATTATGCTAAATATTAATTACAGTGGGGGAAATGTATCAAGCCTTGGAGAGATAAAGTGGATAAAGTTGCCCAAAGCAACCAATCACCTTCTAACTGTCATTTATCTAGCACAGTCAGGGAAATGAAAGTTAGAAGCTGATTGGTTGCTTTGGGCAACTTCACTTTAGCTCTCCAATGCTTTATACATCTCCCTAGTAATCACCGTATACAATTAGCTCATATACTGGGCCGTAGTGAGCCGGCCCGGCCCCCAAACATATTGAGGGGCATGGTCTAATTGTGAGAAGCCTGGCCACGCCCCCTAAAAAAAAATCCTATCTGCAGCGACGGGGAGGGGGGGAGCTCTGAGCCCCTCAGCCCAGTGCAAATCCAGGAGGGGGCTCAACATCAGCAGTCTCCCTGCTCCCATTGCAGCCCAGCACACAGCAGCTGGGCTGCTGACCCTCCCGGCGCCCATGCTCATAATTAATATGAAGCAAAACATATGAATTCTCCAACACACTGTGTACAAATTAACAAATTAAAAAAAAGAAAGCACTTTGCTGGATTTATATTATAACACTTGTGATTATCTACCTACAGTACAATTCTATTACAAGCATTATTAAATGATAACTGATTTGCTCCACTCTTCTTTATGGGCAAAAAGTGTAAATTTGCATTGGTAACAAGTACATTACACTATATTACAGTATTTATATGTACTGTAGCAGTATATTTATCCTAATCTGCAGTGACATCTGGTGGCACAAATGTATAAATAAAAAAACATAATTAGATTGTCAAAAACATTTAAAAGTACCAATTTTCAATGTTAAACAAGCCTTACTGTAAGAATACATTTTTTATAGTTATTACAGTGGTAACAAACAACTTTTTGCTAAACTTAAAAAATGATTGAACATTGTTAGTGAAGATAGATGCACATATTACTGTTATTATAAATTCTGTCATTTCATACGTTAAGCTGAAATAGTTAACTGTGACTGAGCAGAAGAGATCAACACCGCAGGTATTACGGAAATGTCCTGTTTTATAAAACTGCATTGGAAGTAATATTTGCCACCTCTCTAAGGTTTTACTTGGCATCATGGCTCTAATTACAGGGTATCGGCTTCAAATAGCTTTACTATCCTGCGTGTATATTTACAATTTGCTGTGGGTCTTGCAGTTAAGAGATTTTGATAAGGGCTGAAACCTGTAAATAGTCTGCCCCAATCTACTCTAAATACAAGATGCCATCAAAAACGGTATTTGCTGGAATACATTTCAACCTGGTAGAGATTGACACACAGATACGTGTTCTTTACTTAAAGTGTACTGTAGTTTTGGCACACCAAGTTTGACCATGATGCTGAACTACTGGATCTCTGTTCAGATATATATTCAAATCATATAGAATACAGTTAGTGTCTGATGCTGAGATGTCATCAAAATTAGTGCAATTTAGGTGCAACGATAGTAGAAGCAAAAGAAGCAGAATTTGCCAATATACTGTATAGAGCCACACACATCATTGGGATGTGTCTGGTTACACATCAGCAGCATATACACTTAGTGCAAATATAGCGTATTGAAGCCCATATGCAGAGCTCAAAAGTTGTGCATGCTTCTGCATTAGAAACATATGCGCCAGGTTTACACCAGCCTTATGTGCACTATAGCCAAACCAGTAGGCAAATTCATGTATAGCCTCAAGTAGGCTCACTGGCAATTATGCAGCAATCACAATGACCAGTTAGCTCATATTAATTCTTTTAACTATTTTTAGATTTACAACCGTTCCACATGTGCTAAATTATAGAAAACACATTTCTAATTAGTTTTCACCATTGACAATTTCATCACACTGTCCAAAAATTTGAATTTTTTTTAATTTAAATAATACTTACTACAAAAAAAGACAATTGTGAGCAAAATAAACTATATTTCTTACATAACATGAATAAAATATATTCACTCAATGACCAATTTATCAATTTAATTTAATATACTGTATATGGCCTGTTTTTAACCATCTTGTTTATGCCATAATAAATGTATCCTATATTTATGGCTCACCTACTTTGCAGGCTGTGCGCTGGGACACTTTGTTTTCCTGTTGACCATTTAATATGAAGTTTCCTTACCCTTTACAGAAGACCTTCAGTCACCATCTGTATCTACTTTGCAGTGCAGTCCACTACTGCATATTTTGCTAAATTCTTAAAGTGCTGGAAACATTCCCTAGAGATTCTAGTTCATGTTGATATGATAGCATTATGCAGTTGCTGCAGAATTGTCTACTGCACATTTATGCTGGAAAATCTTCCTTTCCACCACATGTCAAATATGCTCTATTGTAATGAGATCTGGTGACTGTGGAGGCCATTGGAGAACTCTGAACCCTTGTCAGGTTCATGGAACCATTTTGACATGATGTGTGCTTTGAGACAATACACAGTATCCAGCTACAAGTAGAGTTTAGAAGGTTGGAACATATGAAGATTGTGGCCATAAAATGATGTACATGATCATTAACAATAATAATCAGGTAGGCTGTGGCATTTAAATTATACTCATTTGGTACTAAGTGGTGTAATGTGTACCAAGAAATCATTCCTCACCCTTTATATCACTTCCAGACTAAAATCACTGTCACTATATCTATGGTGAATATCTTTTAGGTTTGTTGATCAAAGGATATCAAGAAATATTTTACTGTTTTATTACACTTTTCACATAGTACATCTTCTTTTAGGTTACTTTTAAAGTAGCTAAACTTAAACCTTTTGCTAACTTTAGGAGGGTTTGGGTATAGTGAATTACTTACAATTCCTAACCCTAATAGCGTAAACACCATTACTCTACCTACTATTTGCTCCACATACTGTACAGTATGAAAGTTTCACATATTCTAGGGAACAACTATTGCTGGGAAGATATTCCCTCCACTACAAATTACTCCATCCATGTTCTAATCGCACTACAAAGGGTTTAGTGTGCTATAAAAGGCCTCTTAGAGGTTCTATATGCTCCTTTCTTGGCATTATTGCTCTTGTACAAGGAGGAATATACTGTATGAAGCTCCAGATTCATAGTTTTTTTTGGAAAATAATTTTAGTGGATTTTTACATAGAAAAAATAACAAATATGATGTAGACATAGATAAAAGAAAGATACATAACTGAAATGACAATGAACCATGGAACGTCCAGTAGGAACATCTAAAGTAAGTAATATCATAATGTCACTGCATCCATAAAAAAAGCCTGGATAAGTCCAGTTATAAAATAATTATACATTTGCTCAACCTCAACACATAATCATGTAAGTAGTAAAAATGTCTTTCCAAAAAATTCAAACAATCAATTTCATAACAGAATAGAAACATGAAATCCATATCTACAAATATACTAAATCAAAGAGATTTAACAGCAAACCAAATCAACAAGGACAAAAAGGACATCAGAAGACACAAGACAGAAGACGCAGGGGTGGGGTATGTTAAGAACATAATGGTCAATAAATGACCCTCTGCTTAAGGTTTATGGATAAATAAATCTAATGAAGTCCTGTGTGCGCAAACCAGTCAGTAGATTCAAAAAGGTTGAATATTTATGTCTGTCTTAACATCTAAAGTATCAATATATAAACCCAATTTACAATAGAATCAAATAACTCCTCTTTCGATATCCAGTAAATTGCTTATCATAATATAAAAGTTTTTATGAATCTGCGTAACAGCTGATATCGACTGTGAGGAGGAAGAAGTCCATTTTATCAAAATGCCTTTCTTAGCCACCATCACCATATCTGTAAGGCTATGCCGAACCTTTTCCCCTATAGACCCAGGTCACATTGTGAAAAAATTGCAGATAAAAGAAACAGAAGCTCTAATTTAAGCTTTACAGAAAATGTATTATTGAGAAACAAAATAAGTTTCTTCTAGAATTTTTTAATAATTTCACATTCCAAACTGTCCACAAAATTAGCATTAGAACTATAACATTTTGTGCATGTACTTTTCTCATCAGGAGCCATAAATTTGTGCTTGTGTTGTGTAACATATGCTCTATCTACCACTGTAGTATGTACTTCCTAAAGGGCTGCTGATTGAAGTAGTTTAAGTGTAGAGTCATATTGATGACATTTTCCTCTCCACCTGTGAGAGCAGCAAAGTCCTGCTTCCATGCCTGAAAAATCCTGGACCATATTCTTCATGTGTCAGAGAAAATGAGATCTGCCTATAAATATCTGGTCCTATCTATATTACCAGTTAAATATGAAAATAAGGACACCAAAGGCTCAGGTAAGTTAGGAGAGGACAGTGTACAAGGTATGGAACCTATAAAGTGATGAATTTGGAGAGAGAAATTAAAGTGCTTGTGTGAAAGAACATAAATGTTCTTTCAATGCCTGGAATGAATATATATAGCCCACCCCTGGATTAAATACATATGTAGTGGCTCTTATACCTTTATCTCTTCAATTGAAGGTATGCGTAGTCATCCAATGCTGGGGGAAATAAGGGATTATCCCCAAAAGGGATTAAATTAGAATGCCTCTGATTTCTTGGCAGTTTTTTTGTTTATAGCCTACCAACAGAGGTAAGTTATTGTAAATATTATCCCTTGGAGTGTGGAGCAATGTACTTGGGGAGTAAGGTATCAATAGGGACCAATCCAATCTATTTGCCATATAAAAATCTCAGTCCAAAAGCCAATCATATATGTAGCAAAAGAATACTGCCTAAGAAAAGGCTTGGAGGTCTGGATCTCCCAAAAAGCAATTTTTCCTAGGTGTTCTCAATTTGACCATGAACATCCAAAATTTTTTGTTACACCATATAAATCTTGTAAACATTTTGGACATGAATAACAAGTCAGAAGTTGTAAATCATATGAAATCCTGATGCCGATCATTAGCCCGACTACTAAATCCTGAAACCCGGCTTACCGAACGTAGGTTAGCCGGGTGTCTTAGATTGAAGCCACGCGGGGGGAGGGTTACCATTAGGAACCCCCGGGAGAACTTAGGACTAGGCACCCCCGGGAGGGTTAGTGTAGGGAAAAAGGGGGTTAGGCACCACTAGGGGGGGTTAGGCACCCCCCGGGAGGGTTAGTTTTAGGTTGCAGGGCTAGGTTTAGGCACTAATAGGGAGAGGCTAGGGTTAGGCACTGAGGGGGGAGGTTAGGGTTAGGCATCCCTAAGGGAGGGTTAGGGGGGGGAGGCGAGGGTTAGAACACTTACCTGATTCTGTCGGGATTACGACCAGTCGGGCTCCCGCTGTATTTGATCCGCCGCCGGCATTACATACCGATTCCCTCATATTTACCTACTCTCCTGATCTTTGAAGGAGTCTCCTGAAAGTGTAGGCAGTCCTCCCGCATCCCGCCCACTTCTTAGTGAAGCAGGCAGGATGGGGATTTTAATACTGGGAATCACAATCCGTGGGGGATGGACCGTGGGGACCAATATGATGCAATTCTATACTAACTGCGATTCATGGCATTTTGCAGTAAAGGGATTGGGGCATAATGACACTAGTCCAGCCCAGCCCCCATCAGCTGTCTCCTATATCTCCTCTCTGGTCTGCTCCCAGGGAGATTTGAAAAGTAGGTATGACCTAACTTCAACCAGCTTATTGGTTCTACACAATCAACATAAGTGTCTCCTTATAGAAACTAGAAGCAGAACCTAAACAGTATACAATATGCTAGCGAACATAATGCAAAGCATCTAGGAAATTAAGGACCTGCAGGCACAGTATATTGCGGACATTTTACATCAATAAAGGATGTTGGCTCAATCCTGCTAGGCAATCTCAATTGGCCTGTCCCTGTGGTCCATGGCCTGGCACCACAATTTTCCCTGGAGAGCCTGAAGGTGCACCTGCCTCCTGCAGCTCCCAGTGTTCAGGCCACACAGGTTCAGAAGAGTACTAATTTACATTCCTGGAGGTAAAAGATTTAAAAAAATGCTATCCTATCCTCTTTCTCATGCTACCTATCAAACCAGTCTTCAGTGTTTATTTCTCTGGATCTATCTCTTACCTGTTTCCTATATCAATTATAGTAGACTCAGTCCTGGGCTCTCTACTCTCACTCATAGACCTGGGGGTGGCAAGGCTGCAATATGCGAGTCCTCTTTTCTCCACTGCAAATTCTAGGTCATACGCCTTAACCCCTCTCTCTCTAACAAGGTTTAATCTATTTGCTTCTTTCACACATTTTACCTAGGCGGTGCAGTTAAAATATCACACCCTATTCTGGACTCCCAATTTCTTGATAACTTTACCTTCTGGCTCCCGCACTCTCTCTCTCTCTCAAGGCTTCTGGGTCTGTGACGTTGTGGCTGTTTCCAGAATACAGGCCTGTCTCCATGGCAGTGCCGGGTAGCATCCTTGTGCTTTCCAAGCCCATCTGCTCTCACAGTTGCAGTGCATTAGCATTAGAGGGAGCAAGGTCCTAACATCACAGACCTTTGGCTGCTTGCAGGTTTAAATTGTCACATTTCCCCTCTTCCTCTGTCGGTGATTGTATTTTGATAGCTGCTGAACCTGCATTCCTGAGTCCTGTTACTTGTTGCTGACTAGGTTTGTCTTTTGAAATCTGCTGGATTTTACTACACTTACCTTGTTCCTGGATTATGCATTTGTTTGTGGCCAGCCCTGAGACAAAATTGTATGAGTGTTAGTCTGTCTGTCACTAGCCCGACCCCATCATTGCCTATCATTAAAGTCTGACAGTCAACAGCCTTGATTCAGCACTGTATCATATAGTTACTTGTTGCTCCCCACCTGCATCTGTCTTCTACCAGCTAAGCCTTAGTGTTCTGCGTTCTGATGTCCAGTCCTTATTATGCAATATTGGAAATCCTGCATATTGCTCAGTCCATCTTTAAACCTCAAAACTACATTGTGATAAGTCTTGGAAATCTGAGTACCAGTTGGAAGTATAGCTTTATGGAAAAGGCAGCTTGCTAATTGTGAAGAAGATCTCATGAAGCAGTAATAAGGGTCTTATCACCTCTCTCTACATATATTGCCCTAACACAACACTTTTCAATCTTTCCTTTCTCATCCTAAGTGACTTCAACATCCTGATTGCCTCCAAACTTCTCCTTCTTTTATTATATTTTGTACTTTCAAATTGACCTTCACTCCCTCCCACTCCAGCAACATGCACTTGGGGAGGTATTTATAAAAAAAATGGGAGAGAGATAAAATTGTAAAAAATAAATTACCAACCGATCAGCTCCTAGCCATCATTTTATAAACACAGCCTGCAAAATGTAAATTGGAAGCCGATTGGTTAATACTTTATCTCTAACCCAGCTTAGACAAATACCCCCCTTGATATGGTAATTTTCCTTAGCTGTGATATCTGACTACTCCAATTGCACATTCTCCCTCACTAATAATCATCTTGTTACCTTTATCCTTTCCCTCCACCCTCACCTCTCTCCCACAAACGGTTTCACTCACCAAGCACAAACTTTATTCCCTTGACCATCATACTTTGTCTTTCTCACTTAACTCACCTCTCCCCACCATCTGGACTCCACCAGCCTGCATAGCCTTCAACTGTATTCACCACAACCATGGCATTCCATATTTAACAGATATTTATAAAAATGATCACACAACTGAGGAGCACTAGAGGAAAAGGTGCCGACTTCCTCCAATTTAAATTCATCCTCTCCTCTTACAGCTCTGCTCTTTCTCTCCAGTTATATATGAAGTCTCTAATGTACTTCCAGTCCTCTAAACCCTGTCACCTCTTTACTAACAAACTTTCTTCTGCCATCTCTCTTCTCTCTCTGACCTTGACTTTGCCACCCACTTCACATCAAAAATCATATATGAGGACATCTCCTCCTATTAGTTTTCTCTCCACTGCTCCAGTCTTTTTACCTTGTTCTCCTTCACCCTCATTACTGGTGACAAAGCCTGTGCCCATCTTGTCACCTGCACCTTCCAATTTCATCCTTAAACTTATCCCCTTACACATTCTCTGATCCCTCTATCCTAATGCCTGTTCCCACCTTGCCCACTTTTTCAACACCTCACTCTCACCTCTCAAAGCCACCAGTCCAAGTTTAAAGCATATATCACAGATAATGGCGTGCAGGTAGAGAAATCCAGAAATAATATACAGATGTGACTGTCATGACCAGGGTTTCTCAGCATGCCGGTTGGCAGGTAATGCGTGGAGTGTCTGGCGGTGGCGCTGGTGTCTGGCGGGGTGCATTGGCTGCGCATAGTCCTGTACGGGCAGACTGTCACTCTGGTCTGGTTAGGGCTGGTGGTGTTTCCGTTCCATTCTGGTATGGGCGCCGCCATCTTGCTTCCCAACATGTGACCAAGTTGCCCTATCCTGGTGTGTCACATGTTCTCTCTAGCCTGTCACAGTGCGGCACTGGGTATTTAAGGGAGTGCAGAGCTTCATTTCATTGCCAGTGCAACGTGTTTCTCAGCAAGAGCTGAGAGAGAGTTCCTGTGCTTGTTCTCCTGTCTGTTGGGATCATTACCTAGCCTGCTTCACCCTGCCTGTTCCAGCCCGCTGGATTCTCCTGCCTCCTCCATTACCTCTCCTTTGCCTGAGTACCTGTGTCAGCTGTTACCCTGCACCCTGCCTCCACTTGCATTCCTCTTCACATTATTTTCTTCAGCCTGCACTTTCATTTCAGCCTCACAAAACCTACAATCCTGGACTGCCTTCTGTTATCACTACCTGGACTTTTTCCCATTGCCTCACTACAGTTCCCAAGTGCACTTTAGTGCTGTACACTGACTTTTTGTTTTGCCACATTCATGTCTATTAAGTCACTCATTAAAAACTCCACGTTTATTTTTAAATCTGCTTCAGTGTCTGCTCCTATTACCACCCCGGCCCCACAACAAAACCAGAACCTCACAGTGAGCAGGGAGATGAACAAGAGTCATAATCCACAGCAGAATGTACTTGGTTAATGTAGGTAAACAGTATACTGGAAACATGGCAGATTGTCTTTGACAGATGCAGGTAAACAGGATACTTGATGCATGGCAGAATGTCCTTGGCAATGCAGATAATCAATCGTCTCAATACTTCCGGTTTCGGCAGACAACACCGCAGGGGGAAAGAATATCATCTCAGTGCGGGAACAAAGGAACCGGCAACAATTGGAGGAAACCGCTGCCAAAGTCTCAAGGTGGGAGAGGGACAGTAAGGAAACCTGCTGCGTCCTTACTATAGCGCACGGACTCTGAACGCCAGTGTCCCATCCCTGTCACCCGGCTCCCGGAACACACTCACTGAAGAGCTATAAACATACCTGGTGTTCTCAAAATACCTACTCCATTATTATTATTATTTTTACTTATTTCTTTGTTTTAGGTTTTATTATTTTAATCTAGTTTGACTCTACCATTTTATTTTATTTTTTTATTTCCAAATTTTATTTTTTTATTTTATCTATATACTTTTTCCTCTATCCTCTATCTATACTCTGCTTGTCTTATTTCTGTTCTTAAACTTAAATATTACAGTGTACATTTACCGGATATATATATATATATATATATATATATATATATATATATATCCACTCTTCCCAATACATTTTCTATACATCTTATCTCCACCAATTCATCCGAGCGCCACATTTGGAAACATTTCATATGCAAGCGCTCCTTCAAGATACTGGAAGAACAGAACTAACAGCACCAGACCCAGAAACACCAGACATGAAATCGGAAGATCACAGGAACTTCACGTTAGCAGCAATGACTAGCAACATAAGACCCTCATACATCAGCAATATGAAAACCACAATTGAACAATTTGAAGATTTAATGCCCGATCTTAGGATTTCCCAATCGAGCAATCTGCGCCCATACACTACAGATCTTTTTCAGTGATTTGCAGATCGATTGCAGCAAACACAGATCTGGCAATCTTGAAAGGCCCATCATTTTGCTAGAAACGGTCTGCAAATCTGCTGATCATGTCCATACACTAGCAATCTACAGCCCCAATCGATCTGTGAAATCCAACATGTTGGACAATCTGATTAAACAATTCCAATCACTTTTTAGTTGCAATCTGCGATCTGTGAAGCCCATATATTGCAGATTTTTATACACAATCGATTGCAAATTCCACGATTGCTCCAATCCATCTCTGATGTATGGGGGCCTTAAGATCTCCTAGCCTTTGAATAAAATAAAAAAAGCATTAGGCACAGCTCCAGCTCTGCAACACCTTCATGCAAAATTCCCATTCATTGTTGACCCTGGTGCTTCTGATTGAAAATATAATTTCAGCCTCCCAGTACTCTGGGCCTGATTCTGACCTGCTTGCGAGCGCTGAGCGCTCGCAAGCGGGTCGATGGTGCCCTAGTGCGCATGCGCACGACGGAGGGAGCTCCATCGCGCGCATGCGCGAGACCCGAATAGCGACGGCCAAGCCGTCGCTATGGGTCTCGCACCAAAGGGGGCATGCTGTCAATGGTGAGTGACAGCACGCTCCCTTTGGTGGGCATGCCAGGGGCGTGGCTGCCCAGACGGAGGCGTTCCCATGGGAACGCCTACCGTCTGGGGCCGGCCCCATTGACATCACTAGTGATGTCAGTGGGAGTGCTTTTGGCTCTGATAGAGCCAATAGCACTCCTGGGCTTGCGGCAGCGAGACCCTACCGCAGGGTCTCGTCGCAAGCCCGATGGTCGCGATGGTCTTGACCATCGCGACCATCTTTTTGGCCGCTCGCATAAGCTGTGGGTGGTCACCCACAGCTATGCGAGCGGCCAGGAGGCCGCTCCAATAACAGGTAGGATGGCCCTGATTCAGAGCGAGCGCTCTTGTCACGGCGTCCGGCTCTGAATCAGGCCCTCTGTTAATTCTAAAAATTGTATCCAGGAAATGTGTTCTCTGCCTATAAAGTCAAAAGTTGTCAAATGACCTTTGAGGAATGGATATGCTAATTAAGAGCATGTCAAGCCATCACTAACACAATGTTATGAATTTAAAATGAATGAATTTAAAAAAAGCTTTTGAGCAGTCTTTTCTTCTGCAGCGTAGTGTACGTGCCTAGTGTCAGGCACCTACAGTAGTGTACCTCTCGAGAAACTCTTAGATACCACCTAGGCTAAGCTACTGTACTTCCTTTTCTTCGTGCCCAAGCAGATTAAGCACCAAAAAAAAGTTTAGAGCGGATATGCACACATATTTATGCAGTTCAATCACAAATGAATGGGTGCCAGACATTTTCTCTTAAGCACAGTTCTTTGTTGTATAAATCCTTTCATCCATCGGCAGAGCTGACACGATTGCAAATCTATCTGCATTGCTCTCTCCAGCGTTAAGGTGCATATCCCCTACACGAGAGTGGATCAACTGTACGATTACAACATTGTAATCGTTCAATAATTCACCAACCTGTGCAGTGGATAATGCGCCCACACTGAACGATGTCGTTCAGTGCAGACACCCTCCCTTATCCCCGAACATGCATTTTACTGCACGATTAATGAACGATTGAACGATAACGATGTCGTAATCGTTCAATCGCACATTTTTCTCATCTAATGGATACACGCCTTTAGTCACTGGAACCATTCTATTTGCCCAATCACACATTGTATGCTGATTTTATACGGTGACTCTCTACCTTTACCACCTCTGCCTAATTAAGGAGTGTATTCCTACATTGTGTCTGCACATTCAGTGGCATTCTGCATTTGAAATTCTGCATATACATTATATACCTTCCTACACCTCAAGTTCTGTTTATTCATGTTATGCGCCCATCATTATCAGTGCTGCTATCTATAAAGATAGCAGCGCCAATAAGCTGGGCAATGTATGAATGGTCAGTCTGCCTGACCGTTCGGACAGCTGCAGCTATTGACAGACAGCTGCAGCTGGCATTGCCCCACCACCACAGCAGGGACAGCTCTGGGGGCTGAACGCGGGATCTCACGATGCTTGTGAGATCCCACAGCATGCTCAGTGGAGTCGGCCGGGAGTGAGACACAGTGCTAGGCTGATGCGCTGTGGGCTCTGGCAGGGATGTACTCACATCTCATCTTTAGTGCTTCCTGCTTCGTCTAGGTAAAGAAATACAATTCCCCCATGGAGTTAGTCAGCCCTGTTTGCATGATAAACTTTGCCATTAAACAGTGTGCATTATTAGCATTTCACTCACTGTCTCATCTTAGAGCAGCCGCCACGGGGGGTTTCGTGCCGGGCAGGCTCATGAGCAGCTCAGCCCTCGATACATTCAGACTGTGGCAGACAGCATAATCAATCCACAATCTTTGATCCTGGCAAAGCTTAGCATATGGAGATTACAAACAGCAGGGGAGATTGATCGCAGCCACACTGCATCCCCCCCGATTGCAGCCCTGCTAGACATGTCTTAAATGTTGGTCTGCAGAGTGAATTCAGCGGGCGATCCAGCTGTAGACAGTGACAGGGATCACACAGATTCCTAATTGTCGGGAGTCTGCACATGTGCCCGATCCATACTGTGCAAGTGCAGTATGGGTCTGCGATCCAGCATGCGGACCGGCAGCAGACTGTAAGTGACTGCTGCCATTTCTGAGCGCGGAGGGGACAGCGACAGCCTCAGATTCCCAAGGCCTGTCACCTCCGTAGGGGGGGTGGGGGGGAGTGGAGAGGCCTGGATCTCTGTCGGCTGACAGAGATTTCCTGGCCTCTTTGACTCATATGCGGTGGCTGGCTTGCATAACCTCATCGTCACTCAGCTGGCAGATGATCCGTTGTTGCGTCCTTGGATGCAGCTTGGATCAGCAATGCATGCAGGATGTGTGATGCCTCCTGCTGCATTACCATATTACAGCTATCGCTGCTGCTAACATGTTAGCAGTTGCGATAGCATATCTGGCCACAGCTAAATCACCTCCTCTGTTCTGCAATGATTTCTGAAACTCAAGTGATATTGGAAGCTATACTGATTTCTGCTTTGTAAGTCAGTTTGCTCCTGATTTACCCCATTTCAAACGGTCTGAGAATATGTCTGCCTGCACTGTCATTTACTCCTAATTTGCAAAGTTATCCAGTCCAGGTTGTACGGAAGAACAATGTACAAAAATGAAGGCTGCAGGTGTACTTAAAAGTCCAGTCTTCAACCCGGGCAACGCCGGGTATCTCATATAGTATATATAATAAGCGAGAAAGTGTGTGCGTGTGTGTCTGTCTTTCTGTTCGTCATTTAGGCATGTCCAGATACTTTTTCCCTAACTCCACCAAATTTGGCATAGCGGTATAGTTTGACAAGGATTAGGTTTTTGGCTATTTTCAAAGTTTGTCAGGGCCATGGAGGTCTACACGGTGCCCACCAGTTAGGCCTTGGAGTCTCTGATTTGAAATATTTGTTTAAGCAAGTTTGCTCAGGATGTCTTCCTGTGCCTAAAACTGCACTGATCTGAGGGCACAGGCTGATATGTACCAGTGGGGGGCAGGCAGGGCTCCAACAGAAGAGCAGTGAGTCGGAGGATCAACTGTCACACTGTACCTGCACTGACGGTTACTAATTTCCTCAAAGCACATTTTCATATGCCATGCTCTCCAATATTGGTCTGCAGAGATTTCTGATTGGCAATGATTTCTCTTATGCAGTGATTTCTGAAACCACTGTAATTTGGAAAGCTATACTGATTTCTGTCCAAGTAAATGAAGACTGCAGATGGACTTCAAGGTCCACTCTTCAACCCGGGCAATGTTGGGTATCCCAGCTACTTATCCATAGACCTACATATGTGTCCTCATACTATTGCTGCAGTTGCACCAAACAGCCCTTATCTATGCGCCAGGTACAGTGCGACTCAGCTTGTTTCATCTGTTTTGCCTGAAAACACATCTTAGTCGCAACACTCATATCTGTTTGCAAAGAAGGCTGAATATGTATATGTGTTATGATGCAGCAGCAGTGTCTTTTTTTCATGCCAAGTTCCGTTGTGTTTCATATAGACTCAGACAAATGAATAAGCAAGTGTGGCATATCAAATTAATAGTGCAGTCTTGTCACATCCAATTGCGATTAAGATGCACTTTCAGGCGAAAAAGATGCTCGGCGCAATTTAAGTCACCCAGGACCTCGCGGCTCACTCTTGCCAGGCGTCTTACTCTGCATGGTGTATTGATGTCAGGTGTATGAGCACACCTCTGTAACTGGAACTAAATAGCACACATCTTCTGTGGGAAAACAGTCCAGTATGTCTGATGACGTTCAATCTCATTACCTCTGAGTAAAGCGATTGCCAAGATTAATCGCAGAAATTAAATGACAATCTGCCACATATTCATGAGATTTGGGGGAGCAGAGATTGGATGGGATGGGATAGCTTACTCTCCATTTTATTTTCTACCTTACCTTGCTTTTTATTATTATGAGATCATCTTTTTATGTAATGTTTTAGAACCTGATACAAAATATTGAAAACATTTAAAAGTGTTAATAATATGATCTGGAAAAGCTCATAACTAAAATTGATATTTCTTTTTAATTTACACATTTAAATTTTACAATAAAATACATCATTGTATGTACATCACCAAGTCACTATCCATAACATTTTAATGTTTGAAAACAAGATTCCAAAACTCTTGAGATGTAAAATTCCTGTTCCGGTCGACCAGAAGTCTGAGAGCTACTGCCTCTTTTTTCGATTGCTCAAAGCTGGGCTTCCACATTTGCCTCATAGTGGACTTAGTGGTGTGTTCTGTCCTGAATGAAAAGGATTCTGGGGCTGGACAAGTCAGGTGCGTTGAATTTGATTTCCATTGTTTGTCTTTTAAACCCTGTTAAACAAAAAAGTAAATGCATTAAATACAGCATAATTCGCATTACTGTTGTATTTTAAGTCTCTCAATTTATATTTATTTTCGCACACTGGCACCGGTAACTGGATTTCATCCTAACTCTAAATGAGATCAATTTATGTTCTGCTCTAACTGCTTAAGTCATTCAGTATTCAATTCTCAGCCGGGTGTCGACAGCAAACAAAGGGAAGAATGAAACTTACTGTGCCTTTAATGCCATAGATACTGTACCAGCTACTTCAGTTTAAATATTCTTAAAAGCGCTATAGTACTTCTGCTACTTGAAGAAATACCTATTTGGATTCAAATGTAGTTGTCTAGGACTACCCAAGTATTTGGCAGGTATTTAGGTTCAGGCACACTTAACAACTGTCATCTGCTCTGCAGAAAGTGTCTTTGCACTGTGCCTGATTTTTCAAATCCCATCAGAGTTTGGAAGCACACAGATTGGCCCAGGTGTAGAAGGCTCAGATGTGCAATAATCTGTCATAACTTGTCTTGAGCTGCTGCATGGAAATAGTAAGAGCAACATTTTATGCCCCACACATGGTTGTAGCTTGCACTAGGTCATAGGTATCACAGTACAGAGGCGCCTGGATAAGAGACGCTGTGCAGAGGAGTGAAGTCCATCCCTACGGATGTTCCTTAAATTCAAGAGTGCTAAGAATAGATGTGACCCATCTCTGGAACATTTTTCAGGCAAGTGCTTGGCAGAACGAACTGCCTTTTCAGTAAGCCCATTTGATTGGGGATATCTTGGGCTGCTGTACTTGTGTATGATGTTCTACTGAGCCAGGAAACGTTTGAATTTAGTGCTCATGAACTGCATGGCATTATCTGTGTACAGCTGCTGAAGTATTCCAAGCACAGTGAAATGTCTCTTCATGTTGTTGATGACAGCTGTACTTGTGATGTTGGGTATATAGTCCAACTGAAACCAACCAGAATGCGAATTCAACAATACAAGGTGCCCCCTCTCCAAATCAAATATATCAGCAGCAAAAATTAACTAAGGGAATCTCAATAAGTGTCACCACTACGAGGTCATTGTTAGCAGACATAGTAAGCCAGAACAGAACAATTGCATTTGGCATCTTCACCACCCAGGTACCCTGATGCACTTGAGGCATAAAATGTCTGGATTCTGGAGGGTATGGGGGATGGCATAAAATTGACCCCTCAAAACAACACTGTCAGGCAGAGTAAGTTCATCATGCATCTCAAAGAATAGATGGAGGTCCTGGAATAATTCACAAGATGAGAACCAAAATAACTTTTGATAATCTATGACAGAGGTCACTGTTGAGGGTGGCCTTACAAAGCTCATCAAGATGCTTGGAGGACAGAACATTTATCTCCATGACATCCAGATCATTCTTATCAGATGCACAACATGGACTTCAGTTGGGCAACAGCAGAGTTATCCTTGTGCGTAAGCTGACAGAGAGGAGCAGTGACTTCACTGTAGTCAGAGGAATTTTGAGAGGTAGTTAGTCATACCTAGAAGTCGGAGGCTAAGCTTGTGGAAAGGTTGTATGGCATGCATCTATACAGGGTTTGGTTTGACACCGTGAGATGAACAGGTGGCCTACATAAGGAATATTAGTGACCCAGAATCAGAATTTGCCAGAATGAGTTTCATGTTAATTGAGCATACTCTGTGCAGGACTTTGAAAAAGGTACTGTTCAAGCTCTTCCATACTGGAGCCCCAGATTAGGATGTCATCCTTGATGATCTAACACAGGTAACTCTCAAACAGGTGCTCCATACAGACCTAAAAGACCATGCTGCCAGTACTTGATCTATAAAGTATTCTGAGAAAGGCATACCTGCTCACTAATGTCATGAATGTGATTAGCATAGCTGATTATCTGTCAAGACTTGTCTACCAAGATCCACGCTGGGCATTTAGGATGATGAAAAACTTGGCATTGGGTATTTCAACAATTATTTGTTCTAATGTTTTCTGGGTTTGATGTGGACACATGAGGGCCTTGTTCAAATGGACCAGGTCAATGCAGATACAGACAGACTCATCTTTCCTGACATTTTACACCATGACAGATACCCACAGAGTGGGTTCTTCCATAGGGGGGAATCACTTCAAGCAGTTATGCAGTTGATTTCTGCTTATCTTTCATGGCAAGGAGTATTCGCCTGGGAGCACACACAGCTGGATCAACAAACTCATTGAGACGCATGTGTTAGGTTAAAGACAACTTACCTATGGTGTTTTTGTCAATAAGTTAGAAAAGTTTCTGAGGTCTGGAACGTCTAGTTGAGCAACAAGCATGTCAGCACCCAATATTATTAGACCTAGCTTAATGCGTCACTCTTCTAAAATGTGAAACATGGACAGACAGGCAGTGGCATTGATTTGGAGCCAAACTTCAGGTTTGGATCACCTTACCACTGCAGGCGATAAAATTTGCCGTGTTGGAAGCGTCAATTAATGCACTAAAATTTCTGCAGTACAGAAGATCTTTTAACATTAAATTTGGTGCCTGTATCTATTTTAATTTCAATGGCATTATGGGTTTCTGTGTCAGTGAAGATGGTAAATATTTAACATTTTCTCAGCCTTGTGGTCTACACTTTCACAGTGGAACTCTGAGACTGAAGAATGGCCTGGAGCGGACTCTATTTCATTAACTCTTTGCGGTGAACTATTTGATCATGGCACACATAACGATGTCTAGGTTTGGACCTACACCACCTTGCAAACTGGTTAAACTTGTCACAAGCACTGCAGCGTTTATTCAAAGCAGGACGCTAGGAACGCTCAGAGTAATAGGGGTCACAACAATTTACACAGCTTTGTAATGGCTGTACTTGATGTTGGATGTCACATACACTAGAATCTCTCTTTAACTTTTGCATTTTTTGTTGGACTGCTCATGCACCTGAATATATGAACAGCGGTTTCTAGAGTCAGTCCTTTTTCGCGGCAGTAATAGATGCATGCATATGCCACAGATTATCCTGTCCCTGATAAGCTCACCATAATCACATTTCATAGCCAGAAATGTAAGCTTTGCCACATAAAACCAGAGCCGTAACTAGACTTTTTGGTACCCTGGACTAGAAAGAGCATTGGCGCCCCTCGCATTTTTCGAATAAGGACATAAGACGTACATCAGAAAAATGGGTGTGGCCTCATGGGGAAGGGGCATGGCATATCTAATTTGCCCCATATGATGATAAAGGGGGTACCACTGATATCCAGGTGTCACTGACAAATACAATGTGAATCCAATGGCTGCAGTGATGATTATTTTCTATAAAAGTATATTGTGTATCATGGAGCTTCGTGAGCTTCGTTTGCATCAGCAGATAGCTCCATGTGTGAGGTGTCTGACTGCCATGTGAGGTGATGGGTTTGAGTCCCGGGTATGACAGTATTTTGAAATATATGCATTAAATAAAAGAGGATGTGACTGGAGGGGAGGTGGTCAGATGGCGGGAAGTTGTAAAGGGAGGATATAGGGACTCAGGCGTTGATGAATGATTACAAACTGAGAACTGATAGGGGCAGCCGAACAGCGCCCCTGCCCTTCGGTGCCCTGTGCACCACTCTAGTTACGGCCCTGCATAAGAATGTAATAAAGCATCCTGAGACTATTCATGTGTGGGCTTGCTTCTCAGCCAAGGGAGTGGGCTCACTCACAATTTTGCCTAAGAACACAGCCATGAATAAAGAATGGTACCAAAACATCCTCCAGGAGCAACTTCTCCCAACCATCCAAGAACAGTTTTGTGATGAACAATGCCTTTTCCAGCATGATGGAGCACCTTGCCATAAAGCAAAAGAGATAACTAAGTGGCTCGTGGAACAAACCATTGAAATTTTGGGTCCAAGGCCAGGAAATCCCCCAATCCCATTGAGAACTTGTGGTCAATCCTCAAGAGGCGGGTGGACTAACAAAAACCCACAAATTTTGACAAACCCCAAGCATTGATTAGGTAAGAATGGGCGGCCCAGAAGTTGATTGATAGCATGCCAGGGCGAATTGCAGAGGTCTTGAAAAAGAAGGTCAACGACCAACGGTGAACGGCAAATGACTTCTTTAATGAATATTCACTGCACTCATTAAAAATTTGGTCCTTGGTCTATAAAGAAATTGTTCACAAAAGTCTATCAACTTTGTGAAAGACTTTTGCATGAAAGACTGTTTCTGAACGACTTTTGCATGAAAGACTTTTGTTGGCAGGAAAAGTATTTGGTCACGGTCTTTCACAAAAAAAATCTTATAATGGATAGGCCCCTTTAGTATAATTGCCATTTAAGAAAGAAAAACTTAATTGGATACAATATTATAAAGTATTCTTCAAAGTAATAGCCTCCCCTTAAAATCTAACCAACAAATTAGTCTCAGGAGAAGTAAATATTGTGGACAGGTGAAAGCTGACAGATGTTGTTTAACTGCATTTAAACTGTGGTTAAGAACATGCTCTTTAGTACAGCAGGTGCCAATGTGCCAACAGGTATATAACCTTCTCCATCTGTTTAAATGATTTATTGCTTGTAGTTGATAGCATTCTATGTGATCAGAATTCACGAATGACTGCTTTGCATTGAATAGAACACATAATTAGTGTAAACAGCCACAATGCAGCCACTAGCAATATTAACAAGAGGATTAAATAACCATTTCTAAATTATCAACCAGTTTTAAGCCAAGCACACTATAGAACCGGGGGCATTCATGGAATACCAATAAAATGGAAATATAAATGGAATTTGGATATGCATGCATCCTATATTTTTCTAAACTTTTACAGGCTTTATAAAAAAATTATTTATAATTTAATTTTACACAATATATACAGTACATCAGCACTTTAGGTTTAGTTAAAAAGCTTTTCTACATTGCATATTTTTTAGCAGACAAAGAAGATTTATTTTTGAGTTTGATACGGGTAAGTCAAGGTGTGCTAGAGCATCTTCCCTGATCACCACTTAATGAAACTGCCAATATTCTAAAAGCATTTCACCTAAACCTACCCTTGTGATTTAATCTGAAGCAGTGGAATAATTTAGCCTGTTGGCTTCCCAGAGAATGCAAATTATGATGTTACCAAAAGGAGAAGGATGTGATCGCTACATTTTAACAGTAATCTGCTGAGACTTGATTTTATTAAATCTGACAAGGGAGGACGAGGAGGGTGCACATTTCAGCTAAGCCTTTAGATGATAAAAAAAATCTATATCAATTATGGAAAATAATATATTAAACATATTGGGCCAAATGTAATAGGGTGAGAGTTGAGAAAATGTGAGAGTTTAGCATTAAACTCTCACTTTTTAAAATCACCCAATGTAAGAGTCCGAGAACATACATTTTTTTAGACTAAAAAACCTCACGATTTAAACTCTCATCCAGATATTTTCCATTTTGAAGATAAAATCGACCAATGTGAGAGATTACTGCTAAACTCTAACATTTTCTAAACTCTCACCCTATTACATTTGCCCCATTCTCTCTTTTGCTGGTTAAGAAAAAACAAAACATTTCAGCTGTATTATTATTTATTTATTTATAATGCATCACAAGGGTACAGCAGCACCATATCCCTTTGCCTAATTTTAGTTCATATTATTTTTAATGTAATAATGCAAATATTCAGAATCTTGAGTTTATTGTCTGACTTTTTTATGTACATACTTTGGAAATAAAAGTTATCTTAAGCTATATTCAGTCAGGGAATAATTGTATTAAAACTATGACTGGACATTTTATAATATTTTTTTTTTTTTAAGAAATATTTTTATTGAAACGCTGTATTGCTTAATATACAATAAAGATTCATATCACAATACACCTAGACACACAATTGTCAATACAATAGTAGATATTTCCAGTAAAGCGTAACGATCTTGTATAACTTTTTTGTCTGACTTGTCAAACCATATTATACATTTATCTAACACACAGCTGTAGTTATGTACATACCTTTTCCTGTAGTCGTATGTTATCCCACACTCTTCTACACACCATGCACTCAAAAGCATCAATGTAGTTGTCCTGCGTGACATCTTGCACACCCCAAGTTCTTTCTTTGATGGCAGTGACTAAGCGATTGTTGCTGATATGACCTTGCAATTTCCACTGTAAAAATTCCATATACAGTCTGTCATCTCGGTCCAACCGTTTAATGTATTGTGCAAGTTCTTGAGGATGCAAAAATCTGTCCACAATAATCACACTTTTATTGTTCGGGAGCCATTCCTCAATGTTACTGGCTCCGTAATATATTGGGATAGACCCCAGCTTCAGAGGTCTCCACAACTTCTCAGTTATGTAATCTTCACAAACCGCATTTTCAAATGCAAGGATGAACTTGTACTGAGCAAGTATGTTGTAGAACTGAGTGTCATCCATGAAAGATGGGTTGCTGACTTGTGGTGGTAGGTCTCGGTTATGCAAGCACTCACCATAGGAATCTACGGCAATATAATTCATTAGCTCTTTAACATAAGTATCCCGATCCGAGGGGGGATCACAGTCAGACTGCACATACACTACTGGAGCAAGTCTCCTTCTCAGAGCATTCTTTTTTCGTACAGGTACAAAGTACTCAAGCGATGTCAGGGTCTGCAGATCCTCCAAATACTGACTTGTCAATGGTAAATGGGAATGTCGGCTGAATGTAGCAGTGTGGTTAAACAAAGTGATGGTTGGTTGATGAAACAGTTTGTAGTTGTTTTTTGGAGACTCTTCATGAAATAAAGCCCATTCATGATTAAACTTACGTGGAAGCGGTAAGCTGTCTATGTTGAGATCTGTGCCTATAAACACAGTACAATTGTCACAAAGATTATAAACAAACAGCATGATTTGTGGCCTTTAGTTTGATTTTATGTGTTACGCCACTATTTACATTTACAGCTAGCTTTTAGTAGCACATAAACCCAACACTGGACTATAATGTAAAGCAAAGTCTATGCTTTAATGAACTATACAATAGTGATACAGAGTATGGTAGTTGCTCAAATCAATTTATTGAACTACATGCATAAAAGTGCGTACACACTGGACGATTAAAGTGGACAACTGAACGATAACGATACTGTTATCATTCAGTCGTCCACTTTATTGTCCATTTTTAACATCAAAACGATGAAAGATAATGACGACGCGCGTTCCCGCGGGTCGTTCATCAAGTAAACATGCAGCCCAACCTGACAATGTCGTCAGGTTGCTGCATGTTGGGGAATGGGGGAGAGAGCCCGGCGCTGAACGATATCGTTAATCATATCGTTCAACGGGTGTGCTCAATGTCATGAACGACATTGAGCACACCCTGCCGGGGACACACTAGACGATATCACTCAGGGAGCATATCGTCTAGAGTGTATGCTCCTTTACTGTATGTCAAGAGATCTGTGATGGAGTAGCAGCCTGGATGACTATCTTGCAGTCTCCTAGGTAACAGAAATACTCTGCATAGATTGGTGTATTCACAAACAGGGTTTTTGCCAGTAGCAAAAATCCCAACTCACATGATCTGTTTTGTCATTTGAGATTATGGTCTTAAATCTCACCTTAAGTAAAATTAGGCCTTTAAATCTACATTACGACACAACGTTCATGAATAAGGAGTAAAGTGACTAAAATAAAGAATGCTATACACAGTTTAAGTGGTGTATTGTTGTACATTATGAATAGGGAGTAATTAACTACAAGGTAATAGTAAAACATGATTAGAAGCTTGCAAGCTGCTAGAGAACAACAGGTTTGCAAAAAGGGTCATGGATTCCAACCTAAGAGGGTTAGTGTTCCATGCTTTGTGTACTAAACCATATGATCATTTTTATTTATAAATTATTTTTAAATAAATCAGAGCCCTGCACTAGCTGGATGTATAATAATATTATGTAAAGAATATTATTCTTTATAGAAGTTACCTTATATATCAACGGTTCATTCTGTAGACTTCAACATTCATTGAAACACGACATTTGGACTTTTCATATAACTGTATAAATATAAATTTTCTAAGGAACCAGAACTGTGCTACAGTAGCTATGGGGTCTATTTTCAAAGCCTTGGATGGAGGTAAAGTGAACGGAGATAAAGTCCCAGCCAACCACCTCCTGTCATCTTTCAAATGTCTGTGATATGGCAGTTAGGGGCTGATTGGCTGGTACTTTATCTCCGTTCACTTTATCTCCCTCCAAAGCATAGTAAATAGACCCCTATGTTTGGTAGCTGAGAACTTTACTCAAGAGGTCTAGTTTATGTACAGCAGTTGTACACCAAGTCGAAAGTTGCAAGCAATTCCCTGGGGTGATTGCATACTGAGCTCGTTTGTTGCATTAATTGACACTGACTGTTTCTATTGAGAGATACTAATTCAAATGTGCTTAGACATGAAGCTTCAATAGGCTTTGCTGGGGGTAAGGTGGATGTTATTAAGTTTTATGGTAGCATTAAGATTAAGGGGGAATTTAATTTCTTGCCTCTGCAACGGTCGAGCAAATGCACTATGCGACCAGTATCTTTGCTAGTTTTCCCTAGCACCCCATAAAGGTGCACAGGAAAATTAGAGAACATTGTTTACAATAATAGACAGTATTGTGCACACCATGAGAATCTGAATTCCACACTAAGGGCTTTATTTCCGAAGCTCGGCGTGCTTTACACTGACTGCAGGTGCCATTTTGAATTTTCACCTATAACCCGCCGGGAAGCAGAGGCTTACAAAAGCCGCTGCTACGAAAATAAAGCCCTAAGAGTCTACAATGCTGATCCTGGATATTTTATTTTTTTATTTAGATGACCAGGATATATTGCAGCATGTGTCAATGGGGTAGATGTATTATAGCGGTACTTAACGTGCCGCTATAACGCTTCCTGCTTCGCCTCTCTACCGAGGCGAAGCAAGAAGCACTACCGATGAGATGTAAGAACATCTCATCGGCCGGAGAGGGGGAGCGTTAACTCCCCCCTCCGGCGCTACCCGCTAGAGACCACAGCGCATCAGCCTAGTGCTGATGCCCTGTGTCTCTGTCCCGGCCGGCTCCACTGAGCATGCACGGGATCTCGCAAGTATCGCGAGATCCCCGCGTGCAGCCTGGAGCTGGCACCAGCCGCAGCAGGGTCAGCGCTGTAGAGCACATAACGTGCGCTGATACCGTTTCTGGGCTTGATACATCTCCCCCAATGGATTCTATCTAAAAAAATGCATATCTGGCATTATTTTTGTAAAGAGATTGATTTTATTCTATTTTCATGTGCAGTCACATACAGGTTCCTTAGTCCTATTATTTGCAACACATTTATACATACACACAAACTTGATAGCGATATCGTTTATCATTCAATCGTTCACTTTCTGAGTTAAAACTATGAACGATTATCGTTCATGCGCGTTCACGTTTGTAGTTCAGTCAGACTGAGGAACTCAACGATTTTCAGTAAAGGGATATGCAAAAATCGTTTGTAGTTCAAAAAAATCGTTCATTACATTTAGTAATTGAACGATTTTAGTAAACGATTTTTGTTAATTTTTCCCTTGAAAAAATTAACGAAAATTGTTTACTAAAATCATTCATTTACTAAATCGTTGTGTGTGTGCAGCTTAAATCTCTGAAAAGCTGGTGTATTCAGTAGGCTTGAAGACAGGAAGTTTGATGTGCTAAGATGCATACCCTGAAGTCAAAGCATTTTTTCAAATATCTTCTACACCAGTTTACTTATCAGTGAGTGTTATTATTTGCCTACTTGCTTAGAGAACTTGCATTTTAAGATTAGCAAATCTCTACTGTTCTATTTCCAAAATTTGGATCATTCCATGTCAAGTGGACCAATTTTGAAGATGGTCCCCATCTGCTGACTGTGCACTGTGGAGTCTGTGACAGTTGCACCCACCCCCACTTTGACGGCCAGAGTTTTGCTACTATTACAAACTGTGAACTACAATTTCCCCAAAGTTAGTCTGTCATATATGCCAACCTACATGTAAAATGTTATCAAGATTGGAAATGGTCAGGTGGGGACCCCTCGTCCACTTAATATGAAATGACCCACTTAAGCCATGTCCCAAATTAAGAAAAACAAGGATGCTACTTAGAACCACAAAGCTGTAGTATAAAATTAATGATATTAACTTTTCTATATGATGATTAAAAAAAAACCCCATTCTGTCTATCAGAAAAATAACGAACCTTCTGAAAATAAATTAATAAAAGCATACCATAAAATAGGACAGCTCTTGTCACCGGATTATTCAGGTACGTTCTATTTATGGTGAAAAAACATGTGTCTTCTCCACACTTCCCCAGCCTTCCATTCTCACCAGTCAATGGTGACCACCAAAGCATGATGGGATGACCACCCACTCCATGTTCTGAGCTTCTATGGAAGGTGTTTTCACGTAATTCCTTCAGTAATGGATGAGATGGTTTCTTTTCTTGAACATCTTGCTTAAGAGAGAGTTTTTGTTTCTGCTTTTCAAATCTACCCAGTTCAACCATCACCTTTGGAGAAACAGCCATAATATAAAAACAGTCTATAAAGCTACAATTTTAATATTTGTGTACAGAGTAAAAAGTAAAGTTGTCTAGTATTTGTATGGTACAAGCAAACCAGGCAGTATTTTCTATGAAACAAAATGCATTCATTTCCATGTTGTTATTTGTTGATGTCCAAATTTGCATCCCTTAAAAGGATTTGTCCCTAGCTTTAAAGTTACACCCTATGTGGAAAATTTTATTTTTTTTGGCAGTTTCAAAATCACTGTACATTGCCGTTCATTTTGCCTCCCAATATGCCAGATTTATTTACGCAATGAATTTGAAATCTCTAAATCAAATGTGGTTTAGCCCGCACCACATGAAGTTTAGGGGAAGCCATCATCATTACATTAAAACATCCCACCTTCCTACCCTTTACTAAATGGCCGTGCTACTTGGCATCGATCACTGTCCTCTTTACATCCCTCTTGATACTCTGGCCTGTGGGTTCCAGGGCTTAACAAGTAAATCAGCGTACCCATAGATATCACATTTAAAAATAGTGCCCCTTTGTTAATATTTATAATTAATGCTGCCACCTTATTTATTAGAATATTAGTGTCATACTGTGTTATAATTTATATAACACCTAACTGCCCCCTAAAACTTCAATTGTGTATTGTTATCATTAATAACTTACCTACACTTTTCTTCTCTGCTTGATCTGATGCAATCCATTGGTTTAAAGGAAATCCCAATGAAATGAGACAGGCCATAGGCCAGTCACATTCTGAATTTATACCACCTAGGAGCAGGTGTCAAAATCCAGTTTATTTGTGTTCTGAAAAGCTCAGAGCTTGGTAGAATTCTAAATGAAATGCTTCCAAGCTTGCCAAATAATCTATATGTTTGTTAATTTAACTATAAGTTTGACAAGATCACTAAATTGTGTACTTTTATTGGCCAAAAATACACCCTTTACTTATACACACCACCAAGATGTATCCAATGCTCGGTCAAATCATGTGTATGTCTGTAAGTCTGCCACTTACTGTACTAGAGTTCATTCTAGCACCCTGCATCTGTCACAACCCGTACAGTTCCTCATTCCTGTCTGGAGTGTCACTCTTTGCTCTGGTGCTTCTAGCACACTCAGCTGATGCAACAAACTGCTGATATACAGATCAGAATGTGCTAGAAGCACCAAAGAGCGACAATAAAAACAGGAAAGAGGAGCTGCACAGGTTGTGATAGGTGCAGGGTGCTAGAATGAACACTGTGTACTGCTACAAACAATGACATTTAACATACACAGTTGCTAAAACCAAAAGCTGGCAGAATGGAAACACATATGTCGCACACTAATTTTGTTTTCATGCAGTGGTGTCACAATGGGGGTGCAGACTCCCCCTCAGTGACAGGAGCCGGGTGCTGCACTGTATAATTAAGTGCATCACTCAGCTCCTGACACTGTGAGGGAGCCGGCCGGCACTGCACACAGGGCAGTCCGCACCTCCAGCACCCCCCCTGGCCCCCAGTAATAAGCACGGTGATGGGACCACGGGGAATCGGCCACGATGCCACGTCCCCTTCCCGCATGGCAACACCCCTGTCGACGAGGCCACACCCCATTGTCGGCGATGCCTGACTCCGCCGCACACACAGCCTCCGTCCCCGCACCGGGTGACACCGAGGGGAGGGACGCCACTGTTTTCATATTCATGTGCAGAACCTGTTGTTAATTATGTCCTTCATCACCTTAAGAAAAATAAACCAGATCTTTTCACTTTACCTGGAGCGTAACCAGTAGGAAAAATAATGTGATAATTAGGCATGAGGCCCAAAATGTGGTCCCCCAGATTCTAATCATATTTCAAGTTGCTCCGCATCAGCAAATCATTTTCACAGATTGGTTTGCAAAGATATTCTGTTATCCATTGTAGAATACTCATATTTTGCAGTTAAAAAACCTAACAAAAATATATAAAACAAAAGAAGGTAGGTATTATAAAAACATTACAGTAATGAATATTTCAATTTCATATTATACTGTGCAACTACATATTACTGAGTTGAATTAAATCATGTAATATTTTTTACAATTGAGATCTCCATCTGTTAAAATTACCTACCATTTAAGGTGGCACCTATATAACATTTAGCCAATTACAATGTACCTAAAATACTTGTGTTGCTTGCAGCTGAATATGAGGAACGAGTGCATTGGCATAAGTCCTCTCACTGTCCACACATATTGGGTTTGGATTCCAATGGTAACATCGGATACCTAAAGATGAGCAAATTACGGAATGGAAATTGGCAAGCTGTGGCACTAAACCAGGACATTGTGTGTGGCTTCAGCATCAACCTCAACAAGTTCATGGCTATGACAATCCTCATAGAGGACGTATTACAAAAAACAGCTTCTCTGTCACTAGCAGTCCCTAATACTAAAGGGTTCACGTCCGGGGCGCAGGGCATCCCAAAAGACACCCAGCCCAGGACCCCCCAGGGCATCACACGAAAAATGGAAAAAGGGTGACAGTGCAGTGTAAAGTATAGATGCGTGCGAGTGTGCGAGTAGTTAATAAGTGTTGAAAAAGTGGTTAAAATATATGAAAAAATGAATAAAAAACAAACATAAAAGGTGATGTGAAAAGTAACAAATGATGCAACTAATATCTCTGAATTTCTATTACCATATAGTCTTCATATATTGTTGCAAGTATAATTCAGTGTGCTGAGGAATTGTCCCTGATCGTTCAAAACTGCTGTCAACAGTGCAGAATTAGAGCAGTTAATTCTACACTCTATTATCTTTTCAGAAAAAAAAGCTGACATTTTGCAAAAGCATGTGTATAACATACCTTTCAATGTGTGCATACCTCATACCTGCTAGGTCCATTAAGTAGCATGGACATGCAGTCAGGGTGGGCAGAGCCTCACCTGTCATACTCTCTGTCAGACTGCCGAGTTTTGACTATAAAAATTATTAGAATAATACAAAGAAGATATTTATAACTTATAAATATCTTCTCTGTATTATTCTGATCGTTTTTATAGGCAAAATTTACCAAAATTGCAGCACTCCCTGAAAATACAGTGAAAGAGAGATGAGGCAGTAAGTGCTCAGCCTCACCTCTGATAGCTCACACATTGCCTGGAGCTGGGGACTGGGCCACGAAGCAGCCAATAAAACGCAGAGAAAAAGAGCTAATGGAAGCCTGCCTCACTGTGAGGACATGCCTTGAGCTATGATGGACACCTCTGACTGAGGGAAGGAAATTGGCATATGCAGACAGAGGAAACACACAAAGGAGAAAAAGGTGGGGAGGGTCCACTGCTAGGTGGAGATCTGTGTGTGTGGGGGAAATCTTTTGTGCTAGGGGGGGATCTTCTGTGCTAGTGGGAGATATGTGTGAGGGGGATCTGTGCTATGAGGAATCTGTGTGGGGGGATCTGTGTGAGGGGGAAGATCTGTGCAAGTGGGGCAGGTTCATATATGTATGTGTAAATCTGGCTCTGATACTAGCCATTGCCTCCCCATCCATTGACCTCACCGCACATCCCTGTTAAGTAGTGAACTACCTGGAGAGTTTACCAATCTCCCTGATGCCAGCTGGGTTGGCACAATACAATGACAACATAATTATTGGTTCAAAGCACAGCATTCTGTCACATTTACACCTAACCCCCATTACCTAGTTGTTCTAAAAAGAAACATCAGAGCTGTCTCTCTCTCTCTCTATACATATATTTTATATATACACTGAAGCATGAAAATGTATTGGCACTCATATACAGATGTGTCCTCATACCTCTAGCCTCAATACACCACGCAGCGTGACTTGCCTGGCGTGAGCGAGCCGCCAGGTCCCATGCCACTCTGCTAGCATCAGGCGTTTTTTTTCACCAGAAATGCGTCTAAGTTGCAATGTGATGGAACTAGGAAGCACCACCAGACTGTGCTGATTAATTTGATATGTGACACTTGTATATTTGTGTGCACCTGAGTCTCTGTATATGAAGCACAATGGAACTTGAAATGAAAAAAACTGTGGCCTCTACATTATAGCACTTCATATACAGATTAAGAGACTCAGTCGCACCCAGATATACATGTGTCACATATCAAATAAATCAGCACAGTCTGCTGGTGCGTCCTAGTCGCAAAAAAAAGAAGCAAAAAGACACCCAATGCTAGTAGAGTCTCACTTCACCTAGCGCGTTTTAGCGTGACTGTAGGGCCGTAACTAAGGTAGTGTGACCTGTGCCATGGCACAGGGCACTGCAGGGTAGGGGGCGCTGTTTGGGCCTGTCAATTTTCCTGTTTATTATCATTCTCACTTGTAGCTTCCTCTTCTTTTATCCCCAGCATTTCCTGGTTGCCCCAGGAGTACCCCTATATTTTCCCTGGCCCTTCCCTATGAGACCATGGCCCTTTTTCAGGTGCACTATCTTATGTCCCTATTTAAACAAAAAAGGGGGGTGCCAATGCTCTCTCTGGCACAGGGCACCAAAAAGTCTAGTTACAACTCTGGTATAAGGTCACATCTGTACAGTGAAACTTAAGGCAATTTCATGACACGACTCTCTTTAACGCCACATGCATTGGTGTTGTTTTCACATCTACCTGAAATTATTTAAAAAGTAGGCAAGTATGGTACACATACAGTATGAGTGTATTTTTAGGTACAAATTATAAGACATCAAATTAAAATTAACATGAGGTATATGTATGAACATTTATAAAAATACGAGTACAACATATAGTGACTTAGGAAACATGCCATAAACTCATAGGATTGAATTATGTTTCTTAAAGTATTTTTGGGAAAGGGGGTCTGGACTGCCCACCCTAGCTCTTTCTAATGGGATGTGCTACCTAGCTGAGACCTAAGTATTACAACATAGAAAACAGAGAAACCAGATGCATCATACAACCATTAATAATTATACATAATATGCGTGGTTTTTGGCATAAATTTGGCCAAAATTATGAGCTTACCCACCATCGTCAAGGCAAACCACACCAAACCACCCCAGGGCACCACACAAAATAAAAATAAATGTATTTTTATATTGTGTTCTGCCCTGGGGTGGTTTGGCTGGTGTGGTTTTGGGGTGCCCCACGCCCCAGACATGAACCCCCATAGTGTTAGGGACTTACCCGATGATGTTACCTTGACGATGGTTGGTAAGCTCATAATTTTGGCCAAATTTATGCTAAAAACCTTGAATATTATGCATAATTATTAATGGTTGTATGATGCATCTGGTTTCTCTGTTTTCTATGTTGTTTCTTAAACTAACCTGTTAAAGAGGAGGGACATGGGGCTTTATTAATAGAAAAATCCTTAAATAAACTATTGTTAATAAATTGCGTTTCCCCCCCCAACTATAGGCTCCACATTGTAGCACACTCAATGTGCTAACTAGTATATTTAGGCAGGACTATGGGCACTATTAGCTGTACACTAATGCCGGAGTGGTGCTGCATCTGTGTATGCTGCGACTGTATATAAATAGTCGCTGCAAGCGACTACAGTAATGTACCTTGACGCATGCGCAGTGCAACTTAGACAAATGCACAGTTTGCTAATTCCCTCAACTGAAAAACCATTGGCATAGGGTACAGCTCTGAATCAGACCCTGAATAACTATGACATCTCCATCGACCCCACCCCTACCTTCTTTTTCAACCAATAAGACGTCTGGGACATACTGATGTACAGTGGGAGGCTAGATCCGGAGGAGCTCACTCCTGTCTGAATAACAAGTCAGTGAAGCTGGGAACAATTCTATACTTTACATTTGTTAGGCCGCTCTTTGGATTTTCGATCCATACATGCGATATCTGGCCATACTGTACTCCTCCAGCAGCAGCGCTGCCTTTGTGCCTTTTAGCAGATATTTGGACAGATGAGTTTCCTGGATCGCAAGTTAGATTGAAGGTGTGTACGCATGAATCTGCACTTTGAATGGGACTTCCAAAGGTAAGTGTAATCGAAAGTAAAATCTCATCAAAAGTATTATTGTACATACTATTAAGTACAGGGCTTGACAAATTTTTCTAAAATCTAGGAGCCAGGATGAAAGTGTAGGAGCCAGACCACTGTCCCACCAAAAAATTACAGGAGTCAGTGAGGAGCACAGCTCTGTGTGTTATGCAACTGTTATACACACTATACTAGTTCACAAAATGGTCACAGTTGAATGGATACAGTAAAATGGAGGCCCCCTCACTGCTCTGCACAACTTCCCTGCTCCACCCTCCAGTAATAACGGACCACATTTCACATAAAATAATGGTGCTATAAAGTACAACAAAACCCCCCTCCCCTTGTGGTCACACCATAGACCCTGCTACCGGAGAGCTCTATGCAGCCGGAGATAGGAGACAGACAGCCAGGATGTACAGGAGGATCAACGTAGACTGGGACAGACAGCAGGGATCAGAGCAGGCCAGGATGGAGAGAAGTCAACAGTGCAGGTCGGGACGGACACAGGCACAGCAGTCACCGCAGGCGACACTCAGCACATGCACTCCTGTGCATGATATGAATACCGCAATAATATAGGCACGAATCTCCGCCGGAGCTGATGAGGATCTGCTTCTTCCCTTACTGCAAAAACTAGTAGCCGGGCAGCAAAATCTGGTAGCCATGGAAACCTGGCCACCGGGATTTGTCGAGCCCTGATTAAGTATGATTGTAGAAGTGTATATCTAGCTTATAAGGCAAATACATAAACAAAATTACAGATTGCTGCAGTCGTGCCAAACAGCCCTTATGGGCGCGCCTGGTCCTGTCAGACTCTGCTAGTGCCAGGAGTATTTTTTTTGCCAAAAAATGCGTCTAAGTCGCGCTGCAATGTGACTAGGATGCATCAGGGGACAGTGCTGATTAATTTGATATTCAACACTCTATATGTGCGTCACAGTCTCTGAATTCGTATGCAAAGTGCTATGATGCAGCGGCCGCAGCTTTTTTTTTTTACGCCGATTACAGACTCAGGTGCACACAGATATACAAGTGTTGCATATCAAATGAATCAGCACAACGCTAGCAGAGTTGCACAGGACCTGACGGCTCATACACACCAGACATATCGCACTGCATGGCGTATTAAGGCTGGATAAGCAAGGTCACATCTGTATATGAAATAACAGAGTCACACCAACTAAACTATGTGTCTCTTACAAAGTAAAGTTAGAATTACAATTAATATTAGCATATCAAGCCGTAAGTATAGTATGGGCCTGATTCAGAGCTGTATTAGCATATCAAGCCGTAAGTATAGTATGGGCCTGATTCAGAGCTGTACGCAACCCCGATGGTTTATGCGCAACTCTGATGGTTGCAGATCAGCGCATGCGCAGGACCTTTACTGCACATATGCTGATCTGACGACAGTCGCAGTGCCCCCTAAACTGCAGCCTGATTGACATGCTGCTGCCATTTGCGGGCGGGAAAGATGTAGCGTCGGCCAGTGCCCCAAAACACAGGAGCTTGGAAGGGCTGAGGTTCACGCAAGTGATCTGATGGCTGCGTCATTAGACGTAGCAGCGTATCACAGAAGCTGGCAGGAGGCATCTATTTACCTGTGGCACCACCATATTATTGCACAGCCGCTGCATATAAAGTCGCAGCAGCTGTGCAATAGTCTGAAAAAAAAAATAAACAAACATCTGTTATAGCCCATTTACACCAGAGTTCAAACCCGGGTTATTGTAGGGTTAACCTGGGTAGTTCCTTGGTGTAAAAGGGGATAGGGTTGGATTCCCAGGTCCAGTGACCCGGCAATCCAACCCAGGTAAATTGCAGGGTTTAACACGGGAATAACACGTGAAACCCTGCAGTGTAAACAGCGCGACCCGGGTCACGATGACCTTGAGTGCGCTGCATGCCGGCCAATTGGCGGGCTTCGGTGGCGCTTGGAGATTGCGTCATCTCCAAGGGTCCACTTCCACGCCGGCAGAGCCAGGTCATTGCAGACCCGGCTCCGTTGTGAACGGCGCCGACTCTGGAATTTCCTGGGTCGTCGCCGGCTAAATTCCGGGGGTCTGATCCGGTTTGGAACCCTGTTCCAACCTCCAGGTCAAACTCACAATTTAGGTATAAAAGCGGTATAAGTGAACGACTATTCTCAACATGGTTACAATTGGATGCTTAAAGATGTGAGTTAAGGAGCATACAAGCTAGACGATATGCTCCCTGAGCGATATCGTCTAGTGTGTCCCCGGCTGGGTGTGCTCAATGTCGTTCATGACATTGAGCACACCAGCTGAACGATATCATTAACGATATCGTTCAGTGCCCGCCTCTCTCCCCCATTCCCCAACATGCAGCAACCTGACCTCGTCAGGTTGGCCTGCATGTTTGCCCGATGAAAGACAATGGCAAACGACCCGCGTGAACGCGCATCAACTTTATCGTTCATCGTTTTGGTGTAAAAAATGGATGATATAGTGAACGACTGAACAATAACGATATCGTTATCGTTCAGTCGTCCACTTTATCGCCCAGTGTGTACGCACCTTAAGAAGTATATATAATTTGAGTATGTAACTGCAGGTAAATATTGCTGTATACCTGCCAACCTAACTACTTTTCACACTAGGAATATCTACTATTATTGTTTTACATCAACAATTACCTATGCTGAATTTAAATACACGTGCATTTATTAACATAACTGAATTCATTTAGATAATGTAGCTGAAAAATAAGTGAGGAATAATAAAATCAGAATATTATGGCACTGTGCAACAAGTGGGCTGCTGTCTATTCCGCATCACAAGGTTGGATTGTACACTAACGTTGTTGTACAAGGTTGATTAGTTCATATTTACATTGTGAGACGTTTATAAATGTAAACAAAGCGCAGTATTAGTATATAAGGCACATGCTTCTCAGACTCAAACATGAATACAGGAACAGCTTCAGCAATGACTGTCCCACCATTGCAAAGCTGGAGTGACATAATGAGTGTAAGTAAGAGATGCTTCCATTACTAACCAGTCCTCCTGCAGCGTTTCCTTCCTCTGTGTCTTTGGATGAACACAACACAATGACAATCATACACAGCCAGCTTGCTGTAAACTGGGGCCGGGTCGCTTCTGTACCGGGCAGATGACTGGTAATGTGAGCTTCACTGCAAACAGAACCTGATCACTCAGCCCAGATCCAGCTCACATCTTGCTGTAAGGAGGCACGGCATCTGAGAGAAAGGAGACAACAGCTGCAGTGAAATCCCGAACTGGAGTTCATGCAGTTCAAGCTCCAGAATACTTACAAAGTACATCTACTATCTTAGCTCCTACTCACAATGGAATCATAACCGTATTTTCAAGATTGCTTAAGCAAACCATTCACTATTAAAACTTAATTAATAGGATATACTGTAATTCCCAGAGTGCCCAATACAGAAAAATAACTGAATAAGAATAAATATTAAAATAGCAAAATAATACAAGGTAATACAGCTAAAGGTTATTCTGTCTGTAAATAGTGCACATTAGTTTTCACTGCATAATACTCTTCTGTTTTTATCATTCAGTTTCCATTTGCATGGACATGGACTGAAATATTAGATTTACAAACTACTAGACATTTATTATTTAGTAATTTACTTATTTGGTCCACATTACTGTCATCAATGCTGGATTAACAGCAGGCCAGATGGATTGGTCGCACAGGCCCAGGCCCAGCCCCTCCCCACACATATAGCTACATCATCAAATAGTAGCAATCTCCCTGACTTCCTTAAGAGCATACTTGCCTACTTTTGAAAACTAGTTTGAGGGAGATTCTATCTAGATAGCAGTTGAATGGGCGCTGCCAAGGGGGTGTGACCAGCTCCACCCAAGGGGCATGTCTAGCTCCACCTATGGGAGTATCTATTTATCATCCTGCAGTGAAAGTTTAAAACTATGGGCTCCATTTACTAACGAGTCAGTAGAATAGTGATAATTATCTTTTTCCCTCTCTGTGGTAATTTTCATTTATCATTCACTATTTAATAATCCTCTGGGTTGTTAGGAGCGCTAATGAAGAAAAGTCATGCCAGCGCTATTTTTCATATGTTTATAGCGCTGGCAATACATATATATATATTTAAACTAGAGTCTGACACATGCGCAGTGAGGCCAGACATTTTTTATTTTTTGTAGTGGGGCAGGTTGTGAGCTTCCCGGCCTGCACTGTATGACCCCTGCTTGGCAGCGGCAGCAACTTTCCTTCCCAGCCCAGCACACGGTGTTGTCTGCTGGGCTTGGGAGGCAGGCTGCTGCCGCTGCCTCGCAGGGTTGGAGCCAGCTGAGTGCTGCTGTGGGAGGGTGGGGCCTGCCGGCTACTGATGGAGGGAGGGCGTTGGCTGTTGTGCACTCCCCGTGGGGGGGTGGGGGGAGAGAAAGGGGGCGGGTGCCGGGTGCTGTACACTGATTGGACTGGACGGACCACAGTGCTTGTGAGCGTTGTTTAACATAAGCCAGCACCTGGAGAGTTCAATTAAGGAAAACAAACAGTAAGTTATCATTACCTTCCTTCATAAATAATCTTTGCCATTTGTTTTTATGATAAAACGCTAATAGCGCTATTATGCTCAAGCCCTAAACGTTCATTAATAAATAGGACAAAGGGTTGATCAGGGTTGTCTTAACAGCAGTGCGGGCCCTGGGCAAAGCAATGCACTGGGGCCCCTACCCACCCATTCACGGGAAAAAAATGTACAGTAAATGATCAATAAAATTAAACCTTTAGATTTAGTAGTACTTTCAACAAAATCAGGTTAAATCTAAAAAAAATAAATGTTAAATAAGACACAGCCACCATATAGTACACAATGGAGCCTGCTGGCTGCCCATATTGGTGCCATCCATTCTTTCTAGCCTGGCATTTGTTGCACTTTTTTTTTTTTAGAGGGAGTGGAGAACGTAACATCCATTCCCAAATCTAAACCTTAATGAAGGACGCAATGCCCATTGCCCAGTCAGACCCTGTCGCGGAAAACAGGGCCAGGATTTTACCTGCCGGGTCACCCAGTCGGGACGCAATGGCTCATCTGGCAGAGGTGAGGAGTCTCCTGTCCTGACTTCTGTCCTGTCCTGACTGAGGAGGCTGAGAGAAACCGGACGTATCCTCGAGTGACCAGTCCGGCACCAGACACGGCGGCAGCGGCAGACTAGAAGGAGCTAGCAGCAGCAGACCTGACTAGCGCATCAAGGCAGCCAGTCAGCAGTCGTCTTTCAGAGAGACTCTGTCTGACTGGCGCAGGCGGATATATGTGGACAGGACAGTGTGGTAACGGTGGTGGGTGAGTACTTGTCAACTGCGGGGGGGTCCGCTCGTCACCGGGGGGGGGGGATGGACTGGCGGATCGGAACACAGTGGTGCTTTAAAAAATAAAATGAAAAAAATCTGCCCGTGGCTGCAGGGAGGCTGGCGGGCCCGTTGATGCTGTGGGCCCTTGGACAACTGCCCAACAAGCCCAATGGAAGAGACGGCCCTGGTGTTGATTATCATGTGCAATGAGTTTTAACAGCTGAAACTCGTTTGTAAATGGAGCCCTATAGTACTTTGAGCAGCGTGCTGCCAGAGCAGGTTTGTGTATGAGGTTTATGTATTAGAGATAACAAGCAGTGACAAATAAACCCTATGTTCTAAGGGGATGTAGTTTAAATCCCGGCTGTCGGGGTGCCGGCGCTCAGAATGCTGTCACCGAAATCCCGACACCAGTCAGATTCCCGGCGCCAGCATCCTGACCGCCAGCATCCCGACAGTATGTAGTGGGGTTAGGGGGAGGTTTAGAGTTAGGAAGGGACGAAACTAGGATTTTTGTCACGACAGTAATTTGGCGCCCCCCCCACCCATCATAAGATGGCCTTTTCTGACATAAATTTAATATCCATCCCTTAAAAATATTAGTTAAGGTATCTTAAATAAAACCATCAAATGTCCAAATTATTTTATTAAAATCAAATATCGACAGAACAAACATATTACACATATTGCTACATATTGTAATGCCCCTTCCACATAATGCCACATATTGTAATGCCCTTTACACATAATGCCACATATTGTAATGCCCTTTACACATAATGCCACATATTGTAATGCCCCTTACACATAATGCCACATATTGTAATGCCCTTTACACATAATGCCACATATTGTAATGCCCTTTACACATAGTGCCACATATTGTAATGCCCTTTACACATAATGCCACATATTGTAATACCCTTTACACATAATGCTACATATTGTAATGTCCTTTATACATAGTGCTACATATTGTAATACCCTTTACACATAGTGCTACATATTGTAATGCCCTTTACACATAATGCCACATATTGTAATGCCCTTAACACATAATGCCACATATTGTAATGCCCTTTACACATAATGCCACATATTGTAATGCCCCTTACACATAATGCTACATATTGTAATGTCCTTTACACATAATGCTACATATTGTAATGTCCTTTACACATAATTCTACATATTGTAATACCCTTTACACATAATTCTACATATTGTAATACCCTTTACACATAATGCAACATATTGTAATGCATTTTACTCATAATGCCACATATTCTAATGCCCTTTACACATAATGCCACATATTCTAATGCCCTTTACACATAATGCCATTTACACATAATGCCCCCCCTGCAGCAGTGCCCCTATAGTAATGCCCCCTGCACCAGTGCTCCTATAGTAATGCCCCCTGCAGCAGTGCCCCCATAGTAATGCCCCCTGTAGTAGTGCCCCTATAGCAATGCCCCCTTCAGCAGTGCCCCTATAGTAATGCCCTCTTTAGCAGTGCCCCTTTAGTAATACTCCCATAGTAATACCCCCTGCAGCAGTGCCCCAATAGTAATGCCCCCTTCAGCAGTGCCCCTATAGTAATAACCTCTGCAGCAGTGCCCCTATAATAATCCATCCGGCTGCTCCTCGGAACTATGGGAGAGACGTCATGAAGAAGCTAAAAGAAGCTGGGTGCCCGCTGTAATAAAATCCCAGCTATGGGCCCCTGATCCGGCACGCGGTGCACGTGCACCTCCAGACCCCACCTAGTTGTGGCCCTGGGGTTAGGCACTAGGGGAAAAGGGTTTAGGGCGATATATCATATGATATATTGTATAGTGAGTACCTATCTTAAGGAAATATTGAAAATATCTACTATATGTTAACGAAATAATTAAAAAAAAGAAGTAAAATATAATATAAAAACAGTGAGTTCCAGAGAGCAAGATGTGTGTGTATTATACATGTTTGTGTGTATTAGATAGATAGATAGATAGATAGATAGATAGATAGATAGATAGATAGATAGATAGAAAGAAAACCTTACGGTTTCACATGTCCCATTAAGGCTTCTAAGACATGATCTGAAACTCCACAAAATCTATTAAATTTCTGCCACTCAAACTTCAAAAAGCAATGAAATTACGATCATTAAGGCTGACGCCTTAATGGACGTGTTCCTTGCGTAATGCAGATATGGTATGCCATGACACCATGTGGTTAACTGCAGATTCAGAACTCTCACAGAGAGAGATTGCTGTCACTCACAAAATGGTGGATCTGCTAATTCACAGAATTGTGTTCTCATTGGAATACACTTGTAACACCCGAACAGAACTCTTGTGCAGTGTGGTGTCTCTACTTACTAGATCCGGAGTCTTTTGGTTCTCTTTCTTGGTTCAGAGAGGTAAGGAGGGGGTACAGGCATAGAGGAGTACCAGATTGGTTTTAAACACGAATGGTAATTTACTAACAGACAATATCACGCAATGAGTAACAACCAGCAGATGGCAATTTACAATATTCCTAAAATACATTTACTAGTAAATCACTTTAAACCAAATGGAGGTTTTAATGTACAGGAACACTGGAACAAGTGGTATTGCGTCCAAGTAAACAGCAATTATGCAAACTGTGGATATTAATTGGTTACTTTGGCAAATGTGCATACATACTAAAAAGATTTACTTTTTAATTGTTTACATTTAAGATAGGATGATGTGTAACCATGTTTAAGACGTGTACAAATGTGACAACACTGCATCCAAATTCACATTAGCATATATTCTTAAAAATGTGTTCATCACTCCATTTCCCTATCTATCTAAGGGCGTGATTCAGACCCGCTTGCAAGCGCTGAGCGCTCGCAAGCGGGTCGATGTTGCCCAAGTGTACATGCGCATGAGGGAGGCGGCTCCGTCGTGCGCATGCGCGAGACCCCAATAACGACGGCCAAGCCGTCGTTATGGGTCTCGCACCAAAGGGGGCGTGCTGTCGATGGTGATTAACAGCACGCCCCCTTTGGTGGGCGTGCCGGAGGCGTGGCTGCCCAGACGGAGGCGTTCCCATGGGAACGCCTACCGTCTGGGGCCGGCCCCACTGACATCCGCTCCAAAGAGGAGAAGGGACGGCCCTGATTCAGAGCGAGCCTTCTGTCAGAGCGTCCGGCTCTGAATCAGGCCCTAAATATACAGCATATAAGAACACTGTTTCAAATATAGGGGGTCATTCAGACCCGCTCGCGAGCGCAGGACGCTCGCAAGTGGGTCGATGTTCCCCCACTGCACATGCGCACGACGGAGGGAGGCCCGGCGAGTGACGGGCTCTCCATCGCTCTGGGTCTCACACCAAAGGGGGCGTGCTGTCGATGTTGATTGACAGCACGCCCCCTTTGGTGGGCGTGCCGGGGACGTGCCTGCCAGACGGAGGCGTTCCCATGGGAACGCCTACCATCTGAAGCCGGCCCCACTGACATCACTAGTGATGTCAGTGGGAGTAATTTTGGCTCTGATAGAGCCAAAATCACTCCAGGGCTTGCGGCAGCGAGACCCTACTGCAGGGTCTCCGTCGCAAGCCCGATGGTCGCGATGGTCAAGACCATCGCGACCATCATCATGGACGCTCGCATATGCTGTGGGTGGTCACCCACAGCTATGCGAGCGGCCGGGAGGCCGCTCCATTTTCATGGAGGAGGGCACTGATTCAGAGCGAGCGCTCTGGTCAGAGCGTTCAGCTCTGAATCAGGCCCATAGTTCAGAACTTTTCTTGAAGTTGGTGCACTTTAGAGAATGGTTTTGATCCACAGGTTTAACAAGGTGATATAAATGCTGCTGTGGTTTATGTTGCAGATCATTGCCCGGGTACTTTGTATGTGAATTACTTTCACTATATAGCAGGTTTAACTGTAATCCCTTTCATGCAGCGATACAGATGACTTTAGACACTGTAGGTGGCTGTAGCTAATGTTCATTTAGTAAATCTGTGCTTTCTAATAAAAGTCTATATGATCTGGCTGGGCTGTAAGCTGCAGTGTGTTGGGGCAGAGCAGTAAAACTGTACTGAATTTATTATGCAGAACTCTCCTGAAGAGCTGGAGATAACACTGGCTCTCCCCCATTAAAACCACTGCCATAGGCTGTTCCTGATTCTAACTGAGTCCCCTTTCATCACTGTGATCGGGACATGGGTCTACCTTACTGCTGATCTGGGGAGATGAAGCCACCAACTCTGCCCACGGCACTACTCATCAGATGGTAGGTTCGCCTCTGTCTCCACCTTTCCTGGCTGTTACTGTACAAGCTTCGGAGGGTAGTGTGTCTCTCTGCTCTGCTGTTGCCACTGGGAACACCACACTGGCAGCCACTGCTTAGCTTCCTGATGGCGCTGGGTATCCTCTCTTGGAATGCTCCCTCGGGACTCCATGTAACTGCCTTAACTGACCACCTCAGTCACCTGCTGCTGGTTCCAACTGGTTCTATGTCATGTCACCTGCTACTGCTCCCCACTGTATTACTCACTCCTCCTCTCTTCCCCGTTGGCTCCGGATTACCCTCGAGGGGTCCATAACCCCAACATAGCAAATACACAATATGAATGATGACACTATATATTAGGGGTGAGCGGGTTCGGATTTCTGAAATCCGAACCCCCCCGAGCCCCCCCGATCCGAGGCAGATCCGAGTCAGGCTCGACTTTTCCCGCCTGACTCAGATCTGAAATCGAGGCAAAACGTCATCATCCCGCCTTCCGGGTCTCGCGGGTTTTGGATCCTATATAAGGTACCCGCGTCGGCGCCATTTTCTCACTCGGCTGTGGACAGTGAAGAGGGAGGGTGGGAGTTAGGGCTGGCTGGGCTGTGTAGTGTAGTGTAGTGTAGTGCAGAGTAGTGTTGTGCTGTGCTGTGCTGCGCTGTGCTGCTGTTGTTAATAGGGGCTGTGTCCACTACTTCAAAGTCCATAGGGACTGGCTGGACTGTGTTGTGCAGTCACTTCTCCATAGGGGCTGTGTCCACTCCAAAGTCCTGTGCAGTGTCCCAGTCCTAAAGGGGTGCTGTAGTGTTGTCCAGGGGGTGCTCTGTCCATCAGGGGTGCTCCCCCCAAGTGCTAAAAAAATAATATTTTTTCTGTGTTTGTGAATTGTGTGCGCAGTAGCCGCACGTGCATCAACAAAGTAGTGCCAAGCGTGCGCCTGTGTCATAAGTAAAGGGCCGGCAGTCATCCTGAAGCAAAACGTACAACTGAGGCCTTGACTGCTATGTTGGTGTTAGACGTGCATCCGGTATCCGCCATTAGTGCAGTGGGATTTAGACAATTGATGGAGGTAGTGTGTCCCCGGTTCCAAATCCCGTCTAGATTCCACCTGCATCCTCAAAGCAGCAGCGACAAGCGTGCGTCTGTCTGTTAAAGGGTGGTGTAACCCTCAAAGTGCGCTCCACAAACAATAAAAAAATTCTTCTTTTTTTTTCTCTTTGTGAAATGTGTGGGTTGTAGCCGCACCTGCATCCTTAAAGCAGCAGCGACAAGCGTGCGTCTGTCTGTTAAAGGGTGGTGTAACCCTCAAAGTGCGCTCCACAAACAATAAAAAAATTATTCTTTTTTTCTGTCTTTGTGAATTGTGTGGGCTGTAACCGCACTTGCATCCTCAAAGCAGCAGCGACAAGCGTGCGTCTGTCTGTTAAAGGGTGGTGTAACCCTCAAAGTGCGCTCCACAAACAATAAAAATATCCTTCTATTTTTTTCTGTCTTTGTGAATTGTGTGGGCTGTAGCCGCACCTGCATCCTTAAAGCAGCAGCGACAAGCGTGCGTCTGTCTGTTAAAGGGTGGTGACACCCTCAAAGTGGGCTCCACAAACAATAAGAATATTCTTCTTTTTTTCTGTCTTTGTGAATTGTGTGGGCTGTAGCCGCACTTGCATCCTCAAAGCAGCAGCGACAAGCATGCGTCTGTCTGTTAAAGGGTGGTGTAACCCTCAAAGTGCGCTCCACAAACAATAAAAATATTCTTCTTTTTTTTCTGTCTTTGTGAAATGTGTGGGCTGTAGCCGCACCTGCATCCTTAAAGCAGCAGCGACAAGCGTGCGTCTGTCTGTTAAAGGGTGGTGACACCCTCAAAGTGTGCTCCACAAACAATAAGAATATTCTTCTTTTTTTTTCTGTCTTTGTGAATTGTGTGGGCTGTAGCCGCACTTGCATCCTCAAAGCAGCAGCGACAAGCATGCGTCTGTCTGTTAAAGGGTGGTGTAACCCTCAAAGTGCTCCAAAAAATAAAAAACTATTTTTTTTATGTGTTTGTGACTTGTGTGCGATGTAGCTGCATGTGCATCAACACAGTAGCAGCGCCAAGCGTGCGCCTGTGTCATAAGTCAAGGGCCGGTTTGGACATCTGGTCTGGACTGAAGGACGTGCCAACAATTTCTGACAAGTCTACTGTCACTGCATATGATACTGTCCTCAAAGCAGCAGCGACAAGCATGCGTCTGTCTGTTAAAGGGTGGTGTAACCCTCAAAGTGCGCTCCACAAACAATAAAAATATTCTTCTTTTTTTTTCTGTCTTTGTGAAATGTGTGGGCTGTAGCCGCACCTGCATCCTTAAAGCAGCAGCGACAAGCGTGCGTCTGTCTGTTAAAGGGTGGTGACACCCTCAAAGTGTGCTCCACAAACAATAAAAATATTCTTCTTTTTTTTCTGTCTTTGTGAAATGTGTGGGCTGTAGCCGCACCTGCATCCTTAAAGCAGCAGCGACAAGCGTGCGTCTGTCTGTTAAAGGGTGGTGTAACCCTCAAAGTGCGCTCCACAAACAATAAAAAAATTCTTCTTTTTTTTTCTGTCTTTGTGAAATGTGTGGGCTGTAGCCGCACCTGCATCCTCAAAGCAGCAGCGACAAGCGTGCGTCTGTCTGTTAAAGGATTACATCGGTGACAGCATCCAAGTAGACATGTCAGACAGTCCGTACCTGTACTGGCAGGAAAAAGAAGCAATTTGGAGGTCCCTGTACAAACTGGCTCTATTTTACCTGAGTTGCCCCCCCTCCAGTGTGTACTCCGAAAGAGTGTTTAGTGCAGCCGAGAACCTTGTCAGCGAAAGGCGTAGGAGGTTGCTTCCACAAAATGTGGAGAAGATGATGTTCATAAAATGAATTATCAACTCTTCCAGGGAGACCAGCCTCCAGAACATACAGAGGGACCTGTGGTGGTGGATTCCAGCGGGGACGAATTAATACTCTGTGAGGATGAGGATGTACACAACACTGAAGAGGGTGAGGAATCGGTGGATGAGGAGGATGAGGATGACATCTTGCCTCCGTAGAGCCAGTTTGTACAGGGACAGATTAATTGCCAGCTTGTTTTGTGGGGGCCCAAACGAACCAATCATTTCAGCCACAGTCGTGTGGCAGACGCTGGCGCTGAAATGTTTGGTTTGTTAAAGTGTGCATGTCCTGTTTATACAACATAAGGGTGGGTGGGAGGGCCCAAGGACAATTCCATCTTGCACCTCTTTTTTTTCTTTGAATTATGTACTATTTGGGGCCTAGTTTTTCAAACTGCCATCCTGTCTGCCACTGCAGTGTTACTCCTAGATGGACCACGTGTTTGTGCCGCCCACTCGTGTCGCTTAGCATAGTCATCCAGCTACCTCGGTGCAACCTTTTGGATATAAAAACACTATTGTGAGGTGTGAGGTGTTCAGAATAGACTGGAAATGAGTGGAAATTAAGGTTATTGAGGTTAATAATAGCATAGGAGCAGAAAAACCCACAAATTCTGTGATTTTAGCTGTTTTTATGCTTTTTTTAAAAAAAATACAGATCCAAAACACAAAACCCAGAACCCAAAACACGGAAGGGTGGTTTTGGCAAAACCAATCCAGATCCAAAATACGAAGAAAGATCCAGATCCAAAACCAAAACACAAAACACGAAAAGTGGCCGGTGCACACCCCTACTATATATACATAAATCTATATATATCTCACATAAGATCCAGCATTGGTAGGCACACCTAGGGGAAAATTTACTAAGAATCGAGTCTGGGAGAGTTTGCTTTTTTTTTCAACTCGATTAGTTTCACCGAAACTCAGGAGATTTGAAGCTCCTGAGACTCTCAAATTTACCAAGCAGAGAGTTTAGCTGAGAGTGAGATGGCCGCTGGTGAAGCAGAACGAGATTTCTCCCCCGAGTAGCAGGTTGTGCAGGAGATTTCTCCCCCGAGTAGCAGGTTTTGCAGGAGATGAGTCACCCGAGATTGCAGTGTCTTTTCTCTGCAAAACTTTCAGTGAGATATGTGTAAGCTGCTTATGGTCTAGCCTGTAAAAAAATGGGTTAAACGTTTACCAAAAAAATGACATAGGGCCCCACCTCTAAAGCTTAACCATCCCCGGACTTGCCAGCCTGTCCTGGCTCTTAAAATTGCAGGGAATAAAACGAGTAGGGTTCCACCGTAATTTAAGAACCGGCACCAGGCAGCAGGGCCAGACCTGATCTTAAATAGAGGGTTAAAAAATTTGACGTGAGGTACCCCCTATATTTAAAATCAGCGCTGTGCCCTTTCTAGCGGGGGTCTGATGCCACAGCCAGGGGAGCCCTTTCACCGGGCCCCCCAGCTTCAGCATCAGTCCTTACCGCTAGTCAACCCAGGCCAGGGATCCCTGGGGAGTTGGGGACCCCCCCAAAAAAGGGGTCCCCCCTGCAGGGCACCCCTGGCATAGGCTGATAGCCCGGGGCTATCCCTGCTACCCCTGGGCGATAAGGGGCGGGTTGATAGTGTAGGTGTAGCATGTAAAAAATAGAATAATTCACATTGTTTTTACAGTGGAACTACAGATCCCAGCAAGCCTCCCCAGCATGCTGGTACTTGGAGAAGCAAAAGTACCAGCATGCGGGGCGTTAAGGGCCCACTGGTATGTGTAATTCACCTATAAAGAAATGTGTAAAAAACACAACACACACCATGAAAATAAAGATTTAGAACATCCAAACACACTCACACATACTTACCTGCTGCCAGATGTTCATGTCCCCTTCTCAATGTAAAGTATCCATTGGAAGTACCTGAAAAAAAGATCCAATACTCACCTTTTGTCCCATGATGTTCTCCGCAATAATCCAAATAGGGCCCCGGAGACACTGTAACAACACGCTACAGTATGTTGTTACAGTAACACCATAGGCAAACGCAGGGGGGGTTTCCGTCTGCCTGGAAACCCCCCTCCCAGAAAACACCATGACCACAATAGAAATAGTAATATAATAGAATTTTACTAGTGCTGCATGTTCTTCTCAGTATCACAAATGAAATAATTAGCACCACCTGTAGATCGTTTAACATGTGTCAGCCAGTCATAAATAACCTGTGCACCCAACTAGGGGATCTGGAAAACATGCGCTGTAAAGGATGCACTGCTATAGAGCCCAATATGTACATATATGTCCAGGGCAGTGTTAGGTTCTTCTGCTGCTCCTCCAGGCTCCCAGACATGCTCCAATAGTCTGGAATGTGCCCACATCTAAAATAAAAACATTCAGCTCAGGCAGGATGGCCCTACTGCTGCATTTAATGGGCCCTGTATATGCTGGAATTATGACACATAATACACTTTGTATGGTGCATATTAAAGCTGGTTAAGTACTAATTATGCCCTCTTCATGGACTGGCCACACTCTCTAAAATCAGGCATTTGGAAACCCCCTTCTAGAAATCCTGCGTTTGCCACTGAACACTAATGACAGCTCTGGGCTTGAGCTGTCATTAGTTACCGGCCCGCGAGCCAATCAGCGGCGGCTTAACATTAGCGGACGCTCATTGGCTGGGACCTACGTGGACTTAGCCAATGAGCGGCTCCTCCACGTGGGTCCCAGCCAATGAGCGGCCGCTAATATTAAGCTGCTGCTGATTGGCCCCGGCTACTGATAGTTCCCATGTGGGAACTGTTAGTAGCCGGAGATAATCAGCAGTTGCTCTACAGTTAGCGGCCGCTGATTGGCTCGCGGGACGTGCAAACCCGTGCAGTCCCATCAGCTGGTATTCGCGAGGGATTTGTATGTGTGGCAACACACATACAGATCCTGGGTCCATCTGGTTCGTGACTCGTTTTTTTTTTTTTTTGCAAAGTCCCGGGGATGCTACGGAGACTAGCGCCAGGATATAGGTGAGTATGCGATCTTTTTTGCAGGGCCAGTCAGTAAGGATTCTACATGGGAAAAGAGGACAGAAATATCTGGTATAAGTAAGCATGTGTATGTAATAAAGCTTTATTAGTCACGGTGTGTGTGTTTTGTCTTTATTTAACTATTTATTTTACAGTGGGGGTACAGGTGCAATAGTTTTATTATATTCTTTACATTATTACTCTGCTTGGTAAATTCCAGAATCCTATCTTCACTAGTGAAAAGGTTCTCGAGTTTTACCGATGGTGAATTGAAGAGAGTTTGCTAACTCTCCAGTATTTTCCTGTAGCACAGGAGATCTCTCTTCCGAGTTTGACATTAGTAAATTTGAGAGTGGAAAAAAATGCCCAAACTCTCCAGAGTTTGCAAACTCTCAGCTTAGTAAATGTACCCCTTATAGTCTGGGGTACCACACACACATGCAGTCTATGCAACTGAGGTCTGAGCAGAACATAGAGCTGCGCAGATGGGATAAGAGTATTGTGGATGGGGGGAGAAGACAGAGCGGTGTGGATGGGGCAGAATGCTGACTAGAGTAGTTATGCAAAATAATGTTATTCTATGTAAAGTGTGCTGATGCTTTTTAATTTCTTAACCAACCTTTCAAAGGACACTTACAGTAGATGTATGTGACAGCTTGGTATCATACCTAACAATGGGCCTGATTCAGAGGTGGACGCAGTGTCGATTTCAGTCACAAACAGCTGATGTTTTCAGTCTTGGACGCAAAGAGAGACAATTTCAGTGGGCATTCTTGAATAAACATGAGAGGGTCGCTAGCGGGCATGTCATTGGCATATTGTGGGAGTGTCGCACTAGCGACTGAGGGCCTGAATCAGAGCCGCTCGTAAGCGGCTGCTCGTTCGCTCTGAGCGATGTTCGCACAACTGCGCATGCGTATGGGTCGTAATGCGCATGCGCAAACCAGTCATTGCGGTCGGAAATCGAGCGCTCGCAAAACAGCGAGGGGCTGCTAATTTCAGTGACAGAAAACGGGGGAGTGGAGATCCGAACGCAGCGTGCCTAACGGTAAAAAGGGCGTTTAATGGGAGTGCATAATTAGTAAAGGAGCGTCATCGACCACGTCACTTGGTTGTCTTTTAGCCTGAACTGCTCACAGTGATTGCGGTAGGATAAACCTACCACAAGCACTGCGAGCAGTTCAGACGCCTTTCGATGTACCCGATTAACCAAATAAATACCGGAGATGACGTGTGATGCGAACGGCAAAGGGGCATCTTTACAAAATAGCGAGCGCATTTTTCGTTCGCTCGCTCAGACATAGAGGCGTCAACAAACCGCAATGAGCGAGCGCTCAATTTAAATAGCCGGCCCCTTTTTAGGAACGACCGTCCGCAAATAGTGTCCGGCTCTGAATCAGGCCCTGAGTCTTTCTTTTTTTTGCATTAAAGGTTTTAATTTAGATCAACAAAAACAATAACACTCAAAACCTACCCACAATGTTCCAGCAAAATCAAAATATAATACAACATAAAATATATCACATATAAAACAAAACAAAATAAAATATAAAATCTGAAACATAAACTGAGGACAAGAAGGAAGAAAGAGGGGAAGGGTGGGAATGAGAGAGGGACCACCCGAGATACTATCATAAGAACTGATAAAGGAATGTGACAAGTTAACAAACCTTACTAATATGGCCTTAATAGGAGGGGTAATCATTAAACATTAACCAAGGTCCCCAGATGCCACTGAACTCTATAAATTTTGTAGCTCCAGACACCATAAGACATATAGAATCCCAGTCTGGAGAACCACTCCGCTATGGTTGGAAGGTTCGAAGATCTCCAGTGGTCTGGAATTACAGCCTTGACAGCACTGTTAAGATGTATCAAGATTGATTTTTTTATAAGATGACACAGGACCATCTATCTTATTTAGGAGCCAGAAAGTAGGTTCTGAGCTAACTTCCTCGACCACAATCTTTAGATAAAGAGATCACAGATTTCCAGAAGAGGCGTAAAGAAGCACATTCCCACCATATGTGGAGAGGGGAACCAACAACTGAGGCGCATCTCCAACATGTAGCGGAAACGCCAGGGTACATTTTAGCAAGAACTGAGGAGCATCTGTACCAGCGGGCAAAAACTTTAAACGGAGTCTCCTCCAAATAGCTAAATGAGCAGGACATACAGTAGTGGTCTGAAAGATCTTGTCCCAATCCTTAGGGTCTCATTCAGGGATGGGGAACCTCAGGCCCGGGGGCCATATAAGTCCCCCGAAATCATTCGATCTGGCCCTCTGAGCTTTTTTCTGCTAGCCTCATCAATCTAGCCTCATCAATCTATGGAGCAGTGCTGCCTGGAGCGTCCTTGGGATGCTTCAGACAGTCAAACCACTGCCCTTACAGCGCCCCAGAGCATCCTCAGGATGCTCTGGGCATTGCAGTAATCACCGGCAATTGTTGCCCTGCCCCTATGTGACATCACACGGAGGGGAAGTGGCCTGCACTGGGCTCGTGAATAATATTATATATATCAAAATGGCCCTCGGCAGAAGAAAGGTTCCCCACCCTTGGTCTAATTGTATACCCAGATCTCTTTCCCAGTCAGCCGTGAAACGTGGCAATAAGGAAAATGTATCTTCAATGAGCAGTTTATATCCAGAGGAGAGAAAATGTTGAGGACGAGACTGTGACTGACACATCAATTCAAAAGAAGTCGGGAGTCTACGGGCAGCTCACGGATCAATTTACTAGACAAAAAATGTTGAATAGGGAAGTATCTCTAAATATCGGTGACTGATAGACTCCAAGGGCTCTATTTATTAACATTATTTTTACTAAAATAAAGTGAAAAAGGGTGTTTTCACACCCTTTTAACATTATTTTAGTTTCACCTGTAGTTATTACATGGCAATTGGAGTAGAATTAGTAAAATTCTACTCCAACCCCCAGTATCACTTATTTTTAGTAAAGCAGATCGCATTTCCCATAATTGTAATGGGAAATGTGATCCGACCATAGTTACTAAAAATAAATTGTCAAAAAATACCGGGGGAAGCCCTGTGATAATAACGCCACCTGGAGGTGGCGTTATCCAGCGTCTCCCCCGGTTACCGGGCTCCCACTCTGCTCTAACGGGGAGAGCAGAGCCGGGAGCCGGTACCAGTAATCAGCTGTGTGGTCTAAGCAGACTGCAAGCTGATTACTGTAAAAAAAAGAAAAAAAAAATTAAACATTTTTTTTTTTACTTACCTGAATCCAGGGACCGGTGATCGGGCCTCCGGTGATGGCTCCTCTCCGGTCAGCTGGTCTCCCATAGTACACTGGGGCCTGGTCATCAGGTGATCGGGCCCCAGTGCAGTATGGGAGATCACCTGATCGGGAAGCCCAGAGAAGATCACCGGAGGCCAGGAGGTGCAGGTAAGTGTAATGAAGGGAGGGGGGGGTCACGGGGGTGAGGGGGGGTTGCGGGGGCGGGCTTAGCACCGGGGGCGGGGCTTAGCATCGGTGGGAGGGTAGTAGCGGTGGTCGGTCGGCGCATGCGCGGGCTCTTAGTCGCGGTATTTTTTCAGAAAATACAGCGACTAGAGTGCGGATGGGATCCGCAGGGACAGAGCTTTATCGCAAGCTCTGTACCTGCAAGGGATTTATAGTGAATCCCCGTGATATTGCCTGAATTCGCAATGCGAATTCACTCGGTAATATCACACTACAATCCGCATTCAATATGCGGATTGTAGTAAATAGAGCCCCAAGTCTCTTGAACCTGGTCAAAAGAAAGCATACCAGATGAGGATGCCAGCTGGCCGACACGCGCCACCCCAGTCTGTATCCAAAGTTGGAAGGTGGAGGAGGTCACCCCAGGGGGAAAATCAGGGTTATGAAAGAGAGGGGTCATAGGAGAGATTGCAGAAGAAACATACTGCCTTTTCCTTAAGGATTCCAGAGAGTAAGGGTCGGGCCTACAGTGGGGTGGGTAACAGAGGGAAGGGTCTCTAACCCTTCCCTCTGGGAGTTACTGTGGTTCTCAAGCCTCACCCACTGTCTGTCAGATTCTGGTCGGGTCCATTCTAAGACTCTACTGAGAGCCATTGCCTCATAGTAAGTAAAGAAGTGAGACAACTAAAACCCCCCTTAATTGTCTACATCTGAAGAGCACATAATATCTGAAGCAAGCCCGAAGTCCTCCACACACAAAATCTCTCACCAAGTGGTAAATGTTCAGAAACCAGCTCCTAGGGACACATATTGGGAGGGTCTGGAGCAAGTAAAGTATTGCGACTGAGTCTTTTTTTGCAGTTATGCTGGCACTGGCAACCATGTTCCGATGGACATTCTGAGCAACCATAGGGCATGAGATGGTGCGACATTAAACAAAGCAGCGGATATGAGTCGTAGCCGGTGTACTGCGAATCCCATCAGATGCGGCATTAGCATAGAGATGTAGTCGTACTGCGTAAAAAGACGCTGTCCATTTTTGTGTCAGACCCAATGACTGCATCTTCATTATCAAACGAGTGCCATACTCTTGCAGAGCAAATGGCTGCCAATTTCCTAGACAACAATTTGCCACCAAGGCAACTGACCACTACTATACTACATGGCAAATAGCCAGCATCATTTCAACTACAAAATGGCTACCATCATTCATACTGTAACCCTCAAATGGTCACCATTATCATACATAGTACACTGCTGTCATAGGGGCTGATTCTGAGTTGTACCCTGATGCAACCACTTTAGCATCTTTTGCTGTAGTCACATCTGCAAAGTTACGCTATTGCTAGTAACAGCACTTCCCCTGGTACACAAGCATTTGTATGAATATGTATGAAGGACAGGGACACCTACTTTGTGCATCTTTCGACATAACAATACTGATTGGTGTGTCTTTAGACGCTACCATTGGTAGCACCATCGAAACGTGCACCTTCCCCATGTAAGGTGCAAATTCTCTATCATAGTATTGCCTCCAATGTAAGCAATTTGTGTTTGAAACCAATTATGCGGCACGTCTGTGACACTCCCATAATATGCCCATCAGACGGTGGGGGAGATTTATTAAAGCTTGGAGAGAGATAAAGTGGAGGTGAGTCTGAGTCACACTGTGCATGCGTGAAGATACATTACTGTAGCCGCTAGCAGCAACTATTTATTTACAGCATGATTAATAGTCAGGGACCGATTGGGGGAGGTAAAAGGGAATCGCGGCAAAGAACGTAGGCGAGTTATGACTACTTTAGGGGCATCACATCCTGCAACTTTGATCACTTACACAAGAAATATGGCTCCGGCATCTCAGTCACCGCAGCCGTTCTGCAGGACCATAGGAAGGACTGCGACAATCAAACCATCTGTGACCAATGCTGCGTATCGACAACAAGGTTAAAGTGACATTTAATTTATTAAACGGGAATGCACCATCACTATGGATCTGCTTGGATATAAAAGGCTCAATACCAGATACAATGTAAAATAAACTTTCACTAACTGGACCCAATTTGGTTATCAATTACCATAACACTACAGTTTACTGAAACTAGGTCGTTGCTCTTGGCAACACTATAGGGCAGTGATTTTCAACCTTTTTCAACTTGAGGCACACTATGCAAGATCTTAAAATTGCCAAGGCACACCATCCGGCAATGCGGCGTGAGCAACCTATGAAAAAACATACATATTGGCTCCCACATTGAACAAAAACACATTGGCCTCCACAGGAATAAAACACACTACAGATGGGCCCAGCTAGTTTGTTGCTCATAGCGCGACATTCAGGCTTCTGAGTTGCGATTTGGAATGTTGTGTGATGGCTGTACTGTTGTGCACTGTGGCGTTCTACAACATAAAGCTGGCCATAAACCTGCACGACCAGCAACTTGCCGGAGCTCCCTGGCAGTCCTGGCAGCATATTTGTTATTTTTCTTAGCACAGGATCTGTCGTATGATCGATCCTGTGCCTCATGCGCTCATCAGGGAAAAAGTCATTGAAATTACTTGAATGGACACACGATGCATCACATGCACAAAATACACAGTACGATCTGCACACGATAGGATGGAACATATGTGCTGCACATCTGATCATACGATCCGTTTTAGGAGCTGCGGGAGCGCGCATCGGATAGTATCTTTTACGCCAAAAATACACAATATTTACAGGATCCATCCTAAGGACTCGTCGAAAACCGGGCAATCGGCCAGAAATCGTGCAGGTGTATGTCCAGAATAAGAGAAACCACAGCATGTAATACACCACTTAACTGCTGGGTGGCGAGTGCTCCACTGATGAAATTTGTACTACTGAATACCATACTGTAGAAGTGGATGGATATCCCTGACAAGTGGGCCAATCACGTTCATGCAGTGTATTTGCATGTTTGCACAACTAATCTTTTTAATAATATCGCAGAAGCTCGTTGAACGGAACCAAATCAATATACATACAGTACTGTACAGTAGTGTAATTGGCGTGTTTTTTATGACGGTATAACCGATACATTAACGAGACGCACGCACAGCTTTCAATGAGACGAGATGAATTATTCACTAAAGGTGCGTACACACTGGGCGATAAAGTGGACGACTGAACGATAACGATGTCGTTATCGTTCAGTCATCCACTTTATCGTCCATTTTTAACCCCAAAAAGATGAACGATAATGACGACGCGCGTTCCCGCGGGTCGTTCGTCATTATCGTTCATCGGGCTGACATGCAGGCCAACCTGATGATCTCGTCAGGTTGCTGCATGTCAGGGAATGGGGGAGAGAGCCCGGCGCTGAACGATATCGTTAATGATATCGTTCAGCGGCTGTGCTCAATGTCATGAACGACATTGAGCACAGCTTGCCGGGGACAACACTACACGATATCGCTCAGGGAGCATATCGTGTAGTGTGTACCCACCATAAGGGTGGGATTATGCGTTTACATGTGCTAGTATAATATTTTGAAAGGAAGACACATTTTTATTATTATTATCATTATTATTATGCTTCCCTCACTGCGCTCTCCCTAATGGCAGTGGGTGGGTGAAGTGCACAAGGATTCAGTAGATGGATGTGAAATCCTTCTAGGCCTAGTAGTAGAGCAGTGGTTTGACATTGCCATGGTCCAGGGTTCAAATCTCACCACAGCCCAATATTATTTCATAATCATGATTACTTTAGTGTCATTCCTCTACAGCAGGGCTCGACAAATTTTAGTAAAATCTAGGAGCCATCTTAAAAGTTTAGGAGCCAGACCATCGTCGGCAACCAAAATATATGAAAACTTGTATAGGCCACCACACATGCCCCTAATCTCCCTGCATGCCATTAGACCACCAAGTATGCTTCTTCAATGGTCATCAGATTCTATCACATGCCCATACCTGTTGCCAATTCATATTATGCCACACAGTATACCCCAAATTCAGTGAAACCCTTTCACAACACTGCACACAGCACATACTGTATCTGTTTCAAAGGTTGAACTATCTAACACTGACTAGCGACAGGGGTAGCAAATGTGTGGCCCTCTCGCTGCTGTAGAACTACACATACCAGTATGTCCTGCAACAACTTGGCTGCTAGGGTATGCTGGGAAGTGTAGCTCCATATAAGATGGAGTGCCACACATTGCTTACCCCTGGTCTAGCACATCTAAGACCTCTCCTTTATGAGATAACTATTGTAGAGTCCTTTACATATATGGAGATTACACTGTGAGTTAGCTGGATGGCAGTTCTCCATACAAAGGTGTGTGTGGCAGTTGGTCCCTGTAATCCCCTCCCTGTAATCCCCTCCTCCAGAATGAGATCAGGCCTCTCCGTTCATAGCACCACTGACAGACGACAGGACAAAGGGGCAGTTATTGGTGACTAGCACATATACAGCTGGGAGGGCAGTTATTGGCGAGTGGCACATAAATGGGGGGGCAGTTACTGATGGGTGGTACATAATACAGATCCCTGTACTGAAACTAATACCCATCACACAGGGTACCCAATATAATAATGCCCTCCCCAAGGTGCAACACAACTCACCCACCTGCAAACCTGCAGTGGAGCTAATGGAAGGCTCCCCCATACAACCATAGGGACTTTCCCCTTATAGTCAATGCACTAGGCTAAGGAAACATGTAGGGAAACTACAAGTAACAGCATGCACTGTAGGAGCCCCAGGCTGTAGGGGTTGCATGCTAATCTACCCCACGCTGTGCGAGCTAGGAAGGGTATCGGCCACTTACTTTAAAATTTGGAACCCTCATCTCTGTTGGACTGGGTCTGCCCTGTCTAAGTTGATCCTGCAGTTGTTAGTCCGGGGAGACACAGCGGCCTTGGCACCATGCTGCAGCCGGCAAAGTACTCCAGTCCTGCAGCAACAGTCAGGCCGGGTGGGCTCCATCCGCTCTGGTGGGCAGTCACAGCGCAATGGCATGGCCCGTGACATGGTCGGTCTCTTCAATCCATCTGTCCCACCCCCACTTACACGCTGCGGTGAGGAGGCTCTGGTGACTTCTCTCATTCACCACACACGCTGCCTTGCAGGAGGGAGGAGGCGGAGCCACACTGACTAAATGTGGTGGGCACACACTCCTCCTCCTGTGACAGGCATGCCTCGCCTACTGCTGTAACCATCTCCAGAGGAACTTGTTTGTTATTTTTTAAATTAGCTTTACTTGTACAGTATCTGCCCTGGCTCTAAAACCTGGACCGGGATTTGTCGAGCCCTGCTCTACAGTTTATATTTTTTTTATAAAGTACAGTGATAGGTCCATCCGCACTAATCAAGTTTCAGATGCAACCACAGGTGTTGGGGTTCAGGGATTCAAACACAACCTCAGTTTTAAATAAGACCATATGATTTCCTGTTCAATGTTGCAGTACTGTATTGAAGGCACTACATTGCTTCACAACTCCCCCGCACCCTGCATTGACACACCCATACAGTTATGGGGTGCAGGGGCTCGAGTCTCAGGTTTCAGATGCACTCTCAGCATCAAGGGCTCAGATGCACCCATAGGTGTTGGGGTTCAGGGACTCAACTGCATCCTCAGTTTTCAATAAGACCAGATGATTTCCTGTTCAATAATGTTGCAGTACTGTATTAACATCACCACATAGCTCCACAACTGCCCCTCACCCTGCAATGACGCACCCATAGAGTTTTGGAGTGCAGGATCTGGAGTGTCATGTTTCATGGGGCTCAAAGAGGTCTCAGATGCACCTATAGCGTATTGGGATTCAGGGGCTCAGACAGGGGTCAGACGCATTCACAGCTTTCAATGAGATGAATTATCCCTAAACCTAACCTAAACCCTACAGAAAGATAATCATCTTGTGTCAACCATTTTTGTGTCGACCTTTTGAATAAACCTTAACCATATAAAATTAATATCAATCTAAAACATAATAAACATGTTGGCCATATTTGATTTGAACTTTTGACCAAACACAAACTCTAATAAAATACTAATAAAAAAATAATCATGTGTCTACCATTTGTTGACCTTTTGACCAAACCCTAACCCTAAAAATAAAAATATCATGGTCAGCCATTTTTTGGTGTTGGCCATTTTTGTGTCAACCTTTTGACCAAACCCTAACTAAAAAATACTAAAAAAATTAAATAAATACCATGTGTCCACCATTTATTTGTCGACCTTTTGACCAAACCCTAACCCTAAAAATAATAACAATAACAAAATCATGTGTTAACTATTTTTGTGTCAATCATTTTTGTGTTGTCCTTTCACCATGTCGGCCATTTGTGCCCATCAATCCATACTGTAGAAGTGGATGGATATTCCTGGCAAGCGGCCCAATCACATTCGGGACCCTTTTGCAGTGTATTTGCATGTCACATGTTCGTACAACCAATCTTTAATAATATTGCAGAAGCTCGTTGAACGGGACGCAAATCAGCACACATACAGTGATGTACAGTAGTGCAATTGCCATGGTGTTATGACGATATAACCGATACATTAGCAGTTAATGAGTTTAAATTAGTGCATCACAACTGCAAAATGGTTCATTTACAGACGTGTACGTACAGTATACTGTAGTACTGCAACTTGCTGTAAAAGGGATGCAAATAGTTTAAATAAAAGTAGGTACACAGGGGCGTATCTAGGGGCCTGAGCGCCCCTGGAAAGCTAAGGTATTTTCCCCTACCACACAGTAGGGCGGGGGCGGCTTAAGAATGAACCCTGACTCCTCCCATCTCTATTTTTGACTCCTCCTACTTCCAATCCTGACCCCTCCCATTGTATTGTTATTTGTATATTTTATATTTGATTATTTTTTTTGTCCCAATGCAGCTCTTCACTTATGTATAGTTAATAATTTTTTGTAGTTGCCCTCACCCCTTCTCTTATTTATAATTAATGTTCCCCTATTACCCTTCACGTTCACTTACTGTATATGTATGCGTGTGTGTGTTTTGTTTAATACTGCTTTGTCCCCCTACTCCCTTTTACTTAAATTATACATATGCTCAAAGAATTTTTGGCCCCTCTTCACTTGTATACTTTTCTTGTGTGTGTCCTCCCTGCCCCTTCACCACATATATATATATATATATATTAGGGATGAGCGGGTTCGGATTTCTGAAATCCGAACCCCCCCGAGCTCCCCCGATCCGAGGCCGATCCGAGTCAGGCTCAACTTTTCCCGACTGACTCGGATCTGAAATCGAAGCAAAACGTCATCATCCCGCCTTCCGGGTCTCGCGGGTTTTGGATTCTATATAAGGTACCCACGTCGGCGCCATTTTCTCACTCGGCTGTGGACAGTGAAGAGGGAGGGTGGGAGGGAGTTAGGGCTGGCTGGGCTGTGTAGTGTAGTGCAGTGTGGTGTTGTGCTGTGCTGCGCTGTGCTACTGTTGTCCATAGGGGCTGTGTCCACTCCTCCAGTCCAAAGTCCATAGGGGCTGGCTAGACTGTGTTGTGCAGTCAGTTGTCCACTCCAAAGTCATGTGCAGTGTCCCAGTCCTAAAGGGGTGCTGTAGTGTTGTCGAAAGGGGGTGCTTTGTCCATCAGGAGTGCTCCCCCCAAGTGCAAAAAAAATAAATATTTTTTCTGTGTTTGTGAATTGTGTGCGCAGTAGCCGCACGTGCATCAACAAACTAGTGCCAAGCGTGCGCCTGTGTCATAAGTAAAGGGCCAGCTGGCTTGACCGTTAAAGGGTGCTGTAACCCCCAAAGTGCACTCCAAACCAAATAACAAAATATTTTTTGTGTTTGTGAATTGTGTGCAATGTGGCTGCACGTGCATCAACAAAGGAGCACCGCTAAGCGTGTGCCTGTGCCCATAAGAAAAGGGCTGGCTGGCTTGTCCGTTAAAGGGTGCTGTAACCCCCAAAGGGCACTCCAAACAAAATAAAAAAATATTTTCTGTGTTTGTGAATTGTGTGCACTGTGGCTGCACGTGCATCAACAAAGGAGTAGTGCCAAGCATGCGCCTGTGTCCCATAGGTAAAGGGCCGGCTGTCTTGACCGTTAAAGGGTGCTGTAACCCCCAAAGTGCACTCCAAAAAAAATAAAAAATATATTTTTTTGTGCTTGTGAATTGTGTGCGCAGTAGTCGCACGTGCATCAACAAAGTAGCGCCAAGAGTGTGCCTGTGTCATAGGTAAAGGGCCGGCTGGCTTGACCGTTAAAGGGTGCTGTAACCCCCAAAGTGCACTCCAAACAAAATAAAAAAATATTTTCTGTGTTTGTGCATTGTGTGCACTGTGGCTGCATGTGCATCAACAAAGGAGCAGCGCCAAGCGTGCGCCTGTGTCCCATAAGTAAAGGGCCGGCTGGCTTGTCAGTTAAAGGGTGCTGTAACCCCCAAAGGGCACTCCAAACAAAATAAAAAAATATTTTCTGTGCTTGTGAATTGTGTGCACTGTAGCTGCACGTGCATCAACAAAGGAGCAGTGCCAAGCATGCGCCTGTGTCCCATAGGTAAAGGGCTGGCTGGCTTGACCGTTAAAGGGTGCTGTAACCCCCAAAGTGCACTCCAAAAAAAAATAGTATATATTTTTTTGTGTTTGTGAATTGTGTGCGCAGTAGCCGCATGTGCATCAACAAAGTAGCGCCAAGTGTGCGCCTGTGTCATAGGTAAAGGGCCAGCTGGCTTGACCATTAAAGGGTGCTGTAACCCTCAAAGTGCACTCCCAAAAAAATAAAAAAATATATTTTTTTGTGTTTGTGAATTGTGTGCGCAGTAGCCGCATGTGCATCAACAAAGTAGCGCCAAGCGTGCGACTGTGTCATAGGTAAAAGGCCAGCTGGCTTGACCGTTAAAGGGTGCTGTAACCCCCAAAGTGCTCTCCAAACAAAATAAAAAAATATTTTCTGTGTTTGTGAATTGTATGCACTGTGGCTGCACGTGCATCAACAAAGGAGCAGCGCCAAGCGTGCGCCTGTGTCCCATAAGTAAAGTGCCATCTGGCTTGTCCGTTAAAGGGTGCTGTAACCCCCAAAGGGCACTCCAAACAAAATAAAAAAATATTTTCTGTGTTTGTGAATTGTGTGCACTGTGGCTGCACGTGCATCAACAAAGGAGCAGCGCCAAGCGTGCGCCTGTGTCCAATAAGTAAAGGGCTGGCTGGCTTGTCCGTTAAAGGGTGCTGTAACCCCCAAAGGACACTCCAAACAAAATAAAAAAATATTTTCTGTGTTTGTGAATTGTTTGCACTGTGGCTGCACGTGCATCAACAAAGAGCAGCGCCAAGCGTGTGCCTGTGTCCCATAAGTAAAGGGCCGGCTGGCTCATTTCTTAAAGGGTGGTGTAACCCACAAAGTGCACTAGTCTACAACAAAAATAAAAAATTGTTTTCTGTGTTTGTGTGCGCCTTAGCAGCACGTATATATCAATATAACATAAATGGAGGACCAAACTTTCTCCGATTAAAATAAAATAGGGAAAGATCAAGAACCACTTCCTCCTAGTGCTGTTGCTGCTGCTGGGAGTTGTTCATCATCCCAGAGAGGAAGTAGGAACACCACTACTTTTACTAAACAATTGACCGTCCAACAGTCCTTAGCGAGGAGGATGAAGTACGACAGCAGTCATCCTGAAGCAAAACATATAACTGAGGCCTTGACTGCTATGTTGGTGTTAGACGTGCGTCCGGTATCCTCCATTAGTGCAGTGGAATTTAGACAATTGATGGAGGTAGTGTGTCCCCGGTTCCAAATCCCGTCTAGATTCCACCTGCATCCTCAAAGCAGCAGCGACATGCGTGCGTCTGTCTGTTAAAGGGTGGTGTAACCCTCAAAGTGCGCTCCACAAACAATAAAAAAATTATTCTTTTTTTCTGTCTTTGTGAATTGTGTGGGTTGTAGCCGCACCTGCATCCTCAAAGCAGCAGCGACAAGCGTGCGTCTGTCTGTTAAAGCGCTGTGTAACCATGAAAGTGCGCTCCACAAACAATAAAAAAATTCTTCTTTTTTTTTTCTGTCTTTGTGAAATGTGTGGGCTGTAGCCACACCTGCATCCTTAAAGCAGCAGCAACAAGCGTGCATCTGTCTGTTAAAGGGTGGTGTAACCCCCAAAGTGCGCTCCACAAAAAATAAAAAATTCTTCTTTTTTTTCTGTCTTTGTGAAATGTGTGGGCTGTAGCCGCACCTGCATCCTCAAAGCAGCAGCGACAAGCGTGCGTCAGTCTGTTAAAGGGTGGTGTAACCCCCAAAGTGCGCTCCAACCAAAATAAAATAAACTTCTTTTATTCTGTGTTTTTGTGTGAAATGTATGCGCAGTATCCGCACCTGCATCCTCAAAGCAGCAGCGACAAGCGTGCGTCTGTCTGTTAAAGCGCTGTGTAACCATGAAAGTGCGCTCCACAAACAATAAAAAAATTCTTCTTTTTTTTTTCTGTCTTTGTGAAATGTGTGGGCTGTAGCCGCACCTGCATCCTCAAAGCAGCAGCAACAAGCGTGCATCTGTATGTTAAAGGGTGGTGTAACCCCCAAAGTGCGCTCCACAAAAAATAAAAAATTCTTCTTTTTTTTCTGTCTTTGTGAAATGTGTGGGCTGTAGCCGCACCTGCATCCTCAAAGCAGCAGCGACAAGCGTGCATCAGTCTGTTAAAGGGTGGTGTAACCCCCAAAGTGCGCTCCAACCAAAATAAAATAAACTTCTTTTATTCTGTGTTTTTGTGTGAAATGTATGCGCAGTATCCGCACCTGCATCCTCAAAGCAGCAGCAACAAACGTGCATCTGTCTGTTAAAGGGTGGTGTAACCCCCAAAGTGCACTCCACAAAAAATAAAAAATTCTTCTTTTTTTTTCTGTCTTTGTGAATTGTGTGGGCTGTAGCCGCACCTGCAGCCTCAAAGCAGCAGCGACAAGCGTGCGTCTGTCTGTTAAAGGATTACATCGGTGACAGCATCCAAGTAGGCATGTCAGACAGTCCGTACATGTACTGGCAGGTAAAAGAGCCAATTTGGAGGCCCCTTTACAAACTGGCTCTATTTTACCTGAGTTGCCCCCCCTCTAGTGTGTACTCCGAAAGAGTGTTTAGTGCAGCCGGGAACCTTTTCAGCGAAAGGCGTAGGAGGTTGCTTCCACAAAATGTGGAGAAGATGATGTTCATAAAAATTAATTATCAACTCTTCCAGGGAGACCAGCCTCCATAACTTACAGAGGGACCTGTGGTGGTGGATTCCAGTGGGGACGAAGTAATACTCTGTGAGGATGAGGATGTACACAACACTGAAGAGGGTGAGGAACTGGTGAATGAGGAGGATGAGGACGACATCTTGCCTCCGTAGAGCCAGTTTGTGTAGGGACAGATTAATTGCCAGCTTGTTTTGTGGGGGCCCAAACGAACCAATCATTTCAGCCACAGTCATGTGGCAGACCCTGCCGCTGAAATGATTGGTTTGTTAAAGTGTGCATGTCCTGTTTATACAACATAAGGGTGGGTGGGAGGGCCCAAGGACAATTCCATCTTGCACCTCTTTTATTTCTTTGCATTATATACTGTTTGCGGCCTAATTTTTCAAACTGCCATCCTGTCTGCCACTGCAGTGTCACTCCTAGATGGGCCACATGTTTGTGCCGCCCACTCGTGTCGCTTAGCATAGTCATCCAGCTACCTCGGTGCAACCTTTTGGACATAAAAACACTATTGTGAGGTGTTCAGAATAGACTGGAAATGAGTGGAAATTAAGGTTATTGAGGTTAATAATAGCATAGGAGCAGAAAAACCCACAAATTCTGTGATTTTAGCAGTTTTTATGCTTTTTTAAAAAAAAATACAGATCCAAAACACAAAACCCAGAACCCAAAATACGGAAGGGTGGTTTTGGCAAAACCAATCCAGATCCAAAACACGAAGAAAGATCCAGATCCAAAACCTAAACACAAAACACGAAAAGTGGCCGGTGCACACCCCTAATATATATATATATATATATATATATATATATATATTGTGACACAGTCAGATTAGGAGGTCCCTCTCCTGGGTAGAGGACTCCTTCCTTACACACACACACAGCAGCTGGGAAGCAGCACACCAGTCTGGATGCGAGTACAAGCTGGTCGGCGCCAGTCTTTATTGTACAATGTCAGAAATAACATAAAGAAGACATAAACATAAATCCTAGCCCTGTCGGGGCACTAACTTCACAGGTAGTTCCCTCACTACCAGAACCTGGCAGGGCCTAATGCCCTCGCCAGCAACAAAGCACAGCACAGTACTTACAGATAGGTTTTCCAAGTGTCTCTGAGCAAACTCCCTGTCTGCTCTCCCTGGTGAGACACTCAGCCCTAAACACACTAGGCTTATATTGGCCACTCTCAGGTGGAAAACTAACAAGCCTATTACCAGGCTAAGAGAACCAAAACCTGGAGTGGCCGTGGGTGGAGCCCTCCCTCTCCTCTCACCCACAACCCCAGGTCCCAAACCGGCTTTTCAAAAAGCCGAAACTCAAGCCTGCTACACTGCAGACTTTCTCCTGGGGATTTTAAACACATAGGACAGGAATCTGGGATAAATGTCCCTGTCACAGACCACTTTACCAGTGATCCGATCACATATCCCCCCCCTTTGTTTCGACCTATGGGGCGGAACAACTGAAGCCCCCAAACAATGAACGCGTGACAACGCGTCTGCTTTAGACAACAGGCCCCCTGGCCTGTGTTTCACTGAAAATTTAAAAGTTTGTAATGCCAAGAACCATCTTGTAATTCTCGCATTACTGTCCTTGTTTTTGGACATCCACTTCAAAGGGGCATGGTCAGTGGTCAATTTGAACTTTCGTCCAACCAAGTAGTACCTGAGAGCCTCTAACACCCACTTTATGGCCAACGCCTCCTTCTCAGCTGTGACATCGGGTAGGCATCGAATTTTGAATCACGGTTCAACTTTCGGAAGTCATTGCAGAAATGCACACTCCCGTCGGGCTTTGGAATCAACCCAATGGGACTTGACCATTCACTATGTGATTCTTCAATAACCCCTAACTCTAGCATATTTTTTATTTCTTTCGACACCGATTCTCTTTGTGCTACTGGCAACCTATAGGGCTTTAGATTTACTGGAGTTGCTCGGTCGGCCGACAGTACTGTTCTATCCTTCCAGGGCTTTAACAGATTTATATGGTATATCTGTTCCGGCTTTCTTTTCCCCGGCTGGTAAACTTTGTAATTGACCTGTCCCACTCTGTCTAAGATTTCAAGGGGCCCTTGCCATTTAGCCAAAAGTTTATTTTCCACAGTGGGAACCAACACTAACACTCTGTCCCCAGGAGCAAAGCTGCATAACCGAGCATTGCGGTTGTATACCCTCTGCTGTGCCTGTTGAGCCTGTTCCAGGTGCTCTCTCACTATCGGCACCTCTATAATAGGCAATGGAACTAGTGGACCCTTAAAATGTGGTCTGGGAGCATGATACTGACACTCAGGGCAGGATGCGCAAAAGTCAGATACCTCTTTATGAAGCCCGGGCCAGAAAAACCTCTGCATTATTTGCTCAGTGGTTTTCTCTACCCCTAGATGGCCTGCCGTTATATGACCATGGGCCAGATCCAACACTGTTCTTCTGTAGGCTTTGGGAACTATTAGTTGTTCCACAATATCTTCCCCCTTCTTAGTCACCTGGTATAACAAATCCTGAAACATTGCCATGTGGGGATAGGACAAAGGACTATCAGGGTCTACCGGTTTACCATCAACTACTTTTACATTCTCCCTGGCTTTTACCAAAGTAGGGTCTTTCAACTGCTCCACGGCAAAGACCTCTCTTCTGACCTCTAAATCAGGCAGACGATCAACTGGCCCAACAACACTTCCCACCTCAATGGGAGGCACATCAGTTGGCGGGCCACCGTCACGCTCCGCATTCTCTAGTTCGCCAATCATAGTAGAAAAAGGGAATAACTCTGACTCAGAAGTAACTCCCTCCTCCACAACCTCGACAACCTTCTCAAATGGACCGGGGTTGTTCACTTCTGGAACAAAACGACTTTCCCACAACTTCCAGAAGTGAGCAAAGTCTCTCCCCAATATTGCATCGCACATCAGACCAGGCACCAAACCCACAGAAACTATAGCAGAACCACATGGTGTCTCGATGTTCACCTCGGCAGTAACATAATATCGAGTATCCCCATGTATGCAGGTCACACCAACAGTTTTCCCCTTACGCCTCAAGGGGTTCACCAGCTCAGCTTTTATAAGTGTCACCAAGCTACCAGAGTCTAACAGTGCCTCTACTCGGTTGCCATCTACAGTGAGTACACACATGTGCTTATCAGTCTCAGCCTGCCGGTCAGCCGTACAGGCTGTCTGTGCAAAGAAAGACCCCCTGCGGTAGACATGAGCAGTATCACATTGCATAGGTTCAGTTGTAAGTGAACAATTACCTGAAATATGGCCGAAGTCACCACACCGGAAACACTGAATCATATTAATGTCTAGTCATTTATGGGGCAAGAACCTTCCTGGCCTGGCAGGCCTGTCTCCAGGTTCTACACCCTCAGTCTTAGGTACATTCCACCGCCCAGCACCCTTCTCCCCTGGAACAGTCTTACCAGTGTCTGTGGGAGTTCGCCGGTGCGCCATCGGGGCTCGGTGGGGCATACTCATCAGCTCCTCAGCCGCCACATACCTCTCCACCAGCTCGACCAACTGGTCCGCGGACTTAGGGTCTGCATGGCTCACCCACTTGCGCAGAGTCGCAGGTAATGATCGCCGGTACCGGTCCATCACGACCCTTTCCACGATCTGTGGCCCCATCAGCGTCTCGGGCTGTAGCCATTTTGAGGACAGATGGACGAGGTCATGCATCTGTGAACGTGGAGGCTTGTCCTTATTGAACTCCCAGCAGTGGATCCGTTGGGCACGAACAAAGGTGGTGACTCCCAAGCGAGTTAGGATCTCCTGTTTTTGTTTTTTATAGTCCTTGGCATCAGCCAGGCATAAGTCAAAATATGCTTTTTGTGGCTCCCCAGACAAAAAAGGTGCCACCAGACTTGCCCACTGCTCCTTGGGCCAACTCTCCCTTTCGGCCGTTCTTTCAAATGCGGCGAGATAGGCCTCCACATCATCGCCCGAAGTCATCTTTTGGAGGAAGTGACTGGCTCGTATGGAGTGAATGGTGGTGGGAGGACTAGTAGTAACATCTCTGGGCTGGGCGACCAGGTGCTGTACCACCTCTTTTATGGCCTGGCAGGTTTCCTCGATGGCGACCTGTTGTTGCCTTGGGCTGTCTCCAAGGCCAACAGTTGCACCCTGGTGGATTCCTGCTGAGCTCTGGTAGATTCCTGCTGAGCTCTGGAAGATTCCTGCTGAAGTTTGTTTGTCTCCTGCTGAGCTGCTGTAGCTTGGAGCAAGGCCTTAATAATGTCCTCCATTTTGTCCTGGGGTGTAGGTTGGAAGCTGAACCTTGCCTCTCTGAGCATTGGCTGACGCCTCCTCTATGGGACTCCAAGGACACAGTGTTATTTCCACACTCACAAATTGGGTGTCTGTCCCTTTAATTTTTAAACGTAAAGTTTTCCTCTCGCTGCAACTTCAGTGTGTGTGGATGCCCGCATTCTCCACCATATTGTGACACAGTCAGATTAGGAGGTCCCTCTCCTGGGTAGAGGACTCCTTCCTTACACACACACACAGCAGCAGGGAAGCAGCACACCAGTCTGGATGCGAGTACAAGCTGGTCGGCGCCAGTCTTTATTGTACAATGTCAGAAATAACATAAAGAAAACTTAAACATAAATCCTAGCCCTGTCGGGGCACTATCTTCACAGGTAGTTCCCTCACTACCAGAACCTGGCAGGGCCTAATGCCCTCGCCAGCAACAAAGCACAGCACAGTACTTACAGATAGGTTTTCCAAGTGTCTCTGAGCAAACTCCCTGTCTGCTCTCCCAGGTGAGACACTCAGCCCTAAACACACTAGGCTTATATTGGCCACTCTCAGGTGGAAAACTAACAAGCCTGTTACCAGGCTAAGAGAACCAAAACCTGGAGTGGCCGTGGGTGGAGCCCTCCCTCTCCTCTCACCCACAACCCCCAGGTCCCAAACCAGCTTTTCAAAAAGCCGAAACTCAAGCCTGCTACACTGCAGACTTTCTCCTGGGGATTTTAAACACATAGGACAGGAATCTGGGATAAATGTCCCTGTCACAGACCACTTTACCAGTGATCCTATCACAATATATATATATATATATATATATATATACATATATAATTATGTATATATTTACCTCCCTCTATCTATCCTCTCTTCTGTCTTTTTCTGTAGCTGGAGGTGGAGCTTGGTTCTATTCTGACAGTGCAGCCAGGGGCAAGTGCAGGATATTGAGGGGGGGGGTTTCCATTATATATATATATATATATAGACACATACAGCATACATACACACATAACATACACACGACATGCTTGCAAACACACAAAGCATACATACATGCATATATACATACACACATAACATGACATACTTACAAAACACACAGCATACATACACGAATGACATACTTAAAAGCATACATACACACATAACACACACATAACATACACACATGACATACTTACAAACACACTCAGCATACATACATACATACAGACATAACATACACACATGACATACTTACACACACACAGCATACATACATACACATAACATACACACATGACATACTTACAAACACACACACCTCATACATACACACACATAACATACACACATGACATATTTACAAACACACACACAGCATACATACACACATGGCATACTTACAAGCATACTTACACACATAACATACACACATGACATATTTACAAACACACACATAGCATACAGTACATACACACATAACATATGCACGTGACATACAAACACATACACAGCATACATAAACACACATAACATACACACGACATACTTACAAACACACATGGCATACATGCACACACACAAGAGACTGACCTGTTAACACAAAACACACACCCTACAACCCAACCAACACTAACAAGAGACTGTCACTGACCTGTTAATAACACAAACACACCACCACCCCCTACCCTGCCAACACTAACAAGAAGAGACTGACCTGTTAACCTCTCAGTGCTGTGCCTCGCAGAACAGCTCCTCGATCCCTTGCACTGGGAGATGAGTCACTGCACCATGCGGGAGCCAATGGAGGCAGAGCTCACAAGCTCACAGCAGGGTTGTGGATAGATCCCCTTCCGTAGATGTACCTACTGAGAAGGGGATCTATATACACAACCCTCACTGCCGCCAGTCACGACAGTCGGGTGCGCCGCTGATATACACCGCAGTGGCCACCCGCACCCTACCTACCTATACTTTCCAGCGGGTGCCCAGCACACCATAACCTCTGGTCAGAGCGTTCGGCTCTGAATCAGGCCCACAGTGCAGAGCTGTCAGCACAGCAGAATGCAGGCAGGCAGGTGGGCTGGCTGGCTGGCTGGTGGAGCGGGCAGGCTGGCTGGCTAGCAATGTGGTGTGCGTGACCTGTGATGTCATGCCGCCGCGTCTACATAAGTCACGGCCCGGGTGCACCTGAGCTTCCCTGAAGTGCTCAGTGGCAGAGCTGCCCGGTCTGCACTGCAGTACTTAATCTGACTGGAGGCTCTGACGGCGGTTGAAAACCGCTGCTGTAGGGCTTAACTTTGAACTGTGCAATAGCAGAAATACAGAGCAATATACAAATACCTCTTTTGGTATTCCCTGACGGGTATATAGCATCAATAACTCCCGGGCAATAGTGCTAGATTTCATGTTACGTACGTAGGATGGCCTCCGGGTACCTTGTTGCATAATCTACTACCACTAATATATATTGATGCCCTCAAGCAGATTTTTCCCACGGCCCTATCAGATCCATATAAATTCTCTCAAAACTTACAGAAATGACAGGGAGGAGAACCAAGGATGCCAGAAACCCTGGCCGGGGTGCTGTCTTCTGACACACTGGACATTCCTGACAATACTTTTTTACTGCTGCATGAATGCTGGGCCAGAAAAATCTTAATTGAATACACTGGAGAGTTTTCTCCTCCCCCAAACGGCCACCCCACAGGTGTGTATGAGCCGCCCGAAAGACCAACTGCTCGTGTTTACAGGGAACCAACAATTGGTCTACTCTAGTACCCTGCAAATATGTTACATGATATAACAAATCATTTTTCAATGCAAAGTATGGTACACTTTCTGCTGGTAAAGCTGTGATTACTCTACCATTTATCTCTACAACAATGTCAAATGCATGTATTAAGGCCCTGATTCAGAGCCAGACGCTCTGACAGAGCGCTCACTCTGAATTAGGGCGTCTTTTTTTTTTTTAATGGAGCGGCCTCCTGGCCGCTCGCATTGCTGTGGGTTACCACCCACAGCTAAAGCGAGCGGCCAGGATGATGGTTGCGATGGTCAAAACCTTGTGGTAGGGTCTCGTGGCCGCAAGCCCCAGAGTGCTTTCGGCTCAAAGGGACCCGAAAGCTCTCCCACTGACATCACTTGTGATGTCGGTGGGGCCGCCCCCAGACGGTAGGCGTTCTCATGGGAACGCCTCCGTCTGGGCTGCCTCCCCCCCGGCCTGCCCACCAAAGGGGTCGTGCTGTCACTCAACATCGACAGCACGCCCCCTTTGGTGCGAGACCCGGAGCGACGGATTGCCCTTCGCTATCCGGGTCTCGCGCATGCGCACAATGGAGCCGGCTCCGTCGTTCGCATGCGCTCTGGGCCACCATCGACCTGGTTGCAAGCGCTCAGCGCTTGTGACTGGGTCTGAATCAGGCCCTAAGTTCCCATCATTCTGTTGGTCTTGGCCAAAGTCCTGCAAAGACACTTCTTGCCAATGGGAACCCACTGTGCCTCGGTCTCACTCCCCTCCTGCTGCTCACTAGCCGAGGAGGGTGTTACAGCCACCAAACTTTGGGACACAGCAGTGCTTGGCTCTTGGGACACCTCTGACATTGACCATCTGCTGTCATCATGCCAAGTAACCACCTCTTGTAACAATGGAAAGTCCTGACCTAGGATCAATGGGTAGGGTAGTCTGGCAGCTACTGTGGCTACCACCTTCAGAGATTACCCTTTTATCACTATCGGGAGGTGCACTTGGGGGCATTCTACATCCCCATGTAACATATATCTTTACCGGGGGTAGCACCTGATCAGCCCCAGGTGGAACCAGGTTGGCAGAGCTGATGGTCAATTCGCTGCCAGTATCCACTAAGACCCAGACCTCTCTGCCTTCCACTAGCACCATCAAACGAAACAAGGTGGTTTGCACCGGAGAAGTGCTTCCAGCAGCCTTGCTGGCCACCAGTTGCTTTTCCAGCACTGCAGTCCAACGGCTTGCCCTGCTTTGGGCAGTCCCAGCGCAAAGTACCATGCTTGCCGCAGTCAAAACACACAGCTGGAGGTGGGTTGTTGGCTTTAACAACTGAGACCTGGGTTCTAGGCTTGGGTACTGGCTGGAACCCCTGCTTGGCTTCGTTCAACTTTCCAAGAGTCAGGTACCATTCAATCACCACCGCTAACTCCTCAAACTTTTGAGAATCAGCCTGTAGGGCAAACTGTTGCACCACATGGTCTAGTACTCGCACAGCATGGTCCAAAGCCACCATCTCTACTATACGCTGAGCAGAGTTTTTATCCGGCTGCAACCATGCCTACTCAGCCTGGCTAATTTGGCCAGCTGGACCCTTGGAGGTTCAGACGAGTTCAGCCACCATTCCAGAAACTCCTGAGCTTTGCTTGGGCCAGTCACTCCAACCCTGCAGAGTATGGCCTTTTTCAAGTGAGTTTGTCCCAGTCACATTTAAATCAACATATGCTCTCTGAGGTTCCCCTGTGAGACAGGGAGCAAGTCTGGCAGCCCACTCCTCCTTAGGACATTTAAAACTTGCAGCAGTTTTCTGAAAGGTGCACAGAAGAGCTTCAATGTCATCAAATGGGGTAAGCTTCTGTAACACCTCTCGCTCATGCCCACCTTTCCTCATTTCAGTTAACTCTGCATGTAATAAGTGAATTTGAGTTTGTTGTCCCTGAATCAAAGTTTGCTGTCCTTGCACCTGTGTATGTTGCCCTGCTGCCAGAGCTTGCTGCCCTGCAGCTAATTCAGCAAAACTTTTCAAAAGCTCTGCCATATTACACTACTTTATCCCTTTATGGGCAAACTTAGGAGGTTTTATATATTATCTTTTGCAAGCCAGATTCCCAGCTATCTATATCAGCTGCCTTCCCTTAAAACTGCACTACATTCCCTGGGCTCCCTAGCCACATACATGTTTCTAATCCCATTGCCTACTCCATGTGAGACCACTAGAACTCAGCTAGCGAGATCTTTACCACTAACAGCCGCCCATTGTTCCCTTAGAACTGGGAAATGTTCACCAGTACTTAGGCGGCCACCTATATTTATGCTCGGGGTAGTAGAGGGTCACATGGAGGTACTAGGGAATTCAATAGAAAAAATGTTCACTTAGAATTGATACCGATGATGATAAGAATATCAATGGTGCGGCTATAGTGCCGATGGTGTGGCAATAGCCGTTAATAAATCATATAGGTTTAAACAATGGCTTTGGAGCCAATGGTACGGCAATTGTGTTGTTGGTGTGGCAGTTGAGCCAATGGTGCGGCAATAGCCATTATTATACAGTTTGGTTTTATCAATGGCTTGGAAGCCGATGGTGCGGCAATTGTGAGGCAGTAGTGCCGATGGTGTGGCAATGGCCATTAGTATGCAGTTTAGTTTTGACAAAGGCTTGGGAGACAATAGTGCGGCAATTGTGCGGCAGTTGTGCGGATGGTGCGGCAATAGCCATTAGGATACTGTTTGGTTTTGACAATGGTTTGGGAGCTGACGGTGCGGCAATTATGCTGATGGTGCGGTAATAGCTGTTAAAATACAGTTTGGTTTTGACAGCGGTTTGGAAGCTGATGGTGCAGCAATAGTGCCAATGGTGTGGCAATTGTCATTAGGAAGCTGATGAACTGATGGCAGCACAGGAGCTGCTTGGTGCGGCTGAGAAGCCGTATGGAGGTTTGATGAACAGATGGCAGCACGGGGGCTGCTTGGTGCAGCTGGGAAGCCGTATGGAGGTTTGATGAACAGATGGCAGCACGGGGGCTGCTTGGTGAGGCTAGGAAGCCGTATGGAAGAAGTATCATGAAGAAAAAACAGGAACAACCTGACTATGCAGCCAAGCCGAGGGCACACGCAGATACTCTATAGTCGGCACAGATGCAATAGTCCAGTGAGTATATATAGGCTGAAGTCCCAATCAGGGCTGCACTTGTGGAATACATCACTTCCTGAGGCATGCCGATTAACCTGGCAACAGAAACAACTGAAGTAACCTCGTCCTGTCTGGGCAACCTGTTAGAAGGATTCAAGTTGTGACCGCGACTTGTAACAATACACAGGAATTAAACATTTTTATATTGTGCACAATTTGCATATACACATGGACAGATTATCACTGTGAACAATTGCCTTTCTATGGCTGGTCTGCCACACTCACCTACCCAGCTGCTAGTAATGTGGCTCAAAGTCACCAAGCGGCTGTGCAGCAGATAGCGTACTGCAATGTGTCTCACTGCTGCTGTGGATCTGGTCACTGTATCTTGGTTTTTGCTGCGTAGTAGTATCCAGCAAGGTCCCTGTTCGGGCGCCAAATGTGACCAGAATCACATAGATCGGGTAAAATCCACAGAAGCTTTTATTTCCTCACCACAAGCAGGTATACAGGACAGTGCAGTTTCCACAGGCAAGATGTTCAGGCTGGTACACAAAACCTTCCAAACAGCAATATAGTTCTTTTTGTGGACTCACAGTTCCAGGATCCCTAACACTAGTCACCCCCAGGTCTATAACATGGGCGACTACTTCTCCGTCAGGATCACTGTGGAACTACACTGACACAGCTTTAAAGACAGATCACAGGTGCTGCTAATTAGCCTAGCTTGTGGCCCACAACTGTGTTCAGGAAAACCTGGACTGAACCTCTATTACCATGCTGTTCCTGGCTCTATCTGTGCATAAACCTGCTGCTCCACATTAACCTCATGTGAGAGCATGCTGTCCCTGTCACATAAACAAGTCCCTGGGTGTATAGCCATCATGATTCAGCGATGCCCCCGAACTTGACATGACCATTGTCATGCCCTGATTTAGAAACTTAAATATAAGGAGTTTTTTTCTTTTATTCATTACTTTAAAAAAAAAGTTAAAATGGAGCAGTTATTGTTATTAAGTTGAATTTTTACACATCTATGGGGTCAATCCAATTAGTTGCGGGTGCGAGTCATTGCAGCAACAGCCGCACCTTACGGCAGCCTGTACTCACTCAACAGTGCTTGCGGCCCCATAAGGCTGCAAGCAAATTTACTGGAATTCAGGGCTGCAAGGGGCACGAGATGAGGTGCTGTTGCTGGCGTTTTAATGTGACAATGGCAAACTTGTACCTTTCATGGCTAATTGGATTGACCCCTATATGTATTTTGAGTGGCATGTATCTTGACATTCGTGCAACTGAAAATACTCACATTGGTCCAGATTTTGAATCAGAAGGCCATATTTCTATTCGCCCACAGCAGTTAACTTACTTCCTTATGATAATGCGAGAATCCACCTGTGTACACTGGAAACCCTGTGGAAGCTTATCTGTGTACCTTTTTTTTAGGACTGGTTTTCACAAACTTATTGGCCTCACTACTACACTGCATGCACCAAACTTCGGTTACAGCCGTGCAACATGCATTGTTCACCGAGAGGTGTGTGTGCCCACTGCCCGCCAATCTTACAAGGTAGTCAGTGCAGGTTTTACCTCACCTGTGTATGTGCAGGAGTGGATTTCATTTTGACAATAAAGATTTGGTGGCAGGAACCCCCACAAGTCACTCACCCTGTGTTACTCGTCCTGCCCCTAGTAAGTCTTTATGTAGTTATAACTCTTTGCATCCACATTCTTACTTCAGGACTGGTGCATCTTATATGAGTAGCTTTTTATTGTCTATGCAAGAATTTTCTATTTTTTCTGTGCCTGCTGCAGTATAAAAATTCAATTTATATCTTCACTTAATTTACTTTTATAGTTGTCAGGCAACTGCTGGGTATAGTGCCAGGGTAAGCATTACCATTAATTGATATTGGTGTTGTAAAGTGAATGAATGCACTTACTGTACAAAATTTCCTGCTCATCAAATCTGTGTAAAGCATCGCAATTGAGCATGTGTTGCATACATACTGGCGATACAATACTTCAATTAGATATATAAGGATTGGTGAACTGTTCATTACACTGGTTAGAAGTTTTGAACAGTTTTAACACACATCACTAATGCTATTAAATGTATGCTATAGTTTATAAAATGTTTTGTGTACAAATTTAATGACATAATGACAAATACTTGTTACAAATTCTGGATTTATATAGGTAGTTTCATAAAGTCTCACATTTTATAAATATTTTTTTTTAGCTTTAAATTAGAAACTGATTCCTGTGCAGGTGGAATTGGGAAGGATGAGAGGCAGAAGTAACTTTGCTTGAGTGGTGATCTCTCGGCATAACAAAGGTACTTGCTGCTGACTTTCTCTGCTCACCATTTAGTAACCAAGGTCATATAGCTGCCAGTCTATCAATGCGCAATACGATTGCTGCCATCTTATTTGTCATTTCTACTATTTTGGGCTTTTAGTAACAATAATTTTTATTGCCTGCAATTTATTGAATACTACTAACAGGGGCATAGCGAGGGCGGAGCCAGTGGAGCTCACGCTCCAGGCACCAGAGCCTGTTGGGGGCGCCAGCAGGGTAGTTTCCCTGCCGCATCCCTTCTCTGCTCCTCTGGTGACTGGTCTATCTTCCTAGCCGGCCCGTACTGTGTATGAGATGGACTGTAGTGAGGGGTTTGACTGTGATGTCAGCAGTCTGTGATTGCCGACATCACATGTCGTTTCTGCACACCAGAATGCCTTGCAAGCGGTATTCTGGAGGCGCAATTTTCAGTATTGCAAAAGTGTTTAGACGGGAACTGAAGTGTCTTTCTATAAGCAATGGATCGCCGGCCAAAGACAGACTCAGAGTGCTGCTTCCTGCTCAGCGGGGACTGGGTGATCGGTCACCTGTGAGCTGCCTGTCACACACTCTGCTGTGTATATATGGAATGGGAAGGGGAGCAAGGGGGGTTGGAGGAGGAAGTGGGCACATTGGGAGATCTGTAATCAATGTGGGCAACTGTGGTGGATGGGGTGGGGGAGGAATTATATTACTGGGGAATACAGCAATAAGCCACAGGGGTGGAAATATATCATTACAGGGGTCAATTATTAAAGGGAATTTTATAAAAATAAAATGCCTAAGGATTGGGGATAATGAAGAAAAGACTTTCTAGAGACACACCCATAGAGTGGCGCCAGACACCCACTGCTGGTGTGGGGAGTCCCGTGACATGCACTTGCTCCGGGTGCTGTGGCTCCATGCTATGCCTCTGACTACTAATACTCTTCATATTATTATTATTATTATTATTATTATTATTATTTATTTATATGGCACCACAAGTGTTCCACAGCGCCTGACAAAGAACATAAACAAATAAGTAACCAGCGACTTACAATACAATAAAATGCAGGACATGGATAATAAACATAGCTATATATTAGCAACCTTTACATCCACATAAGCAGCCAAGTGTTAGGTGCCCTAGTGGGGAGTAAGAGATAAATGAAAATACAGTAGGGAGAAGCACAAGAGGGTAGAGGGCCCTGCTCAAAAGAGTTTACATTCTAAAAGGGAGGGGCAGACAAACAGGAGTGACACAGATGGGGTAGGCAGGGAGGAAGGAAGATGTAGCAGGAAGTTAGGATGAGAGCTGGAAGGCTCTAATGAAGTAGTGGGTCTTAACAGCTTGTTTGAATGATTGCAGAGAGGTGCAGAGTCTGATGCGGAGATGGAGGGAGTTCCAAAATTGGGAGCAGCACGGGTAAAATCGGGAGTGGGAGAAAGTAATCAATTGGCATGAAAGCCGACATGCATTAGGTGAACGAAGAGGGCAGACTTTAGAGTGAAGGGAGATGAGATCAAAGACATAAATGGGAGAGGAATGGGTGAGGGCTTTGTAAGTGAGTTTGAGAACTTTGAATTGGATTCTGAAAGGGAAGAGGAGCCAGTAGAGGGCTTGTAGAGCATTTGGAGAGGAAAATGAGCAGAGCAGCAGCCTTGAGGAGAGACTGGAGAGGAGAGAGATGTGAATTGGGGAGGCCAGATAGGAGGAGGTTACAGTAGTCCAATCTGGAGATGACCAGTGAATCTATGAGTGTTTTGCTGGCATCCTGGGTGAGAAAGTGTCTGATCTTGGAAATATTTCTGAGATGAAAATGACAGGACTGTGAGCAGTTCTGAATTTGAGGTTTGAAGGAGAGGGAAGAGTCCAGGATGACTCCAAGACAACGCAATTTGGGACTGTATGAGATAGTTATGCCAGAGGGTGGGAAGACGATCAGCTCAGTCTTAGACACATTAAGTTTGAGAGATCGCTGGGACATCAAGGAAGAAATGGCAGAGAGACAGTTGGAGATACGAGTCAATAGAGAGGTGGAAAGATCAGGTGAGGAAAGGTAGATCTAAGTATCATCAGCATAGAGATGATAATGGAGGTCAAAAGAGCGGATGAGTTTACCTAGAGAGGACGTATAGAGAGAGAATAGGAGAGGTCCAAGAACAGAACCTTGGAGAACACCTACTGTAAGAGGCTGTGGGAGGGAGGAGCAGTTGTGAGAGGAAACAGAGAAAGAATGGTCAGAGAGGTAGGAGGACAGCCAGGAGAGAGCAGTGTCACGTAGACCAAGGGAGTGAATTTTATGCAGCTGGAGAGGGTGATCCACAGTGTCAAAAGCAGAATGAGTAGGGAGTAGTGGCCCTTGCATTTGGCAGCAAGGAGCTCATTGCTGACCTTTGTGAGGGCAGTTTCAGTGGAGTGGACAGAATGGAAGCCAGCTTGAAAAGTGTCAAGGCAGGAGTGGAAGGAAAGAAATGTGGTGAGGTGGTTGTAAACAATACGCTCAAGGAGTTTGGAGGCAAAAGGGAGGAAAGAGATGGGTCAGGAGTTAGAAAGAATGTTAGGATCAAGTGTAGGTTTTTTAAGAATGGGGGAGACAAGGGCATGCCTTAATGCAGAAGGGACAGTGCCAGAAGAGAGGGAGAGATTAAGGAGGTGGGCAAGATGGGAGCAGGCAGAAGGAAAGAGGTAGTGGAGGAGGTGTGAGGGGATGGGGTCAAAGGTGGAGGTGGAAGGGAGAGAGGACCGGCTGAGGGCCATTACTTCCTCTCCATATACAGGGGAGAAGAATGTCAAAGTTGGCAAAGTGAAAGGGGAGGGGTGATCCGGGAAAGGAGGAGGTGGAGAGCTGGGGGACTGGTGGGATATAATATCCTGACATATGGAATCAATTTTAGATGTAAAATAGTTAGCAAAGTCAGTGGCAGAGAGCAAGGAGTGGGTGGGCAGAGGAGGGAGTTGATGGTGGAAAGAGACGCTGGGGATTTGAGGAGTGTGAGGAGATGAGATTCTTAAAATATGACTGTTTGAAGAGGGAAAGGGCAGCACTGTAGGATGAAAGCAGAAATTTGAAATGGAGAAAATCAGCCTGAGAGCGTGATCTTCTCCACTGTCGCTCGGCAGTTCGTGAACATTTTTGCAGGTATCTGGTGCATTTGGAATGCCAGGGTTGAGGTGTGGATTTGCGTGTGTGAGTAATGATTGCCGGAGCAACAGAGTCAAGAGCAGAAGTAAGGGAGACATTGTATAGGGAAGCAGCTTGTTCAGGGCAGGAGAAAGAGAGGATAGGGGAGTAAAGTGAGTCAAGTAGGGAAGAAAAGAAAGCAGTGTTGATAGCTTCAATGTATAGGTTAAAAAAGAGAAGGTGATGGTCAGAGAGGGGGAATGGGGAATTAGAGTAGGCAGAAATATTATAACGGTGAATGAATACCAGATCAAGCAAATGCCCACTCACATGGGAGGGTGAGGAGGTCCATTGAGAGAGGCAAATTAAGAAGTGAGGGTGAAGAGTTTTATGTTAGAGGATTCTGTGGGTATAAGTCACCTAGAAAAATAGAGGAAAGGTCTGAGGAGAGAAAGTGAGCCAGGAAGCAAAGATGTCATGGAACTTGGAGGGAGGGCCAGAGGGACGGTAAGTGACAGCTACACGGAGGTCTACTGGTTGGAAGAGGCACACAGCATGAACGTCAAATTTAAGGGATGGTTCTGATGGTATGAGTCAGTATAAGTAACCAGGGAATAGGACCCCAACACCATCCCCATGGTGTGGGAGAAGGTGAGGCCCCCATAGGAGAGAGCTGCAGGAGAAGTGGTGTCAAAGGGTAAAATCCAAGTTTCAGTAATTGCAAGGAGATTCAGGGAGTTGGAGATGAAAAGGTCATGGGTGGGGGCCAGTTTGTTACAGACTGATCTGGCATTCCAGAGGGCACAGGAGAGAGTGACAGAGTTGATAAGAGAAATGTGAATGATATTATAAGGGTTGCTATAGCATGGAGATGAGATAACTTGGGAGACCAAGATGAATAGAGTGTAGAGATCATGCGGGCTTGTGAGCTAGGAGGGGTACCAGTAGGAGGTGGGCATGGAAGGAGATTAAGGAGATGTGGATGGAGGTGGGGTGAAGTGAGGGAGAGAAGTGAGGGAGGAGAGATTAGTAGTGGGATAGTCGGATCCTAGGGGGGTAATAAGAGAAGGAAAAAGCAGTACTGAGAAGAGGGGGAGGAAGGCAGAGAGAGAAGAGGAGATAGGAGGAGGTGGAGGAGACCAGCGGAAAAGGATAGAGGTGGAATCAGGGGGCAGAACAAAATATTAGGTAGAAACTGAGTGAAGGGAGTAATGGCAAGGAGATGCAGGGAGTTGGAGATGAAAAGGTCATGGGTGGGGGCCAGTTTGTTACAGACTGATCTGGCATTCCAGAGGGCACAGGAGAGAGTGACAGAGTTGATAAGAGAAATGTGAATGATATTATTAGGGTTGCTATAGCATGGAGATGAGATAACTTGGGAGACCAAGATGAATAGAGTTTAGAGATCACGCGGCCTTGTGAGCTAGGAGGGGTACCAGTAGGAGGTGGTCATGGAGAGAGATTAAGGATATGTGGATGGAGGTGGGGTGAAGTGACAGGGAGAGAAGTGAGGGAGGAGAGATTAGTAGTGGGGTAGTCGGATCCTGGGGGGGAATAAGAGAAGGAAAAAGCAATACTGAGAAGAGGGGGAGGAAGGCAGAGAGAGAAGAGGAGATAGGAGGAGGTGGAGGAGACCAGGGGAAAAGGATAGAGGTGGAATCAGGGGGCAGAACAAAATATTAGGTAGAAATTGAGTGAAGGGAGGGAGTTGAAGACAACATGGTAAGGATGAGGTAAATAGGTGAAATAAACTTTGAAAGTATGAATGAAGAAAGAATATAAGAGTGCAGATTTACAGAAATGTAAGTAACAGTACAGCGTGGAAAAAAAAAAGAGTCAGCATAACATTTTTGAGTATAGTAAAAGGAGAGATTTGATGGGAGCAGAAATTGAATATTAGAGTAGACAGTGGTAGTAGCTAGACGATGTAAGACCAGGAAAAAGAGCTAAGGTAAAAATACAGTACATTATTAGAGAGGTGCAGCAGGTATTGCTACTACTCAGGAGTGGGCCATACTTACCAACATTCTGGCAGCCCCCTCTGGGAGGGGACTGCCAGGTCGGTGCAGCAGGGAGGGTGGGGGCGGCTTTTGTGGGTGGAGCGGGGGCTTGACGGCACAACTGCATCATCGCGGCTCTGCCCCCCACTTTATAATGCTGATATTACAAGCATTGTAAAGCAGGGAACAGGGCGATGATGACGCAATTCAGCACGACTCGCGGCATCGCTCCCCCGAACTGCCCACTTTCACGTGCTGGGGCGGAGGATCACGGGGGGCTATTGGCCATTCTGGGGGACTTGCCTACTCTTGCAGCGTGCCGAAAAGCGGCACGCGATTTTCGGGAGGCTCCCGGCAGTCCCGGGAGAGTAGGCAATTATGGAGTGGGCTTGGCCAGAGTGCAAGGGAAATCTGACTAAACTAGAAAATTATAGACTTAAAGAATTAGGCAAAAATCATCACCAATTCTGCCAACAAGGAATGCTGCATGGTAATACTCAGTAACACAAAACAAAATAAAAACAGACACTTACAAACCTCTAGAATTCAATCCAACAAAGGTGCAGACTATTTGTACATCTTAAAAAAGCACTAGACTGAAGCATGTTAAACAAGGCATTGAATTTTTTAAAATACACATACACAGATTCCATATTTATACTGTCTTCCAAAACGTTACAAGGATCCAGCAAATCCACCTACAGTAGCAGACTCGTAATCTCCAGGATAGAATCTCTAACTTCAATGCTCCCCAGATATGTAGACATCTGCTTACAAAAATCCAGCTGTAAACTCCTCTCATATATTAATATAATTATTATTATCTTTTATGTATAATGTGCCACAAAGCAGAGCCATACAGTGTGAACACATAAAATAGTACAGAGTATCAGAGCACAAATAGCATACACAATGGCAGATCAAAGTATAAGTACAGTACCAAACAATATCATACCACAGACTTGGTAGGACAAACAACAGGGGCAAGAGTAGGACAACACCTGATGCTAGCAGGCACATACAGTGGAGAGTCACGTGAGGGAATTGATTCAGTACTCTGTGGCTGTCCTAGGCCCAATGTATGGGTAAGCAAATAGAATCAGAGGCACTGCAAGGGAAGAATAAGATGTAGGAGGACCCTGCCCATAAGAGCTTACATACTATGAGACTCCAATAAAATGATTTTAAAGTCAACCAACAATAACGCTTCCCTTGAACTTTTCTATAGTGCAGGACAAACGATATTGGGTGTACACACTGAAAGATATTTATGATAGATATCTTTCAATGAAGTCATCCTGCCACATCTCTTAACATGCAAATTGTGATAAAATCGTCCAAGTAGGCCTGCATGTACGGAAAGCCATAGATATCGTTATCGTCCATGCGGGAACGCGCATCGTTGGTCGTTCACTGCATAAAAATTAACAATATGAACGATTTATCATTGAACAATATCATCATCATTCATATCGTTCATAAAACCGTGTGTACGCACCATAAGAAACATTCCTTAGGAGGAAGGCTGTATCTTCTGTAAACTAGATGTTGTATCACTGTACATATCCATTTGAAAGTAAATGAGAAAGCATAGTAATGGCTGCTCGATTCGTACCCAGTTGCACAAATCTTTTTATGGGATATTGGGAAAACAACAACATTTGACACAATAATCCCTTTTTAAGAAACAGTATATAGATGACATCACACTCAATTAGAAGGATGATGAAGTCTTCTTGGAAGAATTCCTCCACTATTTGAACAATAGCAAATTAAAGCTCCCTATGTTAAAAGAAATTATACAGAAACCTGGACACTTCAGATAAGTAGACACAAATAATTATCTCATGCCATCCAGCTGCTACAATCACGCAAATAGAGAATAATACCAGCGCTCAAATATAGATATATTCAATTTTGGTAAATAGCATAATTTAATCACATAGACTTAAAATCAAATATATAAAAAATGCACAAATAATAAAACAGACCACAATAGTATCAAACCAGTTGCACACTGAGCAACATTCAAATGTCGAGGTGATCCACCCTATGAGCTGCATGCATGTTTTATCTATTTGCATAAATGTCTCAAATAGATGGTCCACAATATATTGCTGCAGCTGCAGTGATGATTGTATGTACCGCAATAGTCTTATGGAGACTCCAAATCTCAGTTGGTAGAAGGTGAGAAGGGATAAGTGCTCCCAATGAAGCTATAATTACCAGTTCCAGTGTCCATATTCTGTATAGGGTCTTTGGGCCTGATTCAGAGCCGTTCGCTATTTGTGGTCGTTCGTTCAAAAACAAGGGGTGGCTATTCAAATGATCCGTTCGCAAATTGCAGTCTGTTCCCACCTCTAAGTCTGAACGAGCGAGCAAAACATACGCTCGTTTATTTGATAAAAACGCCCCCTGGCCGCACGCATCATACGTCATGTCCGCTATTTATTAGATTAATCGAGTACATCGTACAGCGTATGAACTGCTTGCTATTCTTGTGGTTGGTGTTTTCAACCGCTATTTTGCGAGCAGTTCTGAGTTAAAAAAAAACAAATGACGTGGTCAATGACGCTGCTGTATTAATTATGCACTCCCTTAAAACGCCCGTTTTGACCTTTAAGCACGCCTGCGTTCGGATCTCCACTCCCCGTTTTCAAGCACCTTCCCTTGTTACCACCCACATACGCCTCATTCTGTCACTCAAAATAGCAGGCCCTCGCTATATTGCGTACCAACGATTTTCGGCCGCACTGACTGGTTCGCGCATGCGTACTAAAACCCGTACGCATGCGCAGATGTGCGAACATCGCTCGGAACGAGCGTACTGCCGCTAGCGAGTGGCTCTGAATGAGGGCCTTTGTTAGCAATGCTTGTAGAGCTATCGCATGTAGGTAGTCCCTTCGGGCACGGTTCCTGGTCTAGATAGCAATATCAGACATAGAGGGTCTCACCAAAAATTGTGAAAATAGGATGTACTCCTAGCGGTAAACGGTGGTCACATAAGATCCAAGTACTGACGTGTTTTGCTGCGTGAATCCGCAGCTTTATCAAAGGTAAGAGGGCCCTGCCTGCAAGCTTACTATCATGGTTTTAGTATTCAGATCCAAGTCAAATCTGTGGACTGGGCTGGCAAGGTATACAAGAATTGGGGTGTATGGATAAGATGTCTACTTATGGACCCACAGGGTATGTAGCCTAACGTCATCAAAGGTATCAGTGATTACTGGAAGATTGAGTAGTGCATGCAGGGGGGTTTCTGATAGGGGTGAGCGGGTTCGGATTTCTGAAATCCGAACCCCCCCGAGCCCCCCCGATCCGAGTCCGATCCGAGTCAGGCTCGACTTTTCCCGCCTGACTCGGATCTGAAATCGAGGCAAAACTTCATCATCCCGCCTTCCGAGTCTCGCGGGTTTTGGATCCTATATAAGGTACCCGCGTCGGCGCCATTTTCTCACTCGACTGTGGACAGTGAAGAGGGAGGGTGGGAGTTAGGGCTGTGTAGTGTAGTGTAGTGTAGTGCTGCTGTTGTCCACTACTTCAAAGTCCATAGGGGCTGGCTGTGTTGTGCTGTGCTGCTGTTGTTAATAGGGGCTGTGTCCACTACTTCAAAGTCCATAGGGGCTGGCTGGACTGTGTTGTGCAGTCAGTTCTCCATAGGGGCTGTGTCCACTCCAAAGTCCTGTGCAGTGTCCCAGTCCTAAAGGGGTGCTGTAGTGTTGTCCAGGGGGTGCTCTGTCCATCAGGGGTGCTCCCCCCAAGTGCTAAAAAAATAATATATTTTCTGTGTTTGTGAATTGTGTGCGCAGTAGCCGCATGTGCATCAACAAAGTAGTGCCAAGCGTGCGCCTGTGTCATAAGTAAAGGGCCGGCTGGCTTGACCGTTAAAGGGTGCTGTAACCCCCAAAGTACACTCCAGTCCAAACCAAAAAAATAATTATTTTCTGTGTTTGTGAATTGTGTGCGCAGTAGCCGCACGTGCATCAACAAAGTAGTGCCAAGCGTGCACCTGTGTCATAAGTAAAGGGCCGGCTGGCTTGACCGTTAAGGGTGCTGTAACCCCCGAAAGTACACTCCAGTCCAAACCAAAAAAAAAATAATTTTCTGTGTTTGTGAATTGTGTGCGCAGTAGCCGCACGTGCATCAACAAAGTAGTGCCAAGCGTGCGCCTGTGTCATAAGTAAAGGGCCGGCTGGCTTGACCGTTAAGGGGGCTGTAACCCCCGAAAGTACACTCCAGTCCAAACCAAAAAAAAAATTATTTTCTGTGTTTGTGAATTGTGTGCGCAGTAGCCGCACGTGCATCAACAAAGTAGTGCCAAGCGTGCGCCTGTGTCATAAGTAAAGGGACGGCTGGCTTGACCGTTAAGGGTCAAGCCGGCTGGCTTGACCGTTAAGGGTGCTGTAACCCTCGAAAGTACACTCCAGTCCAAACCAAAAAAAAAATTATTTTCTGTGTTTGTGAATTGTGTGCGCAGTAGCCGCACGTGCATCAACAAAGTAGTGCCAAGCATGCGCCTGTGTCATAAGTAAAGGGCCGGCTGGCTTGACCGTTAAAGGGTGCTGTAACCCCCAAAGTACACTCCAGTCCAAACCAAAAAAATATATATTTTCTGTGTTTGTGAATTGTGTGCGCAGTAGCCGCACGTGCATCAACAAAGTAGTGCCAAGCGTGCGCCTGTGTCATAAGTAAAGGGCCGGCTGGCTTGACCATTAAGGGTGCTGTAACCCCTGAAAGTACACTCCAGTCCAAACCAAAAAAAAAATTATTTTCTGTGTTTGTGAATTGTGTGCGCAGTAGCCGCACGTGCATCAACAAAGTAGTGCCAAGCGTGCGCCTGTGTCATAAGTAAAGGGCCGGCTGGCTTGACCGTTAAAGGGTTCTGTAACCCCCAAAGTACACTCCAAAACAAAAAAATATATATTTTCTGTGTTTGTGACTTGTGTGCACTGTGGCTGCACGTGCATCAACAAAGGAGCAGCGCCAAGCGTGCGCCTGTGTCCCATAAGTAAAGAGCCGGCTGGCTCATTACTTAAAGGGTGGTGTAACCCACAAAGTGCACTACTCTCCAGCAAAAATAAAAAAATATTTTCTGTGTTTGTGTGCGCTTTAGCCGCACGTATATATCAATATAACATAAATGGAGGACCAAACTTTCTCCGATAAAAATAAAATAGGGAAAGATCAAGAACCACTTCCTCCTAGTGCTGTTGCTGCTGCTGGGAGTTGTTCATCATCCCAGAGAGGAATTAGGAACATCACTACTTTTACTAAACAATTGACCCTCCAACAGTCCCTAGCGATGAGGATGAAGTACGACAGCAGTCATCCTGAAGCAAAACGTATAACTGAGGCCTTGACTGCTATGTTGGTGTTAGACGTGCGTCCGGTATCCGCCATTAGTGCAGTGGGATTTAGACAATTGATGGAGGTAGTGTGTCCTCGGTTCCAAATCCCGTCTAGATTCCACCAGCATCCTCAAAGCAGCAGCGACAAGCGTGCGTCTGTCTGTTAAAGGGTGGTGACACCCTCAAAGTGCGCTCCACAAACAATAAAAATATTCTTCTTTTTTTTCTGTCTTTGTGAAATGTGTGGGCTGTAGCCGCACCTGCATCCTTAAAGCAGGAGCGACAAGCGTGCGTCTGTCTGTTAAAGGGTGGTGACACCCTCAAAGTGTGCTACACAAACAATTAAAATATTGTTAATTTTTTTTCTGTCTTTGTGAATTGTGTGGGCTGTAGCCGCACTTGCATCCTCAAAGCAGCAGCGACAAGCGTGCGTCTGTCTGTTAAAGGGTGTTGTAACTCTCAAAGTGCTCCAAAAAATAAAAAAAATTTTTAATGTGTTTGTGACTTGTGTGCGATGTAGCCGCACTTGCATCCTCAAAGCAGCAGCGACAAGCGTGCGTCTGTCTGTTAAAGGGTGGTGACACCCTCAAAGTGTGCTACACAAACAATAAAAATATTCTTCTTCTTTTTTCTGTCTTTGTGAATTGTGTGGGCTGTAGCCGCACCTGCATCCTTAAAGCAGCAGCGACAAGCGTGCCTCTGTCTGTTAAAGGGTGGTGACACCCTCAAAGTGTGCTACACAAACAATTAAAATATTGTTGTTTTTTTTCGGTCTTTGTGAAATGTGTGGGCTGTAGCCGCACCTGCATCCTTAAAGCAGCAGCGACAAGCGTGCGTCTGTCTGTTAAAGGGTGGTGACACCCTCAAAGTGTGCTACACAAACAATAAAAATATTCTTCTTTTTTCTGTCTTTGTGAATTTTGTGGGCTGTAGCCGCACCTGCATCCTTAAAGCAGCAGCAACAAGCGTGCGTCTGTCTGTTAAAGGGTGGTGTAACTCTCAAAGTGCTCCAAAAAATAAAAAAAATTTTTAATGTGTTTGTGACTTGTGTGCGATGTAGCCGCACTTGCATCCTCAAAGCAGCAGCGACAAGCGTGCGTCTGTCTGTTAAAGGGTGGTGACACCCTCAAAGTGTGCTACACAAACAATAAAAATATTCTTCTTCTTTTTTCTGTCTTTGTGAATTGTGTGGGCTGTAGCCGCACCTGCATCCTTAAAGCAGCAGCGACAAGCGTGCCTCTGTCTGTTAAAGGGTGGTGACACCCTCAAAGTGTGCTACACAAACAATTAAAATATTGTTGTTTTTTTTCGGTCTTTGTGAAATGTGTGGGCTGTAGCCGCACCTGCATCCTTAAAGCAGCAGCGACAAGCGTGCGTCTGTCTGTTAAAGGGTGGTGACACCCTCAAAGTGTGCTACACAAACAATAAAAATATTCTTCTTTTTTCTGTCTTTGTGAATTTTGTGGGCTGTAGCCGCACCTGCATCCTTAAAGCAGCAGCAACAAGCGTGCGTCTGTCTGTTAAAGGGTGGTGTAACTCTCAAAGTGCTCCAAAAAATAAAAAACTATTTTTTTAATGTGTTTGTGACTTGTGTGCGATGTAGCCGCACTTGCATCCTCAAAGCAGCAGCGACAAGCGTGCATCTGTCTGTTAAAGGGTGGTGACACCCTCAAAGTGTGCTACACAAACAATAAAAATATTCTTCTTTTTTCTGTCTTTGTGAATTGTGTGGGCTGTAGCCGCACCTGCATCCTTAAAGCAGCAGCGACAAGCGTGCGTCTGTCTGTTAAAGGGTGGTGACACCCTCAAAGTGTGCTACACAAACAATAAAAATATTCTTCTTTTTTCTGTCTTTGTGAATTGTGTGGGCTGTAGCCGCACCTGCATCCTTAAAGCAGCAGCGACAAGCGTGCGTCTGTCTGTTAAAGGATTACATCGGTGACAGCATCCAAGTAGGCATGTCAGACAGTCCGTACCTGTACTGGCAGGAAAAAGAAGCAATTTGGAGGTCCCTGTACAAACTGGCTCTATTTTACCTGAGTTGCCCCCCCTCCAGTGTGTACTCCGAAAGAGTGTTTAGTGCAGCCGGGAACCTTGTCAGCGAAAGGCGTAGGAGGTTGCTTCCACAAAATGTGGAGAAGATGATGTTCATAAAATGAATTATCAACTCTTCCAGGGAGACCAGCCTCCAGAACGTACAGAGGGACCTGTGGTTCCAGCGGGGATGAATTAATACTCTGTGAGGATGAGGATGTACACACTGAAGAGGGTGAGGAATCGGTGGATGAGGAGGATGAGGATGACATCTTGCCTCCGTAGAGCCAGTTTGTGCAGGGACAGATTAATTGCCAGCTTGTTTTGTGGGGGCCCAAACGAACCTATCATTTCAGCCACAGTTGTGTGGCAGACCCTGGCGCTGAAATGATTGGTTTGTTAAAGTGTGCATGTCCTGTTTATACAACATAAGGGTGGGTGGGAGGGCCCAAGGACAATTCCATGTTGCACCTCTTTTTTTTCTTTGCATTATGTACAGTTTGGGGCCTAGTTTTTCAAACTGCCATCCTGTCTGCCACTGCAGTTTCACGCCTAGATGGGTCACGTGTTTGTGCCGCCCACTCGTGTCGCTTAGCATAGTCATCCAGCTACCTCGGTGCAACCTTTTGGACATAAAAACACTATTGTGAGGTGTGAGGTGTTCAGAATAGACTGGAAATGAGTGGAAATTAAGGTTATTGAGGTTAATAATAGCATAGGAGCAGAAAAACCTACAAATTCTGTGATTTTAGCTGTTTTTATGCTTTTTTTCAAAAAAATACAGATCCAAAACACAAAACCCAGAACCCAAAACACGGAAGGGTGGTTTTGGCAAAACCAATCCAGATCCAAAACACGAAGAAAGATCCAGATCCAAAACCAAAACACAAAACACGAAAAGTGGCCGGTGCACACCCCTAGTTTCTGAGTACCCAGAATCCCCCCCTGACAGTGTCAAGAGCCGGCACAGTGCTATCAAGCCCCGCCACCTCTTGGCAAAATGCAGCAATTTACGGTTCAATGGGGAGGAGGTAGAATAAATAGAATCGAGTCAATTGGCGGGGCTTAGTAGCATGGTGCCTGGTCCCATCCCCATCTACAATCAGCAGCTTATGCAAGGTAAGTGTATGTGTGTGTAATATATGTGTGACATATATATGTGTGTGTTTATGTGTTTGTGTCTACATATTGTGTGCGTACTATAAATATATGTATGTCAGTGGAACCAGTGTATGAAAACTCAGGTGTAGAACAGAGAGTAATGTAGATAATCCTCACTTGAAGGTGAGTGATGCTTTAAGAACTGTATGATAGTCGAAAGGAACAGGATATACTCTTTGACATGCACCCTCTGCAAGTAAAGGTCTGTAATGGTAGATGGATGTCTGTATACAGCACAAGTATACAGGTACAGAGGAATTCAGCCAGTCAGAGATTTCATCAAATAACGATATACTGAAATTATGTTTTGGAGGTTGCACTTGTTTAACAGATGAGGGCAGCCATTTGCAGGAATATACTTAAAGACTGCGCACAGAGAACCAGTAATTCTGCAGATTGAATGGGTGCAAGTACTTTCCAGGATGTATATAAATTTACTGTAACTCATAGACAACCTATCTTACTTACCAACATTTGGCCAGCCCTCTCCGGGAGGGGGTTGCCAGGTCGGTGCAACAGGGCGGGTGTGGGCGGTTTAGGCAGGCAGAGCGGGCTGTGCCAACGCGAACGCATCACCGTGGCCCTGCCCCCACTTTATAATGCCAATATTACCGGCATTATAAAGCAGGGGGCGGGGCTACAATGAAGTAATTCTGTGCGAATCACGTCATCACACACCCGGACCACCCACTTTCGTGGCAATCGCAGGGGGGTCACGTGGGGCTGGCCACCATTCCGGTGGACTTGCCTACTCTTGCGGGGTGCTATGAGCGGCACATGATTTTCAGGAGGCTCCTGGCAGTCCCGGGAGAGTAGTCAAGTATGTAACAGAACCAGCATCATATCTGGACGGCAGTGCGCCCTATGCAGCACTGCCGCCCCTCACGCTCACTCTCCGCCCCCCTCCACCCCCTGAGCACTTACCTTTCCTTCCAGGAGGCGGAGGGCGGGCAGGATCCTGCGCTGACGTCCTTCGTTCACTGCGCACCACTGCCGGAGGTCTCTTCCTGCAGACCTCCAGTGCCGGGAAGTGTGTGGTCGGTGCCGCTGGAGGATTCCGCTGTGTGCGGAGGCACCGGTCGCACCACCCTCCCTACGGTCCTGAACAGAACAAGGCTTCCAGCAGGTCTTCATGGAATGCAGGCAGAATCACAATGATGTATGGAAGACTGTGCACCACAGCAGATCACTAGTGCACAATGCAAATAAGAATCATGAATGCTGAATGCAGAAGTGTAGACTGTAATCACACAGTGTGATAGAAGTTATATTCAGCAGGCTGGAGTGTACTCTGCAGTATGGGAACAGCAGACTGAACGGAAGGATGAAGCAGTAAACTGTAGCTGAAATGCAGAACTTGTTGCAGGAAACAGACAGCACACATACAGTATGTGATGGCTATTGGGGTAAATTTACTAAGATTCGAGTTTGGTCGAGTTAAGATTCTCACGAGAGTTTGGGCATTTTTTTCCACTAGCAAAATTTACTAATGACAAACTCGGGAGAGAAATCTCCTTTGCTACAGGAAAATACTGGAGAGGTAGCAAACTCTCTTCACTTCACCATCGACCAAACTCGAGTAACTTTAAGAGTTTCTAAACTCTCATGAGAATGGACAAAACTCCTGTCCAAATTTGTGAAAACAAATTCACCTGCCTGTGAGCTGTGAGTTCAGCAGAAACATACACAGATCAGTGTGATCCATGTATGTTTTGTTTCTACCTGTAAATATTAAATATAGGGTTATTTTTTTTTTTAAATGACGTAGGGTCCACCCCCAAAAGCATAACCAGCCCCAGGCTGCTCAGCCAGTCCTGTTTCCTAAAATGATGGGGAAAAATGTGTAGAGTTTTCCCATAAATTTAGGAACCAGCCCCAGTTTCAGCCTAAGCCTGGGGTGTCAGGAGAGGGGGACCCCCCCACCTCCCCTGAGATCCGCGGCTTGGGCTGACTGGCTTGGGGTGATAATGCTTTGGCTGGGGAGACCCGGTGATAGGGTCCCCTGGCTGTGGCATTACACCCCGGTTGGTTTGGGTTCAGTGCTGGTTTTAAATATAGGGGGACCCCTACACATTTCCCCCCCCTATATTTAAAACCAGCACCTGGCTGCTGGCTCCTAAATTATGGGGCAACCCTACACATTTTATTCCCCGTAATTTGAGGAACCAGGACTAGCTGAGCAGCCCGGGACTGGTTATGCTTTTAGGGGAGACCTTACATCATTTTTTTAAATTATTTAACCCTTTTATTACAGTTATAACACAAGCAGCCTTTACATATCTAACTGATATGTGCAGGCTGCTTGTTCGGGAGAGTTAGGCATAGAGAAAACACTGCAATCTCGGGTGAGTAATCTCCTTCAAAACTTGCTACTCGGGGGAGATATCTCGATCTTCTTCACCATCGGACAACTCACTCTCAGCTAAATTCACTTCTTAGTAAATTTGTGAGTTGCAGAATCCTCAAATTACACGAGTTTTGGTGATGCTAATCGTGTTGAAAAAAATCAATACTCGATCAGACTCGATTCTTAGTAAATTTACTCCTATGAGTTGATTTGAGCAGAGAAGTTTAGTGAAGAATCCAGCTGAAAAGTAGTTAGGAGTTAAAACAGTAATATGGGAATTGCTCAGATTTGCACAGTGGCGCCGCAAGTGTTTTAGCAGCATTGGTAGCTGCTCAAGTTAATGCAGATACTTGAGCCAGGAATCTTATCAGAAGACTAGTTGAACTGACAAAACATTGGTGCCTGGGAAGATTTATATAGGACTCACTGCACTGGGATTAGACATAGGATTTAAGGGAGAATAAGGGGTTTATTTACCAAGGTGAGAGTTTTTAGAAACTGAGATGTTGCCCATAGCAACCAATCAGATTCTACTTAACACTTATCTAGCACCTTCTAGAAGTTAATAGCTAGAATCTGATTGGTCGCTATGGGCAACTTCTCCACTTCTAAAAACTCTCACTTTAGTAAATATACCCCTGTCTTTGTTAGTAGCTGGAATAGTGTCAGCTGACACAGGCAAGATAGCTGCCCCCATGCAATATGAACATTTTACTGAAGTGGAATAAACAGGAACTAGAGATGATTCTGTGGAATCCGAACCGCTCCGAACATTGGGGATCCGAGTCCACCCGAACCCCGTTCGGGTGTTCACCGCCTGACTCGGATCCCCGTTCGGGGCCGAACGGCGGCCGCCTGATGTCGGATTCTCACTAGAGAATCCGACATCAGGGCTCCTATTGTGTAGGGCAGAGCGCTGTGATAGCGCTCTGCCCTACACAGACACAAACACACAGCCGCCAGCAGCAGCTGTTTGTTTGTTACAGCAGCCAATGAGAGTCACACAGACTCTCATTGGCTGCTGCACGGAGGGAGCCGGCTGGAGCTCACACATGAGCTCCGTCTTCCGGCTCCCTCCTCAGCGTGTGACAGCAGAGCGGACGGCGCGGGAGCGGGGATTCAGGTAAGTTTTTAATTTTTATTTTTTTATTTGTGCAAGGGCCGGGGGCGCTACTGGGGGGGGGGACTGCTACTGGGTGGGTCTGCTGCTGGGGGTGCAGGGGGGCCATACTACTGGGGGGGTCTGCACTACTGGGGGGGGTCTGCTACTGGGGGGGGCTATACTACTGAGGGGCCTGCTACTTGGGGGCTATACTACTGGGGGGGTCTGCTACTGGGGGGGCCATACTACTGAGGGGCCTGCTACTGGGGGGGCCATACTACTGGGGGGGCATACTACTGGGGGGGCTTACTACTACTGGGGGGGGCCTGCTACTGGGGCTGCCTACTACAGGGGGGCATACTACAGGGGGGCCCATACTACAGGGGGGGCTACTACTGGGGCAGCCTACTACTGGAGGGGGCTGCTACTGGGGCTGCCTACTACTGGGGGGGCCATACTACTGGGGGGGCATACTACTAGGTGGCATGCTAATGGGGGGCATACTACTGGGGGGGACTGCTAATGGGGGGCATACTACTGGGGGGGCCTGCTAATGGGGGGCATACTACTGGGTGGCATGCTAATGGGGGGCATACTACTGGGGGGGCCTGCTAATGGGGGGCATACTACTGGGGGGCACTGCATAGTGAACCCTACTACTAAGGGGACTGCATAGGGGGCACCACTGCTGGGGGCATTGTGTAAGGGACACCGCTACTATGGGCATTGTGTAAAAGGGGCACTACTGTGGGCATTGTGTAAAAGGGTCACTACTGTGGGCATTGTGTAAAAGGGGCACTACTGTGTGTCGTAACATAAATAAGAGACACTACTTTATGGTGTAATGTGAATCAGTCCCTATGTGTGGTGTAATGCTAATAAGATTGTGCACTGTGACTCCTTGGGCTGTAGCCCACTTTGTAAACAAGTACTGTGATTCTGCTGGCCGTACCCCACTGGGTGGGTGCACTACTTTTCATTTCTGCCACTGTTGTGTAGCAATGTGTCATAGATGTGCTTTATACTGTGGTGTCTGTGTCGTTGTGCCGCTGCTTTGTCGCTTAGTAACCAGTCAGCTCACTGCAACCTTTGGCCAATAATGTTGAAAACAATATTATAAGCTGTGATATGGTCTAAATTGACTGGAAATTAATGTTATTGAGGTTAATAATACTCTAGGAAGAAAAAAAAGACCAATTTATGTGATCTTAGCTTTTTTTGTCAATTTTTGTAAAAAAATCCAAATCCAAAGCCAGTCACCGCAGTTTGGCAAATCCAAAGCCGGACGACGAATTAGAACCAAATTCAAATCCAAATCCGGCAAAAATGGTCCGGCGCACATCCCTAACAGGAACATCCTAATATGACTGGTCTGCGGAGAGAGACAGTCAGAGAAGCAACAGCAGTGGTTGAGGTAATGGTGCAAACACACGGTCAGATTTTTCATCAGATTTGAACGATAACGATTTAAAAAATCGTTCAATCTGATGAAAAATTCGTTCATGTATACATGCATGAACGATGCGCGTTCACGTTTGTCAGAGAACGATATCTGAGATCTGACATGTTTGCAGTCAGATTTGTCAGATATCGTTCTTTTTCTTCAGATATCGTTCAAATCGTTCACTGTTTCAGGTTTTGAACGATTTGGACGATTTGGATGATATGAACGATTTTTTAACTGGTGACCACTCCCCAGCCACTCCCCGAGGTTCCATTTTGTGATCAGCGCGAGCAGAGCCAGCAGTGCAAGCCGGTGGTGCAGCTGAAGATGTCCAAGACACTCAAAATAAGGTAAGTATTTTTTTTTTTTAATAGCAGCATTTGAAAGCAGTGGCGGCCGGCAGCATGGGGGTTTAAAGGATGCCAGCGGGGCATCAGCAGCGGGGGCAGTGCCGGGGGGGGCAGGGCTTCTGGAATGGAGGACACAAGCGGGGACCTTTTTTTTAATATCACCTGCAGGCCCATCAGCAGCGGGGGCAGTACGGGGGGGAGGGGGGGCTGGAATGGAGAACACACGTGGGGACCTTCTTTTCAATATCACCTGCAGGCCCATCAGCAGCGGGGGCAGTGCGGGGGGGAGTGGGGGCTGAAATGGAGGACACACGCAGGGACCTTTTTCTTCAAAATCACTTGCAGGCCCATCAGCAGCGGGGTGATGGGGGACATGGAGGAGACAGCAGTTGTGGACAATGTATTCAGCAGGGCATCAGCATTGCCACTGCTGCAAAACCTGGCATGTTGTTATTTTATCATCTGCGATGTTATGGGAAAACCGGGCATGTCATATAGGACCTGCCATGCTGCTGCAAAACCTGGCATGTTGGTTATGTGACAGAAGCCCTCACAGGTATCACGGGTAGAGGCACAGCATGTGCTAGCGCATAAATGGATCTCAACGACATAGGATATAGTATTTTTGATGGGCCAGTTTCTTTTTTTTATTTTAAAGGCTTTTTTTTTTAATGTTATGATATTGATATACCTGTTTTTGAATGTCTCTTTGAATCTTTGTATTTCAGACATGCCTGGTAACAAGGAATACTGGACAGGATTTCTTGAAATCTACCAAGCCAATGAGTGTCTGTGGAATATGCAATTGAAAGAATACTCAGATCGGGGCTTGAAACACAAGGCCTATGTGAAACTGCAGGAGCATTGACTGGGTAAAGCAGAAGATCAATAATTTCCGAACAACCTTTATGCGGGAGCACACAAAATATGAGAAAGCCAAACGTTCGGGAGCTGGGGCAGATGAGGTGAAGAAACCAACATTATGGTATTACGACATCCTGTCCTTCATCCTGACGAAAGAGGTGGAGACACAGTCAGTTAGCTCACTGGAGGCGGCCGTGGAGGTGACTCCTCCTATTGAAGTATCGGAGACTCAGGATTCTGTAAGTTCATGGACTATATAGTTTTTTAAAATATTGTAGAACCTGTTAAATATAGTTTTCCAATGCAATGTAGTGATGTAGGTGTTTTTTTGTTTTTTTATTTTACAAATTATTTTGATTTAATTTTTTTTTTTTGTAATAATAATAATTTTAAATTAATTCATATTTTCTTTCCTAGCTTCGTCCTACGGAGGAAGTAGATCCTGAGCCTCCAACCAGTGAGCTAACGGAACTTGAGGCAAGCATTGTGGAGGCGCCACCAACAACACCGCAGCCCCAGCCAGCGGCGAAGAGGCGGAGGTTGGCAGCCAGGGGGGTGCAAGCCTCAAGTTCCAGACCTGATCGGGCTGAAAGATTTTTAACACGTGCTGAGGAGGTTCTTCAGACAAATTCGGATGACTTAACAGTTTTCGGTATCAACATGGGCAATGAGTTGAGGAAAATGAAGCCCCGAACCCAATTTCTTTGCCGGCGGCTTATATATGGGCTTATTTATCGTGGTATGACAGATGAGGTGGATGAAACCACGACGATAAGCCCATACATACCCCAGAAAAAGTATTCCCACGGAAATAAGTTCCAGTCACCTGCTTGCACCGATTCCCCCAATTCCTCCTCCACAAATGTCTCCCCGTTCTACGTCGGGATCCCCACCGTCACCGTCAAACCTTCCTGGGCCGTCCTAAATTGGCCTTCACTCTGCTGTTGGGAGTGCATTGGCCACTCTTGCTCATGACAATTTTTTGGATACCTAATTTTTGTAGAAACGTTTCTTTATGGCATGTTTGTTATTTTTTTTTCTGTCCGATTTCTCCTTCTCTTTCGTCTGGATGTTGGACACTTGCTCATAATACCATAATGTTGGACTCTCTTCACCTTATCGTTGCCCTTCCTTTGGAATGTTTGGCATTCCATATTTTGTGTTGACTTCCGCTGACATTGGGCCTGATTCAGAGCCGCTCGCTATTTACGGTCGTTCTATCAAAAAAAAGGGGTGGCTATTCAAATGAACCGTTCGCTCTTTGCGGTCTGTTCACGCCTCTAGGTCTGAACGAGCGAACAAAACTTGCGGTCGTTTTTTGGGAAACTACGCCCCCTGGCCGCTCGCATCCTACGTCATGTCCGCTATTTATTAGATTAATCGAGTACATCGACCAGGGTATGAGCTGCTCGCTATTCTTGTGGTGGGTTTTTGCTATCACAATTTTGCGAGCAGTTCTGGCTATAAAATAATCCAGTGACGTGCTCAATGACGCTGCTGTTTTAATTATGCACACCCATAAAACGCCCGTTTTGACCTTTAAGCACGCCTGCGATCGGATCTCCACTCCCCGTTTTCAAGCACCTTCCCCTGTTACCACCCACATACGCCTCTTTCTGTCACTCAAATTATCAGGCATTCGCTATTTTGCGAGCACATGAATTTCGACCGCACTGACTGGTTCGCGCATGTGTATAACGATCCGTACGCATGCACAGTTGGGCAAACATCGTTCGGAGCAAACGAGCGGCCGCTTACAAGCGGCTCTGAATCAGGCCCATTGTTCGGAATATTTTTTGATCTTCTGCTTTACCCAGTTTGGGTTGCATTTGTTTTTTGGCCCATGCAATACTTCTGCAGCAGCTGATGAAGCCTTGTAGCCCCGATCTGAGTATTCTTTATTTTCAAGGCACTCATTGGCTTGGCACTACCCAGAATATCCTGTCCAGTATTCCTGGGCGATTTATTTTTTTGTATTTTAAAAATGAAAAATTATATTTCATTTAAAATTCAAAATTTGTCTGTCTTTATTTAATAACTTATTTTAATTAAATATTATTAAGCAAAACAATTTATGTCTTTAGTATTTGCAATGTATAAGTATTGATTTAAATCATTGACTAGACAGTGTGCCCGATTTAGACCCCCTTGCACGCGCAGAACGCCTACAAGTGGGTCGATGTTCCATCATCCTGGATGTTTGCTAAAGCTGTGGGTGGTCACCCACAAGTTAACGAGCGGCCAGGAGTATGGTTTTAATAAACAAATTTTCCACCCTTATTCCGACCATTTGTAGATGATTAAAAACAATGTTTTTGGAAATATTTTACAAAATACCCAAATTGTCCCTGGGGTGGTGGCTTGGTGAAAAAGGGCCCAAGATATTTTAATAATTGTGTATATTTGCAGTAGGGGGGAAATCCACACTTATTTAAAATTTAATTTTACAGTGAAATCACAGGTGCCACATAGCTGCTAGAACTTGTAGTTCCACAAGAGCATAATGACAGGCATGCTGGCACTTGTAGTTCAACTGTAAGATTCCAAAAAATAATATAATTTGACCAACACATTACACCCATACACAAGGGAAAGGGATAGGGAGACGAGCGACAGGCTTCAGCGTAAGGCGGGGGTGCTGGTGAGGGGGGTAAACTTCTAATCATTTAGGGAAAGCCAAAATCCCTGGCTTACCCTAAATGATTTAGGGTCGTAATGCTTTGGACCTAGAGGCCAGGAGTTTGGGTCTCTGAAGCTTTGGCAGTACTCATGTACAAGAACAAAATAAGTAAAGAGACAACTTAAAAAAGACAACACAGGAAAACATAACAAAGAAGGGTTCAATTTATTTTTCCTTGTAAATACAAATTGTCTGCCAGGTAATGTTTTAAAACATTTTAGGCACGGTCTGTCTGCCAGGGAACGGTACCTTCACCATTAAAATAAGAGACGTATCGGTCCCTGATTTGCTTGGCCCCTCCTGTGACACCTTGTCGAAACAAGGGAGGATTGACAGAGGACCAGTTTGGAAGTGCCGGTTCAGTGGAAACTCCTGTTGTCAAACTGGGTTGTCCGTGAGTTTTACGCAGCAAAAGGTTATGTAAGACACATGCTGACATAACCACTCAATTTATCTTATCCACACGCAGATTTATAGCCATGTGGAAAACTCTCAAAATCCCAAAAGCGTTCTCCACTGTTCTTCTGGCTCTGGATAGACGATAGTTAAAAATTCGCCTTTCTGGTGTCAGTGTTCTTTGGGCAAATGGCTTAAGGACATATTTGTGCAAGGCAAATGCCTCATCACCCACAAATACAAATGATAACCCATGTGAACAATCATTAGCAGTAGGAAGTTGTAACATGTTCTTCTCCACCCTTTCATAAAATGTTGTGTTTTTAAATGATCCACCATCGGAGGCTCGACCATTCTTTCCTACATCAATGAAGATAAATTCATATTTGGCAGAAACTATTGCCATTAGGACGATACTGAAGTAGCCCTTGTAATTAAAGTACAAGGAGCCAGTATTGCTGGGTTGGGTAATCCAGATGTGCTTGCCATCAATGGCACCACCGCAATTTGGAAAATCCCATCTCCTTTCAAATTCCGCAGCAATGTTCTGCCAATCGGCAACTGTAGCAGGGAACTGAAATTAAAAACATAAAATATGTTTCAGCACATTTAATTCTTAAATTGATTATCAAAAAATACCAGTATTTACAAGGGTCAATTTACTACCCAGTGTTTTCAGAGACAGAGTGAAACAACAATAAAGGTGACATTGGGGTGTTTGTGAAAAGACAATGTGAAACTGTTGAAATGCCATCCTTACATAACATAAAATTTGGAGGGGTATTCAATATGAAACGTTAACCTCACCAGCGAGGTTTTCGCAGCACATCGGAGGTTTTGCCAGCAAAAAAGTATCGCGCGCGCTCCCGCTTATCCCCGTATTCAATTTGAAATAGTCAAAAACGGGACCCGCCGATACTTGGATCTTTGAAAAAAACATTGAATTTTCAGGAATTAATTGTAGGACCCCCCTAAAGATGTCCAGACCTCGGGGATCACTATGGGTACCCCCATTTTTGCCTGCAGAAGAAAGTCAGGGTTTTTAAATAGCTTTGAAAGGTGTTTTTTCCTGCCGCGGCTATTATAAACCCCGACTTCATTCATAAGTTAAAAATGGGGGTACCCATACTGATCCCCATTGTCTAGACATATTTAGGGGGGTCCCTAGAATATTTCCAGAAAATTTCCCTTTTAGTTAACCTGTAAAAAAAATTAGTAAAAATTTTTTTAAAAAAATGACATAAGGTCCCCCCCCAAAAGCCAAACCAGCCCCAGGCTTGCCAGCCAGTGGTGGTTTCTAAAAATACGGGGAACAAAATGTGTAGGGTTCCACCATATTTTAGAAACCAACACCAGGCTGCAGGGACTAGTGCTTCTTTTAAATATAGGGGGCAAAAATGACGTGGGGTACCCCCTATATTTAAGACCAGCACCAGACCCAACCGACCGGGGTGTAATGCCACAGCCCGGAGACCCAATCACCGGGACTCCAGGTCCAAAGCATTACACCCCAAGTCGGTCAGCGCAAGCTGGTGATCTCGGGGGAGTCGGGTACCCCCCAAAAAAGGGTCCCCCCTCTCCCGAGCACCACAGGCTTACGCTGAAGCCTGGGGCTCAACTCCATACCCCTGGAGCGGTGAGTATGGGGGTAATAGGGGGGGCCAAATAATGTCAGACTATTGTACTTTACAGAGGAACTACAAGTGCCAGCATGCCTGCCATTTTGCACTTGTGGAACTACAAGTGCCAGCAGACATGCGGCACCTGTAATTTCACTGTAAAATAAATAGTTAAAAAAACACAAAACACACACACCGTGTCCAGTATAAGTTTATTACACACACCTACCCATTCACACATATACTCACCTTATCCTGGTGCTGGTCTCCGCAGTAATCCACGTACTTGGCAAAACAAAAAACGCCTTACCCGAGCTACGAATGAGCTATGAATATGTGTGTTCCCACACATACTCATAGCTCCCGAATGCCAGCTGAGGCACATCGACAGAGCTTGCAGTCCTGAGAGCCAATCAGCGGCCGCGCTGACTGTAGCGCGGCCGCTGATAGGCTCCGGGTGCTGACAGATCCCATGTTGGCGAGTCACACCACGTGGGAACTGTCAGTTGCTGGAGCCAATCAGCTGGTGCTCTACAGTCAGCGCGGCCGCTGATTGACTGACGGGACTGCAATGCCCCGTGAAGTGCCGATAGCAGGCATTCGGGAGCTATCTGTATGTGTGGCAACACACATACAGATAGCTCTGTTGAGTGGATCGGCTAAGATTGGCTAAATGCGTTTTTTTTTTTTTTTAAATACCATGGATTACTGCGGAGACCAGCGCTGGATGTAGGTGAGTATGAAATCTTTCTTGCAGAGCCATGTTTTTTAGAAATCTTACTGGAGAAGAGGACAGAACATCTGGTATAGGTAAGTATGTGTGAATGGGTAGGTGTGTGTAATAAACTTATACTGGACACGGTGTGTGTGTTTTGTCTTTTTTTAACTATTTATTTTACAGTGAAATTACAGCTGCCGCATGTCTGCTGGCGCTTGTAGTTCCACAAGTGCAAAATGGCAGGCATGCTGGCACTTGTAGTTCCACTGTAAAGTACAATAGTCTGACATTATTTGGCCCCCCTATTACCCCCATACTCACCACTCCAGGGGTATGGGGATGAGCCCCAGGCTTCAGCGTAAGCCTGTGGTGCTCGGGAGAAGGGAGACCATTTTTTGGGGGGTCCCCGACTCCCCCGAGATCACCGTCTTGCGCTGACCGACTTGGGGTGTAATGCTTTGGACCTGGAGCCATGGTGATTGGGTCTCCGGGCTGTGGCATTACACCCTTGTCGGTTGGGTCTGGTGCTGGTCTTAAATATAGGGGGTACCCACGTCGTTTTTGCCCATTATATTTAAAACCAGCACTAGTCCCTGCAGCCTGGTGTTGGTTTCTAAAATACGGTGGAACCCTACACATTTTGTTCCCCGTATTTTTAGAAACCACCACTGGCTGGCAAGCCTGGGGCTGGTTTGGCTTTTGGGGGGGACCTTATGTCATTTTTTTTTTATTTTTTACTAATTTTTTTTTACAGGTTAACTAAAAGGGAAATTTTCTGGAAATATTCTAGGGACCCCCCTAAATATGTCTAGACATGGGGGATCACTATGGGTACCCCCATTTTTAACTTATGAATGAAGTCGGGGTTTATAATAGCCGCGGCAGGAAAAAACACCTTTCAAAGCTATTTAAATACCCCGACTTTCTCCTGCAGGCAAAAATGGGGGTACCCATAGTGATCCCCGAGGTCTGGACATCTTTAGGGGGGTCCTACAATTAATTCCTGAAAATTCAATGTTTTTTTCAAAGATCCAAGTATCGGCGGGTCCCGTTTTTGACTATTTCAAATTGAATACGGGGATAAGCGGGAGCGCGCGCGATACTTTTTCGCTGGCAAAAACCTCCGATGTGCGGCGAAAACCTCGCTGGCGAGGTTAACGTTTCATATTGAATACCCCTCCAAATTTTATGTTATGTAAGGATGGCATTTCAACAGTTTCACATTGTCTTTTCACAAACACCCCAATTGCCTGTCACCTTTATTGTTGTTTCACTCTGTCTCTGAAAACACTGGGTAGTAAATTGACCCTTGTAAATACTGGTATTTTTTGATCATCAATTTAAGAATTAAATGTGCTGAAACATATTTTATGTTTTTAATTTCAGTTCCCTGCTACAGTTGCCAATTGGCAGAACATTGCTGCGGAATTTGAAAGGAGATGGGATTTTCCAAATTGCGGTGGTGCCATTGATGGCAAGCACATCCGGATTACCCAACCCAGCAATACTGGCTCCTTGTACTTTAATTACAAGGGCTACTTCAGTATCGTCCTAATGGCAATAGTTTCTGCCAAATATGAATTTATCTTCATTGATGTAGGAAAGAATGGTCGAGCCTCCGATGGTGGATTATTTAAAAACACAACATTTTATGAAAGGATGGAGAAGAACATGTTACAAATTCCTACTGCTAATGATTGTTCACATGGGTTATCATTTATATTTGTGGGTGATGAGGCATTTGCCTTGCACAAACATGTCCTTAAGCCATTTGCCCAAAGAACATTGACACCAGAAAGGCGAATTTTTAACTATCGTCTATCCAGAGCCAGAAGAACAGTGGAGAACGCTTTTGGGATTGTGAGTAATCATTTTAGAGTTTTCCACACGGCTATAAATCTGCGTGTGGATAAGATAAATTGGGTGGTTATGTCAGCATGTATCTTACATAACCTTTTGCTGCGTAAAACCCAAGGACAACCCAGTTTGACAACAGGAGTTTCCACTGAACCGGCACTTCCAAACTGGTCCTCTGTCAATCATCCCTTGCTTCGACAAGGTGTCACAGGAGGGGCCAAGCAAATCAGGGACCGATACGTCTCTTATTTTAATGGTGAAGGTACCGTTCCCTGGCAGACAGACCGTGCCTAAAATGTTTTAAAACATTACTTGGGAGACAATTTGTATTTACAAGGAAAAATAAATTGAACCCTTCTTTGTTATGTTTTCCTGTGTTGTCTTTTTTAAGTTGTCTCTTTACTTATTTTGTTCTTGTACATGAGTACTGCCAAAGCTTCAGAGACCCAAACTCCTGGCCTCTAGGTCCAAACCATTACCACCCTAAATCACTTAGGGTAAGCCAGTTATTTTGGGGGAGTGGGGAACCCCTCAAAGAAGTTTACCCCCCTCACCAGCACCCCCGCCTTACGCTGAAGCCTGTCGCTCGTCTCCCTATCCCTTTCCCTTGTGTATGGGTGTAATGTGTTGGTCAAATTATCTTATTTTTTGGAATCTTACAGTTGAACTACAAGTGCCAGCATGCCTGTCATTATGCTCTTGTGGAACTACAAGTTCTAGCAGCTATGTGGCACCTGTGATTTCACTGTAAAATTAAATTTTAAATAAGTGTGGATTTCCCCCCTACTGCAAATATACGCAATTATTAAAATATCTTGGGCCCTTTTTCACCAAGCCACCACCCCAGGGACAATTTGGGTATTTTGTAAAATATTTCCAAAAACATTGTTTTTAATCATCTACAAATGGTCGGAATAAGGGTGGAAAATTTGTTTATTAAAACCATACTCCTGGCCGCTCGTTAACTTGTGGGTGACCACCCACAGCTTTAGCAAATGTCCAGGATGATGGAACATCGACCCACTTGTAGGCGTTCTGCGCATGCAAGGGGGTCTAAATCGGGCACACTGTCTAGTCAATGATTTAAATCAATAGTTATACATTGCAAATACTAAAGACATAAATTGTTTTGCTTAATAATATTTAATTAAAATAAGTTTTTAAATAAAGACAGACAAATTTTGAATTTTAAATGAAATATAATTTTTCATTTTTAAAATACAAAAAAATAAATCGCCCAGGAATACTGGACAGGATATTCTGGGTAGTGCCAAGCCAATGAGTGCCTTGAAAATAAAGAATACTCAGATCGGGGCTACAAGGCTTCATCAGCTGCTGCAGAAGTATTGCATGAGCCAAAAAACAAATGCAACCCAAACTGGGTAAAGCAGAAGATCAAAAAATATTCCGAACAATGTCAGCGGAAGTCAACACAAAATATGGAATGCCAAACATTCCAAAGGAGTCCAACATTATGGTATTATGAGCAAGTGTCCAACATCCAGAGGAAAGAGAAGGAGAAATCGGACTGAAAAAAAATTAACAAACATAATATTAAAAAACATTTCTACAAAAATTAGGTATCCAAAAAATCGTCATGGGCAAGAGTGGCCAATGCACTACCAACAGCAGAGTGAAGACCAATTGAGGACGGCCCAGGAAGGTTTGACGGTGACGGAGGGGATCCCGACGCAGAACGGGGAGACATTTGTGGAGGAGGAATTGGGGGAATCGGCGCAAGGAGGTGACTGGTACTTATTTCCGTGGGAATACTTTGCTGGGGTATGTATGGGCTTATCGTCGTGGTTTCATCCACCTCATCTGTCATACCACGATAAATAAGCCCATATATAAGCCGCCGGCAAAGAAATTGGGTTCGGGGCTTCATTTTCCTCAACTCATTGCCCATGTTGATACCGAAATCTGTTAAGTCATCCGAATTTGTCTGAAGAACCTCCTCAGCACGTGTTAAAAATCTTTCAGCCCAATCAGGTCTGGAACTTGAGGCTTGCGCCCCCTTGGCTGCCAACCTCCGCCTCTTCGCCGCTGGCTGGGGCTGCGGTGTTGTTGGTGGTGCCTCCACAATGCTTGCCTCAAGTTCCGTTAGCTCATTGGTTGGAGGCTCAGGATCCACTTCCTCCGTAGGACGAAGCTAGGAAAGAAAATATGAATTAATTTCAAATTATTATTATTATTAAAAAAAATAATAATAATTAAATCAAAATAATTTGTAAAATAAAAAAACAAAAAAACACCTACATCGCTACATTACATTGGAAAACTATATTTAACAGGTTCTACAATATTTAAAAAAACTATATAGTCCATGAACTTACAGAATCCTGAGTCTCCGATACTTCAATAGGAGGAGTCACCTCCACGGCCGCCTCCAGTGAGCTAACTGACTGTGTCTCCACCTCTTTCGTCAGGACGAAGGACAGGATGTCGTAATACCATAATGTTGGTTTCTTCACCTCATCTGCCCCAGCTCCCGAACGTTTGGCATTCTCATATTTTGTGTGCTCCCGCATAAATGTTGTTCGGAAATGATTGATCTTCTGCTATACCCAGTCAATGGTTCAATTTTTGTTCAGGGCCTTACAATACTCCTGCAGTTTCACATAGGCCTTGTGTTTCAAGCCCCGATCTGAGTATTCTTTCAATTGCATATTGCACAGACACTCATTGGCTTGGTAGATTTCAAGAAATCCTGTCCAGTATTCCTTGTTACCAGGCATGTCTGAAATACAAAGATTCAAAGAGACATTCAAAAACAGGTATATCAATTATCATAACATTAAAATGAAAAGCCTTTAAAATAAAAAAAGAAACTGGCCCATCAAAAATACTATATCCTATGTCGTTGAGATCCATTTATGTGCTAGCTCGTGCTGTGCCTCTACCCGTGATACCTGTGAGGGCTTCTGTCACATAACCAACATGCCAGGTTTTGCAGCAGCATGGCAGGTCCTATATGACATGCCTGGTTTTCCCATAACATCGCAGATGATAAAAAAACAACATGCCAGGTTTTGCAGCAGCAAGGCAGGTCCTATATGACATGCCAGGTTTTCCCATAGCATCGCAGATGATAAAATAACAACATGCCAGGTTTTGCAGCAGTGGCAACGCTGATGCCCCACTGAATACATTGTCCACAACTGCTGTCTCCTCCATGTCCCCCATCACCCCGCCCTGCCCCCACTGCTGATGGGCCTGCAGGTGATATTGAAAAAAAGGTCCCCACGTGTGTCCTCCATTCCAGCCCCCCTCCCCCCCGCACTGCCCCCGCTGCTGATGGGCCTGCAGGTGATATTGAAAATAAGGTCCCCGCGTGTGTCCTCCATTCCAGCCCCCCTCTCCCCACGCACTGCCCCCGCTGCTGATGGGCCTGCAGGTGATATTGAAAAAAAGGTCTCCACGTGTGTCCTCCATTCCGGCCCCCCCTCCCCCCCCGCACTGCCCCCGCTGCTGATGGGCCTGCAGGTGATATTGAAAATAAGGTCCCCGCGTGTGTCCTCCATTCCAGGCCCCCCTCTCCCCCCGCACTGCCCCCGCTGCTGATGGGCCTGCAGGTGATATTGAAAAGGTCCCCGCGTGTCTCCTCCATTCCAGCCCCCCCTCCCCCCTGCACTGCCCCCACTGCTGATGGGCCTGTAGGTGATATTGAAAAGAAGGTCCCCGCGTCTGTCCTCCATTCCAGCCCCCCTCCCCCCCCGCACTGCCCCCGCTGCTGATGGGCCTGCAGGTGATATTTAAAAAAAGGTCCCCTCTTGTGTCCTCCATTCCAGACCCCCTGCCCCCCCCCCCCCCCGCACAGCCCCCGCTGCTGATGCCCCGCTGGTATCCTTTAAACCCCCATGCTGCCGGCCCCCACTGCTTTCAAATGCTGCTATTAAAAAAAAAAAACACTTACCTTATTTTGAGTGTCTTGGGCGTCTTCAGCTGCACCACCGGCTTGCACTGCTGGCTCTGCTCGCTCTGATCACAAAATGGAACCTCGGGGAGTGGCTGGGGAGTGGTCTCCAGTTAAAAAATCGTTCAAATCGTCCAAATCGTTCAAAACCAGAAACAGTGAACGATTTGAACGATATCTGAAGAAAAAAATCTGACTGCAAACATGTCAGATCTCAGATATCGTTCTCTGACAAACGTGAACGCGCATCGTTCATTGTCCATCGTTCATGCATGTATACATGAACGATTTTTTCATCAGATTGAACGATTTTTAAAATCGTTATCATTCAAATCTGATGAAAAATCTGACCTTGTGTATGCACCATAAGAGAGTCTAAAATCCCAGAATGGGACACATTCTAGTTTGCTCATCTGTAGTATACATTTCAGTTTGCTCATGTGCACAATACTGTACATTCTTGTCTGTTTATCTGTAGTATACATTCTAGTTTGTTCATCTGTAATTTACATTCAAGTTTGCTAATTTGTAGTATACGGTACATTCTAGTTTGCTCATCTGTAGTAAACATTCTAGTTTGATGATCTGTAGTATCATGTATATTATTGTCTGTTTATCTGTAGTATACATTCTAGTTTGTTCATCTGTAATATACATTCTAGTTTGCTCCTCTGTAGTATACATTCTAGTTTGCTTATCTATTCTGTAGTATACATTCTAGTTTGCTCATCTGTAGTATACATTCTATTTTTCTCATCTGTAGTATACTGTACATTCTAGTTTGCTTATCTGTAGTATACATTCTAGTTTGCTCATCTGTAGTATACATTCTAGTTTGCTCATCTGTAGTATACTGTACATTCTAGTTTGCTCATCTGTAGTATACTGCACATTCTAGTTTGCTCATCTGTAGTATACTGTACATTCTAGTTTGCCCACCTGTAGTATACATTGTAGTTTGCTCACCTGCAGTATACTGCACATTCTAGTTTGC